>OZ024825.1:31836056-34236056 GCA_964016985.1 Anodontia alba | reverse complement strand
TCATCTAGAATCTCAGAGATTGAAAGCTTAAGGGGAGACTGTGACCTCATTATAAGACCAATATTATAGGCATAATTCAAAGGAATGGGCTGGCCACTTGTATCTAGCATTTTACCCGACTCTGGATCAACAACCCGTTTTTCAATTGCCTCTTCAAGTGATAATATATCTCTGCTTATCGGATCCCTAAGAAGAGACTCTTTATTTATAAAACCTTGCTTCAGGGCATTTTCAAAAGATATTTTTGTATTATCTGTAGGGATTCTAAATGTATTTGAGACTGGACTGTATAAGCCTTGTTTTATTGCTTCATCTAACATAACTGGAGCTTGCTCCAGTTTGGATTTTGAAGACAGAGTAGTGGGTTTTTCTGCTGAAAATGCACCCCTTTTCCATTCAAGTATCTTAGATTTAGGATGTTCCAATACAGTATGAGATTTTTCAAGACCACTATCCTTAGTCAATATGTGCCCTTCAGAAGCTGACTCTTTAGTGCAATCTGAACATTCTGTTTCTAACTGCATATCAGAGCTGCAAACTAATTTTTGCTGTTTAGCATCATCCCAAGAGAGCCACTTTCCTGTTTCAGTATCTTTAACCTTGCCTAATCCAGTGTCAAACAAATTTATCTCAATGCCCTTAGGAATGCTCAAGACCCGTTTCATTTTCCTATCAAACAATCTGGTTTCTAAATCTATTTCCCCTTTTACAATTAACTCGACAATCCCTGGACCCAGTTCCACATACATGTCGCATCTTTCCATTGGCTCATTATCATTCACAGTCAGAAGGCCAGCTTCAAAGGCAATATCTAATGGAACATTCTTACCCTCTACCAAATCAACAGTTTGCCCTGTGTGAATATTTACCTGACCAGAATTAATAGCTTTCTGTAAACTAACAGTATTTCCATTAGGTTGTTTTACTTGTACAATTTCTGATGAAATGACTCCACAGTTTATGCACTCTTGTATATTCATACATTTTCCTGTTCTAGGATGGATTAACTTCATTTTGGTAGAGTCCCAAAACTCTTTTATAAGTTGTTCAGTGAAAATTACAACTTCTGTTTTTGTACTATCTAATTCAGTTTCTGTCATTTCAATGTCAATGTCTGCCAAACCAACCCTATCAATTGTTTTCTGACCTACATTTTGTGTTGTCAGAGGAAAATCTGTCTTTTTATCTGACAAATCAAAATCCACTTTGGAAGTCTGGTGGTGTTCCTGCTCAACAGTAACTTTTTGAATGTTGTCAGGATACTGATCTACAAGAATATTATCAGATATCTGAATACTAGCTTTTGTAATATGTTTATTAGTCAGTGTATCTTTATCAGAAGACCCAAGCTCTATCTCCATGGACTCAATATCATTTGTCTGTAACAGAAACATTTATTTATATAATATTCAATGATAATGAGAATATAATCAAACCAATAAAAATTTAACGTTGTGCCAAATAACAACAAGCATAGAAACTCAGCCAAGCATTAATAAGACTTTTTAAGCCTATCTTGGAAATGAATAAATCTTCTTAGCAAAACTATGCTTTGAAATAAGCACTATTGTAAGCACTGCTGTATAAGCTGTAATGTACATTAAATCAGGACAATAACTGAACCAAACAAGGAAGCATATGAAACACCATTGTAAATAAACCATCCTGTCAGATCATAAGAAACAACAAGGCATATTTTATTTTCACCTACGATACTTCATAATCAACTATATTAGGATAGACAGCAGAAGTGCTAATATGACATACAATGAGGTGCAAGATTATGACCAGAAAAGTATCATAATGCTTAAAAAAAATTAAGTGAAGCTTAATTTGAACAGATAAAAGCACACCCTTTTTTATATGCTGTAAACTCTTATCTGGATGTATGATTTACTATTTGTGTTGCCAGGATTATACTAGAAAATATACTTTTATAAACCTAACATTATATTCATTAACATTACACTGATTATGTGTTTTTAACATTATATACATAAACAATCAACAAAACATTATACAGTATGACATGAAGGTAACAGTTTTGGCTAAAATTAGAAAAAATAGTACATTTACTGAAATGGAAGAATAGACCATAGCTCCAATATTCACCTTTTTTCTTACTTCTCTCCTATAACATATTTATGGGTACTCATTAGAGTGCTTATATGTTTTTGTGGAAAAATAAGGAAAATATTTATCTGGATACTCCTGCTATATGGAGCTGTGAGTCAAACAACAAAATCTTATACACTAAAACATGAAAGTAAAAGTTATAGCAAAAACTACAAAAAAACACTGAAACAGAAGAATAAAGTTCAACAAAAGACAGTACAGAACTCTAAGGCATATCTTCAAATGTATTAATGGACAAGTTAGGGCTGAACAAATGAGAGAAGTTTGTCTTGTTTCTGATGTGTCCTTGTTCTTGAGATATTCTTCAAAACTTCTCTCAGTTCGTCCCCCAGCTAAGGTCCTAGCATCAGGAGAACAACCACATTACACATTACTGAAATAAGTTTACTAAGCACTAAACATGCACTTAATAACAATAATAATAATAATAATAATAATAATAATAATAAAAGAAACATAAAATAGTCCTTTATTTACATACTTTTTCTTCATAAAACCCAAACCAACATTCCAATACAATTTCATTCAGGTGCTCTACAAAAGGCAAATCGAGTAATTATGGAGAAATGAAAGAAATTATATAATTACTTTTTTTTTTTTAATTTTCATTGTATCCGCTTATCAATGTAGAAGATTTCTTTTTACATATCAGTACAACTGAGGCTGAATATGTTTTATTCATGCGAGGAATCCAGATCTGCTGTTGCAATGATGCCAGCTTATAGTCTTACCTTGTACTGATATTTGGAATTTTTCTTCTGGTCCTCAGATAATAATGGTTTGGTGTTTTATACCCCTTTTAACATTATTTAAGTCATATTGAGATAATGGAAGTGTGATAATGAAAGGCTCTGTGCAATGAAGCACCATACAGTCATGAGCTGAATTCTACCTCAAGTGGAATTCAAACCTGGGACCTTGTAATCAAAAGTCAGAAGCGCTAACCATTCAGATACCTGGACGCTTCTCTCAGATTCTCTGAGACTACTGGGCTCATGTATTAATCTAAAAATACATTTCTGCTAAAGATAAGGCTAAATGGCTTGTGTGTCTAAACAGACTGAATCTGCCATTTTCTATCTTCTATTTTGTTCAGCATTTTCAAAGGAGTTTTTATACACATCAATTGATAAAGTAACTTGTTCATATGTTTGAGATTCAAAGGTTTGAATACTTATGGTGATTATGGTTATATAAAAGAACAGAAATGTTTTGCTTTTTTCAAACACAAACCAATCCGTTTAATACTCTGAACTTCCAAAAAAGAACACATTCTGATTATTTCTGTTTGTAATGCTTACTCGGACAGTCTAATTGTGTTTTTGTTTTCTGATTACTGCTTGAACAGTCTAACTGTTTTGATTTAGTCATTATAACTTTTACATATGAACTGATGGCACAAAATAAACATGGAGATACCCAGGAAAGACCATAATCATAGAACACAGAGCTCCCAAGGCACACTCAAACTCAACACCCTGAATCTTATTAATATGCAAATGTTCTCTGACAAATCTAATTTAGAGAACAGTTTTCAGGATTGTGATTTTTAAAAGCTTATATACAGATGTGAATGGACAGCTGTTATACTCAACTGTAAGACAATAATATATTTACAAGCTCATGAAATGTCAGTTAGACTGGTCAGTTAACATCTTAACTTTTTAACTAACTTAAAATGTGTACATTCTTTGTGTTTTATTTATTTTTTTTTTTTCAGTGTACTATTGACTAGGCTTTGTTTGCAAAGCTTTTAATTCACAGGTGTCCATCATCAATGCTTTATAAATGAAGATTACATTAGGTTGATCCCTAATTTCTGAGTTAAACCACTGGTAACAGTCACCTCTGTTTTGCAGCTATCTTAACGCTTAGCATGCTGGGTAAAAATTTCAGCAGACGATGTATTAAAATATTTTTCTTATTTTTCCCAGAAAACTGGATGACATTTCATGCAAATTGTCTCCACAATTTTCATGAAATGTAAAATCCTGATATTTGAGAAAAATAAGAAAAATATCATTAATTTGGAAAAAATTAATAAATATATTATATATTTGCTGTCTGCTGAATTTGCCCAGAGGATGGTAAAGGTTAAACAGATCCAAAACTGAAACTTTCCTCCACAATTTACTGCCATTAAACAGCTACTTCAGTCACACACCAAGCTTCAAGGATGACTGTTTAATGTAGAAATTATGCCTGCTATTACTTTGCAAGCTTTCTGAATATTTACACTGAAACTGGCAATTTTAGAAAAGATAAACTGTCACAAGTAAAATCTAACCTATAGTTAACAAGAGCTCCGCCAAGTGGGGCATTATACGCCCGTGGCAAGTAATAAGATGTAGCACACAAACTGGCTCCTGTATAATTCAGTGCTCCGGATATAAACTGTAAGTGGAATTACAAAAAAAAAAATATTTTAAATTTCATTGGGGCATAGCTCTGCTGATATTTGGTGAACTGTAACCTAAGGGTCCAAGCTGGCCCAGAAATTAAGGGAGAAGTGACTTCTCCCTCCTGGGAAAATAGGGAGAAGTTTGTTGCATCTAGGGAGAAGTGCTTTCTGATGGAGGACACACTACAGAAGAATGGCTATATTATAAGCTCATATGAGCCTTTGGCTGATTTGTTTTTCCTATACTTCAATATTGGACCAAACAATAACAAAACAAAAATAAACAACCAAAAAAAAAAAAAAAAAAAATGCTGCAAGAAATTTTTTTGTAAACCTTTAACTTGTTTAATACTGATTTTATTTTTGTTCTTCAAGAAAGCCAACTCAGAAGAGTACTAAAAAAAAAAAAAATCCAAAAAGAATTATGTTTATAAGTTTTGATATTAGTCAAGCTTCTTAATTCTTTAATAAATGTATTTATACAGATTTAATAATAGCACCATTGCCTTGCAAATCTAATAAAAGAAGATGTTACAAAAAAAGAATCAATATCTTGCCCATATGACCATAACTTTAGTTATTTGCAAAAAGTATGCCTATTATAAAATAAAATTTGCACACTATTACCTCTAAACAATATGCTGCAAAAAGTTTACAAAAACTTTCAAAGGGGCATAACTCTGCAAATATTTGGTGCACTGTAACCGCGAAATAATATGTGCTGCTCCACATCATCTTATAATTATTTATGAAGTTCCAGCTTGATCAGATGTAAACTGTAGGAGGATTTAGCTGGAAACGAAAAATTAGAAATTTTCAAACGGGTTTAACTCTGTTAATATTTGGTGGACTGTAACCTTGAAAAAATATGCGCTGCTCCACATCATGGTCTAACTACAAATCAAGTTTCAGCTTGATCAGATGTAAACTGTAGGAGGAGTTAGCAGGAAACAAAAAGATTACTGAAATTTTCAAAGGGGCATAACTCTGCTAATATTTGGTGGACTGTAACCTCGAAACAAAATGCACTGCTCCACATCACAGTCTAACTATACATGAAGTTTCAGCTTGATTGGATGCAAACTGTAGGAGGATTTAGCCAGAAACGAAAAATTAATAGAAATTTTCAAAGGGGTATAACTCTGCTAATATTTGGTGGACTGTAACCTTGAAACAATATGCGCTGCTCCACATCATGGTCTAACTACAAATCAAGTTTCAGCTTGATCAGATGTAAACTGTAGGAGGAGTTAGCCTGAAACGAAAAGTCTACTGAAATTTTCAAAGGGGCATAACTGCTAATATTTGGTGGACTGTAACCTCGAAACAATATGTACTGCTCCACATCATGGTCTAACTATACATGAAGTTTCAGCTTGATCGGATGTAAAATGTAGGAGGAGTTAACCGGAAATAAAAAGTTTACAGAAATTTTCTAAGGGGCATAACTCTGCAAACATTTGGTGGACTGTAATCCTGAAACAATATGTGCTGCACCACATCATGGTCTAACTATATACCAAGTTTAAGCTTGATCAGATGTAAACTGTAGGAGGGGTTAGCCGGAAACGAAAAAGTTTACAGACGGACGGACGCCATACCCCCCAACATAATACGTCCTGTTTTTCAAACGGGCGTATAAAAAGCATTATTAAAACTACAATATTTTGCAATACGTACTGCATTCTTAACTACATTTCTTTTTTACTTCACACAGGGTTGGGGTGCCAAATTTTCTGAAACATTTGACTAGTAAATGGCTAAAATATTGGCATCTTTTAATAATGATTTTTCATCTAAACCATTAAATGATGGATGAAGTTATGGTTTTGTTTTTGTTTTTTGTTTTTTTGTTTTTTTAGTCTTTGTCATCAGTTGTTCAGTTATTGCAGGACAATGAAAGGGTAATAATGAAAAGCTCTATTCAATGAAATGCCCTACAGCCAACAGCTGAATTCTGAAGTGATCATCAGCAGTTAGTTCTGATGTTTATTAGACAGCAAAATACTGTTGTTGAAATAATATGTTTAGTTTTGAACTGAAATGTAGGCCTCTTCCCTAATAATTGTCTCTAATGCAGAAAAACTGAGTCTGAACTTTTAGGTCTGGTTTTAATAGACAACCAGTAACAAATTCATATTGCCTTTTTGTTGAATTCCAATTTTGCCTGACCTCATGGACTGTAGAACTTTGGATCTCTTTTACTGTTTTTCACCATTTTATTTATATTTATAGCACTACCTACTTTGGTCATTTGGATCAGTATTGCAAAATGTGTTAAACAAAAATTAACAGAACTCTGTATTCTTAAAACAAGAAATACACCAAAAAGAAACTAAGAGAGACATCTGTTGCAAATCAACATAATGAAAGCTATATATTTTTACAAATCTAATTAGCTATACTATGTTATCTAAACATTACAACATACATCAGGAAACAGGTTTAATAATGCCCAATAAAGACAAAAATAAACAAGAAGAGTTAAAAGTAAAAATGCATTGAGACAACACATGCAGTTTTATAAAGCTTAATTGTGAACAAAATGAGTAATAAGGAAGTGGCAAATAAAATATCTAAGCCTGGATTTGTAAATTACATCCTCACCCCTGATTCTAAGTCTGTCCCGTCATCAAGATCTGGAGGCACCATAGACGCACCTACTCGTCTCACTGTCCCAGTGCCCTCAGCTGCTTCAATATCTACTATTCCTGATCTCATTGCCTCCTCTAATGACATCTTTTCGCCTGTGTTAGTGTTCACAACTTTTCCTGACGAGTCCATACAGAAACCAGGTTTTGTCACATACGTACATGAGCCCTGATTAACTGTGACTTCTGTTGCTGTCCTAGAGATTAATTTGCCATCTTTAAAAAGCACTTCATGTTTTGGAGAAAATGGAGAACCTTCTGTCATAATAACATATTCATCAGGTTTAATATCCAGGTGGGTATCTTCTGTTATCGTTCCATCATTTCCATCAAGAGAAGTTTTTGGCTGAATGTAGCCAAGCTGTATGGCTTGCTGCACTGTAACAGTCTCTTTTGATTTAGGTTCAGTGTATTCTCCAGTTTCTAAATTTATATGTCCATCTTTTACAGCTGTTGATAGTGCAACTGGTGCTTCCAAGTTTTTAGTCAATGACAATGTATGTACTGTCTGGGGCTGGTCAAGTTTCAAAAATCCACAAATCACAGCTTCATCTACATCAAGAACATCATTGGTATCTGGATCATTATATTCACCTGTAAAACCATCAATAAGTCCAGCTTTCAATGCTTCAGACAGTGTCATTGTTTCTTGTTCATATTCCTTCATACTGTCACTTTGCTCTGCTTCAATATGCATCACTTCATTATCTGGTGTAGATGCTCGAATTTGTGGTAACTGCTGGCCTTTATTCAGGTCATCTGGCAGTAGAGTTATTGGTGAAGGAGTGTTTCTTTTTAAATCAATGCTTTCAGTTTGTGGTTCTTCATTAATTATAAATTCTGTCTTTAAGGGCATAGACTTTCCAGATTTCAGTATCACCACAGAACCCTCCTTTCCCTTTGAACTTGCCAATGGGGATAGATAACCTTTCTTCAGGGCTTCATCAACACTGTATGATTTTCCCTTCTTAACATCCCAAAACAATCCTGTTTCAGGATCAATCAGTCCACTTTTGAAGGCTTGTTGAAAATTGTATGTTACTCTATCCTTCTGTGGTTCCTTGTATTTAAATGGTTTGCCTGAATCAGATACAACAGATTCAGAGAGAACAGCATCATCTACTGAAGTGTATCTTCCAGAGAATGGACTTGTAAATGTTCCCTCAATTCCATTGATATAACCAGCTTTCAAGGCCTGGGTGAAAGGAATAGTTGCCTCATTACCAGATGCTTCTTCAATTTTCATTTTAGATTTCAACTTAGTTGGCACAGATTCTGTTTCTACAAACCCTTTTCTTACTGCTTCAGAAACAGGCATAATATTACCAGATTTGGTGTCAATAAACTGACCTGTAGGCCCAAGTATTGCTTTATTCAATGCTTCAGCCACACTTAGCTTTTGTCCAGACATTGTGTCTGTAACACTAGCAATATTGAAGGTAGTGCTTGTTTTGGGAGCAGTAAATTTAGTCTTTGTTGCAGCTACAACAGATACTGAGCCAGACACCAGTCCTTCTTTCATTGCATCTTCTAAAGCTAAATGTTGACCTGTTCTAGGATCTGTGTAAGTGTTTAGTTTTGAGTCTATAATACCTCTTTGAATAGCCTCATCCAGAGAGATCTCAACTCCAGTCCTAGTGTCCAGTACCTGTGAAACATTTATTTGCCTCAAGTCTCTTTTTTCCTTATCTGTTTTCCCAATGTCTAATGATTTTCTGCCTTGTATCAATTCATTTTGCATAGCATCTTCTATTGTCATGCTTGTATTTGTCCTCTGGTCTACATAATATCCTGATTCAGAGTTTAAGATACCTCTCCGTTTAGCTTCAGAGACCTTTAGATCTCTCCCTGTCATTGGATCTTTGACTTTTTCAATAATTATTCCTCTTATTATTTCCTCTGATGTTATGCCATCAGCTGCTTCAACTTTTGCTAATCCTTGCTTTACAGCATCATCTAAGCTTATCATTTTACCAGTTAATTTATTCTGTACAAGACCTCTATCTGGATCAAACATACCTTTCTTAACAGCTTTCTGCAGAGGAATATCTTTTCCAGTTGTTGGGTCAACAATGGCAGTGACAGTCAATGACTCCTGCACAACATCAGTTCTGATAGGACCCTCCTTTACTTCATCCATTAATACTAAGCCTTTTTGTGCAGCGGTTCTGAGAGGCATAGTCTGTCCAGTATGCGTGTCTAGGTATTTACACATGGACTGATCAAGAATTCCTTTTGTTACTGCTTCTGTTACAGACAATTCTTCTTTAGTCCGAGGATCTAGAACTGATTTGACTGTGAATGCTTTTCTACCTAAATCTACCTGTATGCTTGTTGGTTTCAGTACTGTGGGCTGTGGGTTCAATGATGTTGATGTATCAGCTTCCACAAATCCCCTTTCTACAGCTTCTGGTATTGTAAGCCTTTCATTTGTGGCAGGGTTGTTGTAAATTCCTGTTGTTAAGTTCAATAACCCTCTGTCTATTGCCTGAGAAGCACTAAGTTTTCTACCTGTTACTGGATCTATGACTGTGTGAATTGTAAAGGACTTTTTTTCTTGTATGACTCCTGCACTTTCTTGTGCAACTTCTTTCACCTCTGTTTGAATCCAACCATCATCAATTGCTTTACTAATAGGCATAGATGTTCTATCATCAGAGAAATAGAGGCCATGTTTTTCATCAATAATACCTTTGTCAATAGCTTGTTTGACCGGAATATACCTACCATCATCTCTATCATAAACAGATTTCAAATGAATAGCGTCTTTTTCATGAACATACTGCTTTGGTAAGGTATCAGAAAAAATTCCACTTTTCCTTGTTGTCTGGTTACCTTTTACATATCCTTTCTTAATAGCATCTGACATGGTCATTTCCTCACCAGTTTTCAAATTCTTGACAATACCTATGCTAACATTCAAAACACCCTTTTCTATTGCCTGAGGAACACTTAAGTCTTGTCCACTGCTTGGATCAATAACTGTATTTATATCAAATGAGTGAGTCTGAGTGAAAATATTTTCTGAAGACTTAGTGACCATTTCAGAAGACTGCATACTAGCATTTAATTCATTTGCAGTTACAAATTTTTCTTTCATTGCATCACTAATTGGCATTATCTGTCCTGATTTCTTGTCAACATATCTTCCTTCTGCTTGATCAATAATGCCTTGTCTAATAGCTTCATGCAAAGATAGTTTTTCACCTGTGTTTGTATCTAAAACAGATGCTACCTTCATCTTTTTCTTCTCTGAAAAAGTTACTTCTGCTTCAAAACCTTCCTTTGAAAGGCCTTCTTTGACTGTTATGCTATCAATCACTTGGCCCTGGATGAAACTGAAGTTGAGTGCATCCATAACGCTCATCACTTCCCCTGATATTGGATTTGTGTAAGTTCCATCATGAGGATTAATTAACCCAGTGTCAATTGCAGAACTCAAACTTACTAGAGTGTTAGATCTTGGATCTAGTACAGCATCAACATTAACTTTATCAACTGTTTTCATCACAAGACTTGAAGCAGCATGTACATCTGGAATAACTTCTTGTACTCTACCTTCCTGGATCAAATCTTCCAGCGTCATGATATGCCCATCTCCAGAATAGTGCCCTGTATTATCTAGTACCAGACTGTCTACTGCCTCACCAACATTAATATAGATACCATTGCTCAGTTGTAACTTAGCCGAGTCTGCATGTATATGGTCTAGATGAATGGCATTTTGAAGAGTCATGTACTTTCCTGTATCAGGATCTCTGAACATGCCATTTTCTGGATTTAAATACCCACTCGATACTGCTTCCATCAGCATCATCCTCTCTGAATCTTTTGCGGTAACTGATGTTAGTTCCCTTACTTGTGTAACTTCAATTGTCTGAGGATTTAAGATGCTCACCTTTGTTGCTTCAATTGTGACTGGGGTTGAGGATAAATCAGAAATGAGTTTATCTTCTTTTGTCATACCTTTCCTTCTTAATGAGCTCATTTCAGTAACATCTTCCGATTTCCAGGTGTCTTTCTTTTTAACTGCAGTTTTAAGAGCCATGAAAGGTGCACCAATTAATGCAACAAATCCCATCTTTGCAGCTTCTTTAACAGGTACTTTCAGCTTTGGATTTTCTATATACTCTCCTGTTCTGGAATCTATTTTACCTTTTGCTATTGCTTCATTTAAGGTGTAAAGTTTTGCAGAATTAACATCATAGAGGGATGATTCACCATCAATCAATCCACGTTTGATAGATTCAGACAGTGTCATTTTCTCATTTGTTCTTCTGTCAATAAACAACCCAGTCTGATCATCAAAAGCACCTGACTGAAGAGCTGCTGAAAGACTCATTCTTTGTGAGCTCTCTTCAGTGTCTTCTTCACCAGTAGTATCAATTAATTTTCCCCTTATTGCATCTAATATTGCCATCTGAGCTCCTGTACTTGGTTCAGTGTATTGGTTCTTACTTAAATCTATAAAACCCTGATCCAGAGCTTGAGTGAAAGTCAGTCTTCTGACAGCATCAGATGGACTCTTCTGATTCACAACAACTGTCTTCTCATAGTATCTATCTGGTTCTATTTTCACCTCTTTAGTTCCACTCTCTGAAATCCATCCATACTCAATAGCTGTGGCCAATGATATGATCTCGTCAGTCAGAGGATTATAGAAAGTACCACTTTGCTCATCTATGAGATTCCGTTCAAGAGCTTCTTTAAAAGTCATCCCTTTAGGTTTCTGAACTGGTTCTGTGACTGATGTCTTCAAGTCTGCAGTGACTGATGTGTGAATCTCCTTTTCTGTATTAGCAATATTATCTATGCGATCAGACACAAACCCAGAGCGAGCAGTTCTAGTTATACGTTGCCCAGGTGCTGGGATAAGTCCTTGATATACTGCTTCTTGTAATGATATTCTTTCATTAGTGCCAGTATGTATAATATGACCTGTACTTGCATCAAATACTTTTTGTTCAATGGCTTCTGTGAGTGTAATTACCTGACCACCTTGAGGGTTAACAATTAATGAGTCATCTGTATTCAGTGTGTCGGTTCTCACCGATTCAAAATATGATTGCATGTCAAATATTTCATTGTGAATAAATTCCTGCAACACTTTTTGTGGTTTAGTGAGTGTTTTTGGTGTACTAGACCTAAGGGGTTTTGTGTCACTCCCTCTAACAGTTCTTGTGGTTTCAGTTGTAGTCATTTCTTGGTCTTCCTTTCTCATGTCTGACATCATTTTTGAATAAGATTCTCTTGACTGTTGTGATTTTACATCTGTTTCTTCCCACTGTCCACTTATAACTTTCAATGCCTGAGCAGTTGGCCTATCAATAAAACCTTTTCTTTCAGCTGTATCTATTGTCATTGATTCATGTGTTGTTCTGTCAGTGATAGTGCCTTCATCCCAGTTTATGTGAACACCAGCTGTTCTTGTAACTCCCTCTTCAGCTAATTTTTCTACCAAGTCTGAGTCAAGGTAACCTCTCCTTACTGCATCAGCTACACTCATTACTTCACCAGTAGATACTCTAGTGACTTTACTTGTAGCCCAATCAATGACAAGATCTTCAGGATAAGAGGGCACTGGGGTCTTTTCTGTGGTTGAAGTAGCCTCATGGATTGTAGATCTAATCTGGACTGTTTCTTTGTTTAGCTGCCAAGACAGAAAGTGGGTAAACAAATAAACATATACAATATCAATGTTTAGCATGTTGCCCTTTGAACCTTGGTTTATTCACACTCACACTTCAACCACACCTGATTAATATGTTTAAATCAAAGAAAGGGAAATCCTAGCCAAGTAATATTCTACACTAAGCTTTTGTTTTGCAAGTGATACAAACTCAAAGTCATGCATGTTCCAATTCATTTTATCCTTTGTTCAACATATGTTGTTTACAGGGTCTTTTTTCCCATCAAATTACTTAGCCATCAAAAACAATATGAAAGCAGGCAACATTTTAAACTGGCCGGATATTCTGTAAAGAGCATTTCTATTTCTACTGACCATGATATAGAATTAGTTCCATGTCAATTTCAATTTGTTTTAAACCTTTAAATCCCTAATCAAAACTGCAACAGATGACATTTTGATTTTTATTCTGTATTTTAGAGAAAATAAGGCTTGAATTTCATGTGACTCATCCTCTATGCAGACAATTAACATGAAATGCCAAGTCTTATTTTCTCCGGAAACAGAAAAAGAAATTTAATGCTGTCTGCTAAAATTTTGCTTAGCGCTTTAAGGGATAAGGTTAAAACAGAATGTTACATCAAGCAAAACCTGTTTGTAAACAAGAAGAGTCAATAAGCAGTGCTTATTAGATACCCCAGCAAGATAATGACTGTCTTCGATAAATTATTTAGCAAGATAAGAAGTAAAAGCCAAAAGGTAAGGGACAGATTGACAGACATATGGACAGAGGGACATACAGACAGGTAACATGAAAACAGTATACTCCCACTCACAAACAGTTTGCAGGGTGTATAAATATAACCGATGCTTAAAAATGATACCAGAATTACCCTAAATATTTGGATACTGTAACTTCTAACCATATTTATCTTGAAACTTCAATGTCTATGGTTGCCAGGTGAAGCATTCACCAAGTGCTGGCTAAATGGCAGAAAAAGCAGAACTGTCTGATTATGTAGAGTAAATATGGTAGTGGGTAGAATGCTCTAAAAATTGTATGAAAGGTATACACTGTAGATCTAATATATTGCAATACTAAGGGTCCGAGGTCTACTATCATAATATAACTGGATTGTGCTATAAATCAGACATGTACCATGCAAGTATAAAAGCATGTATGACACTGGCTTGTATTGTTGCCATGGTAGTTTGCTGAGACATCCCTGATAAATGGCACTGGGTCAAGCTATCAGCCATATTTCCCAATTAAAATATGACACAAATGGCTCAAGGGCAGTACATACAATGGGGTGTTAAGTCTAACATGCAATTTCAATCGAGACCAGCTGATAAACTATGTTTGAAAACAAATCACCGAGTTGACAATTAAGGATGCCATTTTGGATATTCCAGTTCCCTGGAACAGCAAAGGGAAGAGCTTGGGAAATTTGAGTTGCTTCCCTTTGCCAATCTGTTGTGTTGCAGTGTATTAGTTGTGTTGCAGGCCCAAAAACTATCATTTATCACAGCTATTTTTTTTTTAATCTTTGTCATGCTGAATAAATTAAGTGCCATGCCTTTTTTCAAATTTTCAGCCAATTAGATTACTTGATCCAGATTGTTGAATGAATTCACATACTGAATGGCAAACAGTTTGTTTGTTTGTTTGTGTTGAGGTTTTATGGCCCAGTCAACCCAATGGGGTCATGTCGAGCGCAGTCAGTTTACCTAACCACACGTTTACTGGGCAGGCTTAGTCCTTTAAGCGGTTAACCAGTATTGTGCAAATTCTTTCGCCAGAAACTGACAACTGCCCTTCTTGAATCAGTGGAAGGGAGAGAATGACCGTAGAAAATATTTCATGAAACTGAGCATTGAGTAGATCTATGTACTCGATAATGACACTGATTATGACAATGACGGCAATTATAACTAATTTTTTTGCCAATTATAATCAACATGTGTAGTCAGCAAAATGGATTGATTGTCATCATGCATGACACAACTTAGTGTTGGGATAGGCATGAAAAATCAATACAGAAATGAGTTACAATCAGTTATTTTTCTCAAGTTAAATTATACAATAAACATTTTTTCAGTTTTAAATTTTTTGTTTATGGAAAATTTGGGATCCACAGCCTATTTGTGGTATACTGGATTTCGCAAAATAATGGACAGTGATATATTGGATCTACAGTGTATAACCTTTTGCAGCTGCCGACAAAATGTTGATAACACATAGCTGCAGATGAGGTGATGACTTGGCTGATCCAATATGTACCCATGAGATGTTTTGATACTTAAAGTCTTTCTCTGGAGCTATCTGAAAACTTCCTTTATCTGGACTGAAATCTGACTAATAGACAATGTTGTTTCTTATTTTTTCCCAGAAAATAAGACTTGTTATTATATATAAAAAAAAAGTCTCCTTTGAGAGGGTCCACATGAAATACCGCATCTTATCATCCCAAAAATAAACAAGGCAGTCTGAAGGACAGCTATATCCCCCACCGCAGAATGACAATGTAGTGGCCTCAAAATTCAAGGCTCAAACTGGTGGCCTTCAATTGTGACCTAGACCTTGAGTCTGCATTGTTGAGATATGGAGTGAACATGAAATTCAAGGCTCAAACTCGTGACCTTTAACTGTGACCTTGACCTTGAGTCAATATACCTGAGTTATGGATTCTGCAAATCGCCTCACTAAGGCAAACATTTGACCAAAGTTTCATGAAAATCTTTCAAAGGGTTCAGGCGATATGGAGCGAACAAGAAAGAGATGGATGACCTTCAATTGTGACCTTGACCTTGAGTCTGCATGGCTGAGTTATAGGTCCTACACATCATCTCACTAAGGCGAACATTTGACCCAAATTTAACAAGGTAGTCTGAATGGCAATGGAGCGCCTCAAAATTCAAGGCTCAAACTGGTGACCTTCAAATGTGACCTTGACCTTGAGTCAGCATAGCTGAGTTATGGGTTCTGCACATCATCTCACTGAGGCAAACATTTGACCAATGTTTAAAGAAAATCCTTCCAGGGGTAAAGGAGATATGGAGCTGACAACAAATTCAAGGCTCAAACTCGTGACCTTCAACTGTGACTTTGACCTTAAGTCCGCAGGGCAGAGGTATGGGTTTTGCACATTGTCCCACTGAGGTGAACATTTGACCAAAGTTTAGTGAAAATCCTCCAAAGGGTAAAGGAGATACAAAAATTCAAGGCTCAAACCCATAACCTTGAACTGTGATCTTGTGAGTCTGCATGATTGAGCTATGGGTTCTGCACATCATTTCACTGAGGCAAACATTTGACCAAAATTAAAAGAAAATCCTTCCAGGGGTAAAGGAGATATCCAGTGGACATGAAATTCAGGGCTCAAACTCGCAACCTTGAACTGTGACCTTGTCCTTGAGTCCCCATGGCTGAGTTATGGGTTCTGCACATCGTCCCACAGGTGAACATTTGACCAAAGTTTAGAGAAAATCCTCCCAGGGGTAAAGGAGATAGACATGATATTCAAGGCTCAAACCCATGACCTTGAACTGTGAACTTGACCTTGAGTCAGCATTGTTGAGTTACTGATTCTACACATCGTCTCACTAAGGTGAACATTTGACCAAAGTTTAGAGAAAATCCTCCAAGGGGTACAGGAAATACAGAGCGGACACAAAATTCAAGGCTCAAACTCATGACCTTGAACTGTGACCTTGACCTTGAGTCAGCACGGTTGAATTACTGATTCTGCACATCGTCTCACTAAGGTGAACATTGACCAAAGTTTAGAGAAAATCCTCCCAGAAGTAAAGGAGATACAGAGCGGATACGAAATTCAAGGCTCAAACCCATGACCTTCAACTGTTACCTTGACCTTGAGTCGGCATGGTTGAGTTATTGATTCTGTACACCGTCTCACTAAAATGAACATTTGACCAAAGTTTAAGAAAATCCTTCCACTGGTATAGGAGATATAGAGCGGACATGAAATTCAAGGCTCAAACCTGTGACCTTGAAATGTGACCTTGACCTTGTGTCGGCACGGCTGAGTTACGAGTTCTGCACATTGTCTCATTGAGGCAAACATATGATCTAAATTTAAAGAAAATCCTTCCAGGGGTATAGGGGATATGGAACGGACACGAAACTCAAGGTTCAAACCCATGACCTTGACCTGTGACCTTGAGTTGGCATGGTTGACTTATGGGTTCTGCACATCGACTCACTGAGGTGAACATTTGACCAAAGTTTAATGAAAATCTTTCAAAGGGTTCAGGAGATATGGAGCGAAAAAAATTGTTACGGAAGGACAGATGGACGGACAGACAGACAGTCAAAGGCCATTTCTATAATCCCCAATCCGTTTCGCAGCGAGGGATTAAAATCCTGAAACAATAATACCCTGCCACTATCGTTCAGCTGGCAGATAACTTTGTCAATAATTGATGAAATTTGCCCATTAGCAATCCCAATCCAGCTCTCCTGAAGTTTACACAAGTTATTGTCTGGAAATGAAAATACAGACAGATGGATGGATGTATGACAGTAAAAACTAGAGCTGGTGTTTGTAAAACACTATGCCCCCAACTGCCTAACTCTAACACTGCTTGACTCCAACACTGCTTGCCCATGATGGTAACAACAGTACAAATATACGAGATTTCAATGTTATTTTATCAAAAGGGAAATAACTCTAAACCAGAAATTGCGAAGGCCCATAACTCCAACATTTCATTTGATTGGTTCAAAATTTAATCAGGTGATCTCCTCCTCAATCCCAATCAGTATGCCAAATATCAAGGCTCTGGCTTAAATACTTTTTGAGATATCTTGCTGACAAGGTCAAAATGCCTAGAACTACAAAGGGCCACAGCTGTCAGTTTTTCATGGAATTCCCTAAAAAACAAATCAGGTAATGTCCACATCATCCCCAATCAGCATATAATATTTCAAGATCCTAGCTTAAGTACTTTTCGAGACATCTTGCTGACAAGGTCAAAATGCACAGAACTGCAAAGGGCCATAACTTAATCAATTTTTTCACGGAATTCTCTCAAAATATAATCAGGTAATCTACCCATCATTCCCACTCACTATATCTAATTTCAAGAACCCAGCTTAAACACTTTTTCGAGATATCTTGCTCACAAGATTTAATTCTGATTTTTTTCAAAGGGACATAACTCTAAACAAACATGCCGGACAAGAAAAAAACATACGGGTCAGTTATTTTTTCATTGGGAACCCAAATATAAAATTTCAAAACCCTAGCCTGCAGGGTTCTTAAGATAAGGCATGCACAAAAAAGCTTGACGAACAGACAAACAGATGGACAAACGAAGGCAAAATAATACGCCCCATCAATTTCATTCGAAATTGGGGGCATAATCAGGTCATCTACTCATCGCTATCAATCTATTCATCAAGTTTCAAGGCTCCAGCTCCAATAGTTTTGTGAGATAGTTTGCTGACAAGGGAAATATGCCCAAATTTACAAAGGGCCATTACTTATGAAATATTTTTCAGAATTTATATAAAAGTTAATCAGGTCATCTACTCATCATTACAAATCAATTCACCAAGTTTCAAGCCTCTAGCTCTAACAGTTTTTGAGATATTTTGCTGACAAGATAAAAATGCCCAAAATTACAAAGGGCCATAACTCAATAAGTATTTTTCAAAATTTATTCAAAAGTTAATCAGGTTGTCTATTCATCATTACAAATCCATTCACCAAATTTCATGGCTCTAGCTCTAACAGTTTTTGAGATATTTTGCTGACAAGATAAAAATGCCCAAAATTACAAAGGGCCATAACTCAATAAGTATTTTTCAAAATTTATTCAAAAGTAAATCAGGTTGTCTACTCATCATTTCAAATCCATTCACCAAATTTCATGGCTCTAGCTCTAACAGTTTCTGAGATATTTTGCTGACAAGGTAAAAGTGCCCAAAATTACAAAGGGCCATAACTCAAGAAGTATTAATTTTAAAAAGTTAATCAGGTTGTTTACTCATCACTACCAGTCTATTCATCAAGTTTCACGGCTCTAGCTCCAACGGTTTTTGAGATATTTTGCTGACAAGGTAAAATTGCCCAAAATTACAAAGGGCCATAACTCGTGAAGTATTTTTCAGAATTTCTTCAAAAGTTAATCAGGTCATCTACTCAGCACTACAAATCCATTTACTAAGTTTCATGGCTCTAGCTCTAACAGCTTATGAGATATTTTGCTGACAAGGTAAAAATGCCCAAAATTACAAAGGGCCATAACTCAAGACGTATATTTCAAAATATCTTCTAAAATTAACCAGGTTGTCTACTCATCACTACTAGTCTATTCATAAAGTTTCAAGGCTCTAGCTCCAACAGTTTTTGAGATATTTTGCTGACAAGGTAGAAATGCCCAAAATTACAAAGGGCCATAACTCATGAAGTATTTTTCAGAATTTCTTCAAAAGTTAATCAGGTCATCTACTCAGCACTACAAATCCATTTATTAAGTTTCAAGGCTCTAGCTCTAACAGTCTTTGAGATATTTTGCTGCCAAGGTAAAAATGCCAAAAAATTACAAAGGGCCATAACTCAAGAAGTATTTTTCAAAATTTCTTCAAAAGTTAATCAGGTTGTCTACTCATCACTACCAGTCTATTCATCAAGATTCGAGGCTCTAGCTCCAACAGTTTTTGAGATATTTTGCTGACAAGGTAAAAATGCACAAAATTACAAAGGGCCATAACTCATGAAGTATTTTTCAGAATTTCTTCAAAAGTTAATCAGGTCATCTACTCAGCACTACAAATCCAATTACTAAGTTTCAAGGCTCTAGCTCTTAACAGTTTTTGAGATATTTTGCTGACAAGGTAAAAGTGCCCAAAATTACAAAGGGCCATAACTCAAGAAGTATTTTTCGAAATTTCTTCAAAAGTTAATCAGGTTGTCTACCAGTCAATTCATCAAGTTTCGAGGCTCTAGCTCCAACAGTTTTTGAGATATTTTTGCTGACAAGGTAAAAATGCCCAAAATTACAAAGGGCCATAACTCATGGAGTATTTTTTCAGAATTTCTTCAAAAGTTAATCAGGTCATCTACTAATCAATACAAGTTTCTAGGCTCTAGCTCTAACAGTTTTTGAGATATTTTGCTGACAGGGTAAAAATGCCTGAAAATTACAAAGGGCCATAACTCAAGAAGTATTTTTCAAAATTTCTTCAAAAGTTAATCAGGTTGTCTTCTCATCACTACCGGTCTATTCATCTAGTTTCAAGGCTCTAGCTTCAATAGTTTTTGAGATATTTTGCTGACAAGATTGCATACATATTTTTTCAAAGTGCCATAACTCAGAAAATGGGCATGATCCTGTCAGGAAAAAAAATACATGTCAGTTATTTTTTCATGAGGAATCCATATAAGAAATTTCAAAACAGTAGCATTCATGGTTCTAAAGTTATGCTATGCATCAAAAAAGCGTGACGAACGGATGGAAGGACTGACGGACAGACGAAAGAACAACCCAGAAGCAATAAGCCCCTCCAACTTCTTTGAAGTTGGGGGCATAAAAATGCGAAATTTGCCCATCAGCAACCCAAAACAGATCTCCACAATATCAATGCACATACCAAGTTTGGTGAAAATCCATCAATCTGGCTAAAAAAATACCTACAGACAGATGTACCTGGACAGACCCACTACAGACAGATAGAAGGACACACTGATGACCAACATGAAACCATAATACCTGTCACTATTGTGTTGTGAAGTATAAGAAAACAATAAGAAACAATGTGGAATGACTGCTTCTTTTTCAATTATAATGGTTGGCTATTTATAACAGGAAACATTTAATCATCGCACTTTTTTTTTCTTTTTTTTTTAAATAAAAACATGAAACGATAATACCCCACCATTATCATGTGGTGGGCAGATAACAGTTGACGTAATTTGCCCATTTGCAATCCCAAACCAGATCTCCACAATATCAATGCACATACCGAATTTGGTGAAAATCTATTGATATTTACTCAAGTTATCCCCCTGAAATGAAAATACGGACATGTGGCGGGCAGATAACTGTCAAAAACTGATAAAATTTGCCCATTAGCAATCCCAAAACAGGTCTCCAAAAAATCAATGCATATACCAAGTTTGGTGAAAATCCATCAACATTTACTCAAGCTATCCTCCGGAAACGAAAATACAGACATGTGGCTGGCAGACAACTCAGACATAAAATTGACAAAATTTGCCAATTAGCAACCCCAAACCAGATCTCTACAATATCAATGCATATACCAAGTTTGCTGAAAATCCATTGACTTTTACTCAAGTTATCTTCCAGAAATGAATACAGACAGATGGATGGACAGGTGGATGTACAGACACATGGACGCCCAACGTGAAACCATTATACCCCATCACTATTGTGTCGGTATATGATGTAATTGATGTAATTCCAATGGTGTGTGGGTTTGTAACTGAGTCTATCTCTTCCTAAATCTTTAAACTTACAAACTTGAAACTGACATGTTTTTAGGTAAGATGCACCTGAGCATATTAAAAAGCAGTGTCGCACGTTATTAACTGCCGTGCATTAACTGGCGAAAAGCCGTGTATTAACAAGGTAATTCACACGCTGTTAATGCATGGCTATGCAACTTTCAATATGCTCGTACCGGGGCCACAGGGTTGAAGCAGTCACGAGATGTGTACTGCCCTGCCATGGAACGAGCATAGTCAATGGAAATACGTTCGCGCGACATCGGTGAAAAGGCTAAACAAAATAGTGCAAGAAAAAATGCGAAATGTAGCAAATGTTTTCAGTTCTTATGCAATAATAGCGATCGAACAATGTTTATCAATGCATTAACATTCACCAAGTCCCTTGGAAGGTGTTGAAAACCGCGGCCTTTGCTGCGGTTTTCAACAACTCCCACAGGACCTGGCAAATGTTAATGCATGAAAACCATGTTTGATCCCTAAATTGGATACCCCCTCTTATTTGAAGCTATGTGGTCACTGATCACAGGGGATATTATGCAGCTTCTAATCTGGGTCTACACTGTTTTGCTCAGATATGTCTGCCAAAAATACTATAGTAATATGCATTTTTTAATTGTTTGTTTTGTTCTTGCTCTATTTGCTCAGGCCTTAGAATAGATCAGTTAAATGACAATTTAGTCGCATCTGCCACAAGACTTTCTGCACTGGCATTATCATTTTAACTTATTTCCAGCACCTTTTACCAGTGGCCATGAACATGGCCAAAAAACCCTTCGGAAGTGTGTAAGCCCTTAATTTCAATTATTGGGTTATATTATAACCAGACCTCTTCTGAGTCTTTAACCTGTCTTGGACAGTGTTTTCCATTCCCAGGCAGCATTCTGCTAAAATCTATATTGGACAATTAATGGGCTGATATAGATTTAAGCAGAATGCTAACAGGATTTTTTGCCTCTTTGACTGACAACTGGAGAAAGTGCCAGAAATGACTGCCAGTGTCAGTTGAGAAAGACTGCAGCTGGATGCTTCTATCAAGTAATTATTATACAAACCATGAAAATGACGCAAACTTTGCACATTTATTACCTGGACAAGGTTGCATAAAGCTTACAATATGTTGCCTTCAATCATATTATCCTGACCATATCAATATTTTTGTCCTGAAAATAACAAATCTTGAACCCTAACAAGTTTTACTTCTTAATATTAGTACATGTACAGACTTTTATGGAACAACTAAATCAATTTAAAACATGTCAGTCTCTTCTGAAATTATCATTTTTTGTTCAACAGTAAACAAGGCTTCATCCATTATCAAGGATACAACAGAAGATTGTCAATGCATTTCCAAATTTTCAGAATACGTAAATCAGCTATATCACTTGCAACAAAAGCTTAGTGTTTCTAATACCAAATCCCCAAGTTATATGAGACAGAAAGGAATTTCTACTATATCTAAAGGAAAAAATGTCTACTTACCCCTGAAAAACTGTCAGGCAACTTGTAGTCCACCACTTTTCCATCCTCCTCCACAAAGAGCTGTCTTGGAGATGATGGTTTGATGATATCCCCTGATCTCTCATCAATAGTGAGCTGTATTGGAGATGAAGGCTTGATTCTATCCCCTAGTCTCTCCTCAACAGTGATTGGTCTTGGAGATGAAGGTTTGATTCTATCTCCAGGTTTGGCATATACTATTGTTGTTCTGGGCTGTTCAAGCACCTCCTGGTAGTTCTCAGTACGAGCTGAGTCATATACTTCCCCATTTATTGGGCTCACACCATTCATCTGCCATGCTGGGCTCTCCTCTGATGGTCTTTGTTTTATTGGCTTACTTGTATAATCAGATTTTTCCTTGGTTACATCAGACACAGCTTTTGGCGTTGGTTCTTCTATTTCATCTTTTACTGCAAATTCTTGCTTTCTCCATGTCCTTACACCCTGTTTTGCATCAAAAGAGAGTGGGCTTTCCTCTTCGCCATTTCTTTGCTCAATTTCTGTACTATAGTTAAGAACTTCATCAGGGAACACACTATCCAAATGATCCCCTGAAAGTCCAAATTTCTCCATTTTCATGTCAACTAAAGGCTCTACTCCATTTTCTAAAGACTTGTGCCTCTTTTCTCTTTCAGACTCCCTCCTTTCATGTTCACGTTTCATTCTCTCAATATCATCTGCACCTGTTGCTTTAGATAATTTTACAAAACCTTTTGATAATGCTTTATCAAGTGATATTTTTTCTCTACCACTCACATCATAGTAAGTACCTTTTTCAATGTCAATAATGCCATCTTTCACTGCTTTATCAAAAGAGATATCTTCTCCATTACGTGGATCTAACACAGAAGTAATCTTTCTAAATGGGAAAACCTGAGAATCTGCACTGACAGAACTATGCATTAAGTCTTCAGATTTTGTTTTTGCAGTCACTTCACCATGAATGAGCCCTTTGTCAAGAGCTACATTTATAGGCATGCTCTCCTTAGTCATTGGATTTACATACAGTCCTTTAGGTAAATCAAGAACACCATACAGAACAGCCTCATCATAGGACATCATCTCCATAGTTCGAGGATCAATTACATTGTTTATACTGAAAGTCACTGTCTCTGAGGAGATTTCCTCTATCAGGTTAGACTCAGTAACTTCCTCATCTGGGTTTATATGAATGCTTTCTGTTGAACTAGATGTTGATCCACTTATTGCAGCGGCTTGAGCAATAACTAATTTTCTATCTATTGCATCATTAAGGGGTAATGTTTCACCAGTTACCACATTAATATAATGTTCCATTTTTGGATCTAAAATTCCTTCTTCAAGAGCTTTGGCCACAGATATAGTATCGCCAGTTCGAGGATCAATCACAAATTTTACCATGAGAGTAGTCAGTTTAGTTGTAATGATTTTACTGCCCTCACCTTCAGCATTTGATATTACAGCCATTAACTCCGCATCTATTAGTTTCTTTTCTATAGCATCTGGAATTGACATTTTTTCGCCTGTTCTTGGATTATTATACAGTCCCTTATGTTCATCAATAATTCCTTGTTTGATTGCATCTGCTACATCTAATCTTTCTCTAGTCACTGGATGAATCACACTTTTTAACTGGAATGTCTTTGTTTCTTGTATAAAGCCACCTCCAGCATGTGAAGCAGACACTCCTGTATCTGTTAAAACATACCCTTGTTCAACAGCTTCACTAATTTTCAAGCTGATCAGTTTACCCTTGCTATCAACACCTTTGAATTGTCCTTTTTCTAAGTCTAAAAATCCATCTTTGACTGCTTCAGTAACACTTAATTTTTTTCCAGATCTAGGATGAATTACACCTGTTATTGAAAAAGATTTTGTTTCTTTAACTGAACTGGTTCCAGGACCAGGTTGTGAAGTTTCAAGTCCACGTACAAAACCTCTGGTAATAGCATTAATTATGGACATTCTTTCATCTGTAACTGGATGAATATAAACACCTTGTGTCATATCTATTAAACCTCTGTGAACTGCTTCATGAACTCCTATTTCCCGTTTTGTTCTCGGATCAAATACTGACTTCACCTGTATATGTTTTTCTTCAGAAACTTGAGTTTCTGTGATTTCAGGCCTTGTCACTACAGTCTGAGTAAAAGAGTAATTTTCGTCTCCTTTTTTCTTTGAAATTTTAGATTCAACAGTTGCTTTGCCTGTTCTCCTTAACGCATCAGCCATTTCTGGTTCTTCTGTTATTTGTTTCAACCACTTTTCAGCTTCTGAATGAACACTTTTAGCTGCTTTATCAACTTCATCTTTGCTCGGACTAACAGTGCTCGATGGCCATTCTGATGAAAGTTTCAGTAGGCCCTTTTCAATTGCTGTCTCAACTGGCATAGATGCCCCTGTGTTTGGATCACGGAATGTACCATTTCTTTCATTCAGTAAGCCTTGAGAGATTGCATCCGAAACAGAAATTGATGCAATCCCTGCTTCACTTTTGCCTGGCTGTAAACGAGTAACAACAGTGGTGTGTGCTATTACTGGACTTAAGATCTCCAACAATGATTGAGCATCCTCTGTTGAGATGATTCCTTCAGTTGCAGCTTGCTGTAAGCCAACAGATTTTCTTGAAGTAGGATGTCTAACTTCCAGCTTTTCTGGTGAAACTAGACCAATATGTATCGCTTTGAGAAGTGAAATATTCCTTCCACTTGCATCTTTAATTGAAGTCTCTTTCACCAATTTTTCAGCAATATCTTTGTCAATGAAACTCTGTCCAGCTGCAGCTTTAAGAGGAATTTTTCTGCCAGAGGAAGTATCAATAAAGTCACCATTGCTGGTTATGATTCCTTGTTTAACTGCTTGTGCAACTGTTATTGATTTTCCAGTTCTTGTGTCTATAACACATGGTTTGCTTTTTACCAAATCTTCCTGTACAAGCTTCATGTGACCTTTATCAACAGCACCTATGAGAGATTCTCTTCTACCAGAAACTTTATAAATGAAAGAGCCTTTTGAGTCAATTAGTCCTAGTTCAATTGCTTCGGAAACAGATAAAACTTCCCCACTCAATGTATCTACAACACATTTTGAGTCAAAGTCAATGATTCCAGTATCAAGAGCTTCTTTGAAAGAAACAGTCCTTCCTGTCTGAGGATCAACAACACGACCATCCTCTAAAATGGCACCTTCTGACAATGCTCTGGGTAGAGTTATTGGCTTGATAATCAATTTTCTCTGGAATGCATCATCCAATGAAAGCTTCTGACTGTTCAGCTTATTAATATATTTACCACTTTCTGGGTCTATAATACCTTGCGAAACAGCCTTTATCAAAGACATTTGTCTTCCTGAGGGTGAATCTTTGATTTCCTCTTTATTAGGATTTATAAGTCCTTTGTCACATGCATCTAGAATAGTCATTTCTTTTCCAGTTATCGGATCCACTATTTTTCCTGTCTGTGGAACATACCACCCTCTTTCAATAACATCACCTAATCCAAGTCTTTGAGTACTAGATTTTAAATCTTCATCATTGAACACAGCTTGAGACTGGGTAATATATGTCACGGTGGTACCTTCACCACGTATGTTATCAGCATCCACTCTGGACAAAAGTCCATTTGAAACAGCCTGATCAAGACCAACAGACTTCCCACTAGTTGTATCTTTCACTGTATTATTTTCAGGATTAAATAAGTCCTTTTGAATAGCTTGAAGTAGTGTACAATCTTCTCCAGAATAAGGATCAGCTATACCACAGGAAGAAGTTAACTGTTTATATAAATCATTTGATATGTATCTATTTGATACAGCCTCTCTCAGAGTCATTTGTCTACTTGTTCTTTTGTCTACAATTGTTCCACTTTTCAAATCAAGCACTCCAGCATCTATTGCTTCAGTCAGATTCACTTTACGTCCAGTTTTAGGATTCAGAATTGCTGATTCACTCAAATGAGTTCCTTTAGGAGCTAAACAACCTTGTTTAACAGTTATTAAAGTCTGTTGTGGATAAGGCTGTAGACTATCAACCTCATCCAGTACATTTTCATCAGAGCCTGTACTTAAACCAGATAAACTAGATATACTGGCTACTTTTTGTGAAAGTCTTTCAGTAGAAATTGGTGTAGACTTAAGTCGCCACTGAACTGGTACAGACTGAGCAGTCATTGTAGCTGACATCTCTGTGGCCCTAAGTTTTGGAAGATTTTCCTCATTTGGGGTAGCTTTTGTCACAGTCACAGTAACAGTGTGTGGAAGATTGGTAGCCATCTCCTGTTTTGTTGCTAGGTTGAGAGCTGACTGACTACCAAACGTTTGTCCAGTAAGACCCATGGCTTGAAGACCACCATAGCCTTCGAAGTCAGCCAGTTGTTGGAAGTATTCCTGCATGTCTTCATCAACTAACATGGAAGATCTTTTTGTCAACTCAGCTCGGAATGTACGTAGTAAAGGAGCTCTCTCTGTTATCAAACCAGGAAACTGAAAAAGGGAAAGACAGTCTTAGAATCTGGTAAGAACTTTTCTACAAAAAATATATATACAATTATTGTCTTCATTGAAAAAATATTCTTCAGATACCATAAGATTAGAGGGGTAGACAGATAAATAGTTTTCTTATTTCTCCATAAAACACATGTAGTAGGTATTCATTATTAGAAGCTAAAGCACCTCTCCAGGACACTTCTGAGAATTCCACAACGTATGTTTTTGTGAAGATGTAAGAAAATATCAATTTCAATATTTTTGGTTGTAAAAGGTGTTTAGTCCAGAGCTATACTACCTACTCTTCCATAAAATCATTCTGAGGTACATGCAAATCCATCTAAGTATCTAATGAGATCAGAGAACATATGTTTTGACAGATTCCAAAATAACGACATATCTGGATCACCACTGGGTTGTAAGTTACAAAATATTCATACGTTTCAAAACCATTAATTTGTGCCTATCAAATATGCACTGATTTACAATACCTATCCTTAAAGCATGATTCGAAGCTGAAGCAGACAACATCCTTTACGTGTATATATATTGAGGAGCTTACACGAGTGGTCATTTCATATGAAATTTATGAAACGAGCCTTTCATATGAAATTTATTAAATGAGCCTTCGGCGAGTTTAATAAATTTCAGATGAAATGAGCATGAGTGTAAGCTTCTGTTTATCATATGACTATTTGAAGTTTGATTTTATTGCCTATAAAGTTGACAATTGTTCAACAGAAAATGCATTGTTGATGTGGATGTCGTCATGATGTTACTTCCCGCCAAAGTGTTATGTAACGTGTGGTCATACGATTTTTATGACAGGACGTTATCCACTGAATAACAGCGACGTCATATGATAAATACACACACACACACATCAAGTATCAGAACCTTACTTTTTTTATTTGTACAGACAAATCTCTTTATACTGACACTAGATACAATGACAAAATTTGTTAAAATGACAATTTGACTATCACAAAACCTTCGCTCAAGAGGTTAGTTAATGAGAAATTATGCAATAATACTGCATTTAAACCAAGCAACAACGTATGTTTTGGATATTTGTTAGAAATGCCTCAGTGAGGCGATTCTAACAAATATCCTAAACATATTTTCTATGAGGAAATAAGAATAAAACTAGAGCTGGTGTTTGTAAAACACTATGCCCCCAACTGCCTGACTCTAACACTGCTTGACTCCAACACTGCTTGCCCATGACGGTAACAACAGTACAAATATACGAGATTTTAATGTTATTTTATCAAAGGGAAATAACTCTAAAATAGGAGATAATTGGAATAAGAAAAAAATACGGGTCACCTATTTTTTCATGAGGAATCAAAATATGAAATTTCAAAACATTAGCATACATGGTTCTAAACTTATGCTATACACAATAAAGCAACGACATTAAATGGCCAGAAATTGCGAAGGGTCATAACTCCAACATTTCATTTAATTGGTTCAAAATTTAATCAGTGATCTCCTCCTCAATCCCAATCAGTATACCAAATATCATGGCTCTTGCTTTAATACTTTTTGAGATATCTCGCTGCCAAGGTCAAAATGCCTAGAACTACAAAGGGTCATAACTACGTCAATTTTTCATGGAATTCGCTAAAAAACAAATCAGGTAACCTTCACATCATCCCCAATCAGCATATAATATTTCGAGACCCTAGCTTAAGTACTTTTCAAAACATCTTGCTGACAAGGTCAAAATGCGCAGAACTGCAAAGGGCCGTAACTTTATCAATATTTTCACGGAATTCTCTCAAAATATAATCAGGTAATTTACACATCATTCCCACTCACTTTATTGAATTTCAAGAACCCAGCTTATATACTTTTCAAGATATCTTGCACACAAGATTTAATTCTGATGTTTTTCAAAGGGGCATAACTCTAAACAAACATGCTAGACAAGAAAAAAAAATACGGGTCAGCTATTTTTTCATTGGGAACCCAAATATAAAATTTCAAAACCCTAGCATGCAGGGTTCTTAAGATATGGCATGCACAAAAAAGCTTGAGGAATGGACAAACAGATGGATGGACAAATGAAGGCAAAATAATATGCCCTATCAATTTCATTTGAAACTGGGGGCATAATCAGGTCATCTACTCATCGCTACCAATCTAGTCATCAAGTTTCAAGGCTCCAGCTTCAATAGTTTTTTTAGATATTTTGCTGACATGGGAAACATGTCCAAATTTACAAAGGGCCATTACTTAAGAAATATTTTTCAGAATTTACAAAAAAGTTAATCAGGTCATCTACTCATCATTACCAATCAATTCACCAAGTTTCAAGTCTCTAGCTCTAACAGTTTTTGCAATATTTTGCTGACAAGATAAAAAAGCCCAAAATAACAAAGGGCCATAACTCAATAAGTACTTTCAAAATTTATTCAAAAGTTAATCAGGTTGTCTACTCGTCATTACAAATCCATTCACCACATTTCATGGCTCTAGCTCTAACAGTTTTTGAGATATTTTGCTGACAAGGTAAAAATGCCCAAAATTACAAAGGGAATTCAAGAAGTATTTTTCAAAATTTCTTCAAAAGTTAATCAGGTTGTCTACTCATCACTACCAGTCTATTGATCAGGTTTCAAGGCTCTAGCTCCAACAGTTTTTGAGATATTTTGCTGACAAGGTAAAACTGCCCCAAATTTTAAAGGGCCATAACTCATGAAGTATTTTTCAGAATTTCTTCAAAAGTTAAACAGGTCATCTACTCAGCACTACTAATCCATATAAGGCTCTAGCTCTAACAGTTTTTGAGATATATTACTGACAAGGTAAAAATTGCCCAAAATTACAAAGGGCCATAACTCAAGAAGTATTTTTCAAAATTTCTTCAAAAGTTAATCAGGTTGTCTACTCATCACTACCAGTCTATTCATCAAGTTTCAAGGCTCTAGTTCCAACAGTTTTTGAGATATTTTACTGACAAGGTAAAACTGCCCAAAATTATAAAGGGCCATAACTCATGAAGTATTTTTCAGAATTTCTTCAAAAGTTAATCAGGTCATCTACTCATCACTACAAATCCATTTACTAAGTTTCAAGGCACTAGCTCTAATAGTTTTTGAGATATTTTGCTGACAAGGTAAAAATGCCTAAAATTACAAAGGGGCATAACTCAAGAAGTATATATCAAAATTTCTTCAAAAGTTAATCAGGTTGTCTTCACATCACTACCAGTCTATTCATCAAGTTTCAAGGCTCTAGCTTCAACAGTTTTTGAGATATTTTGTTGACAAGGTAAAAATGCACAAAATTACAAAGGGCCATAGCTCATGAAGTATTTTACAGAATTTTTTCAAAAGTTAATCAGGTTATCTACTCATCACTACAAATCCATTTACCAAGTTTCAAGGCACTAGCTCTAACAGTTTTTGTGATATTTTGCTGACAAGGTAAAAATACCCAAAATTACAAAGGGCCATAACTCAAGAAGTATTTTTCAAAATTTCTTCAAAAGTTAATCAGGTTGTCTACTCATCACTACCAGTCTATTCACCAAGTTTCAAGGCTCTAGCTTCAATAGTTTTTTAGATATTTTGCTGACAAGATTGCATCCATATTTTTCAAAGGGCCATAAGTCTGAAAAGGGGCATAATCCTGTCAAGAAAAAAAAATATGTGTCAGCTTTTTTTTCAAGAGGAATCCATATAAGAAATTTCAAAACAGTAGCATTCACGGTTCTAAAGTTATGCAACCCAGAAGCAATTTGCCCCTCCAACTTCTTTGAAGTTGGGGGCATAACAAGGTCATTCTTAGATATCATTCTGCCTATTAAGGATTCTTTACAACAGCAAGTTCATTTTAAAGGCAACATTTTGAGAACAAATGCTGTCTTTGTAACGAGGGTTCACTGAAGTTTGATGGCTCAGTCTACACTGTTAGAGTCATATCCAGCCAATCTGTTAACCCACTCACTCTCGATCCTCTAAAAGGTCAACTGGTACTTTGTGTACACACTTTTTAGCCAATAACAACTTACTCTCCATCCTGGGCAGGCTTAGTCCTCTAAAAGGTTAACCGGTACTTTGTGTACACACTTTAGCCAGTAACAAAGAACAGTGGAAGTAGGAGAATGATTATGGAAATTATTTCAAGATCAATCTCTACCCAAGTTATGTGGCTAAGTTGGGATTCCAACTTGTGACTCCTGGATCTGCAGTTAGATGTGCTACCAACTGCACTGTGGAGCTGTTGTGATTTTGTGTTTTATGAGTTAGTGAAAGATAACACTATGTAATTTCAGCTACCTGTATATCAATATTAGCATCCGAGAATATTGCAGATATATCTTTGAGCCTTGTGTTAGCCCACAACACTTGATCTATATACTGTCTGTTAAGAGCATCTAGCTCAGTCTTCACAGATTCTACCCCAGAAGCTCGCCGTGGACGCTTGTGGAATCCTTCCGCTAGACCCTCATCTATCTTGTGAAGCTGATCTTGGTAATGCTGCAGCTTTTTATCATAAATCTGAAGAAAACAAAAATTTCAAGCTGGATAAAAGTAATTATCAATATTACATTTTTTTAGGCTTTTTTACATAGCTCCAGATATTTGACTTTTTTTTCTTTTCCAACCAGAAAGTATTGTATTTACCCTAAGTATTGGAACACCTTATCTACTTACCATACTCATCCTAAAATTTGAAATAGTCCATTCTACTACCTGGTGATGAGTCTGGGTTTACACAGGCAAAGGTCTGTCTGTCCCAATACTCAAGGTTATTATTACAGTATTGGTATTTCACTCATTTTGCCATGATAACAGATGTTATGGTATTCATTAAAAGTGCCCTGCACTTTGATTGAGTACCCACAACATTTTTGTGGAGAAATAAGGAAAATGTATTATGTTTATACCCCTGGAGCTAAGGTTTATGTGTTTAACATCTCACTAGGAACATTTAAAGAAAGTATTATGACAATGTCATACTCAAAATTTAAAGCCAGTGCATTCAATTATAATTTTCCTGACTTTCACTTGAAACTTTCCAATTAAAAAGTTCTCCCAGACGTGGTACTAAAGGCTTGGGTTTCATCATCATCATTTTTGAAACTCTAAACTTACTAGCTCCAGATACAACACTTTCATCAACCAAAAAGTACAGATAATTTTCTTATTTGTCCACAAAATCATATGTTGTAGGTACTCATTAGAAGCACCACACTAAGGTGCTTCTAATGAGTCCCTACAACATACCATATTTGACCTAATTACGGCACATGCTCCTATAAGTGCACAGTCAAGCAATTTAGTTATCTTTAGATTATTGCAACTAGTGTACTTTTATATGCTTTTTTTTTTATTTTTTATAAAAAACATTTGTTGTGGATACTCTTTTGAATTCCCTAGACAAGTTAAGGCAATTCAAATGATAACCCACAACATATGTTTTTTATAAAGAAACTCAGAAAATAATGTCTAAGCATCATTAAATGTGCACCTCATGACGCCCTCTGCTGATCTTTCATTAAAGTTTGCTCTTATTAGGTGGATATTTTACTGTATTTTTTTTCCAGTAATTTTGAAAAACCTAAGCGCAGATTGCGGTAATCAAGTTGAATACGGTATGTTTTTGTGGACAAATTGAAAAATAATTTTCTGGATACTTTTTTTATCTGGAGCTTATAAAATTACACAGTACAGACGTGTGGGAAAATAAGAAAAATAATTTTTTGGATGCTCCTCCTATCTGGAGCTAATAAAATTGCATAGTATAGACATTTTGCAACACCACATAACAAAACTGTAAGTACAATACAAAGCAGTAAATGGAACCCATCAGCCACAAGCGACATTTAAACTCGCCAAACAGTTAAAGACTGGCAGCGTACTTATATATGGGATGGTATGATAATCATCATGGTCACTGAGGATTATAAAGTAACTGTTGCAATGCTGAATTTCCTTTGAACTGAGTTTTTATTCTGAGAATATTTAAATGTATCAGCATCACTAAACGACCACAAAAAGCTTCAAATCTAAATTGTAGGTTTGATGACAAAATCTTGAGTTTCTACTGAAGCAATGTAGGTCCTGACCAAGTGGGAGTAATTTGGAATTTTTTTTTATTACTTTTGCCCCAAAATATTTTTAGATTTTTCTTGCATCTTCATGTATCTTATATGGTTGTGATATCTCATTAAAATCATCTCTGGAAGACAATGGCAATAATATGAAATGTCACAGAAAAACATCTGTACTGCAGCATCTGACCAAGGTCTATACTATCTGCCACTCATCCAGCAATTTTTAGACACATCAGCAGGTTGTACATTACGAAAACACACCTATTCAAATATACTGAAAATTTTACCACCAAAAAATGAAAATTTCAGATAAAAATTCTGATAATTTTCATATTTCTGCTCAAAAACATAGATTGTGGGTACTCGTTAGAACCGCCTCACCGAGGCAGTTCTAACAAGTACCCACAATCTATGTTTTCGTGATGAAAACAGACTTGTCCCAATATTTCCAGTACTGTAAATGTCCTTAAAATTCATATACCAAAGTGTCTGACAAAATGGTATATGCAAATGGTACAGACCCAGATCAGACTGCTCCTTTAGGAGCAGTCTGATCAGGGTCTACACTGTTTGCCATTCCACTAAGTATTTTAAAAAACAACTGTATAAAAAGCAAAATTTATACCAAAGAAGTATGAAATAAAGTGTTCGAAATTTATGACATTTACCGTAAATGGGTACCTTTCATACATGTACTTTCAATTAATTTCCTTTTAAATAAGACACTAGGTTTTATTACATCAACATATTCATTCTCTTCACTCACAGAATCTCTGGATGACATAAAGTCTATAAGTGATCAGTGAAACTGTGATTATGAACAGTGATCAGTCTACAGGCATAATGTGACCTGGGCTTTTAATGTTCAGTATGTTGAGGTAGCATTTAACATACAACACCCATTATTCTCCCACGGCACGTTTTTTCTCATATACTTTTGGTCAATGTCCGAAAATACAGAGCAATGATCTTTTCCATCCGTTTATTCTCTTTCTTCCATAGCTCCTGATATTTTTCATATTTCTGCTCAAAACATAGATTGTGGGTACTCATTAGAACTGCCTCAGTGAGGCAGTTTTAACTAGTACCTGCAATCTATGTTTTTTAGCAAAATAAGAAAAATAATGTATACCCCTGTAACCCCAGTTTTACTATATAAAAGTGAGGTTTAAGGGGGTCAAAATTATATAGGCGTGTTTTCGTAATGAAAATGATTGATATTTTTCTTATTTCTCCATGAAAACATATATCATGGGTACTCATCAGAAGCACCTCACCAAGACGCTTCTCATTTCATGCTGAAAAAAAAAAAATTTTTTTTGTTTTTCTGGCTACTCCTCTTATCTGCAGCTAGATGAAATTCTGAGAGTATGTTAACAGACTGCCAAACTGTGTACATTAGCCCCCAAATTTGATGCTACATTTAACCCCTAAAAAGCCAGTCAAAATAGCAGGCAACATACCACACAGTCTGAGTCGATACTTGGCAGAAAGTGTACTGCATGTCAGGGCCCAGTTGTTCAAAACTTAATGGTTGTTAGCTAATGGGACATTAAAATTTCCATCTTGACATATGGCAAATATATTGATATTTTTTGCTGAAAAAAATGTGAGAAGCTTTTGCATTGCAAAAGCTACTCACATCTTTGCAGCAAAAATATCAATGTATTTGAAAAAAACTTAGCTACAACAGTTAAAGAGTTTGCCATTAACAAGCTCATTAAGCTAATGGCGCTTTGAACAACTGGGCTCAGATGTTTGTTGGTGTTACAGTTAATCAGAAATGGAGTTAATTGCAAGGGTTGGAAAAAAAAAGGGCAAAGTCATTAGATCATGAAATGATGAATGATGATTCTGAGTTTTATGTCTCTTTCAACAGTATGTCAGTTATATGGAGCAAGTGCATATAAGAAGCTTATATGCCACTTGTATGGAAACAATGGAAGTTTGATAATGAAGGGGGTGTGCAGTGATGCACCATACAGTAATGAGATGAATTCCCAGTCCAGTAAGACTGGAACCTGGGATCTTATCAGCTGATAATCTGAAGCAAGGAGAACCAACAGCTCGGCCAAGAAGATGCTTCAATAGACTATTAATAACAGAAAACTTTACCCAATCACACCTGCTTACTGAAGCTTAACAAAAACATCAATATTACTGGTGAAAATGTTTAACATTTCAGATAAGTAAGACAAATTGTCTCATCAACCCTTGAAGCGCCAGGCAAAATTGTAGGAGATGAAAGTCTTTTTTTTTTTTTTTTTTTTTTCAGTTATTTTTCAGAGAAAATAAGGCTTGACATTTCATATGAATCATCTGCTAGGCCGAATCATTTGCTAGGCAGATAATTTAACATGAAATGTCACTTTATTTTCTCTGAAAAACAATATAAATTTTACATTACGAAAACACGCCTATTCAAATACACTGAAAATTTTACCACCAAAAAAATGGCAATTTTTCAGATAAAAAATTCTGATATTTGTCATATTTCTGCTCAAAACATAAATTGTGGGTACTCATTAGAACTGCCTCTGTGAGGCAGTTCTAACGAGTACCCACAATTATGTTTTTTGAGCAGAAATAAGAGAAATAATGTATACCCCCGTAAACCCCAGTTTTACTATATAAAAGTGGGGTTTAAGGGGGTCAAAATTATATAGGTATGTTTTCATGACGTCTTCTGCAGACTTGTAACTGGCACTTTATCCCATTGTAGACTGAATGAATTCCACCAAACTATATATATTGGAAGATTCTAATTTCTATTTTAGATATGTCAGGCTATGTGATTTAAATATTCCAAGAAAAAAATGGTTGAACTATTTGCAAACAGTGGAGACCCAGATCAGATGCTGCATTCTGTGGCATCTGATCTGGGTGTGCATTGTTTGCTGAATAACCGTTTAAGGGGTCTCCAGACTACAATGGGTTAAGGATTAATTATGCAACAAAAATGCTTAAACACTTTTGGTTAAAAAATGGTGGTGAGGTCCTTTTTTGAATTTTTATTGGGATAAGTAGGCCCGTGCAAACAATGTAGACCCAGATCAGATGCTGCATCTGATCTGGATCTACATTGTTTGCCACTCATTAAGCAATATTTTAGACATATCTACAGGTAGTAGAATAGACTCATTTTAAATTTTAGGAGAACCATGGTAAGTAGTTAAGGCGTCCTGATATTTAGGTTAATTATGGTAGTGTAGGAATGAATAAGTCAAAAAGTCATTCAGTGCAATCAATAACTGACCTGCTGACATCAGCAAAATCAATACTGAAGGCTTCCAAGAAAAGTCAAATGAAAAGATGAAAACAGTACATCTTTTTTATTTTATGATATAAAATAACAAAACATGTCTAAGGACTGTCCTAATATAAAACTATTATTGTTTCTGAATACTTCCTTTATATGCATCAATAAATTAGTTTTTGCTAACCTCACTAGCAACAATGATATAAAAACTCACAAGGATGCAGGAAATAACAAACAACACAACCATGCATTCTGCAGAATCTGATCAGGATCTACACTTTTGCCCAGGCCTGTCTAGCCAAATACTTTGAGTAAATATGACATGTTGTGGCAGCTATTAGAATTGCCTCCATGATGATTCTAGTGAGATGCCCAAGCATTGTTTTCAATGGTCCAGACATAGCTCTAAATAAGCGGGATATACAGATTTTTTTATTCTTATTTCTCCACCAAAAATAATAATTTTGGTACCACCCCCCAAGAAAATGGGGTGTTCAAAATTCCAGTTTTTTCAAAATAAGGCCATGTAGCATATCAAGTCCAACAGGATGGGTAATACTATATTTACCCAAAGTCGGTAAATGTCCTAAACTTTTGAACATTTTATTCTTTACTTTTTTTTCATACATTTTGCTTTTTATGCTTTTTCTTTTTTTTTAAATACATTGTGGAATGATAAAGAGTGTAGACTGATCAGCAGTCTGATCTTGGTCTGCACTGTATGCATATGCCATTTTGTCAGATACTTTGGTCTACACAATTTAGGACATTAACTGTAATCAGACTCAAAAGCATACCGTAATTTCTCTAAATATTCAAACACCTACAGGTACTTTTCTTTAATTTTTAAAAAGTCCACTTCACTACCTACTGGATATGTGGCAAACTCCGATCAGATATCACTGCAGCATTTGATCTGGGTCTGTACTGTTTGCTCAGGCTTGTATAGCCGAGTACTTTGGGTAAATCGAGGGTTGAGCGCAAGACTAGCGTAAGTCAGATGGTTGTTTTTCCCCAAACCTAATCTCCTCACCATGAAGGCGTTATGAAGATTACAACATTTCTTTCTGTAAACAATGAAAATTTAGGTGCCATTGCTCGTATGAGCAATGGCACCTAAATTTGCATTGTTTACAAAGGGGTCCAAGTTGCCCCTAAACAAGGGTTTCAAAAATATGTTTGAGTTACTATAGTCTTGCGCTCAACCCTCGAAATATGGTATATGTTGGTTGATGTTGTTTTGTTTTTTTTTGTTGTTGTTGTTTTTTTTTGTTTTGTTTTCTTTTTTCTTTTTTTGCATGTGCATGTATAAGTATGGGTAGGTGGGTTCTTGGGTAAGTGTTTATGGAGAAAATGAGGGCATATTTATTTGAATAAGCTGCTCACAGCACCAGCAGCACTCCAATCAGATATTAAAGACTAACTACTTAAACACTGCACTATTATGCTGTCAGCTTGGCATAACATGCTGTATACATCCACACTCATTATTATCTCAACAATAAGCCAAACACTGACATACACGTACATTCTTTTAATTTTTGTTACATAACAGCTAAAAACATTTCTAATCCACAAATACTTCTCGATCAGATTTCTAATCCTAGACAATATGATATCACATTTACCCTAAGTATCTGGATGGACAGACCTGAGCAAACAGTGTAGACTCAGATCAGACACCATACAATGCAGTATCTGATCAGAGTCTAAACCATTTGTTACTCATCCAGCAGAATTTAAACAATACTGCCAGGTAGTAAAATGAACTTTTAGGACGAGTATTGTAAGAAGTTACTGTATTTACCCTATGTATTCGGACAGACAGGCCTGAGTAAAAAGTGTAGACCCAGATGAGACGCTGCAGAATGCAGCGTCTCATCAAGGTCTACAATGTTTGCCACTCATCCAGTAATTTTTAGACACAACATCGGGTAGTAAATTGTACTTGTACAAATTTCAGAACAAGTATGGTAAGGAGTTGAGGTGTCCGTATACTTCGGGTAAATACCGTAAGGTATCCTAATACTTCGGGTAAACAGGAGCCCCAACGTCAGAAGACGTACCTTCGGACATGTATGCCCAGGGAAGTTTCAGATCAGTCTGTGCATTCATGCAGTCTGATCAGAATCTTCCCTGGGTGCATTTTGGATAGCTAAGGATGCAACTTTCTTCATGTTTTGTTTGTGTTGAGGTTTTACGGCCCAGTCAACCCAATGGGTCATGTCGAGTGCGGTCAGTTTACCTAACCACACGTTTACTGGGCAGGCTTAGTCCTCTAAGCGGTTAACCAGTATTGTGCACATTCTTTCGCCAGAAACTGACAACTGCCCTTCTTGAATCAGCGGAAGGGAGAGAATGACCGTAGAAAATATTTCATGATCAATCTCCACGAAAGAATGTCTTTCTTCATGTGGACAACAAAGACTCTGATCAGACTGCACAGATGCGCAGGCTGATTTGAGTCTTCCGTTGGCGCATGTCAGATGGTACATTTTCTCACATTGTAGATCATATTATGGTAATACCTCGGGGTATACATTTGTGGAAAAATAAGAAAAAGATATTTGCCTAGCCCTCTAATCTGAACCACTGACCTTATCAGGACCCCTTGATAATAAACTTTCTTACAGCGTAACTTATTTTAGCATGGTCATGCAGTCAGTAGTCAAAACCAAAGCACACTAAACATAATTTTCAAACGATACTTTTAAAATTCCTATGGTTACAAAATGACTACATATGCACATTTATACTAGCAGAGAGGAAACTAAATTATAAAAAAAAAATATTAATTTCAAGTAAATTAGAATGCACTGCCATGCAAAATATGACAATCACACTATCACAAATACATTGACCTCAGAGTTATGATTATTTGGTGTTTTACAGCCCTTTCAACAGTAGTTTAGTCAGATGGAGACAACAAAAGGGTGATAATGAAAGGTTCTTTCCAGTGAAGAGCTGTGCACTCATGAGCCAAATTACACCTTCATCAGCCACAGTTTAGGGGAGCGCTAACCACTAGGCTGATGCTTCTCTGAGCTGTGACGAATAAAACAAGGTACCTTTAAACCGTTAACCCTTGTCATGCTGAATAAATTAAGATGCCATGCCCACTTCTAATTGTCAGCCAATCAGATTACTTGATCGAGGTTGTTGATACAAATTCACATACTGAATGACAAACAGTGCAGAACCAGATCAGTTGGCTTCTTCAGAAGCCAACTGATCTGAATCTACACTGTTTGCAAAGGCAGGGCATATCTGGGTTAAGCAGGACCAGGGTTAATATTACTGCATATGTGAATGATTAAACTCTTTCAACTCCACAAACCACAACAAATATTTTTGCAAGCAGTGTAGAACCTGATGAGATTGCTAGTACTGAGCCTTTTCATCAGGCTCTACACTATTTGCCATTCAGCTTTTGACTTGTGACTAGCACATCTATGTGCAACAGTGGTTGTGTCCGAATTCAACTATGGAAAAGTCCACTTCAGAAACCCTAATGAGTACTTTCAACATATGATTTTGTGCAAAAATAATGAAAATGATCTTAGGAATAATCATTTTATCTGGGACCCTGAATTTGTATCAGATAACACAGATTACAAAAAATTTCTAGCATGGAACCACCAACCAATTCAAGTCACTTGACCCACTGGCTGTATAATTTCCTTTTTGCTTGATGATGATGATGATGAGCATTCAGTATTTATTGTCACTTTCAACATTATTTAAGTCATATCTTGACAATGTAGAGCTCTGGACAGTCATGAGTTGGAAGTCCGCCTCCAGTTGGATTTGAACTCAGGACCTCGCATCCAAAAACAGAGCACTAATCCCTTAGTCACCCAAATGCTTCTTTATTTTGCCTAGAAAAATCATGCCTTAACCTTAAGGATGTTATTCCTTTGATTCGCTGATGACCTGTGTAACTGGACAATGCTAAGAAAAGGAAGATACATAGAAGCAAATTGTTATACTAGCATATAGATGGGGTTATTAGTAATTCTATTTTGTTGAAGGCATAGCTACCATGGCTCTGCTACCTTTATTAACCTATTGCAGACTGAATAGACTCTTCCCACATTATATATTGGAAGTCCAATTTCAACTTTAGGTACATCTGGCTATGACATTTAGATATTCCTAGAGAAAAATGGCTAAACTATTTGCAAACAGTGGAGACCCTGATCAGACACTGTGTTCTGCGGCATCTGATCTGGGTTGGCACTGTTTGCCAATTATCCTTTTAGGGGTCTCCAGACTACAACGAGTTAATTGTTATCATGCTGTAGACAATCATCATAATTTTAAATGTCTTTTTAATGATTTTCCTGAAAACAAGACTTGACATTTCATGTAAAATGTCCACAAATGAGACTGAATGAAATGAAGGGTAATGGATACACCTTCAAAGGAAATAACTCTGATATGGAAATGTTTACCTCCCTTCCCCTTGGGTTAAGGGGCTACTTTTAAAGGAAAGAATTTGCTCCTACTGGGAGCAATTTCTATCCTTTCATAGTAGCCCCTATTTTTGTAAGGACCGTAAAACAAGAGAAGCAAACTCCTGTCTGTTAAATTGTCTCCCTTTGTAAAATGCTGGCAAAGTCTCCATGTGTATCTATTTGTCTCAATTTCTTTACAGAGAAAAAAAAAATTGATAAAGATCTCACTTGTTGTATATGAAATTCAGCAGAAAATGCCAGGTAAATTGAATATGTATGCTTCCTGCTACCAAAGAACTATTGCCAAAATAACCTGATATGTGACCTCATACTCACACACTTATCCTGGTCAATGCCATGCACTATCTCACTAAGTGAGACCACGTCTCACAGAAAATCAGTCATTTAGGTATTATAAGGAGAAATTTCAATAAGCAGTGCTTATTAGATACCCCCCACTCGGAAACCAAACGGTAATAGACTGACGGAAAATTTGAAAATAGTATATCCCCCCACAAATACAGTTTGTGGTGGGTATAATTAGCTCTGATAGGCAACTGTTATAGACTTTAGTCAACTTTCCCTTTTTTTTTCAAAATCCAGTTAGAAATAAGTGTTTCAAAATTTTAACAGTTGGTGCTGATCAACCAAACTGACTCATTTCTTTGCCTTGACATTTTAATAGTTATCATGATATGCCAAATGCAAAATTTGATAGGGTACCCAAGTCCTCCCTTTCATGTGAAGAAGCTATTCATTACTTTCATGGATAGCATTTGTTGCCTTGGAAAATATTTCTACTGCACTAACCCTAAGTATTGGGACTGTCAGGCCTGAGCAAACAGTGTAGACCAAGATCAGATGCCACAGAATGTGGCATCTGATCAGGGTCTACACTGTTTGCCACTCATCCAGCAATATTTTAGACACATAGGTTGTTAAATTGACTTTTTCAAATGTCAGGACAAGAAGTTAAGGTGTTCCAATACGAAGGGTAAATACAGTATATGAGCAGTGCCATGGGGAAAATGGGTCTACACTGCATATGTGGATAGCGAAGATCTAATCAGTCAGCCCATCCAAAGGTCAAATGAACAGGTAAAGTGGTTGGTCTGTATGCTGCTACAGGCAACATTAGCAGACATTATGGGTAATGGATACAGTTGGTAGGTATCATGCCATTTTTTCTACATGTGATATAACTTACGATTTTCTGTTTGCTTTCTTGAACACCAAGCTGCTGAGTCAAAAACCTTTTCTTCTGGAGTAGACTCTTTTATCAGAAGGGAGGTAAAAACATTTTGACATGGTTGCCTCCCCTTTAAGGATTCCCCCACCCTCATTCCGTCCTCCCTCACAAGACACAGGACTCAATATTTCATGCTATTTGTCTCCAAAGGAGGAAACCAATGAACCGAATGCCAAGCCACAAGCCCTATTTTATGCCAAAAATAGGAACTACTGGTACATTTCTGTTTATATTTAATCTTTAGTACTCTTTGGACAAATTCAGTGGATGACAAATCAATATTTTTTCATTTTTTCCCAGAAAATAAGGTTGGATGAAAGTTCATACATAATGTCTCATATGGAGTAAATTTGTATGAAATGTCAACTATTTTCTTAGAAAAATATGAAATAATAAATCAAAATCAAATTGTGTCTGCTGAGAATTTTACCAAGCATGCTTTATTTGCAATTAAATTCAGGGCCTAGTTGTTCAAAACGTAACGATGTCGGTAGTTAACATATCGTTAAAACTTTGATCATCAAATATGGCATATATGCTAATATTTTTGCTGAAAAATGTGAGTAGCTTTTGCACATTTTTTCAGCAAAAATAGTTGTGAATTATATACTGTACTTACTAGAACAGTTAACATTTTGACTGCTAACAAGATCGTTAAGCTAAAGATGCTTTGAACAACTGGGCCCAGAATGCTTATGGTTAAAAAGCAGGCAAGAATTTTCAGTTTCAGTATTGATATTGCTCAGAATAGGTAACTTCATGTTTAGCCTAAAACTTGAATAGATCTATTTAACCATTAATACTCTCTGGACTAATTCAGCAAATGACAAACTGGTGATATTTTTCTTATTTTTCCCAGAAAACAGGATCCAACATTTCATGCAAATTGTCTCCAAGACAATTTGCATGAAATATCAAAACCTGTTTTCTGGTAAAAATAAGAAGAATATTTCAACACCTCGTCTGCTGAAAAATTTACCCAGAGTGCTAAGCGTTAAAGTGTTTCCATAATAAGCTGTCTGTCCAAAATATTTGGGGTAAATATGTTATGCTATTCACCACAGTAAAAGTCCTAAGGGTTTGAATCACGAGAGTTGGCAGATATGCTTGGTGTCCTTCAAGAGCAGAAGATCTGGCCCTGCATTGTTTGCATATCCCATTGTGTGCAAAATTTTATGACAGTTACTGTATACAGATTGTTTGCATACGCCATTGTGTGCAAAATTTTATGACAGTTACTGTATACAGATTGAGAAAGGTTATGCGAGACATGGATCATATCAATAAATATCTGTTAGAAATGATTTTAAGTTATTATGTACTGTTCTTCTGGTAGCTGGCGTTTTAGTGTTTGTGCCTTCAACATTCAGATATTAAAGAGGGGTGAACAAGAATGTCCATAGCTCCAAATAAAGCACATTTTCAATCCATAAAGTACTAGTATTTTTCTTATTTCACCATAAAAATATATGTTGTGGGTACTCATTAAAAGTGCCTCAGCGAGGCACTTTTAATGAGTACCCACAACATATGTTTTTATGAAGAAATAAGAAATATCTTAGGTGGCTACTCCCTCTTATCTGAAGCTATGATGTCATTATGGTGAGTGAAATATTAAGCATTAGAAAGCCATGCAAAGCAACACAACATTCAATCCATCACCGACATAGTCTATACCATGCAAAATGTCAATTTTTATTGTCAGTTCTTTATCTAATTATTAACATTCTTAGAGATCATCATAGCTCTAGAAAAACAGGGTATCCACATAATATTTTTTTTATTTCTTCATGTAAAATAATGTTGTGGGTACTCATTAGAAGTGCCTCAGTGAGGTGCTTCTAATGAGTACCACAACATATATTTATATGGAGAAATAAGAAAAATATCAGTACTTTCTGGATAAAAAAAAAAAAAAACCTGCCTTATCTGGAGCTATGTTTTATCTTCAATTCTTTATGTATTCTATCTAATAATTAACATCCTTGTAGATCATATATCAAAACTTTTTTTTTTTTAAAGAAAAATAAATAAATAAAGGAAGTATGTCTCATTAAATAACATAATTTTATATAAGAAAAAAAAATCCACCATGCAAAGAAAAAATATGTATTTTATATACCTAAATAAAAAAAAAGTATTATGTAAGAGAAAATAATATTACCTGAACTCTAAATACAATCTATGATCAAAATCAGACCATGTCATGCCTCCACTGACCAATAGAAATATTCCTTTTACTTACACTCCTGTTAGCTCCGCCTCTTAAGCAAGCAACCAATAAGAACAAGCCTTCTGTGTCCACAGTAAATGGGGTTCCACACAGGGTAAGGTAAGGGAAACTACCAAAGGTTTGGGGTGCTAAAACTATGGTCAAATAAGAACCAACAAGCTGCAGCGTCTGCTATAAAGTGCTCAGAAAATAAAGTAAAAGCTTTAAGGAGTCTCTCCTGTCTGTAACAAAATGGGTAGCAAGCAAGGTTATTGGTTTGTATATACTTGCAAGTTTGGTAACCTTAGACAATACACCACAACCTCTTTATAACAATATTATAAAACCATGTTGCATCCAAACAAAATGTATAGATTTTATAGAAAAATGACCATTTTAGAAAAATAACTGTAAATAGTCATTTTTCAACAAAACTGTATAGATTATTTCTAAAAATGACCATAAATAGTTATTTCCATAAATGGTCGTATTTCAACAAAAATATACAGATTATACAGAAAAATGACCATAAATGGTCATTTTTCTATATATTCTGTACATTTTTGTTTGGATACAACATATAAAACTTTTGGGGTCTACCTTTAAACTGCCTTATATCTAAAACCATCTAATAATGAACTGTTTTATAAAAAGGTTCCAGTGGTACTATCATATATAAGACCATCACAACCATCAAATCAACCTGTGTATCCATTTAGTCTGGCTGCAGTCTTTGCTGTTCTCTATACGTATTTTCTCATGTTGAAGTTTTGTATATGAACAGTGAAGCCCATAAACAGACAGTATGGATCTTCCACAGGCTTTCCTGCACCCTGGTCCTTATATTCTCCATGTACTAGGTATAGATAATACAAGCAAGTATATACAATATGTCAATATGGGTGACGATGGAAATAATCTAAAGGCGACCACGAACCATTTACAGAAGCAGTAGAACTGAGGAGAGTGTATCCAGTATTTCTTTTTTTTTTTTTTTTTTCTTTTTTTGCCATTGACTTCAAGGAATACAACTTTTGTGCACACCAGTCACTTCTGAAAGGCATCTACTCTAAAAAGAAAGAATTTGCTCCTCTTGGGAGCAAATTCTTTCAGTTTAGAGTAGACCCCTTTCAGAAAGAATTTATTTTGAAAGAGATGCTTCCCCTGACAGTGTATCCATTCCTCAAAATATACCTCCAAGGGAAATACCTCTTACGGTAAATTTCCTAAAATTTCGAACACTTTATTCCATACTCTTTTGGCTTAATTATTGCCTTTTATGCAGCAGTTTCTTTAAATATCTAGTGGAATGGCAAGCAGTGTAGACCCTGATAAGACTGCTCCTTCAGGAGCTGTCTGATCAGGGATCACCCTGTTTGCATATGTCATTTTGTCTGACGCTTTAGTGTTTGAATTTTTAGGACATTTACTGTATATGGAACTATTTGTCTACCTTCTCACTGGGGGTGGCTGGAGCAACTATCCTCAAATGGAAGCATACATTTAAAAGGACAAAATTTAAAGTTCTTCTATTTAAGAACAGGGAGTCCTTCTGAAATAACTGTAGAAATTCGATTGTAAACTATTAAATATGCTGATTCTGTAGATGATTCAAAATGACACACACTGGTGAAGTTAAACAGTGATATTTATTTAGTAGTGATATTTTCCTGCCAACATAGTCAGATACACAGCATCCATTAAAAACTTTTTCATTCCTTTTTTCAATAATAATAAGAAAGCAAGCCGTGAAATTTTTATCAAAACAATTTTACAACACATATGTATAATAATAGCCAAAAGCATTTGGACCAGCTGGTCTGAGCAGACAGTGCAGACCCAGATCAAATGCTTTTTTGTGATTTTTTTTTTTTATTTCAAAGTCAGAGTATCACTGTATATTCTTTACCAGTTTGTATGTCAAGGTCACTGTTTTGTTAAACGACTATAACTGGAAAATGGAACCAAATTCCACAAACAAGTCAATACCACACCATCAAATGAGGATGTAACTAACAGATTAATGAAACATAACTATACAGCATAGCATTGTCTCAATCACACAGAAACAATATTTGAGAAAATGCTTCTAACTAAAAACAAAATCTCAAATACTTATTTGAAAATGATATTCAACAACTTAACTAATTTTTAAATGTGTGAAATTAGATATAGCATATCTCTGATGACAAAGATCCCATATACTGATGATGTGTACACAGCTTTTGATGACATCATGCTCTCCATGCTGAAATTCTGATTAGAAGGAAAAACATGGAAGGAGATCATGCAAGACAGGAACTAGGAATCTGCAGTATTTGAAAATGTTTCCTGCATGTTTCTGAGATATATTTAAGATTTTTGTTCAAAAATGTATTTATGTAAAGCAGATGTGCCCATTTGGCTACCACTAAAGCAGGAAGCATTTCCAAAAATAACAACTTATTTCTCCCAAAAACAGAAACAGTGCAAAGCTTAATAACAAATAAACTAAGCCTGAAAAAAGATGTATCCTTAATATCTAACAGAATTCAAACAAACAGTTATGGGCTGATCCAAAATTATATGTTCCAAGAACTCAATATTATAACCAATTTTAAGACAAACTTCTCATGTCATATATAACCATGCCTTACTAGCAATACTTACATGTTTACACACTACATGTACATATGCCAACTTATTGTTGTACTACATCCATATACAATACATAACATCATACCCGAGTCATTATCATGATAAACAGACTCATACCATGAAAACCAGTGTAAACCAAGGCCAGCTTTTATAAATAAGGACCAGACTATTCAGCAATACATTATTACACACCGTATTTAATTGAAGAGGACTCAATACGCTGGGTAGATTTTCTGTAATTTTTACTTTGCTGCACCCAATGCCCCTTTTGAAAAAGTGTCTACTCTAAATGTGTCTGACCAGAAAGAATTTGCTCCCAGGGGGAGCAAATTCTTTCCTGGTTAGACACATTTTCAGAGGGGAGGTAAAACAATTTTGACATAGTTACCTCCCCTGAAAGTGTATTTTTCCCCTTAAGTATTGAAACAGACATGCCTGAGCAAGCAAAAAAAGACTGAGGATCTGACACTGCCGAATGCAGCGTCTGATCAGTATCTACACTGTTTGCCACTCATCCAGCAATTGTAGCAGTAGTAGCATGAATTTGTTCAAATTTAAGAATAAGTATGGTAAAGTGTCTCCCAATATCTGGGGTAAATGTGTATAGCTGTTTGCAAGTGTTAAGGTCACATTTCGTGTAAGGAAGCTCTTATGTAGGCTGTGCCTGTTTTATGCTGGTTGCCATGGCAATATTTTTATCATGAAATTACTTGAGTATGTCACATACAAACCATGCAAGAGCACCATACAACAGCAGCATGTAATACATAATGTACCTTAGCTTCTCTGATGAACTGTCCACCATGGCGGTTCACAGCCTCTATCTGATGTTGGTGTTCTCGAAGACTGTTGTATATACCCTGCAAAATCAATGATTTTGTCAGTGTGATTATCTAATCAATCCCAGAGGTTGAGACCAAGACTCATACAGTAGTTCCCTGGCACCAAGGTTATAAAGCTTAACTCAGCTAAGCATGGAATTTGTCCTGCTAATAAATCTCAAATTACTAACGATTGCAAATTCTTTCTTGCTAAATATAGCTGAGCATGAAAATTTCTCTGCTAATAAATATGAAAATGCCAACTATTGTTGGCATTTTCATATTTATTAACAGAGAAAATTTCATGCTCAGCTGAGTTGAGCATGAAAAAAGTTTTATAACCTCGGGCCAGAATATTATTTTATCTTTCTTTGTAAACAATTATGAACTACTGCACGTAAAATGGGGTCTGTACATAAAAAGGTGTCTTAATGCCAACAGTATCTGTTATATCACATAGGGTTTTCTGAGCAGTACTTGATAATAATTCTGGGATAATTTTCTCCAGTTCTCCATAGAAATGGTTGTTGTAGGTACTCATCTGAAGAGCTTAGGAACGTTGTTTGTACTCATCAGAAGTGTCTTACTGAGGCACTTCAAATCAGTACTCATAACATATGTTTTCCATGTAGATATAAGAAAAACTATCACAGAATTATCACCAAATACTCTAGCCTGGTTTTAAGTGGAATGGCAAGCAGAGCAGACCCTGGTCAGACTGCAGTCTGGTCTGGGTCTGCATTGTTTACATATGCAATTTTGTCAGACACTAAGGTGAAGGAAATTTTAGGACATTTACCATAGGTATTTCTATCTGAATATTTAGAGTAAATATAGTGAGCAAGTCAGGATGATAACTAAGATGATAAACTACACTGCTACTTCTTTTTACACTATTGTTGGGATCCAAAGCCAAAACAGTGTTATAGATAAACAGCCCTATTTTATCCAAATAATGTATAGAAAAATGGCATTTACGGCCATTTTTCTACATAATCAATACTTTTTTGTTTGGATGCAACATTTCTGGGTTTCTTCTTTAAACTGTGTTATATCCAAAACTGTGGTATGATGAATCGTGTTGTAAAGCAATTCATGTGTATACATTATTATTTTTCTTACCAGTGTAGGCTGGACCATCTTTTTGACCTCATCAAGGTTGGGTGAAAGAGGTGGTTGTGACTGGATCTTGCCTTGTGTCTCTGCCACAAAATCTTGCTCCTCTGATAAACCATTTGTATATTGGGTAAGAGAATCTACTCCATCAGTTAAACTAGTCAATCTGAAATACAGAATTCTGTTGAGCAAACCTACTCTGGTTAAATTAACCTTGGTCTTGGTCTTGCTGAGCCCGGATATACCCTGTCTTTGCAAACAGTGTAGATCCAGATCAGTTGGCTTCTGAAGAAGCCAACTGATCTGGATCTGCACTGTTTGTCGTTCAGTATGTGGATTTATATCAACAATCTGGATCAAATAATCTGACTGGCTGACAATTGGAAGTGGGCGTGGCACCTTGATTTATTCAGCATGACAAGGGTTAATATCAATACAAAAACATCAGCAAAACAAAACATGAAGTCAAAAAATCTCATTATAATTTGTTGTCAGTTGATACAGTCACAGACGCTTGGTATTTAATTCCATACAAAAAGTCCAAAAAGTAGATTCTATATAGCTCAGTTTAACAAAGTTAAGGCCAGATTTTTTTCTAATCTAGGCTTATAATTAAACTTAACAGCCTATAGACTTTCTGTAGGATTAGGGCATTTTTAGGTGTCTAGGGACTAAACTGCAAGCACCTGTGATATAGTTTGTACATAAATTTTCAGTCCCTTCTGTGCTCATAAACAATTCCCTTCGTATCAAAAATCTTCTATAAACATCACTAAATGCTGTTTTATTACACATGTTGGCCATTTGCAATGGAAATTCGGCACTGAACAATGGCATCATGTGCATCCTCCCTTTTTTCACCCAAAAATTAATCTATGCCATCTTTTTTTTTCCCCACCGGAGAAAACAGAAATTCACCCTAATGACATACCCTAAATACATTTTCCAAGACTAGACAAAGTGCCCAGTGGGGCACGTATACCCCCGAAGAGCGCTACCGCCAGTTTTTAACGAGCACAAAATATGTAGCTTTGACTCTGGAGATGGTAGGATGGATGAATTCCATGCTGATAGCTATATCCCCTAAACCTCTCTGTAGGAGGATAATAAAATTCAACAAAAGGTCTTGATGGTATAGCTATATAAACTTAGATGCAATTTTTTTTTACTTTTATATGAAATTTCTAAGTCTGTGACCTTGACCTGAAGGTCATACCCTATATCTACCAACATGTCAAATATAAATGAAATTCCTCAAAGGTTCTTGATGGTATAGCTATATAAACTTAAACACAAAAAACTTTGACTTTTTTATGAAAATTCTATGACCTTGACCCCAAGGTCACCCCTGGGGTGGGGATGGTGCTAATAAAAACTTTAGACCTATATCTACCATCATGCCAAATATGAATGAATTCCATCAAAAGGTCTTCAAAATATGAACAAAGTATGAACAAATAATGTTTCAAAGGACGGACAGACAGACAAAAAGATTTCTTTCTGATAGCTATATCCGCTCAACCTTTCAGTTAAGGGATAATGAAATTTAATAAAAGATCTTGATGATATGGCTATATAAACTTAAACGCAAAATTTTTTACTTTTATATGAAAATTCTAAGTTCGTGACCTTGAACTCGGTCACACCCGGGGTGGGGATCATGCGGAGTAAGACGCTAGGCCGATATCTACCAACATGTAAAATATAAATGAAATTCCTCAAGGTCTTGATGATACAGCTATATAAACTTAAACACAAAAAACTTTGACTTTTTTATGAAAATTCTAAGTATGTGACCTTGACCCTAAGGTCACCCCCAGGGAGGGGATGGTGCTGATAAAAACCTAAGATCTATATATACCATCATGCCAAATATGAATGAAAACCATCAAAGGGTCTTCAAAATATGAGTTCTTATAACATTTAACGCAAAAACTTTGACCCTAAGACAAAAAAAAAAGTATGAACGAATAATACTTCAACGGACTGATGGACAGACGAACAGACAAACAGATTCCTTGCTGATAGCTATATCAGCTCAACCTTTCAGTTAGGGGATAATGAAATTTAATACAAGGTCTTGATGATATGGCAATATAAACTTAAACGCAAATATTTTTACTTTTATATGAAAATTCTAAGTTCGTGACCTTGACCTCTGTCACATCCAGGGTGGGGATCATGCGGAGTAAGATGCTAGGCATCTACCAACATGTCAAATATAAATGAAATTCCTGAAGGGTCTTGATGATATAGCTATATAAACTTAAACACAAAAAACTTCGACTTTTTTTACTAAAATTCTAAGTCCGTGACCTTGTTCCCAAGGTCACCCCCGGGGTGGGAATGGTGCTGATAAAAACTTTAGACCTATATCTACCAACATGCCATATATGAATGAAATCCATCAAAGGGTCTTCAAAATATGAGGTCTTATAAACTTTAACACAAAAACTTTGACCCTGTGACTTTTTTACAAAAATTCAAAGTCCGTGACCTTGTTCCCAAGGTCACCCCGGGGTGGGGATGGTGCTGATAAAAACTTTAGACCTATATCTACCATCATGCCATATATGAACAAAATCCATCAAAGGGTCTTCAAAATATGAGGTCTTATAAACTTTAACGCAAAAACTTTGACCCTGTGACGGAAAGACGAACGAACGTACGAACGAACGAACGAACGAACGAACTACGTACGAACAAACGAACGGACGAACGGAAAAGCGAAAACTATATACCCCCACATACTTCGTATGTCGGGGGTATAATAAATTCAGAGAACTTCCTGCCTAAATGACAAATAACAGGGCTAGCTAGATACATGAAAAGAAATGTGTATAACTGTCATTGGTAGCTGGCAAAGAACTTCATAAAATGGGCTTGCTGTCTGCAATATTGTAATGGTTAAGAGTTTTAAAAAATAATACAGTAATACAGTGACTATAATAAATAAAATCATATTGCTTTATTTACCGTAATATCTGTTCAAACTCCTCCCAACAAACTTATGCAAATATGCTTGCAAATTTTAAGTTTTAGTGTTGATTTTCAAGCAATTTATTAATCAATTCTGTTGTCTACTCACAAGCCAGTTAATATCCTCAGCTTGAGTAATCATTTTAGAGGATCTCGCAAAAGCTCAAAAGATGACCAATATAAACAGAAAAAGATATGCACACACAAATACATACCTTTCATTGACTTGCTCCTTGACATTGCCCCATCTTGTCATGATATTACTAACATCCTTCTCCAACACTTCCAGATCATGGTGCCTAGCAACACCTGGGCGACTCTTTTCTACAAGACTACGTAGGCTTTCAACATCTGTTGTCAAGCTATCTACTATTGCTTGTCTTTGTTCAAGGGCTTGCTGTATGTTCTGAAAAACAATAAAGACGATCATTAACACCAGTCCTGCCGAACCCGGATATACCCTGCCTTTGCAAACAGTGTAGATCCAGATCAGTTGGCTTCTGAAGAAGCAAACTGATCTGGATCTGCACTGTTTGTCAGTAAATAAGTGAATTTGTATAAAGAACCTGAATCAAGTAATTTGATGGCTGAAAATTAAAAGTGGGTATGGCATTAATTAACTTATTCAACATGACAAGGGTTAAACGAGTTGTTGCTGCTGATGCTTTTCAAACAGAACAATAACAGCAGGGCTGTGGCAATACCAAGCCCAACTTGTTCAACTTGTCACATTTCCCTGAGAACAAATAAGAAATTTTACTTTTCTTGTCCTGGGACAAGAACTTAATAGCTCTAGCTAAGAAGAGTATCCAGATTATGAGTCTTCTTATTTCTCTAAGTAATCATATTTTGTGCATACTCATTAGAATTGTCTGACCGAGGAGCTTCTAATGAATATCCACAACATTTTCTTTGAGAAACAAGAAAAATGTCAATTTTTGGGCAAGTAAATCTTGATTGGACAAGTGGATTTTGACCATTTACTTGTCCGTGGAAAAGTAATAAACTTTAATAATTCTGAGACTAGAGCTTCTGTTCAAAATGGACACGTTTTGTTGTGTGTATTTTTTTAAAACAAAATCTCTTAGTTGAGCAAAAATTCCTTTTGTAAATTACCACCTTGTTAGCATGCCTATTATGAAAATAGCACAATAAGAAAAGAAATCAAATGCATCAAATGTATTTTGTAAGATACCAGTGTGTATGCCTTTGATTGATTGTGTTGGGGTTTAACGACACGTCAACCCTTGAGGGTCATTTTGTGTCGTCTCCCAGAGAAAGGGAGAAAAGAGATAGAAGAGAGAGTAGAGGAGAGAAGAGAGAGTAGAGGAGATGAAAGAGAGGGACAGGGAAGAAAGAGGAACAGGAATGAAAGTGAAGAAACAGAAGAAATAAAAACATTCCCCCTCTACTCTTACCCACTACAAGGATAGCAGACCTTGCCCAACTGTAAGCCAATATCAGTTGGACGCCCCAGTGATGTAAGATACACAGCACCTTCGCACCACCCGACCACCCCCAGTGTGTATGCCTAGAGAAGATAAATTATCAAATGACTAAAATAATCTGTTTATCAGGTAGTTCTGAACAGAAAACAAGCAGCCAGGTCTGGTAAACCAAGATGTTGATTGCAGCCTATTAATTTTACTGTTCTACACACTGTCAGTTAACACTGCAGATTTAGAATTCATCTTGCAATGAATATGCACCGTGATTTTGGGCTGAACATGTGGGCAGTCTGGTAAAATCTTAGATAATTTCATGAACCACTTGTGATTAAATGGGAATCCATCAGAACAGTTATTAGTCTCTGCTCAGAATGTTCAGAGTGATCTTCAGACCGCACCACACCAAAATCATTAGCATAGTTCAGATAATTAACTTGTTGCCCTCGGACTTGGACATCGTGAACAATGACATCATTCCCCTATAGAATTTGTTATAGAGGAGTATTTTGTGATAATTCAGTGACTATTTTCTCTTGTATCAAAACATATGTTGTGTTACTCACTGGAAATGCCACACATTATACCCACAATATATCTTTTTATGGAGAATTTTGTTGTCGAGTTGCGGTTTTAGGGCCCTGTCAGCCCTTTAGGGTCATGTCCAGCTGGTCAGCTTACCTAACCACACTTTTCCCGTGCAGGCTTCCCAGTCAGCATTCTACGTAAATCTATATCGGACCGTCATCGGCCCGTCAGGGTAGCTGACGGGCCGATGACGGCCCAATGTAGATTTACGTAGAATGCTAGCTGGGTTAGTCCTCTAAGCAGTTAACCAGTATTTGTGCACCTTCTTTTGTCAGAAACCAACAACTGCCCTTCTTGAATCAGCAGAAGGGAGAGAATGACCACAGAAAATATTTCATGATCAATCTCTACGAAAGAATGTCGCCATACCCAGCAGGGATCAAACCGATGACCTCCCAATCACCAATCAGACATGCACCTGACTGAGCCACCGAGGCAGGCTCTTTTTTTCTTTTTCTTATGTAGATAATAATCCTAGCTTTATCATCAAATACTCCTCCTTAAAAAGTCCTATTCTTACCTGTAGTTCATTTCTCTGGCTTTTGAGAACCCTTGGTTCTGATGACATACTCTCCTGTGCCCCAAGAACCACTTCCTGGTCAGCAAGAAAATGACGCAGATTATCCATGTTGGATAATGTTCCATCCAGAACTTTTAATCTAAACAAAAGAAATAAATACATTTTAATCTTTAGTATATTGTGCAGTCTTATTATTTTTTTTCCAGAAAATAGGATCTGACAATTCCAACTGCATGAATTGTCTAAACCTACTTCCTGAGAAACATAAGAAAAATATTTCAGAATGTTGTCTCCTGAAATGTTTACCCAGCATGGAAAGCATCAAAACATCCGATTACCTTAGGGAAGTGAATATAATGAGACAATTTTTCACCATTTCTACAAGGGGAAACAAGTTTTGTGATGATCGATGATGATTTGGTGTTTTACATCCCTTTAAACATTATTTAAGTCATACCAAGATGATGGAAGGGTGACAATGAAAGACTGTGCAATGAAGCATGAAATGAAATCTGCCTCCAGCAGGAACAACTTTGGTGACTTTCTGTTTGCTGTACTGTATGCCAAGCCCCTACTGAAAAGGGATCTGCTTCAAAAGGAAAGGATTTGCTCCCAATTAGACAACTACAGAATTCGTTTTGAGAGATCTAAAGCTTAAACTCGCAATGTATTCATATTTCTTTTTTTATTCATCACAAAAACATGCCTATATAAATTTGACCCGCTTAAACCCCACTTTTATATAATTAAACTGGGGTTTAATGGGGTATACATTATTTTTCTTATTTCTGCTCAAAAACATAGGTTGTGGGTACTTGTTAGAAACACCTCATAGAGGTCTAATGAGTACACACAATCTAAGTTTTGAGCAGAAATAGGAAAAATATCAGAATTTATTATCTGAAAATTTTATTTTTTTGGTGGTAAAATTTTCAGTTTATTTGAATACACTTGTTTTCGTAATGCTACTGTAAATACTCAAACTATTCAGATACCTCAACTCCTTATCACATTGTCCTAACATTTAAATACAGTCAACTCTCAATATCTCAAAGTCCAAGGAACTCTCAGAAATACTTTGAGATATCTGTACCTCGATATATCAGATTTGCAGAATTGAGGAAAAAATCTATCAAACAAGCATATTTCACAAATGAATATGTAACTTCACTCCTGAAGTTAGACATATATTGAAAATATTGTGGAAAAGAGGAGAAATTGCTCCTTAGGAGCAATTTCTCCTCTTTTTCACAATATTTTGTTACCTGTTGTTAGATTTTCATGTTTAAACAGGGACCAGATTTTCACTTTGAGATAAACAGTTATTCGAGATAAGCAAAGTCGAGATAACAAGAGTCGATTTGACTAAATGACAATGTGCCTAGAAACTGCTGGACGAGTTGCACAGTGCAGATCCTGATCAGATGCCACTTTTGCTGGCATCTGATCTGGGTCTACACTGTTTGCTTAGGCCTATCTGTCCAAATACTTATAGTAGCTATGGTATTGGCTGCTTTTGTTTGTGTTGAGGTTTTACGGCCCAGTCAACCCAATGGGGTCATGTAGAGCGCGGTCAGTTTCCCTAACCACACGTTTACTGGGCAGGCTTAGTCCTCTAAGCGGTTAACCAGTATTGTGCACTCTTTCGCCAATTGGCTGCTTTTAAAAAAGCATTTAATGGAATTCTATTTCACTAAATGCAAATTATAATGTCAAGGATTCCATTTTTCAGCCCTCTACCCACCTGTCAGCATATGTACTTCCTAGAGAAATCATCTGGTCCCATTTCTGGTTGATAAACTCTACTTTGTTTTCTGCCTGGGGACTGTGCATACCAAGTCTGGTGTAGGCGAGTCGAACCTGTTCCACAGGTCCTTCTTGGTTCTGCAGGGATCGCTCCCAATCCTGTAAATTATACATAATTTTTCATATAGTGCCAGATTAGAATGGTATCTGGATAAATGTTATTTGTGCATTAAAATACTATTCTTTCTATATGTACATTTGCAACTTCCTGAGTTTGATCATTGTCAATTATAAAAATTTCATCTCTCGTGATGAAATTATTTTGTCCTTCATGAATCAAAAAAAAAATAGAGTAAAATCGTAACCCTAAAAGCACCAATCACAACTGCAGCAGATGAAACTTTTGAACTTTATCATTTTTGTCTATTTTTTTATAGAAAAGAAATCTTGACATTTCATGTGAATTGTCTGCCAAGCACACAACTGGCATGAAATGTCAACTTATTTTCTGTAAAAAAAAAAAAGAATGTGTCTACTGCAAATTAGCTTGGCATTTTAATAGGTAATTTCAAAAAGAAAAACTTGAAGAATTCTTTAAGAGGAGTAAATAATTTTACAAATGCGAGGAGAAAAATTAAATTTGGCTGTCATTTATTTCACCTCTTTGAATTTTTAGAATGGTTATTGTGGACTCACCCCTTGTTGTTGTTTGGAAATGTCGAGGGTGTGACGGTCATGAGGTAGAGGTTGTTGGACACGAAGCTGTAGATCCTGATCCAGGGAGCTCAGCTGATAGCTCACTGAGTCTAACTTCTGTAAGAAATCCTTGTTTGGACCTCTTGCTTTACTTCGCTCTGTCAAATAGTAATAATCTAAGTTATTCCACATCTTGTTAACCTCTTGATATAATCATACTTTATTATTCCGAAAATATATGTGTAAAACTCCTGCTAAAAGAATGTTTCTCCAACAGGGATGAAAATACATGTATGATTCTATATCATTTTTTCAATCTAATAAAATTAATCCAAAAATTGTCTCAAAATCTCAACACTTTGGAAAGGAGTATCTTAGTCAAGATAATGTCATCATTTTCCATTCTGTTTAATCCTTAGAAGAATCTAAATGAGAGGTTATTTCCTTTTCTTCTCCATAAAAACATACACAGATCTCATTAAGGTGAATGCATGCATGACTCCAGATAAGGCACTTTTTTTATTATTATTATTTTTTCAAACCAAAATTTATTGATATTTCTCTTATTTCTCTTTGAAAACATATACAGTAAACGTCCTAAAATTTCAAACACTTTATTCCATACTATTTTGGCCTAAATTTTGCTTTTTATACAGTTGTTTCTTAAAACACAGTGGAATGGCAAACAGTATAGACCCTGATCAGACTGCTCCTTCAGGAGCAGTCTGACCTGGGTTTATACTGTTTGCATATGACATTTTGTAAGGAACTTTGGTGTACGAAATTTTTAGACATTTACCATATTGTGGGTATTTATTAGAAGTGCCTTAGCAAGGTTCTAATAAAACTTTAACATATGTTTTCATGGAGAAGTAAGAGAAATATTTCTGTGGACACCCCTGCTTATCTGTAGTTATGTGGAACGTTACTCCTCAACAGCACTCTAAGATGGAAGTTTCTGCTTCCCTTAAACAAAGGGGAACCACTACAGCAGAACAGAATTTGCTTCTCTGGTACATGAAACTCTTCTCAAAAGGTGCCACTCTTAAAGGAAAGAATTTGTTCCTATGGGGAGCAAATCCTTTCCTTGAAGATTGGTTCCCTTTGAGAAGAAAAATGAATATTTTTAGAGCAAAGTAATCTCCCTTCTAATGAAATGCTGTAGCATCTTTTCACAGAGAACTAAGAAACATGATCAATGCACCAGCCAGCAGTTTTGTTTTCACAGAAAAAGCAAAACTATTTTATCAACATTCCTCTTTAAGTTGAACCTTTGATAGCATTTGTTTATTCATTTACTTCTCTGAAGTAAGATTTTGTTTTCATAAATTAAAACAAAAATGAAAGAAGAAGAAAAACAAGCCTAGCTATAAATAACATTATATGTATTAGCACTCTCACAGAGTTAGAAAATTAAGAATTAAAATTCAAAGCTTATTACAAAAACATAAATGCACTCCAAAACTAGAACTGAGGAAATAATAAAGCAACTGTATTTTCCATGATACAAATCAATGGTTTGCTGAAATGTATTCATCACTCTAGACAAGGGTATATACGCTCGTATCACGAACACTAAGTCAGTTTTCTTATCTCTTGATAAAAATCAGAAATCATAGCTCTATGTAAGATACTTTTATCACCAAAAATTGCTTATATTTTTCCTATTTCTCCTTGAAAACACATTTTTTATGTTGAGAGTACTCATTAGAAGCCCCTCACTGAGGCACTTCCAATAAGCACCCACAACATATGTTTTCATGGAGAAATAAGAAAAATATTTACCTGGCTACAACTTTTAAATTCTAAAGCTATGCAGAAACTGATGCCACAACATATAACAAATATAATCCACAAAGGAGAAAAATATTTTTTTTTTATAAAAAAAGACTTTAATCCAGCACTATGTATCCATTTTAATAACAACAAAGCACAGGCAACATTTTTTCAAAACCTTGTATACTAAATGACAACTTACAACTGAACATACAAAAAGTATCCAAAAAGGCCAACTCCCAAAACATAAGTGTTGCAATCATTAATTGTTATAATCCTTGGGGCTAGTTGAGCATAGCTGACCTTTCTTGACTTCTAAAGATGTGTCTTTTCATGTGGACTGTGCCAACAGATAACAGACCTTATGCCATGTATAAACACTGAAAGCCAGTCTAACTACATAGCTGTACAGTCTGAGCAGGACCTTTGTTCACACACAAAATATTTAGATTCTGCAAAATCTAGGCATTACCATATATATCCTAAAAATTCGAACCCTTATCTCCTTACAAGACCTGCCCTCAAATATGAATAAGAGTGGCAAAGAGTGTAGATTTTGATCAGACAGCACACTCAGTGGCATCTCACTGGGTCTACACTGTTTGTTCACAGGTCCACCTGTGCAAATATTTATGGTAAATATAGTACACAGAAAATACCCTGACCGAGCTGCGCTAAACTCCAGGTTTCTCTGGGCCTTCATTTTTTTTCCACAGTTCTAGATAAGTTGGGTATCCAGGGCCCAGTTGTTCAAAGCACTGTTAGCTTAACGAGCTTGTTAGTGGTAAAAATGTTAACTATTCTAGTAAGTAGAATATCTAACTCCCAGGTATTTTGCGGGAAAAATGTGAGTACCTTTTGCACATGCAAAAGCTACTCACATTTTTCCAGCAGAAATATTAGTGTATATGTCATATTTAGTGATCAAAGTTTTAATGATACGTTAACTAACAACATGGTTAGTTTTGAACAACTGGGTCCAGATAATTATTTTTTTAAAGTTCAAGAAAATATATGTTGTGGCTATTCATTAGAATGCCTCATTGAGGCACTTCTAATGAATACACACAACATATGTTTTCATGAAGAAGTAAGAAAAACATCAATATTTTGGGTTGAAAAAAAAACTGACAAACCTACACCTACACTATTCATTGTAAATACAACATAATAAGGCCATTTTTCTTCAGAAAGTGACATTGTTTACAAAGTAGCCGATACAGAGAATGACGAAGCAGGTGCATACAAATTGTTGACAGCTTGTTTCTCAATGTAAAAGCTGCTGAACAGCTAAAAAAAAAAGAAAAAAAAAAGCCTTGTAGGTTCGCCTTTTCTTCATCTACATGTACATGTCAAGTTTCAAGAAAAAAAAAAAACCCAAACAACATCAACATCTATAGCAATACTGATTTAAAACTGCATCTGTTAAGTATATTTTACACATGAAAACCAGAATTTTGCCCATTTCATTCCAGCTCTCTCCATAAACTTACAGTAATACTCAGCTAATGAAAAGAGAGGTATCCAGTAATGAATTTTTCTTATTTCTTCCGGACAACATATGTTGTGGGTACTCACTGGATTCACCCAATAAGGCAATTCTAAATATAAACCTGGGTCCAGTTGTTCAAAGCTAACGAGGTCGTTAGTTAATCATTTGTTAAAATTTACATCGAGTGATAGGCAAATATGCTGAAATTTTTTGCTGAAAAAATGTGAGTAGCTTTTGCAGTGCAAAAGCTACTCACATTTTTTCAGCAAAAAATATCAGAATATTGTATAGTAAATCCACTAAAACAGTTAACAAAATGACCCTTAACGAGCTCGTTAAGCTAATGACGCTTTAAACAGCCGGGTCCTGGCATATATTTCATGGCAAAATAATGAAAATCACTCTTCATTATTCATACAGGCAAGACTGAAAAGCAAACATTTGCCTCTAGATATACATTCTGAACTGGGCTTTTACGCTCAATATATTGAATTGTGAATGCTTCATATATTGAATTCTGAATTGTTGGACTTAGCTACTAGTCTAATAGGATGCATAGTTCCAGATAAGGTGCTTTTTTTTTTTTTTTAGCCAAAAAGTATTGACTTTTTTCTTAGTTCTCCATGAAAACATATGTTGTGGTACTCATTAGAAGCACCTCGGTAAGGTGCTTCTAATGAGTACCCACAGCATGTTTTTTGTGGAGAAATAAGAACAATATTAACAATATTGTGTGGATATCCCCACTTATCTGGAGCTATGGGACTTTATCTTTTTTTGTTGTTGCTGTTGTAAAGTAAGAAATTGGAATAAGAACTAACCTTCCTCTGACACAGCATCAGCCAGCCTGTGGAAGTTCTGATTGCACTCATTCAGTTTGTCTCTCAGCTGTCGCATTTCTCTGTCACCCTCTCCGACTTCAGCTATCAACTTGGCTGCATCCTCATTCAAAGCTCTCAACAGAGCTTCTCGTCGAGCTGGGTCCAGAGCCTGAAACTAAAATTTAATAACAAATGTGTTTTATATAAAAGCATTTGTCCGATTGTCAAAAAAAAAAAGTGCTATCACTAATTTATGCTACCGAATCCAAACAAAACAAAAACAATATTTTTTTTATTATTATTTTTGAACAGTTGAATAGACCCTCCAAGATTACTGCACCTTGGATGATGCACTTGGGCTGTGTCATGAAAATAATGCTCTTTGGACTTTCTGTTGAATCCATCATACAGTTCCCATACCTGGCCCTTAGTGAGGTTATACATCTAGTTCTTTGGCTAACATTATAAAAACACGCCTATTCAAATATATCGAAAATTTTACAACCAAAAAAGGAAAATTTTCAGATAAAAAAATCTGATATTTTTTCTTATTTCTGCTCAAAACATAGACTGTGGGTACTCATTAGGACTGCCTCACTGAGGTGGTTCTAACAAGTACCTACAATCTATCTTTTTCAGCAGAAATAAGAAAAATAATGTATACCCCTGTAAACCACAGTTTTACTATATAAAAGTGGGGTTTAAGGGGGTCAAAGTTATATAGGTATGTTTTCATGATGGTTAGGCTATATGACTAGTTTTTTTGCTTAGTTTACCCTTGGCCTACTGCTTATGTGAGTAAACATCTGCGCAGTCTCTCCTAAACCTTTACTGTTCGTATATGCTTTAATGGCTCTTTTCCCATGACATGGCTCATTTATGAATCCATCTCCAACTTGAATTCTTAAGTACACCACAACCTCTTTATAACATTATTGTTGGGGTCCATAGCATAATCCGTGTTAGTCAAACAACCGTGTTATATCCAAACAAAAATGTATAGATTATATTGAAAAATGACCATTTATGGTCATTTTTCAATATAATCTATACATTTTTGGGATCCATCTTTGAACAGTGTTATATCCAAAACCGTGTTTGTTTGTTTGTGTTGAGGTTTTACGGCCCAGTCAACTCAATGGGGTCATGTCGAGCGCGGTCAGTTTACCTAACCACACGTTTACTGGGCAGGCTTAGTCCTCTAAGCGGTTAACCAGTATTGTGCACATTCTTTCGCCAGAAACTGACAACTGCCCTTCTTGAATCAGCGGAAGGGAGAGAATGACCGTAGAAAATATTTCATGGTCAATCTCTACGAAGGAATGTTGCCGACCTCGGCGGGGGTTGAACCCGCGACCTCCTGGTCTCCAGTCGGACGGTGCATCCAACTGAGCCATCGAGGTGGCTCCAAAACCGTGTTTGTTTGTTTGTGTTGAGGTTTTACGGCCCAGTCAACCCAATGGGGTCATGTCGAGCGCGGTCAGTTTACCTAACCACACGTTTACTGGGCAGGCTTAGTCCTCAAAGCGGTTAACCGGTATTGTGCACATTCTTTCGCCAGAAACTGACAACTGCCCTTCTTGAATCAGCGGAAGGGAGAGAATGACCGTAGAAAATATTTCATGATCAATCTCCACAAAAGAATGTTGCCGACCTCGGCCCAAAAACGTGTTATAACGAACCATGTTATAAAGGGGTGGAAGTGTATTTGACTTTTAAATCACCAGCAATAAGAATTACTTCTGAATTACTTTTCATTTAGATAATAACTTCAAACAATGGAATGAAAGCCATCTTACCTTTTGGAGATCCCAAGTTCTAATGAGATTAATTGTGGCATTTACCATATTTTGACGTAACTTGCGCTGTCTGATTTTTAGGAGACTTTGGAGATGATCCATCTGTATTTTTAACCTAAAATAAAATCAACAGTACATAAATGTCAAATAACTATGATAAAAAGTGATTTAACACTTAACATGCTGAGTAAAAATTTGAAATATTTTTCTTACTTTCCCTGAAAAAGGACTTTGACATTTCATGCAAATTATCTCCTTGAAGACAACTTTCATGAAATGTCAAAGCATATTTTCTGAGAAAAGTAAGAAAAATATCACCAATTTATCATCTGATGAATTTGCCCATGGAATGGTAAAGGTTAATAAATAAGTGTACTTAATACAATTCTATAAGCTCACAGGGTACATGCTGGTATTACTATAACATCTGATTTTATATCAGACAAACATTTCCTCTCCTCTCCAAAAAAAAAAATTCTTCCATCAAATCATTATAAAATTTTCCATTTCCAGTTCTTTCTTTTTCCATCACCATTTTTTTTTTTTTTTTTTTTTTTAATTTTTAGGATTATAGAGATTTATATCATCAATTTACATTGACTTAACATCTTTGATAATAAAAACAAGTACGGTAACAAAACAAACCAAATCATCACGAAAACATACCTATATAATTCTGACCCCCTTAAACCCAACTTCTATATAGTAAAACTGGGGTTTACAGGGGTATACATTATTTTTCTTATTCCTGCTCAAAAACATAGCTTGTGGGTACTTGTTAGAACAACCTCGGTGAGGCGGTTCTAACTAGTACCCACAATCTATGTTTTGAACCAAAATATGAAAAATACCAGTATTTTTCATCGGAAAATTTTCATTTTTTGGTGGTCAGATTTTCAGTATATTTGAATAGACATGTTTTCATAATGATTTCATAACAGCAAACCATTTCATGATGCACCATTATCATTCAACTTTGCATAACTCTTGATAAGATGCTTTTTTCAATCCAAAAGTATTGATATTTTTCTTAATTCTCCATGAAAATGTTATGTTGTGGGTACTTATTAGAAGCGCCTCGGTGAGGCACTTCTAACGAGTACCCATAACATATGTTTTCATAGAAAAATAAGAAAAATATTTACCTGATACCCACTCTTATCTAGACTTTGTACTGCTAACTTTCTAATAAAAACAGACTCCTATGCATAATCAAATCTAGACAACTGTAAGCATTGCAAGCGAGGTAACATAGCATGTAAATGTAAGTAATTTTTTTTTCCAAGTAAAATGAATACTCATTTCTTATTTCTCACAGAGGCCCTTCTAATGGGTACCCACAATATATGTTTCCGTGAATAAGAAAAATATTTAACCGATACCCCAACTTATCTAGTAAATAGTCATGTACACATACCTATCAGCAAATTCTATTGCCTCGTAGTTTGGTGGAGGAATGAGAATACAAACAGATGGAATCAGATCTTCTTGACCACTAGATGTCCTCACCTACAACAAATATATGGTAAATATCCTAAAATGTCAAATACTTTGCAACAATTCCTTGTCAGATATATTTCACACAATATTTGTGAGAATGGCAAACAGTGCAGACCCTGATCAGACTGCTCCTTTGGAAATTTTTCAGTATATTTAAATAGGCGTGTTTTCATAATGGTGTCTTTCAACATATTTAAGTCATATCGAGATAATGATGATAATGAAAGGCTGTAGGCAATATATTCCCACGCAGAATCCAGGATCTTGTGATCCTAAGCTAGGAGTGCTCTAAACCCTCGACCACACAGATACTACTTTTGTTGTTAGATTTGTTTGGGGTTTTTTTAAGCATGCTTTAGTTCTTTTTTTTTTCTTTTTTTTTGATTTGGGTTTTATGGCCCTTTCAAGAATATTTCACTTATATTGAGCCGATCGTTCATCAAAGGTGGACCAAAACTGAAGAAACTGGTGGAAAACCACCTGACCATCCAAAAGCAGAACTTGGCTTTCTCACCTGTGACCTGAGCGAGGCCATGCTTTAGTTCATCTACAAATTAAATCCAATAAGAAGATAAGACCATACATGCAAAAGACAGATTCTGAATAAACTGCATATCGAGGGTTGAGCGCAAGACTAGTGTAAGTCAGATGGTTGTTTTTCACCAAACCTAATCTCCTCACCATGAAGGCATTATGAAGATTACAACATTTCTTTCTGTAAACAATGAAAATTTAGGTGCCATTGCTCATATGAGCAATGGCACCTAAATCTGCATTGTTTACAAAGGGGTCCAAGTTGCCCCTAAACAAGGGTTTCAAAAATATGTTTGAGTTACTATAGTCTTGCGCTCAACCCTCGATATGTGCTGACCAATTTGTATGTTTATTTTGCATGTACTTAAACATGTCTACCAGCCACCTACCCTCCATCTGATGTTCTGGCTATTATCTAGAAGGGTAACTTCCTCTCCTTTGTGTAGCACCATCTGTAAGACAGGAAGAAGAAAACAAGTTAGTCTTGAGCCAAAAATGTAAAAAGGTCATATTTACACTATTCTGCAATATTATTTAACAATTTAACTGGTGTCAATATACATGAAGAAGGTTTACCGACTTATGCTACTGCCAACCTACTAAACACTGGCACTGACATTTTTCTGAGAAAAATATGGGTTTGACGTATGTGAATCAGCTAGGAAGCAAATTTTTTTTTTCCTTTTAGGGCAGGGGCCTTTACAGAAAGAAGGTAAAACAATTCTGACAACCAAGTCCCCTGAACGTGAATCCATACCCATCTCCATTAAATAACAAGAAAAGTGTGTTTGTTAAACAATATGCCCCACAACTATATGCTTGTTTCTACAAAATGCCAAACTTGAAAAGGGGCATAACTCTCATAAAACTTATCTGCATTTTTTCCAGGTGATCTACATTTCTGCCGCAATTAAGTCTGTCAAATATTAAAGTGCTAGCTCAAACACTATCTTGTACACAAGATTAAGAGTGACAAATGGACTACAGTAAATGTCCTAAAATTTTGAACACTTTATTCCATATTATTTTAGCCTAAATTTTTCTTTTTATGCATTTGGTTCTTAAAACACTTAGTGGAATGGAAAACAGTTTGGACCCTGATCAGACTCTCCTTCAGGAGCAGTCTGATCTGGGTCTATACTGTTTGCATATGCCATTTTGAGGGCAACTTTGGTGTATGAAATTTTAGGACATTTACCATAACTAATGGATAAATGGACAAAGTAAAAGTAATATGCCCTCTCAAGTACTAACCGGAGGCTGTTTGTATATACATAGACATCTACATTTGAGCTCAGAGAACACAGGTTGTCCTCTCTGTTTTAATGGAATGATTTCTCGACTTCTTATCGTCAGTGACGATACCCGTCTTTCGTAATCGGCAATGAGCCCCGAGAGTTCTTGCAGCTCCTTCAGTAGCTGGTTTAATGTGTCGATAGACTGGTTTTCGTCAGTATATCTGCTACTGATAGAGTCAGATTGTCTTGACATCCACTGCTCACATTCAGATGCTTCCTCGAAAAACTGCAAATTAAAAAGAAAAATATAACCTTTAGCACTCTCTGGGCAAATTCAGTAGACAAACTGATCATATCTTTTTTTATTTTGCCCAGAAAACAGGGTTTGACATTGCACGCAAATAGTCTCCCGAGGAGACAATTTACATGAAATGTCAAATTCTTTTTTTTTTTCTGGAAAAATTAAGAAAAATATTTCCAAATGCTCTCTGCTGATATTTTTACTCAGCATGGTAAGCATAACAATCTGTTCTTGTAGTTTTCATTACCATTATCATTTATAATTGTTAATAATTACCTTTGCATAATTCCTGAAATCAAAACTATACCAATGCATACATAATGCTGACTGAAAATGACTGAAACACCATTAGAAGGGTGTTAAAAAAGGCAAATGAACCAATATGACTGTCCTGAAACAAGAAGATAAAAGAAAACTGAAGTTTTTACCTGATAATAAGCGGAAGCATGTTTGACGTGAGCTTCAAGACAAACGGAAAGTTGTAATAACCAGGACCACTGTGACTGCATCTCCGCCATGTACACCTAAAATGAAAATGTGAACAATAACTGAGTTGGGCAAAATAAAATCTACACAAATCAATATAAAGTTTTAACCGGAAGTATTAGGAAAACAGCCTGAGCAAACAGTGTAGACCCAGATCAGATGCTGCAGAAGAAGGCATCTGATCAGAGTCTACATTCTATGCCACTCAGCAGGTTTTAGATGCACATAGCTCTTGATAAGATGCTTTTTTCACTGCAAAAGTATTAATATTTTTTTTTTTCTTTCTCCATGAAGACAAATGTTGTGGGTACTCGTTAGAAGCGCCTCAACCTGGTGCTTCTACCGAGTGCCCACAATACGTTTTCGTGGAGAAATAAAAAAAATATTTACCTGAAACCATCTCTTATCTAGACTTATGATGCATCAACAGGTAGTTTGTGTTGGGATTTTATGGCCCAGTCAACCCGATGGGGTCATGTCAAGCACGGTCAGTTTACCTAACCACACTTTTACTGGGCAGGCTTGGTCCTCTAAGCGGTTAACCAGTATTGTGCACCACATTCTTTTGCCAGAAACGGACAACTGCCCTTCTTGAATCAGTGGAAGGGAGAAAATGACAGTAGAAAATATTTCATGATCAAATCTCCACAAAAGAATGTTATCGACCTGGCAGGGGTCAAACCCGCAACTTCCTGATCACCAGTTTTTTTTATCAACAGGTAGTAAAATATGTTCTGATGTGAAAGATTATCTTTAGATTACCATATTTACCCAAAATATTTGGACACCATTACTGATTTTGCTTAATAATGAAAATTAGGTAAAGGTCACCAAACCTAATCATTTCATCATGTAGACCCAATGATGTATCTATGCAAATCTGGTATACTCCTTAATGATTTTGCCTAATAATGAAAATTAGGTCAAGGTCACCAAAACCTAATCATTTCATCATGTAGACTCAATGATGTATCTATGCAAATCTGGTATACTCCTTAATGATTTTGCCTAATAATGAAAATTAGGTCAAGGTCACCAAAACCTAATCATTTCATCATGTAGACCCAATGATGTATCTATGCAAATCTGGTATACTGGTTCATGAGAAAAGAAAGTGTCATGCCAAAACTGACAACAATGGGATCTGTACCAAAAATAATATGCCCCCACCCCTTTGGTGAATAACTGAGCACTTATATGGGCTATGTTAACTACAGCAAGGTATAGGTTAAACATGTATGTACCTCTATAGTTTTTGATGCTGGATGTCTGTCTAATACCATGGAATTGCCTCTGTCTTGAACTGAATTAAACTGGGCTTCTCTCACTTTCATCTCTTGAATAAGATTCTGAAATAAATAAACATACTCATTAAGCTTACCTTAGTTTCATAGTTATTTTTTTGTCTTTGACCAGTTCTACAATAGTCCATTTGTAAGCCTTTGACTGAGTACACTGAATGGGAGCTTCTTACTTTGCCTAGTAAATGTCCTAAAATTTCGTACACCAAAACATCTGAAAAAATGGCATATGCAAACAATGCAGACCCAGATCAGACTGCTCCTGAAGGAGCAGTCTGATCAGGGTCTACACTGTTTGCCATTCCACTACATATTTTAAGAAGAAACTGCATAAAAAGCAAAAGGCCCAAAAAAGTATGGAATGAAGTGTTCGAAATTTTAGGACATTTACCATAAACCAATTTTGCATATTCTGAAAATGAACATATTACCCATAGCTAACCAGGGGTTATTAGGAAATTTTTTTCATCATTTCTCCATAAAAATGTATGTTAAGGGTACTCAATAGAAGTGCCTCACTGAGGTGCTTCTAATGAGTACCACAACATATATCTTCATGAAGAAATGATAAAGATATCAATATTTTTTTGCTGTAAAATGCTATAATTTCCATGACATCTGCTGTACATAAAACTTCCATAATATTTTTTCAGTTACCTATGATTTATTTCAAATAAAATATACAATACTATAAATAAAATATTTTTCCACAAATTTTATATGTTATTCCATTTCAAATAAAGTGTTTGCCTCAATTCATCCAATACAGAACCCACATTGAAGAAAAAGATTTATCAGAATTTATAATGAACAATTAAGTATTTCAGAGCTTCAAAATAACCTTGATGCATGTTATATTTCCTTTAGTGTAATAAGTAAAACATTCCAAATGCAGGTAGATAATTTCAGTTTCTGTTTATTCACATTTTATTAGTTTCATGAAACTTTGGGTTAAGTTTTAACCCTTTCAGACCAAAACCAATACCTGTGCAAACAGTGTAGGTCCAGATGAGCTGGTTCATAACAAGCCTTCTCATCAGGAACTACACTGTTTGGCATTTTTTTTTTTTTTTTTTAATTTTAGACTGAAACGACCTGGACCCAGTTGTTCAAAGCTAACGATGTCGTTAGTTAACGATTCGTTAAAATTTATATCGGGTCATATGCAAATATGCTGAAATTTTTTGCTGAAAAAATGTGAGTAGCTTTTGCAGTGCAGTGCAAAAGCTACTCACATTTTTTCAGCAAAAAATATCAGAATATTGCGTATTGAATCTGCTAAAACAGGTAACGAAATGACCCTTAACGAGCTTGTTAAGCTAACGACGCTTTGAACAACCGGGACCTGTAATACCCTCCAGTATCCTGTAGTGGGTAAAAAAAAAGCTAGAGAAAAAAAGCTTAAACACCGCCACCAAAAATAAAACAAAACAATTTTAGTTCTTCAATGAAATAATTTTTTGCTTTCTTTTGTACTGACCTGTATAAATTTGGAAGATTCATCACTTTTCGTTTCCTTTGGAAGAGTGCCAACATATGCATACCATATTTACCCTAAGACCTAAGGATTCAGACACCTTAACTCCTTACAAAACTAAAATTTGAACAAGAGGGCTAAGATGGCCCTGTATCGCTCACATGATTACAAGACAAGTTTCAAGTCAATTGTCCTTTCTGTTCAAAAGAAGTTCAATATAGATTTTCAAGATGACAGCCATGACAGCAATCTTTGATTTCCAATCAGAACAATTTTAACAAGTTTTGATCTACAAGTCACCTTAATACTTCCAATGAAGTTTCAAGTCAATTGGTTTTTTGGTTCAGGAGAAAAAGTTCAAAATAGATTTTCAAGATGGTGGCCATGGTGGCCGTCTTGGATTTCTGATCAGAACTATTTTAGCCATTTTTGATCTGCAAGTCACCCAGATACTTCCTACCAGGTTTCGTGTCAATTGGCCTTTTGGTTCAGGGGAAGAAGCTCAAAATAGATTTTCAAGATGGGTGCCATGACGACAATCTTGGATTTCCAATCGGAATGATTTTTTGTTCTTTTTGATCTGCAAGTCACCCTCATCTTCCTTCCATTGCTTCAGGAGAAGAAGCTCAAAACTGATGTTCAAGATGGCTGCCACGGCAACCCTCTTGGATATCTGATCATATTTGGATGAAGTATCTGACAAACTTCTGGGTTACAGTGCAAAAGAAAAAAGTATTATCAAAACATTAACTGATGCATATGAATTTATAAGAAAAGTCTGATACAGGTTTGGGTTACACAAGAAAAGTTTGATATACGTTTGGGTTACAGTGCAAAAAAAGTATTACCAATTTGTTGAAGCAAATGTATTTATAAGAAAAGTCTGATACATTTTAGGGTTACAGTGCAAACATACAATAAATGCAAGAATATAAAAGAAAAGCATCAGGCAAATATTTTCTTGGCAGCAGACACTAACTTATGAGTCTCTTTTATGATCTACAGAACACAACCCGATGCTTCACAGATAACCTCATTTTTATCAGATACATTTCATGGGTCCTGATTAGGGCAACTATCCAGATTAACCTTAAGCACACTATGAGCAAATTCAGCACAAGACCAACTGTTGCTTTTCTTCTTATTTTCCCGGAAAATAGTGTTTGTTATTTCATGCAAATTGCCCCTCAAGGAGACAATTTGCATGAAGTGTTAAACCATATTTTCTGGACAAAATAATAAAAAAAAAATTCTGAATGTCATCTGCTGAATTATTTACTCAGCATGCTAAGCACTAAATACGAGCAGTCTGATCTGGATCTGAGCTGTCCTAGAGATGACCAAAAAAAAAATATATTCAGAAGATGGGAGATTGTTAGTTTTACACCAAAACATGAAGGTACTCCGTGTAATCTACTTAGCAAGGCAATTCCGATGACTACCCAAAATATATATTTTGGAGCAAACAAATACTGTATTCGACCTAATTACCGCATTGTGTGCTTAGGAGTTTCAAAATTACTGAAAAATCTTGAGGTAAACTATCCACCTGATAAAGACTGTTAAGAAAAATAAAAAGATGACTTAATGAGAAGATTATTTAATGATACTTTATGTGATTTTTTTTTTCTGATTTTTTTCAAAAAAAAAACCTATGTTGTTGGTATTCATTTGAAATGCCTCAACAAGTTAAGGCAATTCAAATGAGTACCAACTACATATGCTTTTATAAAGTAGCAGATAAAAATAGTGTAATTTGAAGACTGCGAAATTGCTTGACTGTGCGCTTATAAGGGTATGTGTGGTAATTAAATTAAATACAGTAATAAAAATTATCACACAAATCACCTTAGTTATCACCTTCTCTGTAGCTATATGCACCTGCAACTACATGTAGGTGTATTCCTGTATAAAACAATACTAGGTTTTCCCACATCATTTCTCAATTTTTGATTTGTGTTTACAGCCCTTTCAAGAATATTTCTCTTGTATCTAGTCGATTGTTCATCAAAGGTGGGCAAAAACCGGAGAACCCGGGGAAAAAACCACCTGACCATCCGTACAGCAGTGAGAAACCTAATGGATTAAGAGTCAACTCTCCTAGCCACTAGGCTACGGGGGCCCCATCATTTCTCAATTAGACATATAAACCATATTAGCCAAGATCCTGATCAGACAGTTATGGCTAGTGTAGCCCTACAGCAGCTCAATATGTTTTTATATGATGCAACTTTCTACAAACATAAACTGACCTACTTCTACCTAGTAACTAAAAACAGGTAAAATCAAATAATTTCAGAACAAAATTTCCCCACAGCCATGATCAGAAACAACTATACTATTAACCATAGTCCTTCTGAACCTGGATATGTCCTGTCTTCGCAAACAGTGTAGATCCTGATCTGGATCTGCACTGTTTGCCATTAAGTATGTGACTTTATATCAACAATCTGGATCAAGTAATGTGACTGGCTGAAAATTAGAAATGGGTATGGCATCTTAATGTATTCAGCATGACAAAGGTTAACAAAAGGTTGTATCCAATCATCAATATAATTAAAAATAATGCGATGCCCAATGCAAAAAATAGCTCTTATACCACATGTAAGCAATGAAGACCAGGATCAGCCTGCTCACTTGCACAATCTCATCAAAGCCTTAACCCTTGTCCTGCTGAATAAATTAAGATGCCATGCCCACTTTTAATTTTCAGCCAATCAGATTACTTGATCCGGATTTTTGCTATAAACTCTCATACTTAATGGCAAACAGTGCAGATGCAGATCAGTTGGCTTCTGCAGAAGCCAACTGATCTGGATCTACACTGTTTGCAAAGACAGGGTGTATCCGGGTTCAGCAGGACAAGGGTTAATCAGATTGCATAGGTTTGCAAAAAGCATATAAAGACACTTTTCTTGCATTGTGCACCACGTATCTGTTGCCAAAAATTAGACAAGCTTAAATATTTCTCATGCCCTTATTGATAGTTTCCAAGGTTACATAAATAAATAATAACCTGTCTAGACTGGTCTGTAACTATGGAATAACCCTGTAATATGAAATCAACTGTATCATTTAATAGCATGCACAACAATTCTTTATTTCAAACCATTATTTAACACTTAAAGGGCTAAAAATAACTGCAGCAAATGAGGTTTTGATTTTTTTTTCTTTTGTACTTTTTAGAGAAAATAAGACTAGGCATTTCATGTTAATCGCATGAAATGGCAACAAGTCTTATTTTCTCTGAAAAAATAATCAAAATAATTTAGAATATCATCCGCTACAATTTTGTCAAGCACTGTAAGGGTTAAGATCTGGTATAATTCCACACAAAAACATGCCAATGATGATGATTTGGCATTTTATGTCCCTTTCACCATTATTTAAGTCAGATCAAAACAAAGAAAGGATGATAATGAAGCACCCTACAGTCATGAGCTGAGGGGATTTGAACCCGGGACCTTGTGATCAGAAGTCGGGAGCGTTAACCACTTGGCCACGGGTACACACCAAAAAAAAAAAAAAAAAACATGCAAAAGTAGAGAGGTTTTGAATTTTCATGAGGAAAATCTTGATACCCGTTATTACAAATCAATGTTAAAAAAAAATCAAACAATATTCTGTGCAGCACTTAACATTATTGTCATTCTGTGCCAAACAAAAATGAAAATTAAATAAAAACATGAAATGATAATACCCCATAACTACCGTGTGGTGGGTGGATAACTTTGTCAAAAATTGACGAAATTTGCCCATAAGCACATCCAAACTACATCTCCATAATATCAATGCTCATACCAAGTTTGGTAAAAATCCATTGACACTTACACAAGTTATCATCATGAGAATAAAATATGGATGGACGGACAGACACACGCATGACCAGTATGAAACCATAATACCCCACACTATCATGTGACAGGGTATAAAAATAAATAAGATAAAATAAAAATAAATAAAAATCACGCAATAAATATATGTTTCAATGAAAGATATGAAAAATATTCAGTTAACATTTTCGTGAAAAAAAAAAATATATATATATTCCTCTGAATGCTCTGTTTAAGCCCAATCTTACAGTTAAAACTTAACATGGATGCAATTTAAGCAAAGTTACCTTCAAAAGCAACATAAGAGTTACATACCTTGTAGAACTCTTCCACCGTAGGGACATTTAGGTGGCGAGAACTCCAGTCACGGGTGACTTCTATTTCTTCTTTCTCATTCAACCACATTAACTCCTGTGTTGCAGCCAGAATAAAGTCTTGTAGGGACTCAAGACCTTTCAAGCGGCGAGAAGAAGTGTTCTGAAAAGAAAAGTGAGATTACAAATGTGTGTTTGAAAATGCCTGCTGAAATGGAATACACTACAGGTTTTAACATTTAAATGAAAACACTCAGACCTTTCAATGAGGAAATGTAACTTCAGAAACAAGTGCTTGTTAAAATGTAAATTTCGTGTAACTCGCCTTTTAAGGGATCTTTAAGACTGGCTTTTTAATAGGTGACTATTTAATACAGGTGGTCTTACGACTGGTCAGGTTGTACCAATCAGCAGACACACACATGCACACATGCATTCATGCACACATGCATGCACACACACACACACCTTTTTTGACCAGTATATATATATATACATATATATTTTTTTTTTTTTAACTTTACTAAGGAAGTAAGGCTTGACATTTCATGTGAATTGTCTTACTAGCAAACATTCAACAGAAAATCTCAAGCCTTTTTTATCTCCTGGAAAAATAATGAAAAAATGTGAGTAGCTTTTGCATTTGCAAAAGCTACTCACATTTTTTCAGCAAAAATACCTGTGAATTATATATTGTACTTACTAGAACAATTCTCATTTTGACTACTAACGAGCTTGTTAAGCTAACGATGCTTTGAACAATTGGGCCCTGATACATTATACAACGCTCCAGACAATGGTATCAAGGTAAGTTTTTTCTTTGTTACTCCATGAACACATATGTTGTGGGTACTCTGTGAGGTACTTCTAATGACTACCCACAACATATGTTTTCAAGGAAAAATAAGAAAATTGAAAAATACTTTTTTATTGTAAAACTTGCCTTAGTTAATCTGTCAGATACTTACATTAAGAAGAGAGAAAGCTACTTCTACTTTAGACAACCATTCAGTGTATAAATCTTGCTCATCTGGGGACAGGTTCATCTGAAAATAAACCACAATAGATTAGCTGGTCAGGATATATACAGGTTAACGTAGATAGATTTTGATAAAAATCATCTTTTAACCCTTTCATCATGCAAAACAGAGACCTGTGCAAACAGTGTAGATCCAGATGAGACCTCTCATAATGACCTGTCTCATCAGGATCCACACTGTTTGCCATTGTTTTTTTTTTGTTTTTGTTTTTTTTGTTTTTTTGACTGAAACCCCTATTTGGATAAATGGACATATCCAACTTCAAAGATGGAAGAGTCCACTTCATAAACTCAGGGGTGAAAGGGTTAAAAGAAAATAGGCTAAACACAATTATAAGGGTCTACACACAATTATAAGGGTCCGTAATTTTTTTGTTTTTGTTTTGCTTTTTACTTTTTTTTTTTTCATTTATTTCATTTTTTACTTTAATTATTCCCAAAAGTTTTTGGACAACATTTCCTTTACCAATAACAATTTCAAGATTATCCTTAAAAACTACCCACTTTAAACTTGCTCCAAAACTGATAAAGAAAACAAGCTGGACAGGAATGAATAAAACCAATGCTAACTGAAAAAATCTAATTTAACTTGTCTTCAAATAAATGCTTTCTTTCAGTTAAGGCCATTATTTCAGGTTGGTGGCATGGCAGCAAACAGTTTTTTTGCCATTTTAAACTGACCTAAAATACAGTCGACTCCAGTTATCTTGATGTTCTAGGGACTCTCTGAAATACTTCGAGATATCTGTACCTCAACATATCAGATTTGCAGAATTCAGGAAACGTATAAATTGGCCAACCACATTTCACAAATGAATATGTAATCTGGCTCCTGTAATTTGAGATAAATTGAAAATATTGTGAAAAAGAGGAGAAATTGCTCCTTAGGAGCAATTTCTCCTCTTTTCCACAATATTTTGTTACCTGTTGTTAGATTTCCAGTTTAAACAGGGACCAGATTTTCACTTCGAGATAAGCAGTTATTCGAGATAAGTGAAGTTGAGATGAGAGTTGACTGTATATAGATATATAAGCTGATATTTGCTGTTCACATTCGAGAATGTGTTACTTTCTCACATTAGATTTGATATTTACTTACTCTGGCACGTTTACAGTTGTCTATTTCTTGTCTAAATGCTTGTATTTCATTATGATCTTGCTGGTATTGTTCAAGACTTGCCTGTATGGCAGCTGTGTCGTTACCCACGTCAGTACTCTCTATGGCATTCTGAAATATGTTTGTTTGTGTTGAGGTCAACCCAATGGGGTCAGGTCAAGCGCGGTCAGTTTACCTAACCACACGTTTACTGAGCAGGCTTAGTCCTCTAAGCGGTTAACCAGTACTGTGCACATTCTTTTGCCAGAAACTGACAACTGCCCTTCTTGGATCAGTGGAAGGGAGAGAATGACTGTAGAAAATATTTCATGATCAATCTCTACAAAAGAATGTTTCCGACCTCGGCGGGGGTTGAACCCGCGACCTCCTGGTCTCCAGTCGGATGGCGCATCCAACTGAGCCACCGAGGCCGGACGGCATTCTGAAATACACTGACAAATATTTCAACTAAAACCTGCCAAAACAATCATCTGCAGATACAAGTAACTAAAACAGATGCAAAAATATGAAAAAATATCATACCCTTTTAATTTAACTAGTTATTATGGGGAATTTTTGCTTCTATTTTGCATAGGAAAGAATTTTTGCAGACAGGAAGTCACCTCGAAGGTATTTGAAAATTTTCAAAATAGGGATGAGTACATTTGTAAATATTTCCATGCCAAAATTATTTCCCTTGGAGCTGTATCCATTCCCATTAGTCTTAATTTTCTGTGCAAAAAAAAAAAAAAAAAAAAAGTGTCTGTTACCATAATTTTTCTTGTTTGTCCATAAAAAACATGTTGGGGTACTCATTAGAAGAATCTAATCAGTACCCACAATGTAAGCATTTATGGAGAACTGGTATAAAGAAAATCTCTGAATTATCGTTAAAACTCCTCTTCAAGTGGTCCTCTGAGCTTTTCAGGACTACATGTACATCTGTTCTTATGGGAAATGTCCTAAAATTTCAAACCCTTTATTCTATACTTTTTTGCCTAAATTATGCTTTTTATGCCATTGTTTCTTAAATACTTAGTAGAATGGCAAACAATGTAGACCTTATCAGACTGCTCCTTCAAGAGCTGCACTGTTTGCATATACCATTTTGTCAGACACTTGTCATGAAAGTTTCGGATATTTTCTGTAACTTGGGAGTCCTGGCCTAACTGTACAATTGTAAGGACTAGAAATGTGTCAATACTACACAGATGCCCCTGCCCAGGGGCCATTTTCACCCGGAAACAAGCATTTTGCAAAAACTGAAGTTGAAAAATGGCCATAACTCCCATAATAATTGGTGGATTTTACCCTAAATCGAACTTGACCTATATTTTATGATTATATACCTGTGCATAAAATACTAATCCTATACACTGATCTTTTCAAAAGATATCGAACAGAAATCATTTTTTGAACATACGGACAGGACAATGAAGTTGAAAAAGGGCCATAACTCTCATAATAATTGGTGGATTTTACTACATGACCCCCTCCACCTCTTTGAAAATAGTGGGAGCATACAAAACAAAAAACATAATAATAATAATGCCTACCTGTTTGGCTTCAATCCAGTTGAGGCAGTATTGTACATGTCGGAATGCGGGGTTTGATTCTACTAGTTTTACTTCAGTAACAACCTCCCGACGTCTTGTTGTCGTGATGCCTTCTTCTACATAGGACTTGGAGATTAGTTTCTGTATCACATTACTGTACAGCTCTGTTCGCAGCTGAGATAATCGGGACTGAAGAGCTGCAACTCTGAAACATTTAATTTACACTTAGAACTTTGGGTAACATTTTTAGCAGACAACAGATTGAAGATATTTTTCCCAGAAAACAGGATTTGGCATTTCATGTGAATTGACTCCAATGGAGACATGTATTGGGACAGACAGGCATTTGCAAACAGTGTTGATCCAGATCAGATGCCACAGAATGTGGCGTCTGATCAGGGTCTACACTGTTTGCCATACATACAGCAATATTTTAGACACATCAAGAATTAGTAGAATGGACTTGTTCAAAGTTTAGGACAAGTATGGTAAGTATGTCGCTTGTTGATGAGTAGCAGTATAGAGCTTGATTAAATGCATTCTGCAGTCTTATCTGGGTCTGCACTGTTTGGTCAGGCCTGTCTGTCTGAATTTAGGGTAAATATGGTAGTCAATAGAAGTGCCTCATGTGATTTTAATGGTTTCCCTGCAACGTTTCAGTGCAAAAAATAGCAAGCTCAGGAAATTTTATAAAGAACATAAACATTTTAAAATGTGAGAGAGAGCTTGTGCGACTAGCAAAGACTCAGATGAGCCTGCACATTTGCGCAGCCTGATCAGTCTTCGCTGATCACATGTGCCTTCTAGAGCCACTGTGCTATCCAAAGAGGGATAAACGAGAACCCTTGCCAATATGGGTGAATGTACAGGCTGATCCGAGTCCTTGCTGATCACACAGGTCTTATTGTAGGTTTTGTCATGCACTGGCTCATATCATCTTATTGAGTGCTAGGTGGACTAAATTAACCAGCTGTTTGACCTTTTGATTATAATACTTTTATTACATTTCTAACCACGAATTACCTATATTTCTCTGTGAAAGAAAATCCGGTAATGGCTCACCAGTGAATTATTTCATTTCTTCAAATAGATTGTTTTCACACGCTAATTAGTGACATAATTCTGTGACGTAATTCATTCCTTTACTGACGGACTGTGCGATCTTTCACTTTCAATGCTTTTAACATGTTCAATACAAAGAAAAATGTTTGAAAATATGATTATAATTTGAGATCTGTATTTATTATCTCAATTAGAACTGAAATCTGATGGCACTATTTTTTTTTATTTTGTTCAGCAGTTCAAGGCTGGGCATCTCTCATTAGCATATGAATGAAATTCCCTACCGTCACAAATGTACAACATCCAACTAAAACACATTATGTGTGGGGTGGGAGTGGGGGTAGGAAATGTAATAAAACAGCTTATTTGTTTGTTTATAATTACAGAGAAATAATTCATGCCTGTTCTAAGGCTTTCGTGTAAAAAAACTCATTCGCTATTGCTCACTTGATTTTTACACGGAAGCCTTAAAACACTAGTGAATTATTTCTCCGTAGTCTGTCAAAACAAACAAATAAACTCTTTTTCAGTATAAATTTACTGGGTAAACGGGTATTAACTGAACAGGTGAGCAAGTAGATGTTTCACATGGAATGCAGGACCTTCTGACTTTCATGCCTAAATTGTATAGTATATGTATCCAAATGAATTTTTACTTAAAGGTCAAATTGATGGGTCAGTTTGGTCATTCAATATACAGTAAAACCTAACTGACTCAAACTACAATGGCTTGCTTACCACAGCTAATTCGAAATCATTTTTGAGTCCCTAAGAAATTCTTTTCATAGCCTAAGAAAACAAATATTTATGTATATTTTTGGGAAACTTTTGTATTTTATCATGAAATGTATGTTGTGTTTACTCTATTACGAAAACATGTGTATTCAAAACTATTGATAATTTCCCCACCAAAAAAAGAAAATTTTCAGATAAAAAATTCTGATATTTTTCACATTTCTGCTCAAAACATAGATTGTGGGTACACGTTAGAACTGCCTCAATGAGGCAGTTCTAACGAGTACCCACAACTTATGTTTTGAGCAGAAATAAGAAAAATAATGTATACCCCTGTAAACCCCAGTTTTACTATATAACAGTGGGGTTTAAGGGGGTCAAAATTATATAGGCGTGTTTTTGTGATGATTAGAACTGCCTCATTGAGGCAATTCTAATGAGTACACACAACATACATAAAAATCAAAAAGACATCCCTAAATAATATCTATATGCCTCCTGACCTGGTGTTATGATTAACCCTCAGTGGCTCAAGCTGCCCATATCTAGAACAAATTTCCAAGGTCCCAAAGCTGTTCGGCCATTCGAGGGTTGAGCGCAAGACTAGCGTAACTCAGATGGTTGTTTTTCCCCAAACCTAATCTCCTCACCATGAAGGCATTATGAAGATTACGACATTTCTTTCTGTAAACAATGAAAATTTAGGTGCCATTGCTCGTACGAGCAATGGCACCTAAATTTGCATTGTTTACAAAGGGGTCCAAGTTGCCCCTAAACAAGGGTTTCAAAAATATGTTTGAGTTACCATAGTCTTGCGCTCAACCCTCGCATTGAGGTTCGACTGTATTATTAAGCAATGAAAACTTTTTTTTTTTTCTTATGAATAAACAAAAAAAGTCTTTACCTTCTGTACATCTGATCTGAGTTTGTGTATCTAGCATCTTGCACAGCTTGAGCATCCCGTAACAAACTCCGCACAGTATCTTCTATAGTTTTCAGAGCTCTTTCTAATGCATCACAGTTTCGCTTTGCTTCGAAAGGATGAAGAATTTCAGCGCGTCTTTCTTCATCACGTATCCTACGCTCAATGTCGTTCAGACCATCTTCACAGCTTTTGGACTCTCTGTGTATTTTTTCAGCTAGTCTTTGCAATCTCTCTAGCCTGAGAAAAGAAACAATAAAAACATTTGTAGCAGTACCGACAGACATAAATGATGACTGCTGATTGGTAGTCAAATTTTGGTGATATATATGATGATGATGATGATGATGATGATTTGGTGTTTTTTGTGTGTTATATCGAGATATTGGAAGGGTGATAGTGAAAGGCTCTCTGTAATTATGAAATGGTGATCACTTTTGAGCTGGATTACACTACCCCTCCAGTGGGAACCAAAGTCAGAATAGTCAGAAGCCTTACTGCTTGGCCATGCTTGTAGTTCAATCAAAAGAAAAGTATCTAAATAGTTTATGAATTATAGGTTAGAAATAAAAAAAAAAATATATAATGGATGTGTCAGCAAGCAGCTAAGCATGCAGCACTGCCTCTGCCATTTACACTTTCCAGGCTTCGAAGTAACCAAGGATACATACAGGATCAGGAAGTGAGGATCAGGAAGTGAAGGTAAGTTACCTGACTACTTCTGCTTGTATAGCCATGTCTCGTTCCTGCTGAACATGTTCGTATTTGTTCCACAATCTGTTCACATTATCAGGGTACAGCTCATCGTCTGGAGCCAGGTAGGAAGCACCAGTATTCTGCAACAATCACAAACCAGGATTAAGGGGAATGGATAACCTCCAAAGGAAATAACTTTTGACGTCAAAATAATTACCTCCCATCTCAAATGAAGGCACCTTTAGATGGGGGCTACTCTTAAAGGAAAGAATTTGCTCCCAAAGGGAGCAAAAATTTGCACCCAAAGGGAGCAAATTTTTTCCTTTAGAATAGCCACCATTTTGAAAGGGTTGAAATACTGGGGAGGCAACTTCCTGTCTGTTTAAAGTTGTCTCCCTTTCTGCAAGATCTTTTAGGTGTATCCAATCATCTTTAAGTAACTTGTAAAATAGTCACCTGATGAGAAATAGGTGTTTGTGGAATACGAATACTGCAAAGGCTGTAGGTTTTCCTCTGAAACATGTACACACATAACAAAAATTCAAATCACTGCTGCTATTCCAATAATTCTGACTTAAATCATATCCATAAATACTTTATAAGCGCTGGACACACACTGTCAATATCATGATAACTTTTATCATTCACTTAACAAATTCAACAGATACTTTTCCCAGAAAGTTGGGTTTGACATTTCATGAAAATTATCTCCGAAGGAGAATGGTAAACCCAAATCTCAGAAAAGTAAAAAAAAAATTTTTCAAAATGTTGTCCACTGAGACAATGAAAATATTTCACATGAACCAAAACTTTACCAAACACACAGCTGTATCAAGACCTATTATCAATATTTTTCACTCAATGTATTCAGACTAGAGCAGCTGTAGCCTAATGTCCAATCTATAATCAGATTTATTAATCAATATTAATTAATATCTAGACCATAACATAAATCAGAGGGCTACCCAGTCAAACATTTTTGTTAGAAGAGGCCCATGGGCCATGACTCTTACCTGAGTGGAACAGCCATTGCATATTTGCAAGTGCCATACAACATTTTTCCACTATTGCCACAACAACTAATCAGAATAAATGTGGATGGTCTTTAAAATTAACCCTTGCCATGCTGAATAAATTACGATGCTATGCCCACTTCTAATTGTCAGCCAATTACATTACTTGATCCAGGTAATTGATACAAATTCACATACTTAATGACAAACAGTGCAGATCCAGATCAGCTGGCTTCTTCAGATGCCAAGTGATCTGGATCTACAGTGTTTGCAAAGACTGGGCATATCTGGGTTCAGCAGGACCAAAGTTAAGATGGTCTTAAAACATCTAAAAGGTAAAAGGCCAATCTAGGATCATCATCTGAACAAACTTATTTTTTAAATTTTATGTTGACTTTAAATGGTGATGATCTCATAAACTAATGTGCCAAAGTTATGGTATTAATTGTAATTCTGTTCAGTTTTACAAAACAAAAGAGTAAATACCTGTATTTCATCGAAAAGTCTAAGAGCTTTCTTCCTCATTTCCAACCGAGGTGGTACATCTTCAATTTTAAACCTATTTAGATCAGCTAACAAGGACTGCAATAGAAAAAGAGCAACAAAATAAACAATTAGTATAACGTTATACCTGATTTACCCTAAATCTCTGGACAGACATGCCTGAGCAAACTGTGCAGACCCAGATTAACATATTCAAAGCTATGGCCCAAGTCTGCACTAATGCATTCAGCCAGCAATTCAGATCTGTTAAAAGTTTAAGATATCATAATAACCCTAAGTATTAGAACAGATAGGCCATTGCAAACATTGTAGACCCAGATCAGATGCTGCATTCTGCAGCATCTGATCAGGGTCTACACTGTTTGCCATACATACAGCAATATTTTAGACATATCGAGGTAGTAGACTGGACCATTTCAAATTTTAGGACAAGTATGGTATGTAGATAAGGTGTCTAAATATTTAAGGTAAATATGGTAAGTATAGTAGGGAGATTCGATGCTAGTATTCTCTGAATGGTACATTTCTTGCTGTAAAGCTATTAGTACAATCAACATTTTTGGTTGTTTTGTCAAGTTGATACCATTCTTTATTGAAGGCAACAACCCAATGTATCTTTGGACATTGACAATCCAGTTAAAATGGAATAAATTTGTCATGTACATGCATGTTTATGAGTTTTGGGATGCATAAGCAAACATGGCTACAGCACACAAATCTTCCACAGATATATGTAGGTAAACAACAACAAAAATTTTCTCATGATCCATGACTTCAGCAATATTTCATAGTTCCAGATAAGAGGTTGTCAGATATTTTTTTCGTATCTCTCCATGAAAAGATATGTTGTGGGTACTCATTAGAAGCATCTTATCCAGTTGCTTCTAATGAGTACCCATGTTTTCATGGAGAAAAGCGAAAAATAAATTTTGGTTGAAAAAACGCACCATATCTGCAGCTAAAAATCTTTAGTGAAACCTGTGTAAGACAACCACCTTTGAAATTGCCTTAAGTGGCTGATGTGGCAAGGTGGTTGTCTTATAAAGGTCCATGTCATGTAATTTTGCTAGCAAAATTACATGACATGTACTTTTATAAGAAAGATGCTTTTTTTCACATCAACCACTATCTAAAGTCAGTCTCAAAGGTGGCTCTCTTACACAGGTTTCACTGTATACATTTTGCTCAATACTACCTTCATTTCTATGAGGGTTGATGGGAAATTTCTTTGTGACATCATCATGATGACATCTTGTAACCATGTGACTATGGACGAAGTCAGATCTTTGTACTCATCAATCTTCAACTGACGTTCCTATAACATACAATAAGCATTTTCACAAAAGTACAGTATCACCTTTATGCCAACAAATTCACTACTGTATTTAGCCTTAGTATTAGGTTAAGTTTGAGTAAATGGCATAGTTCAGATGCCACAAAATGTGGTATCTGAGCAGGGTCTACACTGTTAACCACACATCCAGCAGTGTTTTTAGGAACAAGAACAGGTAGTAAAATGGACGTCTCAATTTTTAGGGTAAGTATGGTAATGATTTTTTTTTTTTGCCACAAAGTCTAAATTTAGTGCTGCCCATGATAGCATAATGATCAGACATGATCGAGCTATAAAGCTAAAGAAAGAAAGAGTTAAGGGTCAAATATGAAGGTTCTCTTTTTCTGGCATTATAGGCAGACAATTCACACAAAATGTAAAGACTTATTTTCTCTGAAAAATAAAAAATATTTCAAAATTTCATCTGCTGCTTTAAGGGTTAATTATTTGATCGGACAGTTTTCCCATCAGATCTCTCAAGTCTTCAAATCATACATATTCTTTGCATTAAACATGAATAATTACATCATCAGACAGAGCTTTCTTTAATCATGAATAAATTTACCATCAGACAAAGATCTATCTTACAACACAAGGGACTTCCCAGAATATCCAAACAATATAATGCAAGAATAATACAGCTGTCTCAGGATGATTTCACTACTCTGGGTGAAACTTCCAGCAGACGCCATATTCAAATATTTTTCTTATTTTTCCCAGAAAACAGGATTTGGCTTTTTATGCAAATTGTCTCCAGTGGAGACAATTTGCATGAAATGCCAAATCCTTTTTTTGTGGAAAAATAAGAAAAATATCCCCAGTATTAGTCCGGATAGCAGTACAGGTTAAAGGGTCATCCAAGTTGCAGACAACATTCTCATTTTTTTTCTTTTATTTTTTTTCAAGATGATGGTGACTTTGTGTTCATGTCTCTTTCAACATTAATTAACACTTTGCATGCTGGATAAGTACTTCAGCAGACAACATTTTGAAATATTTTTCTTATTTTTCCTAGAAAATAGGATATGACACTACATGCAAATAGTCTCCTTAATTCTTCTTATTTTTCCTATAAAATAGGATCTGACACTTCATGCAAATGGTCTTGCATGAAGTGTCAGATCCTATTTTCGAGGAAAAATAAGAAAAATATCATCAGTTTGTCGTCTGCTGAGGTTTCTGGGCAGTGAAGCACCGTACCATCATGAGCTGAATTCCACCTCCAGCAGAATTCAAACCTGGGATCTCATAAGCCAAAGCCAGACATGCTAACTGCTTGGCCATGCAGAAGCTTCCTCATTTTTCTAAGAAATCAAGACTTGATATTTCATGTGATTTGTCTGTCAAGCCTAACTTTCTCAGGAAAAATAAAGAAAAACTAGAAATGCATCCAAAGGACATGGATGCCCTGCCTGAAAAAGCAAATTGCTAATGCCGGACGTGGACGGAGACAGACGGACAGACAGGGGTAACACTATATGCCCTTTCCACCATTCTTCGAATAGTGGGGGCATAAAAATGTTTTAGAATGTTGTCTGCTGCTTATGTGACATTCAAAGAATGGGGGTAAATTTGACTTACATTATCCATGAGTGACTGTTCCACAGTGGGGACTTCTGGGAACACATCATAGAGGGATGATACGTAAGTGATGACTGACTTTTCATCTGGTTCTGGCACATCCACATCTACAAAGAAGAAAATATGTAAACATAGCCCTCTTGGCAGGTTTTCTTTTTTTTTTTTTCCTTTTAATGTTTTTTTTTTTGGAAGGGGGGGGGGGGGTACGTTTTTTGTTTGTTTTCTCTACCTTTCTTTTAAGCAAATAAATACATGTATAGATAAAAATGTAACCTTGTCTGGTGACCTCAGACTTATGGTTCCCGGCTACATTATGTCAAATGGAAAATTGTAACCAAAGTCTCAGATCATTGGACAAGGTTATATTTTTACCTGTACCTGTGGTTTTCTTACTTCATGCTTTCCAGTAGTAATACAGATATACAAAATATTAGAGCTAAAATAAGGGTTAATTTATAGCAATTTAGGGATGAAATAAGGCATTATAGGGATTTTTTTTCCACAAACTTAAGAAAATTGTAATAGGTTTTTGTATCCATCCAGATGCAATACTAACAACATATCAACAATTTCAAGAAAAGACTTTCACAAATATAAGCAAAACATACAAACATAAAGCAGAACTTTGATAAAAGTTAGTACAGACAGACAGACAGATGAATGGACAGATGGACAGTTTGACAAAAGCTATATATACCCAATGGTATACTTCTTATGCCAAGATATTAATATTAATTTTAACAAAAGCCATCATAATGGTGTATTATAACCCTACATGTATTCAAATTTAAAGTGTTGATCACATTGCAGCAGACGATAACTTTGGTTTTTTATTATTTTTTTTTCAGAAATCTGACCTTTTATGTGAATTGTCTGCTTGGCAATTCACATAAAATGTCAAGACTTATTTACTTTGAAAAATAAAAATAAAAAAATGAGAATGTCTTCTGCAAATCTGATTTAAGGGTTAACAGAATGCCATCTTATTTCACACCATAATCATACAATTTATAAATAAAATTAAACTCAAGCAGTAAAAAAGAAAACCAGTTTTTCATGTCAAAATCATATTATCTTTTAAATGATTAATGTGCACATCATATATATCACATGACCTAATTTGCATGAGTGTTAATTTTGAATATACTTATATACAACTATCAGGTTCTTACATCTAAGAAGATATGCATATTAAAGTTAAGCATGCTGGATAAAAATTTCAGCAGATGACATTTTGAAATACTTTTCATATCTTGCCCAGAAAATAAGCTTTGACATTTCATGCAGACTGTCTCCTTAGGAGACAATTTGCATGAAATGTCAAAGCTTATTTTCTGGAAAAAAAAAATAAAATATTTCAAAATGACATCTACAGATTTTTTTACCCAGCACGCAAAGTGTTAAAGTAAACAGCAGATCCGATAGTCCACTGGGGGCAATCTGGCCTTGGCTTTTATTTTCTGCCAAGATTCTATGGCATCCCAGGTTCCTCAATGCCACAAAGATCCTGATCAGACTCTGTGGATATGCAGTCTGCCTGGTCTGTTCACGTATATGATAAAGCATTTTTCCAAAGATGTATATCAAGGCTTAATACTCTGCATGCTAGATAAAAAATGCAGCAGATGACATTTAGAAATATTTTTCTTTTCTCCCAGAAAATAGGCTTTGACATTTCATGCAAACTACAGTTTGCATGAAATGTCAAAGTCTATTTTCAGGGAAATACAAAAAACATCACCAATTTGTTGTCTGCTGAATCTGCTCAGAGAGTGGTAGAAGTTAATTTATCTGGGTCAAGAAAAGGGCCACTTTAGTCATTCTTAGCTTCAATATTCAAACTATTCCAAAACAAACCTACAAAAATTGTAAATTTTCTCAGTCTTACAGATTTTATCAACGTGCTTTGACTTCTTTTGCCGACTTTTATTAATTTCACACTGGCTTGATTGTAATCATTCAGGTGTGTCAAACCACACAAAAATGGGCTTTCACAAATACGCAAACAGCAAAGGCCTGGATCAGCTGTTACCTGCACAGTCTAATCAGGTCATTTGATTTTAGCCTGGAGAAAACCTGGATCCTATAGAATCTTCTAGCCAAAAATGAGGACTCTGATCACACTGTGTGGCTGTGCAGGATACTTTAGGCATTCAAGTTTCTTATATACTTAAGGCCCTTATTTGTGATGTGACTCATAAAATATTACAATAATCTTGATTTTAAAGCCAACCACCCATAAAACTGGTTTATTTTGAATATCATAGCTCTAGGTAAGATGTTTTTCACTCCAAAAAGATTGATATTTTTGTTATTTTTCTACAAAAACATATGTTGTGGGTACTTATTGGAATTGCCTCGCTGAGGCAATTCCAATGAGTACCCACAACATATGTTTTTGTGGAGAAATAAGAAAGGTGTATATCTGGATACTCCTCTTACCACATGCTATGTTTAATGAAGATAAAAATATTATTTCTATCATGTTAAAACAGCCGTGTGCCACATGCCAACAGTTTATGCCCAGATCAGCCTGGCCATCCATCCTGCATATTTACATACATTTCCAACCACTGCAGACATCAGACTCCAAAGAGTAAAAACCTTGATCAGACTGCAAGTGAGTACTTGTGTGAACCTCAACATAATGTTGTTTTTTTCTTGTTCTTTCTACCCTGAGCGAGTCCTTAAATATGATAATGTCCTTTCGTATGGCCAGGTATAAAAATCTGGGCAACTCCATGTGTTTGGTGTCAAGCTAGTCACAAAATCTCTCTCTATTCATAGCCTCATCTCATTTACAGCCTTTTTGTGAGAAAATACGTCTTTTGGGTTTGTATACATGTATATGTATTTGGGTAGTTTGATCAGTGCCTTTACAGTTTGCTTACAGAAGAATCACTGAAATAATGCTGAACATATCAATGATCAACAAAGGCCCTAATGGATACTCAGGCTGATCGAGGTCTTAGCATTACAAAAACACACTTACTCAAATATACAGAAAATTTTACCTCCAAAAACTGAAAATTTCATGATAAAACAAATCTGATATTTTTCATATTTCTGCTCAAAACAAAGATTGTGGGTACTCATTAGAACTGCCTCCATGAGGCAGTGAGGCAATTCTAATGAGTACCCACAATCTATGTTTTTGAGCAGAAATAAGAAAAATAATGTATACCCCTGTAAACTCCAGTTTTACTATATAAAAGCGGGGTTTAAGGGGGTCAAAATTATATAGTTATGTTTTCATGACGGGTATCATGATGATTGGGTGTTTTATGTCCCTTTCAACATTATTTGTCATATTAAGATGATAAAAGGATGATAGATAAAGAAAGGCTCTGTGTAATGAAGTGCTGTACAGTCATGAGCTCAATTATGCCTCCAGCCTGATTCTAACTCAGGTCCTTTTGATCTGAAGTTGGAAATGCTAACCACTCGGCCACCCAGACACTTCAGGTCTTTGGTATGCGTTTGCCCTTGAATACTTCTTATGACATGTATGTGGAGAAATTCATACCTTCAGGGTCGAGCAGCCTCGTAACCCCAAACTCCCTTTCTGCTGTAGAAAAAGCTTGTTCAAGGTTCTGTCTGGCTGTTTGTGATCGAACTTTACGAAAATCTATCAGGTCTGGCCTGCAACATAAATTGTATTCCACTAAATGATTCAACAAATGTAATATAAATATAGAATGAAACAAACATACTTGACAAATTTTGTAGGCTAAATCAGCTGACAATAAGTTACAGACTTTATGATGTCTGATCTGGGTCTACATTGTTTGCTCAGGCCTATCTGTCTCATGTTTGACAGGTATGAGACACTTTAAGGAAGACTTAAATTCTGACTAAATCTTTAATCTGAATCTAACAAATTTCTCATTTTTCAAAACCTTTGGCTAGGCCCTCTAATGCTAAGTTTTTACAAACATAAAATAAATGCAGCCACTGTATTAACCATAAGTATTCAGATAAACAGGCCTGGGCAAATAGTGTACCATATTTACCCTAAGTATTGGAACACCTGTACTCCTTACCATACTTGTCCTAAAATTTGAAATAGTCCATTCTACTACCTCATGTGTCTAAAATATTGCTGTATGTATGGCAAACAGTGTAGACCCTGATCAGATGCTGTATTCTGCAGCATCTGATCTGGGAATACACTGTTTGCAAAGGCCTATATGTCACAATACTTAGGGTTATTATAGGTCCAGATCAGATCCAAAGAATGTGGCATACAATCAAGGTCTACAATGTTTGCCACTGATCCAAATTTTATAGACACATCAACATGTAATAGAATGGACTTTTCCAATTTTAGGACAGTATCGTAAGATGTTAAGGTGTACAAATATTTTGGGAAAATATGGAACATTTTAAACATGAAATGTCATGCAGTCATTTGAAATATAAAACGCAAATGCATTAAGCATTAAGGATTACAGATTTTACTGCAGGTTCAGACAGTTAGCGTGTAGTTTATTACTTTCTTGTGACGAATTAAATATACTTTATCATTCTTAATGAATCAATTTATACACCTGCACATTACAGTTCCAGTGCTCCAGAACAGGAAGACACTCAAATAAATCACAGTTCCAGATAGAATGAGTATCCAGAAAATTATTTTCTTATTTTTCCATGAAAACATGTTGTGGGTACTCATTAGAAGTGCCTCGCCGAGGCACTTCTAATGAGTACCCATAACACGTTTCCATGGATAGATTATAAAATCTTGCCGCAAAGTTAAGTATATCAAAAAAGAGTATATTTTTTTCTTATACCAGTTACAACATGAAAAGGATTCACTTTGAAAAGAGATTTCAATCAGTGGTACCCAGACAAATGTGGACCTTCCTCCATTTCCCCATCCCCATCCCTTCTCTGTGCCCTCCCCCAAATCCGAGTTCATCTGCTGAAAATGCAAATGAACTTGATGTTTGCAAGTTCTAGACTGTGTGTAAACAAGTGTTATCAAAGCTTTGCAAAACAAAAGCACATTGCAAAAAAATATAGATTCATCATTACACAAAAATACCAAACTTGTATTAACCCTTCAAGTGTTTATCACAACTGCAGCAGACTAACTTTTAAAATATTTTTATATTATTATTTTCTGGGAAAATAAGACTTGATATTTTCTGGGAAAATAAGACTAGGTTGTTCACATGAACTGTCAAGCCTTATTTGTTCTAGAAAGTACAATAACAATAATATTAATTAGGATGTTGTTGGCTACAATTTTGCTTGGCACTTTAAGGGATAAACAATAATAAAGACTATTGCATATAAAATTCTTGAAGTTTGTCCAACATTAACAATTAAGTAGACACACACCATACTTTGAAAATAACCTACACATAACCTTACACAATCCCGTGCAGTATGCACAGATATCAATAATTCAATAAACGTGCCACAACATGAGGAAACAATCCTTATGTCATATGCAACAAATGCCCTGATCAGACTGCGCAAATGCACAGTCTGATCCAGGCTTTTGCTGTTTGTTCAAAGAACTCTAGAATATTGTAGAATATGTTGATGAAGAGAGAAGATCCTGATCAGACTGCAAGGTGCAGACTAATCAAGGACTTTAATGTTCAATTTGGTCATAAAGACCCTTCTCTCATGCCAAGGTTTAAACATTCTTTGGCAATTTCTCTGCACCAAACAGAAATGCCAGGAGACAGAAAAAAAACTGAAATAACTGAATCACAGACAAGAGCATTATCTAGATAAATGTTTCTTATTTCTCAAAAAAAAAAACAACAAAAAACAAACAAACAAACAACTGTTATATTCATTAGAAAATTAATAACTCAGTGTGATAGTTCTTACTAATACCAACAACATTTGATGAAGGAATATTAGAAAATGTCAGAATGACATACATGTCCCCGCCTAAAAAACCTTCTCTGAAAATTTTGTACCAAGGACAATAGTTCAAGAGATTAGCCATTTATTGTTTCGAGTGACAAATCACAGCTGAGACAAATGATTCTACCAAATTCTATGATGCACCTTCGAACCTGCAACCACAAAACATGTATGTTACATGAATAAATTTGGTGATGTGACAATACTTCCACTGTTATGCCTCTTGGTAAGAAAGCTTGTTCAGGCCATATCTTCTAAACTATCATCTATTTGTTTGCTTGTTTGTTTTATTCAGGTTTTACATTGCTTTCAACAATCTTTCAGTCATATCACGATAAGTGTCTAGATGTGACAGGGAGCTCAATGCTCACTTTTAGAATGCTGCCTCACTGAAATATCATGCCTCAGACACATGACATGCCACCCAGTCACATTACACTGACAAAAGGCTGACCAGTTCTAGCTCAATCTACTTTTTAAATTTTGAGCGTCAAGCGAAAGAGCAGCTAGTACCATTTTAAAGTCTTCAGCATGACTCAGCCGGGGTTCGACCTCCCGGTCATAAAGTGGATACCCTACCAATTGAGTCAGTGTGCCAGCAAACTATCATCTAATTTGGTAGGTTAGAATGATGTGTTTTAAGAATGGACTGTGTCATGTACATGAAACACTTTCAGACTTGGTACAAATCCTGTATCCAGTCCATATCTTCCAAAAAAATACAACATGAATCATAGAACTTGGTGGGAGATATAAGAAAACATTTATCTGATCACCCAATCTATGGCCATTTACTCTTCTAACAGAGTGTCGTTTGCTGCTGTTATGATTAGCCCTTTGATGGTTAAGCTGACAGCAGTTGATTGGCCCTTTAACCCTTGTCATGCAAAATAAATCAAGATGACACACTCAGTTTTAACCCTAGTCCTGGTGAACCTGGATTTGTCCTGCATTTGCAAGCAGTGTAGATCCAGATCAGTTGGCTTCTTCAGAAGCCAAATGATCTGGATCTGCACTGTTTGCCATTATGCCAAGTTATATCAACAATCTGGATCAAGTATTTTGATTGGCTGAAAATTAGAAATGGGCATGGCATCTTAATTTATTCAGCAGGACAAGGGTTAATTGTCAGCCAATCAGATACCTTGATTAAGATTGTTGATATAAATTCACATACTTAATGGCAAACAGTGCAGATCCAGAGCAGTTGGCTTCTTCTTCAGAAGCCAACATTGCAAATGCAGGGCATATCGGGTTCAGCAGGACAAGGGTTAAAGATTAAGCTGACAGCACCTCAGACTGCAACTACTTCCAAGACACTGCTGTTGTGTTTAGCCCTTTGAAGGTTAAGCTGACAGCTGACTGGTCCTTTAAGCTGACTGGCCCTTTAAAGGTTCAGCTGACAGCACCTCAGACTGCAAATAAGTCCAAGACTGACACTGCCCATATAATTTTATTTTTTGTCCTGCCACTCCTCCACTGTTGTATAGTAGACTATAAAGTTTCTAATCACTAGCCAAGGGGCAATGGTCTTATTGTGGCTTGTAAACTGACAATTACTTTAAACTACAATACATTATATAGGCAATAAGCAAATTATTTAGCATTTAGTTATGGTAATAAGGTCATGGGCAACAGCTTTTTATTGGGCTTTTATTCCTCCAACATACTCCAGACAAGACTTTTATTTATTTATTTTTTTTATTTTTCAACCAAAATGTCTCAATATTTTTTTTTATTTCTGCATGAAAACACAGGGGGCAGGTGCTCAGTGGAATGGCCTCACCAAGGCACCCATGACATATGTTTGTGTGGTGAAATATATTCATCCAGCCACCTCTCTTATCTAGAATTTTGACTGACACACTTAACCCTAAAAGTGCTATGCAAAATTGTAGCATATGACATTGTAATTTGTTTTGTTATTTTTCTGAGAAACTAAGAATTGGCATTTCATGCATATTGTCTGCCTAGCAGATGATTCACATAAAATGCCAATTCTAACTTGCTCTGAAAAAGGAAAAATAAAATTGTCATCTGCTACAATTTTTGCTTAGCACTTTAAGGGTCAAATGAACCATATGTGGTAAAAAGGAGGTTAAACACATGTTACCAGACAAAGCCCAGATCCACCAAAGCCTTTCATTTTCTGACAGAAGATACACAATCAACTAAAGACTGATCAGTAAGCAACTGACAATGTCCTTAATCACAGCTAGACAAGCAGGCTGATCATGGCTTTCACCATTATGAAAACATGCTTATTCAAATATGTAGAAAATTTCACCTCCAAAAACAGAAAATTTCAGATAAAGAATTTCTGATATTTTTCATATTTCTGCTCAAAACATAGATTGTGGGTACTCGTTAGAACCGCCTCAATGAGGTGGTTCTAACGAGTACCCACAATCTAAGTTTTTGAACAGAAATAAGAAAAATAAAGTATACCCCTGTAAACCCCAGTTTTACTATAAAAAAGTGGGATCTAAGGGGGTCAAAATTATATAGGCGTGTTTTCATGATGACACATCACTGAGCATCTAGAACCCTTTTTGCATAACACAGTCCAAATGTAATAAGCAGGACACTTTGTACTATGTCACACCTAACTGACCAAATAACAGTGTAACTCTGGTACAGAGAAACACAAAAATAAACTTGTTTCAAAACTTGTCATTGATATGACACTTACGAAACTGGTTGAAACTAAGGTAACCTGTTGCTTAAATTACAATTTGCAAAGGAAATGAAAACTTGAGTTTCAGTCAAGATGTCACTATGATCAGAGCATTTGACACCAGCATAAATTCTTTCTGATACCTAATAAGACAAAAAGAATCCATCTGTTTAATTACAGTATTTACTCTATTTGCCTGAGCAAACAAAAGATACACAGATCAGAAGCAGCATCTGATTTGGGTCTACACTGTTTGTCACTCATCTAGCAGTTGTTTAGGAACAGCAACTGTTAAGTGGACTTGTTTAAATTTTACTGTAAGGAGTTAAGGTGTCCAGGGAGAGGGAGGGGGGGGGGGGCATTATTTATGGTAAATGTCCTAAAATTTTGTACTCCAAAGTGTCTGACAAAATGACATATGCAAACAGTGCAGACCCAGATCAGACTGCTCCTTCGGGAGCAGTCTGATCAGGGTCTACACTGTTTGCCATTCCACTCAGTATTTTAAGAAAGAACTACATAAGCAGCAAAATTTAGGCCAAAAAAGTATGAAATAAAGTGTTCGAAATTTTAGGACTTTTACCGTAGGGTAAATAAGCCATGTGACCTACCTATGACAGTTTAAGATGTGTAATGTGATGATTTGGTTTATGTAGTCTCTTTCAATATTATTTCTAGGGACTGGATACTGTTTCCTCCTTTTTTACAAAAGAGATAAATTTCATGACTTCTGTTCAGCTTTCATGCAAACCAGGCTCCTTCTAAAATGGAGTCTAGTTTAACCCTTGTCATGCTGAATAAATTAACCCTTAAAGTGCCAATCACAACAATTGTCATCTGCTTTGTCATCTGCTTATGATTTTATAAGTCATTTTTGCAAACAGTGTGGACCCAGATCAGACTGCTCCTTCAGGAGCAGTCTGATCAGGGTCCACACTGTTTGCCTGTATGCAAAAATAAGTTTGAAAAGTCTGCAAGAATTTTCAGCAGATGACATAAACAGACATTTTCAGATGCAGTTTTTCTTGGCGCTTTAAGGGTTAAGATGCCACACCAAATTTTAACCATCAGCATTTCAGTATGCTTGATCCAGGTTATTGATACAAATTCACATAATGAATGACAAACAGTGCAGATCCAGATCAACTGGCTTCTTCAGAAGCCAACCAATCTGGATCTACACTGTTTGCAAAGGCAGTGCATATCCAGGATTAGCAAAACAAGGGTTAAAGAAAACAATCTGCTCCACAGGGCAGCAAATTCTTTCCTTTTAGAGTAGACCCCTTTTTAGAAGGAAAGCAAAACAATTTTGACAGAAGTTGCCTCCCCTGAATCTATCTGTATCTATTCCCCGTAAGTTATAGCTAGACGATGGAGAATGACAATGAAAGGCTCTGTGCAATGAAGTGCCGTACAGTCATGCTGAATTCTGCCTCTAAGCTGTACCAATGAGTAATTAGATGAAAGGCCCCTATGACATATGCAAACAACAAAGGCTAAGATCTTCTAACCTTGTCTGATCAAGGTCTCTTCTTGCTGATATATGCAACAGTATCCATTTAAACTGTAAGCAGACTATGAAGGAACTGATCAGATTGCAAGAATGTGTTATTTTACATTGCAGGTACCAAAGTTGCCACTGTTCTGGTTTCACAGACAATCTGATCCTTAACCCTAGTCCTGTTGAACCCGGATATGTCCTGCAATTGCAAACATTGCAGATCCAGATCAGTTGGCTTCTGAAGAATTTATTTCAACAATCTGGATCAAGTAATCAGGCTGAATATTAGAAATGGGCGTGGCATCTTAATTTATTCAGCAGGACAAGAGTTAATGAGCTAAATTGTAGTAGATGACATTCTAAACTGTTTCATTATTATTTTTCAGAGAAAATAAGACTTGGCATTTTATGTGAATCATCTGTCTGGCTGACGATTACAGGCAGATGATTCACATGAAATGTCATCTTACTTTCCCTGAAAAATAAAAAATAGCATCTGCTGCAGTTGTGATAAAAATATTTTCTCTTAGTAAATAATATCTCACCTGTTTCTGTGTAGAATGGACAAGAAGGCTTTGCCATCCCGCCAGCTGGTTGTGAAGTTGCGTACTTGTACTCCCGGGTAGCCGTCTGTCGTCCGTCTGCTCCATAGCAGTAAGGCTTCCTTAGCAGTGATATCTTCTGGTTGGCCTGGCACCACAACATCTGATACCTGCAAATAGATAGGAAACAAGTATGCTAAATTTTGATTGGCTGAATGTCAAAAACATAGCTTCATATAAGAAGTATCCAGATAAGTGTTTTCTTATTTCTCCATGAAAACCTGTTAGTATACTCATAAGAAGTGCCTCAATGAGCACTTCTAAAGAGTACCCACATGTTTTCATTGAGAAACAAGAGAAACATCTTATTCTCAATGAAAACAGTTGAGGGTACTCATTAGAAGTGCCTCCATGGGCACTTCTAATGAGTACCCACAATATGTTTTTATTGAGAAACAAGAAAAATATCCATAACTTTTGGATGAAAACATCTTCAGATGATATTTTTTTTCTTTTCTGTGCTTATTGTTCCAAAAACTATAACACTCAAATACACTCCTTGGATACAGTCTGAAAGAAACATCAAACTCTTTTTTCTATCCTACTTTTCAATAAAAGAAGAAAACTAAGACATATGCAACCAGCCAGTGTAGAGCCAGATCAACCTATGCATCTATGCAGTCTGAACAGAGTCAAAGCTTGGTCATTTGTGTCTGAATCTCATATATATGGAACTGGCAGTGTTATATGGTCTCCATAGCAAGGTATCCAGAGAAATATTTTTCTTATTTCTCCACAAAAACATGCTTCAGTATTCATTTAGGTACAACATGTACTATAATGAGTACCATAATATATGTTTTGTTTTGTTTTGTTTTTTTGTGCAAAAAAATAAGAAAATTATTAACATTTTTTGGTTAAACCATTGTAGACTAAGTGAACTCCCCCACACTATATATTGGAGGAGTTCAATTTCAATTTTAGGTACTTCTGGCTATGTGATTTTGAAATTCCAAGAGAAAAACGGTTGAACTACATGTATTTGCAAACAGTGGAGACCCTGATCAGACACTGCATTCTGTGGCATCTGATCTGGGTCTGCACTGTTTGTCAACTGCCCTTTTAAGGGTCTCCAGACTACAACTGGTTAATGAAAAATCCCCATGACTGAAATCATTTTAATAACAAAATGTAAACCCTTGTGGACCATTCTGTGTCATCTCCCAGAGAAAGTGAGAAATGGGTCAGATGACCTAGTAGACAAAAATAGGACGAAGGAAAAATGCAAATGACAGTGCAGATACAGAATACTAACATTCCACCCTCCCCCACAAGCTATAAATACAGCAAGCCCTACCAGCCAATAAAATAAGTGCCATGATTTCTCTATAAATATTTCATTTTACCTGAATTATTTTGATTTTTATTTTATTCAAATTATATTATTTATTTTTAATTTTTCATCTCATTTTTGTTACATTATATCTGAGAAGCATTATATCTGAGAAATACTCAAATTAATTCAACCAGGACAAAACTGTTGAGAACACCATGTGTGACTCCCACACTTGATATTTTAATTATGTCACAGGTGAATAAGAGAAATTAAAGGTACACATTAACCATTACCATGCTCTTCAAATTCAGCAGACAACAAAATTGATTATATTTTTCAAATTGTTCCCAGAAAATAGGCTTTAAGCCTTCAGGCCAATTGTCCACAATTTGCATGAAATCTCAACACCTACTTTCTGGGGAAAAAAAAGGAAAATATTTCAAAACATCACTTGCTGAAAGTTTTACTCTGCATGCTTAGTGTTAACTTGAAATAAATTTGCGATTCATTGATCACACTTTCTGTTTATGGAGGCTCTCATCCTGGGGTTCTCATTCAGTAGATTTTTTTCCCCTCTTTTTACAACCACTATTTGAATAGGCAAGACAATCATGTTCACTGGTTACATTCTTGCATACTAAATTTGTGGTTACATTTCAGCATATAAAATTGTGTATTAAAGAATAGTTTGTTTGGGTGGCAGTATTTTTCAACCAGAAGCTGGAATATTTAAACTTTATAAATGCACCATAGCCGATTTCATACAGCTTCCATACTTTCCGCTTTCATACAGCTTCCATACTTCTAATAAATACCCACAATGTTTGTTTTCACAGAGAAACAAGAAAATTAATTACTTAGACCCACTCTTCCTCCTCTCTCTTATCTGGAGCTATCTGGAAAACTATTGATATTGTTCTTGTTTCTCCAGTTAAACAAATGTTGTTGGTATACCTAGAAGCGCCTCGGCAAGGCGCTTTTGATGAGTACCCACAACATATGTTTCAGTGGAGAATAAAAAAAAAGAAATAATTATCCAGATAACCCCTCTTATCTGGAGCTATGCACTGTAGTTTACTATACAGGGTACTACAGTGACTCACAGTAAATAATTACAAGGAAATGCAATTTACTTCAGAGGCTTAAGCTTTAATACAACTGAAGAAACAAAGAAATTCAAAAAACATTTCTATTAAACCTCAATGACATAAGAGTTAACCGGTACAAACTCATTTTGCTGTGTCAATATTAAAGATTTTTCCCACAACAATTTTAATGCTTGAAAAGTCTTTACGCCACAATTAACTAAGTGTATGTGACATGTGACACTGTTTCGTTAGTCTACATTTTTTTAACAATATTTCAGTTATATCAGGACATTACAAAGCTACAAGTTGCTGTTGTGACTGTCTCTTTTTACCCATTTATGCCCAGTGGACTTCTACCGCAACTCTTTGGACAGATCCATTTCCATAAAAAGGGTGTCTTGTTATGTTTTATTTTTACCATGTTTTATAGAAATTTTTGTAGTTAATGAAAACAGTATAGACCCTGATCAGATGCCACCATCTGTGGCTTCTGATCTAGGTCTACACTGTTTGACTATGCCCCTTTTTGAGGACACCACACAAGGCATAAATGGGTTAAGGAGGACTGATACACTTTCAGGCCCCAAGGTTACAAAACTTTTTTCATGCTCAACTCATTTGAGCATGAAATTTGTCCTGCTAATAAATCTAAAATTACTAACAATTCCAAATTCTTTCTTGCTCAACATAGCTGAGCATGAAATTTTCTCTGCTAATAAATATGAAAATGCCAACAATATTTATTAGCAGAGAAAATTTCATGCTCAGCTGAGTTGAGCATGAAAAAAGTTTTATAACCTTGGAACCAGAGCCAGGAGACAATCTATCCCATTCTGAAAAGGGGTCTAACTCTATAAGGAAAGAATTTGCTCCCATAGAGAGCAAATTCTTTTCTAATATAGAACAGACCACTTTTCAGAAGGAGACTGGTGCGCTGGAAAGCAACAAGGTCACAAAAGTTGGCTGCCTTGTGCAAAATGGTTGCAAAATACCGGTCATCAAAATGCTTAACCAACTTTGGTGCAAATTAAGGGACAGCAACTCAACTAAATTTTTTGATCATCTCATTTCTCTATAGATTTTAATTTACCGTATTTACCATATGCATTCAGACACACAGGCCTGAGCAAACAGTGTAGACCCAGATGAGACGCTGCAGAATGATGCGTCCCATCAGGTCTACATTGTTTGCCACTCATCCAGCAATTTTTAGACACAACATTGGGTAGTAAATTGTACTTGTTCACTCAGAACCAGCATAGGAAGGAGCTGAGGTGTCTGAATAACTAGTGTAAATATGGTATCATCACATTCATTCTGAAAGGGATTTATATGGTACTCATTATAGATCATTATTTCCAGTAATAATTTTTTTGAAAAAGAGTGCTCATGGTTGGAAATTTTCAAACAACTGTTTGGCATTCATTCTGTACAGTCTAGGCCCAAGATTCCAAAGAATCACAAAAGGAATAATTTTAAACAAACACTAAATTAAAGAGGCACCAAAACCTAATGATGATTTTACGTTCTTTGGAAATGGCATAACATGCACTAAAATATTTACTTTTAATATGCGGACAGAATTAATAGAGATTCTAAATTTTATGTAATGAAAACAGATCAATTTTCCTATGCTTTCTCCTTAGTATAAAATTGGTTTTATAAGTTTTAAGTCTGCATTACATGGCTGACCTGGTTTGAAATTGATCTTTAGTATGTTTAATGCTGTTTTAACACCAGGCAGGTATGAAACTAGTGTTTTGTTGGTGGTAAAAAGATCAAGAAGGTCAGAAACATTTTTTATTTTCATGCAGTGTCATTATGCTTTGAACCACCATTAATATCCTAACAATTTGAATTTGGCCAGTATTACTCTTGTCCTGCTGAATAAATTAAGATGCCACACCCATTTCTAGTTTTCAGCCAATCAAATTACCTGATCCCAGATTGTTGATATAAATTCATATACTTACTAGCAAACAGTGCAGATCCAGATCAGTTGGCTTCTTCAGAAGCCAACTGATCTGGATCTAAACTGTTTGAAAAGGCAGGACATATCTGGGTTCAGCAGGACAAATAATATGAGATCATTACCTAACTTTGCTGCTGTAGGGAAATAATTATCATACGAGTCTCAACGTGAGAAATGTACCATCTGACATGTTCACCCAATGAAGACTCAACTCAGCCTGTGCATCCATGCAATCTGATCAGTCTTCATTGTCGGCGTGAAGAAACTTTGCATTCTTGGCTATACAAATGAGCAGGCTGATCTGAATCTCCACTTGCCCACATGTCCAAAGCTAGGTTTTCTGACACTGTGGCTCATATTTACCTTAACCCTTATCCTGCTGAATAATTTAATTAGCCAAACCCATTTCTGACTATCAGCCAATCAGATTACATCATATAATGTTTTCTTTCAAATTCACAAACTGAATGACAAACAGTGTAGATCCTGATCAGATGGCTTCTTCAGAAGCCATCTGATCTGGATCTACGTTGTTTGCAAAGGTAGGGTTGTCGTGAACAGCAGGATAAGGGTTATCATATTAATTTTGTCCTGTAATTTTAATAATGCCAATTAACTTTCTGTTGCTGTGTCTAAAAATCGCTGGCTGGGTGTTAAATAGTGCAGCACAATCAGATTACTTGATCCAGGCCGTTGATACAAATTCCTATACTTAATGACAAACAGTGCAGATCCAGATCAGCTGGCTTCTTCAGAAGCCAACTGATCTGGAACTAAACTGTTTGCAAAGGCAGGGCATATCCAGGTTCAGCAGGACCAGGGTTAAGTATCCAGACATTAGGCCTAAGCAAACAGTGCAAAACATGGCATTTAATCAGAGCCTACAGTTTTAAACACAAGATCAGGGCGTCAACTGACTTGTTCCAATGCTAGGCAAAGTATGGTACTGCCTTAAGGTGTCTGAATACTTATGGTAATTATGATAGTCTGTGGTATTTTCATACACAAATTGTTTTGTGACTGTTTTAACCCTTGTGCTGAATAAATTAAGATGCCATGCCCACTTTTAATTGTCAGCCAATCAGTTTGCTTGATCCAGGTTGTTGATACAAATTCAAATACTAAATGACAAACAGTGCAGATCCAGATCAGTTGGCTTCTCAGAAACCAACTGATCTGGACCTACATTGTTTGCAAAGGCAGGGCTATCTGGGTTCAGCAGGCCCCGGGTTAAACTATCTATCAGTGTGACAAAATGGCATATTAAAGGACACAAAGTCTGCCTTATCCATCATCATTAATCTCTCTCCCTTTCTACTCCAACCTTCTGTCAGATAACCAAGTGCAACCCCCATAGCTCCAAACAACAATAACCTGTAATCAATGGTCTATGGTGCCGGAAGACCCAGGTTCAATTCCCTTGGGTGGAGAAAGCATTTTTGGCAGAGATTATGTCAATATAAAGTGTGCTGTCCTTGGGATTAGTACATTGATTCAGGGAGAACCAAGTCCTGTGCAGGTTAAAGAACCCGCTAGCGAGATTATTTCTCCTTAGTGGTCCATCCTGCAAAAAACACCTTCATGCAGGTAATGGGTGCATATGACTGACATCAGTATTGCTGCAATAATGAAACAATAGAAAAATATCAAAATTGTCATCTGCTGATGTCATGATATAAATTAGGACCTACAAATATAATTGCAGGGCTCATCAAAAACAGGATAGCTATTTAAAACTATCTCCAGGCTTAATGACGCCTCCATCTTGCACACAAACAAAAAAACTGTGTATTTTGGCCAGCAAGAAATGCAGACTATACTTAAGTTGTCGTGTAAATGGATTTCTTACCGTGCAGGTGTGTCAACCATATTGACAAACCAGGGTATTTATCACCATGACAGAGATGGTCACTCCACCCCCACCCCTTGGGCTAACCTTAATTATAGGTAGTTATGTTCAAAGTAAAAATACCTGACACAGGGAGGAGAAATGGTTGTCTCATCATACAGGTGCTTGACATTTATAACAGCCTTGACCTTGCTACAACAATTGTCGTCTGCTTTGTCATCCACTTGTGATTTTAAAAGTAATTTTTGCAGACCCAGATCAGACTGCTCCTCTAGGAGCAGTCTGATCTGCGTCCACACTGTTTGCCGGTATGCAAAAATAGGTTTGAAAAGTTTGCAAGAATATTCAGCAGACGACATAAACTGAAGAATTTTCAGATGCAGTTTTTCTTGGCGTTTTAAGGGTTAAGGTGAACAATTTTGCTGACTGATATTACCAAAACAAATACTACAACAAACAGTGTGGACCCACAAGAGACTGCCCATATGAGTCATATCACCAGGATCTACATTGTTTTCAGTTCTGTTCTATATTTTGTACTGACACCCCTATTTACAACAATGGACACGTCCAAATTCAAAAGATGACAGAGTCCACTTTAAAAAACTCAGAACTAAAAGGGTTACATTCAGCAGGTGTAGGGCTGAAAGAACGCACCCAATAAGAGGTTATATCATACAATATATTCCATATATTAATACTATAAAATACAGCTCCTATTATGTTCTGACATAAAAGAATGATATATATTTAATAAACTAAAGTATATACCCACATTAATTGTACGTGGTGGGTATGTTTGGTTTAATGATGTCATTTACAAGAATCTTTCAACTAGATCAGGGCAGTGTCTGGACAAGAAAAGGAGCTCCACAAATGCTTGGTTTGAAAGTGCTGCCTTATTGAAATAAAGTGCCACATATTACACCCAGTCAGTATAAATTATACTGACAAGTTACCGGACTAATTCAAGTATCCACCCCTACTTTCTCTACCACTCATAAATGTAGCAGAGTACATTTTTACATTTGTTATTATTTTCAATGAGAAAAATAAGGCTTGACATTTCATGTAAAACTGTCTGCCTTCATTTAAGGCAAATATAGCACCCATAGAAAAACACTAATAATTTGCCAGCAAAATAGGCAATCTTCTTGTATCCAACATACCGCCAAGGACAGGCCTTACAAATGTTACCTGAAGTGTTGCCGATAAGAAATATCTTAAATACTAATGGCTACCTGATATAATATGGTCTCAAAGAGTGCCTACTATCATAGTGTTTGTATCTGATACTAATAACACTATAGCTTAAAAGAGTCAGTTACAAGCTAAAAGTTTTCCCTCCAGTAAAATCAACAAGCATGCATAATTAATAATCTTTCTCATATCAACAGCTCCTCCTACACATCTACTTTCATTACTTTGAGGCACACTTGGGGAAACCAAACAACGCACTCATCATAAACAAACAACAACATGAGAATACAACACCAGAGGAATTGTTAAGAAGTATTTGGTGATAATTCTGGGATAATTTTCTCCATTTCTCCATAAAAACATGTGTTGTGGGTACTCAATAGAAGCGCCTCGGCGAGGCGCTTCTAATGAGTACCCACAACATAAGTTTTTATGGAGAAATAAGAAAAATTATCCCATAATTATCACCAAATACTTCTCCTTAACCTCTGCAACACTACAAGGACCAAACAACTCTATGAGGATACAACACTATGTGGGTCCAAACATCTCATAGGGGGCAAAAAGAGGTCATACACCACTATGAGTGGACAAAAAGCAATGAGAGTTAGTATGCTGCTAACAGAAGGTACATAAACAAAATGTGAACTCCATAGAAGAGAGTGTCAGTGCCTGTCAGTTACAGCTAAAGTGCTGCAATGCAGAAAGACAGATGAACAGTTTAATGAAAACACAGATGGAAAAGAACAGATGATTATAACTGCCAGTAAGCATGGCAACCCTCCTTCAACTGGCTCATAGCTGATACAACCCACAAAATGAGTTATCATCATGACCAGTGTGAGCAGTAAAAAAGAATGAAAGATCTCCATCAATACAGACCCAGCCACACCAGCTTAAGTATCTTTTTAGAGTACAGAGAGTATTTCTACTGACAGGTCATTATTCTGTCACATTATATCTGTCTGAAGTATTTGGACAGACAGGCCTAAACAAACAGTGCAGATCCATATCAGATGTTGCACAATGTGGGGTCTGATCAGGTCTACTTTGTTTGTCATTCAACCAATCCATTTTTGGGTTGATTATTTACAATCAAACCAAAGTATACAAACACCAAAATTTCCTTAAGGTAGTTGTCCATGTGATTATCATTGACCAATTAATGTAATCAAACTGCTCATTAGACGAAATCCAGGTAACTGTTATTTACAGTCGTGCTATTCTAGTGAGAATGCAGTGTAAAGAAGGTTATCCGTTAAACCTGGACTGAGACATTGGCGAACAGAGCAGACCCAGATCAGACGCTTTCAAGCGGCATCTGATCAGAGCCTACATTGTTTGCTTAAATTACAGGAAGTTAAGGATTAAATGAAACAGTCTTAAGTTCCCGTTCAGGACGATTTTCCCAGCCTACACTCAGTGACAATCGACCCACCAGTGTGAAGTGGCATCTAATCAGGGTCTACACTGTTTGCTTAAATTACACAAAGTTAAGGATTAAATGAAACAGTCTTATGTCCCCGTTCAGGATGATTTTCCCAGCCTACACTCAGACAATTTGTGGGTTGAGCGCAAGACTGTAGTGACAAACATATTTTTGAAGCCCTTGTTTAGGGGCAACTTTGACCCCTTTGTAAACAATGCAAATTTAGGTGCCATTGCTCATATGAGCAATAGCACCTAAATTTCCATTGTTTACTGAAAGAAATGTTGTAATCTTCATAATGCCTTCATGGTGAGGAGATTAAGTTTTGGGAAAAACAACGATCTGACTTGCTACAGACCTGCGATCAACCCTCGAACTGACCCACCAGTGTTGTCAGTGCTTTGATAAGATACAGCTGCAGGCAGCCAAATGGACTTGTTCAAACTGAAGAAGTATTTAGGATAAATATGGTATATGAAGGCTTACTCTGCCTGCTGGATATTTTCGTCTACGATTTGATAAACACCTTTTTTCTGCATAATTTATTTCCCAACATTATTTCATGTGATATGCAATGTGTGAAAAAGGCCCTTACGTCATGCGAACAAAGAAGGTCCAGATCAGCATGGCACATCCGTGTAAATGATCTGAGCACTCTCTCTTCGTCGACAAGAACTACAGTATCCATCCAGTCTAGGGTGTGGGCAGAGAATGCCCTGATCAACTTCTCAGATCAGCCTGCATAAAAGCACAGGCTGATCAGAGCCTTTATTGTCGGCAAATTGCATAAGGGCCCTTTTCGTGTGTTACTCATCATGTAGCTGTTAGGTATTAGCCCTAGGTACACTTATCAGGAAATTAGCACACAAAACATTTGTCTTTTTTTTTCTCATTTTTCTAAGAATTTAAAATAGACAATTCAAATGAAATGTCAAACCCTACTTTCTTGAAAAAATAATTTTAAAATGTTGCTTCTAATATAGCTTTTTTTTTTCAGTGTAAATCACAATAAACGAAAAAACTGCTATACATGTATATAACATTTTTCAAAACAATACAATATTTGAGGCCCTCCCAGGGATTATAAGGAACAGAGAAAAATGTCATTTATTTCAGGGGAACATAAGTCTAAAAAAGAAGGGAACAGGGGAACAAATGTAGTTTGTTTGTGTTGAGGTTTTACGGCCAAGTCAACCCAATGGGGTCATGTCAAGCGCTGTCAGTTTACCTAACCACACGCATCCAACTGAGCCACCAAGGCTGACTAAGGGGAACAAATGTAATTCTGGGGAGCAGGGAACATAGAAAATTAAGATTTTGATTTCGGGGAACAAGGGAAAATGCTGAAATATTTCAGGGACGAGGAGGGCCTCATATGTGTCATAAGAAACATATGCAAACAGTGAAAGCCCAACTCAGCCTGCACAACAATTACTCTAGATAAAACACTTTTCATTTCAAACCAGCAAGTGTTTCTAGTTTTTCTTTTTTCTACATGAAGGCATACATATTTGGTACTCATTAGAAGCACTAACCACTGATATGTTTCTAGTACCCATGACGTTGTGTTTTCATACATAAACACTGCGCTATATTCAAACTTGCAAAGAAAGAGTTGTGTCTCACAAAAGGGGATGTGTTTGTTAAAGATTCTTCAAATTTGAGACCAAAATTAGGGGTCAAGTCAAAATTTAGTCTAAAACTGCATGACTTAGAAATATTTCATATGAAAATGGGTGTGGGTTCACACACCCATCTCACCCAAGAGCTATGTATGTTACCATAATAACCTTAACCCTTGTCCTGCTGAATAAATTATGATGCCACGCCCATTCTAATTTTCAGCCACTAAGATTACTTGATCCAGATTGTTGATAAAAATGCATATACTTAATGGCAAACAGTGCAGATCCAGATCATTTGGCTTCTTTAGAGACCAACTGATCTGGATCTACACTGTTTGCAAAGGCAGGGTATATCCGGGCTCAGCAGGACAAGGGTTAATTAAATTAAGTAGTGGGGCAGACAGGCCTGACCAAACAGTGGTATTAAGTAATGGGACAGACAGGCCTGCTGACCAAACAGTCTAGACCCAGATCAGATGCCACAGAATGTGGCATCTGATCAGGGTCTACACTGTTTGTCACTCATCAGCTATTTTCAAGTGAATTGACAGGTAGTCAAATTTTAGGAGAAATATAGTAAGAAGTTATGGTTTCCCAATATTTGGGGTAAATACGGTACACACTTTTCTGTTTGTCCATATCCAGTGATTCTGTACCTAGACACTGCAGTCCTCATTAGACTGTGCTCGTTTTCACATTGTGCAGCGTAAGGTGCTGAATGCTGTCTATGTAACAATTGACTCTGTGTATCTAGCTGTGTATGCATGTATGGGCATACTTTAAGGAAAATGTAACAAAATCTATTTTACAGCACTCCATGGCATACACTTGCTAGCCTGGTAAGATAATATCTGTATGACAACAGGAATACCAAGTGATATGACAGACCAGTAGTTTTAAATCTATCAGTCAAAACAATCTTCACAAAATAGTCTCTTTTAAACAATAGTGAATTATTTATGCCTTGATCAGGCATTTACACACGAGGATCACACAGAATTAGGCCTGAGCATACATACAAAAAGCAAAGGCATATATCAACCCATGCATCCATGCAGTCTGATCTGTTCCTTCACTTCTGGCCACTACCTTTACAGTACAGTTTAAGGTCTATCATACAGTATTTTCCCTAAGTATATGGGTGGGTAGGCCTAAACATACAGTGTAGACTGAGATAAGACCATAGGTCCAGATAAGAGTGGGTATCAGGTTAATAGTTTTCTTCTTTCCCAACAAAAATATATGTTTGTTTTTTTTGTGTTGGGGTTTTACGGCCCAGTCAACCAAATAGGGTCATGTCGAGCGCAGTCAGTTTACCTAACCACACGTTTACTGGGCAGGCTTAGTCCTCTAAGCGGTTAACCAGTACTGTGCACATTCTTTTGCCAGAAACTGACAACTGCCCTTGAATCAGCAGAAGTGAGAGAATGACCGAGGCCGAAAATATATGTTGAGGGTACTCATTAGAAGTGCCTTAGCGATCATCAAAAACATGTTGTGGGTGCCCATTAGAGGCGCCTTGCTGAGGCGCTTCTAATGAGTACCCACAACATATGTTTTCGTCAAGAAATAAGAAAATATCAATACTTTTGGATTGAAAAAAGCATCTTAACTTTGTGCTATGATAAGTCACTGCAGAAATTGGTATCTGATCAGGGTCCACACTCTTTGCCCCTCATCCAACAGACTTTCGACACACCAACAGGTAGTAGAATGGACTTCTTTTCGTTTTAGGGCAAGTATGATAAGGAGTTAACCCTTGTCATGCTGAATAAATTAAGATGCCACGCCCACTTCAAATTTTCAGCCAATCAGATTACTTAATCCAGATTGTTACACTATTTTTTTCCTGGCATATTTGTAATACCATTCTTATACAATATGAACTTGGTCTGTGTTTTTATTTGTTCTTTCCATATGCACCGTATTTTGAAACTGTAATCAACCGAGAAAATGGTCAACAGCCCTTGAAAACAATAAACCTGTCTCAAATTGCATTAAAATTATTTGTATCATATCTGGGTGGTCTGATCATTTGTTCAAATCATATCGGATAATTTATTTTATTCAATAAAAGTTCAATGCCAAATGTAACAGACCTTAATAAGACTTCTGTTCAACAAAAACTGTCAGATGACAGCTAATTAAATGTTTACTTGCTGAATGTATATCGAGGGTTGAGCGCAAGACTATGGTAACTCAAACATATTTTTGAAACCCTTGTTTAGGGGCAACTTGGACCCCTTTGTAAACAATGCAAATTTAGGTGCCATTGCTCATACGAGCAATGGCACCTAAATTTTCATTGTTTACAGAAAGAAATGTTGTAATCTTCATAACACCTTCATGGTGAGGAGATTAGGTTTGGGGAAAAACAACCGTCTGACTTACGCTAGTCTTGCGCTCAACCCTCGATATACAGACAGACAACATTTTAGCTCTTAAAGCACCAAGCAAAATTTGTAGCAGATAACATTCTATTTTTTCTTTTTAATTTGTCACAGAAAATATCTTGACATTTCATGTGATTTGTTTGCATGGCAGGTGATTCACATGAAACATCAAGAATTACTTTCTATGAAAAATAAAGAAAATACATTGAAAAGTGTTGTCTGCTGCAGCTGTGACTGGCACTTTCAGATCTAAGCATCATTTTATTTTTGTTTTACTAACGCACAATTAAAATGTTACTGTCCACTTTGTATGTCAGTAATAAGAATACCAATTAAAAGCATACATCTCAGGCCAATAAAAACTCTATCCTCAGAAAACAACAACAATTATCATTGGCAAAACAGTTTGTTTCTTTAGCTACAATAATACACTTCCTTTGATCCTTTCACTGAATTTGGTACAAACCCAACAGAACAACACAAGATGGTGATTTGAAGCGATAAAAGAGAACATCAAAAACAAAGATCAAATAGTTTAAATATAGTATTTGAATTAAACTGTTTCAGAAAATCTTCATTTGCGAAAAAATATGTGTCCTATTTTACAGTTAATTTAAAATGTCCACTTATAAGTTTTAACTATAGAAAATGTTGATTTCAAATAAAGGGGGTGTTACTTAGGGTGTTTCTTTCATGAAAAAAATCTCTGCAATTATCCAAATGAGATCATTTAAGTGAGACATTTTATATTTAATTGGAGAGAGAATGAAAATCTCTTGCTTGAGATTTTGTTTGTGTTGAGGTTTTACGGCCCAGTCAACCCAATGGGGTCATGTCGAGCGCGGTCAGTTTACCTAACCACACGTTTACTGGGCAGGCTTAGTCCTCTAGGCGGTTAACCAGTATTGTGCACATTCTTTCTTCAGAAACTGACAACTGCCCTTCTTGAATCAGCGGAAGGGAGAGAATGACCGTAGAAAATATTTCATGATCAATCTCCACGAAAGAATGTTGCCGACCTCGGCGGGGGTTGATCCCACGACCTCCTGGTCTTCAGTCGGACGGCGCATCCAACTGAGCCACCGAGGCTTGAGATAATGTCTTATGCAGACTCTCTGATGGTAGGAAGCAAAGTACACCTCCAACCAGTGGGGGAAATCCATGTGACCAAATAACAAAGTGCATGGAGTTTGTTACTATTTTTAGCTCCGCATCAGGTAGGATTTTTTTTAGAAAATCTTGATTTATACCCGATAGAATTTGTTCAAATAAAGTGCAGAGTACAACGGAAAATCAAGCTCTTTTTGATGGTGTAAGCATTATTCTGCAATCTGGTCTGATTCTCGAGAACATTCAGAGAATGTTTTTTGTCAAAGTTCATGTAAATTGTCCCGGTAGCCCAGATTAACAGCAAAAACATTCTTCGAATGTTCTCGAGAATTAGACCAGATCACAGAATAGCGCTTATACAACCAGAAAGAGCTGGATTTTCTGCCTACTCTGCGCTTTATCTGAACAAATTCCATTTGGTATGAATAGAGATATTCTAAAAAATCCTACTTATGCGGAGCTAAAAATAGTAACAAACTCCGTCATTTGGTCACATGGATTCCCCACAATGCTTCCAACTAAGATGATGAAATACAAGGCAGAACAAGTTCTTGCAAAGCAATCCACCAAACTGAATTGATGGCAATATCATTGCAAAGCCCAAACAGATGCAAGCACAAGTAATGCTTTTTCAAAACTAACTCAAGCTGATGGCAGGGCAAAAAACATGGTCTATCTGACTATCTCTTGCAAAGCGGACCACTCTTAACTAATGTGAAGTAACACAACACAGGTTTTAACACTTGGGTATATACTGGGATAAAAGGGCATGCTGGGTAAATATTCCAGTTGACATTTTAAAATATTTTTCTTATTTTTCCTAGAAAATAAGATTTGACACTTCATGCAAATTGTCTCCTAAGGATAAATATTCCAGTTGACATTTTAAAATATTTTTCTTATTTTTCCTAGAAAATAGGATTTGACACTTCATGCAAATTGTCTCCTAAGGAGACAATTTGCATGAAGTGTCAGATCCTATTTTCTAGGAAAAATAAGAAAAATATCAGATTCTCATCTGTTGAATCTGCCCATAGTGTGGTATGTTTTAATTAGTTCTTGTGAAGTAACCCAAACTGAACCGTCAACATTGGAAAGTAACACAGCTTCAAACTGTTTCTTGCAAAGCAAGCAAACTGAACAGATGGCAAGAACCAAAGCAATACAGGGTCTAATTATTTCTTGCTAAGCAGCTCAAACAGAACTGATGGTAAGAAGAAAGTCAAAAGATTCTAGAGGCAAACTTCTAAAAACCCCTGAGCTGATGTAAGAAGAATTCAGCACACGTTCTTGCAACTATAGCTGATGCAATAAACAGGTCTGATCTGCTCTTAAGAAAGCACAATATGTTAAACCATGCATAACAACTGAGCACCCCTGAGCTGATAGAAAAAAGAAAACAAAACATCTACTAAGCAACTTAAAGCTGATGCAAAAAGCATCTCTGGGCTGGTGACAAAAAAAAAGCAGAATATATTCCAAGCAACTTCTATGTGTTTGCAAGAAACAACATTTCAATAAACCTGAGCTGACCAAAAGATATAAAGCACACCAGAAGCTAAGCCAAATCAATCATAATGAGTAACTAAAACATACTTTTTCATAGATGAAATGAAAAAACAAAAATCTTAACCCTTGTCTTACTGAACACTGATATGTCCTGCCTTTGCAAACAGTGTAGATCCAGATCAGTTGACTTCCGAACTGATCTGAATCTGCACTGTTTGCCATTAAGAATGTGAATTTATATCAACAACCTGGATCAAGTAAGCTGATTGGCTGAAAATTCGAAGAGGGCGTGGCATCTTAATTTATTCAGCATAACAAGGGTTAACCTTATCTGGTGTTCTGCCCACTCTATTCATCCATTCATGAAGAGAAACCTTATGTATACATACATCAATCAAAGTTGTGATAAATTTAAAAGCTTGAAACATTTGACATAAATGTGACACAATTATTGTCAATTAATTCATATATGAATAGAAACTCTCCAAAATCCTTGTACTTTGCTAAAGTGAAAGCAGATAAGGTGTGGTGTTCTTGGATTTCATAATTCTGGTTAAATTGTCAAGAAACTGAAACAAACTTATGCTAAAAGTGTTCTTTTTCTTCCCGCAAAGTTTAACCTTTGTTCTGCTGAGCCCAGATACACCCTTCATTTGCAAAGTGTAGATCCAGATCAGTTGGCTTCTTAGAAGACAACTGATCTGGATCTGCACTGTTTGCTATTCAATATGTGAATTTATATCAACAATCTGGATCAAGTAATCTGATTGGCTGGAAATTTGAAGTCGGTGTGGCATCTTAATTTATTCAGCATGGCAAGGGTTAAGAAGCCCAGAGTGGCCTTTAGAATTTCATAGGTCTGTATAGCCAGGTTATTCAGTTACAAATATATATATATATAACAAAAATAATAATAATATTTATTCCGCAAGGAAATATTTTGAGGGTACCCATAAGAAATGCCTCAAACTAAGATAGTTTTAAGAGGTACCTTCAACATTTGCATAGAGAAATAAAAAAAAAAAAATATCAACACCCATATTATCCTTACCCTAAGTATTTTATTGGGATACCTTAAATACTTACTGTACTTGTCCTAAAATTCGAAAATAGTCCATTCTACTAGATACTGATCTGTCTAAAATATCCTTGGATGAGTGGCAAACAGTGTTGACCCAGATCAAGGTGGGCTTGTGCAAACAGTGTAGACCCAGATCAGATGCTGCAATTCTGCGGCATCTGATCTGGGTCTACACTGTTTGCATAGGCCATGGGTCGTCCTAGAGGGTGATTTGGGAGAAAAAGTATCCCTAAGCTGGCTGACTTCTTCCTGTCTTGAGCTGAGGGAGAAGTGAAAATGTATATATAGAATGTATAGGGAAATCCATTTGGACCAAAACTTCTCCCTAAAATCCTAAAATTGTTGCAAAACTTCTACCTCTCTGAAAGCTCTAGGATGAACCCTGATAGCACCACCTGTTCCAATAGTTAGGGCTATTATCATTTTGTTTAGTTCAAAAGAAGACTCTCAGCTGGAGCTATGGCCTTGTTAGGCCAAAAATCTTGTTAAACCCAACATAAATGAATAGTAAAAACATACATAAACAGTAAAGACTGTTGTGTAAGAGTGTTGTCATCTGTCAGGATTTTTGTTTTTTCTCTATTCAAACATATAATCTTCAAGTACCGTAACTGAAACTGTGAAAACAATGCTCAGACTGTGCAGATAAAATGCTGGCAGGAATTTCTTCTGATTATTCACACATCCTTAGGTACTTTTTTGTGAGTCCCATTACTTGTCAAATCCATACATAATCTTGACCTAGTTCTATACAAATGGAAGTGAAACTAGTATCTTCGCTTTTTTACAAAGCGTTTTACAAAGCTTTCGTTACATCACTATCCTATTAAACCGGTTTTGTGACATGTGAACATTGGTTCCCTGTTCATACATTCATTACCATATCTACTCTAAATATTCTGTAGTTACTGCATTACTACAAAAAATATGGGGACATCTTACCATACATGTCCTAAATAAATCCATTGATCTGCCTTAAGAACTGCTAGATGAGTAGCAAACAGTGTAATCCCCGATCAGACACCACATTCTTTATGCAATGTCTGATCTGGGTCTACACGGTTTGTTCCGACCTGCCTGTCCCACCACTTTTGAGGCAATCATGTTTTGGTGCAGGAAGTAATAAAAATCACCTTATGACTATTCTCCTTATCTGGAGCTAGGCAGAGGACTTGTTAGTGTATTTTTCTTTTATTTTTCCACAAACTGTGCTCTGTGAAAATTTGTAAGAATCATCTCTGTGAGGCAATTCTAATGAATGTCCACAATATATGTTTTATTGAAGAACTGAAGAAAAATACTCAGAATTATCATAAACTACTCCCCTTTAACAAGTCCTCAGACCTACATTTTCATGGCAAAATAAGAAAAAATATCAATGTATATTTATCTCCATACTAAATGGCTCTGGTGCCATGAAAGTATTAATATACCTGATTGACGCCATCCTGTGCCGTTGGTGAATTTTTTCGATCAATAGGTGCTGGTCCCTTTACCTTCTTTTTCTTCTTACGAAAACAACTGAACATAGTGGTATCATATCCCGAACACCATATCCAAAATCAAAATATTAGATACTTATAGGCACCTAACAGAGAATTATCCATTGTAATAACTATCGCAAATGACAATAACTTGTCCTCTTCACATGGGAAGTTAATCCTTCAACATAACTTGAAAATATTAAATTCTTCCACCTGACTTAACTGGCAGCTGACCCAACGTTGGTACAAAACAAATCTAGCGAAAATGCCTTTCTCAGGTAAATCCAGGTGAGACAAGTAAATTTAGCCTGTGTAGGTTAACATGCCGTTCTCTTTAATTTTATATTCATCATAGCTCCAGATAAGTCACTTTTTCAACTGAAAACCATAGATATTTTTCTTATTACGCCATGAAAACATACGTTGTGGGTACTCATTAGAAGGGCCTCAGTGAGGCCCTTCTAATGAGTACCCGCAACGTATGTTTACATGGAGAAATAACAAAATATCTATGTGGACATTCTGATTATCAGGAGCTCTGAATTATCCCTGTATTTCCACCTTCATTTGATCCGTAATCAATACCTTCAGTAACTGAAAAAATCGATAGGCTTTGTAAATGACACAAGCTTCATTCTAAGGTAAAATGAGAAAAAAAAAAGAACAATGAAAAAACTTGGATAAAACAAGGAGTCAACAGTGTATTCATTGATTGGAGACCTCAGATTATCTGCATTATTGCACTTGTTTCATACACTATCAGCTATTTACTTTTAGTGCACTTAATCTATTTATATTAAAACAATAAAATCTTAAAACAACTAGAATACCAGTAAGAAATGGTAAAAGACTGAAAATTCAGAAATACTCAAAAACATGATGGCGAATATCTTGAAATACTTCTTGTTTCAGTGCCTTGCATGCTAGATAAAAATGTCAGCAAAAACATTCTGAAATGTTCTTTTTTCCTCTGTGTAGTGGGAAGAGGGGCTTTATTTACCCTTAACATTCACAGGTCAGTTCGGTAGACAGCAAATTTAGGAAATTTTTCATATTTTTCTCAAAAAAAAAAATAGAATTTGATATTTCATGCTAAAGAGACAACTTTGCACACTTAGGTGAAATCAAATGATTTTTTTTTTTCTTTTTCTGCAAGGCAGACAATTTACATGAAACAAGCAATATTTCTTTTAAAAAAAAAATAATGTAAATAAAAATAACAATTTTGAATCGTGCTCGAAGAGTTTAATTCAGTACGCCTCCAATAGGACAACTAATCTAGAGCCCTGTACTGTCCACTATTCTTTTTTAACGGGCGTTTTGCTTTTTATAAAACACATTAATATTATCTTAACTGAAAGATTATCTGGCCCAACAGGTATTTTTCTCAATGAAATAGACAACAATAGGACACCAAAACCACTGGAAAGAGTGCCAAAAGAGAATATTTTGCAAAGTTGTCCTAATTTTGTCCTCAAAGTGAAATATTATGTATAGACTGTAGTGTACACAATGAGTATAATCCAAATCACCTCAGTTGAAACACAGCCAAACAATTTAAATGAAAACATCCCCTCATCAAGCTGAAATCCAGATAACTGTCCTTTTCAGACCCCAAATATACATGTACCAATATTTTCGTATTTCTCCATCAAAGTGTATGTTGTGGGTGTTCATTAGAATTGTCTCACCAAGGTGAGGTAATTCTAATGAGCACCCACTACATATATTTTCATGGAGAAAAAAAAATATTTACTCCATGCCCATTTGATCTGGACTTTTGTCATCAAGGTCTTAATGGTCAATCCCCTCCTAACTTGGGGTGGTTGGCTATTAATCTAACAAGCAACTTTTTACAACCCAGCCATCTCAATGTTCCCATTACTATCAGGTTAAAAATAGCATTTCTTCATTAACTGGACATAATGTTATGACAACCTTTATCCCACTTATGACACCAAATATTTTGTAATCTGGAGAAGGAGGAATGAGGAGTAAACTTAACCTGGTTCAAAGGTCTCAAAATGACCAACAATTTCATCAACAGTACCAAATCTCATCACCATCAGGACTCATGGTAAAGGTGTCTGCTGGCCTTTGGGACCACTGAGGACTGGCAGGTGTTAAGAGCCCCCAGTGTTTTGGGCATAACACATTAGAGTCTCATTCACTGCCTTTAGCCTTTCACTGATGGTTTGGTATTTACATCCTTTTCAACATTATTTAAGTCATATCAAGATGATAAAAGGGTGATAATGAAGGGCTCTGTGCAATGAAGCATAATACAGTCATGGGCTGAATTCCACCTCCAGTGGGATTTGAACCCGAGACCTTGTGAGTCGGAGTAGGGAGCTGTCCCCTGAAGGATGCCCATTTACTGCAAGGTGAAAAGATGGGAGTTCTGCAACCACTGGTCTGAGCCAGGCTTGAACCCTCCACATTCAACACCAGTCCTCAGAGCACCAGTCAAACACTCTAACTGATTGGCTATGGCTTGCTTTTAGCAAATACCATATAGTCCCTGAGTACTCTGACAGACAGACATGGGTAAACAATGTAGACCCTGACCAAATAATATAGACCTGATCAGATGCCACATAATGAGGCATCTGATCAGGGTCTACACTGTTTGCCATACCTACAGCAGATTTTAGACATATTAGCAAGTTCTAAAATGACTTCTTCAAATTTTAGAACAAAGTATTGTAAAGAGTTAATGTGTCACAATACTTTGCATAACTATGGTAACAAGAGACTGATATTAACCTTCTGAATCATCATAGCCATTGCACAGAATCAAGCTTTCAGAAAACCAAGATTGGATAATATACATTGTATGAACTGAAGCCTTCCATTAATAATGAAGTGACTCATGAATGCAAACTGATAAATGATTGATTCAACTTTAGCTTGTCACCATTAACTGACCAAGACATGCTAAATCATTTTACCTTGTTGAGACACCTAGATATATGTCATACACCTCTAAGACAGCATGGCTCCAGATGAGGTGATAAATGTGTGATGACAATTACCGTAACCGTTACTTTTGCACCAAACCAAACTGTATCTTGTACCTTGATAAGGCATTTCCAATGGGTACCCACAAGATAACAAAAATTATCCTTGGAATACGCCCACTTTCTGGAGCTATGAACATCATTAATTAATTAATTACCTGTACAGAACTCCAGAAGAGCAAGTTATCTAAATAAATCGGTTTTCATCTCCCTCTTATTTTGCTGCAAAAACATTATTTGCCTTGAGGAGATGATTCTAAGAAGTATCACGAAGTATGTTTATATGAGGAATAAAATAATATCAGTACTCATGTCTTTTGAAAATAAATGTCCTGTCTGGAGCCATACTTGCACAGTTTAATGCACACCAATGACAACCAAAACTTGAAGATAATCCAACTTACACAAAATGATATAATCTTTAATGGAATCAATATGCAATAGAATATCCTTGTGTAATTCCAATGACTATGTATTAATCCATTTATAATCCAAAAATAAAAATTATCCTATTAAAAATAATGATGACAAAATTTAAGTTCAGATAAAAACCGATACTGAATTAAAAGAAAGCTAACCAAAAAATCCATATTTGGCCATCTGTATGAACAGAGATGAAGAAAATCAATTTTCAGATTTTACAAAATTCAGGTAATGCCATCAAAATGAAGATTAAGAGCTGTTTTGCCACAACCAAATAATACATCCATCCAAATATCTACTGTTTCAAATCAATTAAAAGAATATCATCCCAATTAATTTCTTTAGAGATAATTCCAGGATAATTTCCTCAGTTTCTCCATAAAAAACATATGTTGTGGGTATTCAGAAGCACCTCAAAAAGGTGCTTCTAATGAATACCAACAACATATGTTTTTATGTAAAAATAGAAGAAAATATCCCAAAATTATCACAATACTCCTAAGCAGTTCCTCTGTTTACTGTCTCAAATCAATTAGAAAACCATTATCCAAATTTCTTTCTTTCTGCATCAATTCTTATTACTCCTACACACTGACACACTACCCTGTTAAATAATGGTCTTTTTTCCAATTATCACAAGATGTCATTTACAACATATAAATTGTTTCGACTGTGACATATATCAAAGTCGTACAGGTATGCAAGTAGGTAAACATTGGAAGATAACCCCTCTAATTACAGATACGTAACACCTGGGTAGAAATTCCTCTCTTAACATCCGAATATCGCATCATTTCATAGGTAAACACAATGCAACTGGTACAATTATCACCAAATTAACAAACAGGTGAATTACTACCGATTCAACTGACTTATTCCGAAACGTGAAGCGTCAAATCCACCTCAACTGGTCTACAATAATCAGACTATTTGTCCCCGGCTGATTTCAGTACTGTGTGACAAAACGACTAAAAGGATCACCGATACTGAATATACCATATAGTATACACCAGGTATCTCATTTTATCCTTTACCACTCTCTGGGATAAATCAGCAGAGGACAAATTGAAATATTTTTTTTTTTATTTTTCCCAGAGAACTGGTTTTGACATTTCAGGCAAATTGTCTCCATTGGAGACAATTTGCCTGAAATGTCAAAACCTGTCTTCTGGGAAAAATAAGAAAATATTTTAATGTGCCATCTGCCAAAAAGTTTACCCAGCATGCTAAGAATTAAACAGAGTAAACAAGATAGTGCTTTACATACTATCATACTAAATGACCTATTTATTGCCCAGATTAAAGATTCTCTGCAAAGTGCAAGATAAACCTTGACCAGCCCTTCATTTTGAACCCATATTTTTTTTCAGCTAGTCAGTGGAGTTGTTAACTGAGACCACAAAGGATAACTGGGACCACAAACAATTTTTGTTCATTTTTTCACTAAGCAGATTTTCTGCCATTTTTCACAAGGGAGGTAACTTTTTTGACTTCCTGTTTACCTTCCTGCATACCAAAATCTTCTGAAAAGAGTCTACTCTAAAGTATGAATTTGGGAGCAAATTCTTCCCTTTTAGAGCAGACCCTTCAAAAGGGATCAAAACAATTTCATCAAGAGCTGTATCCCATGCCTTGACTACTGTTTTTTTTTTCATTTGAGTTGGAGTTTTACAGCCCAGTCAACACTTTTAACCCTTGTCCTGCTGAACCCGGATATACCCTGCCTTTGCAAAAACAGTGTAGATCCAGATCAGTTGGCTTCTTCAGAAGCCAACTTATCTGAATCTGCACTCTTTGCCATTAAGTATGTAAAGTTATAGCAACAATTCGGATCAAGCAATCTGATTGGCTGAAAATTAGAAGTGGATGTGGCATCTTAATTTATTCAGCATGACAAGGGTTAAGGTCATGCCTTCACCGCCTTTAGCCTTTATCTGATGATGGTTTGGTATTTACATCCCTTTCAACATTATTTACCGTAAATCATATCAAGGTCAGTTAACCTACTCACACTTTTCCTGGGCAGGGCTTTGTCCTTTAAGTGGTTAATCAGTGCTTGTGCACATATTTTTGCCAATAACTGCCTTTCTTGTATCAGCTGAAGGGGAGAATGACTGTAGAAATAATTCCATGATCAATCTCCACAAAAGTTATGTGGCTGAGCTGAGATTCGAACTTGCAAACCCTGGATCTGCAGTCAGATATGCTACTGACTGCACTATGGAGCCCAGCTTTTCAGAAGGGAAGCAAAACAATTTTAACAGAGTTGTCTCCCCAGAATGTATATTCACTCCCCTTTAGGCAGGTAATAAACTATTATATTCTCTACTCAGTTTACCCAAGAATCTAATAGCAGTACTAACAAGGGTTGAATTGTGTGGATACAGGGTATTCCATACAAATATTAGACACAATTGATTTTTCCAACTGATCAAATAGAAATAATTGATTTTGGTGACACTAAGTTTGCATCAAATAATTATGATCAAGAAAATTGAATAAGCTCATTAACAGATAGCTCGACACCAATGTGCTGTGAATGGGTCAAAGTCTGTTAATGCAGTCCGATATAATAAGCTATTAAAGTTTGTAGATGCTTTGTTACCTTATTGAACCAACAATAAGTCAGTGCAACATTAGTTAATATATCCTACCAAATTTTGAAAATGTTTATGTTTTGGAGCAGTGTGCCAAGGCCCATAAGTCTGTATGTACGTCAGATTAGCCACTTTTGCATGTGACTCATTCTTATCATAAGTTGTACCTACCCACCAAATTTAAATTCTCGTTTAACGACACATCAATCCTTGTGCATTATTTTGTGTGAAATGGAGAACAGGATAGAAAGAGTTATTAGGAGATGAAAGATAGAAATAGAGCAGGATGAAGAAAAGGTGAATGACAGTGCAGAAACAAGAAATACACCACAACCTCTTTATAACACTACTGTTGGGGTACATAGCATAAACCGTGTTAGTTAAACAACCGTGTTTTATCCAAACAAAAATGTATAGATTATATTGAAAAATGACCATTTATGGTCATTTTTCAATATAATCTATACTTTTTTTTTATCCATCTTTGAAGCAGGTTATATCCAAAACCGTGTTATAACAAACCGTGTTAAAAAGAGGTTGAAGTGTAATATAAAACTGCAAGCCATGCACCATGCCCCGCCACACAGGGACATTATTCCCTATGCACTTCTGTAGTATAAGGGCTGAAAACAGTCTATGTTAAACATGAAGAGAAGCAATAAACAGTTATTTCATAACTCAAAAAAAAAAAAAAAAAAAAAAAAAAAACACACACCAAAAAGTCAAAGTTAAAAATGCAATAAAAAGTGATAAAAAATAATTTCAGGATTCTGAAAAAAACAATATGCATATCTTCAGACCATCCTAAAAGCATGTGTAAAGTTTCAAAAGGATCGGCCTGAAAATGTAGGAGGAGTTGCGCATACAAGGTACATACTCCCTATACATTTCTGTAGTATTAGGGCTCGAAAAAAGTCTAAGTTAAAAATGAAAAAAATGTGATAAAAAAAAATTTCAGGATTCTGAAAAAACAATATGCATATCTTCAGACCATCCTAAAAGTGCCTGTAAAGTTTGAAAAGGATTGGAAAACTGTAGGAGGAGTTGCGGGCAGAAGGTACATACTCCCTATACATTTCTGTAGTATTAGGGCTCGAAAAAAGTCTAAGTTAAAAATGAAAAAAAATGTGATAAAAAATAATTTCAGGATTCTGAAAAAACAATATGCATATCTTCAGACCATCCTAAAAGCGCCTGTAAAGTTTGAAAAGGACTGGCTAAAACTGTAGGAGGAGTTGCAGGCAGACGATTAGTGGGGGCGCTGACAGACAGACGGATGGACACTCAAAATTTCAGAGGGTATAACATAATACCCTGCCACTTTTTTGGTGGCGGGGCATAAAAATGCCCCCTTCTCCATCTGTTTCAAGTACAACAGGCTCTCACCACCCCCTACAGACCCAACAAATGTTGTGAATCTCTTCAATTAGTTTAGAAGTATTGGGGGTTAAATTCTTGTGCCCACTTCATTCAGGGAGCTTAAACATACTCTATGATCCAACCAGAAGTGTCTTACTGAAACAATCACAAAAATTCTTACCATATTTATCCTATGTACTGGGACAGACAGGCCTGAGAGAACAGTATAAACCCAGATCAGATGCCTGAGAATGTGGCATCTGCTCTGGATCTACACTGTTTGCCACTTATCCAGTTGATTTTAGATTAATCAACACAGATGGTCAAAGTTTAGGACAAGTATGGAAATGAGTGAAGGTATGTTATGTTTCATGAGCCATAATCATCATTAATAAATGAAACAGATGAACCAAGACGAAAAAGTGTTAACCCTTGTCCTGCTGAACCCGGATAGACCCTGCTTTTGCAAACAGTGTAGATCCAGATCAGTTGGCTTCTCCAGAAGCCAACTGATCTGGATCTGCACTGTTTGCCATTCAGTATATGAATTTATGTCAACAATCTGGATCAAGTTACCTGATTTGCTGAAAATTAGAAGTGGGTGTGGCATCTTAATTTATTCAGCATGACAAGGGTTAAGACAGTCATATAACGAAACGGACAATATTAATGTTTTATAACTTAATCTTCCAAAATGAAACAATATGCTTCAAGTTATTTAAGGTAACTGACCTACATTTAAGGTGTGCTGTTTAGACAAAACAAAGTCATTTACCAAAGAAAGCTTTTAAGACATTTTTATTTTCTACTTGTCCCCTACTTGACAATTTACAATCATGATATTACTGACAAAAACTAAAATTAATACAAGATAATGTTTTGACATAAAATGTTCAACAAACTTGATGTTAGTGGGCCCAACCTAACAAACAGTACAACTGTGGGTTACACCCTTATAAGTGTCACTGCTTGGTGGTCACAAAATCTATTATTAGAACTTCCTTATGAACCAATCAATTTACGAGGCAGGTAAATATTTTTACCAATCACAGGACTGTATAACATATTAGCTTCATTATTTCAAGTTTACCCTTTCCAGAATAGGCTTAAGTGTGTGCAGGACAGCAAACTGGAAGTCACAAATATTGCCTCCTTTGTCAAAAATGAAGGAAAATCTACTAAGTGTACTCAATGTCACCTTAATCTCACAAAAGTCCTTTATTGCAGCCTGTTCCAATCAACTAATTTTAAAAGCACTGAATATTTTTATCCTCAGTCTGAAGTAGAATAAGAATTGTACAAATGTTCTACTGAAACTGGAGATGAAGAGGTTTATAGCACTCCAAATAGAAATCAGGCTTATAACATCTGTGATGAGTAAAGACATGATCAGCCTCTGTGTCTGTGAAGTCTGATCAAGGAATATGCACTTAACTCATTTCAAGGTCTGCACTTTATATAACGCAGTAATGCAGACTGATAAGATAGGTTGATCTTGGTCAATAATAGTCACACAATGCTGTAAGGCAGATTTCTGTCAGGATCAGTTTGAGGTTTTCTTAAAAAACAAAAACAAAAAAAAAACTGTCAGTTTTGCATAATCAAACTGTGTTATAAGTATCAGCCCTTAAGTCTCACTGTTCACATAATTATACAAAGTAGGGACCCTGGAGTTTTATATATCCGGACAAGATGGACTGTGCAGTTCAGATATCTGTTGTTTAAATACATTTTTTTTTTTTTTTTTTTTTTTTTTTAACCACTGAATTTTAATTACAGGTTACATACTGTAGCAGACAGCATTCTAAATTTTTTATCTTTATTTTACTTTCCAGAGAAAATAAGTCTTGGCAGACCATTCATATAAAATGTGAAGACTTATTTTCTTTAAAAAATGTAAAAAAAAAATTTCAATGTCATTGAGGGTTGCTCTGGCAAGCAGCATATATAGGAGTTCTGCTAATCACACATCAAATACCAGTCTTACATTGAACCCACCTTAAGCAGAACATAGTAGTCCTGCATCTGATGAATAGAATACTGTTTATTATCCAATTATGGCCTATTTTGGGTGCACAATTAACAAGATTTTTCCCTTCCATACTGATTTCACCCTCAAATGAAATTATGTTTCAACAAGTACTAGAATTCATCAAGACAGTAAAGTAGCAGCTTATAAAGGATTGATGTTTCTAGTTATAAATACTTTCACAGATTTTGAGTTTGTTTGTTTGTGTTGAGGTTTTACGGCCCAGTCAACCCGATGGGGTCATGTCGAGCGCGGTCAGTTTACCTAACCACACGTTTACTGGGCAGGCTTAGTCCTCTAAGCGGTTTACCAGTATTGTGCACATTCTTTCGCCAGAAACTGACAACTGCCCTTCTTGAATCAGCGGAAGGGAGAGAATGACCGTAGAAAATATTTCATAATCAATCTCCACGAAAGAATGTTGCCGACCTCGGCGGGGGTTGAACCCGTGACCTCCTGATCTCCAGTCGGACGGCGCATCCAACTGAGCCACCGAGGCCGGCCACACAGATTTTGAGTAGTATCTTAACTGGCTTTAAAGTGAAAGCATTCCATTGTGGAATCATTTATTACTAGCCACATATTCAAAATATTGAAAAACTCACAGGATAACAGTAACTATCAAGAAACAGTCCATGGCACCCATTATCTGAGAACACATGAGATGTAAATTTGATAGTTCAGAGTGAACCAAAACTCAGAAAATAACTGGAGTCATTAAGGTTAGTTCAATTGATCTTAATGCATATGCCATCATGTGCAGCATAAGCGTACATGCAGTTGTTGAAGCTAAAAGACCTGCTAGCTTTTTGAAAAAGCTATAGTACTTGTCTGCTTCAGTCCTGTGTGGTGCTTAAAGGAGTAAGCAATCACAGTTCCAGATGAGGTGATAATTTAAGATAAATTTTGTTATATTTGCACAAAAACATATCTTGTCGGTACTCATTGGGACTGCTTCACAGAGGTGATTCCAATAACAAATAAGTGCTCACAAGATATATTTTGGTGCAAAAATTTAACAACAAATAGTTTCTGTTCTATAATTTTTGCATCAAAATAATCTTGGTATCCACCATGTCTGGAGCTACGCTGATTTGCACATTACGAAAACACGCCTATTCAAATATATAGAAAAAAAATCACCTCCAAAAACTGAAAATTTTCAATAAAAACTCTGCTATTTTTCATATTTCTGCTCAAAACATAGATTGTGGGTACTCGTTAGAACCGCCTCGGTGCGGCGGTTCTAATGAATACCCACAATCTATGTTTTGAGCAGAAATAGGAAAAATAATGTATACCCCTGTAAACCCCAGTTTTACTATATAAAAGTGGGGTTTAAGGGGGTCAAAATTATATAGGCATGTTTTCGTGATGAAGAGCGCAGATCACTCGAGCCTCTGTTTACTTTATGAAAACAGTAGTCAATTCTATGACTGGAGAGTGGTACTCCTTCAACTAAAGTAGGCCTCATAAATTTAAACATAAAATGTTTCAAACAACACAAAAACGCTCAATAAATATGCAAATACAGCTGGAAACAAGGGTTAAACCTCTCAATAAATGACAATCAATTTTCTGTTCTAAAGTACCTTGAAATATGGATACAGGTCTTTAAACAAGAGTTTAATAGGTAAATTTATGACTCTGCATTTTTAAACAATGATAATAGAATAGTGCCCTTATTTTCAACAGCATTTCCTAGCTACAGTAGATGCCCTAAAAATTATGATGATAAAACATATTATTGCATAAAAAGCAGTCGCGCGTTAATAATAGCCGTGCATTAACCGGCGAAAAGCCGTGTATTAACAAGGCAATTCACACGCTTTAATGCACGGCTATACAACTTTCAATGTAATCATACCAGGGCCACAGATTTGCTGCCGTTACGAGATGTCTACTGCCCAGTCCAAGAAAGAGCATAGTCCGTGGAAATTAGGTTCGCGAGACATCTGTGAAAAGGCGAAACAAAATAGTGCAAGAAATAATGCGAAATGTAGCAAATGTTTTCAGTTTTTATGCAATAATAGCGATCGAACATGGTTTTTCATGCATTAACATTCACCAGGTCCCTTGGTTTTCAACACCTCCCACGGGACCTGGCGAATGTTAATGCATGAAAAACCATGTTTGATCCTTATAATATCACATTAGTGAGTTAAAAATACCAAATTTTACCAATGTAAGGCAGGTTCACTGTCGATGAGTGTAACATCCCAGTCAACAGTATTTCAGTCATGATGAAACAATTGCCTCTGACTTTGCGGGACTAAATTTACCCAACCTGCTCAAGTAACAAACTAAAGTTACTTATAGCTCTAAGACAAAGGTACTAAGTAGCCCATCTATTTCCATGCACTAAATGGGGTAGTGGCATACATTCCTGAAAACATGGTTTGATGTTTTTGATTTTGTGGGAGAGTGGGACCACATTTTAGTACTTACTAGTATTCTCTGTTTAAGTCAGCAGACAACAAATTGATGATACTTTTTAATTGATACTTTTTAATTTATAAGAGAAATCAGTCAGACATCACATGGAATAATCTGCATGAAATGTTTTTCCCTATTTTGTAGGAAAAAATATTTCAACAACAAGTCTGCTGAAATTTTTACCCAGCTTGTTACATGTTAACCCATAAAATACTAAGCAAAATCACAGCAGACAACATATAGATTTTTTTTCTATTATTTTTTGGAGACAATGAGGCTTGACATTTCATGTGAGACCATTCACATGAAATATCAAGCCTCTTTTTCTCTGGAAAGTAATGAAAAAAAATATTTTAGAATGTCGTCTGCTGGAATTGTGATTATCCCTGAGCTAGGGATCCTCAATCTCCAGTAGCTTTATCATCATTTCAAAGCTATCAGGGAGCCGATAGTGGGTGGAGAGATTAACTTACAAAAGGTGTTGGCTGCCTATTTGCCCCTAAATAAACATATCAAGCAAGTTCAAATTGGATTTCTATACTAGTCTGATAAATTTAAGCCACAATTTGATCGATAGAATAATATGAATGTCATTTACAACAATCAATCTAATCCAAGTGAGAAACCTGGACTAAAAAGCTTCAATATTGAAAAATATTGCAGGTATTAGTTTCATCTTAAGATGTCAAACAGCAGACATTATGATACGAAACGTACATTTTATGTTAACCTTAACCCTAGTCCTGCTGAACCCGGCTAGGTCCTGCCTTTGCAAACAGTGTAGATCCAAATCAGTTGGCTTCTGAAGAAGCCAACTGATCTGGATCTGCACTGTTTTCCATTAAGTATTTGAATTCATACCAACAATCTGGATCAAGTAATTTGATTGGCTGAAAATTGGAAGTAGGTGTGGTATCTTAATTTATTCAGCATCACAAGGGTTAAAGTGCAAATCACAACTGCAGCAGAAGACACGTTTTTTGTTCATGTGAATCAGCTTTTACTACACAATTCACAAAAAATGTTGTTTTCTTTTCTATGAAAAATAAGAGTTAAAAATTAGAATGTTGTCTGCTACAATTTTGCAATGCAGTTTAAGGCTAACACTACCATGGTCTTGTCAGCTCTCTTCCAACATAAAAATTCGCCAAATGGCTATCGCGACTGCTGGTGGTGTTCAAGAAATGGAGCTAAATGCACAGATTTAACACTGTTCAGCCATGCATGAAAAGTAGGTCAAGGTTAGTGACGGTTAATGGTAGTGGGCAAGGTGCATCATGGCAGATGTGTGTTTGAAGTTTCATTAGACTAGAACCCTTGGTGTTTTAGAAACGGAGCTAAACACACAGACTTAACATTGTTGTTGCCACCAACACCTGTGAATGCCAGTGATGCTGCCGAAAACTGTTCGCAATGTCGCTCTTGCTTGCTAAAGTAGTCATGACAAAAATGAATCAGAAGGCAAAATTACAAAATTGTGTGTGTGTGTGTGTGTGTGTGTGTGTGTGTGTGTGTGTGTGTGTGTGTGTGTGTGTGTGTGTGCATGCATGTGTGCATTGCATGCATGTGTGGCTACATGCATGCTTGAAAATCATTCAAATTGTCTCCAAAGAGTACATACTGAATGAAATTGTTCTGCACTGCTATAAACTGTCTTTGAGACAATTTATCGAAAGACACCTGATCTGGGTTTACACTTTAGGATATAAGGCTTGTCTACAGTAACCTGAATGAAACAAAAATCCTTGTTTTCATGAAAAAATAACAGCATGAATCTTAACCCTTGTCCTGCTGAATAAATTAAGATACCATGCCTGCTTCTAATTTTCGGCCAATCAGATTACTTGATCCATATCGTTGCTATAAATTCACATACTTAATGGCAAACAGTGCAGATCCAGATCAGCTGGCTTCTTCAGAAGCCAACTGATCTGGATCTACACTGTTTGCAAAGGCAGGGTATATCTGGGTTCAGCAGGACAAGGGTTAACATTGGCATCTGAGCAAAGTTAGACCAAGGGAAATAACACCTATTCTGTTTTCTCCTCCAGATAGTTAAGAGTTACCATCAGGTGTTTGACAAAAGCAACTTTTTCATAGAAACAAACTGCAGGATAATGCCTTTGGCAAAACCTGGCTGGTCTTTTAAGTATTTGCCTATCAAATTGATTTATTACCTAGATGTACTTAACATTACAATTAGGAAAGATCTGACACAAATACAGTTTCTGAAGATTAAAATGAACAAAATAACATTCCAATTAATCACCCCTGGGGTTAAAAAAGCATTACCGTATTCGACATAATTACCGCACAGTGCGCTTAGGTTTTTCAAAACTACTGGAAAAACTTTTAAAATATGTACCCACCTATTTTAAGGGTACATTAAAAAATAGATCAGCGAAAGACTTGTCTAATTATACTTATTCAATTTTATTTCTGATTTTCTTTATAAAAGCATATGTTGTGGGTACTCATTTGAATTGTATCAACAAGTCGATGCAATTCAAACGAGTACCAACAACATATGCCTTTGTAAAGAAGTAGAGAGAAAATATACTTGCTGTAATATTGCTTGACTGTGCGCTTATAGGGGTATGTGCGGTAATTAGGTCGAATACAGTATTACTACTTAAGGAAGTGCAATCAATTTATATAAGCAGCAGTACTGCTTAAAATCTTTATCATTATACTAAACTAACATCAAACCAACATTTTTAAACCAATCAGTGCCCAGTTATTCAAAGCGTCGTTAGCTTAACAAACTCGTTAATGGGTCATTTCGTTAACTGTTTTAGCGGATTCAGTATACAATATTCTGATATTTTTTGCTGAAAAAATGTGAGTAGCTTTTGCACTGCAAAAGCTACTCACATTTTTTCAGCAAAAAATTTCAGCATATTTGCGTATCACTTGATGTAAATTTTAACGAATCGTTAACTAATGACGTCGTTAGCTTTGAACAACTGGGCCCAGATGTTCATATTTACAATGTAGTTGCTAATTGTTGCCTCCCTTCTGAAGAAGAGCCTACTCCAAAAAGGAAAGAATTTGCTTCCCTTGGGAGCGAATTCTGTCCTTTTAGGGGTCTCCCGACTCAGTGGGTTAATAGCTGTTTACACTGACTTAACCAGTAACTAACAACATCACATTCTCTTGATAAAACTGTTGCTGGGATCCAAAGCAAAACTACATCAGTTAACCCTTGTCATGCTGAATAAATTAAGATGCCATACCCACTTCTACTTTCCAGCCAATCAGATTACTTCATCCCGGTTTTTGATAGAAATTCACATATTTAATGACAAACAGTGCAGATCCAGATCAGTTGGCTTCTTCAGAAGCCAAATGATCTGGATCTACACTGTTTGCTAAGACAGGGCATGTCGTGTTCAGCAAGAGAAGGGTTAAATCATGCTGTATCCAAACAAAAATATATAGATTATAGAAAAATGACCATTCCATAAATGGTCAATTTTCTATACAGTCTATATATATATTTTTGTTTTGATTTATTTTTGAGGGTCCATTGAATACAGCAATTTTGGGGTCCATCTTTAAACTATTATATCCAAAACCATAATGAGCCATGTTATTAAGAGTTTCTTGTGCAAATGCATTCATATCAGAGAACAGCCATTTTATGAGTGAGGTTTTTTTGGGCTGAGTTGAGGTTAATGATATTTCAGTCATACCAAACCTTCTCTCAGTGCATGTGACAGAGAAAAGACAGGATAGATAATAGGAAAAAAAAATAATTAAAAAACATCCCGTCCCACACCTACTGCTGGCCCTTGCCTTACCTTCAGCCAAATCTGTAGGATGCCTAAAACCCAAGATACATGAAATTTTTGCACCAGCCTACCACACCTTAATAAGGTTTTGGGAGGGTAAAATGTATCTGTAGAAAAAAATGAGCAAAGTCAAAAAATATACCTTTTAACATGTGTACCCAGCAAAGCTTTAGATCAGCCTGCCCATTTGTGCAGTCTGATCAGAATCTTCATTGGGGAAATTTTGGATAGCCAGGGTTGCAAGTTTCTTAATGCAGACAATGAAGACTGATTAATCCATGCAGATGCACAGGTAGGTTTGAGTCTTCTTTTGTTTGTGTTGAGCTTTTACGGCCCAGTCAACCCAATGGGGTCATGTCGAGCATGGTCAGTTTACTTAACCACACGTTTACTGGGCAGGCTTACTCCTCTAAGTGGTTAACCAGTATTATGCACATTCTTTTGCCAGAAACTGACAACTGCCCTTCTTGAATGGGAGAGAATGACCATAGAAAATATTTCATGATCAATCTCCATGAAATGACTGTGTTGGGGTTTAACGACACGTCAACCCTTGAGGGTCATTTTGTGTCGTCTCCCAGAGAAAGGGAGAAAAGAGATAGAAGAGAGAGTAGAGGAGATGAAAGAGAGGGACAGGGAAGAAAGAGGAACAGGAAAGAAAGTAGAGAAACAGAAGAAATAAAAACATTCCCCCTCTTCCCTTACCCACTACAAGGATAGCAGGCCTTGCCCAACTGTAAGCCAATATCAGTTGGACGCCCCAGTGATGTAAGATACACAGCACCTTCGCACCACCCGACCACCCCCAATAATGTTGCCGACCACGGCGGGGGTTGAACCTGCTACCTCCTGGTCTCCAGTCGGACGGCGCATCTAACTGAGCCACCGAGGCCGTTTGAGTCTTCTTTGGGCGCACATGTCACAAGGTATGTTTTCTCACACAACAGCTCTGATGCAGTTCTAAATGCTCCACTTTTAGCAAAAAGAAATAGTATATACCTGCTGGTCTCCTTCTAAAGCCTCAGCTCTCTGCTGTCTGTCAGCTTCACACTTTACATCAGCATGGTAGAATGCAGGCTCTAAGTCCGCTAAACAACTTCTGAATGTCATAAATTTGCTATCAGTTGATGTTACCAATGAATCAGAGGGAACATGAACTGGCACTGTTCTGGTTGTATCGTCACAGAATAAAGGTTCCACTAACATATCAGATTTAGTAACAGCTTCAACAATACCATTAGTATGTGCTTCAGCCATCAGAGTTGAGTCTTCTAAAATGGTGTCTTCAGCAGGCTGCTTTGAGGATAAGTAATTTTCATTAAGTGTTTGTGTCTTACTTTGGCTTAATTTTGACTCATTATGCATACTAGAATCATTATGACTAAAATAACCCACATCATACGAATCCAGAGAGGATCTCCGAGTATGTGATTTTGTATCTTGAAATGAAAATGGCTGAGAGTTATGCCTTCTTCTAGGACTTCCAGAGTCAACTGTAAATCCAAATGGTATTCTTGAAAGTAATGATGATGCAACTACTTGCCGCCTCATTGTTTTAGTAACAATTTCAAGTTTTGGAGCAACTCTTGTGTATGGCGTAGTCTCACAATGAGTTTGTGTTGCATCAAACACTTTACCTTGTCTCCCATCAGTTTTACTGAATTCTGCTTCCAAGTTCTGACTTACATTCTCTGAGGAAGCAGACTTTTGATATGTCACTGATTCTGAGCCTTTGATATTGCTTGGTGCATAATTTACTAAAGACATTTCTAAACTTTTCACATAACTGCCTGACTGCTTTTCAACTGAGCTTAGTGTTCTACAATCAACCATATCAGTTTTTAGCTCAGCAGACTGTATGTCCCTGGAAACAATATAACTGGTATCATCTACAACAGTTTTATCAGAGCTTTTTTCTCTATGGTGATCTCTTACAAATGTTTTGGTATCTGTAATTTCATCTTGGAGGAGGTCTGCAACTCTTGGTACCACAGACTTCCTAATTTTCATTGGTGAGGTGCTCAGTTCCATAAATTCAACTGCTTGTGTTCCTCTTGAGCTATTCACTTCCTTATCAATATGATGTTTTAACTTTGTGTTGTGTTCAACCATAAAATGTCCCTCTGTTACTTGAGAATCCTCAACCAAATGACTATTTTTCAGAGTTTCCACTTTCATGTTGCATATATCTGTCCCCACAGATGATTTTTCTTTTGGTGTGATACTTATAGAGGAAGATTCAATCCTATACAACTCTTCACCTATTGCATCAATATCTGCAGTTGCTTCTATGTCAGCAGATTTTTCTTTTCTTACATCAAACACTTCTGAATGACCCTTTATTTTCTGTTTATAAGGCAGCTCTTTTATGTTTACTCTGTATGTAATCTGTTGTGTTGAAGACGTCTCAGAACCTTTAAAGCTAATGTTTTGTTCACTTGACCCAAAAGCTACACTGGCATCACCATTTTTAATGACTTCATCCTGATATCCATTAACTTCTGAGACATTTACTTCCTGGTCAGAGAAACTGTTCAATAATAAATGATTATCACCTATCAGAAGAGATTTTTTACGTTGGTCTCCACTACGGTAGCCTTTATCAACCAAATTTTCCTTTTCTCGAGTTTTGCTCCAGTTTTGTTTTTCAATTTCTGTACAGCTCTCAATGTTTTCCTTCATGTCTGTTTGAAATACATTTTTTGACTCCAATTCAGCATATTTGTTTCTTGTTACCCTTTCTCTTCCATTTATCAGGTTTGGTCCTTGAACAAAATCTGAAAGCTTAAAAATGTTATCAACAGTCTCCAAACTTTTTTCTTCACATACTGGCTCACATTTTTCTTCAGAAATATCAGTCTTACCATTTTCTTCGAAAGCTGTACCATTTAGACTTGTTCTACCCTTAAACACTGGTCCCTCAAAATCAAAATCATGATTTATATCAACAGTATCTTTTTCTTTACTGTATATTGGACCCAAAACAACCTCATTATGAACACCTTCTTTATCATTTGTTATATTGCTATTAAGCCTTGATCCCTCTCTCAAATTATCGGAATTTACATTTTTCTTGGTAACTTGTTTATTGACATAGTAATCTGCATCTGAAGTAAGACTATCATGGATAACTTGTTTATTACTAGTGTCATTACTTCTTGTGTCTTTTGGTCCCTGAATCCAGTTCTTAAAATCCTGATGGCTATCATCATTACGTAAATTCTCGTCATCTTGATTATTCCAGGTCTTATTCACTACAATTTTATCACGATCTGTTGCTTCAACAACTTGGCCCTTTGAATGTTTACTGACAGACAGGCATGTATGCTTAGTTGCTGAGCTTTTCCTCTCAGTAACTACTAAACTCCTGATTTTATTGTCTCTAATGTATCTTGGTGGCTGCCTGTACCACACTTTCAATGCAGTGAAGAGTATTTTCAGCCATTTTAACATTAACCAAATAACAACCAGAAGGTCCAACATTTTGCTCTGTCTGAGATCTGTTTTAAAGTGCTTTATTCAAAACACATCCTATTGTAACGATATATATATATACGCCTGTCTATAAATTCAACCCTGCCACAGTAAGACAGAAAAGTACCTGATCAAAACCTATGCAAACAATATAAACTTAGATTGGTTTGTACATCTGTGCAATCTGATCAGATTCTATATTGTTCACCATGAAATCCTAGAAAGCATATTCATGCAGTCTGATCAGGGTCTTTGCTGTTCACTAATCAGAGCCTACAAAGCTCCGCAATCAAAATTGCAGACTGGTCAGACTGTGTACATCTTTATTTTGTGATTGTGAAATGGTACCATTTTATATGTCACATCTAAAAGATAACAACATGCATTATCGATTTTGTGTGAGAAATATTTTCAACATTTCACTGCAGATAAGTAATTATCACAACTACAACAGATGCACCTACAGAATGCTTCAAATTTGAATTCAATTTACTTTAATCCAATGCCATTCATTATAAAATGGCCTAAAAAAAGAAATGTAACACTTCTGAACTGCCACGACTGCAATAAAATTTTTACAGTAAATGTTCTAAAATTTCTCACACTTTATTCCATACTTTCTTTGCCTCAGTTTTGCTTTTTATGCAGTTGTTTCTTAAAATACTTAGTGGAATGGCAAACAATGTACATCCTGAGTCTGATCCGGTCTACACTGTTTGCATATGCCATTTTGTCAGACACTTTAGAGTACACAAGTTTAGGACATTTACCATATCTGTATGTGTTGGTCAAATATACTCTCAATCGTTGATTTACATGCATGTTTTTACACAATAGATAAAACAATCGTAAGGTTTCAGTCTTCCTTTCTTTTGCCATTTAGTAGAGTTGTGTTTCTTTTTTGAGGTCAATATATTATTATTCAGCATTTACAGGTTCTTGAATACAAATCCATATACAGTCGACTCTCGTTATCTCGAATTCCAAGGGACTCTCTGAAATACTTCGAGATATCCGTAGTTCGACATATCAGGTTTGCAGAATTGAGGAAAAAAATAATTTGATTAACCACATTTAACAAACTGATAGGTAATTGGACTTTTGAAGTTAGAGATATATTGAAAATATTGTGGAAAAGAGGAGAAATTGCTCCTTAGGAGCAATTTCTCCTCTTTTCCACAATATTTTGTTACCTGTTATTAGATTTTCATTTTTAAGCATGGACCAGATTTTCACTTCGAGATAAGCGGTTATTCGAGATAAGCGAGGTCGAGATAACGAGAGTCAACTGTATTATTATTCAGCATTTACAGGTTCTTGAATGCAAACCCATATATTAGACAGTTATGCCTTAACAGTGTAGACACATATCAAACTACTCCCTTTAGGAACAGTCTGATCATGGCTTACATTATTTACCATTCAGCCAACACATTTTAGACACACCTTTGCAGTGAATATGACAAAATATTTATGGTAAGCACTACATGAAGTCTGGTAACAATTAATGAGAATGGATACACTTTCAAGGGAGATAACTCTGTCAACATTGTTTTGTCTCCCTTCTGAAAAGGGGTCCACTAAAAGGAAAGAATTTGCTCCCAGAAGAAGTAAATTCATTCCTTTTAGAGTCAGTGGTCTCTTTTTTTAAAAAACAGGTTTGGGTTTAAAAAAAAGTCAAGAGTTATTTAAAATAGTCAAAGGATTTATCTCCCTTATCGAAAATCTGCAAGGTGTACCCAGTTCCCTATATAACTCAGAAACTTCTAGGCTTCTATATAAGTAAACCAGCTCATGCATATTTTCTTGTATTTGAAGCAACTTTTCCATTTTTCATTATCTGACTAATTATAATGAATCAGTCAGCATTAACCCTTGTCCTGCTGAACCAGGATATACCCTGCCTTTGCAAACAGTGTAGATTCAGATCAGTTGGCTTCTGAAGAAGCCAACTGATCTGGATCTGTACTGTTTGCCATTCAGTATTCAAATTTGTATCAACAACTTGGATCAAGAAATTTGATTGGCTGAAAATTAGGAGTGGGCGCGGCATCTTAATTTATTCAGCAGGACAAAGGTTAACAGCAAATGAATCAGTCAGCTGTAACCCTTGTCCTGCTGAACCTAGATATACCCTGCCTTTGCAAACAGCACTCATCCAGATCAGTTGGCTTCTAAGGCGCCAACTGGTCTGGATATGCACTGTTTGCCATTCAGTTTGTGAGTTTATATCAACAATCTTTTGTGAGTTTATATCAACAATCTTGATCAAGTAATCTGATTGGCTGAAAATTTGAAAAGGGTATGACATCTTAATTTATTCAGCAGGACAAGGGTTAATTAGTCAGTATTCACATGAAAAGAATATAATCCACAAACAAGAAGTCTACAGGGAAAATTTGCACCTAAATCCACAGCTGTAGAATCATAAGTAAAGTCCAATAGAAATTTTACCAAACTCTCGCAAGCAGAGACTGCCAGATGTGATGTTTGGCAGAAGACATTCAAGTTGGAACTGATCACTTGCCAAATAAAAGATTTGATGGAATATTAATATCCAGAACGTTTTAGCAAAGTCTATACTGTTTCCACACCAACCTTTATTAATAAATATTTTCTATAAACTCCAGATTATCAAGAGTAAATTAACAATAATTTTTCACTTTGATTTTCAGTTAATTACTGAGTTTTTCTTGTAGGAAATGACTCAACAGCTGCATCCATTCATAAAAAAGCATATACAATAGGGTAATAACTCTAAGGTGAAAGAAAACTGACAGGTTAGAAATGGAAAAGTAATTCCCTTTGAAAATATGTCCAGAATTACATACAGACTGCTACAGAAACATAGTATCTACAGAAATTAACTAAAATTGCATGTATCCAAAAATTACCAATATATTTAAAGCCTACCAGCGATGAAAACAATTTTTGAAATGCTTCCTTTTAATTTCAAGTAAGTTTTACACAATGAGCATGTTTGATTATTATACATGATATAAAACAGAGCTCTAGATAACACTGTTCCAAATAAGAGAGGGTATCCACATAACATTTTTCTTGGTTCTCCACAAATACATATGTTGTGGGTACTCATTAGAAGTGCCTCACTTGAGGCACTTCTAATGAGTACCACAACATATATTTTTATGAAGAAATAAGAAAAATTTTAGTACTTATGGGTTGGAATAGGTTCTTTATCTGAAGCTATGCAGATAAGGTAGTTTGTCCAACCAAAATTAATATTTTTCTTATTTCTTCATGAAAGCATATGTTGTGTGTACCTGTCAGAAGAACCTCTGTGAAGGGCTTCTCATGAATATACACAACATAGATAAAAGAAAAATACTAAATATATCTAGCATCACAAAAACATGCCTATAAAATTCTGACCCCCTTAAACCCCACTTTTATATAGTAAAACTGGGGTTTACAGGGGTATACATTATTTTTTCTTATTTCTGCTCAAAACATAGATTGTGGGTACTTGTTAGAACCGACTCGATGAGGCGGTTCTAACAAGTACCCACAATCTATGTTTTGAGCAGAAGTATGAAAAATATCAGGATTTTTTAGCTGAAAATTTTCATTTTTTGGTGGTAAAATTTTCAGTACATTTGAATAGGCGTGTTTTTGTAATGATCTTTCTCTTATCAACAGCTCTGTAAAACACTTATCCAAAGTTTTCCTTCCTTGAACCAAAATATGTTTCATATAAAAAGTCAGAACACTAAGTGGCAACTCAGGGAAGGGTGGATCATAGTTACTTTAATACTCTGATCAACTGCTCAAAGAGCCTTGAACTTTCGATGGCTTCTAACAATTTGTTTCCTTTTCCCTCCAATTATAATGAAACTACTAATTTTGTGACCACCACAATTACATAAATAAATATGGGCTCTGTAGACATTTTGATTTCGCAATGCACTATTTTATGGCTAGATTAATGATCATTACCTATTTCTATCTCATACCGCTAACAACTCACTGCTGAATACCTGTGGGGGTGAGTGGGGTGCTTGAAAGGAAGATAACAAGTTCATTCTTTATGAGAGATGAAATTTAAAGCAGGGCATAACCCAGCCCGCAAAACAACAGTGTGTACTCAGAATGTACAGCCGACCATCTAAACACAGAAAACCAAGCTGGGTCTGTTTTTAAACAAAATTTCACCCACACCTAGTCTTAACCTAGAAAGTAGAGAGAAAAATGCATGTTATGGATCTTATTAGCATCATCTCACAGTGACAATTCTAATGTGATCCCGTAATGTATATTTTTAAGAAGAAATAACTATCAATAACTTATCTTATAACTGACTGATTTCATAACTATCTACCATATGTACCCTAACTATTTGGACAGATATGCAAAACAAACAGTGTAGACCCAGAGCAAAGCTGATCAGAGTCAACACTGTTTGTCATTTCAATGGCAATTTTAGATACTGTATATCAGCAAGTAGTCAGATGGAATTTGTCAGAGAGGTGTTACACTTTCAAAATACATAGGGAAATTACAAGCAGCCCTATAATGAATGCTTTGGTAGTACATTTAAACAATCTCTTAGAACATTAACCCTGGCCATGCTGAATAAATTAAGATGCCCCACCCACTTTCAATTTTCAGCCAATCAGATTACTTGATCCAGATTGTTGATAGAAATTCACATACTTAATGACAAACAGTGCAGATCCAGATCAGTTGGCTTCTTCAGAAGCCAACTGATCTGGATCTACACTGTTTGCAAAGGCAGGGTATATTCAGGTTTAGCAGGACCTGGGTTAAATTCCAACACTTGTCCATTTCTTGTGCTCATTTGACACTGTAAACAATCCACACAACCATATTTACCCTAGATATTTAGACAGTTAAACTCCTTACCATACTTGTCCTAAACTTTGAACAACTCCATCTTACTACATACCGATGTGTCTTAAGAAACTGCTGGATGAGTTTCAAACAGTGTGGACCCTGATCAGATACTGCTTTCTGCAGCATCTGATCTGGGTCTACATTATTTGTTCAGACCTGTCTGTCAGAATATTTAGGGTACATACAGTACATTATTATTTTGTAATTTTCCTCAAAAAAAATCATTTCATCATCTCCCAGTCCATTATTAACTTTCTCCATGAAATAATATCGTTAATGTCTCCTGTTGTATTGTAGAATTCAACTTTTAACTTACCACTATGGGCAGATTCAGCAGATGACAAACTAATGACAATTTTCCTAGAAAATAGTGATCTGACACTTCATGCAAATTGTCTCCAAGAGACAATTTGCATGAAATGTCAAATCCTATTTTCTAAGAAAAATAAGAAAAATATTACAAAATGTTGTCTGCTGAAAATATTACCCATTTTATGTCTCCACGTGTTCACAGCTCCAGATCAGGTGCTTTTCTCAACCAAAAAGTACTTGTATTTTTTTTATTTCTCCACAAAAACATATGTTGTTGTACTCATTAGAAGCATCTCGAGGAGGCACTTCTATTGAGAACCCACAACACGTTTTCATGGAGAAATAAGAAAAATATTTTGTGGCTATCTCCTCTTATCTGGAGCTATGTAAGTTGTTGCCATCCATATGTTTATCATCATTATGTAACTGTATTTGTAAACACACTATAGCTGACAATCATCCTTTTACTTTGAAATGAAGTCCTTGTTTGCCTTCCAAGATTCCTCCTTCAATTGACAAAGACGAAGAACTCCAAGATAAAATCTGCGAAGGTGTGGAGCAATTATTTTCCACATAGAAGTAATTTTAGAAGGAGATGCAGAAATTACGTCAGACTTTGGCAATGGTTCAGAACTGTTTCCAGACATCAATATAGCATCAAATTGTCCAACATAAAAAACACAACACCACACAACTGCATCATTGCATTTATTAACCCTTGTCCTGCTGAACCCGGACATATCCTGCCTTTGCAAACAGTGTAGATCCAGATCAGTTGGCTTCTGAAGAAGCCAACTGATCTGGATCTGCACTGTTTGTCATTCAGTATGTGAATTTATAACAACAATCTGGATCAAGTAGTCTGATTGGATGAAAACTAGAAGTGGGCGTGGCATCTTAATTTATTCAGCAGGACAAGGGTTAAAGTCTGTATAATTCATAATATTAACACTCATGAAGGTTAAACATGTGAAGAGTGTTTAATGCTTAGCATGCTGGGTAAAATTTTCTGTAGACATAAAATGTTTTTCTTATTTTTCCCAGAAAACAGGTTTTGACATTTTATGCAAATTGCCTCCAATGGAGACAATTTGCATGAAACGTGAAATCCTGTTTTCTGGGGAAAAAAAAAAAGAGAAAAATATCAGGTATTTGTCATCTGCTGAATTTGCCAGTTAAACTTAAGAACATGATTTAACTTCTTACATGTAAATTATGGACTTACTGTAATAACCCTAAGTATTGGGACAGATACACATTTTCAAACAGTGCAGACCCAGATCAGATGCCATAGAATGCAGCATCTGATCAGGGTCTACACTTTTTGCTATATATACAGCAATATTAGACACATCAAAAGATAGTAGAATGGACTCTTTCAAATTTTAGGACAAGTATGGTAAGCAGATAAGGTGTCCCAATACTAAGGGTAAATATGGTAACCCTTAAAGCATCAAGCAAAATTTGTAGCAGACCACATTCTAATTCTTTTTTTTTATTTTTCAGAGAAAATAAGTATTGACATTCAATGTGAATCTTCTGCTTAGCATTGCTATTTCTTTGAAAAAAAAAAACAAACAAAAACAAATTAATAAACAAAGATGTCATCTGTTGCAGAAGTGGTTGGCACTATAAGAATTAACAGATGACAAATGAGTGATTTTTCCTTCTTACAGGATCACAGATCTTTTCATCAGAACTATCTCTCCAGGAGGCAAACTGAAAGGTATCAAGCAAAAATCTCAGAAAAAAGAAGAACCATGACACACCAATTTCGTGCCTGTCGCTATCACCTACAGCAGGCTAAAGGTAACCCATTAGACAAGTGGGTGGAAGTACTGCACTTATGGATGTGAAGACTGACCTTTAGCACACACTAGGCAAACTAAGATGACCTTATTTTTTTCAGAAACTAAGTTTGAAATATGAAACCCTATTTTCTGGGGAAAAAAAAGAAAGAAAAAAAATATTTCAAAATGCTGCTGTCTGCTGAACTTTTCAACCAGCATGCTAAGTCTTAAGACAAGCATGACCCTAGCTACCTGTGTCATTCTGTATCACATGGGAAAAATCTTGGTTGTTCACATTGATTTTCATCTTCTTTCTTTATTTGTATTGAGGTTTTATGGCACAATCAACCCAGTGGAGTCATGTCGAGTGTGGTCAGTTTACCTAACCATCCTTTTACTGGGCAAGCTTAGTCCTCTAAGCGGTTAACCAGATTTGTGCGCATTCTTTTGCCAGAATCTGACAACTGCCCTTCTTGTATCTGCAGAAGGGAGAGAATGACCGTAGAAAATATTTCATAATCAATCTCCATGAAAGAATGTTGCCGACCTGGTCTGCAGGTCAGAGTCAAACCCACAACGCCTGATCACCAGTCGGACACACGTCCAACTGAGCCACCGAGGCTGGCCATTTTCTATTTATTCAGAGTACCAAACCTGTGATCGGCTTGCTTCAAAGCCAAGGTAGAAGATTCAAATTCTTTATTAACCCTTGCCTTGCTGAATAAATTAAGATATCACGCCCACTTCTAATTTCCAGCCGATCAGATTACTTGATCCGGGGTTTTGATAGAATTCATATTTAATAGTAAACAGTGCAGATCCAGATCAGTTGGCTTCTTCAGAAGCCAACTGATCTGGATCTACACTGTTTGCTAAGAAAGGGCATGTAGTGTTCAGCAAGAGAAGGGTTAAGGTAGACTTTTTCTACTAAGTGAACAGTCATAGTCCTCTCATCATCATCAGGAAATAAATGCAGAAACATCATCACATTTGTGTATTTCTCATAATTAGCAGTCAAAAACAGCAATCATCACATTTGTGTATTTCTCATAATTAGCAGTCAAAAAAAGCAATCATCACATTTGTGTATTTCTCAAAATTAGCAGTCAAAAACAGCAGACTTTCAATGGAGTCAATTTGCATGAAATGCCAAATCCTGTTTTCTGGGGAAAATAAGCAAAATATCAATTTGTCATTCTGAATTAGCTCCAAGAGTGTTGAAGGTTAAACTACACTTTTTCAGATCCTTGACAAAAAGTACATATCAAAGTCTTAAATCCATGAATCAGAGAATCCATACTTCAGAAATAATTTGAAGTTTATACTGAAGAGTTGCTATACCAAGGTAATAAACTTATTAGCAGATACTGTTGAAACATTTCCAGTAGCTCTTCAAACTGCAAATATTTCTTATCTAATTACCTTATCATGAAAATATTTTCATCTTTTAATGTCTCTACATCTAGTATTTCTTGCACATAAATCCTTGTATATGGTGCATGTCCTAAAAATTTGAACACTTTATTTTATACTTTTTGGGCCTAAATTTTGCTTTTTATGCTGCTGTTTCTTAAAATAATTAGTGGAATGGCAAACAGTGTAGACCCTGATAATAATGCAGTCTAATCTTGGTTTGCACTGTTTGCATGTAATGCCATTTTGTCAGACACTTTGGTGTAGGAAATTTTAGGACAGTTACCATAATATACAATATACTGTAATCATCTATAAAAACATTCATACAGATAGGCCTGAGCAAACAGTGCAGACCCAAATCAAATGCTGGACAATGCAGCATCTGATCAGTCTACACTGGTTGCCAGGTGCAGTCTGAGGCAGTTTTTAGATGCATCAAATTTTAGGACAAATGTGGTAGGGAGTTGACACTTAGCACTCCCAGCAAAATTTGCAGCAGACGACATTTTGAAATATTTTTCTTATTTTTCTCTGAAAACAGGATTTGACATTTCAGTAGCCAATGGAGACAATTTGCATGAAATGTCAAATCCTGTTTTCTGGAAAAAATAAAACGAATATCATCAATTTGTTGTCTGCTGAATTTACCCAGAGAGTGGTAAAGGTGAAGCTAAATATGGTAGTATTTCTTGCACATTAACCTTTATAAAGTATCATTCTAAATTGTAGCAAACAATATTCTTTTCTATTTTCAGAGAAAATAAGGCTTGACATTTTACATGAATCATCTGCTTGACAAACAATTCATACAATATGTCAATCTTTATTTTCCCACTTTTTTTTGTGTGTTTGTTTTCTTTTATTTGTTTGTTTCTTTTGTTTGTTTGTTCTTAGTTAGAATGTCATCTGCTCTGCTGCAGATGTTACTGGTGTTTGAACCCTTATGGCAATTCTCTGGGCAAATTTAGCAGATGACAAATTGATTATATTTTCTCATTTTTTCCAGAAAATAGGCTTTGACATTTCAGACAATTTGCATGAAGTGCCAAAGCCTTATTTCTGGAAAAATATGAAAAATATTTCAAAATGTTGTCTGCTGATTTATTTTACCCGTACTAAGCATTAATGGTTACAAGTAACATATGAGAAAAAATTTCATATCCGTTATTTCTGCAAATTAGGTAATCCTCAAAACTTGCAGCAGTTGTAATGCTTCCTGTTTCATATAGTGCAAAAAGATATTCTTGTTTACTGCACAAAATTTATATGTCTGCTGTGTAGGTGTATCCTTTTATACAGTCAATGCAGAGATAACAAATTTGACAAAGAAACTTGGGGTTAGATAAGTCTAAATAAACTCTTGCATGTCTGATAAGAAAACTGTCACACAATGAGCATGAAATATCAAGGCCCATTTTCTAGGAAAAATATGAAAAACATTTTAAAATGCTGACTGCTGCTTTTTAAGTCCAGGGCCCAGTTGTTCAAAGCATCATTAGCTTAATAAGCTTGTTAGTGGTCAAAGGAAATGTGTTTTCAGCAAAAATATTAGTGTATATGCCATACTTAATGATCAAAGTTTTAATGGTAAGTTAACTAAAGACATCATTAGTTTTGAACAACTAGTGAGCCCAAGTGGTTCAAGGTTAGTCCTTAAAGCGCCAACCATAACTTAGCAGACGCATTTTTTTTTTTTTCCACAGAAAATAAGTCTTGACATTTAATGTGAATCATCTGCCAAGAAGACAATTTACATGAAATGCAAAAACTTAATTTCTAAATATTGTTGATAGGTTGCAAAAATACACACTCCAAAATACTATTGTAAACAAAGCCAGAATCAAGTTGTTGTTTTGTTGAATTTTGCTGTTCCTGTGTGGTGAACTGGTTTTCATTCAAACAAAACGTGAAATGTCTGGTCTAGAACGTACAAGTCCAAATTTAACTTAAAGCACCAATCAAAAATGCAGCTGGCAACATTTTGAAATATCGTTCCAGTATTTGTCAGAGTTAAATAAGGCTTTACATCTAATGTGAACCATCTGCCTTAAGCAGACAAGACGATTGACATGAAATGTTAAGCCTCATTTTCTCTAAAAATAGTAAAACAAAAACAAAATGTGTATATATTAGTGGAGTGGGAGGGGTGGCAGTGGAGGGAGACAGTGTTACCCTTTTAATGTTGTGAAGTACATACTCTCCCTAAATAATTCAAAGGGAACTAACTATTCACTGCAGGATAATCAGTATTATATCAGAGTTTCTTTTCTTTGGTAGATTGTAGTAATAGTTCAAAAAATCATACTGCAAGCATTTTTTCCAATCTTCAATAATAATGAGTTAGCTAACACTATTCATGCCTGTAAATCTATGGGACTTTTAACCAACCCAAAACAAGCCCACTTTAAAGTTACCTATTGCAGTGTCTAACAAATGCTGAATAATAAGCAATCAGTGCAGTCAACCAGAGCAATTTTGTTTGTTTGACTTGGGCTTAACGTCGCTTTCAACAATCTTTTAGTCATATCGCGACGGTGTCTGGATGTGGCAGGGAGCTCAATGCTCACTTTTAGAGTGCTGCCTCACTGAAATATCACGCCCCAGACACTCTGACATGCTATTCCACCCAGTCACATTATATGACACTGAGCTGACCAGTTCTAGCTCTACTTTCTAAATGCTGAGTGCCAAGATAAACAGCAGCTAGTACCATTTTTAAAATCTTTGGTATGACCTGGCCGGGGATCGAACCCGCAACTTCCCGGTCACAAAGCGGACGTTCTACCATTGAGCCACTGTGCTGGTAGAACCAGAGCAAATGTCACACTGTGCATCTGATCTGGATCTGCACTGTTTGCTTAGGCCTGTAACAAGAACAGACCAAACTTCTAGTTGTGTTTTTCATTCTATTTCAGAGTTTTCCCTATATATTTCATTTGTTTCATTTGTAAGAAAGCAGAAAAGGAAGTGCACAAACGAATAAGAAAGCCTGTGGGACAGTATCTGTTACACCAGTCCTGTTTCATAATACCAGGGTGAGTCAATAAGTAACCAGCCTAACTTATTTCCGGTTGAGATCCACCTCTTCTTTTTCGATGTAATTGCCCTCTAGTGTGATGCACTTAGACCAACATTGTTCAAATGCCATCAGTTCAGAACTGAAAAAGTCAGGGTCCTTTCCATTGACCCACACCTCAACTGCCGTCATGACTTCTTCATCAGACCGGAAATGAAGTCCACGGATATCCTTTTTTTAAGTTTGGGAATAGGAAGAAGTCACTAGGAGCTAGGTCAGGCGAACAGGCAGGATGTGGTATTAATTCATACCCGTTTCGCTCTATAGCATCCATTGCAACTTTGCAAGTGTGGACTCTCACGTTGTCCTGTTGCAGCAAAACACCTTCAGAGTGTTTACCTCCGCGTTTTTCATGGATGGCGGTTCTTAGCTGGTCTAACAAGTTTGCATAGTACACTCCAGTTATTGTACTTCTCTTGGGTAAAAAGTCCAACACAATAACTCCTTTTGCATCCCAAAATACTGTGGCCATCACCTTGCCAGCAGATGGTTGCTTCTCGAACTTCTTTGGCCTTGGGGACCCAGGCCCTACCCACTGACGACTCAGAGCTTTATTCTCTGGCTTATAATAATGAACCCAAGTCACATCTACAGTCACCAGACGCAAAAGAAAATCATCTTTTGACCTAAAAAAACTTCAACAAGGCACTGCTTACTGATGCTCTGGTTGCCATTTGCTCATCGCTAAGGGATTTGGGGACCTAAACGATCATGTAAGATTGTTGAAACGCTACCATGTGAAATGCCTAATGCCTGCGCTATTTCTTCCACCTGAATTCGCCTATCAGAGTATACCAGATCCCGAACTTTCTTACACATTTCTTCGTCCGTGGCATCCAGTGGGCGTCCAGACCTGGCTTCATCTTCTAAAGACGTTCTACCGCGTTTGAATTCCCCAACCAGAATTTAACCTGAGCATAAGATGGTGCAGAAGACATCGGCTAACTCGCCGTGTATTTCCTTGCCTGTTTTACCTTTTAAATACAAGTACCGAATTACAGCAAGGTACTCAACTTTAGATGAAAAGCATGCCTTTGCATCACTAGCCATGTTTGACATTCACTATCTTATTAAAGAATGACTCGATACGTGTGCAATTTTGTACCCATGTATAAAACATACATTGAAACAAAGCATGAAAATTGTGACCGTCTCGGTCCATCGGAAATGAGATAAGCTGGTTACTTATTGACTCACTCTCCTATGAACCAACAAAGGCAACTAACTGTTTGTTTCATTCTGTTTCAGAGTTTTTCCAATATCTTTCATTTGTTTGCTTTGATACGATTTTGTTTGATTTATCGGATTTGGAGATTTACAGCCCAGTCAACACTGTTAAGGTCATGTTAACCCTAGTCCTGCTGAACCGGGATATGTCTTGCCTTTGCAAACAGTGTAGATCCAGATCAGTTGGCTTCTGAAGAAGCCAACTGATCTGGATCTACACTGTTTGTCATTAAGTATGTGAATTTATATCAACACTCTGGATCAAGTAATCTGATTGGCTGAAAATTGTAAGTGTGCATGGCATCTTAATTTATTCAGCATGACAAGGGTTAAGCCAGTCACTTAACTTTACATTTTCACCAGCAGGCTTAGTCCTCTAAGCCCCCATACTGGAGGTGAATAGAGATGTTTTTTGGGTGAAGATCTTGTTACTGTTAGCATTGCCCTTGTTGGCATGAGATTATGTTGGCATTGACATGATCTACAGGATATCTTTTGAACTGGTGGGCAGATTTTCATCAAACTTGCAGGCATAACATCATAGGACAAGCTTTTATGCTGATTAGATTTTGATGACCTTAGCTCACTGACTGGGAGATGGTCATGAGTTTATTGTTGTTGTTTTTCTGAAAAACATTTCTAGTTTTTTTTATTTCTTTATGAAAACGTAGCGGGCAGGCAGACTGTATCTTGAGTAGAGAACTGGCATACTTAGTAGATTTCTTTTCAGAAGGGAAGCAAACAGTAAGTTGCAAAATTGTCTTCTATATCAAAAGTCCAAGCGTATCCAGTCACCCAACAAACACTGAAATTTTAGGACATCTGGACATACAGTATTTACCTTAAATATTGGGACATCTCCACTACTTACCATACTTCTCCTAAAATTTGACCGAGTTCATTCTACTACCTGTCGATATGTCTAAAATATTCCTGGATGAGTAGAAAAACAATGTAGACCCTGATCAGATGCCACATTCTGTGGCATCTGTTCTGGGTCTATATTGTTTGCACAGGCCTGTCTGTCTAAATATATTTAGGGTTATTACAGTATGAACTATCATACAAAAAAATTTTGGCTAAAAACAAAAAAACAACAACAACAAATAAATATATATAAAATTTAGGAAATACTGGAATGCTCAGGTTTGAAGTGTTTGCCAATGTTAATAATATGCTAAATGTTTGGAATCTCTAATGCTTGAAAAGTGGGTATATATAACAATTTAAAATACATTTGTCATTTTTTTTTTTACAGATGAAAGCGAAAATTTAATTAATTCCTGCAAGTACTTTTGCATAGCTCCAGATAAGAGGGGACTATCAGGTAAATATTTTTCTTAATTCACTTTGAAAACATGTTGCGGGTACCCATTAGAAGTGCCTCACCGAGGCACTTCTAATGAGTACCCACAACATATGTTTTTGTGAAGAAATAAGAAAAATATCACCATTTTGGGGGTCAAAAATGCATTTCACCAGGAGGTATATTATTGCATTGAAAATATTGCCAAGGTCTGTAGAGCTTTTTATACAAGCCAGCTGTAAAGATTAGAGATATCTGACAAGTTCTGTGATATTATATGCTTCATGAGAATGAACTGCCTTTCTTCTTTCTGTAAGTGACATGCCTTATCTTGCATTCTACCTGCACAAATGCATGCCAGCAAATACAGAACAGGCTGAAGTGTCATTTTGTTCCATTTTACTCCCTTCCTAGTTCGACACAAAGGAACAGGGCTCCATAGTGCAGTTGCTAGAACATCTGACTGCAGATTCGGGGGCTGCAAATTAACCCTTGTCCTGCAGAACCCGGATATACCCTGCATTTGCAAGCAGTGTAGATCCAGATTAGTGGCTTCTGAAGAAGCCAACTGATTTGGATCTGCACTGTTTGCCATTAAGTATGTGAATTTATAGCAAAACTCTGGATCAAGTAATCTGATTGGCTGAAAAGTAGAGAAGTGGGTGTGGCATCTTAATTTATTCAGCATGCAAGGGTTAAAATCCCAGCTCAGCCACAAAACTTTTGTAGAGATTGATCATGAAATCATTTCTATGCTCATTCTTCCCCTTCCCCTGAATCAAGAAGGACAGTTGTCAGTTACTGTGCACAAAGTACTGGTTAACCCCATCCAAAAAAAATGACATCTTAAAATGCTAATCACAACTGCAGCAAACTTCTTTTTTTATTTATTTTTTTTTTATTTTATTTTTTTTTTTTTTTTGAGAAAATAAGGCTTGACATTTCATGTGAATTGAAATGCTAAGCCTTATATTTCTCTGAACAATAATAAAAAAGTTAGAACATTGTGTGCTACAATTTTGCTTTGTGCTTTGAGTGTTTAACCCTTATCCAGCTGAATAATTTACAGTACTCCAGCTAGCCTTATATAGAGGGGCAGGCTGCCCCTCTTGCCTTCTCCTGCTGCCCCTCTGCCCTTCTTAAGCTGCCCTCTGTCTTATTTCAACTCCAGACATAAAACCCTACATTTTGGTGAAAATTTCATGAAAATCGGACCAAAATTAAAAAAAAGTTATCAATGTTTATTGGTCCGTTTTATGTGTATTCTATTTTTGAGGTATTATTGTGGAATGGGATTATATTTTGTAACATATCTTGTTACTAAGCACATCTCATGACACATGGTGCCCTCATTCTTGTATGACCACACAAAAAGTGCCCTACCCAGCACCCCTCTGCCCTCAAATCCTAGCTGGAGCACTGATTTAATTAGCCACACCCATTTCTGACAATCAGCCAATCAGATTTCATTCAAATTCACTAACTGAATGACAAACAGTGTAGATCCTGATCAGATGGCTTCTTCAGAAGCCATCTGATCTGGATCTACACTGTTTGCAAAGGTAGGGGTTGTCATAAACAGCAGGATAAGGGTTAAAGAGGTACATATGCAAATTCTGCAGGTACAAGATTTTTTTTTTAAACAAATGTCTCTGCATGGTATCAATGAGTAATGCCATGTTCATCCATTCTGATCTGCACAGATACACTTTTATTAGGTTTTTTCTTTTCTTTCATTGCAAACAGACATTATCCAGATGTTTCAAACCCCGATAATAATGATGTAAGTTTTGTTAAGAAGTATTTTATAATACATAAAAAAAGTCTTTTTTCCTGTGTCATATACAGCTCTTGATAAGGAATTTTTTTCAACCAAAAAGTATAGATTTGTTTTTATTTCTCCACAAAAACATATGTTGTGGGTACTCATTAGAAGTGCCTCAGCGAGGCACTTCTAATGAGTACCCACAACATATGTTTTTGTGGAGAAATAAGAAAAGTATTTAACTGATACCATTTCTTATTTAGAGCTATGATCGTAGCAAATAAAAAGCTTGGTTTATGGAGGGTATGATAAACAACATTTCACTTTTTTACAGTTCCTAATGATAGGCAAACTGCTTCTGTGTATCACCAGCTAGATAAAAGTGATTGTAACAGATAAGGTTGGTTTGTGCCACTAATAACATGTATAAAGACTTAGCATACTAATTCACAATTTCAGCAAACGTTTGACTCTTTTTTTTTTTTCAGAGAAAATAAGATTTGGCATTTTATGTGAATCCTCTGCTTAGCAGACTTTTTTCTCTGAAAAATTCAAAAGTAGTTGCGGTCATGGTACCTAAGCCATAATCAAAACTCATAAATCCGTAAACGAATGACGAATCAGAATGTTCAGACCAACAGACATGGACCCCAGAATAAAGGGTGTAATCAGGCATCCGCGGATAGACATGACATAAACTAGACAAACTAGATAAACTAGACATGTGTCCAAAGTACACAAATGCCCCCACCCTTTGCCTATAATGGCAACAACATCTGGATGCATAAATTTCTATTTTCCAAATGCTCAATCTGACCGGTTATACTTTTTTACCCATAGCCCCACCCCAGGGCATGACCTAGGGGTAAGTAGTATACCAAATTTTGACTTCCAAGCATAAAAAGAAAACCCAAGTTATGACCTTCAAGATAATCACGGCTGTAAATGTAAATTTGAATGTAAACTTAAACATTTGTAAGACTCTGGTAACAAACACGACATAGGCACGTACACGTGTAACATCATGGTGAAACCCTATATGCCCCACTCCTGCCTTCGGCAGGCAGGGGCATAAAAAGGCTGCTGTAGTTGTGATAAGTGCTTTAAGGGTTAAATACATAAGGAAGCAAACAAAGGTGGATGGACGGATAAATGAATGGACCAGATGGACAGACAGATGGCTGGCTGGATGAATGAATCAGTGGGCAAGCAATTAGATGGACAAGTCATCAGACTGGAGGGTGGAGAGGGTTGGGAAGAATGGATGAATGAACATAGGCACAAATTACATATGAGCAATCAATGGTTGTCAGTAGTACTGGATGGCACTATGGGTATACCCATTATAAGTGCCACCCAATACTACTGTTGTCTACTAACAATTTATTAGCAAAAAGAATTAGCTTTTCTGAATTCTGGTCTGCCTGAAAAGAAAATATCTTTTTGGTTCAGAGCAATAAAATGGTAATTTTCTTTTGTAAGAGATTCAAACACTAGAGATGCTGCCAGCAATTCTGTTCGATTCAGACAGTCCCACCCCCACCCCAACTTCCACCCCAGCTGAAATATGTGGAAGCAATACATGACAATGTTTAAACAAAGCTCCAGTCAAAAGGGTATCCAAATATATACTTTCTTTTTCCCCATAAAAACATGATGTTGTGATAATGGTATTCATTAGAAGTAATTTGGAATGGCAACTTTAACCCTGGTCCTGCTGAACCCGGATATGCCCTGCTTTTGCAAACAGTCTAGATCCAGATCAGTTGGCTTCTAAAGGAACCAACTGATCTGGATCTGCACTGTTTATCATTTAGTATGTGAATTTGTATCAACAATTTAGATCAAGCAATCTGATTGGCTGACAATTAGAAGTGGGCATAGCATATTAATTTATTCAGCATGGCAAGGATTAATGAATACATACAACATGTACTTTTGTGGTGAAACAAGAAAATATTTATACCTTTGGTTGAAAGAGACCTATGTTTGAAATAAGAAAATGCTGGAAATCAACTGAAAATACCAAATCTGGCATACCAGACACACACATACAAAAAAAAAATATCTTGAAGGGCATAAAAAGAAATAAAGGAAATGCTCTATGGAAATCTTTTTCCAAGAAGGTATTTACAAAAATTATTGCAGCCATGGCTGCACAGTGAGTCCTGTCTCTATCCTATAGTTCAAACATTTTCAATCATTTGTTTTTCTTATTTTTTTTATATATTTTTATTCTTTCTTTTTTTCTTTCTTTTTTTTTTTTTTTTTTTGATGAAAATGAAGCTTGAATTTTTTTGTGAATCATTTACATAAGAAAATTCTTGATGCTTATTTTCACAAAATGGTCACAAAATTTGCCATATAGATCTTCATAAGCTGCTTTTTTTTCACCAAAAAGTATTGATATTTTTCTTATTTCTCCACAAAACATATGCTGTGGGTACTCATTAGAAGTGCCACAACATACGTCTTCATGGAGAAATAAGAAAAATATTATCTGGATACCCACTCTTATCAAGGGCAATGTGTCAACTGCCAATTTCACCATTAACACACTAAGAACAAAACAGCTACCACATTTACCCTAAGTTTTCGGATATACAGGCCTGCACATACAGTGTAGACCCAGATCAGATGCCACAGAATGTAGCATCTGATCAAGGTCCAAATTCTTTGCCATTCATCTGGCTAATTTTAGACACACTGACATATATCAACATGGACTAGTTTAGACTTTAGGAGAAATAAGATAAATAGTTAAGGTGTCCGAATACTTAGGTAAATACGGTACATCTTTTTATGCTGCAAAAGATGTTTACACCTACTATTCTAATTAAGAAATGAATCACAGAAAACAATGAATGTAAGAAGTTTCTAATTAACCTTATGTCAGTAAAACTTGGGAAAAAATTACCAGGTTCTCACCTGCTTCAGATTCCAGCCTTGCAGTCTCAGGTAGGTGATAATTTTTTTAGACAAGTAATTTTCCAGACAAAGGTTTTGTTCAGGATGAGTATCCAATAATAATTCAGGGACATTTTTTTTCAGTTCTCCATAATTAAATTGGCAGCAATTCTAATGAGTATCCACATTTTTATTTTTTATGGAAAAAATGAGTAAGATTACCATAATAACCCTAAGTACTGAGACCTGGGCCCAGTTGTTCAAAGCTAACGATGTCGTTAGTTGACGATTCGTTAAAATTTAAATCAAGTGATACGCAAATATGCTGAAATTTTTTGCTGAAAAAATGTGAGTAGCTTTTGCAAAGCAAAAGCTACACACATTTTTTCAGCAAAAAATATCAGAATATTGTATACTGAATTCGCTAAAACAGTTAACGAAATGACCCTTAACGAGCTCATTAAGCTAACGACGCTTTGAACAACTGGGACCTGGTCTGCCTGAGCAAATCAGTGTAGATCCCGATCAGATACCACAGAATGCTGCATCTCAGAGGCTATACAGTTTGCCCTTTCATCCAGCAATTTTTAGACACAATGACAAGTAGACAAATGGGCTTGTTCAAATGGCAAGGACTTAAGATGTCCCAATATTCAAGGTTAATACCATAAGATCAGGTCCTCGATCTGCCTCGGGCCAATACAGCAGACCTCTGACCTGTTACAGGGCCAATATGAAATAACATTATAATATTCAAGGTTAATACTATATCCCAGAATTACACCAAACCCTTTTCCTTAACCTTTACCACTCTCTGGGTTGATTCAGCAGACGACACTGATAATTTTTCCATAAAACAGGATTTGACATTTCATGCAAATTGTCTCCATTGGAGACAATTTGCATGAAATGTCATAAACTGTTTTATGGGAAAAATAAGAAAAATATTTAAAAATGCTGTCTGCTGAAAAATATTACCAGCAGTACCAAGCGTTGATGTTGACCTCCTCTGTCCAAACCTGTGTAGGATCTCAACTGTTATTTCAGGAAAAAAAACACTCTATGAGCTAGATCTCACTGGGAATGACCAGTGAATCCCTAGATCAGCCTTTATATTAGCATGGTCTAATAAGAGCCTTTGTTTTTCTTCCCTCAGATTGTACAGTACCAACATTTCATCAGACTGTATACTGTAATAACCCTGGGACAGACAGGCCTGAGCAAACAGTGTAGACCAGATCAGACGCTGCAGGATATGGCAACTGATCAGGCTCTACACTGTTTGCCACTCATCCAGTAGCTTTCAGATACATCAACAGGTAGTAAATATGAACGTGTTTGAATTTTAGCACAAGTATGGTAAGGAGTTAAGTTGTCCCAATAATTTGGGTATATACGGTGACAATGTGCTTTAAGGCCCCATTTTGCTTTACAGGGCTAATGGATTTTTTTTTTGCTAAGTAGAATGCTAATCCTTACACCCCTGAGTTGATGAAGTGGTCTTATCCATCTTTGAATTCTGAAACATCCAATTCCCAAATATGGGTGTCACCCACAAACCAAAAACAGAATGGCAAACTGTAACAATCCTAATGAGATGACTTGTTATGAGCTATCTCATCTGGAGCTACACTGCTTGCAAAGGTATTTATTTTGGTCTGCAGGGTTAAAGGATTAACTCCGATCCTGCTGAACCCAGATAGGCCCAGTCTTTGCAAACAGAGGAGATCCAGATCAGTTGGCTTCTAAGAAGCCAACTGATCTGGATCTGCACTGTTTGTCATTCAGTGTATGAACTTGTATCAACAACCCGGATTAAGCAATCTGATTGGCTGACAATTAGAAGAGGGAATAGCATCTTAATTTATTCAGCATGACAAGGGTTAATCTGTACACTGAATTTGCACTTGTACTTTTTCCTAAAAATAAACAAAAAGGTAATTGTCTGGAATTTCTAGTTTTACAGAACATTACCCAAGAGAAACTGCAATGAATATGTTGTAGTTACCCTAAATAGTGGGACACTTAACTTTTTACCATACTCTCCTAAAATCTGAACAAGTTACAGCCTGTTGATGAGTAAAACTCCTACATATGTGGTAAACAGTGTAGACCCAGATCAGATGTTGCAAAATGCAGCATCTGATCTGGGTCTACACAGTTTGCTCAGGCCTGTCTACACCAATATTTAGGCCAAATAAGGTACATTCTAATCCATAGTTACCTCCAACAAGGAGTCTGAATGAACTGGGACTTGATTATTTGTCTTTATCATCTTCTTTCTCAACAATTAGCATTTAGCATTCTGGGTAAAAATTTCCGCAGACGACATGAAAATGTTTTCTTATTTTCTCTTATTTTTCACCAGAAAGCAAGCTTCGACATTTCATGCAAACTGTCTCCTAATTTGCTTGAAATTTCAAAGACTTCTTCTGGGGAGAAATATCACCAATGTGTTGTCTGCTGAATTTGTCCAGAGAGTGGTGAGAGAGGTATTCAGGTAAATATGGTTCTTATGTAACTATTTTTCTTATTCTCCATTTCTCCATGATAAAATACATTGTGGAAACTCCTTAGAATTTTCACTACAGCATGTTGTTATTATTGTTGTTGTTATGGAGGTTATACATTTGATCTCATTAATTATCAAGTCAGTATGACAAAAGCTTTCTATTAGCAGTCAAATCTCTATGGACTAATTCAGCAGACAACAAAATGATATTTTCCTTATTTTTCCCAGAAAATAGGCACTGACATTTCATGCAAATTGTATCCTAGACAATTTGCATGAAATGTCAAAGCCAATTTTCTGGATAAAATAAGAAAATATTTCAAAATGTCTTCTGCTGGAATTTTTTTTACCCAGCATGCTAGGCGTTAAAAAACTGCAGAAGTACAGTGTAATAAATATAGGGTAAGCCTGTTAATTTCCAAATCAATATGTCAAAAAAAACTTTGCATCAGCAGCCATGGTGAAAAAAAACAACAACAAAAAAACAAGGAACAAGATTATACTTGATTAATGGATCAGACATACTGAATCAGTTGACTGGGAGGATGCCAGTGAAACAAACATTACAAGAACAAGTTAAGACACAATACAGCTTACCAACCATGGAAATGAGGGAGTCAGGGTTGGGATCATCATGACCTATCAGACAGATTAAGATGCATTTATTTTTCTAATCACAACTACATTTGTTTTTTTTTTTAATTTTATTTATTTTTTGTGTGTACATGTGTATGTAGGGGGAAACATATCTTTTCAGAGAAAATAAGGTTTGGCATCTCATGTGAATTGTCTGCCTAGCTGGCAGATCTACATAAAATTCCTAGTTTTATTTTCTCTGAATAACTAGAGGCCCAAGAGGGCCGGTATCGCTCACTTGGATTAGGCTGATCATCATACGATATGTTATATTGTGCCATGGTGGCCATCTCGGCTATCAGATCAGATTGCCTTTAGCAATTTAGAACCTGATATTGTTTGAAGAGTTTCAATATTGCCACCATGGTTGCAATCTTGGATATTGGAACTGAACAATTTAGCAAAGTTTGAATCTCCATGTCACCCTGATGCCTCCCTTCAAGTTTCAGCGCAATCTGACTTACTGATTTGGAGGAGATGTAATTTGAAGAATTTCAAGATGGCTGCTATCTTGGACATTAGAACAGAACAATTTTAGCAATTCTGAATTTCCATAACACCCGAATGCCTCTCATCAAGTTTAAGCTCAATCAGACTTACAGTTCGGGAGTAAATGTGATTTGAAGATTTTCAAGACAGCTGCCATGATGGCCATCTTGGATACCAGAATGGAACAATTTAAGTAATTCTAAATCTCCATGCTGCCCAGATGCCTTCCACCAAGTTTCCGCTCCATCCGACTTACTGTTCGGGAGCAGATAACAACTGAAGACTTTCAAGATGGCTGCCATGGATACAATTCTGACGGAGATGTCTAAAATGTAAAAAGTTACTGATGGACATACGGGTGAAGGACGTACCATGGTCAACGGACCATGGCATAAGCTCCAGGTGAGCTAACAATAGACGATCGTAACAAATTTTTTTAGCAATTCTGAATCTCCATATCGCCCAAATGCCTCACACCAAGTTTTGGCTCAATCTGATTTACCATTAGGGAGCAGATTAGGTTTGAAGATTTTCAAGATGGCCACCTTGGAGCCATCTCGGATATCGGACCAGAACAATTTTCAGCAATTCTGAATCTCTATGTCGCTTCGATGCCGCCAATCAAGTTTGGGTTCAATCCCCATTACGGTTTGGGAGGAGATGTCATTTGAAGAATTTCAAGATGGCCTTAACGGCCATCATAGATGTCAGAATGGGAAGAATCTAGCAGTTCTGAATCTCTATGTCTCCCAAATGCCTCCCACCAAGTTTCAGCTCAATCCAACTTACCGTTCGGGAGCAGATGTCGTTTCAAGATGGCACCATGGTGGCCAATCTTGGATATTTGAATGGAACGAATTTAGCAATTCTAAATCTCGAAGTCACCCCATTGCCTCCCACCAAGTTTAGGTTCAATCCGACTTACCGTTCAGGGGCAGACATGGTTTAAGATTTCAAGACTGCCACGGCAATCTTGGATATCGAAACTGAATGATTTTAGCCATTCTGAATCTCTATGTTGCTCCTATGCCTCCCAACAAGTTTCAGCTCAATTTGATTTACAGTTTGGGAGGAGATGTCGTTTGAAGATTTTCAAGACTGCTGACGTGGCGACCATTTTTGGATATCAGAATGGAATAATTTTTAAAAAATCTAAACCTCCATGTGGCCCCAATGCCATCCACCGAATTTGGGCTCAATCTGACTTAGGGTTCAGGAGCAGATGTGGTTTTAGGTGGCCATCTTGGATAGCAGAATGTAACCGATTTTTAGCAATTCTGAATCTCTATGTCACTCCGATGCCTCTCATCAAGTTTCGGCTCAATCCAACTTACGGTTTGGGACGAGATGTCGTTTGAAGAATTTCAAGATGGCCGCCATGGCAGCCATCATAGATATTGGAACGGAACGATTTCAGCAATTCTGAACCTCTATGTCACCACCATGCCTCCCATCAAGTTTCTGTACAGAGTTGCTTCTATGATTCAGGTGTTGATAGAAGATCAATTTCATCTTGGATAGCCGAACATAACGATTTTAGCAATTCTGAATCTCTCTGTTGCTCCCATGCCTCCCATCAAGTCTCGGCTCAATCTGACTTATGGTTTGGGAGGCGATGTCATTTGAAGATTTTCAAGATGGCCACCGTGGCGGCCATCCTGGATATCTAAATGGAATGATTTTAGCAATTCTGAATCTCTCTGTCACTGTGATGCCTCCTATCAAGTTTCGGCTCAAATCCGACTTACAGTTTGGGAGGAGATGTTGTTTGAAGAATTTCAAGATGGCCACCATGACGGCCATCTTGGATATCGGAACAGAACAATTTTAGCAATTCTGAATCTCAATGTTGGCACAATGCCTCCCACTAAGTTTCAGTTCAATCCAACTTTTGGTTCTGGAGATGTCAAAAATGTGAAAAGCTAACAACGAACAACAGACGACGGACAGCTGGCCATGGCATAAACTGACCTGGAGCAAAGTTCCAGGTGAGCTAATAATAATAAACAAAATTAGAATGTCATCTGCTACAATTTTGCTTGGTACTTTAAAGGTTAACTTGCTGCCCATCTTTTCTGGACCACTGACACCTTTCCACCTCCAACATAATAAATAGTAAGCTTCCATGAGATATTGATGAAAATGAAGTTTATGGTCCATTAACATGTCTGTAGAAAGGAATAAGTTAAAATTAATACCATGTGCAATGCAAGAAGCCTGTCTGCTGGGGGCGTCTCTGCCTATAGATTTTCTAGTTTCTGACACTATATTAATAAACAAATATCACTGATTCACCTGTATGTTTGTTCTGTACCAAGCACTAATAATGATTAAGTGCATCTTTTATTTTCCTGATACTTTTCTTGTCATTTATTAACTCTTGTCTTGCTGAATGAATTAAGATGCCAGGTCCACTTCTAATTTTCAGCCAGTCAAATTACTTGATCCAGGTTGTTAATACATATTCACATACTTAATGACAAACAGTGCAGATCCAAATCAGTTGGCTTCTTCAGAAGCTAATTGATCTGGACCTACACTGTTTGCAATGGCAGGACCTATCAGGATTCAGCAGGACCAGGGTTAACAGAAGAATTCAGGACTCCAGTCAGAGTTTTTAGGACTCCAGTCAGAGTTTTTAACATCAATATTCTTCTTCTTTCTCCCCAGAAACAAATGTTTTTATACTTCTGAGAACTGTTCCAATAAATGGCAATAATGGAACTTAACTCTTAAAGTGCCATTCAAAATTGTTTCAGATGACATTCTCATTTTTTTTTTTTTTTTTTTTTGAAAATAAGGCTTGTATGTCATGCAAACTGTCTGCCAAGCAGACAATTCACATGAAATGTCAAGTCTTATTTTTTTTCTGAAAAATTAAAATGCCATCTGATGTCATTGTGACTGGCACTTGAATAGGATGCTGTAACATTTATTTCTGTTCAGAAAAAGAAAACTACATATTTTTCTCTTTTATTTTGCCCAAACAACAACTTATCTGGAAGCCCTTGCGGGCCCCCCGTAACCTAGTGGATAAGAGAGTTGACTCTTAATCCATTAGGTTTCTCACCGCTGTGGTTCGAGCCTCGCTCGGGTCATATGTGGGAAAGCCAAGTTCTGCTTACGGATGGTCAGGTGGTTTTTCTCCGGGTTCTCCGGTTTTCGCCCACCTTTGATGAACGATCGGCTCGATATAAGTGAAATATTCTTGAAAGGGCCGTAAAACCCAAATCAAAAAAAAAAAAAAAAAAAAAAAAAAAAAAAAAAATCTGGAAGCCCTCAAGCTTATGATCAGGCCCTGTTAAGGTGAATAAGTCAAACTCCTACATAAATCAATTTAAGAAGAAACTGATCTTCTATCAACACCTGAATCATAGGAACAACTCTATACAGAAAACATTCACACAGCCAAGAGCAAACCTTACATACCAAGACATCTGATTTATATCAAATTGTGAGGTCTTTTCCTTGAATTTATTATGAATGAAGTATTTTCTTTGAGGCTTAAAGCTGATTCAAATATACATCCAAGAACACAATCTGCACAATTAAAAGTAAAAATGTACTTATGTTTTAGCACTTAAAGTACCAAGCAAACCTGTTGCAGACAACTTTCTAGGATCATCATTTGAACAAACTTAATAGACCTTGAGTCCCAGATGCTATATACCAAGATTCAGCCTCAAAACTTTCTTGATTCTGGAGAGAAGATTTTTAAGTGGTTTTAACATATATGGGCATGGCAGCCATCTTACTTAAACGGACCATGACCATTTGTCCAAATTTTCAATCCCTCTTTGACAGAGGGCTCAACATGAAGTTTGAAGAAAATTAGCCCAGGGGTTTCAAAGGAGAAAATTAGCACAGGGGTTTCAGAGGAGAAAATTAGCCCAGGGGTTTCAGAGGAGAAGTTGTTCAAAGGTGTGGATGGACAATGGATGGACGACGGATGGGAAGTGATCACAATAGCTCATCCTTCAGCTCAGGTGAGTTAAAAAAAAACAAAGTTGCTTGTTGCGGTTGTGATCAGCACTTTAAGGGTTAATAGAAGTTGTTTATTTTTTCTGTAACAAGAACATTGTGCAAATCATAACATAACTGATTAGGATGAAGAAACAGACAGTATCAACAGTCTGAACTTTCTTGCCTCCCCGCTACATACTTTTGTAAGTAATACATGAAAACTGACTGATAGTTACAAATGCTTATCAGCAACATCATTGGGTTTCACTCATTATTAATTATCTACCCATTTACAGGAGCAATCATAACAGGCTGGAACTCTCACAGAAATGCATCAGTTTTAATCAAGACACCTCCATGAAACTATGACACAGGTTTCAACACCACAGAATAAATGTGTTCTACAGACAAGCAGTAGACCACTAGTCTAGGAGAGGATCCAGAATAAGTAAGCAGCTAGTATTAATCATCAGCATGATAATGTCACTCAACAACAAAATGATCAGAGTAATTCTTTCATGTGGTGGCCTGCATTTTGATCAGGGGAATTAGCTGTGCAGGCCACTGGTCCACTATAATCTGGAAGTCAAGCATCTCCACTGTGAGAAGGCTAGTCACAGTTTTGGCATTTGGGGAAAATTACTTAATTAAAGACCATAAACAAATAAGTCTTTTTACTGTCAATTTCCAATTTTACTTAGTTTCTTCTTTTAATTTCTAAATCTATGCATTGTCAACTCTTAACAAAGACTGTACAGTACATCTAGATAAAGTTCTAACTCTGAACTTATCATTCCAAACTTAAGATGGCTAGCTCAGCACCGAAGTTCAAGGTCCTTTGCTGACTAGAGCTGGTCCTTTCCCAAAGCCCTTTTAATAAGTACCTACAACGTATGATTTTATGAAGAACTGGAAAAAATTATCCCAGAATTATCTCCAAATACTCCTCATCAAGTTCTCTGGTACTATCATACTGACCAGACAATTGTGCCTTTTCAGAGTCAGAATTAAAAGGTCACCAATTATACCATATTTACCCTTACTATTCAGACAGGTCTCAGCAAACAGTGTAGACTCAGACCAGATGCTGCAGAATGCATCAGTCTACACTGTTTGCTACTTACCAAGCAATTTTTTTACACACATCAACAAGTACTCAAAGTTTAGAGCAAGTATGGCAAGGAGTTATCCCTACTGTAGTCTGGAGACCCTCAAAAGGGTAATTGGCAAACAGTGCAGACCCAGATCAGATGCGCATAATGCGGCGTCTGATCAGGGTCCACGCTGTTTGCAAATAGTTTAGTCATTTTTCTCTAGAAATATCTAAATCACATAACCAGACATACCTAAAACTGAAAATGGACTCTTCTAATATATAGCATGGGTGAGTTTATTCAGTATAAAATGAATACATAGGGTAAATACAGCTATGGTGCTTTCCTATAAAGAGCTAGTCTCAGACACTTCCAAATGCTGATTGTTTTATTGAAAATCTGGCAACAAACCCAACAGCCACTTAAAAATAATGCAAATATTAAATTCAATCCATACAGAAAGGCTACAGATAAAAGGAGTACAAAAATGCTGTATAAATGGCTGACAGTGTAGATTCAGATCAGACACTGTATTCTGCCAGATCTGATCTGGGTCTACTCTGCTTACTCTGGCTTTGTTTCTGATTATGTGCAGCATGATGCTTATCAACATACTGATATTAATCCTTATCCAGCTGAACCCAGAAATGCCCTGCCTTTGCAAACAAGCCAACTGATCTGGATCTGCACTGTTTGTCATTCAGTATGTGAATTTATATCAAAAATCTAAATTAAGTAATCTGATTGGATGAAAATTAGAATTGGGCATGGCATCTTAGTTTATTCAGCAAGGCAAGGGTAAAGGGTATGTATTGTTTGCCACTCATCCAGTATTTTTTGAAACATGACTAGGTTTACTACTTTAATGGACTTGTTTAAATTTTAGGACAAGTATGGTAAGGAGTTAAGGTGCCCCAATACTCAGGATGTAATGGCAATCATTTGTCATTCTATTCATCTAGACACCTCTCGGACTAATTACCAGGGCCAGTTGTTTTTTTTGATTGTGTTGGGGTTTAACGACACGTCAACCCTTGAGGGTCATTTTGTGTCGTCTCCCAGAGAAAGGGAGAAAAGAGATAGAAGAGAGAGTAGAGGAGATGAAAGAGAGGGACAGGGAAGAAAGAGGAACAGGAAAGAAAGTGAAGAAACAGAAGAAATAAAAACATTCCCCTCTACCCTTACCCACTACAAGGATAGCAGGCCTTGCCCAACTGTAAGCCAATATCAGTTGGACGCCCCAGTGATGTAAGATACACAGCACCTTCGCACCACCCGACCACCCCCAGGGCCAGTTGTTCAAAACTTAACGCAGTTGTTAGTTAATATACCTAACATTTTAATTTCTATCTTGAAATATGGCAAATACATTGATATCTTTTTGCTGAAAAAATGTGAGTAGCTTTTGCATTGCAAAAGCTACTCACATTTTTGCAGCAAAAATATCAAAGTATTATTAAAATACCTTAGCACAATTAATGAGTGTCATTAACGAGCTTGTTAACCTAACAATGCTTTGAACAACTGGGCCCTGGTATTTAAATGAACTTGTTCAAATTGTACAAGAATAGTAAGAAGTACTGGGTCCAAATATCTGGGGTAAATACTGCATGTATTTTTTTGCCATTTGGATCTGGAAACATGTATGCAAGACATGTACCTCAATAATAATGTATCTCATACAACACCACAATATGACTGACAAAAACCAACAGCCCTATCAGGCTTATCAGTACAGCTCTGCATATGGTTTTTTTTTCTTTTATTCAACCAAAAAAGTACTGATATTTTTATTGATATGTTTTCTTATTTCTCCACAGAACAATGTTGTGGGTAATCATTAGAAGTGCCTCATTGAGGCACTTCTAATGATCACCCACTACATGTTTATGTGAAAAGTAAGATTAATTGTTTCTATGGAAATGACTCTTATCTAGAGCTGTGTTATCAGTACATTATATCACAGTGCATCAGTTTTAGCAATATTCTGATATATATCAAAAGGTTCCTTGAGGTCCCCAGAGCATCACTGTATCTGGAGTTCCCTGCACACTATGGTTCTACACAGCTGAAGTCTAGACTAGCAAATCAGCATGCATAAACTCAGTCCCAATGGGATTGCTTTTTTCAAAAGTTTACCATACACTGATTAGGTCATACATGCCTCATGCTCAAATGATTTCAGGTAAACATAGATTTTCTGGTAAAGAAACTATATTAATCAAAGAAAAAAGAGAAAAAATATCTTTCTGCTTCACAAAATTACATTTTCTGGGAAAAGATTCAAAAGATCTCAGCAAATCAGAGCCCAAAATGTTTAGCCAAAAATGGGAGATAATTCAGTTTTTATACCCTTCTGCAAACTTCTGATGAAACTGATGCAAAGTAAAAATAAATCATGGGGACCTAGTTTCATGAGAGGCAACATGAAGTGATGGAGTGCTTGCAATAATGAGGTTAAGAAGGAAACACACATGTATGGAAGCTCAGATATAAGCCTGAACCCAAAACCAGTTTTCACAGAAGTAGGTCATAGTGATCTTTTATTGGATTTGACTTGGGTAATGGGATGCACTGTATGAAGTTCTGTGGAAACAAGAGATAAGAGCCTGGAGCCAAAAAAACATTTTCAGATCTGGATTTTAGCAAAAGTAAGTCATTGTGACCTGTTTTCATGGGAGGTGACCTGGGCCATAGGACTAACTTCCATGGAAGCTGACCAGAAGTAGTAGGATACAAACACTGATGAAGATTGGGGGAGGGGAGTGGGGGGAGGGGCTCATGTGTATTAAACTAATCCTAAAAGATTACAAGGTATTACTTTTTGCAAAAAATAGGTGATAGTGATTAAGTTTCATGGGAGTGACCTGGGATGATTGCAGAGATGATGTCTGAGGGGATTTGCACTTATGGGAGCAGATACATGAGGAATGTAGTGTTTCCTTGTCCACAGACAAACATTGTGGACAAACACAGAATCAAATGACCATACAGATGCATACATGGGTGGACAGATGGACAGACAAAGACCAACAGGCAATAAACAGTGCACTCATCTGCAATCCTATGGGAAAATATTATAGCAACTTCAAATGCTGTAACCCTTAACCCTTGTTATGCTGAATAAATTAAGATGCCATGCCCACTTCCAATTTTCAGCCAATCAGGTTACTTGATCAAGATTGTTGCTATAAATTTGCATACTTAATGGCAAACAGTGCAGATCCAGATCAGTTGGCTTCTTCAGAAGCCAACTGATCTGGAGCTACACTGTTTGCAAAACAGGGTATATCTGGGTTCAGCAGGACAAGGGTTAAAGTTTCAAAACAGGTATATTGTGTAATAACTTCAATAGGTGAAACTCTAAACTACTTTTACTATTTTTTTTCCAAAAACCTAAGGTTTGACATTTCCAATTGACAATCTGAACAAACATCAATCCTTATTTTCTGGGAGGAAAGAAAAAAGTACTGATTTGTAGTGTGCTAATATTGTAAGGTTTTTTTGATTGACTGATTGTGTTGGGGTTTAACGACATGTCAACCCTTGTGGGTCATTTTGTGTTGTCTCCCAAAGAAAGGGAGAAAAGAGATAGAAGAGAGCATAGAAGAGATGAAAGAGAGGGACAGGAAAGAATGAGGAAAAGGAATGAAAGTGTAGAAACAGAAGAAATAAAAACATTCCTCCTCTACCCTACCTGCTACAAGGATAGCAGGCCTTGTCCAACTGTAAGCCAATATCAGTTGGATGCCCCGGTGACATAAGATACACGACACCTCCACACCACCTGACCACCCCCATAATATTGTAAGATGTCATGCAGATCTGGTTGAAGCAAAGACAACTCTCTGGCAGTAACTGTTTTGGTGGGATGATTCTAAAGGGCTCTTAATAACCCTTGTCCTGCTGAACCCGGATATGCCATGCCTTTGCAAACAGTGTAGATCCAGATCAGTTGGCTTCTGAAAAAACCAACTGATCTGGATCTACACTATTTGCCATTCAGTACTTGAATTTATATCAAGAACCTGGATCAAGTAATCTGATTGGCTGAAAATTAGAAGTGGGTGTGGCATTTTAATTTATTCAGCATGACAAGGTTTAAAAACTTAAGACAATAAATAACAAAATCATACCTTTGGTTTCCTCTTTCTGAATCTGTGGGAAAAGTTGAATTTAAAACGAAAGTGTCTTTCAGCCATTCTTGACTTAAAACTGTCCCAAGAATTTCTCACTTTAGAAAACAAAGGCATCCAAAATGTAATATAAAACCAATCTTTTCATCCTGTATAGAGAATTCCACAAAAAAATGATCATTTATCACCAATGTTTAATCATTGCAGTTTTATTTTGAAGAACAATTACACTTCTGTCAACTTCACAAATATAGGGTAGAATATTTAATACCACAGCACAATCAAGTTTCTTTAGCAATTCTAACTTTCTCTACAAAACTTATCTGCTAACTGACCTGATTTCATACATGTACATTTGCATTTCATGCATGACATTTCTACAAAAATGCATTTGCAATAATTAGCTCATAAAAAAGCTTACACAAGCCACAATTCTTTGGCACATTGCTGTGAAATGATATATATTTTAATGGAATTTTAATATCATCTTCATATGTCATAGATCTGAAATGGCATCAATCATTTCACTTAGGTAGAATCAAAATCTTCACAGTTTCTGAAGTCAACACAGTTCCATTAGAGGTACAGATTTTTTACATTTCTTCAAGACTACTTTGATTTCATAAAATTTTATGGTTTCCACCAATTTCTAAATTAATCTTACAATTTACTTAATACCTCCAATTACATCAAGTGAGTTACTTTAATCACCATTTATTCATTAATTACAAACCCATTACTTAAAAATAGATATCCCTTATTTCAAGTGTTCTTTCATTAACTCCAACATTTTACATAAGTAGATATCCCTCAGTTCAAGTAGTTTTTCATTAACTCCGAGAGTCACAGTGTCTTCATCAGAATTGCTTAAAAATCTCATCAACAATAAATGCAAACTAATCAAGAACATATTTATGCCTGTTGTCTTGTATATAGTAAGAGTAGTAAAAATGTTCAGGAATTATTCCTGGTGATACAGTAGCACTCATTCCACTGTTGATGTAAATCTCAGTTCTTGACATCTACCTATCATATCAAGCCATCCAAATGCCCCAGATAAGATGTTTTTGTTGACTGGAAAGTACGGATATTTTTCTTATTTCTGCATAAAAACATGTTATGGGTACCTATTAGATGTGCCTCCATGAGATGCTTCTAATGAGTACCCACAACATATGTTTTCATGTAGGTATAAGGAAACTATTTGCCCAATAGCCCCTGCCCCCTCTTACCTGGAGCTAGGGACCATCTCAACAGAAAATCTGCCTTATATCATCTGTGAACAGTGAAAGCCCCAACCAGACTGCACATATGTGCAGTCTGGTTAGGGCTCTCAGTGTTCACTTATAACCTACAAACTTCCAGACACTTTGGAAACAGAGAAAACCCTCAAAAGACTGAACTATATAAAGTGCAGGGTAATTTTCTAGGTAACTATCATACAATGCATACAAAATACATTAGGTTATGATCCCAGGTTTATCAACGCTTAGCACTCTGGGTAAAATTTAACCAGACAACATTTTGAAATATTTTCTTATTTTTTCAATAAAACAGGCTTTGACATTTCATGCAGAGGAGACAGTTTGCATGAAATGTCAAAGCCTATTTCCTCTGAAAAATAAGAAAAATATTATCAATCTATCGTCTGCTGATTATGTGCATAGTGTGGTAAATCAAAAACACCTTCCAACTGCAATAAACAACTTTTCAGATCTTTTGGGACTACAGAAATTTTCCGAGACATAGTATCAGATTAGAAGGTTATTCAGAATCCAGAAAAATATATTTTCTTGTTTCACTAAGAAAACACACATTAGAATTGCCTCAGTAGGGCAATTATTATAATTACCCACAATGTATGTTTTACAGAGAATAAGTATATGGGAAAAAAGTGTTTTATCCCAAGTTAGTACAGATTCTCCAAGACACTTGCAGTTACCAAACAATGATTATTGTGATAGTATGTTTCTGTGCCAAAATAACAGCTAATTAATTGTGTTAATTCTCATGTTTATTGTCAGCATGCACACAAAGGTTGCTGAACTTGGAGCTAAGTAATAAACTGTAGGTTTGCTTGTTTCAGATGAGGTTTAACAGCCCTGTCAACAATATTTCAGTCATTTTGAGCCATTGAGAAATGGATAGATGAGAAAAAGGTCCCAAACTCTGATCTTGCTTCCACAAGCCAATGACCTCCAGATACCTTAACTCTTCTCTTGCTGAACACGACATGCCCTGTCCGAGCAAACAGTGTAGATCCAGATCAGTTGGCTTCTGAAGAAGCCAACTGATCTGGATCTGCACTGTTTGTCATTAAATATGTGAATTCCAATCAAAAACTGGGATCAAGTAATCTGATTGGCTGGAAATTAGAAGTATGCATGGCCGGCATCTTAATTTATTCAGCATGAGAAGGGTTAACTTTTTACTGCACTTATGTATTCTAAAAACTTGAACAAGTCCACCTCATGAGATGTCTAAAATGTTTTGATGAAATGGAAAACCATGCAGACCCTGATGAAACTGCTCCTTTGGTTAGAAACCCAACCTGTCTACCCAACTGTTTACAGTAAATATGGTAGCTCAATCACTTATTCAAGGTTCATATATTCAGGATCAACCAAAATTCCCTGACATTTCCCTGACTTTTCCCTGACGTACATTCAAATTTCCCTGACAATATGGGAGCCACAAATTTGATGATTTTAGCAAGAAAAATACATCAGGACCAAACATCCTAGCTTACTCAGGCTGAAATGTAAAATTCCCTGACATTTCCCTGATATTTTTGCAAAATTTCATTTTTCCCTGAAACATCACAAAATTCCCTTACAATTCCTTGGGCTTGAAAAAAAATTAAATCTCCCTGACATTTCCCTGACGTTTATGAACCCTGTTATTATAAGGGCCTTCACTGCCTACAGAAAAACTACTGTACTGTATTTTCCCTAAGAATTGGGACATTTTGTCTCCATACCATACTTATCCAAATATTTGAAATACGGTAAATGTTCTAAAATTTCGAACACCAAAGTTTCTGACAAAATGATATATGCAAACAGTGCAGACACAGATCAGACTGCTCCTGAAGGAGCAGTCTGATCAGGATCTACACTGTTTGCCATTCCACTAAGTATTTTAAGAAATAACTGAATAAAAAGCAAAATTTAGGCCAAAATACTAAGGAATGAAGTGTTAAAATTTTAGGACATTTACCGTAGTCCATTCTACTACCCACTGATGTGTCTAAAATATTACTGTATGTATTGCAAATAGTGTAGACCCTGATCAGATGCTGTATTCTGCAGTGACTGGTCTGGATCTACACTGTTTGAAAAGACCTATCTATCCCAATACTATGCGTTATTACGGTAGATGCATTAAAAGGCAAAAAGTGAAGGTCAAGTGACCAGGCATGGTAATGGCTGAACTGTGCCGCATCTGTCTGTAAGACAAATGTAATGGAAATTAATTCAAACGATCTTGTATTTTATTTATTTAGTTTTTTTAATTGTGTGTGTGTGTGTGTGTGTGTGTTGGGGGGGGGGGGGGGGGGGGGGGGAGGCAACATCATCTATGATTCCTGACAGCTAGTCAAGATGCCCAGATGTTGTAATATTCCATTTTCAGTTCTGCTTTAGGGAAATTAAATGTGGGTATCTTAAAAATTAAACATAAGCAGAAACTGTACCCAATAAACAGCATCTGTAATGACAATTGGTTTATTTTTTGTCATGAATGCAAATTGAAAAGATAATAAATATTACATAATTAGTTCCTTTTCAACTATATAACAGATGTACAAAAAACAGGTTATGTGTATGATTAACTGCATCCAGATTCTCTTCAATAAACAAAAGAATATACATGGGAACCTGAAATTTGACAGGAGGCCTGCCTCTACTCATTAAATGGCACCTAATCTGGCCCTTAATGGGATTATAGGAGTGGTAGGCTATGAGGTTATCGCTGTAATCGAACAAACAGATAAAAGCAGTTTTAAGGTCATTCTTGCACCAAAATGTATCTTGTAAGTACTCATTGGAATTGCCTCCCAGACTTAGTTCCATTGTGCAACCACACGATATGCTTTGGAGCTAAAATAAACCAAACAAAAAAAAAAAAAAAAAATTCATGACTTTATCTCCTTATCTGGGACTATGAGTAATGACATACAGAAGCTCCCTACAATCTAATAACTGACATTTACATGTGTTTTACATGTGCACTGTCATAAAAAGGGGCCTCTGAGTGCATTCTAGTCCCAGCCTCCACTATATGGTCATAGATTCTACAGTACTTAGGTTTCCTTCAGAACAGGGAAAGTCATCAGACTTTCTGGATGCACAGGCTGGTCTGCAGCCTCACTGTTCACATACACTCTTGAGGCTGCTTATTGTCAGTACAGTTCCAGGGATAAGATGGTTTCCAGATAAAACAAAAATGTAATAGTCCATGAAAACATATCTTATGGGTACTCATTAGAAGCGCCTTGCCAAGGCGCTTCTAATGAGTAACCACAACATATTTTTTCATGGACAAATAAGAAAAATATTAACTGTTTCTTTTGGGTTTTTTGTTAAAAAAAAAGCCCTTATCTGATGCTTTTGTGTGATTTGTCTCGGTATGAAGTGGAGTTGCTGATAAAATAGGTATAAATTATAACAACTTCCTTTATTGTTATCATGATAATGGTGCAATATTAAACTATATAATGCAGACTTATCAAATATGTTCAAAATGACCAAGATTAAATAAGTTTGTCCAGCTGTTGTTAAAGGCTTCAGATATCACATGGTCTCTCTCTCTCTCTGTCTCTCTCTCCTCTCCTTCCATCCATCTCTGAAAACAGCTACCTAACAATGGAATTCTCAGTTCTGCAAAATATAACTAATTACTTATCTCTTATATCTTTTATTATAAACACTGAATCAAGCTACTTGAGTGTTGTTTTTTTGTGTGTGTTTACTTCTTTGTAGATAATATCTCAATTTTCTCCATTACTCTAAGCAGGCAGAATTAAAATACAGTGTAGACCCTGATCTCATCATGTTCTTCTGCAACTCATCTCGGTTTACACTGTTTGCTCAGGCCTGACTGCCTGAATTTTTATGGTTAATATGTTTTAATCTTTTTATTTTAGAAAACAGGACACACATGGAATGTCAAGTCCTGTTTAAGGGAAAATAAGACATCACTCAATCAGTGTGTGTTAAATTCATCTTCAGCATGCAAAGGGTTGATCTAATGGAACAGGTGCAATATTTGATGTGTCAAACACAAATCTGCCTTATGCCAACAACAAAGGCCACAAATAGGCTACACATCTGAGCCATACCTGGAATCTGTTAAAGAAAGTGGTCTGGGCCATGACTGTTTTTAGTGTTAGTCATATTGTTGCTTTTTCTAATGATAGGCCTAATATCTTTATTATCTTCTAATCAAACAATATTATCACACATATCTCCAGATAAGACATTTTTCAACCAAAATATATATATATTCTTCTTATTTCTCCATGAAATCATATATTGTGGGTACTCATTAGAATTGCCTGTTTGAGGTAAATAAAGAGGCAATTCTAATTACCCACAATATGTTTTCATGGAGAAGTATTGTAACTACCCCACTAATCTGGGGGTAAAAATATATTAGGCTAATGTAGTGTGGTGTAATTTCCTTCATGTGTATGTAACATATTTACCATATGTATTCGGACAGACAGGCCTGAGCAAACAGTATAGACCCAGATGAGACGCCGTAGAACGCGACGTCTCATCTGGGTCTACACTGTTTGCCACTCATCCAGCAATTTTTAGACACAACATCGGGTAGTGAATTGTACTGGTTCAAATTTTAGAACATATATGGTAAGGAGTTGAGGTGTCTGAATACTTAGGGTAAATACGGTAACAGGTTTTGTTAAGAGCAAATCAAGTTGTTAAAGAGCACACAGATGTCATTATTATTATTGTTGTTGATTTGTTTCTTGTACAATACTTCTTTCTTTCATTCATTCACATCCCTAATCCCAAAATTAAGTTGGCTATTTTCATTCATTTGAGGTGTTTTTGCTTCCATTTTCAGAACTCTGCTTTTGAGGACCATTAAGTCGTTAAGTGTGAAGGTTTCAAGTCATCTCCAAATGGCGGTAACTTATTTCAATACTGACTACACAAGCACCTTTGAAGCTCAGACTTGTGTTGACCTCAGTTCTTAAACTGCGAAGCAAATAGTAAAAGATGACAATCTTATATTTCAATGAAACTAAGGCTTGATATTTCATATGAATCTTCTGCTAGAGAAGACACTGCCATCTTGGATTTCCGAATGGAACGACATTAGCTATTTTTGATCTACAAGTTAGCCCAATACTTCCTACCAAGTTTCAAGTCAATTGGCCTTTCTATTCATGAGAAGTTCAAAATAGATCTTCAAGACAGCCACCACATTGACCATCTTGGGGAAAAAAAAACAACATCAGAAGGATTTTTAGCTATTTTTGATCTGCAAGTCACCCTGATACTTCCTTATCCTACCAAGTTTTGAGTCTTTTGGCCTTTAGGTTCAGGAGAAGAAGTTCAAAATGGAATTTCAAGATGGTCGCCATGGAGGCCAGCTCGGATTTCTAATCAGAATCATTTTAGCTATTTTTGGTCTGCAAGTGACCCCAATACTTCCTACCAAGTTTTGAGTCAATTAGCCGTTCCCTTCAGAAGTTCAAAATAGATTTTCAAGAAGGCAGCCAAGGCAGCGATGTTTGATTTCTGATCAGAACAATTTTAGCTGTTTTTGATCTATAAGTTGCCCAGATACTTCCTCTAAGTTTCAAGCCAATTGGCCTTTCCCTTCATGAGAAGAAGTTCAAAATACCGTATTTACCCTAAGTATTCAGACAACTCAACTCCTTTCCATATATGTTCTAAAATTTGAACCAGTACAATTCACTACCCGATGTTGTGTATAAAAATTGCTGGATGAGTGGCAAACAGTGCAGACCCAGATGAGACGCCGCATTCTGTGGCGTCTCATCTGGGTCTAAACTGTTTGCTCAGGCCTGTCTGTCCGAATACATATGGTAAATACGGTAGATTTTCAAGATGACCACCATGGCACCTGTCTTTGATTTTGGATCAGAATGATTTTTTTCTATTTTTGATCTGCAAGTCATCCTGATACTTCCTACAAAGTTTAGAGTCAACTGGCTTTTCAGTTCAGAAGTTTAAAACACATTTTCAAGATGGCTGCCGTGGTGGCCATCTTGGATTTCCGACTGGAACAATTTTAGCTATGTTTGATCTGCAAGTTATCCTGATACTTCCTATAAAGTATAGGTTTGGCCTTTGGGTTTAGGAGCAGCTCAAAATAGATGGCGACCATCTTGGATGACCGATCCGAACAATTTTAGCTATTTTTGGTCAACAAGTTGCCCCGATACTTCCTACCGAGTTTCAAGTCAATTGGTCATTCGGTTCAGGAGAAGAAGTGCAAAATTGATTTTCAAGATGGCAACCAGGGCAGTCATCTTGGATTTCTTATCAGAATGATTTTAGCTATTTTTTATCCACAAGCTGGTCTTACAGTTCAGAAGCGCAAAATAGATTCTCAAGATGGCCACCACCTTGGATTTCCGATCGGGATAATTTTAGCTATGTTTTATCTACAATCCACCCCGCTACTTCCTGCCAAATTTGAGTCAGTTGGACCTGGGGTGAAGGAGCAGTAGTCTTTTAAAGCAAATTGTTGACGCTGTACGACGGATGACCAATTACAATAGCTCACCTTCAGCACTTCGTGCTCAGGTGAGCTTATAAGACATGACATGTGATAGGATGATTCATGTGAAATGTCACTCCTTTTTCTCTGAAAAATGAAAAAAAGAAAGATACTTAAGAAATGTTGTCTGCTACAATTTTGCATGGTGCATTAGGGTTTAACCTTTAAAGCGCCAAGCAAAATTTGTAGCAGATAAGATTTTAAAATATATTTTTTTTATTATTTTTCTGTGAATTATAAGACCTGACATTTCATGTGAATTGTCTGCTAGAAATGTCATCAGAGAAAAATAATAATAAAAAAAAAATACTAATCAAAATGTCGTCTGCTGCAGTTGTGATTGGCGTTTCAATGGTTAATTTCCCAGTGTGCCCGTTTTCAAATCACTTCTTCTCATATATTCCAAACTCTTCAGACAGGCGATGCACAATTTGAGATAATCAATGTATGCACCTTGAGATCTGCATAAAAGTGCAGCTTGCATCTTAAATAATCATTTGCGAAAATCTATCCAACATCGCCTGCCGTGAGAAATGCTGACAGATATTAATATTTTCTGCAAAAAGTCTGTTACAATTCTGCATCATGATTACCATGAAATTGAGATATTTCCTTGCTGTTTAACTCTTAAATATAGCTGCAGCAGATGAAAATTTGATTTGTTTTTATTTTTCAGAGAAAACAAGTCTTGACATTTCATGTGAATTGTCTGCCAATTCAGATAAATTCAGATGAAATGTCAAAAGTTATTTTCTCTGGAAAATAAAAACTGTCTTCTACTACACAGTTTGCTTGGCGCTTTAAGGGTTAACAAAAAAAGATTGATCTCTATCAATGATTCATGCAAAAGGAGGTTTTTGTTTGTGTTGAGGTTTTACGGCCCAGTCAACCCAATGGGGTCATGTCGAGCGCGGTCAGTTTATCTAACCACACGTTTACTGGGCAGGCTTAGTCCTCTAAGCGGTTAACCAGTATTGTGCACATTCTTTCGCCAGAAACTGACAACTGCCCTTCTTGAATCAGCGGAAGGGAGAGAATGACCATAGAAAATATTTCATGATCAATCTCCACGAAAGAATGTTGCTGACCTCGGCAGGGTTGAACCCTGGACCTCCTGGTCTCCAGTCGGACGGCGCATAAAAGGAGGTTTAAACACACAGGCATAGCCCAAGATATGATAATTTTTTAATGAGTATTTTTATTATTTTTGCACCAAATCATCTTGTGTGTACTCATTTGAATTGCCTCAGTGTGAGTTCTAATGAGTACTCACAAGATAGGTTTTAGTGTAAAAATAACAAAAATATCTACTGAATGCTCCTTTTATCTGGACCTATAAATTACATCAGCAATGAAGGCCCAGATCAGCCAATCATGGGCTACAATTTCTGATTCTAAAGTATATGACTACATTACAGAAACACGCCTATTCAAATCTATTGAAAATTTTACAACCAAAAAAGGAAATTTTTCAGATAAAAAAATTCTGATATTTTTCATATCTCTGCTCAAAACATAGATTGTGGGTACTCACAATCTATGTTTTTGAGCAGAAATAAGAAAAATTATGAATACCCCTGTAAACCCAAGTTTCACTGTATAAAAGTGGGGTTTAAAGGGGTCAAAACTATATACCGTAGGCGTGTTTTCGTAATGAGAAACAGCCCTTATCAGACCTTGATAAGAGGGATAGCCAGATAATAAGTTTCTGAGCGTCCTTGGTAAGTTACCGTATTTACCCTAAGTATTAAAACACCTCAACTCCTTACCATACTTGTTCTAAAATTTTAACAAGTGCATTTTACTACACAATGTTGTGTCAAAAAATTGCTGGATGAGTGGCAAACAGTGTTAGACCCTGATGAAACGTCACATTCTGTCTACACTGTTTGCTCAGGCCTGTCTGTCCGAATACATATTATGGTAACATAGGTCTAGATAAGAGTGGGTATCAGGTAAATATTTTTCTTATTTCTCCACGAAAACAGGTGGAGAAAGCCGAGGCACTTCTAATGAGTACCCACAACATACATTTTCATGGAGAAATACAAAAAATACCAAATACTTTTTGGTTGAAAAAAGCATCTCATCTAAAGCTATAGGTAAATACGGTATGGTCCATGATTGTGGCCATTACGAAAACACACCTATGTAATTTTGACCCCCTCAAACCCCACTTTTATATAGTAAAACTGAGGTTTACAGGGGTATACAGTATTTTTCTTATTTCTGCTCAAAAACATAGATTGTGGGTACTCGTTAGAACCATCTCGCTGAGGTGGTTCTAACGAGTACCCACAATCTATGTTTTGAGCGGAAATATGACAAATATCAGAATTTTTATCTGAAAATTTTCATTTTTTTGGTGGTAAAATTTTCAGTATATTTGAATAGGCGTCTTTCTTGACATCTTCTATATTATTTTTTCACAAAAAACATATGATGTGGATAGGCATTTAACCCTTGCCTTGCTGAATACATTAAGATGCCATGCCCACTTCTAATTTCCAGCCAATCAGATTACTTGATCCAGGTTTTTGATAGATATTCACATATTTAATGACAAACAGTGCAGATCCAGATCAATTGGAAACTGATCTGGATCTACACTGTTTGCTAATACCGGGCATGTCATGTTCAGCAAGAGAAGGGTTAAAGCAGCTTAGTGAGGCTATTCTAATGAGTTCCCACAACATATATTTTCATTGAGAAATAAGAAAAATATTTACCTGATACCCTCTCTTATTCAGAGCTACATCAGAACAGTCAGCATATGTAAAAAGCTCCCTTATTGAGGTTATTTTTTTTGTCTGCAATTGATTTCTACCATTATAATCATCTGTAGTCCTGACGTCATCCATGTCATCTCCCATCAGGCCTCTAGTTAATTGTCTTATTAAGAGATAAAAATACTGGTTTATTCTTATTTCTCCACGAAAATCATAATGTTGTGGGATATACCTCATTATTACTTTCACTGAGATGATTCTGAGATTTTCTATCACACTCTAAACAATTCTGACCATCCACCTCTAAAAATTTTCCAAGTTTCCTCTTCGGGACTGCATTTTGTTTGTTTTTGACTGGTCTTTATTTTTCACCCACAGGGTAACTGCTTACCATTCGTTCTTACCCTAAATTTTGAACAAGTCCATTTGACAGCTGTCAGTACAGAAGGAATTTGGAAGATAGCCCATTCATGCATTGGACCCGAAGATTAGTGGGACTCACTAAAAAAGGTCTCCTTCTGAAGAAGCCAACTGATCTGGATCTGCACTGTTTGCCATTAAGTATGTAAATTCATATCAACAATGTGGACGAAGTAATCTGATTGGGTGAAAATTAGAAATGGGAGTGGCATCTTAATTTATTCAGCATGAAGAGGGTTAAATCATTCACTGCATATTCATGAAGACTCCTTTTCTAATGGTTCAGCTCAACTCTTCAGCTCATCTTGAAATAAATGGAGACAAGATGGGGATAGAAGGTGATAGGTTCTTTTTGATAAGATTCTGATATCATGTTAGAGATAGTGGATAATGGTTTTTTTCCCTTTCTGCATCTGAACTATATTCAGTATCAAAAACAGAGGTGACTTTTCTTTCCATTTTCATGTAAAAACTTTCCTTGTTGTTCCACAGAAACATGTAGGATCCAGAGAAGTATTAACCCTTGTTCTGCTGAATAAATTAAAATGCCATGCCTAAGTCTATTTTTTTCAGCCAATCAGATTACTTGATCTGGATTGTTGCTATAAATTCACAATCTTAATGACAAACAGTGCAGATCCAGATCAGTTGGCTTCTTAAGAAGCCAACTGATCTGGATCTATACTGTTTGCAAAGGCAGGGTATATCCGGGTTCAGCAGGACAGGATTAATTAATGATAAATCATGGTGAAGTTTCACCAGTTTTTCATAAAACATACATTGTGGGTACTTATTAGGAGTGCTTCATAAGGGTACTCATTGAAGAACCTCTATGAAGCACTTTGTTTGTTTGTTTGTTTGTTTGTTTTGAGATTCTTCGGCCCAGTCAACCCATTGGGGTCATGTCGAGCATGGTCAGTTTACCTAAACACACATTTACTGGGCAGGCTTAGTCCTCTAAGCTGTTAACCAGTATTGTGCACATTCTTTCTCCAGAAACTGACAAACTGCCCTTCTTGAATCAGTGGAAGGGACAGAATGACCGTAGAAAATATTTCATGATCAATCTCTACGACAGAATGTTGCCAACCACAGGGGTCAAACCCACAACCTCCTGATCATCAGTCGGACACGTATCCAACTGTGCCATGGAGGCCGGCCCATGAGGCACTTCTAATGAGTACCAACAATCTCCATAAAACATTTGTTGTGGGTACTCATCAGAAGTGCCTCATACAGGGGTACTCAACAGAACCTCTGTGAGGCACTTTTAATGAGAAACCACACTCTCCATATAAACATGTTGCATGTACTCATTAGAAGTGCCTCATAGAGGTTCTTCTAATGAGTACCCCTATGGGGCACTTCTAATGAGACCCACAACATACGTTTTTATGATTTTTTGATTGAATGTGTTGGGGTTTAACGACACATCAACCCTTGTGTGTCATTTTGTGTCCTCTCCCAGAGAAAGGGAGAAAAGAGATAGAAGAGATAGTGGGAAATGAATGAGAGGGACAGGGAAGAAAGAGGAAAATGAATGAAAGTGAAGAAACAGAAGAAATAAAAACGTTCCTCCTTTATCCTTACCAGCTACAAGGATAGCAGGCTTTGCCCAACTGTAAGCCAATATCAGTTGGATGCCCCAGTGACGTAAGATACAGGACACCTTCGCCACACCCAACCAACCCCTCTATGTTTTTATGGAGAAATAAAAAAAAATTATCCCAGAATTATTGTCAAATACTCTTTCCTTAACAAGTCCACTTTATCTTGAGATACAGTCTTTCAAGCAACACTACAGCAGGTTTTTGGAGTAGCAGGAAGATAGCAACAGAAGGCAACTTTCACTCAATCACTTGAAAATAATGACTTATACCCCTGATCAGATAAGACAGATAGGAGAAATAGATCCATGTTACTCATGTTTACCTGGTAAACGAGAGGCCTAAGCATTCTAAGGTTCATAATACAGCATAGCTCTAGATAATAAACAGTTAGACTGGCTCCAGTCTCAAGTGATTTTTTTTCTTATAATTCTATTGAATAATCCACTAAAATAAAACCAAAATACTATCATGACTATAAAGGCTGGTCACTAGTGACCAGCCTTTATAGGCATGATATTATTTTGGTTTTATTAAAGTGGATTATTAAACAGGATTATGAGAAAAATATTTAGTCACTGGAGACTGGAGCCAGTCTAATAAACAGGTTTCTTATTTCTACACAGAAACATATCTTGTGGTACTCATAAGAAATACCTATTTTCTTGGAAAATATGAAAAAATATCACAGAATTATTACTTGTTCTGAAGGGTTAACCACCATGCACCAAAGGGTACACAGAATATAAGCTTTATAGTGAGCACATGCTATAGCAATTACAAGAAGAAATCTATCTAAACAAATAGTGCTATAAGTGATCAATCAGGATTGTTTCATTTATTAATTTAGGTAAACAAGGTGAAAAACACCCACATCCCATAGGCAAAACCCGAAGATTCAGGTCAGCCTGATTTCATAAACCTCTTTATAATACTATTGCTTGGATCCAAAGCAAAAACAGTGTCAGCTAAACAGACATATTGTATCCAAACAAAAATGTATAGAGTATATAGGAAAATAACCTTAAATGGTCATTTTTCTACACAATCTATACATTTTTGGTTTGGATACAACACTTTTTGGGTCCCTCTTAAACCACCTTATATCCGAAATGTTTTATAATGAAATGTCCTATAAAGATGTTGCCGTGTACATTGTACAGATTTTTTTAGCAATGCTAACCATTTGCAGTCAATCTGAGTTGACCTATGTTGTCGCTACCGCTGCCAATCAAATATCTTAATGTCTGGCAATTGCCATGACATTTATAGACATTAATGCAGTATAACCAAAGTAGATTCCTTCTACAATTGTGTACACTAGCCCAAGAAGTCTAGAACAACTCAGGCATTCGAGTACGTAACCTGTAAACCTCTTGCAGCCCTAACGGTCAGATATCCAATTCTATCTGATAACTCTTAAGATGGGTATAGATAAATATTTTTCTTATGTCTCAAACATATGTAGTGGGTACTTGTTTGTTTTCATGGAGAATTAGAACAGTACCAAAAATTTCCTAATCAAGGGCAATTTTATCTGCTTAAAACTTGTTCATGAATCAATTGCCATAAAAAAAAGCACAATACTCAACAGTGGATTACAGAAAGCACCTACTGCCTTCAGATTCCTTACAAAGTTTTCTATAAAACCCTAGCTCCAGATAAGAGGGCTGAACAAAAGCATGTTATCGGGAGCTATGAAAGCTCCACAATTAATTATTTCCCTTTTCCTTTCATACTTTTTCACTTATGATCTATGATCAAAAACACAATTCTATAGAAAGGATATTTCCACATAAATATATTTCCATGAAAATGTACTTTGTGGGTACTCATTTAATGGCCTTGCAGAGGCATTTCTAACCAGTACCACCAATTTATGTTTTGTACAGAAATAATAAAAAAAAATCAACCCTTTTTGGTTAAGTCTGGAGCAGTTTGATCAGGGTCTATTCTGTTTGCTATGACCTACATGTCCAAATATTTGTGGTAAATATAATGTATTTTACTACTACCAATAATGTTATGCTACCTTAACCTCAGTGGGGCATCCAGTAAATTTGATGAAAGTAACAGTCTTTTTAAGAAACATACCCAAGGATTAGCCATTATCAGAACCATAGTTACTGTAATAACCCTAAGTATTGGGACAGACAGGTCTAAGCAAACAGTGTAGACCCACAGCAGATGCTGCAGAATGCACATTTGATCAGGGTATACACTATTTGCCAATCATCCAGCAGTTTTCACTTCAGATATAACATATACATGTATTACTACTACAGTAATGTTACTACTACCAGTAATATTATGCTACCTTAACCTTTGTCATGCTGAATAAATTAAGATGCCACACCCACTTCTAACTGTCAGCCAATCAGATTCCTTGGTCCAGATTGTTGATATAAAGTCACATACTTAATGGCAAACAGTGCAGATCCAGATCAGTTGGCTTCTTCAGAAGCCAACTGATCTGGATCTATGCTGTTTGCAAAGACAGAGTATATCCGGCTTCAGCAGGATACGGGTTAAACCTCAATGGGGCATCCAGTAAATTTGATGACAGTAACTTCTTTTTAAGAAACATATCCACTTGTTAGCCATTATGAGAACTACAGTTACCATAACATAAGAAGTACTAGGACAGACAGGCCTGAGCAAACAGTTTAGACCCTGATCAGAACACAGCATCTGATCTGGGTCTACATAGTCTGCCACTCATCCAGCAACTTTTAGACACATCAACAGGTAGCAAAATGGACACATAAAAATTTTAGGAAAAGTATGGTAAGCAGTTATGGTTGTAGTTGAACGTTTCACGGCCCAGCAAACACTATAAGGTTTGTTGAGCTGGTCAGTTATCCTACTCACTGGTCAGTTATCCTACTCACTGGTCAGTTACCCTACTCAAACTTTTTCCTGAGCAGCCTTTGTCTTCTAAGCAGTTTACAAGTACTCTGTGCACATACTTTCACCAGTAACTGACAACTGCCCTTCTAAAATCAGCAGAAGGGGGAGAATGACCGTAGAAATAATTTCATGATCAATCCCCACAAAAGTTAGGAAGCCAAGCTGCGATTCCAACTTGCCAACCCTGGATCAGCAGTCAGATACACGCCTGACTGCACTAAGAAGCCTGTCATGAAGTAATGGTTTCCCAATATTTAGGGAGTACTGGGACAGATAGGTCTTTGCAAATAGTGTAGACCCAGATCAGATGCTGCAGACTGTGGCATCTGATCAGGGTCTACATGGTTTGCCATACATACAGCAATATTTTAGACATGTCAACGGGTAGTAAAATGCACTATTTCAAATTCAAGGACAAGTATGGTAAGTAAATAAGGTGTCCCAATACTCAGGGTAGTAGAATGGATTATTTCAAATTCAAGGACAAGTATGGTAAGTAAATAAGATATCCCAATGCTTGGGGTAGTAGAATGGATTATTTCAAATTCAAGGACAAGTATGGTAAGTAAATAAGATATCCCAATACTTAGGGTAGTAGAATGGATTATTTCAAATTCAAGGACAAGTATGGTAAGTAAATAAGATGTCCCAATACTTAGGGTAGTAGAATGGATTATTTCAAATTCAAGGTCAAGTATTGTAAGTAAATAAGATGTCCCAATCCTGAGGGTAGTAGAATGGATTATTTCAAATTCAAGCACAAGTATGGTAAGTAAATAAGGTGTCCCAATACTTAGGGTAGTAGAATGGACAATTTCAAATTCAAGGACAAGTATGGTAGGTAGATAAGGTGTCCCAATACTTAGGGTAGTAGAATGGACAATTTCAAATTCAAGGACAAGTATGGTAGGTAGATAAGGTGTCCCAATACTTAGGGTAGTAGAATGGACAATTTCAAATTCAAGGACAAGTATGGTAAGTAAATAAGGTGTCCCAATATTACGGTAGTAGAATGGCCAATTTCAAATTCAAGGACAAGTATGGTAGGTAGATAAGGTGTCCTAATACTTAGGGTAGTAGAATGGATTATTTCAAATTCAAGGACAAGTATGGTAGGTAGATAAGGTGTCCCAATACTTAGGGAAAATACGGTAAATATGGAACTGCATGACACAGCAGTATACTGAGGGAAATGAAAATCACCTGCTATTAAGTAGGATTTCTTGGCTTACTTTATTATAGATTAAAATACATATGCAGAAACCATGCCAATTTCCAACTGAGTTCTGCATCAGAAGCTGTATAAATGAGAAATAAAATAGTCATTCTGAATTAAAATATCTTAAGACACACTGTTCCAGATTATCTGAGAATTCTGGAGATTTTTTTTACCACACCCAAACATATGTTGTGGGTACTCATTCTAATGACCTCACTTTTTTTTTTTTTTTTTTTTTTTTTTTTGGGGGGGGGGGGGGGGGGGGGGTGGAGGGGAGGGCATAAAAATCATGTAAAATTATCATCTTTAACTGAAGCTATGTCAGACATACCTCCAGATAAGGCACTTTTTTTTTTTTTTGGCCAAAAAGTACTGATATTTTTATTATTTCTCAAAAAAAAAAATAAAAAAAAATAAAACTAGAGCTGGTGCTTGTAAAACACTATGCCCCCAACTGCCTGACTCTTAACACTGTTTGACTCCAACACTGCTTAGCCATGACGGTAACAACAGTACAAATATATGATTTCAATGTTATTTTATCAAAGGGAAATAACTCTAAAATAGGAGATGATTGGGATAAGAAAAAAATACGGATCACCTATTTTTTCATGAGGAATCAAAACATGAAATTTCAAAACATTAGCATACATGGTTCTAAACTTATGCTATACACAATAAAGCAACGACTTTAAATGGCCTGAAATTGCGAAGGGCCATAACTCCAACATTTCATTTAATTGGTTCAAAATTTATTCAGGTGATCTCCTCCTCAATCCCAATCAGTATACCAAATATCATGGCTCTAGCTTAAATACTTTTTGAGATATCTTGCTGAAAAAGTCAAAATGCCTAGAACTACAAAGGGCCATAACTACATCAATTTTTCATGGAATTCCCTAAAAAACAAACCAGGTAATCTCCACATCATCCCCAATCAGCATATAATATTTCAAGACCCTAGCTTAAGTGCTTTTCGAGAAATCTTGCTGACAAGGTCAAAATGAGCAGAACTGCAAAGGGCCGTAACTTTATCAATATTTTCATGGAATTCTCTCAAAATATAATCGGGTAATGTACACATCATTCCCACTCACTGTATCGAATTTCAAGAACCCAGCTTAAATACTTTTCAAGATATCTTGCTCACAAGATTTAATTCTGATTTTTTTCAAAGGGGCATAACTTTAAATAAACATGCTAGACAAGAAACAAAATATGGGTCAGCTATTTTTTCATTGGGAACCCAAATATAAAATTTCAAAACCCTAGCGTGCAGGGTTCTTAAGATATGGCATGCACAAAAAAAGCTTGATGAACGGACAAACAGTCGGATGGACAAATGAAGGCAAAATAATATGCCCCATCGATTTCATTCGAAACTGGGGGCATAATCAGGTCATCTACTCATCGCTACCAATCTATTCATCAAGTTTCAAGGCTCCAGCTTCAATAGTTTTTGAGATATTTTGTTCACAAGGGAAACATGCCCAAATTTACAAAGGGCCATTACTTATGAAATATTTTTCAGAATTTACAAAAAAATTAATCAGGTCATCTACTCATCATTACCAATCAATTCACCAAGTTTCAAGTCTCTAGCTCTAATAGTTTTTGAGATATTTTGCTGACAAGATAAAAATGCCCAAAATAACAAAGGGGCATAACTCAAGAAGTATATTTCAAAATTTCTTCAAAAGTTAATCAGGTTGTCTACTCATCACTACCGGTCTATTCATCAAGTGTCAAGGCTCTAATTCCAACAGTTTTTGAGATATTTTGCTGACAAGGTAAAATTGCCCAAAATTACAAAGGGCCATAATTCATGAAGTATTTTTCAGAATTTCTTCAAAAATTACTCAGGTCATCTACTCATCACTACAAATCCATTTACTAAGTTTCAAGGCTCTAGCTCTAACAGTTTTTGAGATATTTTGCTGACAAGATAAAAATGCCTAAAATTACAAAGGGGCATAACTCAAGAAGTATATTTCAAAATTTCTTCAAAAGTTAATCAGGTTGTCTACTCATCACTACCAGTCTATTCATCAAGTTTCAAGGCTCTAGCTTCAATAGTTTTTTAGATATTTTGCTGACAAGTTAAAAATGCCCTAAATTACAAAGGGCCATAACTCATGAAGTGTTTTTCAGAATTTCTTCAAAAGTTAATCAGGTCATCTACACATCACTACAAATCCATTTACTAAGTTTCAAGGCTCAAGCTCTAACAGTTTTTGAGATATTTTGCTGACAAGGTAAAAATGCCCAAAATTACAAAGGGCCATAACTCAAAAGGCATTTTTCAAAATTTCTTCAAAAGTTAATCAGGTTGTCTACTCATCACTACCAGTCTATTCATTAAGTTTCAAGGCTCTAGCTCCAACAGTTTTTGAGATATTTTGCTGACAAGATAAAAATGCCCAAAATTACAAAGGGCCATAACTCATGAAGTATTTTTCAGAATTTCTTCAAAAGTTAATCAGGTCATCTACTCATCACTACAAATCCATTTACTAAGTTTCAAGGCTCTAGCTCTAACAGTTTTTGAGATATTTTGCTGACAAGGTAAAATTGCCCAAAATTACAAAGGGCCATAACTCAAGAAGTATTTTTCAAAATTTCTTCAAAAGTTAATCAGGTTGTCTACTCATCACTACCAGTCTATTCATCAAGTTTCAAGGCTCTAGCTTTAATAGTTTTTGAGATATTTTGCTGACAAGATTGCATCCATATTTTTTCAAAGGGCCATAACTCAGAAAAAGGGCATAATCCTGTCAAGAAAAAAAATACGTGTCAGCTATTTTTTCATGAGGAATCCATATATGAAATTTCAAAACAGTAGCATTCACGGTTTTAAAGTTATGCTATGCATCAAAAAGCGTGACGAACGGACGGACAGACGGACGGACGGACGGACGGACGGACGGACGGACGGACGGACGAACAACCCAGAAGCAATATGCCCCTCCAACTTCTTTGAAGTTGGGGGCATAAAAAAATACATACATTACTGATATTTAGTATACAGTATTGATATTTGAAAACATACTTTGTGGGTACTCATTAAAAGTGCCTCAGTGAGGCACTTCTAATGAGTACCCACAATGATGTATGTTTTCATGGAGAAATAAGAAAAATATTTCCTTGATAACCCCTTTTATCTATAACTATGGGTTCAACTCAATCTGTGTATTAATCAGTCTGATCAGTGTATGATAATGATGGTTTGGTGTTCTGTGTCTCTTCCAACTTTGTTCAACCCTTGTCCTGCTGAACCCAGATATACCCTGTCATTGTAAACAGTGTAGATCCAGATCAGTTGGCTTCTGAAGAAGCCAACTGATCTGAATCTGCACTGTTTGCTATTAAGTATGTGAATTTATAGCAACAAACCGGATCTAGCAATCTGATTGGCTGAAAATTAAAAGTGGGCATGGCATCTTAATCTATTCAGCATGACAAGGTTTAAGTCATATTAAGACAATGGAAGGGTGATAATGAAAGGCTCTGTGCAATGAAGCACCTTACAGTCATGAGCTGAATTCTGTCTTCTTTGGATTCGTACCTGGGACCTCGTGGTCTGCAGTCAGGAGCGCTACTTGTACAGCCATACAGATGCTTCTCTGATCAAGGTGAGAACTGGCTGCTCATATTATAAGGACTTTGAAAGTCTTGGATTCTAACTGGAATATACTTGTGCATGCATTGACATGATCTACCATATCACCCTAAATAATCAGAGCAAACAATATAGACCAAACTGTTCCTTTAGTTTGATCAGGGTCTACACTGCTTGCAAATTCCATTACTATATATTAGATATAGCCCCAAGCAGCAAAAGAGATGTTTAAATTTTAAGGTAAGTGAGGTAAGAAGTTAATAAGCCAAAATATTTTGGTCAATTATAATATCCATTCTGATGTGCAATGCATGAAAAGGGTCCTTATGTAAAAGGTCCTTATGTAATCTGCAGACAATGCACATAAGTGCAGGCTGATCAGGGCCTTCTTTGTCCGCTTACAGAATCAGTGGATTCTGTAGTATATGTCAACAAACAGAACATGCCCAGATTAGACTGCACAGATTGGCATGGTGATCTGGACCAATGTTATCCTCAAAATGGATAAGGGCCCTCTTCGTGCATTGCGCATCATTTTTTTGTCTCAATATCATTATTAAAAAATGTCACAGATTTCTGGAACTAACTTTGCAGGAACTCTTTCATATGAGCCACAACATCAGAAAACAGACCTTAGCACATGTGCCCCTAGTGAAGATTCAGATCGGCCTGCACATTCATGCAGTCTAATCAGAATCTTCACCGGGCACACTTTGGATAGCCAAGGATGCAAAGTTTCTTCATGTGGACAATGAACTCTGATCAGAATGTGTGGATGTGCAGGCTGATTTGAGTATTTGTTGGACACACGTCAGAAGGTACATTTTCTCCCACTTTGACTCATACAATATCATCACAGCATTTACGTTTTTTTCTGTTAGTGCTAAATATCCAGGCATAATTTTCCCACAGACAATCCTCATTCTTGGAAACTATTTCAAGTATTATTTAATTTCTCATTAATTCATTCACTTTGTACTGCACAGCTGTTTAACTAAGGTCTAATTTTAGCTAATCAAAACTGCAGCAGATAACATCTTGACTTTCTTTGGGTGGATTTTTCAGAGAACATAAGGCTTGACATTTCATGTGAATCATCTGCCTGGCCGGGGCTTTTATGGGGGGTGCACTTCAGAGAAAATAAGGTTTGACATTTCATGTGAATCATCTGCCTAGCAGATTTTCTTTGTGCTGAGGTTTTACGGCCAGTCAACCCAATGAAGTCATGTCGAGCACAGTCAGTTTACCTAACCACACTTTTACTGGACAGGCTTAATCCTCTAACCAGTTAACCAATATTGTGCATAATCTTTCGCCAAAACTGACAACTACCCTTCTTGAATCAGCAGAAGGGAGAGGATGACCATAGAAATTATTTCTTGATCAAATCTCCACAACAGAATGTTGCCGACCCGGCAGGGGTCAAATCCGCAACCTCCTGATCACCAGTTGGACGTGCATCCGAGCCATCAAGGCCGGCTGCCTAGCAGATGATTCACATAAAATGCAAAGTCTTATTTCTTCTGAAAATAATAAAAAAATTAGAATGCTGTCTGCTACAATTTTGCTTCACCCTTAAAGGATTAGAGGTTTACATGTGAAACATACAACAAGATCTCCAGATGAAATTAATAGACAACAAATATGTGGTATTTTTTTCTGCTGTGTCTGATCTGGGTTTATACTGTTTACTCTGTACTGTCTGTCCAAATAATTAACCCTTGTCCTGCTGAATAAATTAAGATGTCATGCCTCTTCTTATTTTCAGCCAATCAGATTACTTGATTTAGATTGTTGATATAAATTCACATACTTAATGGCAAACAGTGCAGATCCAGATCAGTTGGCTTCTTTAGAAGCCAACTGATCTGATCTACACTGTTTGCAAAGGCAGGACATATCCGGGCTCAGCAGGACTAGAGTTAAGATACATAGCATAGCTCCAGAGTGGGTTATAGATAATTTTATTTTCTTATTTCTCCACAAAAACATATTTTGTGGGGTACTCATTAGAAATATCTTGGTGAGGCACTTCTAATGAGTACCCACAACATATGTTTTCATAGAGAAATAAGAAAAATATCACCACTTATCTGAAGCTAAGTAATAAACTGTAGCTCATTTATCCAGCCTAAGTAACTCATGCTCTCAATGTGAAACAGTACCAACAGAGTGATGTCCCTCTTTTTTTTTATGCATCCAGGCAATAGAGTGCAGCAGAACTCTCAAAATACCACATCACTATCAAATCCATAAAAAAAAGACTTGGCACAAGTATGAACATTGCTGGTGGTGGAATTTTTCTCATAATGCCTTACAATTCATTTAACAGATCATAAACATATGAGCTTCACCTCGACATCAGCCGACTATGTCTTGAGCAGGTACTGTAAATGCACAGCCTGACTGGGGGCAACAATGAATGTCCATGTAATAGGGTCTACTGTACCTGAAAAGGTTCTTCTTATAGATTAAACAAAAAGTAAAATATAACACTCCACACAGAGACATTTTTCTTGTTTCTCAATAAAGGGAGATAAGAGCAGGTATCCTGAAAAAAAAGCATGTTATCTGGAACTATGTGCAGACAATACTTTTTGTTAGTTTTGCACCTAAAACCTATATAGGAACTCAATAAAATACCCTTGGCAATGTTTTGGTACAAATAATAACAACAAAATATCCTAAATATGAACTTAACTCAGACCTGTGGAGTGTTGAAATAACCAGGCAAAAGAGATCAAGTTGGAGCAATAGAACTTGGAGGTTTTGAGACATTCACATGTTCAGAACTTTTTTCTGTTTTGAGACATTCAGAACTTTTTTCTGTATATTTTCGCCTCTTCATCAGCTCAAAACTGGGATACATTTGATTTACCGAATCAGACTCTCTCAAATCACCTTCCTCTATCTTGATCTCTAAACTAAAGACTTACCTGATAATGCAGAATGATGGTCCAGACCAGCCCCAGGGTCAGTTTTGGGTTCCCATCCACTATCTCATCTGAGCGAATGTTAACTAAACGAATCTGAAATCATATGGAAATAATAACCATAGTCTAGATAAGAGTGGGTATCAGGTAAATAGTTTTCTTCTCAACGAAAACATATGTTGTGGGTTCTCATCAGAAGCGCCTCACCAAGGCACTTCTAATGAGTACCCACAACATATGTTTTTGTTGAGAAATAAGAAAAATACAGATACTTTTTGGTTGAAAAAAGCACCTTATCAAGAGCTATTAATACAGTCATAGCTCTAGATAAGAGATAATCAGTCCATAGGCCCACAGTGGGGGTAGGGGGTATTAAGTAATTTTTTTTTTTTTAATTTCTCCATGAAAACATATGTTGTGGGTACTCATTAGAAGTGCCTCAACAAGGTGCTTCTACTAAGTACCCACAACATGCATTTTTTGTGAATTTTGTTTGTGTTGAGGTTTTACGGCATAGTCAACCCAATAGGGTCATGTCAAGCTCAGTCAGTTTACCTAACTATACATTTACTGGGCAGGCTTTGTCTTCTAAGTGGTTAACCAGTATTGTGCACATTCTTTCGCCAGAAACTGACAACTGCCCTTCTTGAATCAGCAGAAGGGAGAGAATGACCGTAGAAAATATTTCATGATCAATCTCCACGAAAGAATGTGTGTTTTTTGTGAATTGTTTGTTCGTGTTGAGGTTTTATGGCCCTGTCAACCCAATGGGGTCATGTCGAGCGCGGTAAGTTTAGCCAACCACACCTTTACTGGGCAGGCTTAGTCCTCTAAGCGGTTAACCAGTATTGTGCACATTCTTTCGCCAGAAACTGACAATTGCCCTTCTTAAATCAGCGGAAGGGAGAGAATGACTGTAGAAAACATTTCATGATCAATCTCCACGAAAGAATGTTGCCGACCTCGGCAGGGGTTGAACCCATGACCTCCTGGTCTCCTGTCAGACAGTGCATCCAACTGAGCTACCGAGGCCGGCTGCATTTTTTGTGAAAAAATTACAAAAATATTAACACTTTTGGGATGAAAAAAATGCCTTATCTGCTTAAATATAATATGTGAAGACTACCATATTTGCCCTAAGTATCTGAACACCTTGAATCACTATATTTATCCTAAAATTTGAACAATTTGATCTGTCTACCCACTAATATGTTCAAAATTTGGTGGATGAGTCCACTTATTAGATGACACAATCTGTGGTGCCTGATCTGGATGTAAGACTGTTTGCTCAGGCATCATGTCTGTCTGAATACTTAGGGTAAACAAGAGCTGTCGGAGGACAGCGAGCTCGCCTGCTGGGTACATTTTATATTGTAACATTTTTATCATTAAGCCATATAATATAGGTCACACTGACCTAGATGTATTTGTATGTAAATCATTTTGTCACATAGATATAATAATCCAGGTATGACAATTCTCCATGAAATAGTAATAAAGATAAAAGGCAAAATCACTGAACCATGAAATATAGGTCACAATGACCTAGATATAGTAAGTGGTCATTCATTGGGTCACATGGAACTAATATCCCAGGTGTGACATTTATCCAACAAATATTCAAGATATAAGGCAAAATCACTGAACCATGAAATATAGGTCACACCAACAGAGATATATTTTGACGTCAATAATCGGGTCACAAGGAACTAATATCCCAGGTGTGACATTTATCCAACAAATAGTATTCAAGATATAAGGCAAAATCACTGAACCATGAAATATAGGTCACAATGACCTAGATATAGTAAGTGGTCATTCATTGGGTCACATGGAAGTAATATCCCAGGTGTGACATTTATCCAACAAATAGTATTCAAGATATAAGGCAAAATCACTGAACCATGAAATATAGGTCACACCAACAGAGATATATTTTGACGTCAATAATCGGGTCACAAGGAACTAATATCCCAGGTGTGACATTTATCCAACAAATAGTATTCAAGATATAAGGCAAAATCACTGAACCATGAAATATAGGTCACACCAACAGAGATATATTTTGACGTCAATAATCGGGTCACAAGGAACTAATATCCCAGGTGTGACATTTATCCAACAAATAGTATTCAAGATATAAGGCAAAATCACTGAACCATGAAATATAGGTCACAATGACCTAGATATAGTAAGTGGTCATTCATTGGGTCACATGGAAGTAATATCCCAGGTGTGACATTTATCCAACAAATAGTATTCAAGATATAAGACAAAATCACTGAACCATGAAATATAGGTCACACCAACAGAGATATATTTTGACATCAATAATCGGGTCACAAGGAACTAATATCCCAGGTGTGACATTTACCTAACAAATAGTATTCAAGATATAAGGCAAAATCACTGAACCATGAAATATAGGTCACATCAACAGAGATATATTTTGACGTCAATAATCGGGTCACAAGGAACTAATATCCCAGGTGTGACATTTATCCAACAAATAGTATTCAAGATATAAGGCAAAATCACTGGACCGTGAAATCTAGGTGACCTGGACCGTAAAATGTAGGTCACCATGACCTTCACTCTCTTACACTTAAACCGATGTCACATAGTTAGCTCACATAGTTAGCTGATGTATAACCAGTTGTGTCTATAACCTGTAGGCATATAAGATTTTACAAATGTGTCCTAGATTTTGACCCCTAGCCCCACCCCAAGGCCCACCCTGAGGTATGAACCCAGGGGTATGTTCTTTTGGAATCTCAGAAGACTCGTCCAGGTACCCAAATTCTAAATATGAATGCTCTATGAGGAGTGAAAGTTTATATCAACAATCTGGATCAAGTAATTTCACTGGCCGAAAATTATAAGTGAGCGTGGCATCTTAATTTATTCAGCATCCATTAGAACTAAACACAAATGTACGCTTCTTGTGCCCTACAAGTCACAGAGTACTGTGTCATATGTTTCATGCAAAATTCTACAAAGTATGCAGTTATAAATTGACCACGAATTGATTTTATCAGCAAACAACGCTGACCCAAATCTGTGTCGACTGTCAGGCAGCTTTGTCTGAAACCAATGGCATAATTCTTAAGATCATTTTCTATTTGATTGATTGGTTATGTTGGGGTTTAACAATACGTCAACCCTTGTGGGTCATTTTGTGTTGTCTCCAAGAGAAAGGAAGAAGAGAGAAAGAAAAGATAGTAGAGGATATGAAAGAGCGGGACAGGGGAGAAAGATGAAAACGAGCTCCGCCAAACGGGGCATTATACGCCCGTGGCAAGTAATAAGATGTAGCACATAAACTGGCTCCTGCATAATTCAGTGCTCCGGATATAAACTGTTTGTGGAATTACAAAAAAAATAAATTAAAAAAATTTCATTGGGGCATATCTCTGCTGATATTTAGTGAACTGTAACCTAAGGGTCCAAGCTGACTCAGAAATTAAGGGAGAAGTGACTTCTCCCTCCTGGGAAAATAGGGAGAAGTTTATTACTTCTAGGGAGAAGTGCTTTCTGACGGAGGACACACCACAGAAGCATGGCTATTTTATAAGCTCATATGAGCCGATTTGTTTTTCCTATACTTCAATATTGGACCAAACAATAACAAAACAAAAATAAACAACCAAAAAAAAAAATGCTGCAAGAATTTTTTTTGTAAACCTTTAACTTGTTTAATACTGATTTTATTTTTGTTGTTCAAGGGAGCTAAATCAGAAGAGTATTAAAAAAAAAAAATTTCAAAAAGAATTATGTATTTATAAAGATTTAATAATGACAACCTTTCCTTGCAAGTCTAATAAAAGAAAATGTTAAAAAAAAAAAATCAGTATCTTGCCCATATGACCAAACCTTTAGTTATTTGCAAAAAATATACCAATTATATAATAAAAGTTGCACACTATTACCTCTAAAGAACATGCTGCGAAAAGTTTACAAAAACTTTCAAAGGGGCTTAAATCTGCAAATATTTGGTGCACTGTAACCTTGAAATAATATGTGCTGCTCCACATCATTGTGTAACTATTTATGAAGTTTTAGCTTGATCGGATGTAAACTGTAGGAGGATTTAGCCAAAAACAAAAAAATTAATAGAAATTTTCAAAGGGGTTTAACTCTGCTAATATTTGGTGGACTGTAACCATGAAACAATATGCGCTGCTCCACATCATGGTCTAACTACAAATCAAGTTTCAGCTTGATAGGATGAAAACTGTAGGAGAATTTAGCCGGAAACGAAAAGTTTACTGAAATTTTCAAAGGGGCATAACTCTGCTAATATTTGGTGGACTGTAACCTCGAAACAATATGCGCTGCTCCACATCATGGTCTAACTGCAAATGAAGTTTCAGCTTGATTGGATGTAAACTGTAGGAGGATACAGCCAGAAATGAAAAATTAATAGAAATTTTCAAAGGGGTATAACTCTGCTAATATTTGGTGGACTATAACCTCGAAACAATATGCGCTGCTCCACATCATGATCTAACTATATATGAAGTTTCAGCTTGATCGGATGTAAAATGTAGGTGGAGGTAACCGGAAATGAAAAGTTTACATAAATTTTCAAAGGGGTGTAACTCTGCTAATATTTGGTGGACTGTAACCTCGTAACAATATGCGCTGCTCCACATCATGGTCTAACTATATATGAAGTTTCAGCTTGATCGGATGTAAAATGTAGGAGGAGTCAACCGGAAATGAGAAGTTTACAGAAAAGGGGAATAACTCTGCAAACATTTGGTGGACTGTAACCTAGAAACAATATGCGCTGCGCCACATCATGGTCTAACTATATACCAAGTTTCAGCTTGATCAGATGTAAACTGTAGGAGGAGTTAGCCAGAAACGAAAAAGTTTACGTACGGATGGAGGGACGGACGCCATACCCTGTAACATAATATGTCCCGTTTTTCAAACGGGCGTATAATGAATGAAAGTGAAGAAATAGAAGAAATAAATACATTCCCCCTCTACCCTTACCTGCAGCAAGGGCAGCAGGCTTTGCCTAACTGTAAGCCAATCTCAGCTGGACGCCATGGTGACGTAAGATACACGACACCTTTGCCTCACCCAACCATCCCGACATTTTCTATTTGGCCGGGTCTCTAATGTTGTCTCAGTGTCTTCATTCTAACTGATACCAACAACTTATGTTTTTACATGGCCTTTAAGGGTGGGCTTAAGAACTTACCCCTTTCCTGCGTAGAAATTCCAGTGCTATCTGAACATTCTGGATTTGGTGAAACCTCATCCGTCCCCTCTCACGTGGCTGAAATATATGAAAATTACTGTATTTACCTTTAAATTTTTCTCAGTCAAATCTGAGCAGTTTTCTGCCAAGATTGCATTGTTGCACAATTTGACCCACAGAATTTCAAAATGCCCAACTTAATTTCTATTCAGTAGCTGAACAGCAAACAGTGCAGACTCTGATCAACTTCAGCAGCATTTTGATCTGGATCTACAGTTTCCTCAGTCATGTTCATCCAATTAGATTAAGGGGAACAGATTCACTTTCAGGGAAAGCAACTGTGTCAAAATGTTTTTGCCACCCTTCTGAAAAGCGGACTATTCTAAAATGGAAGAATTTGCTCCGCTTGGGAGCAAATTCTTCCCTTTAAGAGTAGATCCCTTTTCAGACCTTTTTCTGTAGGGAGTTGGTAAGCAGGAAAGCAAACAACAACTAATAAAAGTTGTCTCCCTTATAAAAAATGGTAAAAAATCTAGTAAGAGTATCAATTCCCCTGAAATGCAGTAAGATAAATAATTGTTGTGCATTGCATGCTCTACCAAATGACATGCTCTACATGCAATGATCACGCCAGACCTGGGACATTAGACAGTGCAAAACATATTACAGTTTCAATTTACTATTTTATCAGATGTAACAGGTTGTCGCAAAACAATATGTTCGCCTCCGGCAATTTTTTAACAGATTTTTAAATAAATGTGTGAAGATAATTATCATGCACATACTTTAGTTAGCTTTAAGAGTTTGACATGTGTAAGCGGAACCCTTGTCATGCTGAATAAATTAAGATGCCACACCCACTTCTAATTTCAGCCAATCAGATTGCTTGATCTGGATTGCTGCTATAAATTCATATACTTCATGACAAACAGTGAAGATCCAGATCAGTTGGCTTCTGAAGAAGCCAACTGATCTGGATCTACACTTTGTGCAAAGGCAGGGTATATCCTGGTTCAGCATGACAAGGGTTAACACCTTCAAATACAGTTGACAAACTGGTGCTTTTTTTGCCAGAAAACACAGTTCCACATTTCATAGTAATTGTCCCCTAAGGAGACAATTTGCATGAAAAGTTAAACCCTATTTTGTGGGAAAATAAGAAAAAAGTTTAAAGATGTTATCTGCTGAAATTTACCAAGAATGCAGAGCAATTATGAGGAACTTACACTCTTTCATGGGAGGTAACTGTTAAAATTTTTTGGGCTCCCTTCTGAAGAGGGGTCTACTCAAAAAAGGAATCTGCTCTCCATGGGAGCAGATTCTTTCCTTTTAGAATAGACATTAAAATTTGGTTGGTTGGTTTGGAGTTAAATGGCCCAGTCAACACAAAATGTATTAAGGTTATGTCGAGACAGTCAGTTTACCTATACACACTTTTCCTGGACAGGCTTAGTTCTCGAAGCCAGAAACTGACAACTGTCCTTCTCGAACCTGCAACTGCCTGATCATGAGAGCAGACCCTTTTCAGAAAGGACATGGTGCATAGGAAAGCAAACAAAGTCACAAAAAGTGTCTCCCTTGCAAAAAATGGCAGAAAATCCACTCCCCTTTATGAAAATGGCATGGTCCACAGTATTAGATGAGATCTTTCTTATTTCTCCACAGAAACATTATGTTGTTTCTCATTTACCTTCATCACTCTCTTGGCTAATTCAGCAGACAACAAATTGATGATATTTTTCTTAGTTTTCCCAGAAAATAGGTTTTGACATTTCCTGCAAATTGTCTCCAATGGCAGATGGATGGACAAATGACTGGAATGACAGACACCATATACCATGATGACAAACCTTATATGCAGGAGTAATAAGAGTACTCGATGCACAAGATATGTTTGGGTGCAACTATAATGCAATTTATCCGCATCACAATTCATTACAAATACACCAAAGTTTCGGACAAAATAGCATATGAAAACAGTTCAGACCCAGATCAGACTGCTCCAAGCAGTCTGATGAGGGTCTATACTGTTTCCAGTTCGACAAATTCTTTTAAGAAACAACTGCATAGAAAGCACAAGAGTTGTCAGAAGACAACGCAGCTCGCCGGAAAGCAATCTTTAAATATTAAAGTTTAAATGCAGAATTTAAACATAGCAGAAATGACAGAGCAGGACCTGACTTTGATGTTGGAAGAATGTCAAACTGAGGGATGGGGTATATGCCATTGAAACATCTTCCCTTATGCTGGTGTGGATGAAATATGAAAGCTATATCTTACATACTTCAGCAGCCATGTACACTTCTCAAAACTTAAACACTGTTATAAATGACAAAGTATGACCTGATCTTGACCTAGACAGAAGGTCAACCTGAGGAAGGTGTGTGTATTATTGAAAGGTCTTACCCTAAGGTAGGTGTGGGCCAAATATTAAAGCAGCATCTTGAATACTTTAGCAGTTACAAACACTTTTCAAAACGTAAACGCAAAACTTAAACATGGGTTTAAATGACTAAGTATAACCTGACCTTGACCTAGGCAGAAGGTCAAACTGAGGAAAAGGTCTGAGCTATTTAAAGGTCTTACCCTACTGTTGGTGTGGGCCAAATATTAAAGCAGTATCTTGAATACTTCAGCAGTTACAAACACTTTTCAAAACTTAAACGCAGAACTCGAACATAGGCTCAAATGACAAAGTGTGACCTGACCTTGACCTAGGCAGAAGGTCAAACTGAGGAAGAGATGTGTGCTATTGGAAGGTCTAATCCTAAGGCTGGTGTGGGCCAAATATTACAGCTCTATCTTGAACACTTCAGCAGTTATGTACACTTCTCAAAACTTAAACGCAAAACTTAAACATGGGTGTAAAAGACAAAGTAAGAATTGACCTTGACCTACATAAAGAGTCTATTCTGGGGATGGGGGTGTATGCTACTGAAAGGTCTTACCCTAAAGTAGGTGTAGGCCAAATATGAAGGCAATACCTTAAACAGTTAAAAAACTATGCACACATTTGAAAACTTAAACATTGTGCTAACGCGGACGCCGACGCCGACACCGACGCCAATGCCTGGCTGACAACATAAGCTCTCCAGGGACATAGTCCTGGCGAGCTAAAAATTTACGCCAAAAAAGTGTGGAATAAAGTGTCTGAAATTTTACGACATTTACCATATGTATGAAGAAACTATTTCTTTACTTACAAGAACTTCGTGAGAGAGAACCTCCAGAAGTGACAAGAGATTGTGGCCATCTTTGAAACCTTCAAATAGATCTACTATACGACGACCAGCCTGAAAATATATAATGTAGAAATACAATAAGTCATATATTTGTTATTTAGTATCATTATTTCCCAAACAAGAACATGGACATGCTTAAAATAAAATGAAGAAATGCATGTATCTTTGTACACTGCGAAGTGTCTTTAACCCTTGTCCTGCTGAATAAATTAAGAAGCCACACCCATTTCTAATTTTCAGCCAATCAGATTACTTGATCAAGGTTGTTGATATAGATTCACTTACTTAATGGCAAACAGTGCAGATCCAGATCAGTTGGCTTCTTCAGAAGCCAACTGATGTTGGCTTCTTCAGAAGCCAACTGATCTGGATCTACACTGTTTGCAAAGTCAGGGTACATCCGGGTTCAGCAGGACAAGGGTTAAAATGGACAGCTGCCAATAGTACCAGACCCCTTTTTTTCTGGAAGAGATCTTTTTTTTTTTTTTTTTTTCTCATATGTATGAGGGCAGTAAGGCATGATTCAATCCAGATTATGACTCAAATGTTGGAGTGGAATAAAAAGTATCAACTATGATGGCCAGTACAATTATAAATTGGAAATTCCAAAAAAAAAAGAAAAAAAAGAGGGGAGAGAGATGTATGCCAGCCAAGGGGATCAAACCCAAGATCTACTTACAAAGCGGATATTTGATTGTGCAGGGGTTTAACGAAACGTCAATCCCTGTGGGTTATTTTGTGTCGTCTCACAGAGAAAGGGAGAAAAGAGATAGAAGAGATGGTAGAAGAAATGAAAGAGAGGGACAGGGAAGAAAGAGGAAACAGGAATGAAAGTGAAGAAACAGAAGAAATAAAAACATTTCCACTCTACCCTTACTTGCTACAAGGATAGCAGGCCATGCCCAACTGGAAGCCAATATTAGCTGCACGCCCCAGTGACGTAAGATACAAGACATCTCTGCCACACCCAACCACCCCCACAAAGCAGACGTGCTAACTATTACATTACAAAGAATGCCGGTTTCAGCAAGGGCTCTTCAGCTGGAGATTGATCAGTTATACATCCATATGGAAGCCTAATCTTATATGCCTATCGGCAAGAGAGAGTACAACTCCTTACCATACTTGTTCTAAAATTTGAATAAGACAATTTACTACCCAATGTTGTGTCTAAAAATTGCTGGATGAGTGGCAAGCAGTCAGACCCTGATGTGATGCCACGTTCTGCAGCATCTCATCTGGGTCTACACTGTTTGCTCAGGCCTATATGTCCGAATACAAACGGTAAATACAGTATTTATGGCAGAACTGAAATTCAACCACAGTTATGCCCCTTTATATTTAGAGTAAGTGGGCTTGCTTCCAGTCTCAGGATGGTCATTCTGGCATGAATTAAAAGAATTAGAATTAGCCATGCTCATACTGTATACATACTTCAATTGACTGTCTTTGAAATAAAGAAGTTATCCATTATCTTGTATTATCTTAGATTTTGAAGTATTGAAGTTGGTATATCAGATTTATTTGGTCTGCCAATAACAATGAAAACATTGCAGTGGCACTGAAAGAGGCCCTGATCTATAAATCAAGCAGAACAGTAACTACTGTTATAAACCTAAGGTACTGGGACAGACAGGCCTGAGAAAATAGCAAAGACCCAGATCAGATGCCACAGATATCACTCATCACTGTTTGCCAATCACCCAGCAATTTTTGAGATGTATAAGCAGGCAGTGAAACGGACTTTTTCAAATTTTACCAAAAGTGTGGTAAGGAATCAACACTTACCATGCTATGGGCAGTTTCAGCAGATGACAAACTGATGATCTTTCTTTTTTATTTTCCCAAGAAAACAGGATTTGACATTTCATGCAAATTGTCTCCAAGACAATTTGCATGAAATGTCAAATTCTGTTTTCTGGGAAAAATAAGAAAAAAAATTTCAATGTCATCTGCTGAAGTTTTTGCCCAGCATTCTGGGCCCAGTTGTTCAAAGCGTCGTTAGCTTAACATGCTCGTTAAGGGTCATTTCGATAACTGTATTTTCAGATTCAGTATACAATATTCTGATACTTTTTGCTGAAAAAATGTGATTTTTTTCAGCAAAAAATTTCAGCATATTTGCATATCACTCGATGTAAATTTTAACGAATTGTTAACTAACGACATTGTTAGCTTTGAACAACTGGGCCCTGAGCGTTAAGGAGTCCCAATATTTAGGATATCATTGATTACATCACAACAGCTATGATTTCATTCTTGGATGCAAGAACAGAATCTTAACCTTTTAAAATCAAGTGGACTCTTCTATCACAACTCTTTGGACCAGTCTATTTCCAACAGCAGGGTGTCTGGTTATTTTTTATCACTTACCATGCTGTGGGCAAACTCTGCAGATGACAATTTGGTGACATTTTCCTTACTTTTCCCAGCAAACAGGATATGACATTTCATGCAAATTGTGCATGAAATGTCAAATCCTATTTTCTGGGAAAAATAATATTTCAAAATATTTGCTGAATTTTTTAACTAGCATGCTGAGTGTTAACATGTTTTGTAGAAATTCCTGTATTTAATGCAAACAGTGCTGACACTGATCAGATGCCGCATTCTGTGGCCTCTGATCTGGGTCTGCACTGTTTGCCATGTACCCTTTTGGGGGTCTCCAGACTAAAATTGGTAAACTTAAGGTCTGCAGGGGAACTATTCCCATTTTATTGTATACAATCACAGCTTTACATAAGGGTATCCAGACAATATTTTTTCTCGTTTCTCCACCAAGATTTTCATTGTGGGTACTACTTCGAAGCTTAGAGGTGTCTCAGCAGGTGCTTCTAATGAATACTCACAATGTATGCTTTTGTGGAGAAATGAGAAAATTATCAGAAAATGTATTTCTTCATTAAAAAAGTGCCTCATCTTGAGCTATGATCACCCTGTTGGACTGAGCCACCGAGGCTCACTGTGTGTACAATACCACAGTCTGGCCAAGGTCATCACTGTTCTAAACTGACGGATATTCTAGAATATACATTGTATTTTGGAAACACAAACCCCCTACCACTGTGTAGCTGTGGTGGTTGATCTCAAACTTTTGCTGTTCAACAGACGTGACTATGCAGGTTTCCTGCATCCTGATTTTTGTTTGTACTAAGGGAGGTAACTCTAGAAGGATTACATGCCTCTAACAAACTGAATTATTGTCTATTATTGTAAAGCAAAATGTGCATGCAGCTATTTTCTTTTTTTTTCTTTTTTTTTTTTTTTTAGGCATAAAAAAAAATAGCTGTGTTTCTGCTAACATGCTGAGAAAAACATTTGGCCAGTAGGTAGGAGAATTTTTTTTATTTTTCTATTTTTTTCTCCAGAAAGGAACAGGGTTGGGCCTGTAATTTTATGAAACTACACTGAGGTATTTTGTTGAGGATCGGTGCTTTACTTTCTTATTTTGCATTTCTACTGATAAAAAATAGCAGTCGGGTGTTTGAAACAGGGTCAGTCGGGTTAGCAGAAACACAGCTGTTTTTTTTTTTTACGCCTTATCAGAAAAAACAGGACTTGACATTTCAGCACATGATTCACAGGAAATGTCAAGACTTATTCTGTTTGAAAAAGAAAAACAAAATCATTGTTATCTGCTGCAGTTGTGACTGGTGCTTTACAAGTTAAACTACATTATTTTTTCAATCCATGCTATACAATAACCACTGACAAACTTGAAGGGGAAAAGCTACATGCTTCACCGTACTTCTAATATAATTAATTCATCACCACCATGAGGATCTTCATGTATGTCACAAATGGAACAACAACTTACAAAGAAAATTCAATATAAAAAAATGACAACAGAAACAACAGAAATGGTAAGAAAATAATTCCAATGAAAGCCAGGGCTTACAACAGCAATTATATTTTTTTCTTTCTTCTGTAATGTTAATTATTCCTATCATATTATATTATAATAATAATATATTCCTAAAAACGCCAAGCAAAGTTTGTAGCAGACAACATTCTATTTTTTTCCAGAGAAGACAAGTCTTGACAATTCATATAAAATATCAAGTCTTATTTTCTCTGAAAACAAATATTCAAAATTCTCATCTGCTGCAGTTGTGACTGGCACTTTAAGGCTTAATGTACACCCTGACAGGCCAACCTGATAAAATGGGTACATGTTATAAGAATGAATGAAATAATGATAAGAAATAATATTACATTTTCAACTTAACACAACAACAAAAATTCAAATCAAATTTTACCACCTGCTTGAAAAGACCTGCCTAACAGGACCTGCAAAATACCATGCAATAAATTTGCTTCGTTGTTTTTATACAGGCAAAAAATAAAAGGCAAGCAATCATACGAAAACAACACTGATGGGTGGGGTGATGCTTTGTTACCATGCCAACTGACCTTTTTGAACTTCCAGTGATGCATGTAATCAACAGGTAAGGGAGACCACTGTGAAGAAATAGATGTTAAGGTGAATGCTGGAATGTTGACACAGCTACTATAATTTACATATAGGGCAATAAAGAGATAAAACATGGTTTTACAGCACTTCAACTTTTCACGGGCTTCTTAACCAAAACTGTTACCGTAAATGTACTAAAATTTCGAACATCAAATGGTCTGACAAATGGCATATGCAAACAGTGTAGACCCAGATCAAACTATTCCTTCAGGAGCAGTCTAATCAGGGTCTACACTATTTGCTATTCCACTTTTAAGAATCAACTGCATAAAAAGATGGTTTTAGGCAAAAAAAAGTATGGAATGAAGTGTTCGCAATTTTAGGACATTTACCGTAACCATTAACACTCTCTGGGCATATTCAGCAGACAACATTTTGAAATATTCTTCTTATTTTTCCCAGAAAATAGGCTTTGACATTTTATGCAAATTGTCTCCTGTGGAGACAATTTGCATGAAATGTCAAAGCTTGTTTTTTTGGAAAAATAAGAAAAATATTTCAAAATGTTGTCTGCTGAAATTTTACCCAGAGTGCTAAGCATTAAGATTTTATGTTTAAAATCTCCTGATCAAATACAGACAAATTGTCTAGTATATCAGTGTGTACCATCTAGAGTCTCAAGGCTGTAGACTACAACCTGCGGAATGAAAGTATTAGCAGACTGCATTTAACCCTTATCTTGCTGTTCGCGACTATTGTCGTGCTGGAGGGGTCTGCCAACTCAAAAGCCTGTCATACTTACAATATACCACATGCAACCATTCAGAGCAAGTGTTCTCATACAGGAGTGAACCTACTTTCATACAAACATGCCACTTTTCATTAGATAGTCAGGTGCTGGATTTTACCCGCACTAAAAAAGACCGAGAATACCAAATTTCAAGCTGCCATTAATTTCAGCACTCACTTCAACAAATTGATCACGATTTTCTGGAAAAAAAGCCCATAACACCTGAATCATTTTCAGTGAGGAAGAAGTAGGAATAACAGTAGAACCTTTGTATGTCACTTGTTTCATTCGCAATAGTACACAGTAGGTGCTGGACTCTTGTAACTTTTTTATTTTTTTTTTTAAGTGTCTTAAACAGTTCCCGGTTTACACATGACTGTCACGTGACTTTCTAGTCACGTAACCATCCTTTCTCCGGTAAAATGGCCACCTAGGATCATCAAATTATACCTGAAAGTTTCATGAAAATCGAGGCAAAATTAAGGGAGTAATCACTTCTCAAGTAGAGGTACCCCCTCTTACAGGCCTGATTCATTTTTTTTCCAGCAAGATAAGGGTTAAAAATAAAAATTCCTCCAGAAAACAAAAACTTGACATTTGATATGAACTGCTTTCATGAACGCTTAAATGCTTAAAATGCTGCGTAAAATTTCAGCCATTACGAAAACATGCCTATTCCAATATACTGAAAATTTTACCTCTAAAAAAGGAAAATTTTCAGATAAAAAATTCTGATATTTTTCATATTTCTGCTCAAAACATAGATTGTGAGTACTCGTTAGAACCGCCTCGATGAGGTGGTTCTAACGAGTACTCACAATCTATGTTTTGAGCAGAAATATGAAAAATAATGTATACCCCTGTAAACCCCAGTTTTACTATATAAAAGTCGGGGTATAAGGGGGTCAAAATTATATAGGTATGTTTTCGTGATGATATGGCATTCCCCTCTCCCCACCCCCGTCAGTGGTTCACATGAAATGCCACACCTTATTTTCTCTGAAAAAAAAAAAAAAAGAAAACAAGAGGGCCAAATGGCCCTGGATTGCTCACCTGAGCTCAAGATAGCTTGTGGAAGTGATGGTGTATGGCTTGCGAGATGTCAATTAAAGATGGCCATTTTGTTTGGTTGCCATGGCAAAACTTATAAGTGGAAAATTTGTGAAGCACCAGCAGGAAAGAAGACCATGTGCAGCACCAGCAGGGAAAGAAAACTATGTGAATCCCCAGAAGGGAAAGAAGACCCTCTGTGAAGCACCAGCAGGGGAAAAAGTCTCTTGTATTTTTTTTAGCTCTGGTGGCCACTTTGTTCAGCCAAGTGTCTAGCAATTTTGGTATAAAGGCATATGAGGAACATATCTGTGAAATAATTATAAAATCAGGCCACTGGCGTAGGTGAAGATGTTGTTTAAAAGGTTTTGGTTTTTTTAGCTCTGGTGGCCATTTTGTTGAGCCGAGCAGAACCATTTTAGCAATTTTGGTAAAGGGCCATAAGAGGAACATTTCTGTGAAATTATTTTGAAATATGGCCACTGGGCGCGGAGGAGATATTATTTAAAGTTTTTTCTATTTTAAACTCTGGCGGCCATTTTGTTCAGCCAAGCAGAACCATTTTACAATTTTGGTAGCGGGCCATAAGGGGAATATTTCGGTGAAATTATTTTGAAATTGAGCCACTGGCTGCAGATGATGTCATTTTAAAGATTTTTCTACTTTTAGCTCTGGCAGCCATCTTGTTCAATGGAGCGGAACCATTTGAGCAATTTATGTAATGGGCCATGTGTGGAACAATTCTGTAAAGTTTGGAGGAAATTGGATCAGTAGTTTAAGAGGAGATGTCATTTAAAGAAATTGTTGACGACGGACAACTCACAACGGATGACGGACAACTCACAACAGATGACGGACACAGGGTAATCACAATAGCTCACCTTAAGCACGTCTTGGCTCTTCAAAGGTTAAAAGAACTTCATCAAACTGCAAACATCATCAAAACCCTAGACAGGCAGTTTCTAGACCAGTAAGTATTGATAATTCTCTTACTTCTTTGAACCCCATTCGAACTGAACAACAGTAACTGTCCAAGCTCTGTTTGCCAATATCATAGGACAAAAAAATTATCCCACCCACCAACACCAAATTTATTACCATAATTGGAAGAAAGTACTGACTCTGAGAGTACAGACTTATGATGGGTAAAATGTCTTTAGACATGTATGGTTAAACATTGTTTAAGGATTTTCTCCCCCTAGCCAGTCACAGGAACCACAACTGCCTCCACACAGGAAACCACTGCATAATTATACGATTTCATAGGTATTCGTAAACCACATAATTTCTTTTTAAGAGTTTTGTACAGAAAAAATCCCTTTTAACCATCAACAAACAAATTTAACATACAGTAAAAAGGAGTGGCAGTTTTCATATCTTTCCCAAAAATAGCAGCTTTTGACCTCTGATGACAATTGCAAAGATGTGTCTTGCCCTATTCTGTTGTAAACAAAATACATGTATGAAAATTTAATATATTTTGCTATTCAGCCTGCACATAGACATTTTGTTTAAAATTTATGCAAAATTAAAAAGTAACTTTCTTTTTCTCCTAACAGTGTCCATCGCAAAATAAAAGTAAAATTCTCCCATCCTTATTCCAGGGCCATTTTATCAATAAGATAAGCTCCACCCACTTACCTGTGAACTAAGGTGAAAGAAATAAACTTTTCACCAGTATTTCTGTTTTAATATTACATATAACTGTACACTCTGCTAGAAGTGACCACAGCTACCTGAAGAAGTCTTTAACCCTTAAAATGCCAAAAAAATGTCATCTGCTGAACAGTCTTGCAAACTTTTCAAACCTATTTTTGCATACAACAAACAGTGGGGCCCAGATCCTAAAGGAGCAGTCTGACCTTGGTCCACACTGTTTGCAGAAATGACTTTCAAAATCACAAGCAGATGACAAAGCAGACGACAATTGTTGTGATTGGCAGTTTAAGGGTTAAACTCTTAAAGCACCAAGCAAAATTTGTAGTGGATGGCATTCTTTTTTTTTTTTTTTTTTTAATTTTTCATAGAAAATAAGTCTTGATATTTCTATGACAAATAAAAAAAAAAATACACTCTAAAAATGTCATCTGCTGCAGTTGTGGTTGACACTGTATGGTTTAACTTAATGTATTAGCTATTTATTTTTTTTTCACTTACTTTGAACATTAATATTTAACATTTGAATGAGAACTCGACATTTGAATGCGACCATTTCAGCTGACCACTTTTATTTGGATCTCTGCTCATTCAGGATCTACTCTTATTAAAGCAGTCCATGGTTTTTAATCCAGCTCTTGAAGGCAATTAACTTTATCACATTATGTTTACTTCCAAAATTACAATTATTAGTACTGTAATTGCATGTTAACCTTGACCCTGCTGAGCCCAGACATGCCCTGTTGCAAACAGTGTAGATCCAGATCAGTTGACTTGTTTGTCATGAATTTGTATCAACAACCTGGGTATTAAATCATTAGAAGTGCCCTGCTGAGGTGCTTCTAATGAGTACCCAAAAAATTTGTTTTTGGGAAGAAATAAGCAAAATATTGATACTTTTCAGGTAAAAAGGGTACCTTATCTGCAGCTTATGACAGGATTATGGTAGCAATAACCCCAACATTGCCACCAATGTTGTAAACTTTAAGGTGTGAATCTACTTAAGAAAGCAGTTATGTTGACACTTCAGGTGAAAATAAAACTTCTATCAACTCCTATTTAGAACATTATTGTCTGGATATTCTCTAGTGAAGTGAATTAGTCTTATCACAACCTTGGAAATTACTGTATATAACCTAAGTTTTTGGACAGAGGCCTGAGCAAACAGTGCATTCATCAGATGCCCCATTCAGCAGCATCTGATTTGAGTCTACACTGTTTGCTCAGACGATTTTTTTGAATAATTAGTGTATACCCTAAAACAAGTGGTGTACAGATGACCTCTTCTTATATGCCACTTGCCTAAAACAGTACCTCTTTTGGTAACTAAAAAGTTCTTTTGTTGTGTGTTTAACAGTATTCTAGATGTAATTTGTTTCTGTCATTTTGTGCCATTTTTCTGTGGAAACACTGGGTCCCTGACTGCATTAGGAACTACTAAATGAACTATTTACAATATGAATTGAAATACATATACACTGACATATCTTACTTTCCCAGAGAACTAAGTTTGGTATTTCCTGTGAATTTTCTCCTTAAGAGAGCCTTCATATGAAATGTCAAACCCTGTTTTATAGGATGAAGAAGAAATGGATCACTTGTCTATCATCTGCAAAGTTCATCTTCTGCAGGCAGAGTTAATTTCATGCTGATGAACAGAGATAGGACAATAAAAATTTCACACAATGGGCACAAGACCAGTGACCGATATGGTTCAAAAACAACTTATATCATTTAAGATTTACATTAACACTTAAAAGTACTATTAACAAGTGATTTTTATTTTACATTTTTCAGAGAAAATAAGCCTTGAAATAGGCAGATGATTTGTATGAAATGCCAAGTCTTATTTCATCTGAAAAATATTAAACATGAACTTCTCTGGATGGCTATGTCGCGACTGCAAAACTGAGCTAAACACACAGACTAAATATTGTTAAGCTAAGCATGAAAAGTAGGTCAGTCTGTAATGGTTGATGGCAGTGGGCAGGGTGCACCATGGCAGATGCTTGTATGAAGTTTCATTAGCCTAGAAGCCTTGGTGTTTGATAAGGAGCATAACGCACAGACATAGCATTGTTGACACTGATGCCAAAGCCAACGACGATGCCAGAAAGTGCTGAATTGTGCTGATCCACCAGTCATTGGTTCAAATCCCATTTGTTAAGACTATGTTCCCTCTCACACTGACTTTACTGTGGTACCAATCATCATCCCAAAATGACTGAAATACCACTGGCGAGACATTACAATATGAAAATGTGATGATGATGATGATGATGATGATGATGATGATGATGGTCATGATGATGATGATGGTCATGATGATGATGATGAATGAGGAGGAGGATAAATTCCAAGTTATATGACCTTTAAACTTTTTGAATACTGACAGGAAATCGCATAGAAAGACAACATATTTCTTCCTCATAAAGCAAAAAAATTAATTAGTAAGTCAACAGTTTTCATTACATTGTTGTCATACTTTTTATAACTACATAGAAAACACCTTCAGAAAGAAAATTTGCAATTCAACTTTCATGATCAGTAGGTAGATGACATTTCATCTAAATTACTTTATGTTAGTGAAATAACAGATACTATCAAAACAGAACTATTTATTTCACTTTCTGAAATGTGTCCAGTTTCATTTAATATTAAGCATAGCAACAGATAAGGCGCTTTTTTCATCCGAAAAATGCTGATATCTTTCTTATTTATCCATGAAAACATATGTTGTGGGTACTCATTAGAAGCACCTCCTGAGGCACTTCTAATGAGTACCCACAACATATGTTTTCGTGGAGAAATAAGAAAAATACCTGTGGATACCCTCTTATCTGTAGCTATGATTAAGTGATTTTTTTTCTGAATTAACTGATCATATTAATCAGAATGAATGAAAAGAGAAGTTCTTTGGTCAACATGGGAATTTCTTCATGTGAAGATGCTAATGTTAACACCTTTAATACCATACTTGTCCTAGAATTTGAACAAGTCCATTTTGCTATCTGCCACATGTCTAAAAACTGCTGGATGAGAGACAAACAATGAAGATCCTCATTGGACTCTGCATTCTGTAGCATCTGATATAGGGCTACACTGTTTGCATAGGCCTATGGTAAATCCTGACATGCTCAGGCAAGCAGGCAGTCTGCTCAGCATCTTCATTGTTCCCTTACAAAATATCTGAACCATCCCAATGCGTACACATGCAGCAAAGAACAAATATATCATGATGGGCTAGCCTGGATCTTTACTGTTCATATTTACCATATTTTTATCTTTTCCTGATCACTTATTTCTTTTCCATTGAACCACAACACCAGATAAAGTACTTTTTCCAACCAAAAAGTGCTGATAATTTTTCTTATTTCTCGAAGAAAACAGATGTTGTGGGTACTCATAAGAAGTGCCTCGCTGAGGCGCTTCTTATGAGTACCCACAACATATGTTTTCATCGAGAAATATTGATTGTGTTGGAGTTTAACAACATGTCAACCCTTGTGGGTCATTTTGTGTCATCTCCCAGAGAAAGGGAGAAAAGAGATAGAAGAGATAGTAGAAGAGGTGAAAGAGAGGGACTGGGAAGAAAGAGGGACAAGAGTGAAAGTGAAGAAACAGAAGAAATAAAAACATTCCCCCTCTACCCTCTACAAGGATAGCAGGCCTTGCCCAACTGTAAGCCAACATCAGTTGGTGACGTCAGATACACAACACCTTTGCACCAACCGACCACCCCCTCATCGAGAAATAAGAAAAATATTGAAGTGGCTACTCTTCTTATCTGGAGCTATGCTGAACTGCCACTGAACTATCATTTACATATATTTTCTCAAAACTTTATTCAACCACATTCATAGATGAATTTTATCTACAACATATTTTACTCCAAGGACCTGGGTATCTTTTTTAAATAAATCTGCAACCAACCTGGGACAACGTGTTAAATCTTAATACCTATTTATTAAGACCGCAAAGTGCATCAACTGGATAAATAAAATACTTGCATACTCTAGGCAAAACCAGAATACATCAAATGAGCAATATGTTTTCTTATTTTTTCAATTTTTTAAGAATAAGGCTTGACATTTTGTGACATGTCAACAGTTTAAATAATCTAGATTTGCAAGATTAAGGATGGATATAGAACAGTACACCTTAACCTTAAAGTGCCAATCACTTTTTTTATTACTTTTTAGTGAAAATAAGGCTTGACATTCCATATGAACAGACTGCCAAAATAAGGTCTGACATTTTATATGAATTGTCTACTAAGCAGACAATTCATATGAAATGTCTGAAAAGTAAATGAAAATGTAAATGTCATCTGCTATGATTTTGTTTAGCACTTGAAGGGTTGAATAAGAAAATAATGATATTCTTGGGAGGCGGAGGGCCCAGGTCTTTTTTCAGTTATTGTTGAATTTTTGTTGTATTTTATAAATATCACTACAAGTATTTTATGGTAAAAAAATAACCCTTAAACCTTGTCCCAAAAATGTCATTCACAGTAGGTCAAAGGTCAAAATAATTGCAACTGAATACCTAAATTTTACAGCATCTTCAATTTTAATGCCAGAAAATTATTATTTCTTTTCACACATACTTGTGATTTACCTCTACAAACGAAGTTTTGATTGGATTTTAAATGACCGGCAGTGGACAATTTTAGCTATAAAGTTTTAAAGTTTGCTATAAATCAACACATGCTACAATGGTCTTTTTCAGTACCCTGGCTTTAAAAATGATGGGCCTTATTAAAATGGTAATGATATCACCTTGGTAGTGTCCCCTGAAATTTCTCATGGCAACAGTGTTTCAAGGACAAACCCTTACAATTTATTTAATGTATTTACCCTTAATTTTAAGACAGCTTAACCCTATCACAACAATTCGAGGGTTGAGCGCAAGACTAGCGTAAGTCAGATGGTTGTTTTTCTCCAAACCTAATCTCCTCACCATGAAGGCGTTGTGAAGATTACAACATTTCTTTCTGTAAACAATGAAAATTTAGGTGCCATTGCTCGTATGAGCAATGGCACCTAAATTTGCATTGTTTACAAAGGGGTCCAAGTTGCCCCTAAACAAGGGTTTCAAAAATACATTTGAGTTACCATAGTCTTGCGCTCAACCCTCGAATTGTTGTCTGTTTTGTCATCTGCTTGTGATTTTAAAGGTAATTTTTGCAAACAGTGTGGACCCAGATCAGACTGCTCCTCTAGAAGCAGTCTGATCAGAGTCCACACTGTTTGCCTGCATGCAAAAATAGGTTTGAAAAGTTTGCAAGAATATTCAGCAGACAACATAAACAGACGACATTTTCAGATGCAGGTTTTCTTGGCATTTTAAAGGATAAGACAACTTAATAACTCCTTTTCAATCCTGTAAGTCAATTTCCCACCTGTTGATGCTCATTGCTAAAAGCCCTTGTTTCAAGTTGTCCTAATACCTAGGGTTACTATGGTAATAACCCTGCAGAATGCAGCATCTGATCAGAGTTTACACTGTTTGCAATTCATCAGCAGTTTGTAAACCCATCAGCAGGTAGTAAAACAGACTTGTTCAAATTGCAGGCAAAGCTCTTTTTCTTTTTTTTTTTGAATTGGGTTTAATGGCCCTTTCAAGAATATTTCACTTATATCGAGCCACTCGTTCATCAAAGGTGGGTGAAAACCGGAGAATCTGGGGAAAAATCACCTGACCATCCATTTGCAGAACGCGAGGGTTGAGCGCAAGACTAGCGTAAGTCAGATGGTTGTTTTACCCCAAACCTAATCTCCTCACCATGAAGGCGTTATGAAGATTACAACATTTCTTTCTGTAAACAATGAAAATTTAGGTGCCATTGCTCATATGAGCAATGGCACCTAAATTTGCATTGTTTACAAAGGGGTCCAAGTTGCCCCTAAACAAGGGTTTCAAAAATACGTTTGAGTTACCATAGTCTTGCGCTCAACCCTCGAACGGCTTTCCCACGTGACCCGAGTGAGGCCCGAACCACAGCGGTGAAAAACCTAATGGATTAAGAGTCAAGTCTCTTATCCACTAGGCTATGGGGGCCACACAGGCATAGCTCTGGATAAGAGGATGTATCAGATAAATTTTTCTTATTTCTCCATGTAAATATGTTATCGGTACTCATTAGAAGTGTCTAATTAACACTTACTACACTATGGGCAGATACAGCAGATGACAATTTGATGCCTTTTCCTTGTTTTTCCCAGAAAATAGACTGACATTTCATGCAAATTGTCTCCTTAGGAGACAACTTGCATGAAATGTCAGTCTATTTTCTGAGTAAAAATAAAAATATTTCAAAATGCCATCTGCATTTTATCTAAAGCTATAGTTCATGACATTTCATGCAAATTGCCTCCTTAGGAGACAACTTGCATGAAATGTCAGTCTATTTTCTGAGTAAAAAAAAAAAATATTTCAAAATGTCATCTGCATTTTATCTAAAGCTATGTTCATGACAATCATGGTAAGGAGTTGTCCCAATAGTAAGGATAGATATGGTAATTAGGGTAAGGAGGAAAGCTTTATCTAGTGGGCTGCCACACAAATCATAGCATTGTTATGATGCTGTCAAGACACAGAGAAACTTCTACAAATCACTCCACTATATTTTAGCAACCTAACATTATTACTAAAGTGATGCAGCCTGTAAAATCAATGCAACAAAAAACGCATAAATAGCGCCAAGTCACCAAATTGTTAACCAGTTTGCAAATTTGTAGCAGATGACATGCTAGAATTGGTTTTGTTATTTTTTTTTTTTTCAGAGAGAATGACACGTAACATTTCATGTGACTCACAGATGATTCACATGAAAAATCAAGCTTTATTTTCTCAAAAAATTTGATTTAATAATATTTAAAAATGTCATCTGCTGTAGTTGTGATTTAGATTGGTGCTTTAATATTAATATTAATATTAAACTTTTATATTAAGTGTTAAACTATCACCTTATCTGGACCTTGTTTGTGTTTAGGTTTTATGGCCGTCAACCCAATGGGGTCATGTTGAGTGTGGTCAGTTTACCTAACCACATTTTTACTGGGTAGGCTAAGTGGTTAACCAGTATTGTGCACATTCTTTCGCCAGAAACTGACAATTGCTTGAATCAGAAGAAGGGAATGACCATAGAAAATATTTCATGATCAATCTCTATATCTGGACCTACATGTATGTCTGAGTCTTCATTCGTTGTATTCTACATTTTACCCTAAGTATTTTGACAACAGGGCCAGAACAGATAATATAGACCTAGGTCAGATACCACATTAGATGCCACAGAATGCAGCATCTGATCAGGGTCTAAACTGTTTGCAATTCGCCCAGCAATTTTTAGACACATTTACAGGCAGCAGAATGGAGTTGTTCAAATTTTAGAACAAGAATGTAAAATTTGGAACAAGAATGGTATGGTGTTAACCCTTGTCCTGCTGAACCCAGATATTCCCTATCTTTGCAAACAGTGTAGATCCAGATCAGTTGACTTCTGAAGAAGCCAACTGATCTGGATCTGCACTGTTTGTCATTCAGTATGTGAATTTATATCAACAACCTGGACCTAGTAAACTGATTGGCTGAAAATTGGAAGTAGACATGGAATCTTAATTTATTCAGCATGACTAGGGTTAAAGTGTCGGAATATTTAGCATAAATATTGTAATGCACAAAGGCCTTCTTTTTTTTCTTTTTTTTTTAGTCATAGCTCATTACTTGATTTGGTCATAAAGTTTTACACCAGAGTGACTTTACGGTAATGAAATCTTCAAAATGACACTATCATATTCTCTCCATCTTTATTTACACCTCAGTTCATGTCTTAATAAGCCTTTAACAATTGGACTACTACAAAACATGTGACATTACATGACACGCTACATGATACTCGTTATGTAATTACGCACAATATGTCCCTATTTGGTTACATTTATTTCTTTGATTTACTTTTAGCATAATTTTGGTATAACTTTCTAAAGTTCTCCATATAACACTGACCCATTTTATACATTTTATATGACTGAAATTTTGTTGAAAGTGACATGAAACCCAGATAAATCAAAGAATAACACATTGAGGTCCTCCGGGGTTGGAAGTGTTAATATGCTCATAATTTTGCCCACCAAAACATATTGTGGACTCAACAGAATTGTTTTGTCTTCAATAATGAATGCCCACAACTCATGGTTTGGTGATGAAATAAGAAAAATAATACTTAGAAATATTTTTCTTATTAGAAGCCCTGTAAATGCAAATTTTATAACACTATGATTCACCAAACATGCATACCCTATTTACCATAAATGCTGGGTCAGACACACCTGAGCAAACAGTGTGAACCCATATCAGATGTCACAGAATGTGAGGTCTAATCAGGGTCTACACTGTTTGCCACTCATCCAGCAGTCTTCAGATACATCACCATGCAGTAAAAAGGGATTTTTTTTTTTCAATTTTAGGAGAAGTCTGGTTAAGAAGTTATGGTGTCCCAATATTTAGGGAAACTATGGTATTATTATAAATTTCTCTTACAGGTATACTGCTGTTAGTAAACTGCATAAATCAGTTTCAAGCACCAACCTGGCATATCTCATTTAACCTAAATATTTGCACACTTTTTTTATTTCATATTATAATTGTCCTGAAATATAAAAAAAGTCCATTTTCACTACCTCTTGACGTGTCTAAAAATTTCTGAATGAATGGTATACATTCTGCAATGCCAGATCTGGATCTACACTATTAGCTCAGGCCTGTCTGTCAGAATACTTAGCTTAATACGGTATCCTAAATATTCAGACAACATTAATCCTTACCATATTTAGTCTTAAATTCAAACAAATCAAATTTACTACCCATTAACCCTTATTTGCTATACTGAATAAATTAAGATGCCACACCCAGTTCTAATTACCAGCCAATCAGATTAATGATACAAATTCACATAATGAATGGCAAACAGTGCAGATCCAGATCAGCTGGCTTCTCCAGAAGCCAACTGATCTGGATCTACACTGTTAGCAAAGGCAGGGCATATCTGAATTCAGCAGGACCACGGTTAATATGTCTACAACTAATGGATGAGCAGCAAATAGTGTAGACCTTTCTGTGGGATCTGATTTGGGTCTACACTCTTTGCTCTGTCTATCCAAATTATTTAGGATAAATCTGTATCAAAAGCCAACCAGAGCAAAGCAGGTAGAATGACATGGCTGGGCTGGGCTGGGCGGAGCTCAGAAGGCTGGACCATTCTGTACTTGTAGGGTGCAGGACGGATGCACTGTTTGCTCAGAACTGCCTGCTCCTATTCTCAGGGCCAATATTGTACCCTAAGTATTTGGACAGACATGCCTGAGCAAACAATCCAGACCCAGATCAGACTGCTCCTTGGGAGCAGTTTGCACCATTAGCCATTCAGCCTATATGTTTTAGACGTATCCATTTTTGTCACAACAGTCCATACATTTTAGATACAGACAATGATGGCAATTCAGCCCATACATTTTAGACACATCTATTTACTGATTGGTTTGTTTCTGATAACATTCTGAGCATGTATGGGTGGGTTTGTTCAAACTTTAGGAAACTATAGTAAGAAGTCAAAAAGTCTGAATATTTTGGTTAATTTACAGTACCACTGTTTGTACCTGTTTGTACACACAATAATTCAACTTTTAAAAACAATAAAACGTGTTCATTAAAACACTATACACTCCCCACGGCCCCCCACCCCCCCCCCCCCCCCCCTCACCCACATATTGCCCGCCCAGCCTCCCAGTCGCGCTGTTGGAAACTAACACATATTGTGCCTGTCACCTTGAAATATATTTCACCCCATGGGGTAGGTAGATGACTCATTATCTGATGTTTTTACATGGATATGGTATCTCTTCAAAATATTCTCCATAAAAGGTTATTTAATTTCTAACAGGGCTCTAGACACATAAAATGACCGAACAATACCATATTAACTCAAAATATTGGGACACTTAAACTCCTTACCACACCTGTCCTAAAATTTCAACAAGTCTACTTGTTTATGTGTCAAAAAAAAAAACAACTTGCTGGATGAGTGGCAAACAGCATGGACCCTGACCATACACCTCATTGAAAGCCCTGCAGCATCCAATCTCGGTCTATGTTGTTTGCTCAGGCCTGTCTATCCCAATACTTTGGGTCAATTTATATACGTATCAGGGCCCAGTTGTTCAAAGCATCGTTAGCTTAACGAGCTCGTTAAGGGTTATTTCGTTAACTGTTTCAGCGGATTCAATATACAGTATTCTGAACTTTTTTTGCAGAAAAAATGTGAGTAGCTTTTGCACTGCAAAAGCTACTCACATTTTTTCAGCAAAAAATTTCAGCATATTTGCGTATCACTCAATGTAAATTTTAACGAATCGTTAACTAACGATGTCGTTAGCTTTGAACAACTGGGCCCAGGTGTATTGTTTCTGATTTGTCCATGAAAACATTTTGTGGAATTTCATAACAATCATCTCTTGAGATGATTCAAGAGCTTACACAAACTGTAACCATGAAGAAATCAGAAAAAATATCAAAACTTTTTGTTAACGCAAATAGTCTTATCTAGAGCTATAAGTTTTACTGTATTTACCCTAATTAACCCATTGTTGACTGAATGAACTCACCCACACTATATATTGAAATAGTCCAATTTCAATTTTAGGTAGGTCAGGCTATGATATTTAGATATTCCTAGAGAAAAATGGCTAAACTATTTGCAAACAGTGAAGACCCTGATCAGATGCAGCATCTGATCAGGGCCAACACTGTTTGTTACTCATTCAGCACTATTTTGGACACATCAACAAGTAATAAAATGGACTTTTCCAAATTTTAAGACAAGCATGGTAAGGAGTTCAGGTGTCCAAATACTTAGGGTAAATACTGCAAATACTGAACATACTTGCATTGTGAAGTTGAACAACTGTTGAACCTTGGTATTACAGAATGGCAAACAAACCCACACAAATTGTCCAAATAACTTATTATTCAAAATATCATAGGAAGTATAAAACTGTCAATGCAGTCCTGACAGCCTGACAGCCAAATTGCACTGCAGTATCTATATGCTTTGACAGCAGTCCCAGCAGACTAATTTTGGCATCCAGGGCCCAGTTGTTCAAAGCGTCGTTAGCTTAACAAGCTCGTTAAGGGTCATTTCGTTAACTGTTTTAGTGGATTCAACATACAATATTCTGATATTTTTTGCTGAAAAAATGTGAGTAGCTTTTGCACTGCAAAAGCTACTCACATTTTTTCATCAAAAAATTTCAGCATATTTGCGTATCACTCGATGTAAATTTTAACGAATCGTTAACTAACGACATCGTTAGCTTTGAACAACTGGGCCCTGTAATCTGTTTACCCTCAAAATTCTGATACATTATTTAAGATGGGACAGAACGAGAGTCGACCGGGCAATGTGATTCATACGGTCCTCCTCACTCACCCACTCCCCTGCCACCCTCAGCCCTTTGCAGCACTGTCTGTGGGGGCATAATTAGGAATCTGAGTGATTTTGGATGATTAAAAGACAAATATACTGTATCTATTTTAATATAATGCCTCCTCCTACTTTTTCTAGGAGAAAAGCATTACCAAATGCATGCAAAAGTGAATTTAGACCATTAAAATACCTTGTTCTGGGCCAAAATTTTGACTCAATACTATCATTTTAGCACTGATATGTTGCAACGCCCCCAGGGTGTATATTAGAATAAATATGGTATGCACAGAGTATTATTCGGTATAAGATACTTCTTAAAGACACAGAGAGAAGTGCTGTCTGTCCTAAAATTTGAATGTATATTTTACTATGATAAATATCCTAAAAATTTCGAACACTTTATTCCACTCTTTTTTTTTTGGGCTTAAATTTTGCTTTTTATGTAGTTGTTTCTTAAAAACATTAATGGAATGGCAAACAGTGTAGACACTGATCAGACTGCTCCTAGGAGCAGTCTGATCTGGTTCTGCACTGTTGGCATAAGCCATTTTGTCAGAAACTTTGGCGTATGTTTTAGAACATTTACCATACCTGTTTATGCGGAAAAAGGTGCTGGATGGGTAGCAAACAATGTGGGGCCTGATCAAACTCCTCATTCTGTGTCATCTGATCTTGGTCTACACTGTTTGCACAGGCCTGTCTTTCCCAATACTTAGAATATATATGGTAAACTATCACCTAAACTCTCACCTTATTTGGAGATATGTATGGTTCTAATGGTTACCTGGAGATGGTTACATCTGATGATTTTTTATTACATCAGTTTTGTTTGTTTACTTTCGGTTTACTAAAATTACTGCCTACAGCTTTAAAAATATTTTTTTTCTCCATTTAACATATGCAGAACATCTGTAGGCTAATCTGCAGGAAGAAAACACAAGATCAAAGATAAAGATGTCATTGCCCCAGATAAGAAGATAGGCTAACCAGAATTTTCCTATTTCTCTATAGAAATGTATATTGCAATACTCATTAGAACCACCTTGCTGGTGATTTTAGTATATGTATCATATTTACCCAAAATACCAGGGCCCAGTTGTTAAAAGCACTGTTAGTTTAACAAGCTTGTTAATGGTCAAAATGTTAACTGTTCTAGTAAGTAGAATATCTAATTCACAGATATTTTTGCTGTTAAAATGTGAGTAGCTTTTGCATTTGCAAATGCAAAAGCTACTCGCATTTTATCAGCAAAAATATTAGTATAAATGCCATATTTAATGATCAATGTTTTAACCATATGTTAACTAGCATCATTAGTTTTGAACAACTGGGCCCTGGACATGTAACTCCTTACCATACTTGTACAAAAATTTGAACAAGTGCATTTCATGCCTGGTCAATATGTCTTTTTGACTGCTGGATGAGTGTGAACAATGCAGATTCTGCTCAGGTGCCCAGTTCTGCAGCACTTGACCTTGGTCTACACTGTTTGCTCAGAGTTGTCTGTCTGAAGACTTTGGGTATATGTACCATTACATTTTCATGTGCACTAATGTGATAATTTTTGGTTAAAAAAACATCTTATCTGGAAAACAAGCTCTAGATAAGGTGCTTGAATTCAATCAATAAGTGTTGGTATTTTTTCTTATTTCTGCATGAAAACATATACTATCGGTACTCATGTTGAGGGTCTCCTAATTAGTAGCCATAACATATGTTTTCATGGAGAAGTAAAAAAGTTGTTAACCACATTTACCCTAAGTAGTCAGACAGGAAGCCCTGAGCAAATATTGCAGACCAAGATCAGACGCCAAAGAATGCAGCATCTGTTCAGGACCTACATTGTTTACCACTCGTCCAGAAATATTTCAAACACATCAACATGTGCTAAAATTGACTTATTCAAAATTTTGGGACAAAAGGCATCCAAAAGCATAGAGTAAAATATAGTATCAGAATTATTTGGAGGAAGCAGGAACTGATTGTATATCTCATTGTAGACTGGAGACCCTTAAATGGGGAACTGGCAAACAGTGCAGACCCAGATCAGACGCTGCAGCATGCAGTGTCTGATCAGGGTCTTCACTGTTTGCAAACAGTTCTACCATTTTTCTCTCTGAATATTTAAATCACATAGCCTGACATACCTAAAATCGAAATTATAATCTTCCAAATACAGTGTGGAAAGAGTTCATTCAGTCTACAATAGGATATGAGCCTGTGCACCACAAAACCTACAATAAGACCTGTGTGACCAACAAATACTCAGATCAGCCTGTACATCCACCATGTATGGCAAAGGTTCTCGTTTATCCCTCTTTGGACAACCAGGAGGCTGTAAAAGGCACATGCAATCAGCAAAGACTGCGCCAATGCTTCACTGGTGCAAAAATCTTATCCTAGGTTTTGTCTTGCAGAGGCATACATAAAACCTAAGCTGAACAGTCAGTGCAGTTGTCACCCGGTCTGGTGAATACAAAAACTTGAGCCATTATCAAAATAATCAAGACACATCAAGAAGGAAAGACACTTCTACAGAATATATAAACAATAAGATGCTCTTTTTTACCAAAAGTAATGCCTCCCAAAAAAGTACATTGTGGGTACTCATCATTAGACGCATTTCATCGAGGTGCTTCTAATGACTACCAATAAAGTGAGTTTTTGCAGTGAGATAAGAACAAGATGCTTCTGATGAGTACAAATCACACATTTTTATTGAGAGATAAGAAATCTATCTATCTAGAAACTTCTCTTATCTAGGGCTATGTTAAAAAAATCAGCCTGCTCAACCATGCAGTCAGTCATTGGTCTAGATAAGAGTGGGTATTGGGTAAATATTTTTTCTGATTTCTCCATGAAAACATATGTTGTGGGTACTCATTAGAAGTGCCTCACTGAGGCACTTCTAAGGAGTATCCAAAACATATGTTTTTGTGGAGCAATAAGAAAAATATCAATACTTTTGGACTGAAAAAAAAAGACATCTTATCAAGAGCCAGGAGTCTGAACAGATCCATCAACTTTTGACAGTTCCAGCATTTCTGATGGAAGTGGAGAGGGAACTGATCAACTGCATGGAAGTGAAGGCTGATCTAGGCTTTAAATGTTTATGTATATTTACTCCCTTTTTACTAGATGTGGCTTCACAAGGGAGTATATGGTGTTTTAATGCAATTCTTATGATGTCAGGTGCGGCTCAGGAAATATTTTTTTTATTAATCTGGCACTTTAAGCCCTAAGACCACAACAGCACCTTTGAAAACAGTGTAGATTTAGATGAGATGACTCATAACTAGCAGTAACAAGCAACCTCATCATCATGTTATTCTGTTGTTGTTTTTTTTATTTCTGGATATGTTTGTTTGTGTTGAGGTTTTACGGCCCAGTCAACCCAATGGGGTCATGTCAAGCACGATCATTTTACCTTACCACACTTTTACTGGGCAGGCTTAGTCCTCTAAATGGTTAACCACTATTGTGCACATTCTTTTGCCAGAAACTGACCACTGCCCTTCTTGAATCAGAGAAAGGGAGAGAATGACTTCTGGATATGTAGCTATTTGGATATGTCTTAACTCTTGTCCTGCTGAACCCGGATATACCCTGCCTTTGCAAACAGTGTAGATCCAGATCAGTTGACACTGTTTGCCATTAACCCTAGTCCTGCTGAACCCGGATATACTCTGCTCTTGCAAACAGTGTAGATCCAGATCAGTTGGCTTCTTCAGAAGCCAACTGATCTGGATCTGCACTGTTTGCAATTAAGTATACAAATTTATAGCAACAATCCAGATCAAGTAATCTGATTGGCTGAAAATTAGAAGTGGGCATGGCCTCTTAATTTATTCAGCAGGACAAGGGTTAAGTATGTGAATTAATAGCAACAATCCAGATCAAGTAATCTGACTGGCTGAAAATTAGAAGTGGGTGTGTCATCTTAATTTATTCAGCAGGACAAGGGTTAATTTATAAGACAGAAGAGTCCACTTCAGCAACACAGGGGAGACAATTTAGGATGCAAATGATAGAAGTGTGATATTTTATTTTACATCCATGTGAAATGTACACTTCTTGATATACATATGCAGTTCTGGGCCCAGTTGTTCAGAACTTAATGAAGTTATTAGCTAAACTTCTTGTAAAAAATTTCTATCTTGGCAAATACACATTTTTGCAGCAAAATATCAATGTATCTGAAAATACCTAAGTTACAACAGTTAATGAGTTTGTCATTAATGAGTTTGTGAAGCTAATGATGCAATGAACAACTGGGCCTGGATTTTTGCACAAAAACATATGTTGGTACTCATTAACCCATTGTAGTCGGCAGACCCACAAAAGGGTACATGGCAAACAGTGCAGACCCATATCAGATGCCACAGAATGCTGCATCTGATCAGGGTCTCCACTACTTGCAAATAGTTTAGCCATTTTCCTCTAGGAATATGTAAATCTCATAGCCTCACCTCCCTAAAATTGAAATTGGACTCTTCCAATATATAGTGTGGGAAAGTCTATTCAGTCTCAACAATGGGTTAAAAGTGACTGTGAGGTGTTTCTAATAAGTACCAGCAACGTATGTTTTTGTGGAGAAATAAGAGAATTATTCACCCTGATACGCTCTTATCTAGAGTTACGTAAGGCATGGTATTTTCACTATATAATACAAGAAATGTGGACTACTTGGTTATTTAGCAAATTAAGACAGCTTTATGCAGTAAAAGAATATTGCTAGAACATCATATTTACCATATGTATTCAGACAAGCAGGCCTGAGCAAACAATGTAGACCAAGATGAGATGCCAGAGAATGTGGCATCTCATCAGAGTCTACACTGTTTGCCACACATCCAGCAATTTTTAGACACATCGGGTAATAAATTGTACTTGTTCAAATTTTAAAACAAGTATGGTAGGAGTTGAAGTGTCTGAATACTTCAGGTAAATGGGGTACACATTAAAAAGCTAGTTTAAAACTGCAAAATTCAGAAAATTTGCCTAATAATGCAGATCCCTGTATAAGAGCCGCCCTCAGTGGTTCAGCTGGATGCACGTCTGACTGGTGTTCTGGAGGTTGGGGGTTCAACCCACTGGATCTGATCTTTTTATATGTAAGCAGGTGGTAAGGCATGATTCAGTCCAGATTATGACTCAAATGTTGGAATGGAGTAAAAAAAATCAACTATGATGGCTAGTATGAAATTGTAAAGAAAGGAAAATGTATGTCTGCTACAAGGATTGAATCCTCAACCTTCTACTTAACCCTGGTCCAGCTGAACCTGGATATACCCTTCCTTTGCAAACGGTGTAGATCCAGATCAGTTGGTTTCTGAATATAGAGAAGCCAACTGATCTGGATTTGTACTATCTGCCATTCAGCATGCAAATTTGTATCAACAGCTGTCATCAAGTAATCTGGCTGACAATAAGAAGTGAGCATGGCATCTTAACTCATTCAGCATGACCAGGGTTAAAATCAATATTCGCTAGAGTGCAACTTTTTTATCTCCCTTGCCGAGTGTTCTTCAGTTGGAGATTGAATAAGTTACCTATAAGGAAACCTAACCTTACATGCCTTCAGCAAAACTGTTGTTTAGCCAAAATAAATAAATAAAACATGGAGTTCTTTTTATTCCAGGGATCTTTTACATACAGCATTACAAACTCTAGTAGAAAACCTAACAATTCAATCTTCTTTAATACATACAACAACAGGCTGATACAATCATCTAACCACAGCAGCTATCTATCTATCATATTAATTGATAAATATTTCATCAACCAGATACACTCTGCCCTTGAACAGAAGTAACAATGATAAGTCCAGGCTACTTCTGTTTACCAACATCATCATCTGGCTCTTTGCCTCTCATAATAACCTTTCTGTTTCTCTTTCACTCTAATCACAAGAATTCTCATGGAAAGTAAAGTTCTCAGTATGCTCCTTCCAATATGGTCAAACTTATGATCCCAGCAGTTCTCACTTTAGTTTAAACATATTTATTTCAATAAATTCTACATATATTCATACTATATTGAGAATAAGAAATGGGATTCAGAAAGAAGCCAAAAGTTCTCCCTTTCCCATCCCAAAACTAAGAAAACAACCCAAAAGCAGCCAAACCATCTGTGAATTTTCATGCCTCAGAAAAAATAAACTCATAGTCTGAATGATGATGATGATGATCATGATGATGATGATCATGATGATTTGGTGTTTTACATCTCTTTCAACATTATTAAAGTCATATCAAGACAATGAAGGCGTGATAATGCAAGGCTCTGTGCAATGAAGCACAGTACGCTACATGTCCTAAAATTTTGAACACCAAAGTGTCTGACAAAATGACATATGCAAACAGTGCAGACCCAGATCAGACTGCTCCTGAAGGAGCAGTCTGATCAGGGTCTATACTGTTAGCCATTTCACTAAGTATTATAAGAAACTGCTGCTTAAAAAGCAAAATTTACGTCAAAATAGTATGGAATAAAGTGTTCGAAATTTTAGGACAGTTACCATACAGTTATCAGATGAACTGCATCTCCGTTGGGATTTGAAGCCAAGATCTCATGATCCAAAATCCACAGCGCCAACTGTTCACCACACAGGTGCTTCAAGTAAGGACTCTAAAAATATACTGTATTCTACCTAATTACCGCACAGTGCGGTTTTTCAAAATTATTTGAAAATTTGTAGTAAAATATCCACCTTATTAGGGCACGCTTTAAAGAAAGATCAACAGAGGATTTCATGATGTGCGTATTTTATGATGCTCATGCAATATTTGTTTCTGATTTTCTTTATAAAACATATGCTGCGGGTACTTATTTGAACTGCCTTGACAGAGTATGGTAAATATTTTAAAATGTTGTCTGCTAAAATCTCATTTGTATGTACAAGATTTCAAACATAGTATCTTTCTTCGAAAATAATCCATAAGATTAGTTTGTATCAAATATCATTAAATAATAGACTGACTTTGATATAGAAAGATCACAATCTTCTTCAGACATAGATTTTGTTTGTTCAAATCAAAACAGTCTTTATTATGTAAAAAATGTCAGATTATCAATTAATTCCCTTGGACTGCTTAATAAATGTATGAGGTATGATCAAGAAATTCTCACCGTGATGTACTAAGAATGAATAAATTGAAATGAAATCCCAGTCAGTTGATTATTTTTTCTTATTCAACATCTTTAGTAGAAAGAATAAAATTTCAAAGCCCCAAAGTAAATTCATTGACGACTTCATTAAAACCCTTGGTGGAGAAATGGGCTGTTGAATTTAGGAGAGGGAAGGAGAGCATGGAGGATTATGAACCTAGAGAGCCTACTAGAGACGAAAACATTGAGCTTGTGCACTGTCTGATCGTATGTGTGACAGAAGAAGTCTGCGTGATATGTCAAGACAAATAGGCATATGTTTTGCAGTAGTTCAGTGTATCTTGACCAATATCTTAGGGATGGCCAAGGTCTCAGCTAGATATATGTGTCCAAGGTCTCAGGTAGATGGGTCCCAGAATGTTGACAAAACATCAGAAGAAGAGCAGGCTTGATATTTTTAATGGAAATATAAGAAAAAAATATTCCCTATCATCTGTAGCTATGTTAATACATTTTATAAATATAAAAATACTCTGACTGTTAGGCCCTGTTCTTTCGAAGTGATCTTACTGAAATACCAAAATATTCTAAAATAAACGTAGACATCAGCCTGGAGATGCCAAAAGATGAAAAATAGGTTGCCCCAACTGAGCCACATTAACTGTCCTGACTCATGCAGCAAGACAGCCAAAGACATCAGGTTGGAGATGCAGTAAACACTGGCAAATGAAGTCACCACAAGAATTGTAATAGTTACAAGAATTCACACTTTGTGTGCTGGATAAAAACTTCAGCAGACACTTTGAAATATTTTTCTTATTTTTCCTAGAAAATAGGCTTTGATACTTCACGCAAATTGTTTCTTGTATGAAGTGTTAGATGCTATTTTCTAGGAAAAATAAGAAAAATATCATCAATTTGTCTGCTGCTGAACTTCCCTATAGCACTGTAAGAATTAAAAACAATGTTGAAGACAGACTGAGACAATCTACTAAATCCTATTTTTTTTCTGAACCATATTAACCCTTAAAGTGCCAAGCAAAATTTGTAGCAGACAACATTTTATTTTTATTTTTTTTTAAATTTTTTCAAAGAAAACAAGCCTTGATATTTCATGTGAATCCTCTGCCAAGCAGATGATTCACACAAAATAGCAAGACTTGTTTTCTCTGAAAAATTTAAAAAAAAATATTTCAAAATGTCATCTGCTGCAGTTGTGATTGGCGCTTTAGGGGTTAAGGCATTGCCAGACAATAATTCAGCTGTGTCGTTAGAAAAGGGCTCTTCAGACTTTCCCTTGAATCAATCTTGAATCAATCTTTCAGTGCGCATGCCTGACCCCTTAGCAAGGCCACGTCTAGTTCTTTGGCTGAAGTTTCCCCTTGGCCTATCATTTACGTGAGTGAACAGCATATGTTCTGGCAAGCCTGCACTAATGCGCAGGCTTGCCTGAACATTTGCTGTTCATATATGCTATAATGGCTCTTTTCCCAGGAGCTCAAGTAATTTATAGATTTCTTCACTGAATGGCTGTTTGCTTTTAATCACCCATATAGGATAATAATTTCTATCAAGACAAAAAGAGATCAAAATCAGACTAATCAGCTGTTAACAATAATCGAAGATTTCTCCTGACTAAATCTGAAATAGTGGGGTGGGAGTGTAAATGAGGAGTTGGTTAAGGGTGTAAAAAAAACTTTAGAAAGCAGACTTGTAGATAGCAGAAAGAGCTGACTGTATTCCTTATAGCTCTGAAAGTAGACTTATAGAGGATTGCAGAAAGAACTGACTGTATTCCTCATAGCTCTGTTTAAAGGGCTGCTTGATATATATTTCCAGACCTGAAAGTCAGGCTATACCAAATTTATGTCTGTACTATGTCATATATAACCAGTTCCCACTCCCTTCCCTCCTCCCTCCCGCATCCACTTCACAACATCCAACCCCTCTGAGCTTAGGCCAAAAGTTCCTAAACATCATTTTCAACACAAGCCAACACAAGCCTTCAAGACAGAGTACCACAATAACCCAAAATAATAGGACAGACAGGCCTGAGAGAACAGTGTAGAACCCAGACCAGATGCTAGAGGATGTGGCATCTGATCAGAATCAACCAACTATATTATCTTCCAAAATACTTCTTTTATCTGGTCTAACAGACACATCACCATGTCAAATTGTCTTACTCAAATTTATTAGTGTAATTAACCCATTGTATATTGAATAGACTCTCCCACACTATATATTGGAAGAGTCCAATTTCAATTTTAGGTACACCCAGCTATGAGATTTACATATTCCTAGAGAAAAATGGCTAAACTATTTGCAAACAGTGGAGACCCTGATCAGATGCAGCATTCTGCGGCATCTGATCTGGGTCTGCACTGTTTGCCAAGTTCCCTCTTATGGGTATCCCGACTACAATGGGTTAACCTTTACCATACTCTGGGCTAATTCTGCAGATGGCAAATTGATATTTTTCTTATTTTCCCCAAGAAAACAGGATTTGATATTCCATGTATATTGTCTCCATAGCAGATAATTTGCATGAGATGTAAAAACTTATTTTCTGGGGAAAATGAGAAAAATATTTCAATGTTGCCTGCTGAAGCATTAAGACAATAAATTATGGTGTCCAAATATTTATGAGTATTGTACTTATTGGTGAAAAAAGAGCCCTATTTATTTGACTCTAGACCAGTTTAACAGGAAGATGCAGCAGATATTTGATTTTTTTTTTTTTTTTTTTTTTTTTTTTTTTTGTATTTTTCAGAGAAAAAAAGGCTTGACTTTTCATTTGAATGGTCTTCCTATCTGAAAATTTATAAAAATAAAAAATTTGGCTCATCATTTGGACAAACTTAGCAGGGCCTGTGTCTTAATGCTACACACCAAGTTCCAAGTTCATCTCCATTTCAGTCCTGAAAAGAAGATTTTCAAAGGATTTTTCTCATATATGGACATGGCTGCCATCTTGGTCATGTGACCCAGATCCAACAAACTTCATTCATTGGTTTCATTCAGCCCAGCAGTTTTAGAGAACTTAAAAATACTGATTTTGTGGCATCCAAAACAAAGGTCAGTAAATGAACTTGACACATTTTTCCCATACAAAAGCCTAAGTGACCAAAACTGAGCTTGCAATAAAATAGGTCAATGTCAATCAAGGGCCATCATTTGAACAAACTTAATGGGGCCTGAGCCACAAATGCAGCATTGTTTGTTTGTTTGTTTTATTCAGGCTATGTCGCTTTCAACAATCTTTCAGTCATATTGGTGTCTGGATGTGGCAGGGAGCTCAATGCTCACTTCTAGAGTGCTTCCTCACAAAAATATCATGCCCCAGACACTTGACATGATATCCCACTCAGTTACATTATACTGACACTGAGCTGACCAGTCCTGATTCCTAGCTCTACTTTCTTAATGCTGAGTGCCAAGCTAAAGGGCAGCTAGTACCATTTTTAAAGTCTTTCGTATGACTTGGCTTGAGATCTAACCCGCAAACTTCCGGTCACAAAGCTGACACTCTATCAACTGAGCCACTGTGCCAGTTACACAAATGCAGCATAAAAAGGTTATAGGGTAATCAGCCATTCGGTTCCTGAGAAAAAGATTTTCAAAGTTTTTTTACCATATATAGGCCAGACCTTCTGAACAAAAGTTTGTTCCCCAACACCATGGAGGCTCTACATGTAATTTGGTTTCAAACAGCCTAGCAGTTTCAGAGTAGATGTCCTTTGAAAAGAGTGATGACACTGCCAATGCAGATGCCAACAATGCAGACAACAGACCACTGTCTATCCTATAAGATCCCTCAGAGCCTTTGGTGCTGGTGAGCTAAAAATTTAATGATAGATCTCAAGACTTTGCACACCACTTCATAATCATAATATTAATAGAACAATTTTATAAAATATTTGACTTAGCTTAAATTTCAACAATAAGAAGATGAATAAGTCTTTAAAATGAACTGTAAAGTAAAGCTTTTAAGGTCATGTCCTGATAATATTGTGTACATTAGGCACATTTATTTCTGTGCCAAAAAATGAGAATCTGACTTTATACACAACAATATACCATAATATACCCAATTCTACTAGAATATGAACAAGTGTTGTTGGGTCAAGACACTGCTGGATCAGTACCAAACAGTCTAGAGCTGGCTCAGACACATTTTGCAGCATCTGATCTGGGTATACATTCTTTGCTCAGGCTTGTCTGTCCAAATACTTTCTTTTTTAAGAATGACATGAAATCACATGTGAATTGTTATAATTATACCAAATATATGGATTTTTGTTGAAACCTATCATGCAGACAAACGAAACCAGAAGATGTATCTCAAATCAATTCGGTTTGGACCAAGGACAGTAGACGGCTTATCAATCTATTGCAGCCATAGATAAATGTGTCACTCCATGGGAAAAGGCACCTCCGAAATACCATAGCTCCAGATATGACTTTTTTTTTTGCAACTAAAAAGTTTTCTCATATTTTTGTTTACTTCTTCACAAAAATGTACAGTATTTGACCTAATGACCGCACATACCCATATAAGCGCACAGTCAAGCAGTTCCAGAGTCTTCAGATTATAGCCAGTGTACTTTATGTCTACTTCTTTATAAAGGCATATGTTGTGGGTACTCATGCAATTCAAAAGTGTACCTACAACATAATTATGCTTTTATAAAGTAAATCAGAAAACAAATTGCATACACATCATCAAAAAAGTCCTTTTCTGATTTTTTTTTAAAGTGTACAAGGGAGATACATATTTTACCACAGGTTTCCCCAGTAATTTTGAAAAACCTAAGTGCACAGTGCAATAATTAGGTTAAATATGGTATGCTGTAGATACTCGTTAGAAGAGCCTCATCAAGGTCTATGGATAATCTGTACAGTACATTGTATCTGCTAATTCTGCTTTGCATGTTTGATCCCTAGGGACTGACCAAAGACAAGGTGAATGGACAAACAGGAAGATTTTGCTGCCATTTTGTAAAGGGCAACAACTTTTGCAGACAGGAAGTTATGTCTATAGTATTTAAAACCACAAGCACAAGTCTGAATGAAATCAACAAGATGGCCATGATGCCCCTGTAATGCTCACCTGAGTATCATAGGGCACTTAGAGAACCTGACCCATAGATGATCAAGGCAAACATTCTGACCAAGATTCAAGATGATTATATTAACAAGTAAGACAATGTAGCATGCCTGATGGACCATGAAATATAGATCAAGTTCAAATATGAATGACTGCACTCAAGAGGCCAGATGTATGCATGTGCTAAGTATCACTGGCTGTAGGACCAATAATTACTTAGAAACTGACCTAAATGCAAAAACATTACAAAGTCAGTGGACCGTGGTATATAGGTCAAGGTCAAATATAGATTGCTGCATTCAAGAGGCCATGCTAAGATGTCTGCAAGTCTCAAGTATCCCGTAATTCCCTGCGTATACCACGCACTTTTTTCACCCAGAAAACTGAGCAAAAAATCCCCTGCGTGTAATACAGTGGCATAGAAAAATAACCATGTTTTTCTCGAAAACTCGGCAGGTCACGAAAACCCATTACATATACAATGTGACATATTGCGACCCTCGAAAAATTCTTCTAACGTATTATTTCATCGAATAATTTATATCACTAAAAATGCAATCACTATTTCAATCTCAGACATCAACCTTTTCATGCAGATTACCTTTTATTGGCACAAAAATTGTTTGTTTATTTTCCGCGTTTTGACAGGAAGGTTTATCTAAATATACGTAATGAACCAAGTTGTCTGAATCTGAATAGACTGATCACAAAACAATGGTTTGTTGGGAATACAGAAATTTGATGTTTTATGAAAACTGCTAAAAATAATAATAATAATAATAATAATAATGATTATAATAATACTAGTAGAAAAAATAACAATAATAATAAAGATATGTAACGATAGTTTATGAGTTAAAATTTAAAATTTTATTTGTTTCTCAAAAAACAGAGTTGATATTACAGGCATTACCCGTACTTTTCTCAAAACAAGGGCCAATTAAACTCGGTGTGTTTGTAAACAAAGTTCCGAGTTGCACAGGTCATCGGTTTCTTTGAAGTCAGGTATTAATCACCTTTTAATTGACAGTGAATGGAAAATGGGCTTCTTTAATTGAGTGAGATGTTTAACTCACGCTGAGAATATGTTAATTATGAGACTGACATTGAGAAGGTGTGAATTACCAGAAGTGTCAAACTACTCAATCTACCTATATAGATACATGTAATATTGGGAAATATACATATAACCAGTCAGGCTGTTTTAATAGCAGCCAATCAAAAATCGTGTACTTTCATTTTCAATCAAAATGGAGTCTGAGGTAGCATTCTGTGACACTGGGAAAAAGCATGTGCGTGTTTTAGATAGGAATATCTTTTTTTCCACGGACTCAGAATTTAGGTGCGTGTTATAGATGAGTGCATGGTATACACAGCGAATTACTGTATCACTGCTGCAGGACCAACAGTTACTGAGAAACTGACCTAAATAAAAACAAGGTTTGAAAGCAATTTGACCTAGTGACCTAACTTTTGGTCTGACATGACCCATATTCGAACTTGACTATTAATTCATAAAGAACAACAATCTGGTATAGTTTTATAAAGATTGATGTAAAACTATGGCCTCTAGAGGGTGAGCAAGGTTTTAAAGAAATTTGACCAAGTGACCTAGTTTTTGAACCAACATGACCAATATTCAACTTGACTGTAATATCTTCATAGTTTCATGAAGACTGAAGCAAAACTGTGGCCTCTAAAGGATGAACATGGTTTGAAAGAAATTTGACCTAGTGACCTATTTTTTGATCAGACATGATCAATATTCAAACTTGACCAGGACAGCATCAAGACAAACATTCTGGTATAGTTTCATGAAGCAAAACTGCGGCCTCTAGAGAGTGAACGTTTTAAAGCAATTTGACCCAGTGACCTAGTTTTTAATCTGACATGAACCATATTCGAACTTCATTGAGATATCATCAAAACAAACATTCTGGTAATGTTTCATGAAGATTGAAACAAAACTGTGGCCTCTAGAGAGTGAACAAGGTTTAAAGGTAATTTCACCTAGTGACCTAGTTTTTTGACCCAACATAACCCATATTCAAACTTGACCTAGATATTATCAAGACAAACATTCTAGTAATATTTCATGACAAGTGAAGTTAAACTGTAGCCTCTGGAGGGTGAACAAGAAAGTGTTGATGACACATGGTGTACGACGGACACAGGGTCATAAAAATGGCTCACCTTCAGCACTTTGTGCTCAGGTGAGCTAATAGATATTCTGGTATAGTTTCATGATGACAAGCAAACCTGTGGCCTCTAGAGGGTGAACAAGGTTTTAAAGCAATTTGACCTAGTAACCTAGTTTTTGACCCAACATGACCCATACTCGGACCTGATTGAGATATCATCAGGACATTCTGGTAAAGTTTCATGAAGATTGAGGCAAGTCTGTGGCCTCTAGAGGATGAACATGGTTTTAAAGCAATTTGACCTAGTGACCTAGTTTTTGATCCGACATAACCCATATTCAAATCTGACCGAGATATCATCAAGACAAACGTTCTGGTAAAGTTTCATAAAGGTTGAAGCAAAACTGTGGCCTCTAGAGGGTGAACAAGGTTTTAAGGTCATTTGACCTAGTGACCTAGTTTTTGACCCGACAAGACCCATATCCAACCTTGACTGAGTTACATCAAGACAAACATTCTGGTAATGTTTCATGACAACTGAAGCAAAACTGTGGCCTCTAGAGGGTGAACAAGGTTTTAAAATTTGACCTAGTGACCTAGTTTTTGACCGGACATGACCTATATGAACTTGACCTAGATATCACCAAGACAAACATTCTGGTAAAGTTTCATGAGGACTGAAACAAATCTGTGGCCTCCAGAGGGTGAACAAGGTAAATGTTGACAACGGACGACGCATGCACGACGGACAGTGTGATCACAATAGCTCACCTTGAGCACTTCATGATCAGGTCCTTGAGCACTTTGTACTCTGGTGAGCTAATAAAAAATATTGCTCAGGTAAAGGTCTCTCTTCCAAAGACCCAGATCACAAGAAAATGCAGCAGAATAAGGGTTAAGCAAATCCCATTAAAGTTTCTGTTTAGACTAACAAGTAATGTATACTTTAGACAGTGTTGCAAGCAGAAATTGATTTAAAACTTAAACACAGCTTCTAGTTAAATCAATTTTACTTCCAAACTTGTCAGGCTTTCACAGTCACTTCAAACAGAACTAACTAGCTTCCAGTTTATTACATGAAAAAAACATACCGGTACATGTAATGTGTGGGCAGTGATTTCTGTCTTTTCAATAGCTCTTGGTCATTTCACACAGGTCAAAATTTAAAGCATGTCAGGTCCATATATATATAATAAGTGGCACTTCTTCTTTTTCTTTTTTTTTTTTTTTTTTTCTTTCCCTCAGTCATGCATCTCTGACTAGTCTGGATGGATTTTTCGGTTCCATTGGTAGTATTTCACTTATGTTAGGCTGATGAGAGAGGCTGGGACACACTTTGATGACAACACTATCCAGGGAAGAACCTACCCTTGCTGGCCTCAAACTCAATTTCATGGGATTGTGAGGTCAGAGTGTTAAGCCACCATCTAATACAAAGGCCTGATTTTTTGGAAATGGGTCGTGCAGGGGAATGTGGACAGGAAAATACAAGATTTACTACATAAGCTGTCATTTCAAATAATTCCATTCTGTGGAATCTGGTAGCACCACAGCAGTCATACAAGGAAACATTGATGCAAAGCATCAATACACCGGGAAACTAATCTGTCATGCATTACTTAGCTCCCTATATCGTAGTATAGTGAAAAAATGTTATAATTTATGAAAGGTTGTAATTATATAAATTATCGCAATAATCAACGATAAAAACATTATAGACGTTATCAGAGCTATGTAAAAAAATCAACTATGATTGTTGTTTTCTAGCATGCATACATAATTACATGTCGCCATCCATAGCCTAGGCCGAACATACTATATCCAAAATCATCTATGTAGCAGTGTTTTGTTCTTTTCTCCACTCGTAACATTTTCTTTCGGCCCAAATCTTTCCACGCTTGAATATCAAATTAAACTGTATTATTAAACCAGCTTATAATCCGTTCGCTTTTAGAAAGCATATTTCCAATCGTAAACAAAGAAAAATATCTTTTGTTTCTTTTTCGTAGCACGACGAAAAAAAAGAAATGAAAAAAATTCAAACATGTACGAATATTGACAGCAACAAGCTCATTTCAGGTCAAATGGTCAAATTGGGGCTCCTACTGGAAAACTGCTCATTTCTCTTTTAAATGAGCAAAACCGACATTGCTACATTCATTCTACATAGTACTTCCAATTTTTTATTTCACTATGTTACTAAGAGCACAGTTCTCTTCTGCAAAAGTGTGACTTTGAATAATAATAATAAAAAAAAAAAAAAAGTGGGGGTAAATAGTTATATATAACCCCACTAAGAACCCCATATAACTGGAAGAAAACCCGATGTTCTCCAAATGCATACACATTTTACAAAAACAACCTCTCATAGATATAAAACAAAACTTAACCCTAGTCCTGCTTGTCCCAGATATATCCTGCCTTTGCAAACAGTGCAGAGCCAGATCAGTTGGCTTCTGAAGAAGCCAACTGATTTGGATCTGCACTGTTTGCCATTGAGTATGTGAATTTATATCAACAATATGGATCAAGTAATCTGATTGGCTGAAAATTAGAAATGGGCATGGCATCTTAATTTATTCAGTATGACAAGGGTTAAATCATGATTACTACAGTAGTTTGATGAGTAAAGCTGTAGATAAACAATTTTTTTCAAGTAAAGATGTATGACAGTTTTCCCTATTTCTCCATGAAAACATATGTTGTGGATAGAAATGCATCGAGGATCCACAACATATGCTTTCCCAGAGAAATACCAATAATATTTATCTGGGCCCAATTGTTCATAGCATCGTTAGCTTAACGAGCTTGTTAGTGATAAAAAAAGATCAAAATGTTAACTGTTCTAGTAAGTAAAATATCTAATTCACAGATATTTTTTCAGCAAAAATTATTAGTGTACATGACATGTTAAACGATCAAGGTTTTGATCAAGGTTTTTACCATATTTTAACTAATGATATCGTTACTTATGAACAACTGGGCCTAGAATAATCTTCTTGTGCAGAACTATGAGATGAGGGTATTAAAGTGTACAGTACACCGTATTAACCCTAAGTACTGGGACACCTTGTCTAAATTTGAAATAGTCCATTCTACTACCTCTTGATGTGTCTTAAATATTGCTGTATGTATGGCAAACAGTGTAGACCCTGATCAGATGCTGCATTCTGTGGTGTCTTATCTGGGTCTACACTGTTTGCAAAGACCTATCTGTCCCAATACATAGGGATACTACGGAACCTACTACATAAACTGCATGAGCTATGCACAAGAAAGCTGTCTTACCACCCGATGTTGTGTCTAAAAATTCCTGGATGAGTGGCTAACAGTGTAGAACCTGATGAGACCCCGCATTCTGCGGTGTCTCATCAAGGCCTACACTGTTTGCTCAGGCCTGTCTGTCCAAATAGAAACAGTAAATACCCTACTTTATCTAGCCTTAGTATCGGGACATCTGATCAGGATCTACGCTGTTTGCCACGCATCCAGCAGTTTTTTAAACACATTATCAGATAGTAAAATGGACTTGTTCAAATTTTAGGGCAGGTATGGTGAGGACTTAAAGTGTACCCATATTTAAGGTCAATATAACGGGGAAGAATGGGGAAGGTCTTGATCAACTACTACTGCATCTTTAATCAAATCACACTTAAAGAACTAAGGCATTTTGTAGAGAAGGTTTGGCAAAGCAAAGACTCTGATCCAGAAGAAGTATGTGGTAATAATTCTGAGACAAGAGTCTTCAATTCTCCATAACACCCCAACTTGCAGGCACTCAGTAGAAGAGCCTAAGGCACTTTAATATGCACCTACATCATAAGTGTTCATAAGAAATAAGAAAAAATATCCCAGAATTATCATCAAATATTCCTTCTTAACCCATTGTATACTAAATAGACTCTCCCACACTATATATTGGAAAGAGTCCAATTTCAATTTTAGGTACGTGCAGCTAGATTTACATATTCCTTGAGAAAAAATGGCTAAACTATTTGAAAATAGTGGAGACCCTGATCAGATGCCATGTTCTGTGGCATCTGACCTGGGTCTGCACTGTTTGCCAATTAACCTTTTATGGGTCTTCTGACTACATTGGATTAACAACACTTCTGCATCCTTTTTCACCAGGCACAACCCATTACACCACTACTACAACCATAAATAAAAAATGGCAACTGCTAACCTCTGCTGTACATATTTATTAGATTAACACATAACACCAGATGAGAGGGGTATCCAGATTAATATTTCTCTCATTTCTGCACAAACACATGTTGTGGGCACTCATTAGAATTGCCGCAGTAAGGCAATTTTAATAAGTACCTACAACACATGTTTGGGGGGGTGGGGGGGGGGGGGGGGGGGGGGGGGGGGAATTAGTAAACAAAATTTCTTGGTGAAAAAAAAAAAGATGTCTTATCTGAAGATGTGCCCAAACTAGCAAGATGCCAGATATTAATTAATGTGTCTTCACAAAGCCAAGAAAAATCTCCGAGCCTGATCTATGAGGTTACTTCTGCAGCGAAATATGGGTATTCACTGGAATTCCAATGAGTACCACAATATATGTGGTGCAAAAATAAATATTACCATCACAGCTCTAAGTACTGGGATAGACAGACTGAACAAACAGTGTAGACTCAGAACTGACACTGCAGAATACAGCATCTGGTCAAGGTCTGCACTGTAATTTTTTTTAGATGTATTAACAGGTGGTAAAATGCAACAAGATTGTACTGTGATGCACATTGTTTTCAGGTATAGGTGGAGATACAAGTCTGACCTTGACAACCTTTTGCAAAAGTATGTTATAGTGACCCAGTTTCCTGAGAGGTATCCCAGGGTGGTAGGATACATGCAGTGGTGGGTCTGAGGTGGTCACAGTATGGGATGATATGAGCCCCACCCTAATAAAAACCAGATCAAGGTCTGATTTTCTCAAAACTATATCATGGTGCCTAAATTTGATAGGAAGTGACCTGAGGTGGTGGGATGCATACAATGTTCATTACGAAAACACGCCTATTCAAATATACTGAAAATTTTACCACCAAAAAATGAAAATTTTCAATTAAAAAATCCTGATATTTTTTTATACTTCTGCTCAAAACATAGATTGTGGTTACCCGTTAGAACTGCCTCAACGAGGCAGTTCTAACGAGTACCCACAATCTATGTTTTGAGCAGAAATAAGAAAAATAATGCATACCCCTTTAAACCCCAGTTTTACTATATAAAAGTGGGGTTTAAGGGGGTCAAAATTTTATAGGCATGTTTTCGTGTTGTAGAGTGTGCTAAGGACTGGCTGGTGTGGAAAAAAAAAAGTAGGTCAAGGTTACTTACCACTACTTGCCTGACATTGAAAACTGGATGAAGTGTCAATTTTAGAAAAAGTATATTACAGCGACCAAGTTTCATGGAACAGGTAACTTAAAATGATAGGATGCATGCCCTACATAGTTTACATAGATGGACTGATGCACAAACACCAAATGAGGGGCTATGTCTTGCACTCTGCAAGTGGGCTTGACAAAGAACAGTTTAAACAAGAACTCATTACATGTATAGATTTTGACAGAATTTCCCATCAAATTATGAAGGAGTTTGTCTTAGAATCAGCCAATGAGAATTAAATTTTTATCAGCCAGAAGTTTTGTCCACTGTCTGGGGACCAGATCTTATTCTATCTATCCTGTAACTGTCGCTATAATAATATTATGCTCATAGCTTCAGATCAGGGTCTTTCTTAAACTGAATAATACCGTTATTTCTTATTTATCCACAAAATACATACCGTATTTGACTTGTGCGCTTAAGTTTTTCAAAAATTGGAAAAACTTCTGGTAAAATATGTACCTACCTATACTAAGGTACACTTTAAAAAAAAAAAAAAGATCAGTGAAGAACTTATCAAATGATTTCAACAAGTCCATTTTACTACCTGTTGATGTGTCTATAAGCTGCTGGATGAGTTGCAAACAGGGTAGGCCCAGATCAGATGCCTTATTCTGTAGCATCTGATCTAGGTCTACACTATCTGTTGCCTATCTGTTCCTATAATATGGGGAAATATGGCATTCAGATCAACATAAGCAAATGCATATGTCTCCCTATAAAGTTCTATACTGATTCACAAAATTTATAAAATAAACTGTCCCCATATTAATTATTAGCATACAAGATAAAAAAAAATCAGCTAGTGAAAATCTGATGATATTTTTCCCAGAAAATAGGATCAGACATTTCATGAAAACTGTCTCCTCAGGACACTACATGTATTTGCATAAAATGCCAAACCCTATTTACTTGGAAAAAAATAAGTAAATTTACAATGCCATCTACCGAAACCTTTTACCCAGCGTGCTAAGGATAAAGCTATCAGACACAAACCATAAATCAGGATGGTAAAAGATAAATCAAAGACAAGAAAATTTCTGACCTGTCACTACATAAAAGGTCATTTATTTAGGTGTGTCTAAAACAGCTATTTAGCATTTTCAGACTCTGACAATGTAGCTGTTTTACATTTACTTCTCACCTAATTTTCTTGATGTCAAATAACTTGCCCATGGCCAAAAACAATGTTTTGTTAGTGTCATCATAACAAAGACTGATGTACTTTCTGATATCACAAATGGGGGTCCCCATTATATACCTCCAGATGAGTAATATCCATTTTTTTTTTCTTATTTCTCCATGGAAACATATGTTGTGGGTACTCATATTTAGTAGTAGTACTTTTTTCCTAAGATAACAGGGCTTGACATTTCATTTAAGGTATCTACCCTTGGCAATTCAAGTGATATTTTCTGGAAAAATGCATGTATGAAAATATTTCAAAATGTTATCTGCTAGCCTTTTTAAATCAATCATGGTAATGGTTAAATACTTTGTTTATAAAAGCAAGGGGCAATGACACCACAACAAAAAATAGCTGCATAGCTCCAGATAAGCCGCTTTAATCAACAGACAAGAACTGATAAATTTCTTGTTTTTCCACAAAAACATATGTTGTGGTACTCATTAGAAGCAACTTGCTGAGGTGCTTCTAATGAGTACCAACAACATATGTTTTCTTGGAGAAATAAGAGAATATTAAGTGAATACCCACTCTTATCTGAAGCTATGATTAAAGCCATTCCCAAATTTTCTTTTGCACTTGCTTTTGGCCATCAGTACTGTTTTTGGACCCTTAACAATAATTTAATTCATCAAATTAATTCAAACATAGCTATGTGTAAATATTGGTATTGATAAATGTCCCATGTAAACAGTTTCACACAATATTGTATAAGGCCCTATCCAAATTATCAAAGATTTAGATGTACCCAGTCAAAGGCCTTTAAGCCTCTTTGGTTTATATGACGTTTTACAAACACGTTGTACTGTATTTGCCCTATATATATATGTCAAGATAGGGGAGGGTATCAGCTACTATAAGAATCTTGGTGGACAGAAAATCTGACCTGCAGATTACAGGCATCACGAGGTTTGCCTCGTGATGCCAGACTCACACACAGTGATCCATAGGGACGGATTTTTCTATCCACCCCTCACACCCATGACAGATTCTTTTTCTTGCATACCTTTCACTTCTGTTGCTGACATCTGCCATATTCTGATGAAATCACTGTGATGTCATTCTGTTCAGTGACATCAACCTTAACGCTGGCATTCATGACATTCAAAACAACCTGTGCACATCAAGTTGTTGTTGTTGTTGTGCAGATTTTTAACGCTACCAGGCACCCGAGGCACATAGAGGCAGCGGCGATTGCTATGATATACATGTATTTGTACAGCCTTGCTTTCATGGATCACCCATGCACACTTGGTGCCGCTGTCTGTCACCAAGCGCCGCCCTGTCCACTTTATACTCAACCCAGGGCACGTCGAGTATGAGCTAGGCGCACTAATGGTCTGAAAATTGTCTCGACCCGAGCGGGATTCGAACCCACGATATCTCGCTTGAAAGTCGAGTGCGCTAACCACTAGGCCACCCAGCCCACACACATCAAGCACATAAGAATTCTTGACTTTTATCCTATCCTGAGTAGGATAACCTGGATAGGATAAGAATTTCTATCACAGGATAAAACCCAGGATTTCCTTATCTGGTGTGCAAGAAATATTTTGTTCTTGTTCCTCCATGAAAACTGTTGTTCTGTGTACTCATCTGAAGTGCCTTGATGAGGTCTGTGACTGCTTTGGTTAGTATTTTGTGGACAAACTGGCAATATTTGTCTGATTATTCCAATAAAATAAGGTTTAACCCTTGTCCTGCTGAATAAATTAAGATGCCACGCCCATTTCTGATTTTCAGCCAATCAGATTACTTGATTCTGGATTTTGATACAGATTCACTTAATGACAAACAGTGCAGATCCAGATCAGTTGGCTTCTGAAGAAGCCAACTGATCTGGATCTACACTGTTTGCAAATGTAGGGTATATCCAGGTTCAGCAGGACAAGGGTTAATATTCCTTAGTTGCAGTATCCAGGAGACAATCTGCATGAACTGTCAAGCCCTATTTTCTAAAGAAAAAAGTCATCAGCTGAAATTTTTACCCAGCATACCAGTTAAGCATAATTCTAAAACTGCAGTGAGGATAATTCTTGTTTTTCAGGGGTGGGCCTACTTGGCCGCACACACCATGATCTCCAAAAATGAAGCACAGCCCTTTAAATAATAATTCCAAGTTCTCCAGTGGTATAGTGAGTCTACTATCAAATAAACCCAGGAGCAGTCTGATCTGGGTCTGCACTGTTTCATATGCAGATGGTGTATGAAATTTTAGGACATTTACCTTAGCCTGCATCCAAGTTAACTTAACAAGAGCTGTCGTAGGACAGCGTAGCTCGCCTGCTGGGTACATTTTATATTGTAACATTTTTATCATTAAGCCATATAATATAGGTCACACTGACCTAGATGTATTTGTATGTAAATCATTTTGTCACATAGATATAATAATCCGGGTATGACAATTCTCCATGAAATAGTAATACAAATAAAAGGCAAAATCACTGAAGCATGAAATATAGGTCACAATGACCTAGATATAGTAAGTGGTCATTCATTGGGTCACATGGAACTAATATCCCAGGTGTGACATTTACCCAACAAATAGTATTCAAGATATAAGGCAAAATCACTGAACCATGAAATATAGGTCACACCAACAGAGATATATTTTGACGTCAATAATCGGGTCACAAGGAACTAATATCCCAGGTGTGACATTTATCCAACAAATAGTATTCAAGATATAAGGCAAAATCACTGAACCATGAAATATAGGTCACAATGACCTAGATATAGTAAGTGGTCATTCATTGGGTCACATGGAAGTAATATCCCAGGTGTGACATTTATCCAACAAATATTCAAGATATAAGGCAAAATCACTGAACCATGAAATATAGGTCACACCAACAGAGATATATTGTGATGTCAATAATCGGGTCACAAGGAACTAATATCCCAGGTGTGACATTTATCCAACAAATAGTATTCAAGATATAAGGCAAAATCACTGAACCATAAAATATAGGTCACAATGACCTAGATATAGTAAGTGGTAATTCATTGGGTCACATGGAAGTAATATCCCAGGTGTGACATTTATCCAACAAATAGTATTCAAGATATAAGGCAAAATCACTGAACCATGAAATATAGGTCACAATGACCTAGATATAGTAAGTGGTCATTCACTGGGTCACATGGAAGTAATATCCCAGGTGTGACATTTATCCAACAAATAGTATTCAGGCAAAATCACTGAACCATGAAATATAGGTCACACCAACAGAGATATATTTTGACGTCAATAATCGGGTCACAAGGAACTAATATCCCAGGTGTGACATTTATCCGACAAATAGTATTCAAGATATAAGGCAAAATCACTGAACCATAAAATATAGGTCACAATGACCTAGATATAGTAAGTGGTAATTCATTGGGTCACATGGAAGTAATATCCCAGGTGTGACATTTATCCAACAAATAGTATTCAAGATATAAGGCAAAATCACTGAACCATGAAATATAGGTCACAATGACCTAGATATAGTAAGTGGTCATTCACTGGGTCACATGGAAGTAATATCCCAGGTGTGACATTTATCCAACAAATAGTATTCAAGATATAAGGCAAAATCACTGAACCATGAAATATAGGTCACACCAACAGAGATATATTTTGACGTCAATAATCGGGTCACAAGGAACTAATATCCCAGGTGTGACATTTATCCAACAAATAGTATTCAAGATATAAGGCAAAATCACTGAACCATGAAATATAGGTCACAATGACCTAGATATAGTAAGTGGTCATTCATTGGGTCACATGGAAGTAATATCCCAGGTGTGACATTTATCCAACAAATAGTATTCAAGATATGGCAAAATCACTGAACCATGAAATATAGGTCACAATGACCTAGATATAGTAAGTGGTCATTCATTGGGTCACATGGAACTAATATCCCAGGTGTGACATTTATCCAACAAATAGTATTCAAGATATAAGGCAAAATCACTGAACCATGAAATATAGGTCACACCAACAGAGATATATTTTGACGTCAATAATCGGGTCACAAGGAACTAATATCCCAGGTGTGACATTTATCCAACAAATAGTATTCAAGATATAAGGCAAAATCACTGAACCATGAAATATAGGTCACAATGACCTAGATATAGTAAGTGGTCATTCATTGGGTCACATGGAAGTAATATCCCAGGTGTGACATTTATCCAACAAATAGTATTCAAGATATAAGGCAAAATCACTGGACCGTGAAATCTAGGTGAGCTGGACCGTAAAATGTAGGTCACCATGACCTTCACTCTCTTATACTTAAACCGATGTCACATAGTTAGCTGATGTATAACCAGTTGTGTCTATAACCTGTAGGCATATAAGATTTTACAAATGTGTCCTAGATTTTGACCCCTAGCCCCACTCCAAGGCCCACCCTGAGGTATGAACCCAGGGGTATGTTCTTTTGGAATCTCAGAAGACTCCTCCAGGTACCCAAATTCTAAATATGAATGCTCTATGAGGAGTGAAAGTCAAGATATAAGAATTTGAAAAACTTTAACACAGTATTACAAAGGTGTCCTAGATTCTGACCCCTAGCCCCACCCAGGGGCATGAACCCAGGGGTTTATTCTCTTGGAATCTCAGAAGACCCTCCAAGGTACCTAAGTTCCAAATTTGATGCCTCTGTGAGGACTGACTGTTGAGATATAAGCATTTGAAAAACTTTAACACAGTGTGACGGGAACGGGAACGCAAACGCAAACGACCGGGGTGACTACAATAGCTCTCCTTGTACTTCGTACAGGCGAGCTAAAAAATCACAGTCAAATTTCATGATTTTCTGATAGGCCTTTTTTTCAGTCTCTCCCTGTAAGATCTGATAGGCTCCTGTGGTACAAATATGAGATCAACCATAAGAATTTTTAATGATAAATGTGTACCAGTGAGAGATGAATCCACAACAGTAACCAAATCTTGCCTGCACAGCCCACAGCTGTGGCATTCTTTTGCAATTTTTTTTAGGTGTTATAACAGTACACTGGTTATATCTTGACCACTGTCATGTGGCAGTCACTTTATCACAGTGATCGACAATTACGGCTGCTTGTTTTTTTGAGTAAATTGCTCAGAAAGGAAGAAATTACAGCTGTTTAGGTAAAGGTACCCCTCAAAAGATCTAGATCAAATGAATAATCAGCAATGAAAGGATTAACAGTATAAGCACATGTGAAGACTGTTACTCATAAATGGATAATACTGGTTTAAATTCTTTTGAATTTTCATCTGAAAATGAGCCAGCGCATGACAAAACCTACAAAATTGCATATGCGCTCAGCGAAGACTCAGATCAGCCTGGGCATCCGCCAAGTCTGATCAGAGTATTCGCTGTCTGCATGAAGAAAGCTTGGGTCCTCAGCTACCCACTGAGTGCACAGCTAAGACTCTGATCAGACTGGGCAGATGCCCAGGCTGATTTGAGTCTTCACTTGATGCACATGCCATTTTGTAGGTTTTGTCATGTGCTGGCTCAAATTATAAACAAATCACACTAGATTCAAATTACCTAAATTATTTGCTTGCACAAAAACTCACTTTTTAAAATCTAGTATCAATAATTTCTTTATCAGGAACAAATCAAGGAATACCAAAGTAAAAGGTCAACATTTATTCAACACAATCAATGTTTTCAGTCAGGTACGTGTGTGTATGTGGGTAGCTGGACGACCACTTTAGTGTTATTGACATAAGGCTTGGGCGTAATCAGAAATATGGACAACGGACAGCAATATCACAGCTTTCAAAGTATTCGTCCACAGTTCTAGATGAAACATTTTTGTTATTTTTTCCAACCAAAAAACAAATATATATATTTTTATTTATCCATGAAAACATATGTTGTGGATACTCATTAGAAGCGCCTCTCTGAGGCACTTCTAATGAGTACCTACAACATATGTTTTCGTGGAGAAAAAAGTAAATATTCATCTGGATAGCTCTGTTATCTAGTGTTATGACACCATATCTTAACATATAAAATAACAATCAAAACTAAGAATGAGATGTTATAGTTAGTACAAATGTTCCATGATAAAAGTAAGATTTTATTCAATTATCTCTTCACACACAATACTTTAACATGTGCTAGCAATTTATTTTGAAATTTTATTATCTCTTAGGCCTAATACCTGCTAGGATTTGCAGACAGGCAATGTTGAAAATCAAAAATAGCCACTATCACAGATGACGATGATGATGATGATGATGATTTGGTGTTTTACGTCCCTTTCAACATTATCAAAGTCATATTCAGATGATGGAAGGGTGATAATAAAAGGCTCTGTGCAATAAAGTGCCATGCAGTCAAGAGCTGAATTCAGCCTCCAGCAGGACCTCATAATCCGAAGTCGGGAGCCTTCCACTATTACAGAATATCTGCAGACAGGGAATGTTGAAAATCTAAACTAGGCATTATCACAGAATTGAAAAAAAAAAATTAGCAAGCCCAAAGATAATCAACAGGGTTTAGAACAAGAGAGAGGCTTAAAGACAATTATTGCCAAAACATGTCTTCATTACACATGAAAAAGAATCCAAACTTCTAATCTAGGCATCTCACTCTTTGGAGACAGATACAAAGAGTGCATGAGGAGCATATATTCGTCAAATGAAACTTCGTAACAAATAATGCCCATGCTAAAATTTCAGTCACTTAACCCTTTAAGCACCAATCATAACAACAGACAATTCACATAAAATGTCAAAGCCTGATTTCCTAAGAACACTGTTTTGTTTTTTTATTATTTGGGCTTAATGTCACTTTCAACACTCTTTCATTCATATTACAACAGTGTCTATATATGGCAGAGAGCTCTGTGCACACCTTTTAACCCATTGTAGTCAGGAGACCCGTAAAAGGGTAATTGGCAAACAGTGCAGACCCAGATCAGACGCCTCAGAATGCGGCGTCTGATCAGGGTCTCCACTGTTTGCAAATAGTTTAGCCATTTTTCTCTAGGAATATGTAAGTCCCAGCCGGACGTACCTAAAATTGAAATTGGACTCTTCTGATATATATTGTGGGACAGTCTATTCAGTATACAATGGATTAAAATGCTGTCTCACTGACACTAGGCACATGACACTTATTCCACCCAGTCATATTATACTGACACCAGTTCTGGTTCCTATTTCAGAGAAGGGAGCAAATAAAGTAAATGTTTAACATTATTAATCATACAACATTTCACTCTTGGTGAGCACTCCACTAAAAGTGCTTTTTCAAACCAAACAATATTTTTCTCATTCCTTGACAAAACTGAGTTGCTGCAACCCAGCAAAATGATTCTTTTCAGATGCCATGGTTTCATGGAGAAATGCCATATTTATGATAAATATTTGGATCCCTTAAGCATAGGTCTAGATAAGAGTGGGTATCAGGTAAATAATTTTCTTATTTCTCCATGAAAACATATGTTGTTGGTACTTATTAGAAGCGCCCCGGCAAGGCGCTTCTAATGAGTACCCACAACATATGTTTTTGTGGAGAAATAAGAAAAATATCAATACTTTTGAAAAAAGCACCTTATCAAGAGCTATGCTTTAAGTCCTTACCACAGTTGCCCCGAAATATGAACAACTCTATTTTATGGTACTACCTTTTGATGTGTCTAAATTTTAAACTGCTGGATGTGTAACAAACCTATCTGTCCGAATACTTAGGATAAATACAGTATCTGGTTTCCCCTCTTATCTGAAGTGTCCTAAAGTAGACAGCAGTGGAATGTTACTGCTATATTTTGGACTCCTTTTGAAAGTTTGAAGTCACAATTACTTCCAAAGACCTGTCCCAGACAGACTTGGTGGTCACTAGTTCAACCTATACGGTATTAAACTGATAAACATACAAACATATTCTTTGCCAATATACCATATTTATCCTAACTCTTTGGACAGACCAGAACGAACAGTGTTGAACTAGATCAGATGCCACAGAATGTGGCATCTGATCAGGGTCTACATTGTTTGTGACTCATCAAGCAAATTTTAGATACATCAACAGGTAGAAAAATGGAGTTGTTCGAATTTTAGGCGAAGTATGGTAAGAAATTAAGGTGTTCCAAATTTTCAGGGTATACACAGTCAGCTCTAATCAGAGGTCTGGGAATGGACAGGGATTGACCGATTAAGCTAAAGATGCCAGGACTGTGCAAGAACAAAGTGCTTCAGTGGTTGCCAGCTAGATCAAACAAATGACACAGTTATTTCACTTTGCTATTACTTTGCTACAGACAGGTATTTTGTCAGTTTTTCAGTGTGCATTTATATCAACATAACTAGACCAAAACAGCAAATTATTTTTACTGACAATAATTTGCTGCTGTTGTTTTTGACATACCATATTCAACCTAATTATTGCATGTACCCCTATAAGTGCACATTGTGTTTGTGTAGAGGTTTTACAGCCCATTCCCCAATGGGGTCATGTCCAGCACAGTCAGTTTACATAACCACACTTTTACTGAGCAGGCTTAGTCCTCTAAGAGCTAAACCAGCATTGTGCACATTCTTTCGCCAGAAACTGACAACTGCCCTTCTTGAATCAGCGGAAGGGAGAGAATGACCGTAGAAAATATTTCATAATCAAATGTCAATGAAAGAATGTTGCAGACCCTGCAGGGGTCTAACCAGCAACCTCCTGACCACTAGTCAGACACGCATCCAACTGAACCACCGAGGCTGGCTTCAAGTGCACACTGAAACAATTTCATAGTCTTCAGATTACAGCCTATGTACTTTTATCTACTTCTGTATTAAAACGTGTTGTGGGTACTCATTTGAATTGCCTCACAAGTCCAGGCAATTCAAATGAGTATCAACAATATATGCGTTTATGAAGAAAATCAGACAAAAATATCACATAAGCATCATTAAATAGGCCCCTCATGAAGTCCTCTGCTGATGTGTCTTTAAAGTGTACCCTGAGTGTATATTTTACTACAAAAGTTGTTCTTTTTTTTTTTCAGTATTTTTGAAAAACCTACTTGCACAGAGCAGTAATTAGATCAAATATGGTAGCTGGTCTAATTTAGGGACACTGTCAATCACCTAAGCAAAATCTCTTGCTTACACATGATCATGCCTTCTACTACATAGTGTTAAATCTTTAAAACCCTGGCCTTTGCCTATGGTGGGCCCTGAAAAATGTTCCTTTTCATCCCTTTAAGCTATTAAAATTGTCGAGAGTTATAAAAATCTAAATATGTCTAAACAAGCTCTTAAATTCATTGATTAATTGCAACTTTTAGAATTATATTTGCATAAGGCAAAAGTATAAATCATTTTTCATGAAAAAGTATGTGAAGTGGCTAGCTATGGCTCACCATGGAAAAACTTCCTAATTTGCTGGTGTTTGCTTCAATGACCCACCACAATTGGAGAGAGCTACTGAAAGGCCCCAGACTTTGTACTTCAATGAGATTTTATTCCTTATATTATACAAACAATCCAAAAAGGTTTTTAAGAAGAGATTACTGACACTTTAAGTATAGATCTCCAGCACCACTCAACCATAAAATATGGATAAGCCTGCAAAGAATTCAGGCTGAAGACCTATTATAAAGTATGAAAAAGAACAACATTTCTATTCTTAACTTTCACACTTCAAATTAATCCTTGTCCTGCTGAACCCAGGCATATCCTGCCTTTACAAACAGTGTAGATCCAGATCAGTTGGCTTCAGAAGCCAACTGATCTGGATCTGCACTGTTTGTCATTCAGTATGTCAATATGTATCAACAACCTGGATCAAGTAATCTGATTGGCTGACAATTAGAAATGGGTGTGGCATCTTAATTTATTCAGCAGGACAAGTTTTTGGGGACTGAAAATACCTGGTAGATTTTCTGCATTCTTTGAAATGGATGAAAACTTTTTATGACTACCTACTTGCTTTCCTATGCAACAAGCCCCTTCTGAAAGGGGTCTTCTCTAAAAAGAAATGCTCCCTTTAGCAGCAAATTCTTACACTTTAGGGTAACCACCCTTTTTAGAAGGCCAGATCAAGGGGCAAAACTTTTTGCTACTTGGCCAACAGTTAATAAATAGATCACTGAGAAGTCAAATGTATGCATTCAAATTTCAGGTAAGGAGTTCCAGTGTGTGACTGTTGGAGGCAATTAGTTCTCTAAGAAATGCCAATGACTGTACAGGGGAACAGCAAAAGACCCTTCCAGAAGATTGAATCTAGTATACCTGAGTGATTTTTGACCAACATAAACTTCTAATATAAGAATACCCTATTCAACCCGATTACCCACATACCCCTATAAGTGCACAGTCAAGCAATTCCATCGTCTTCAGGTTACAGGCCATGTTCCTACTTCTTTATAAAATCATATGTTGTTGGTACTCATTTGAACTGCCCAATAAGTCGAGGCAATTCAACTGAGTACCAATAACAAATGCTTTTATAAAAAAATCAGAAAAAATCGCATATAAACATCAGCAAATTAGTCCTTTGCTGATCTTTTTTAAAGTGTACCCCCAGTAGGCAGATGCATATTTAATGAGTACCAACAACAACATAATAATAATTATGCCTTTATATGAGAAAATCAGAAAAAAAAATTGCATATAAATATCAGCAAATTAGTCCTTTGCTGATTTTTTTTGAAGTGTACCCTCAGTAGGTAGATGCATATTTTACCACAAGTTTTCCCAGTAATTTTGAAAACCCTAAGTGCAAAGTGTAGTAATTAGGTAGAATACAGTACCTTATTAACCCTGAGTAATAGAACAGACAATCCTCAGCAAACAATGTAGACCCAGATCATATGCCACAGAATGCAGCATAAGATCAGTAATAACTGTATGATGTAGGGAGGTATGGTGTCCCAATATTTATGATAAATATGATATTTGATAAATCCATCATGACATGTGACACCCTTTGAGAAAATGCAAAAAGATCAACAAACCATTACAAAATTTTCATAAAAGTCTCAAGGTCAAAAACAAGTTGAAAACCCTGTAAGGAAATCCTATCATATTTATGCTAAATAGTCATATACCTTTACCTTAACAAATTTGTTCTAAAGTTTTAACACAACCCCTATCTGGTGAAGAGTCTTAAGAAGTGCAGGCAAAAAGGCAAACAGTGTAGACCCTGATCAAACTGCTCCTTAAGAGCAGTTTGATCTGGGTCTACACTGTTTGCTCAGGCCTGACTGTCATTAAGGTAAATATCTCAATTATCAGCCATTTGATGAGTTCCGCAGAGCAGAAAATAACCCTAGGATAAAATATATATGTGACCAGAGTTGGTCCTGATCACCCTGTGAATTTGTGCAGTTTGATCAGGATCTTCACTCTTCATTCACAGACTCTTCAAGGTGTACACATCTGCAAACAGCACAGATCAGATCTCATGGATGTAGACTGATCTGGGTCTTGTCATGTCATATGGTTGTTTTCTATTTGGATCAAATTTGTAAATGGACCCTAATATAAATATAATAAGTTCATTTCATTATCATACTGGCTACAAAAACTTGAAAAGCTCTTGTCATTAGATGACAGTGCATAAATAAGCTGTCAATTAAAGTGAAAACAAGAATTCCGCGGAAGGCGTCATCGCACCTGCTGGCGCAAAAGTCACAGGAGCCACAATCAGAATGTTGTTATTAAATAAGTTTATTTCATTCTTAGCAGTGCTTACTTGGAAAACTGGGTTGAAAAAATGTAGACAAAGTGCCAAGTGGGGCACATATATTCCAGGCCAGTCCCATTCCCTCTAATGGCTATATCTTCAGCACTGACTTTTCGTATCATACAGCCAAATGATAATGGAACATTGACGTAAAATGTGTAAAAATCACTGGAGCATGAAATTTAGGTCAAGGTCACGGGTCAAGGTACCTGCTAATTCAGTACATCAAGGAGAAGCACAATGCAAGGTATGGTGGTTGTAGGCCTTATAGTTGAGGAGTTATCAAACATCAATGTAAATTTGTCAAATATAGGTCAAGGTCACTGGGTCAAGGTACCTGCCAAGCCAGTGCAGTGAGGTGAAGCACTATGCAAGGTTTAGTGGTTGTAGGTCTTATATTTGAGGAGATCCCGAACATCAATATAAAATGTGTCAAAGTCACTGGAGTGCACAATATAGGTCAAGGTCACCAGGTCAAGGTACCTGTCGAGTCAGTACATCGAGAAGAAGTGCTATATAAGGTTTGGTGGTTGAAGGACTTACAGTTGAGGACATATGGAAGGATGACGTACACGGTGTAAAAGTCAATGGAGCATGAAATATAGGTCAAGGTCACCCAGTCAAGGTATCTGCAGAGTCTGTACATTGAGGAGAAGCACTATGCAAGGTTTGATGGTTGTAGGCCTTATAGTTGAGGAGATATTGAACGTTGACGTAAAATGTGTAAAAGGCACCGGAGCGCAAAATATAGGTCAAGGTCACCGGGTCAAGATACCTGCCAAGTCAGTACATATTGGAGAAGCACTATGCAAGGTTTGGTAGCTAGAGGTCTTACACTTGAGGAGATCTGGAACGTTGACGTAAATTATGTTAAAGTCACTGCTGCCAAAATATAGGTCAAGGTCACCAGGTCAAGGTATCTGCTAAGTCAGTACATTGAGGAGAAGCACTTTGCAAGGTTTGATGGTTGTAGGCCTTATAGTTGAGGAGATATTGAATGTCGACGCAAAATATGTCAAAGTCACTGGAGCGCAAAATATAGGTCAAGGTCACCGGGTCAAGGTACCTGCCAAGTCTGTACCTCTAGGAGAAGCACTATGCAAGGTTTGGTAGTTGTACGCCTTATAGTTGAGAAGATCTGGAACGTCAACGTAAATTGTGTCAAAGTCAATGGAGCGCAAAATATAGGTCAAGGTCACTGGGTCAACATATCTGCCAAGTCAGGAGGTCAGGGAGATGTGTCATGCAAGGTATGATGGTTGTTGTAGAATTGTAGTTGATTAGAATACTAACTTTGACGTAAATGTCGAACTTCGACATAACAGAACTGTTAAGAGACAGACGGACGGACGAACAGACAGACGAATAGAAAAGCGGGCACCTATGTCGCAAAGTCAGGAGGTCAGGGAGATATTTCATACAAGGTTTGATGGTTGTTTAGTCTTGTAGTTGATTAGAATACTAACTTTGACATAAATGTCGAACTTCGACATAACAGAACTGTTAAGAGACAGATGGACAGACAGACAGACAGACGAACAGACAGACGAATGGAAAAGTGGGCACCTATGTCGCAAAGTCAGGAGGTCAGAGAGATGTTTCATGCAAGGTTTGATGGTTGTTTAGTCTTGTAGTTGATTAAAATACTAACTTTGACATAAATGTCGAACGTCAACATAAATGTTGACAGACGGACGGACGAATGGACAGACAAACGGAAAAGCGGACGCCTATGTTGCAAAGTCAGGAGGTCAGGGAGATGTTTCATGCAAGGTTTGATGGTTGTTTAGTCTTGTAGTTGATTAGAATACTACTTTTGACATAAATGTCGAACGTCGACATAAATGTTGACAGACGGACGGACGGACTGACGGACGGACGGACGGACTGACGGACGGACGGACGGACAGAAAATCGGACGCCTATATCGCACCCTGCTACAAGCAGGTGCGATAATAACAATGACCCCTAAGTCAACCCCAGTGATCACAGAAATTATGCACACTAACTGCTTTATATATTCTGAATTTATTAAGATACTGTATTAACCCAAAGTATTTGGAGAGACTGAGGCCTTAGCAAATAGTACAGATGCAGATCAGACCTCAAAGAAGGCGGCATCTGATCAGAGTCTACACTGTAAGCCACTCTTCCAGCAATTTTAGACACATCAACAGGTAGTTTGTTTGTGTTGAGGTTTTACGGCCCAGTCAACCCAATGGGGTCATGTCGAGCGCGGTCAGTTTACCTAACCACACGTTTACTGGGCAGGCTTAGTCCTCTAAGCGGTTAACCAGTATTGTGCACATTCTTTCGCCAGACGGCATAAACTGACAACTGTCCTTCTTGAATCAGCGGAAGGGAGAGAATGACCGTAGAAAAATTTCATGATCAATCTCCACGAAAGAATGTTGCCGACCTCAGCGGGGGTTGAACCCGCGACCTCCTGGTCTCCTGTCGGACGGCGCATCCAACTGAGCCACCGAGGCCGGCTAAAATGGACATTCAATCTTAGGACAAGTATTTTAATTAACCCTTGTCATGCTGAATAAATTAAGATGCCACACCCATTTCTAATTGTCAGCCAATCAGATTACTTAATCCAGATTGTTGATATAAATTCACATACTGAATGACAAACAGTGCAGATCCAGATCAGTTGGCTTCTGAAGAAGCCAACTGATCTGGTTCTACACTGTTTGCAAAGGCAGGGTATATCCGGGTTCAGCAGGACAAGGGTTAAGAAGTTATGGTGCTGGAATACAGCATTTATGCATTCTAAAATTTTGATGTTTTTCACTTTCGAAATGAACGAATTAAAACCCCAGATTTGCAATAATTTAAACTAATGAATAGATTCTTTGAAGAAATTAACAAACTATAGTTGTGCGCAACTAACATCAAAATGCAGTCACTGAGATGACAGCAGCTGAATTTTGTTTGAAAATAGTATTTTCAGATAAGAAAAAGTAGGTAATATAAAAAGTAGCTTATTGATCACTTTGAGAAGGCAAACAAATGATTAAGGGTCTGTGCCCCATACAGCCAAGCACTGAGGCGCTAATTGCCCATCTATTTGGAAGGATAATTCTGCTTATCTGATTTTCCTTCTAATCTCAAGGGCTGTTCACTATCACCTATTTTCTCTATAACTTTTCTGTAGAAAGCAAATATCTACAAACTTGTTTTTTATTACAAAATTACATCTTGAAGTGCTTTAAATGAAAGATGAACCATACATTACATGTGTCATAGATGGATTACAAGACTTCGATCAAAGTCACATGACACACTTTAAAGTTTTTAAAGTGAATAAAAGACTGTACTAAACTCACACTACATAATCTGTGTAACATTACGCTAGTATTTCAAGATTAAACAGTAATAATTAACCCTTACCGCTCTTTTGGCCAATTAAGCAGACGACAAATTGCTAATACTTTTAAAGTGAGTAACTTTTGCAAATGCAAAAGCTACTCACTTTTTTTTCAGCAAAAAGAATGTGGGTACCTTCTAAAATATTAGTGTATATGCCATATTTAATGATCAACGTTTTACCCATACGTTAACTGACAACATCATTAGTTTCGAACAACTGGGCCAAGGATCTTAACTTTTTGCATATGCCCTTTTTCTCATAGTGCAACTCAGATGTAATTAACAAACATGCCATCCAAAAACTGGAGCAGAACATACCAACATTGTTTAATATGGAAAAGGTACCCTTACTGCAATGCCAGCTCAGCCTACACATTTCAATTCTCATCAGGGCCCTGGATGCTGGCTTTCAGATTCAATGGATACTTAAGTACAGTAGACTACCGTATTCGACCTAATTACCGCACATACTCCTATAAGCGCACAGTCAAGCGATTTCGTAGTCTTAAGATTACAGGCAGTGTACTTTTTGTCTTAGTAACTTCTTTATAAAGGCATATGTTGTGGGTACTCATTTGAATTGCATCGGCTTGTCCATGCAATTCAAATGAGTACCCACAACATATGCATTTATAATCAGAAAAATTGCATAATCATCATCAAATAAGTCCTTTTCTGATCTTTTTTTATAGTGTACCCTTAGTAGGTACATATTTTACCAGGAATGAGTGTTCCCAGTAAGTTTGAAAAACCTAAATGCACAGTGCGGTAATTAGATTGAATACGGTTTATCAACAACAGGTGCTTGATCAGAGTGTGGATGCACAGGCTTATCTGAGCGTTGTTGGCATATGGTCTAAGGGCCCTTTTCCTACATGTCATATGATACAAATATGCTGCTGGATGTCAATGTCCAATTACAATAACAGATTTTAAATACCTAATTATACTGGTTACTCTAGTGTGTTATTAATTAATTTAAACCTATATTCATTACCACATATACCCTGATTTCTCTAGTGTGTTATCAATTAATTAAACCTATATTTATTACCACATATATCTTGAATATTGGAACACCTTAACCTTTACCACTCTATGGGCAAATTTAGCAGATGACAAATTGATGATATTTGCCTTATTTTTCCAAGAAAACAGGATTTGAGACTTCTTGCAAATTGTCTTGAGTATTAATATGTTGTCTGCTGAAAATTTTACCCAAAGTGCTAAGTGTTAATGTCCTAAAATTTGAAAGAGTTCATTTTATTACCTGCTGATATGCCTAAAAACTACTGAATGATAGCAAACAGCAGAGAAATTGTTAAGGAGGAGTATTTGGTGATAATTATGGGATAATTTTCTCCGATTCTCTGAGGCCCTTCTAATGAGTACCTACAACATATGTTTCTTATGGAGAAATAAGAAAAATTATCCCATAATTATCACCAACTACTACTTCTTAACAATTCCTCTGAAACAGTGTAGACCCTCATCAGATGCTGCATTCTGTACTGTTTTGTCAGGTCTGTCTAGTCAGAATACTTTGGGTAAATACAGAACTATCAACTAACCTTTAGTACAGTTTTGGGGACATATAAAGGCTAATCAGTGATCTGTAAAATATTCACTGCTATGTCACTATCAGAACATACTGTAGCATTTCATTAGAAATGCCTCTACAAGACCATTCTTAAAAGTTAGAGATGTTTAGCTCTAGATATTTTTTTCAACCAAGAAGCACTGATAAGTTTCTTATTTCGCTACTGTTATCGGAATATTTGCCTCGGCAGTGCATATGCGAAGGCTGTAGCAGACCATTGTTGTTTGTATTCAACAAAAAAGCATTTTTGGTTGATTGTTTTCAATCGAGCCACAGTGTACAAATGTTAAAATTTCCTTAAGGTAGTTGTCCATGTGATTATCACTGACCGATGTTAGACGAAATCCAGGTAACAATAATTCATAGCTGAGCTATTCTTGTCGGAGTGATGTCAGAGTGCTGTTGATAGAGGGTTATCAGTAAAACCTGGACTGGGAGTTGTCATTTTGGACATTGGCAAACAGTGCAGACCCAGATCAGATGCTGCAGAATGCAGCATCTGATCTGGGTCTGCACTGTTTGTTTATATTACAGGAAGATAAGGATTGAAGGAAATAGTCTTCTTATTTAAGGACCATTTTCCCAGCCAATACTCGAAGTCAATTGACCCACCAGTTCTGTCAGTGCTTTGATTTTCTCATATGACGTTCTGTTTTACAGAGGAGTTGTTAAGGAGCAGAAACATATGTTAAAGGTACTCCTTAGAAGCCTCTTGAGGAGGCGCTTCTAATGAGTACCCACAACATATGTTTTTATGAAGAAAGGCTTCTTGAGACGAAATCTTTATCAGTGCCCCCAGGATGTAAAAGAAGCAGCATATAAAGGACTTATTCGCCTGATCTTGGAATATAGTAGTTGTGTCTGGGACCCCCAGGGAGTGGTTTCTCAGGAAGAAATTGAAAAACTTCAGAATAGGGCAGCTAGATTTTTAACGAGCAATTACTGCTTTGAAACTGGAAGTATGACTGGAATACTGAAAAACTTAAGATGGGAGTCTCTTAAGAAAAGGAGGAGAGATAGTAGGCTTATACTTTTGTAAAAAGATCTAAATGGTGCTGCCAGAATTCCAACAGATAACCTTATTCCCCCAAGTAGGAGCTGCAGAAATCATCACTGGCATTTCAGATCCCCACTGCAAGAACTGATATTTACAAGGGATCTTTCTTCCCTTAGACCATTAGAGATTGGAATGCCCTTCCAGATTTGATAATTTCATCCGCTGAAGGTGCAAAGGATAAAGTAGCTAAGTTTACTTCTTTGGCAAGAGCTAGGGACTAACTTCCCATTTCACAGGTCCTGGTGAATGAATGTCATTTGACGTGTCGCCAATAACAATTCTGATTCTGAATCTGTCACACTGCATATCCCAAGAATACAAGCAGTATTTAATACCAGTTTACAGACCTGCACAGGAGACAGTCTTTAACCCTTAAAGCTCAATTCAAAATAACTGCCTAGAAGATGAGTCACACATGCCAGGCATTATTTTCTCAGAAAAAAAAAATATACAGTCAACTCTCATTATATCAAATTCCAAGGGACTCACTGAAACACTTCGAGATATCCATACCTCGACATATCAAGAGTTGAGAGAGTAAAGAAAACAATAAATTGAACAACCACATTTACTGCTTTGAAACTGGAAGTATGACTGGAATACTGAAAAACTTAAGATGAATATGTAATTTGACTCTGAAGTTAGAAATATATATATAAAATAATGTGAAAAAGAGGAGAAATTGCTCCTTAAGAGCAATTTCTCCTCTTTTCCACATTATTTTGTTACCTGTTGTCATAGTTTCATGTTAAAACAGGGACCAGATTTTTGCTTCGAGATAAGCGGTAATTCAAAATAAGCGAGTTCGAGATAACAAGGTTCGGCTGTATTTATGAACGTTGTCTGCTACTGTTGTGACTGGCACTTTAACATTAACTTTTCTAGTCCTAAGAATATTTTTGACACAGACAAGGACAGATATGGGACAGATACAAGATAGTAAATGCACAATAAAAAATAATTTTCCGTCTTATCAATCAACCCATCTTTATTTACCTTGTTATGCAAGAAAATTGATAAAGATCGCATGATTGATGGCAATATGGACAGGTAAATTTGTACATATCACACCTGTCATATGTAACCTGCAGAGGTAACATGACAGGTTGCTGTCCAGGTAGCATCAAAGGTGTAACTTAACACTAATTGATTCATGTATGTCACCTAATTGATATCTATAAACATCTATATTAAATACCTAACCTACAGCAAAGCTCCACAGTTCCAGATAAGGAGGACAGTCTTTCTTAACCCTTGTCCCGCTGAATAACTTAAGATGCTATGCCCATTTCTAATTTTCAGCCAATCAGATTACTTGATCCAGATTTTTGCTATAAATTCACATACTAGATGGCAAACAGTGCAGATCCAGATCAGTTGGCTTCTTCAGAAGCCAACTGATCTGGATCTACACTGTTTGCAAAGGCAGGATATATCCAGGTTCAGCACGACTAGGATTAATACTCAGTGAAAAAGTGCTATGATATCTCATATGAATCATCTTGTCCAAAATGATTTTGAAGTAATGCTACAATGTATGTCTGTACAGAGAGAATTACCAGTTTGTTTGCGGTGATGTCTAATGGCCCTGTCAACACCATTTTAGTCAGGTCAAGCCACCACCAGAGAGAGGGAGTCTAATAGATGACAAAAGACCCCAACCCATGAACATGCTTCAAGTGAGGTAAGACCCCTTCTGCCAGAAAACAAAGATATGGCAGGGCAAACCATCCAAAAGTTTCAGTTGGTACCATCCACACAAATATACTGCATGTTTTCTTACAGTCCTTCTTTAACATCAACTATTCTAATTAATAACTACAACAACAATTATTATCACTACAATTACTGGACCTATGCAATAGCTCCAGATAAGTCTTTTTATGATACTAATTAGAAATGTGTTCACAGTACACGGATGCCCCCGCTGTGGGGTACCTGACTATAAAACTGCAAAATTCTACCTGGTACAAATGCCTTAACCTGAGTCTAACAGGATCACGTACACACATTCGTACAGAAGGACAAACATTCATAGGCACATACCCACGTACGCCCCCGGCATCATCCGATGAGGGGGCATAAAAATTATTGATATTTTTCTTATTTCTCCACAAAAACATAGGTTGCTTGGTACTAATAAGAAGCCCCTCAGAGAGGCACTTCTAATGAGTACACACGTTTTTGTTGAGAAAAATATTTATCCTTTTACTCCTCTTATCTGGACCATGTATGCACTGTCTCATTTTAATCCATTAATTTTTTGTGGGTTTTTTCAGAAATTCATTCATCATCAGTAAATTTATATATTGAATTCAAATAACTGCATAGCTCCAGATAAGAGGGGGTATCCCGAAAATATTTTTCTTATTTCATCATGAAAACATACGTTGTGGGTACACATTAGAAGTGCCTTGGTGAGGCACTTCTAATGAGTCCCACAACAAATGTTTTCATGGAGAAATAAGAAAAATATCAGTACTTTTCAGTTGAAATAAGCACCCTATTTGGAGCTAGGAACTGTAAGTTGAAGTGCTGTAAATCGATAATCTCTGAAAAATAAGACTTCTTGGAATCTGTAGGAAGTCAATATGATGCTAGAATAGTCTGCAATTCTGACAATGATCAAATGGATATGTCTGTGCAGGCTGGTTTGTCTCTAGTTATCCAAATATGAGCTATTTTAAGCAAAATGGTGTCTTTGGGACGTACGAGAATAGCCTGGCATACAGGCACTGTATTTGAGTGACCATATAACAAGGTAAACAACTACTCTGAACCTACCAAAAGATGTTTTTATTACTTGCCCTTTGTCTAAAATACAGGCGTTAAATCAGACATTCTTTGAAAACTATGACAGAGTACAAATGTTCATTTTTATTTTATGCATTGTCTTAATGATAATGCTCTTTTTAACAGACTGATACCAGTCTAAAATGAGGACTGCAAGGGGCCAGATCACATCTTCATTGTATTCATAAAGCATCAAGGGTGGGCTCATGGCTTACTTGAGGTTGAGAGGCCAGAGGACTTGTTAATGAGGAGTATTTGGTGACTGATGATCATTCTGTGATCAACTTTCTTATTTCTCCATAAAAAAAGAATACATTGTGGGTACTCATTAGAAGTGCCTCTGTAAGGCACAGTTAATAAGTACCCTACCGACAATATGTTTTTTATGGAGAACTGAAGAAAACTAGCCTAGAATTATGGTAAAATACTCCTCCATAACAGGTTATCTGGTGCACATGTGCTGAGTGGTCAGAGTCTGCCAATATCACATATCCCAGTAAGCATTCTACATAAATCTATAGCGGGCCACTTTCGGCCCGTCAGCTACCCTGATGGGCCGATAACAGCCTGCTATAGATTTATAAAGACTGCTAGATGGGATGTTCTAAAACACATTTTTGCTTGACAAAGCTTGTGGGTAATACATAATTTTCTAAAACAAGTATGATTTACATGAGGTTTTCCCCTCAGCACACATCTCTTGGTATCTTCAAAACATAGTAGTCAACAGATGTTCAGATCAAATATGAATTCTGGAAGCCTTATCAGGACCTTTGCTGTCATTTACTATTTATTTCATTCAATGACTAGTAAAGACCCATACAAGACTGCACATTCCAAGCTGGCCCCTGCTGTTCCCTTATACCCTGAAGACATTCTATCTCTATCATATGGCTCTTTTTTGTTCAGCCCACTGTCCCCATGTTGTGGTGCATAAATGTGTGTGGAAATCAAAGCTCTTGGCAAGTCTTCCGTGTTTTGGGGGGGGGGGGGGTGGTTTGACAAGAAGTGACTGACATTTTTCTTATTTCTCCATGAAAACATATACTTTGGAATTGATTAGAGTGTCTTGTCAAATCAATTCTCATAAGTAACCGCAAGATATGTTTTGATGAAGAAATGAGCCAGCGCACAACAAAACCTACAATAAGACGTGTGTGACCAGCAAAGACCCATGCAGTCTGATCAAAGTCTTCATTGATCACATGTGCCTTCTACAGCCTCCAGTCTATCCAAAGAGGGATGAGCAAGAACTCTTGCCATACTGGATAGATGTACAGGCTGATTTGAGTATTTGATAGTCACACAGGTCTTATTGTAGGTTTTGTCGTGCACTAGCTCAAACAATAATCAAAGGGCTGAATAGCCCTGAAATGACAGATTCTATGAGAAACTAATAAATTCCAGTATCATTCTGTTCTCCATTTAAGTTTGTGAGACGCTTCTTCATTGAAAAAAAACGAGCTGCAGCAAACAACAAAGGCGCTGATCAGCCTGCGCAGACACGCAGGCTGATCTGCGCCTTTGTTGTTCGCACATATATTAAGATGGGTTTTCTCAGCGACTCTCGCCTTAGATCAAGCACAAGTTGCATTACTTTGTATGGACAGCTCTTCAATGGCGTACTAATATACACACATTGAAACATGGGTCTACTTTTGTGCATGGATGAATACGAAATTGAATAGTAGTCAAAGTCACTTTCTCTAAAACCATGCGTGGCAACGAAGAATGACAGATTGAATCTGTCATTAAAAATGCGAAAATTTTATCTGGATACTCTTTTATATGGAGCTGTATGATTACATAATATTTACCTTGAGTAGATGTTTGTTCACCCATTTTGTAAATGTCTTCTTTTGTACAGCATCTCTCTGATCTGGAAAAATATAATTAAATATATAAAAAAGAATATAAGAATTGTACATATACCAATACAACTTTACATGATCATTTCATGTGGAATATGAGAAAAAGAAACTCTAATTTTCAATAAGAACAAAAATAACCTCCTGAGCTAAATCGGCAGACAATAAATAACTTCTTTTTTTTTCTGGGTTTTTTTTTTTTTCATAGAAAATAAGGAAATAAGGATCCTTTTTTTCATGTCTCCTTTGTTCATGAAATATCAAGCCCTGCTTTATGGGAAAAAAAGAAAAAATGTTGCCTGCTGCTACATTTGTATTTCAATTCAGCAAGCAGAAAGTTTAACATGATATTCAAGCTAAAACCAGAAAGTGTATAAGCTGTAACCTCTCAGAGTGCTAAGACAGCACATTGTAGAAGCTGTAAGCTCTCAGAGTGCTAAGATAGCAAAGTGTAAAAGCTGAAAGCTCTCAGAATGCTAAGACAACAAAATGTAATAGTTGTAAGCTCTCAGAGTGTAAAAGCTGTATTCTCTCAGTGTTGAGACAGCAAAGTGTAAAAGCTGTAAGGTCTCAGAATGTTAAGACAGCAAAATGTAAAAGCTGTAATCTCTCAGAGTGCTAAGACAGCAAAGAGTAAAACCTATAATCCCAAGGAAAGCTAAGACAGAAAAGTGTACAAGCTGTAAGCTCTCTGAGTGCTAGGACAGGAAAGTGTAAAAGCTGTAAGCTTAAAAAGTGCTAAAACAGCAAAGTGTAAAAGCTGTAATCTCTCAGAGCACTAGGACAGCAAAGTGTAAAAGTTGTAATCTCTCAGAGGGCTATGACAACAAAGCATAAAAATTGTAGTCTCTCAAAGTGCTAAGACAGCAAAGTGTAAAAGCTGTAATCAGAGTGCTAAAACTGGGATAGTATAAAATCTGAAATCTCTCAGAGTGCTAAGACAGCAAAGTGTAAAAGCTGTAAGCTCTCAGAGTGCTAAGACAGAAAAGTGTAAAAGCTGTAAGCTCTCAGAGTGCTAAGACGGCAAAGTATAGTAGCTGTAGTCTCTCAGTGTGCTAAGAGAGCAGAGTGTAAAAGCCAAACTCTGTGCAAAAAAAGCAATGTGTAAAAGCTGTAATCTCTCAGCTTGCTTAGACAGCAAAGTCTAAAAGCTTTAAGCTCTAGGGTGCTAAGACAGCAAAGTGTGAAGCTTTTCACTGCTCAAAGTGCAAAGATAGCAAAGTGTTTCAGCAAGCAGAAAGTTTAACATGATATTCAAGCTAAAACCAGAAAGTGTATAAGCTGTAACCTCTCAGAGTGCTAAGACAGCACATTGTAGAAGCTGTAAGCTCTCAGAGTGCTAAGATAGCAAAGTGTAAAAGCTGAAAGCTCTCAGAATGCTAAGACAACAAAATGTAATAGTTGTAAGCTCTCAGAGTGTAAAAGCTGTATTTTCTCAGTGTTGAGACAGCAAAGTGTAAAAGCTGTAAGGTCTCAGAATGCTAAGACAGCAAAATGTAAAAGCTGTAATCTCTCAGGGTGCATCTCTCAGAGTGCATAGACAGCAAAGAGTAAAACCTGTAATCCCAAGGAAAGCTAAGACAGAAAAGTGTACAAGCTGTAAGCTCTCTGAGTGCTAGGACAGGAAAGTGTAAAAGCTGTAAGCTTTAAAAGTGCTAAAACAGCAAAGTGTAAAAGCTGTAATCTCTCAGAGCACTAGGACAGCAAAGTGTAAAAGTTGTAATCTCTCAGAGGGCTATGACAACAAAGCATAAAAATTGTAGTCTCTCAAAGTGCTAAGACAGCAAAGTGTAAAAGCTGTAATCAGAGTGCTAAAACTGGGATAGTATAAAATCTGAAATCTCTCAGAGTGCTAAGACAGCAAAGTGTAAAAGCTGTAAGCTCTCAGAGTGCTAAGACGGCAAACAGGGTTCGCACTAGGATTTTTTTTTCTTTCGCCACCATTTTCGCCAATTTGATTTTTTTTGTGCCATTTTCTATAAATTTGAGCCAGATTTTGAGCCAATTTTTTGCCATTTTTCGCCAAAGGATTATCTTGTCAGAAAAAAGGTGTTCATTTACTGATTCCTTTAATTGCAGCAAAGATTCAAGAATCAGTATATTTTTTTTTTTTTTTTTTTTTTTTACTGGGCATGCTTAGTCCTCTAAGCGGTTAACCAGTAGGTTTGTTTTTTCTTCCACCTCCGGCATTGCTGCCTCCGGTGGAGGTGTGTTTATCCGTCCACTTCCGGCATTGCTGCCTCCGGTGAAGGATAGAACACTGATTTTCATAACTTCTGCTGTAATTAATTAATTACAATGTCATGAATTAATAATAAGTCTTTGTTTGGCATATCGAATGTTGAAGACACAAAAATAGAACACTTTACATGGAAACGAAAGTTCTGAAAAGTGTTGTATAAGCCAATAAATATAATGTTATTAATGTATTATACTGTAAGAGAATAACGTAACAATATTCATTTGTACCCTGATAAAGTTTCTAACACAGCAGGTTTTACTGTTTTAAGGGAGCTAACTGCAACTGACTTAAAAGGAAGTTTACTGCAATTGTGAAATCACCTGACCAGTAAATGACACCAAAATCTGACCAACCAAAATAGCTTACCAGTTAATGTATTGCTTAGACAAACAATATTACCTATGTACTTTTTCATTGATAAATACAGGTACGATTGATAAATACAGGTACGAATGCAGTTTTCATTGACAAATACAGGTATCACGATATTGTTTGTCTAAGTACTTACGCATGGGCGTGGTTATAGCCTTCTGACGGAGGAGTCAGTTGCTTTACGAGTCGGGTCTATGCGAAATGGGGAACAGCATTTTTTTTTATGAATCGCGCCAATAAAAAAGAGGGGGCATGCTTATACAATAAGCGGTTAACCAGTACATTGAACACCCTTCCGCAAGAAACTTGTAACTGCCAATCTTGAAGCAGTGGAAGGAGCGAATGACCGTAGCAAATACAGGTGTTTCATGATAAATCGCTACAATCTGTGGGGATTGAATGCGCGATCCGGGCAATCGGAGACTAATGTGTCCGCCTCCGAGGCATTATTCATGTTGTTTTTTTTCGGGACGACGTTCGTTGATCGCCAAATAAAATTCAGGCTTGTAAGAAGGTACCGAAACATGCTTAATTAAAGTCGGCACTGTCAAAGTGTACTTACCGCTTTAATAAGCCGAACCGATTAATGACAATAATTATTTCTCGTGTAATCAATTTGTTTTCCATCTTTGTGTTTGACATAGGGTTCCACGTGATTAAATTCGGGGTAAATTTCCGTGACGAAGGCGATGCGACTCTGACATTAATTCCTGATTGGTAGTTTCGGCAGAGCGTCATGAATATTGAGGATGAAGGGCGTGGAAAGTGGGCGGTGCTACTGTCAAACTGCGCATCACGGCACGTGACCTTATATCGCTTTCATCAAATTCAGGTTAATTTGATCAGCTACCGTTTTCTGATCGATAATTGAATTGTTAATTATACAGTCAAGGAAGGTGCGATAGACACGCGCGACAATTATATGGCTCAGTAGCGGGTAATTCAGGCGATATTTTTTTCGCCACTTGTTTTCGCCAATTTATGATTTTTTGTGCCAAATTTTATTTTTCTGCGCAAATGGCGACAATGGTGATCGGTAACGCGAACCCTGGGCAAAGTATAGTAGCTGTAGTCTCTCAGTGTGCTAAGAGAGCAGAGTGTAAAAGCCAAAATCTCTGTGCAAAGAAAGCAATGTGTAAAAGCTGTAATCTCTCAGCTTGCTTAGACAGCAAAGTCTAAAAGCTTTAAGCTCTAGGGTGCTAAGACAGCAAAGTGTGAAGCTTTTCACTGCTCAAAGTGCAAAGATAGCAAAGTGTGAAACCTGTAATCTCTTCAAGTGAAAACATAGCAAAGTGTGAAACCCTTTATCTCCCAGAGTGCTAAGACAGCTTAGTATAAAATATGTAAGCTCTTGGAGTGACCCTGTGATCTCCCAAGAGTGCAAAGACAGCAAAGACCTTGATCAGATTATGGAGCTATGAAGGCTGATTTGGGCCTTTCCTGCCTGAAAAGGCCTAAAGACACATTTTTCATGAGTTTGTTTATTTCATGTTTGACTACATTGTCTATTAGTGATACTATTTCATGTTTGACTACATTGCCTATTAGTGATACTAAAGTTCAACAAAATTTTAAAATGCAATATCGGCAGATATTTTCAAAACATTCCAATATACAATAAATCAATTTAATGCATTTTTAATAATTTCATTTTCAATCTCATTCATGCAAAAAGAACCACAAGACAGTGAAATCAATCAAATCTAAATAAAATCAAATTGCGAGTATTTTAGAACACTGTTTCTTTCTTTTAACGCTTAGCACTCCGGGTAAAATTTTCGGCAGACAACATAGTGAAATATTTTTCTTATTTTTTTTCCCAGAAAATAGGCTTTAATGGAGACAATTTGCATGAAATTTAAAAGCCTATTTTCTAGGAAAAATAAGAAAAATATTATCAATATGTCATCTGCTGAATATGCCCAGAGAGTGGTAAAGGTTAATAAAATTCAGACAAAGTTGACATATTAATTTTGTAAATCAGTATTCTGCATGCAATTTAGCAATTAAATTTTAACCTGCTGGATTTAAACATCTACAGACAATATTTTCTCCTGAAAATAAAACAGCATTTCATGCAACCGTCAAATAAGGATACTAATTACATGAAATGCCAAGCCCTATTGTCAGGGGAAAATAAGTAAAATATCATCCATCTGTTGTCTGCTGACTGCCCAGAGAGGGCTTAAGGTTAAATTTAATTCAAAGGTCAACATGTTACATCCTCAAATGAACTCCACCTAAAATAACTGTGGTTGCTATAAAAAATAGGTATTTACCTAAAGTCGTGGGTATTCATTAACCCATTGTATACTGAATAGACTCTCCCACACTATATATCAGAAGAGTCCAATTTCAATTTTAGGTACGTCCGGCTATGAGATTTACATATTCCCAGAGAAAAATGGTTAAACTATATGCAAACAGTGGAGACCCTGATCAGACGCCGCGTTCTGCGGCGTCTGAACTGGGTCTGCACTGTTTGCCAATTACCCTTTTACGGGTCTCCCGACTACAATGGGTTAAAAGTGCCTGGCTGAGGTACATAGTTTCACAGACACAATCTGTCAGAATATTTAGGTAAATACCTTTTTTACAGCAGCCATCTTTGTTATAGGTGGACTTCATTTGGGCCAAAATATGTTTTTGCGGAAAAATAAGAAAAACATCAATACTTTTATGGTAAAAATAAAAAGAGAGTCTCGTCTAAAGCTAAGCAGAAGATTTCTGTTTACAGAGAAAGAACTTGACTCTTAGACATGCCTGACATTTTAATCACACTTAACAATCCCCTGAGTAACATCTAGACACACATTTTATTTTCAAACTGGATGTTTTTGTTGTTTTCTTTTTCTGTCAGCCAAAACATCTGTCAGAGTATGGATTATTCCATAAGCTGCAATGATTATGTGAGACACAACAAGTGAAAATGTATCTAATGACATGTGTGCTGTCTGATCAGTCCTCATTGTCTACGGTAAATGTCCTAAAATTTAGAACACCAAAGTGTCTGACAAAATGGCATCAACAAACTCTGTAGACCCAGATCAGACTGCTCCTGAAGGAGCAGTCTGATCTGGGTCTACACTGTTTGTCATTCCACTAAGTATTTTAAGAAACAGCTGCATAAAAAGCAAACTTTAGGGCAAAATAGTTTTGAATAAAGTGTTCGAAATTTTAGGACATTTACCTTACTTGAAGTGACTTTGGGTCCTTTGTCCAACAAAAATAAGTCTTTCTTGGACACATAGCAAGAGGTGCATTTTCCCAAGCTGAAGCTCATAATTATAAGACTAACTGTGGGGAAAACCAAGTTTTCTCAGTGCAAGCTTACACATCCATGCACTTTTGCCAAGGTCGTTGTTGTTTGTCCTTGAATTACTGGGATCTTGAAATTTAATGTAATCTGCAGAGACCCTGACTAAACTGCCTGGATGTAGGGGTTGGTCAAACACTTAACGGTCCATATCTTGATAATAGGAGTATTCAGATAAACTTATCTTGTGGGTAAATCAATATTTCGGACATGTGTGCCTGAGGAAGCCTCAAATCAGAAGCACATCAATGCAGTCTGATCAGTTTTCATTTTCGTTGGCTCTGATAGCTGAGTGCTAATGTTTGCAGAAAATCCACGTAAATCCACTACCAGAGGCCATAATCAGTTTCTGTGCTTGATTTGATAAGGTTGTACGTCCCCGTTAAGACATTTTAGAGCAAAAATCAACTGTTACAGCACAGGATTGATGTCCAAAGATCAGAAGATGCAAGGCTTCAATACTCGCAACTGGACAGAGGCTGTCTTTTATAAAATAGTTCTGCAAACATTCGCCCTCAGTTATCAGAGCCGAATGATATATTCAGAGCCGCCCTACACCATCGGAACCATTGTTTATTTGCCCTCCATTTCCATTAGTCTGTTGTCAGTTTTTATTTTTCGGTAAGTGAGACAGGCCAAACAATAATTTCACACATAAAAAATGCCAAACAGTCCAGGCACATATGTATTTTATGAAAAAATAACCGGGAATAGCGTCACTGAACCTTCGACGATCAGTTTATTCAGCATCGATCAGCCCACGCCACAAGTAATTCAGCTGAGATCGTACACACTTACAATCTATTAGGTGAGAAAACTGTTAAAAGACTTGAGAGCAGCATGTAATTTTCCTTTTTGAGAAAAACTACCCCACAAAAACAGATTCTTTCGACGAGTGACTGACCTACCTCTTTTATTTACTTTTTTCAGCCGCTATATTCAGAGCCGCACGTGCTCCTGAAGACGCACACAACATTTGCTTATCAGAGCCACTGGCTCCGATTATGAAGTTCCCTACCCGTGTCTGTCTGTACATGAAAACATAGGTCTAGATAAGAGTGAGTATCAGGTAAGTATTACTTTTTTATTTCTCAACAAAAAAATATCTCAGATGGTTTCTGAGTTAGGGAGCGGACACTAAGGATGGAGGTGCTGCCGGACAAGCACTTGAAATTTCGGATGATATAACATAATACCCTCGCCACTTCGATAAAAATCAAAATGGCATCTGCTGTAGTTGTAACTAGCACTTTAACTGTTTAACTGTGTATAGTCTTTTATCTGGTGATGTGTATTTATTAATTAATGCTGAGAAAGCTTAGAAAAAAAATTTCAGTAGACCACCTTTTGAAATATTTTTTCTCATTATTTTTCTTGGAAAATAGGGTATGAGATTACAGGCAAATTGTCTCCCAAGGAGACAATTTGCATGCAATCTCAAACCCCTATTTTCTTGACGTGGGTGAGAGGGAGGTGAAAAATACAGGATTAATTTGTCATCTGCTGAATGTGCCCTAAGAGTGCTAAAGATTATGGTAGGAAAAGCTATGTAACCTTACACTTTGATTATACTTATTTTTGCACCCAATTCTGCTCAGATATATTACTTGTGTGCTGAAGGAAAAGCAACCAAATCACATTATGCAAAGGGAAAATGTAGACGAGCAGTCATGTAAATATAGCCAGGTCAAGGCTTATGGTATAATATCTCTTCAAAATGTCAGGTACTTCTACTACTAATCATCAAACAGAATGACAGAATGGGTACCAACTAGACTGCATTTGCGAATAACAGGTATCCTCGACCTGGCTCTTTGCCACTTGCAGCAATAAGGGAGGTTTTCCTAACAACATACAAGAATTAAAAATCTGCTTTAGTCATTAACTTTTAGCCTGCTGCATTTGCTTATATGCAGCCTGTTTTAAAGCATTTTGTTTTAAATTTTCCCTGAAAAAAAAAAAAAAATGGGTGCAACCAAAATTGTCAATCAAACTCTTGGAAATATATCAATCATCTGTCAGCTGAAAAAGTTTTGCCATCAACATGCCAAAGGTTGAGACAGCATTATCCTAGCTCTACTTTCCTTGTATTTTTATTACAGAAAAAATGAAATATTTATGTAAAATCAAAAAAGACAGTATATACAAAGATATTTAACACTACTGTTGTTAAACCTTTAGCATGCTAATGGAGAAATCAGCTTAACAATAAATTATTTTTTTCATATTTTTTTGCTGAAAAAAAAAAGGCTTGACATTTCACACAAATTATCTTCATTAGTAATGCTTTGCATGCAACGTCAAATTTTATTTTCGGAGGAAAACAAGAAAAATATTTGAAAATACCATATGCTAATATTTAAAATCAGCAGATACTGTTTACTAAATGCTTGAGTGATGGCATTTCAAAACTGCATTCTAATGTCATACCTCTAGATAAGCTGTACTATTGGGATAGCTACTTTTGTTATTTCTTCATGAAAACATATGTTGTGGGTACTCATTTGAAGCACCTCAGTGATGCCCTTCTAATGAGTACCCACAACATATGTTTTTGTGGAGGAATAACGAACATACTGGTCCTTTTGGGCAGAAAAAAAAGCATATTACCTGGAGCTAAGTACTGAAACTCTAGAACATTTGTAGAGTAATCTGCTCAGCTGTCAACTCTTTTGTTAATTTCAACTTTGATATTTATTATGATAAATTTCAAAACATTTATATGACATTTTGGATTGGAAAAAAATACTACATGTAAGTAAATGTTTGTCAATAATTGCTCTCTCATCAAGTATTAGGCAGAAGGATGATGTTAATGGTGACGGTGAGTTGATTCATTTTCATTAGCAATGCTTCGGTAGTCATTAGGCCTTGGTGGATATTCTCAAACTGTGGTATCATGTTTATCCTTACATTTCAATTCCTTACTATACTGTCCTAAAATATGAACAGGGCTATTTTACTACCGGTTGAAGTGTCTAAAAAAGCTGCCAGATAAGTGGCAAACAGGGTAAACGCTGATTAGATGCCAGGTTCTGTGGCATCCGATCTGGGTATACACTGTTTGGTCAAGGCACTTCTCTCCAAACATTTATAAGGAAACAATGGTATTAATTTTTAGAAAAAAATGTTTTGAAAGAATTTCTCAGGATACTTAATTAGTTTTGACAAATGAAAACTCGCCCTATCCAGAAAGAACAGCGTTTCTTAATCAGTGTGAGGAATCCATGTGACCAAATGACCAGGAACACAGAGTTTGTTTCTTTTTTTTAGCTCTGCATAAGGTAGAACTTTACTTTTTAGAATATCTATATTTATACCAATTGGAATTTGTTCAAATAAATTGCAAAGCAGGCAGGAAATCAAGCGCTTTCTGGTGGTATAAGTGCTATTTTGAGATCTGGTCTGATTCTTGAGACTATTCGGAGACTGTTTTGCTCTCAATCTGGGCTACAGGATAATGTCCACAAATTTTGACCAAAATCACTCTCCGAATGTTCTCAAGAATCAGACCAGATCTCAGAATAGAGCTTACACCACCAGAAAGAGCTCGATTTTTCATGTACTTTCACTTTATTTGAACAAATTCCATTAGGTATAAAATAGAGATATTCTAAGAATTCTACCTTATGCAGAATTAAAAATAGAACCTAGTCATTTCGTCATATGGATTCCCCACACTGTTAATATACCTTTATATCTGACATGGTGCATACACACAACAAAAAAATATTTTCATGGAGAAATATGAAAATATATGCCAAAGTCTTTTGTCAAAAAGTCTAGCTTGAATTCTGCACAGCTCTAGATAAGGGGTTTCTTCACAAAAACAATACCCTTAGATATATCATTATAGCAAAGTGAGAAAACAAAACAAAAATAAAGCATTTTACTGGAAGTCTTGAATCTGCTTGTATGTTGCCTCTAACCCAAACATTTTTTTCTGTTCTAAAAACCCACATTTACCCTAAGTACATGTACTGGGACACCTTAACTCCTTAGCATACTTGTCCTAAAAAATGAAATTCATTCTGCTGTATTTTGACGTGTCAGAAAAAGACAAAACTGGTGGATAAGTTGCAATGAGAGTGGACCCAGATCAGATGCTACATCCTGTGGCACATGATCTGGGTCTACTGTTTCCTACGGGTTACTTGTCCCAATATTTTGGGAAAATAGGTTCCGAACAAACAAGAAGACCCTCAACAAAATTAAACTACATTCTGATCATGGTTTCACTATTTCCTATATTCTACATGGTCTGAGGGTAGTGTTTCATTGCTCCAGATAAGATACTTTTTTCAACCAAATATTGTTGATATTTTTCTTATTTCTGCACAAAAACATGTTGTGGTACTCATAAGAAGTGCCTCACAGAGGCACTGTCTTCTTATGAGTACCACAACATGTTTTTGTGCAGAAATAAGAAAAATATTTTTCCTGACACCTGCTCTTATCTGGAGCTATGTGTTGACCAATGGCTAAGACCCCAACTAAACTGCAGACAGGATGCGGACTTAGGCTTCACCATTCACTCCGACATTTCATAATTTTTCTAAAATTGCATCTCACTGTATGGGTCTAATTACCTGTGTCTTTTCGCCTGTTTTCTTCATACTGGACAAATGCCCTAGGAGATGGAGGAACCTCCGAGGGATCTAGTGTATCAAATGAACGATTCATTTTTTATTTTTTTTTCAAAAGAAATACATCTCACTTAAATCCGTACAACTCTTCAATTCACTTTAAAAAGAAACTTCAAAACTTTCTCCTCAATAATGAAACTATATCAAGTTTTGTATTTTAATCCATTTCATAGTATGATACTGCCAGACTAAATATTAAGTACTTAATTCTATGACATATCCCGCAGAATATACACAGATGAAGTCAAAAGATAAGCCACTTGAATACAACTTTTCAACAACACATTTCACATTTTTTATGCTGGAATCATAACTGTCTTTTTCAAAAAAGATCAAATCAACTCTTTTTAATAAACTTCTGTCAAATCACGGTGTTAACAGTAAAATGACACAAACTGGACAACTGCCCTCAATATCCCCTAGGTATGATCAAATGTTTATAAATCCATGTATAGATATAACTGCACACTCCCTGGGCTATTACAGTTATAAATAGTGTTGAAAAGAGTATGTAAATGGCATATTGGACATGCTAGGTGAACAGACAAGGACAATCACAGGAGGGAAATCTCTGGTGACATAGGTAGACTATAAATAGATTGGAATACACACCTGAATGGCTGTTAGGCCCTTATCCAGCATATCAAAAACATTTAAAGTGTACTTTCATTTAATGAGTGGGTTTGAATAGTATTTTATATCAATTATTTCAGCTGACTATACAGCAGGCAATCTATGTACATGTATAAAGCTATTTACCTTAAATGTTAGGACTCTTTAATACCATATTTGTACTAAAATTTTAACAAATATATTTTACCGAAAAAACCCTAAGTACATGTATTGGGACAGACTGGCCTTGCAAACAATGTAGACCCAGATCAGACGCCACAGAATGCAGAGTCTGATCTGTGTCTACATTGTTTGCTATACATACAGCAATATACAAGACACATCAAGAGGTAGTAGAATGGACTGTTTCAAATTTTAGTACAAGTACGGTAAGTAGATAAGGTGTTCCAATACTAAAGGTAAAAATAGGGTACTATATGAGGCCCTGTTGAAAATGGCAAACAGAGAATGCAGATCAGATGCTGTAGTATGTAGCATCTAGTCATCAGGGTCTTTGCTCTATGTTGATACATTCATTACTATCATAGCTCCAGATAAGGTGTTTTTTCACAAAAACATGCCTATATAATGTTGACACTCTTAAACCCCACTTTAATATAGGAAAACTGGGGTTTACAACTTGGTATACATTACTGTTCTTATTTCTGCTCAAAAACATCGATTGTGAGTATTCAATAGAACCACCTCAGTGAGGTGGTTCTATGGAGTACTCACAATCTATGTTTTGAGCAGAAATATGAAAAATATCCGAATTTTTATCTGAAATTTTCATTTCTTGGTGGTAAAATTTTCAATATATTTGAATAGACTTGCTTTCGTAATAAGCTAAATATTATTGATATTTTTCTTATTTCTCCATGCCAGCCTTGGAGGCTCAGACCGACACATGTCAGACTGGTGATCGGGTGGTCGCAGGTTTGATCTCTGAAAGGTCTGGTGACATTCTTTCGTGGAGACTGAGCATGAAATATTTTCTACGGTCATTCTCCCCCTTCAGCTGATTCAAGAAAGGCAGTTGTCAGTTTCTGGTGAAAGAAATTACACAAGTAGTAGTTAGCCACTTTAAGGACTAAGCCTGCCCAGGAAAAGTGTGGTTAGGTAAAGCAGGATATGACCCTAATGGGTTGACTGGGCAGTACAACTCAATCAATTAATCAATTATTTCTTCAGGAAAACAGCTAAAGCATCCAGTGGCTCTTAAGTGGTCAGTAAAGGCCTTTATCAGCAGTGTGGATGAGTAGGTTGACCTGGGTCTTCATTGTCTGCATAAACCAGGAAGACACTTTTCACTTAAACTGACCCATATAATTATGAACCCTAACCACCAGCGGCACACAGGTTCTGGATCCTACAAGCCAGATATGAGTTCTAACTTCTAGATTAGTTTCATTTCATTTTCTATTAAAACAAGAAAAATGCCTAACGGCATTATGGTTTTTTAAATAATGAAGAGAGCGAGAGTTGTCTCTCTTGCATGGGATACACCTACTGGTCCTCCTTTGCATCCCTACCAAATAGGAAAGTAATCCACTTAAGAATAAAGGTAACATGTAACTTTAAAAAAAGGTTAACCAAAAGGTAAACCTGGGACAATGCCCGAGGCCAGACGCACGCCCGCCCGCCCGCCCAGACATCGCTATTTTTAAGGACGGATTTTTTCAAAAAAAAAAAAAAACCTGTCCAAAAATTGCTGTGACATCAGAAAAGAGTTTTCTAATAAAAATGCTATAAAAAAGATTTTTTGTGTATTTTTTTTTCTAATTTCTCATAAAACAAGAAGAAAAAGCTCAAAAACTTAAGATGTTTTTGTTGTTGTTTTTGTATTGTTTTTTTCTTGTTGTTTCTGCTGCTTTGCATCCAAAACAACAACTACTTGTATTTTATCTTATTTCTCCATGAAGACCTACTGGAATGTTGTGGGTTCTCAATGGTGATTCCAATGTGTTCTCACAGCCTATGTTTTCTTGGTGAAATAAGAAAAATATTCATCTGGATTCCCCTCCTATTAAGAACCCACAACACATTTGTCATAGCGAAATAAGAAGAATATCAGTACTTTTTTTTTTTTTTGGGGGGGGGGTGGCGTGGGGGGTGGGGGGGGGGAGTTGAAAAAAAAAAGTGCCTTATCTGGAGGTATGATAATAAAAAATATTTATTGTAACTCTTGCCATGAATAAATTAAGATACCGCACCTACTTCTAGTTTTGTAGCCAATCTGATTACCTGATCCAGGTTGATACAAATTCACATACTTAATGACAAACAGTGCAGATCCAGATCGGATGGCTTTTTCAGAAGCCAACTGATCTGGATCTACACTGTTTGCAAAGACAAAGCATATCTGGGTTCAGCAGCACCGGGGACTATACTCTGTTCTCCGACTCTGCCTATCTGCAGCTCTGATCAGGATGCTTTTCTTCAAATGAAAAAGTATTGATTATGATATATTCATATTTAGGTGCTTTTTCATCCTTGTCCTGCTCAGCGTGGCTATACCCTGCCTTTGCAAACAGTGTAGATCCAGATCAGTTGGCTGCTGAAGAAGCCAACTGATCTGGATCTGCCATTAAGTATTTTAATTTATAGCAACAATCTGGATCAAGTAATCAGATTGGCTGAAAATTAGAAGGGGGCTTGGCATCTTAATTTATTCAGCAGGACAATGGTTAATCTGAACTGATTTAAACAGTTACCTGCAATTCTCAGTACTGCTCTGTCAGCTGGGTCTAGCTGCAGCATGCATATTGGTAGAGGTGTGTTGGGGACCCCATACTCTTTGAAATAATAATCTGATGGGTATGATGTCATTGTGTTTCTCTGACCCTGTCAGTTACTTTATTACTGTACCCTGAAATCAAAGAAAAGCACTCTTTTACAAAACATGTCATATCATCATCATAATCGGATTTTTGATTAACGTGCAGGTACAGGGGAAACATCCACATCAGTGGGCCCCCTTCCAGATAGCTGATCCCTAGTGAGGAAGTAGCTCTGCAACATCAGCTTCTTGTATGAGACATGAGAATTGATGTGCCTCCAAAATCCAAGTGCAAGTTCACCCCTCGCCTCAAAGTTTGGAAGCTTAAAGACCCTCAGACAAGCTATCATTTCCAGGAGGTCTTCAACTTGCATGTGAGCACATCTGCAGGTGTAGCTGATGGGGCCACTGAGGATATCTGGAACAACATCAAGACTGGACTGCTCAAGACAACTGAGGAGGTATGTGGCACAACTCGGCCACACCGTTGGCGTCGTGAAACCTGGTGGTGGAACGAACACGTGGAAAAGGCCATTGCTACCAAGCAGACAGCTTTCAAGGCCTGGAAGGCTGGTAAAGGCACTAGGGCATCATACGATGTAGCCAAAAATGCCAGACATGCAGTGCACCATGCTCGTCAAGAAGCCGACAAGAAGGTCTACGAGAATATTGACCCCAAGTCTTCAGAAGTCTACCGCCTTGCTAAAACATGTACAGCATGATAAAAAAGGATATCAGGACATATATGGAAAATGAATGCCTAAACCAGCCTTAACCCATTTTAAACTGAATGAACTGGCCCCACTCTATAAAATTATATTGGAAGCAGTGAAGCTCAATTTTAGGTATGTCAAGCTATGAGATTTAGATATTCCTAAAGAAAAATGGATAAACTATTTGTAAACAGTGGAGACCCTGATCAGATGCTACAGTCTGCAGCATCTGCAACTTTGCACCATTTTTGGGGTCTCCAGACTAAAATGGTTTAAAATCAGGGCAGTAAATCAGGGACGTTGTTAACATAGAATGACTGTTATGGTGCTAAGTAAGGTGCTTTGTTTTCAACTGAAAAGTGTTGATATTTTTCTTATTTTTTGACGAAAACGTGTGGTGACTACTCCATAAAATAGCCTCACAGAGATGCTTCTAATGAGTTACCACAATATACGTTTTCATGCAGAAATAAGAAAAGAATAAACCTGGATATTCCTATTATGCGGAGCTACGAACTGAACATTCTAATAATATAGAGCATTTAAATCATCACCCAAGACCATGATCAGACTATGCAGATTGCATGCCTATCTATGCATCCTTATGCACTTTTTCATAACAATACAAAAAGTTTGACTTATATGAAAATTCTTAGTCTGTGCCCTTGACCTCAGGGTCAAGCCCCAGAATGGGAATTTCTCTGAGTAAAACTTTAAACCTATATCTACCATCAAGCCAAATATAAATGAAATTCATCAAAAGGTCTTGATGAAATAGCTATAATAAACTTAAACTTCTAACTTTTACATGAGAATTCTAAGTCTGTGAACTTGACCTCAAGGTTATACCCTGGGGTGGGGATCATGCTAAGTAAAACTCTAGATATGCCAAATATAAATGAAATTCATTTAAGGGTCTTGATAATATAGCTATATAAACTTGTGCAAAAATTTTGACTTTTATATGAAAATTCTAAGTCTGTGACCTAGACCTCAAGGTCAGTTCCTGATGTGGGTATGGCACTAAGTAAAACTTAAGACCAATATCTTTCATCATGCCAAATATAAATGAAATCCATCAAAGGGTCTTTATAATGTAAGGTCTTATAAACTTTGATCCTAGTTCCTTGAATGTGATGGAAAGACGAACCAACATACAAACAAATGGACGGATAGGCAAAAACTATCCGCGCCTAGACATTCTTTGTATGTTGAGGGGTAGATTAAGAAAACTATTATGTTACCTGTCTTATCTGCAGCTATGACACATTCCATACAAAGTTTTTACAAGATAAAAGCTACAACCTTTAGCACTCTCTTGGCCAATAATTCAAGCAGACGACACACCCATTATTTTTATTATGTGTATTTTTTTCCTGAAAATAGGAAATTCATGCAAATTGTCTCCTTACACACGAAAACCAATACACAATAATAATTCTAAATATGGGAGACAGGCTTGAGCAAACAGTATAAACCCAGATCAGATGCCACATGAGGGTCTACCCTGTTTGCTACTTATCCAGCAGTTTTTAACACGCATCAACAGGTAGTAGAAATGGATTTATTCAAATTTTAGGACAAAGTTAATGAGGAACTGAAGTGTTCCAAAATTCTGGGCCCAGTTGTTCAAAACTAACGATGTTGTTAGGTAAAGTATCATTAAAATTCTGATCATTAAATGTGAGTAGCTTTTGCATTTGCTATATTTAAGTTCTTTCAGAATCTATTTGGGTAAATACAGAAATATTCTTTCGGCCTCCAAGAATCACAACAGATGTTTTCTTACAAAAATAAGAAAATTAAGAAAAAATACACATATCAGTACTAAAAACAAACTGGATTTATAAATTCTGTAGCTCCAGATAAGGTGCTTTTTTTCAACCAAAAATTGTTTATATTTTTCTTATTTGTCCATGTCTATAAAAACACATGTTGTTGGTACTCATTAGGAGTGCTCACCCAGAGACTTCTAATGAGTACCCACAACATATGTTTTCATGTAGAAATAAGTAAAATATTGTCCTGATACCCCCTCTTATCTGGAGCTTTGTTATATCTGACAATAGTGCATCTGACAAGTAAAGATGACAGATTAGCCATTATTTACATGCAGACTTCATAACAATTCAAGGTTACATGTATACATGATATTCACATGAATAAGACAGTTATAAACCCTTTTTAGACAGAATAAACTCCCCGTACTCAATATACTGGAAGAGTCCAATTTTAATTTTAGATAATGTAAGGCCTCAGAGTGTCAGACAATGTGAATAGATATTCCTAGAGAAAAACGGCTAAACTATTTGCATAAAAAAAAGTGGAGGCCCTGATCAGATGCTGCATTCTGCAGCATCTGATGTGGGTCTGCACTGTTTGCCAATTACCTTTTCGGGGGTCTCCAGACTAAAATGGGTTAAAACCCCTACAATATTTCTCAAGGAAAAAGATAGGCTGAGCTTTCACTGCATGTGTAGTAATTCCGGGTTAAAACATAATAATTTTAATATACAAAAACCTCCTAGCTCTAAGATAGGACTGGTCAGTACCTTATCCATCCATGATGACCCTCTTTTCAATCTGATTAGGACCTTTGGTATCCATCAAAATAATTCATAGCGACTGCACATTCTAACTGGCAAAGCCCCTACTCAGACTATGGGAATACCATCAATCTGGGGCTTTACTATTTGATGTATATATAGAGCCACACAATAGAAGAAAATGTTTCTTTCTGACATACCGACAGTAAAGGCCTGGATTAGCATGCACATCCAGTCCACAGTCTTATCAGAATCTTCACTGCCCGCTTCAAAACAGAATTTATTAAGTATTGTAGAATATAATGATGTTTTGCAAGTCCCTCATCAAACTGTATGGCTTTCCTACCTGAGGCAGAGTTTCACTGTTTGCACATGCCCCGAATATGCCTTTACTTATGGCATGGCCAATTACATACATGAGCCACATGAATACTCCTTACTTATGGCATGGTCAATTACATTCATGAGCCACATGAATACTCCTTACTTATGGCATGGCCAATTACATACATGAGCCACATGAATACTCCTTACTTATGGCATGGCCAATTACATACATGAGCCACATGAATACTCCTTACTTATGGCATGGCCAATTACATACATGAGCCACATGAATACTCCTTACTTATGGCATGGCCAATTACATTCATGAGCCACATGAATACTTACTTATGGCATGGCCAATTACATACATGAGCCACATGAATACTCCTTACTTATGGCATGGCCAATTACATTCATGAGCCACATGAATATGTCTTTACTTATGGCATGGCTCATTACATACAAAAGACTCTAAATTAAAGTCTTTTGTATGTAATGAGCCAGATGCTCAGACTCTAAATTAAAGTCTGAGCATCTGCAGGTGCAGGCTTATACCAAGCTGATAAGTCTTCATCCGCATGAAGAAATTTTGAATTCCTGGCTATCCAAAATGCAATCAGTGAAGATTCTTATAAGACTGTGTGAATGTACAGGCTGACGAATCTTTGCTGGGCACATCCAAGGTATGTTTTCTGATGGTGCAGCTCATTAACATATATAATGCGCAATCATGAACAGTATGTTCTTGGTGTAATGCAGTTCAGTATCTACACTGACCACATGAATGGAATAAATGCAGGTAGCCAGGGCTAAAAGGGCTATGACTGGGTACAGGAACACTTTTAAATGGTTTCTTGCTACAGGAACTGTCTCTACAGAAATAGGACAAGTTCTGTTATTTTGCACATGTTGTCAGAGCTTGTTAGAATTGCGTCATACCTTTTCATGCAAAGACAAACAAAAAAACATAACGCTATAAAATTATCATAAATAATGATTAAAATTATAATGAGTTATATGTCTGACTTTTGCATTTTTCTTTTATTTTCTATGCATTCAATGGTAGATCTATTTAAATCAATTTGTACTGATCAAGGAAGTCTTGCATTATTTATGCATTAATTTCAATAAGGTACGTAATTGTGACCGACGTTGTGACAGAAAAATAATTAGTTATTTTAACATATTAATAAAGATATTTTACCTGCATATTATATCACTGGTTATCACTGGTCTGCAAAAAGAAAAAGAAAATATTTAAAACTCAACTGACAAATTGTTTTTCAAATCTTTGTTTTGTTTGCTCTGATAAGAGTGTTATCTAAACACAACACACCTTGACAATGACTTCATCAAATGTTTGCATAAGAACAACTTTAAGAAGCCGACACGCAAACCCATACTGGTGGGGTAATTGATTGAATATTGTGTATTAATGAATGTACACACCATGAATCATGCAGAAAATTGACTACAGTGTGTGTATTCAGCAAATTATCTCGCCGGTTATTGAAGTGAATTAGAGAGAACTAATACTCTTACCATAAATGTCAAATATTTATCATTCAGCCGTAATTTGGCAGAAAACAAAATAAACAAGCATCATGCGGAGATTCCAACATCAACACAATATGGCTGATCTATACGATGACATCATGCCCTCGTGTATTCTCGTCTCAGAATCAATTATCATTTTCATAATTTATTATTTTATCAAAAAAGCATATGGAGTATGCAAATAGATAGTCTGGCTTGAGGTTTATGTCTGCTAAATATGTGGCAATGACAAATACTATTGATTCTTTGAGACTTCTTAAACGTGCTGAAGTGGGGGCGGTTGCTTCCAACAGCTTCTCTACTTTCGGTATTGTTTTCGCTCAATCGTGTGCGACGTTTTATTAAGGATGTGATTACGGTTGTGCCATGGAATCTGATTGGACCATATAAAAGACAGGTGCACGCACGTGCAATTAAAGTTCCAATTTAAGTTAAAAGAAATTTTAAAAACCTACTCTGAGATCATATGACTTTTTTTTTTTTTTTTTTTTTTTGTTCAATGTATTTTTGTACGTCTATACAAGTAAAATCTGAAAAGAAGACAATTTACCTTAAATATTCTAACACCTTATTTTTTTTTACCAGATTCAGGCTTTACTCCCTGTCGATGTGTCGAAAACTGCTAGATGAGTGGCAAATAGTGCAGATCCCTGTGGCGTCTGTTCTGGGTCTACATAGTTTGCTCCAGGCCCGCCATTCTACAGTCTACGATTTGTTTGACACGTGATTTCCGTTTTACAGGATTGACTATATATATATATATATATATCGTTCGTCTGTCATAATTAAATGCGTGAAGTGTTACTGTTTGTGTGTTCTAAGATGCCTGATGAGGCCAAATCTTAGCTCTTAACTGCCTGTTGCAGATAGAACAAGAGAGGTCTGAGAAAGAAAGTTCTGTTGGTGATGCCTTAGCTCTGGCTTTCCGCAGCGCACGTTTCTGCTCGGCTTAGCTGATTCTTTTTGCTTCGTATCCACCAGCACCCCTTCCTATGAGGCCTCGCCACTTTGCTCGATCCTGTGCAATCTAATCTGTTCCCACGACTCTGTTGGTATGTTGAAGTCTTTTAAGGGAGGCTTTGAGGGTACCCCTGTATCACCATGGGAGCGTTTTCCCATTTGTAGTTCTCCATAGAGGATTATTTTTTGGCAAACGTTCATCAGGCATCTGGTAACATGGCCTGTCCATCTTAACTGTGCCAATTTCAGAAGAGTATGTACATTCTGCATCCCTGCCATTTTCAGGACCTGTGTCTGGAATCCTGTCTTGCCACTTGATCTTTAGAGGTTTTCTAAGACAGATTGTATGGAAGTGGTTCAGTCTTTTGGCATGTCGTTGGTAAACTGTCTAAGTTTCGCATGCGTATAACAGTGTTAGCAGCACCACATATCTATAGGCATTCAGCTTTGTGTCAAATCTGATTCCACTTTGATCCCAAATACTTCCACTCAGTCGGCCAAATGCTGCACTAACATTGGCAATCCTGGCATTCAGTTCATCATCAATGTGCACAACTCCAGAAAATGTGCTTCCAAGGTAGGTGAACTTGTCTACCACTTGCAATCGTTGACCTTTCACTGTGATGTTAGGCTCCTTGTAAGGCTTTCCAGGTGCTGGCTGATATACCACCTCATTCTTTTTCATGCTGATTGTGAGATCATATATAGCTATCACACGAATCAGATACTTGATCCAAATCCTTTTGGCATCCTCTTCTGTTGGAGCACCCTGTGCCATGTCATCAACAAAGTGGAACTCATCTAGCACCTCTGTCTGCACCTTGGATTTAGCTTGCAACGTCTTTAGGTTGAAAAGCTTCCCATCAAAGTGATACCTAAAAGGTATACCATTGTCACCATCCTGGAAAGCATCTGTGGCAGAAAACATCATGCTGAACAGTGTTGAAGCTAGTACACAACCTTGCTTAACTCCATTTGTCACAAGGAACGGATCAGAAAACTCGCCATTATTTTGGACCCTTGCAAATATACCATCGTGGAACTGTCGCACCATTGCTATGAATTTGGCAGGACAGCCAAACTTTGTCATAATTTTCCAAAGTCCCTCACGACTGACTGTATCAAATGCTTTAGTAAGGTCAACAAAGGTCATGTCGAGGTCCGCATTATGTTCCTGGAATTTCTCTTGAAGCTGTCTTGCTGTGAAAATCATGTCTGTTGTTCCTCTGTTTTTCCTGAATCCACATTGGCTTACTGGTTGAAACCCTGACTGTTCAAGGTGTTCATTCAATCGATTCAGTAGGACTCTTGCAAGGATCTTCCCAGCAATTGACAATAAAGAGACGTCCCGATGATTGTCATAGACTTGAGGATTCCCTTTCCGTTTGAATTCTAATAAAACAACATGCGAAGTCAGACTATGTACGTTATATCATCGTGTGAATATGCTTTTTTTTATTTTAAAATAAAATATATATATATATATATATATATATATATATATATATATATATATATATATATATATATATATATATATATATGCTGGTAAGGTTTGTCTGTGTTGAGGTTTTACGGCCCAGTCAACCTAATGGGGTCATATCGAGAGCGGTCTGTTTACCTAACCAAGCGTTTACTGGGCAGGCTTAATCCTCGAAGCGGTTAACCAGTATTGTGCACATTCTTTCGCCAGAAACTGACAACTGCCCTTCTTGAATCAGCGGAAGGGAGAGAATGACCGTAGAAAATATTTCATGATCAATCTCCACGAAAGAATGTCGCCGACCTCGGCGGGGGTTGAACCCACGACCTCCTGGTCTCCAGTCGTACGGCGCATCCAACTGAGCCACCGAGGCCGGCTTGCTGGTAAGGTATATCTAATACGTAGATACCTTTCCATCCAGTATCAGCTTTTTCATAAACATTTTAGACGAAAAAAAAATCTGATTTCGTACGTTGTTCAATTATATATAAATGCAAAAATAAAGCAAAAAGATGCCAGAGATCAAACTCAGACCTCTTACGCACTACTGACTTCAAGTGTCTTTGAGTTGGGACCACTAACTTTGGAGAATTTTATCTCTCAGTAGTAGGATATTTAACCTGCAAAGGGAATATCTCTCCATGCTCATTAATCCTCCAGTTTATGTCCTGACTTGAAGAACAATGCACTGTATTAGCATCCATGCCGTAATGCTAATGGAGCATGCTCGGACCTAGAAACTTTCTCACAGAGCGACGATAATCCGAGACCTCTAGCACCAGAGGCCAGCGGACTAACCACGGCGCCACCATGCTCCAACGGTCCATCGGTTCGACTGCTTACTATGCGACCAGAAACATTTTTATTCATTAGACAACAAGAATCCCTTCACATCTATTTCCAGATTCCCTGACGGTCAACTCTTTCACTGCCACAGGCGATAATAATAGGCTTTCGCAAACAGCATAGATTCGGGTGAGACGGCTCATTGAGCCGTCTCATCTGGATCTATGCTGTTTGACATTCAGTCTTTCAACTTTACATATAAACGTCTTTCCAAACGATAGTTTTTTTTAAATAATTAAAAAAAACGAAAAAAAAAAAAAAAAAAAACGCAGACGACAACTGTCGTCTGAAATTTGGCGCCGAAAGAGTTAATCCTTTCAGCCCTGCAGAGCAAAAAATGTTTTTTGCAAACAGTGTAGATACTGATGAGACGGTTCATAATGAGCCGTCTCATCAATATATACATTGACATTCTAATTTTGGATTGATCCATATTTGGAGCCATGGTTCTGACCAGATTTAAAGATGGAAGAGTCCACTTCAGAAACTCAGGGATGAAAGTGTTACATTTTCTCATTGTCACCAAGGTTAGCATAAAAAACAGTTAGATGTTGCCCCTACACTAGGGACAACGAGAAAATAGCTGTATTTTCTTTGTAAATTATCGTTTAGAGTGTTACCTGCAAAATGCAGTATATCAAGCTTATCACTCCCTGGGCAAATTCAACAGACGAGAAATAACTTTTTTTTTCTTATTTTTTTCCCCAAGAAAACAGGTTTTTATAGTTCATGCAAATTGTCTCCAGTGGACAATGGAGAAAATTTGCATGAAATGTCAAAACTTGTTTTCTGGGGGAAAAAATAAGACAAAAAAATATTTCAAACGTCGTCTGCTGAAACTTTACCCAGCATGCTAAGTGTTAATGTGTCCTTGGTAAAAATAGCTTGTTGTCTAAATCGTGTATGTTTAAGACTTTTTAAATCAAACATACATGTATAGTCAGTATTATTTCACTGCATGTGGGTGTCATGTTTTGGTAGATAGACAGATAATAGTTTTAAATATTTCGTGATATATTTATCTTTAGAAAAACAGACGACCTTTTCATTGTCGAGATGTCATCACTTAGATTATTATCCATCAATATATCAAACGTGTACTTGTAAATTAACCTTTAAAGTCATATTCACAAGTGCAACGAGATTTTGATTTTAATTTTTTTAGAGAAATAAGGCTTGACATTTTATATGAATAATCTTTTCCAAGTCTTATTTTCTCTGAAAAGAAAATAATTAGAAAAATAGAATGCCGTCTTCTACATTGTTGCTTAGGGTTAACTACAGAACATGTCTTATAGCATACACAACATGAGATTAAAATAAACATAATTTTGGGCCTTATTACTATATACTGACCCCAAAAGAAACGCGGCAAAACTAAATGGCAAAAGAAACAGAGACTACCTTATGATTTCAAAACTGATCTGTTGTGCAAAACCTGCATGTACATCAACATTATTATTATTATTATTTTAATATTCGAGGGTATATTTGAATGGTTTATTCCTTGACCTTTACCACTCTTTGGGATAATTCAGCAGACGGCACACTGATGATATTTCTCCATTGGAGACATTTTGCATGAAATGTCAAAACCTGTTTTCTGGAAAAAATACGAAAATATCTCAATATTTCATCTGCTGAAAAGTTTAAAGTATGTATACAAGAAATTGTTGACCAAAACGTATCTAGATAAGTTTATTGTGACAGAAAACAACAAGAACAACAAAAAGGTGTTCTTTTTATTGTTTGCGTATGACTATTTGTTTAAATATTTATAACCAAAATGTGTATGTTAAAAAAGAACAGAGAGAAAAACAACAAATATATAAAGCTAAACAAACATAGTAAAACAAGGTTTACATATGACCGATCCTGGAAAGCAACATTTACAAAGTCCAATGCGAACAACGGAGACACGACCAAACCTGTGCGCCGGCGCACTGTCAGGGTCTTCGCTTTCTGCTCGTTGTTAGTGAATAGCGTATAACTTGATCGGACTGTGTGGCCCGTGCAGTCTACGCTGATGGTATATCTTATCGGATTTTTTTTTGTCCCCCGCCATTTCAAAGAAATGCGAGGGGACATGGTATTCGGCTTTCTGTGGTGCGTGGTGCGTGGTTCCGAGTTTATAATAGGTACCTTGTGAGCGCAACTCCTCCTACAGTTTTTAACCAATCCTTCTGAAATTTTACAGGTGTCTTCATCATGGTCTGAAGATGTGCATGTGTTTTTTACAGAATCCTTTTTTTTTTTTTTTCACTTTTTTCATATTTTTTACTTAGACATTTTTTGCATGGTTCCAAGTCAGTAGTAGGTGCCATGTGAGCACAACTTCTCGTACAGTTTTATACCGATCCTTTTGAAACTTTACAGGTGTTTTAATCATGGTTTGAAGATGTGCATGTGCTTTTTTACAGAATCCTTAAATCATTTTTTTTACTTTTTACACATTTTTAACTTAGACATTTTTTGCATGATTCCGAGTCAGAAGCAAGTACCTTGTGAGCAAAACTCCTCCTATAGTTTTATACTGATCCTTCTGAAACTTCACAGGTGTCTTAATCATGGTCTGAAGATATACATGTGCTTTTTACAAAATCTTGAAAAACTTTTATACTTTTTTTTTCACATTTTTAACTTAAACCTTTTCATTCTTCAATACTATGAAAGTGTATATAAAGTAGGTACCTTGTGAGCGCAACCCCTCCAGCACTTTTAAACCGATCTTTCTGAAACTTTACATGTGATTTTATTATGATCCGGAGATATGCACGTGCTTAACAGAACCCTTCAATTATTATTATTATTATTTTATTTTATTTATTTATTTTTTTTATTTTTTCACATTTTTAACCTAGACTTGTTAGCTTCAGTTTTTTTTTTCCTGCTTCAATACTTAGGAAAGTGATACAGAACCAATGGTCCTCTGGTTAACTTACTCATTTTTAACAGCTCAAAAAAAAAAAATAAAAAAATAAAATGAAAAAATAAATAAATAAAAGGCGGGGGACAAAATTCCCTATTTTACTTGTAGAGTTCAAATTAAGTGACTTACCATAAATACTGACAATATATTCCGGAGTAAGTTCGTCTCTTTCGCAAGGTGAGTCCCTAAGATTATGTTCTGGTAACGATGTCGCTTAACATATGGAGCGCTATGGGCTGATTCAGTAGATGACAAACTGATGATATTTTTCTCATTTTTCTTAGAAAATAGGATTTGACATTTCATGCAAATTGTATCATAAGGAGACAATTTGCATGACCTGTCAAATCCTGTTTTCTGGGAAAAATAAGAAAAATATCATATGTCGTCTGCTAAAATTTTTACACAGCACGTTAAGCGTTTAATCAACTGCAAAATTTCAAAACAGTAATGTTACTGTATCTTTTTTCTACCTGTGCAACCGGCTACGTACCATATCCGTACAATGCGGTGCATGCCATTTGCATGACACAGTATGCATGATCAATAAAATTTTTATCAAAATAATGCAGTTCCGGAAGGTGAATATGAAACTGATAAATTTTAAAAGTGATAAACATGGACTTTTAAACCAAATTTTGTTTTTAGCTATTTTACACGCACGCACGCGCGCGCGCGCGCGCGCGCGCGCGCACACACACACACACACACACACACACACACACACACACACACACACACACAGATTTTTATGGTAATAAGGTTCGCCTTACCGGGATTTAATATTTTGAGACACTAATCCAAGGGAAATAACTTCTACAAATTGATTATTATGTCGGTGACAGTTTTTGTTCTTGAAGCAAACTACTGTACTGAGAAATGCTCCAGTTATTTCTCAACAATTATTTGACATTAAGGTCTAGAAAGTTGCAATCTAATTACTGCAACAACATAGATTTTTTGCTTCTTCCGCTAGTAATACAAATATACATGATGAGATCATATATTTTTTTCACGCCTATCACACATATACACGAGAAAGAATAATAGACATAAAGTTAGTTTGTGGAACATATAGTGAAACAGGATTTAGCCAAATTATCCGCCACCATAGGCCAAATATAGACAACTATTTCCAGGTGGAAGTGGTTACATCTTGCATTATTTAAGACCAAATATCGTCGGTAACTAAAGACACATACGCACTTTGATAATCAAAGCACTGACAGCACTGGTGGATCGATTTTCTCAGAGTGTTGGCTGGAAAAATGGTCCTGAAAGGGGACTTACGATTGTTTCATTTAACCCTTAACTTCCTGTGATTTAAACAAACAGTGCAGACCCTGGTCAGACGCAGCGTTCAGTCTGATTTGATTACATTGGTCAATGATACTCACGTGGACAACTACCTGAAGGAATTTTTGGCGTTTGTATACTATGGCTCGATTAAACAATCGACCTAAAACCGTCAAACGCAAAAGACTTCGTAACAAAAACCAGCGGATTCGTATTTTGAACGTACAGACTTCGAAGAAAAATGTTCGTAACGGAAAAAGTTGCATGTTTTTATCTATAGACGTTCAATAAGGTTTTGACCTAACGGAAAACTGTATGTTTTCCCCTTACCATTTGTGTTAAAATAAAGGGTGAGTTTCAGCCTATAGAGAATTTACATAGGATTCTGCCCATGCATGGAAAATCATAATATTATGTCCCCTAGGACAAGACAGTTGTACTTAAGGTACATATCTCCATTTATCTCTTCCCCTTGTTTAAAATAGACGGTTTTGTATAAAATCACATCTGAACACATGAGTACCCTGAAAAACACACTCCACAGCTACCACTAACTCGTTATTTTAGTGTCAGATTTGCTGATAAAACAAAAAAGTGACTGCTAAAAATGCTCATGGCACCCAATTACTTAATCGTATGACAATGGAGCTTTTATGTTTAAGTTAGTTTCAAGCTGCCCCCATATTTCCAACTGCGTATTTGTTTTCTGACAAATTTGATTTTTAATTAAACTGAGTTCCAGTTTTTGTCAACCTATCAATTTAATATGAAAATAGGCCATACATATCTGGATTATTATAACAAAATTTCTAAAAAAAAAAAAAAAAAAAAAATCAAGGACCAGTAACATAGTGTTTTTGAACATTATGACAACCTAGATTACAGCAAATGAGAAAATACAAACAATAGCTGATTTACATTCAAGTGATGTTTTGTTTTACATTCCGGTTAGCGTTTGTTTTGATCCATTACAAATAGCTTGCTTAGAAAGACTTCGGGTTATTACAACCTATAGAAAATCAAAGAAACGGTTAAATTGCACCTCGAGGAACACCTTTGAAAGTGTGGGATGAAAACCCGTCTTACAAAACAAATCAAAAGTAGTACAGATTACTTGAATTTCTTTGCTTTTGGCAGCGGATCCACTGTGGTCTGATGAGCCAAGTGCCCGAGATGATAAAGAGTTCTGTTTAGCTCTGATTCAGTCTGTTGCTGAATAAAAAAATATGGAATTCCTATCCCCCACTATGATGTAACAATTCTATGTTTTGGGCGGAGATAGAAATAGAAAAAAATATCGGATTTTTTATCTGAAAACTTTCATTTTTTGGTGGTAAAATTTTCAATATATTTGAATAGGCGTGTTTTCGTGATGTAACAGCAACAAAATGTTTAATTGCTGGTTGTACTCTTCATTGACGTTTTATTCCTGTTTTTCTCCCTTTCCTTCTGTTAGTATTTTTTTTTCTTTTGTATATTCCTGTATTGAAACTTACAGTCAATTGTCCTTTGTTGATAAGAATGTCATCGATAAATCAACTTGCCATAGAACTATTACAGCTTTATTACCATGTTCTAGGAGAAGAACTAAATAAGCTTTAAGCTTCCGTTCTGATCCTAAATGTTTGTATTGTCTTCATTGTTATATCTGTAGACAAACTGAAATTCTGAATAAAATATGTTTAAACTAACTGATGAATAAGTAATGAAAGATTAAACTAAAATAATGAAAATCTCTGCTGTTGATGCTATACAAATGCAAGAAATCATGAATTTTGAAGTGAAAGGGCTGTTAGCTGATGCCTCACCTTGATTTATACATATTTTACAGACGAAAGGCTCTTGCATTTCTTCCTTTAAAGGCGTCCATTTTATTATCACGGAAAGGGACAACTGATGAAGACACATAATGGGTCACCCTGTAGGGGTACGGACAATTGCCCCTCCCGACGATTGCCCCTTCGGACAATTGCCCTTTGGACAATTACCCCTAGGACAATTCCCCCTTCGTCTTAATGCAAAAGCGGACAATTACCCCTTCGCTATATATTCAGCAAAATATTAAAGATAGTATTGGGGAAAATATTGCAATTAAAAGGTATTCGACAATTTCAATATTTAATAATAATAATATTATTATTTCTAATAATATTTTGACAATAATCTAATAATAATAACCTTTAAAGCAGTGTTTTGCAGTTTCAGAATAAAGCAATAAAGGGAATTTTATTAAATTATTAAATAGTTTCATGCATAATACGACAAATATATATAGCAGTATTTAAAACAAATGAAAAAAAAATAAATAAAAAAAAAAATAAATAAAAATAAAAATAATAATAAATAAAACAACAAACATTTGTTGCATTTAATGTTTCAAAGGTTGGCAATCATTAATTAAAAATACATTACAATGAGAGTGCAAATTAACAAGTTGTTACCCAACCAATCTGCTATTATAGAGGCAATAAAATATGCTTAACCAATCTGCTCTTGTAATTAAAATTAACAAATGTAACATTTAACAAATTACATTAATGTAAAATGTGTGATTCACTTTGATGTACATGTAAAGTGAACTGTCTATAGTTCATGAACATATGCCAAATAAGACAGATTGTGCTAACTGCTAATGTGCTGATATTATAATACATGTGGTTTCTGTAACACTATGTGCTTTTTAAAGCTCTATAAATTAATAAACTTGTTTAACGTCAACCACTGGCATTTATGTGTTGAACAGCGCCGTCTACAATAGGCAGTCTCGCTGAGAGAGGGAGAAAGATAGGGCAGTCAATACTTAATACCCCAAGGCAGTTTCTATCCCACTAACCCTTCTGCAAGCATCTATATATCATACTATTAAAAGTGAAGGGGTAATTGTCCGAAGGAGCAGTTGTCCGGAGCGGCAATTGTCCTAGGGGTAATTGTCCAAAAGGACAATAGTCCGGAGGGGCAATTGTCCTACAATCCACCCTGTATATGCTGATGCTGATTATTCTTGATCGAAGAATGATAAGAAATTAATTGCATGACCCATACACAGGTAATGCCACCCTGAGTATGAACTGAGTACGTATGGTCTATATAATGCCCCAACTACTATTTACTAATCGATGCTTATTCAGTCCTTTTTCACGGTCAGGAATTGGAGTGCTTAAAATGAATTAAATTTGATTTCAATTACTTATATGGTGAGTTTCAGAATATTTGGGATGTTTTTGATTAGTCAAATATACGTAAATTTGAAGATGAATTTCCTTTTTTGTCTTATTGTCATCTAAAATTTAATCAGATTTTTATTTTTAATATTCAATATAATTATTACAGAAATGTATACACAACTTTTTCCTTCACTTAAACAATGGACAATATTGGAAATCATGTTGAATTGTTGATTTTATACCGATAGGTTTTGAGACAGAAATACCTTTAAGCCGGATGTACATCAGAGAGCGCTCCTGAGACATACAATTCTTTGATCTAAAAAAACAAAATCATTTTTATAGTTGCTGAGCCTTGTGCAAATAACGCGCAAAGTTTGAAGGAAATCCATTCGTGGGCAGATTTGGGAACTCCCCTTTTGAATAACGAAGCAAGGGAAAGTAGACTCCAAAGACAATTTCAATTTGTATTTTGTTTTTTCTTGAAATTCACATGTTTTCAATTTTTTATTCTTAATATTGTGCATTTATTATGACCAGTAAATTGAAAATGCATACAAGCTGCTAGTGCTAGAACGCATACACGTACGAAAGCACACACTCACGCACGCACGCACGCATGCACACACGCCAGCACACCTTGTAAAGTTTTTTTTTTCTGGAATTGTCAATACCACGTATATGGCTTTATTACTTCGTCCTAAATCTAACTATTTGCCATATGCGTTGAATAAAATTCCTCTTCTGCAAAATTTCTCCTAACAAGGATCGTGACACAAGTTGCATACATGCAATGCCACTAGATAACGCTTGCTATAGCTAGTAACTTACTGGACAGTACACCAGCACAACACATGTATTTATTAACTAGAAACAAAAATGAAATACATACATCGATTTTTTCTTTTGGAGTCTATTTTCTTATGCTTCGTGATCCATATTTCATTTTACCACAGATAAAAAGAAGACTACTTATAGGGTTCCATAACGTCAAAACTCACTGAACAGCTGTAAAAGAACTTGTGTTCCAACCCATTTGCTTTATGATTATTTGGCAATAAAATATGATTAAACTAAAATAAAATAAAAGAAAATGCAATTTTTATCCATTACAAAAAGTTACGACGCTATGGCTTCCCGTTTGGGTTTAAATCTATTAAATGCAGATATCTGCATTTCAAATACATGTATCTCTAAAAATAAATGCAGATATCTGTATTCTATGTAATTAGACAGATCTGTAATTGAAATACAGATATCTCTATTTTCGCTCAAAATATAGATATCTACATTTTAATTAGAGATATCTGCATTTCAAATACAGATGTCTGCATTTCAATGACAGATATTTCTAATTAACGGTGAAATTCAGATATCTGTATTTAAATTTCAGATATCTGTATTACTAAATTAAATACAGATATCAGCATTTCAAATACAGATATCTGCATTACAATTACAGGTAATGTTGAACTACAGATGTCTCTATATGCTGCACTTATGGAAAAATGATGCCTCCCTGGCCGACTAGAATTACGTAATTTCTAGTGAATAAAAAGATTTGCGCAGGCTGACCAGTTTTCGCTGTCCAGCTGAAGACACTTTGGGTCACTGGCTACCTACAGAGTGCCCTGCGATGACTAGTTCTACAATGCAGAATTATATCGGACATTCAACATTTTTAATTATAAATCAGTACACGCATTTTACTCCACTCCTTAATTAATATAGGGTTACCCTGAATCATTTAGGCACGACTCTGGGTCAAGCATAATAAATATAGTAGGGTGGTCCTAAATTATATACCCAGCTAGCATTCTTTATAAATCTACAGCGGGCCGTTATCGGCCCGTCAGCTACCCTGACGGGCCGATAACGGCCCGCCATAGATTTATAAAGAATGCTTACTGGGTAGTATCGCGTGACCCTGGGCGATGCTAAAATAACTATACATCACACTGGGTGACCTCATATTCAGGATCAGTTATAATATTAGTTTTTCTTCTACATCTACATCGGTACGTTGATCCGTCAGCCTTGAACGTTATTCAACGGTATGAAATAAAAAAAATGCAGATAGGCAGAAGTATTGATAAAGACATAGTGAGACATAACTGATAATCAAGATAATTACATAAGTAAAAAGAAAGAATGATGAAAGGTGTCCTGGCTGCATTTTACCCCTGGAGGCCAGACCAGTCTGCCTTCCGCGGCGGTACCACGTTTTTGCTTTCCCGACAGCATAGCTTCAGCTCCATGCGCTACTCCATAAGCTGGGACGCTGCCTGTGTTTTAGAATGTTAAGGTTGCACCCCCCCCCCCCCCCCCACACACACCCTTAAAGGCCACCAAGGAAGGGGCCTCAGCAAAAGAAGCTGGAAGAGAGTTCCATGTAGTTCAGAAAAAAAAGCTGAATTTGAAAGTGTCAATCCCGGGAGAAAATCGTCTGAACTTCATAGTGTGAGCCGACCTGGTACGCGCAGACTGTGCTGTGACGGGCGTGAGGTAATCTCCAACAGGTATATTAACAAGGTTGTTCTTGAAGAACAGAGTTAGCGCTGCTTCGGCTCCTTCTTGACTCTCCCACTGTATGATTCAATATTTCTGTAACGCTACTTGTGTTGCGGGCAGCACGTTGTTGAAACATTTCGATCTTCCTGGTCTGTTACTTGTGATGGGGGCTCCATACCGAAGGGTTGACCTGACCATACTGATGTAAGCGTTTGTCTTTGTGTCTTCACTGGTCGTTCTTAAGTTTCGACGCAAAACCCCTAGCATACTGTTTGCTTTCTTGGTCACGCTGTCGATGTGTACAGTCCAGTTGAAATAAGACTGGACCTAGTAGTCTGTCTCCAGACTACCTTTTCTACCATTTTCTCTTTTCTTTTCCAATGTATAAAATCTAGTACAGCGTATAAGGATTTGATAAGCTAATATTTCCCTTAGTGGAAAAGATAGATGCTGCAGTAAAACAGAGAAATGGGATTAAAGAGACAAATACAGCTACATAAGGTGGTAAAGAATGACCATAAAAAAAATGCAGAAACGGCTGGAGCCAGTCTACGACACCTTTGTACTTTTGCTTATGGGGGGGGGGGGGGGGGGGGGCGTGATCTGGTTGTTTCAAAGGAGGCTTCCAAGGCCCAGAGTGGGTACTCTGAATTTTGACTGCTACATAGGCTAGGAATATTTTTTTGTGGGGGTTAGAATTTTTAATTCTACTATTATTTTGGGTTTGGGGAAATAGGAAAATGTGGCTGTTGTTTTGGGTATTAACCATTTGCAGGTATTTCTTTTGGGGGGCCACTTTCAAGAATCTCTCTCTCTCTCTCTCTCTCTCTTTCTCTATATATATATGGGGGTGGTCGGGAGTGGCAATGGTGTCGTGTATCTTACGTCACCGGGGCGTCCAACTGAAATTGGCTTACAGTTGGGCAAGGCCTGCTATCCTTGTAGCAGGTAAGGGTAGAGGGGGAATGTTTTTATTTCTTCTGTTTCTTCACTTTCATTCCTGTTCCTATTTCTTCCCTAATCGTCTCTTTCATCTCCTCTACTATCTCTTCTATCTCTTTTCTCCCTTTCTCTGGGAGACGACACAAAATGACCCACAAGGGTTGACGTGTCGTTAAACCCCAACACAATCAATCAATCATATATATATATATATATATATATTGGCATGCTAATATCCACATATATTTTTGTGTGTTGGGGGGGGGGGGGGGGGGTATGGCTGATATACCGGATATTTTAATTTTTTGGGTATGGTTGATTTACCATATATGTTTTGGGGTAAACTAGATGCTAGGGCCGAGCCTATGTAGCAGAAAAAAAAATCAGAGTACCCCCACTCCCTGAGTTCCAAGGACCTACACTTCTATGGATGGAAACCCATGCCCCATTTTCCCCAACTCTCAAGGGTTTTGCTGATTCGTATGACAGTAGATTATCCCTCTCTCTCTTTCTCTCTCTCTCTCTCTCTCTCTCTCTCTCTCTCTCTGTTTTAGGTGTGTTAGTTGCGCAGTAGTACATTGCGGTTCATAAATGTACATTCAGAAACTATGAATTATTAGTTTTTAAAGATATAGGTATTACAATTGCTGTTTCGATACAATTTGCTTACGAAAGTATTATGTATCTCAAAATGCCTTGTAAGTATATGGTAAGCAGAAATCATATTTAATTGAGGAAATTCCCCTGAAATTTAAACAATTATTTATTGTTTTGATATTGATGTGAGCGACATTGTTTTTCACTTCCTGGTTTCTTTTCGACGGGCTTGGATTTTGTGAAACATAAAAATTCGTTATTTTATTGATAGAGGTAAGAATATTTGAGAAAAGGCTTAGTTAAGGAAAGGATGCCGGGTACTATGTGAAAATCTTTGGAACATTAAATTAGAGAGTCAGTGCCAGTATAGTGATTAAATAACCATTACCCACAACTGATCGATGGTCAGTTTATTTTTTCTTCCTGCATTATCTGATTAGAGTGTCTGCGTTGCAGTTATGAGGGGTTTTATATGAATGTTTGTAAATAAAACGATCCTCATTTTTTTCTTTTTGTTTCCTACCTGTGGTGCAGCCAGTCGTAAACGACCATTCTTTGCATTGGGCCTGTATTCTATTCATGTCTATTCTGTTATTTAGTGTCATGCCACTCTCTGTCCGATATTGATCTTGATCATCCAGTCATTTTATGCACTAAATGAAAACCCAAGCAAATCCTGTATTAACATATGTATTTTTGTAAATTCTATATCGCCATAGCTTAAAAAATTACTGCAGATTATTCCATGACATTTTCTGCATTTATTACATGATCTTCTCTGGATATATGAAATGTTTAGACAAGATTCACATTTGAAAGGATATATCACTCATACATGCCATAAACTATGGACTAAAATCTGTGAAATAAGGCAAAATTTTAAGGGAGATTTGACAAAATTTTGTGAGATTTTCTTAAATATTACTTTGGAGCTCCCCCAGTATAGTCTAAAGTCTTTTTTGTCATGTAAGAAGCATGTGAAAACAACAATAGTGTGTGATTTATGTTTATTTCTTCATAAAATCTGTAATTAAATGGTCTGAAAATTTTGTGTGGTTTGAATTTTTTATGGGGAATTGTCTTCCAGATGGACCAAATTCTGTGAGATTTTATCTCACATGTGAGATATGGCATGTATGATCATTGATTGAAATGTCAGGATTTTTACCTAGCCTAGCAGTGTTTTCACCTAGTAGATTTTGGAGGATGGGCTGCTGAAGAGCAATTTTTATCTCAATCGCAGGATCATTATCTGCACAGGGAATGTCTCTCCCTGCACCTGACATCCAGATTAGAAGGACTGCATTGTATTCACACCATCCCTGCCAGTAGTGCTGTTTTTCAGGATCAAACCTAGGACCTCTGGTTGGTGTGCTCCATGCGTCCGTCACCATCAGGACCACCGAAATTAGACTTGACATATTATGTGATTTGTCTACCAAGCAGACAGTTCTCATGAATTTCAAGCCTAATTTGCTCTGAAAAATAATTTAAAAAAATTAGAATATCCTGTGATATAATTTTGCTTGGCACTTTAAGAATTAAGTTGATGGAGCCTTGGAGTAAAAGATTGTGATTTTCAAAGGCAAGCATATTTTCTGGCTGGTTTCATGGCCATAAAACTACACTACAACCTCTTTATAACACGGTTCGTTAAAACATGGTTTTGTATATAACGCGGTTCAAAGATGGATTCCAAAAATGTATAGATTATTTTGAAAAATGACCATAAATGGTAATTTTTTCATTATAATCTATACATTTTTGTTTAGATATAACACATTTGTTGAACTAACTCTGTTTATGTTAATGGATCATATCATATCATCATAATCGGATTTTTGATTAACGTGCAGGTACAGGGGCAACATCCACACCAGTGGGACCCCTTCCAGATAGCTGGCTTACTGCTTGCATGGCAGATCACACACCAGATCTCCAGGTATGTCTTGATGGCCGAGAGCTTCCACTCTCTGTAATCCCTCTCTGTCAGCTGTTTCCATGTCATCTTGGGCCTCCCAGGCCCACACTTTCCATCAACCTGTATGTCAAAGGCTGTCTTGACTGCACCTTTGGAGCATTCCACATGTCCATACCATCGGAGTCTTCTCTCCTTCAGAATGAGGTCCAGATCCTCAATGCCAAGCCGCAGAAGTAGCTCACTGGACCTAGTGGTGACAGTGTCTTGCGGTCTGACATTGCAGATCTATCTGATCATTGCCCTGTCATTTCGCTGCAGACGCTGGAGGTTTGGCTTTGTTCAATGGCCAAGTCTCGCTGGCATGGAGCATTGTGCTCCGCGCAGAAGAGCTGTACACACGGCCACATGTTTTGAAAGAGAGGTAGCATGAAGAGAGAACTGGTAGCTGATCCTTGAACTTCTTCCAGGCGGTTTTCACACGTGTCGTGGTTGAAAGTTCACAGCCACCTGCTGCTGAGAACATGTCTCCTAGGTAGCAAAAGGAAGCTACCACATCAAGCTTGTCAGGTCCAACCTGGACTTCCTTCTGTGGTCTGCCATCCAAGGGGCGTGCAGTTCCCTGGCACCATGTAGATTCTGTAGTCTGGGTCTTTTTTCAAGCACCTGAGCCCACTGCATTTCTTGTGCGCCCAGTGCTTGCAGCCATTGCAGAAGCTGCTGTTGCTGCCCACTCCAGTGCGACAGACGGCACATGGAAACTCGCCTGAACTCTGCAGGAGGTCCAGTCCCATACCGCAGATCATGATCTTTGTCTTTCCTGCATTTACTCTCAGTCCTTTCTTCTCCATTGCTTCTTTCCATGTGAAGAGCCTCCTGACACGTTCTTCAAGCGATTCAGCAATGAAAACAAGGTGTTCAGCATAGAGGTCTTCCCAGGGGACCCCGGAGCGGAACTCTCGTGATAAGGCTTCAAGCCTTACAATAGACCCCAACAATAGTGTTATAAAGAGGTTGTGGTGTTTAAGACAAGTATTTTTGCATGATGGAAGAGCATAATTATTCCACCTGCTAATAGGTAATGCATTGATTAAAGTTCCTTTGCTCTGTTTCTCAGAATACCGTATTCGATCTAATTACGGCACAGACCCCTATAAGCGCACAGTCAAGAAATTCCGTAGTCTTCAGATTATAGCCAGTGTACTTTTTCTTTACTTCTTTATGAAGGCATATGTTGTGGGTACTCATTTGAATTGCATCGACTTGTCGATGCAATTCAAACGAGCACCCACAACATATGCCTTTATAAAGAAAGTCAGAAAAAATCGTATAATCATCATCAAATAAGTCCTTTTCTGATCTTTTTTATAGTGTATCCTTAGCAGGTAGATACATATTTTACCACCACTGAGTGTTCCCAGTAATTTTGAAAAACCTAAGCACACAGTGGGGTAATTAGGTCGAATACAGTATCACGCGAAACAAAAAGCATGTTCATGTAGCATATACATAAATTCTAATGCACTTGCGTATGTAAGATAACTGATTGGATAACGTCAAAAATTTGCGACGGTATATTCTGCGATATACTGTCGCAAATCCGACGTCATCACTTAACGTCGCTTCTCATTGGCTGGCATTTGGTTTTACGCAGCTCACAGCACCTGTCGTTTTGTGCAAACAGTACATTTTTTCAATAGAAAAAATGAATAAATGCATTAGAATGGGGATAACTGCATCAAATTTGTCATTTGGGGAGGTAAATCGACGGTTTTACGGTCGCAAATTACGTTTTATGGCTCTGTTGACGCGTCGCCGTAAAACGAAATTTCCGACCGTAAAACCGCCGATTTACCTCCCCAAATGTCAAATTTGAAAGCAGTTATCCCCTAATTGGTAGTTAGGGCCATCATTTACTGACATCAGCATGTCGGTGTGCATACCTACATGTATCAACTGCTGGCCTCTGTGGCTCAGTCAGATGCACATCCAATGCACATCCTACTGCTCAGTCGGCTGCGCATCTGACTGGTGGTCAGTGGGTCACAAGTTTGATCCCCGTCGGGTCCGGCAAAATTCTTTGGTGGAGATTGATCGTGAAATATTTTCTACAGTCATTTACTCCCGCTGATTCAAGAAGGACAGTTGCCAGTTTCTGGCAAAAGAATGTGCACAAGCGCTGGTCAACAGCTTAGAGGATTAAGCCTGCCCATTAAAAGTGTGGTTAGGTAAACTGACCTTGCTCAACATGACCTTGACTGGATCATGAAGCCCCAACTCAAACAACAAATACCTATCAACTACATTAAAAGTTTGATTTAATTTATATCTTGGACACTGTTTGTTAGGATTAGGTTAGGGTTTTGTTAAGTTCAGGGATCATAGTTAGCATACCTATATCTAGAATATTTACTGATAGTTAGGGTAAGATTAAGTGGCAGTTGCCAATTTCTGGCAAAAGAATGTGCACAAGCGCTGGTCAGCAGAGGACTAAGCCTGCCCATGAAAAGTGTAGTTAGGCAAACTGACTACACTCAGCATGACCCTGACTGGTCATGAAGCCTCAACATAAACAAATAAATACCTATCGGCTACATTAAGTTTGATTTAATTTATATCTTGGACACTGTTTGTTAGGATTAGGTTAGGGTTTTGATAAGTTGAGGGATCATAGTTAGCATACCTACAGATGTATATTTGGAATATTTACTGACAGTTAGGGTAAGATTAAGTGGCAGACAGATTTCCAAAGGTGCTCCCTGGTCAGAAACTAGTGTTTGTGCTAATTTTTTATGGAGAAAAACCAGGATTTCACTCTTCGTTGTCTGTTCTGCGTTTTCACTGTTTCTCACAGGCTTTCAAATATATTCAAAAGGTCATTCTAGGAAACCGCGGGGTCCTGTACTCTGACATCTCTGCTTGTTTGTACCCCTGGGTATTTAGGCAACTTTTTTGTCATATAGAGCTTGTGCCGTGATTTGTTGAAAGATGATGTAGTGATTATTGAGTCAGTACTACCTTGGGTACAGATACCATAAACAAAATGACATCTTAGATGATTTAGATAAAGTGCTAACAAAAGATTTTTTGTGTTTATTAGATCATAAAACTGGTTTTGAGCTTATTTCGTGTTGTTGGCAGTCAATCTGTGATCTTATATTTTGATTTTAGTATGTTCAAAACAAAAAAGATTATAGGAAATCGTCTTTGATGTAGAATGATTTATGTCTTGCTTTCAGATTAGTTCCATCTCAGGAAGGAAACAGAACCAATCTGATTGCTCCATTAAATGTAAACAAATGACAAAATTACTTTCAATGTACCCAGGTCACTGAAAGTTATAGATGACCCTGGGTATCTGAGGATGGTATGACCTTATACAGGGCTCAGTCATTGATTTAAAAAAAAAGTGATTTAGTACTTGTGACATTAAATGTTATAAAAAATTTAGTCCTTGTGACATGAAATGGTTTAAGATATATAAATTTAAATACACTAATATTTGAAAAAAAAAAAAAAAAAAATACACATTTTGTTGTCATTCGACCTGTTTATTTTATTATATTAATATATTAATGTGACATTTAGCAGAATACCATAAACTTTCAGGGGAAGCAACTTTGCTCCTGATAAGAGGAGGTGTATCCACAAATAATTTTCTTATCTCTCCTGAAAACATATTTTGAGTACTCATTAGAAGCACCTTGCTGAGGCACTTCTGATGAGTACGTACCCACTACATGTTTATTCCTGGAATAAAAAGAAAAATATTAGTACTTTTCGGTTGAAAAAAGAAAAAGGTCCTATCTGGAGCTATGAAAAACTGTGGTAGTAGTGTTTAGACTTGTGCTTGGCTCTCTTTCCTGGTAGAAACATGCTAAAACTTTAACAATGGTATCTTGTCCCCTTAATATGGCATGTTTGTTAAGCTAACGTGTTTTGATTAATTGGTCCTAGATAGTTAGGGTGAATATGCCATGCAATCTGATCTAAGCATAGGTCTAGATAAGGGAGGTTATCCGGTAAATATTTTTTCTTATTTCTCTTAAAGCATATGTTGTGGATACTCATTAGAAGTGCCTCATTGAGGCACTTCTAATGAGTACCCACAACATATGTTTTTGTGGAGAAATAAGAAAAATATCAATACTTTTGGATTGAAAAAAAGTGCCTTAACTAGTGCTATGTCTTCTTGGTTGCTATATAAGATGATCATGATGTTTTTTTTTTTTTGTTTTTTCATAACAGTTCATACCGGTAGTAGTATCTAGTAAAGAGTTGTCTTTGAAAGCACTGGCTTAACCTTGAATATTCTGACACTTTAACTCATTCCCAAAATCTGAGCAAGTCTACCTATGGGTGTGTCTAAAAATGCTGAATGAGTGGCAAATAGTGTCAACCCTGACCAGACTACTCCTTCTGAAGTGTCTGATCTGGATGTACATTGTTTGCTCAAACCTGTTGTTAAAAATACTAAGAGTAAATACAAAAACCCAGGTGCACAGGTTGAGATCATCCTCTGCAGTTGCACAGTTGCCATAGGTACAGATAAGAGTAGGTATCGGGTAAATATTTTTTTATTTCTTGGTGAAAACATATGTTGTGGGTACTTATTAGAAGCGCCTCGGCAAGGCTCTTCTACTGAATACCCACAGCATATGTTTTTTTTTTTAGAAATAAGAAGAATATACAGGGCAAGAGATAAGGGGAGTATCTGTGTAAAATACCCTAATAGTTTGAGCAAATACTCAATTATTTTCAAAAACTTGGGTATTGATACCCAATTGATTTGGCAAAGTATCCAATTATTACCAAGTTCAAGGGTGAAAATTAAAATTTCAAGGCCAGAAAAGCTCATGATTTCTACTTTATATTATGATTACTGCACATGTTAGGTGTTTTTATTCTTCATATGACAAATACTACCACAAAATTAAAAGGGTTTAAAGAAATACCATGTTTTAAATACCTAAATCAGGTGTTTTTTTTTGTGCTCTATCTTTCTGTTTTAGAATTTTAACCCAATTAATTTTCATTTTGTGGGTATCTTTACTCAAACAGAAAATTAATAATGTGATGTTACCCAATTGACCAAATTTTGATGGGGTTAAATACCCAAATGCCCCCAAAATTATCTATTGCTCGGAATATAGATACTTTTTGGTTGAAAAAAAAAAGCGCCTTAATCAACAGCTATGAGTTACATGAAGACCTTTGCTCATGGTGTTACAGTATTTACTCGAAATACGTGTATTCTTTTACCATAACTCTTTAACATACTTCTAAAAATTAAACACCCAACCAGCAGTTTTTAGACACATCAAGAGGTAATGAAATGGACTTATTCAAAGTTTAGGACAAGTATGGTAAGGCGTAACAGTGTCCCAACACTGAGGGAAAATAAAGAATATCATGCAGGTAAATATAATATCATATAAAGATTTCACACACTGTTGTAAACTATTTAGTCCTTTTAGTTTACTCTTACTGGTAAGGTTTGAATATCATTGTTCCTGGTATTGTAATTACCCTAAATATTCAGAGCAAGACGTTTAGACCCAGATCAAACTTTTCCTTGATAGATACTAATCTTGTGTACTACTAGTGAATTCTTCTTAACCCTTGTCCTACTGAACTTGGATATACCCTGCTTTTGCAAACAGTATAGATCCAGATCAGTCAGCCAACTAGTGTGTGAATTAAAACAATCTGGATCAAATAATCTGGGCATATTTGAGTAAACAGCGTTGACAGAATGTGGCATATGATCAAGGTCTACACTATCACCCATCAATTAGTTTTATTTTTACACAGAACAGCAGGTAATAAAAAGAAATGTTCAAATTTTAGGACAAGTACGGTAAGGTGTTAAGCTGTCTGAACATTTAGGATATTGAGTTCAGAAAAAAGTAAATGAAGAAGGGAAGTAAATTGCTGATTTACCCTAAATATTCCAGGGTTTAAATTTAACATTTTTGACAGTTTGCTAAATTTAGCAAGTGGGGTTAATTTTTACTTGCTAAACCTTTCAGCCAACTTCCTTTTTCACACTTATAAACATTGTTAACCCTTAAAGTGCCAATGACAACTGCAGCAGACGACAGTTTTTAGCTCACCTGAGTTCTGCTCAGGATGAGCTATTGTGATCACTTTTCGTCCGTCCGTCCGTCCGTTAACATTTTCAAACGACTTCTCCTCTGAAGCTGCAGAGCCAATTTAGCTCAAATTTCATATGGAGCCTCCTTAGGGTGGGGTAACGAAAAAATTGCTAAAGTGGTCGGGGTCCGTTGACCAAGATGGCTGCCACGCCCATATATGGTAAAACCTTTAAAAATCTTCTTCTCCAGAACCGAGAATGCCTTAGGGCTGAACCTTTGCAGGAATCATCGGGGATGGGAGGTCTACCAAATTTGCTAAAAGAATTGTCGTACGTTGAAGTTTGACCTTTTTAGTTTGCTTCCCTATGCATTTGTATGGGAAAAACCTTTAAAAATCTTCTTCTCCAAAACCCAGCATGCCTTATGGCTGAATCTTTGCATATATCATCGGGAATAGGAGGGCTACCAAAATTGCTAAAATAATGGTTGTACATTGACATTTGACCTTTTTACGGTAACGTCAATTTTGCTTCCTTATGCATTTGTATAGGAAAAATGTTCAGAATTTCAAACAACTTCTCCTCTGGAGCCTGTTGGCCAATTTTGCTCAAATTTCATGTGGAGCCTCCTTAGATAGGGGGAACAAAAGATTGCTAAAATGGTCACGGTTCGTTGACCAAGATGGCCGCCATGCCCATATATGGTAAAAACCTTTAAAAATCTTCTTCTCTTGAACCGAGGATGCTTTGGAACTGAACCTTTGCATAAATCATCGGGGACAGGGGGTCTACCAAAGTTGCTAAAATAATGGTCATACATTGACATTTAACCTTTTTACAGCGAGGTCAAGTTTGCTTCTGTATGCATTTGTATGGGCCCCATATATTTGTATGGAAAAAAATGTTGATAATTTCAAATGGCTTTTCCTCTGAAGCCTCTTGGCCAGTGTTGCTCAAATTTTATGCGGAGCCTCCTTGGGCAGGAGAATGAAAGATTCCTTAAATGGGCATAGTCCATTGATCAAAATGGCTGCCATGCCCATATATGGTAAAAACCTTTAAAAATCTTCATCTCCATAACCAAATATGCCCTGGGCTCTAATCTTTGCACAAATAATTGGGGACAGGAGATCTACCAAAATTGCTAAAATGATGATTCTATGTTTACATTTGACCTTTTTACCTCCAAGGTTGAATTGCTTCCCCATTTGTATGGGCCATATGCATTTATATTGAAAGTATGGAAGTGACTTGTAGATCAACAGTAGTTAAAATAGTTCTGATTGGAAATCTAAGATGGCCATCATCTGGTTTATATTTGTTATATTTCCCTGCCACTGTGCTGTTTACATGTATAAAATTATGATTCTTCAGAAACCACTTAGCCACTTAGCCAATTTCCACCATATTTCACATTGATCCTTCTGTTGAAATGTGATTGATAGTTTATTCAAATGATCATGCTCCATTGACTCTCAGGCCCATATATTCTTCTTCAAAACTAAGAACTGCTCAAATAATGATATTTTCATTAGTTGCGATGATAGGATTGGAAAAATGTTGCATAACATCTGCACGTCTGCCTGTGGGCCTCTTGTTTTTTTATTATTTTTTTTTTTAATTTTTCAGAGAAAACAAGTCTTGACATTTCATGTGAATTGTCTCCTTTGAAATGTCAAGACTTTGTTTTCTCTGAAAAATAAAAAAAAATTTGAATGTCGTCTTCTACAAATTTTGCTTGGTGCTTTAAGGATTAAATGTGGTTTAAACATAACTCTTTCAGCAGAACAGTTTAGAACAGTTTCAGCAGAAGACATTTTAAAATATTTTTTTCTTATTTTTCCCAGAAAACAGGTTTTGATATCATGCAAATTGTCTCCAGGGCAGACAGTTTGCATGAAATGTCAAAATCTTTTTTTCTGGGAAAAATAAGAAAAATATCATCAATTTGTCATCTGCTGAATTAGCCCAGAGAGTGGTAAAAGTTAAAAATCACTCAGTTCCCTGACTTCCTCATAAGCAGCAGTACTTAGGAATGACAGATTTATAAAGTAACTCACAAAACAATCAATTTTAATAATTTAGAAATCCTTCAACATAGCAATGCTTTTGGAAAAGAAATTGCAATACTTTAGTGACATTGCCACAGGTTTCAGCCAATTAAAGAGAATTTTTCCAACATGATAGAGTTAGCAAGTGATAAAAAATTGCAGATTGCTATTTGCAGGAATTAACCCTTGTCATGTTGAATAAATTAAGATGCCACACCCACTTCTAATTTCCCAATCAGATTACTCGATCTGGGTTTTTGATAAAAATTCACATATTTAATGACAAACCTCGAGTAACAAACAGTGCAGATCCAGATCAGTTGGCTTCCAACTGATCTGGATCTACACTGTTTGCTAAGACAGGGCATGTCGTGTTTAGCAAGAGAAGGGTTAACCAGCATTTAACAAACTAGCAAATGCTAAAATTGATCCCTGTAATTGCAAAGATACTTGTCATAAAATTTGAACATATCTGTGTCACTAGCTTGACATGGTTTGATTGAAACCTTTACTGATAGAACCATTCATAGAATATATTGGTGAAAGAGATAAGAATGTGCACTAAACTTTTCTCTTGATTCTGTCAATAGCACCAGAAAAGGTTTTTTTTTTTGTTTTTTGTTTTTTCACATCATGAAAAAAATACCTATATAATTTAGACCCCCTTAAACCCCACTTTTATATAGTAAAACTGGGGTTTACAGAGGTATACAGAATTATTTTTCTTATTTCTGCTCAAAAACATAGATTGTGTGTACTCGTTAGAACCACCTCAGTGAGGCAGTTCTAACAGGTACCCACAATCTATGTTTTTGGCAGAAATATGAAAAAAATATCAGAATTTTTATCTGAAATTTCAGTTTTTGGTGGTGGTGAAATTTTCAATATATTTGAATCAGCATGTTTTCGTAATGAGTCAAAAAGTAGTACTACTATTTTCCTTATTTCTCCTTAAAACATTGTGGAAATAAAAATAGAAGAATCTCACCATTGTATTTCTAATGAGTGCCACAACATCTGTTTTCATGAAGAAATAAGAAAAAACCGACTTATCAAGAGCTGTGCTACCTAGTTATGGTTTTCCATTCATATGACTAAAAAGGAAGTTGAAACATGCATTTCATCTTGTACTCATTCACAGTTTAACGCTTAGCACTCAGGGTAATATTTTCAGCAGACAACATTTTGAAATAATTTTCTTATTTTACCCAGAAAACAGCTTTTTTTTTTTTTTTAATTTCATGCATATCATCTCCAATGGAGACAGTTTTCATGAAATGTCTAATCCTGTTTTTTGGGAAAAATGAGAAAAATATCAGTTTGTCGTCTGCTGAATTAGCCCAGAGAGTGGTAAGAATTTCTTTGCCTATATGAGAACCAAACTTTGAACACCACATACCATTTTTTATACTCTCAGGAGTGGGGCATCTGGGGGTGGGTAGTTGTGGGGGTAGCATATTGTGTTCTGCCATGATTTTAAGTACATAGATGCCTATATCAGGTTTCTGTTGGAGGTCATAATTTGGATACCTTTTATGCTAGGAAGTTGAAATTTGTTATGCTACTTACCGAGACCTAAGCCTTCAGCTCTGTGCCTTCAACTCTATGCTATAGTTGCCCCAGGGTCATGCCCTGGTGTGGGGCAAGGGGTCAAAATGTATAACAGGTCAAACCTGGGTATCTTTAATGCTAGGAAGTTGAAATTTGGTATGCTACTTCCACCCAAACCTAAAACTTCAATGTGCTAGAGTTGCCCCTTGGTCATGCCCTGGGGTGTGGCTAGGGGTCAAAATGTATAACAGTTCTGATTTTACATTGACATTTATAAAATTCATATCAGTATTTCTGTTGAGGTCATAACTTGGGTACCTTTTATGCCAGGAAATTGAAATTTGATATGCTACTTACCCAGACCTAAACCTTCAACACTGTGCTAGAGTTGTTGCCCTTGCAGGGCAAGGGGTCCAATGGGCAGGCTAATTTATGTACTTTGGACACGTGTCTGGTATGCTCAAGTTCATATCTCAACAAATGCTCATCAGGAAGCAGTCATATTTAGACCATAGGTACTCCCGAGGGTCGGCTTTCATTCCATGACATAGACTTCAGGGTCAAGGCCCTGAGATGTGGCTAAAGGTCAAAATCTAGCATACCTGAAAAATGTGTTTGTGTTTCAACTTTTCTGCTATGAAAACAACTTAGATGCATATTGTTTTCATATCAGTGAAGACTGATCAGATAGAGAAGATGTGCAGGCTGATCTGAATCGTAGCTGTGTACATTTTCTCACATTGTGGCCTATTTAAACTCATCAACTGTTTTCGTTTTCTTTCAGAAGTATGTTGGTGCAGTAGACAATGGCATCAGGTGATACACTGAGACCGATCAAGGCCTCAGGGGTTCCGTTCTTCTACGGTAGAATTACGAGAGATGAAGCGGAGGTGGTCTTGATGGACAGAGGATGTATGGAGGGGTTGTTTTTACTCCGGGAGAGTATAAGTCCACTAGGAAATTATGCCATCAGTGTTTGCCATGATTCAAAGTAAGTTTGTTATTGTATTTCGAGCTTTCAGATAAAATGGGCACTGTAATTATCCATAACTCCCAAGAATACTTACCCTAAAATCTGAACAGATCCTTTAAACGTCAAAACAGTGCTGACAGAATGGCAGATAGGGTAGACTCTGATCAGACTGCAGTCTGATTTGGTTCCATACTGTTTGCTAGGGTAGACTCTGATCAGACTGCAGTCTGATTTGGTTCCATACTGTTTGCTCAGCCTTATGTGTCCAAATGCATATGCTGATTATATATAGGTCTAGATAAGAGTGGGTATCATGTAAATACATGTAGTTTTCTTATTTCTTGATGAAAACATGTTGTGGGTACTCATTAGAAGTGCCTCACCGAGGCACTTCTAATGAGTACCCACAACATATGTTTTTGTCGAGAAATAAGAAAAATATAGATACTTTGTGGTTGAAAAAAAAAGCGCCTTATAAAGAGCTTTGTGATTTGAGTCTTCTCAGGGCATGCATGTTATAGGGCACATTTTTGGATTGATTGTTTGCATTCAAGCCATAGTATACAAACACAAACATTTCCTTAAGGTAGTTGTCCACGTGATTGACATTGATCAATATAATGAAACTGCGCATTAGACGAAATCCAGGTAACTGTTATTTATAGCTGCACTATTCTTGGCACTGTGACATCAGAGTGCTGTTGATAGAAGTTTCAGTAGAACCTGGACTGGGACATTTGGGACATTGGCAAACAGTGCAGACCCAGATCAGATGCACACAAAAGTTTGTTTAAATTACAGGAAGGTAAGGGTTGAAGGAAATGCCTGCAGTCCCCGTTCAGGACCATTTCCCCTGCCTATACTCAGATAGTCAACAAATCAGTGCTATCAGTGCTTTGATTTCTCATTGCAACTAAAAAAGCTTAACCCTTAAACTGCCAATCACAACAATTGTTGTCTGTTTGTCATCTGCTTGTGATTTTAAAAGTCATTTCTGCAAACAGTGAGGACCCAGATCAGGTCCACATTGTTTGCCTGTATGCAAAAATAGGTTTGAAAAGTTTGCAAGAATATCAGCAGATGACATTTTCAGATGCAAGTTTTCTTGGCGTTTTAAGGGTTAATCTGGAATTGCATGCAATAGCTCCAGATAAGGCACTTTTTTTTTTTTTAACCAAAAAATATTTTTTTTTTTTCTTCTTTCTGCACAAAACACATTCTATGGGCACTCGTTAGAAGCACCTCACTGTTGTGCTTCTTATGAGTACCCAGAGATGCTGAGGTGCTTCTAATGAGTAACCACAACATATGTTTTCGTGGAGAAATAAGAAAAGTATTATGTGGATAACTCCTCTTATCTGGAGCTGTTATTTATGCCTTTTCTGACTTCCTATGTGATATAATGTCCCTAAGTATTGGGACAGATAGGCCTTTGCAAAAAGTGTAGAACCAGATCAGATGCTGCAGAATAAGGTGTCTGATCAAGGTTTACACTGTTTGCCGTACATACAGCAATATTTTAGACACATCAGCAGGTAGTAGAATGGACTACTTCCAATTTTAGGACGAGTATGGTTAGTAGATAAGGTTTCTCAATAATTAGGTAAATATGGTATGATCTGTTGAGTGACAAATGTCCAAATGGTAGACAAAATGTGGTCAGTTTTAACCCTTAAAACACCATGAAAACCTGCATCTGAAAATTTCGTCTATGTCGTCTGCTGAATATTCTTGCAAACTTTTCAAATCTATTTTTGCATACAGGCAAACAGTGTGGACCCAGATCAGACTGCTCCTACAGGAGCAGTCTGATCTGGGTCCACACTGTTTGCAAAAATGACTTTTAAAAACATAAGCGGATGACAAAGCAGATGACAATTGTTGTGACTGGCAGTTTAAGAGTTAAACTGCACAAGATACAAGCTCAAGATACAAGGTGAAGTTGATATGTTACATTTGCATGACAATACACAGGAAGAAATCTGAAATATTTTGTTTGCAAAACAAATGTAAATATCACAGGTAAGCTGAACTTTCCAAAAATATATAGCAAATCTAATATCATGAAAGAAGTTCATCAGGATAGATTAATCCAAATTTCACAGTGAATTTTCTCTAACATATCCTGAAATTTGCCTACTGTGACTGTTTCATCTTCTCATTAAGAAGACTTCATCAGACTATGACCTTTACTTTGGTGACATCCAAAGATGTAATATATGTAAGCTGAACTTTCCAAAACTGTACAAATGGCAGCACTGTGTTGCAGTGGTAAAGCATCAGATTCAAATTCGAGAGTTAGGGGGTTCTAACCCAGAAGCACAAAGTGTTATGTCCTTGAGCTAGACACTTTCTCCACATTGCCTAGTACTGGTTTCTATCAAGGAAGACCTGCAGTGATATTCATAAAAGAGGGTGTTGCAGTATAGATAGTGGGTGGGTAGGCGGGAAGGTAGGTAGGTCGATAGGTCGGTAGGTAGGTAGGACATGCATAGATAGATAGATATATAGATAAAAGAGATGCATGTAGTTTTACTTCGTTACCCTAAATATTGGGACACATTTTGATCCTTACCCCACTTGTCCTCAGATTTGAATGAGTCCATTTTACGACCTGTTAATGTGACTAAAAACTGGATAAGTGGCAAACAGTGTAGACCCTGATCAGATGCCACATTCTGAGGGTATGCTGTTTGCTCAGGTTTGTTCCCAATATTTAATATTACGGTAAATGTTCTAAAGTTTTGAACATTTTATTTCAAACTAGTTTGGCCTAAAGTTTGCTTGTTATGCAGTTGTTTCTCAAAATATTTAGTTGAATGGCAAACAGTGTAGATCCTGATCAGACTGCCTCTTCAGGAGCAGTCTGATCTGGGTCTGCACTGTTTGCATATGCCATTTTGGTGGAAACTTTGGTATTCAAAATTTTAGGACATTTTACCGTAATACTATATTTGATTCTCTGCAGGATTCACCACTATGTAATAGAGAAACAGGCTGATGGTACATTTATGATTCCAGCTGGGAAGAAGTTTGTAGGTGAGTGTTGCTGCTGTTCAAATATCTCAATGCATGTTGTCTGGTTGATCTCACTTTTTACCCCTGTAAGAGACATAAAACACTAAATCATCATCATCAACATCATCATCATTTCTGGAGAAAAATACCAATGTCATCAGTTAAAAGAACAAAATGGGTTATTTGGAGTCCTAAAGACTGGTATCCTAATTCAAAAAAAATAAATAAAAAAAATAAAAAAATCAGCCTATCTCAAGCTAAGGCCATAAAAAAAGTATCAGATTCTCAGACACCACCGCATCTGTCCAAAAAGTCCCGCATATATGATTTTTTTTTCAGTGGTACGTTTTTTCCAAATTTCAAAAATATGTGACACTGGATTTTACTCGCTTATCTGAGAATCATCATTTCTAACCAAATTGCAATCTAGACCACAAACTTATGGCATTCTTACTTACTTGCAAAGAAAATTGGTAAATTATGATCTGTTTATGTTGTTTGAGACTTTAAACTTGCATTTTAGTTACTTCCGAAAAAAAAAAACACCTCCATTTTATTTAGCCAAACAAACCCAAATGTCCATGAATGTTCCTAACCGGAAAATAAAAATAAAAATAAAAAGCCGCCTGCAAGCATCTATTTTTTAAAAAAAAGTGTCTGAGGATCTAATAACTTTATTTTTGGCCTAAAGTTGTTTCTTTTTATGTGTTTTTTATTTATTTATTTTTTTGTTTCAACCAAAAACTATTTCTTCTGTATGAACACATTTTTAGGGGTACTTACTAGAAGCACTTCATCTAGGCAGTTGTGATGAGCACCCACATGCTTTTTTTCATGGAGAAACTAGAAAAATATTTATCTGAATATCCCTCTTACCTGAAGTTTTGTACCACTTTTTAGCTCACCTGGGCTGAAGGAGAGTTTATAGGATGGTAGGCCATCCGTCGTCCATCCGTTGTCTGTCATCGTCCACACCTTTGACCAATTTTATCTCCACAGTCTGCAGGCTTATCTCAGTCATTTCTCATCGATAGCATGTCTCTAGTGGGGCATCATTGATATAAGCTTTACATGGAAACATAATGAAAACCTTGGTTGTTATGGTAATCACAAGGTCCCATAGGTTTACAATGGGAAAATGCTTGTCATCAGCATAACTCTTTTTCAGTTTTGATCGAATCTTCCTTAAGCTTGCAGATAAGGTGGACGTGGATGAAATCTCGTATGAATTCGAGAACTGACCAGATTGGATCATTAATCTTAGAGTTACATCCCTTTCATTGCTGAAAATGCCTCTGTTTGACTTTGTCATCAGCATAACTCATTCAGTTTTGATCAGATCTTTCTGACATTTGCAGATAAAGTGAACATGGATGAGTTAGAAAACTGGTTAGATTGGATCATAAGTCTTAGAGTTATGTCCCCTTCATTGCCGAAAAAAGCCTCTGTTTGACTTTGTCATCAGCATAACTCATTCAGTTTGAATTTGATCTTCCTGAAACTTGCAGATAAAGTGGACATGAATGAAACCTCAAATGAATTAAAAAAAACTAGCCAGATCAGATCATTATTAATCTAAGAGTTATGCTCTGTGGATTCCTGAAAAAGCCTCTGTTTGACTTTGTCATCAGCATAATTTATTCAGTTTTGATGAGATCTTCCTGAAACTTGCAGATACAGTAGACATTGAGGAAGTCTTGTATGAATTAAAAAAATGTCCAGATCAGATTGTCTTTTAGAGTAACATCCCCTTGATGGCTGAAAATGCTGATTTACGACCTTGTCATCAGCATAACTCCCTCAGTTTTGATCAGATTTTCCTGAACCTTGTTTTCATTGAATGAGGTTGAAACTTGGTGCACTGTTAGCCAATAAAGTGATACAGCACATATGGTTTCGCGGTTACAGTAACCAATTATTGATAGAGTTATTACTCTTTCAATATTGTTTAGATATGACTTCATTTTTGGCAAACTCCTACAGTTTTCATCAGATTGGGTTGAAATTTAGTGGACAGTTAGGCCATGAGATGGTACAGCGAATATTATTTTGAGGTTACAGTACCCCAAATTTTGATAGATTTGTCACTATTTTTAAAAAATTTTCAGGCATGGCTTGGTTTCCAGATAACTCTACCTACAGTTTTAATTGAATGAGGTTCATGAAACTTGGTGGACAGTTAGACTATGAGGTGGTACAGCACATATTGTTTTAAGGCTACAGTACACCAAATTTTAGTAGCATCATTTTGCTTAAAGATTCTTGATACGACTTTATTTCCAGCTAACTCCTACAGTTTTCATTGGGCTATTTTGAGGTTACAGTTCACCAAATTTTGATTGAGTTACATGTATTACTCTTCAAAGATAGTTCACACACAACTTCATTTCCAGCCATCTCCATCTACAGTTTTCATCTATCAAATTGAAAGTTATTGGATAGTAAGACCATGAGGTGGAGCAGCATGTATATTTTTAATGTTACAGTACACCAAACATTAACTTTGTTGTAACTTATAATTTATACATAGTTCATACACTTTTGACCAAACTCTCCTGGAACTGGACATAGATAAAGAGTTATATCCCATATGATATGACTGATGAATAAAATTTATATTGTGCAACCTAGGCCATCTTTTCACACTTCGTTTTACATGATCCTTGACTACTAAAAAGCCCATAGGAGTATAGCTCCTTCAGTTTTGATTGGCTATTCTTGCAGATGAGGAAGACATAGAAAACTTCCAAAAAAGTTTGATTTCGAAAAAGTTTAAAAACCTACACAATCTGATACATAGAGTTTTGTCCCTTGATTGCTAAAGACAACTATAATTAATCTTGTTTCCTGCATAGTGTGATGGGTTTTAATTGGATCTTCCTTAAACTTGCAGATGAGGGGAACATGGATATGTTAAGAGATATTTCCTCCAAATGAATAAATGTTGTAGATATTAAGTGACCATGACCTACTTTTCACCACAGGTGAGCGTTAAGGGCCACCTTGGTCAATCCTCTTGTTTTTTCATCTGTTTACATGTATTTTGTCATTTGTATACTGTAAAACATTAAATATCTGTGATATCAAAATTTGGTGATTTGACAGGATGGGCTTGTTTGTGCATTTTGACTCTGTTTAAGCCAAAATAATGTGAGCACAAGATATAAGTGTTTTACAGTATTAATGACTACTGTATTTACCCTAAGTATTGGGACACCTTAATTCCTTACCATACTAAAGTCTTGTCCTAAAATTTGAAAAAGTCTATCTTACTACCTCTTGATGTGTTTAAAATAGTGCTGGATGAGTGGCAAACAGTGTAGATCCTGATTCGATGCTGAATTCTGCAGCCTCTGATCTTAGTCTACACTATTTGCTCAAGCCTGTCTTTCCCAATACATAAGGTTATTATGGTAAATTCTTGTCTTTACATGTAACAGGTCCAGTAGAATTGATCCAGCACCACATGGAATCTCGTGATGGTATTATTACACAGCTGACGATGGCCTGTGATCGAACTGATCACCAGTTGCCGATAGCTTTTCGAGGAATGACATACCATGACCTAGAACAGGAGCTCATGAGGAAGGCAGAGAGTATTAGGGTAAGAATAGCTGTTTCATGTGTCTTGGTGATGTCTCTGTCTGAGCTCAGGCCCTGAGGTTATAAAACTTTTTTCATGCTCAGCTCAACTGAGCATGACATTTTCTTGACTAATAAATATGAAAATGCCAACAATTAGTTGGCATTTTCATATTTATTAGCATAGAAATTTTCATGCTCAGCTATGTTTAGCAAGAAAGAATTTGCAGTTGTTAGTAATTTGAGATTTATTATCAGGACAAATTTTATGCTGAGCTGAATTGAGCATGAAAAAAGTTTTTATAACCTTGGGGCCTGGTGAGCAAAATAACTTAGAAGGCTAAGACAAAAGAGGCAGGGGCTGATGACTCAGTATGGTGGTCTGGCTTTTCTACCAATCAAGCAGTGTGCTTAGCATTAAAGCACCCATCACAGCTGCATCAGATGAGGTTTTGAAACATTTTTATTTTTCAGAGAAAATAAAGCTTGCCAATTCATGTGAATCAGCTGCCTAGCAAATGATCCACATGAAATGTCAAATCCTATTTTCTCTGAAAAATATAAAAATGTAGAATGTTGTCTGCAACAATTTTGCTTGACACTTTTAGGATTGAAACTGCCTTATTGGCAGGGTTAAAACTGCCTTTAAATAGGTGAATACACAATGTTTGTGAGGATAAATAAAAAAAAAAATCAATACATGTATGTTTAGGGAAGAAAAAATATCTAGTCTGAAATTCTATATTGCAAAGTAATAACCATTCTTACAGATTCTACATTTCTGATTTTACAGGGAGTGAAGTTAGAGCGTGCCATGGGAGCACAGCGAGATCATCTTGTGATATTAGTAGCCAAAGATTTACACACAAAACAACCATGGTATCATGGGAAGATTAGTCGTCCCGAGTCAGAAAAGCGGTTACAAATGTCAGGACACAAAGATGGGAAATTTCTGTAAGAACCAGACTTTTTAAACTGAGAACTCACAAGATATATTGTGTGCCCACATGATATATTTAAACCCTGGTCCTGCTGAATCAGGATTTACCTGCCTTTGCAAACAGTGTAGATCCAGATCAGTTGGCTTCTTCAGAAGCCAACTGATCTGGATTTGCACTGTTTCTCATTAAGTATGTGAATTTCTATCAACAACCTGGATCAAGTAATCTGATTGGCTAAAAATTAGAAGTAGGTGTGGCATCTTAATTTTTTCAGCATGGCAAGGGTTAGGTACAATATGAAGAGTCTTTATAATTCAGCATTTAATCTAGATAAGAGGAGTATCCAAATAAATACGGTAAATGTCCGAAAAAAAAAAATTCAAACACTTTATTCCATACATTTTTTTGCCTAAATTTGGCTTTTTATGTAGTTCTTTCTTAAAATACTTAGTGGAATGGCAAACAGTGTAAACCTGATCAGACTGCTCCTTCAGGAGCAGTCTGATCTGGGTCTGCACTGTTTGCATGTCATTTTGTCAGACACTTTGGTGTATGAAATTTTAGGACATTTACCATATTTTTCCTTATTTCTCTATAAAACCATATGAGCATCGATGTCAGCTTTTTACTGTAATAGATTTAAGATGTTTTAAAATTGGATACCAGCTTATATATTGCATTTTAACTTTCATATTTTTCATAAATGTTGATTTTGGTGAGATTTTGATGATAGAGAAAAATAAGAGCCTCTTGTTATTCTTAAGAAGTTGTTTCGGCATGACTACATAGTGCATGCACTGTGAAATCAACTCATCTCAAAGTATTGTTGAAGCAACCTGATACTTAGCAGACTCATTACAGGCATGTTGAACATATGCATGAAGAAGTATGATGCTAAAAATATCATTCTAACACTCCTCGCCTATATAGCCAATGGTTAAACTCAGTGATATATTATGCAATAAATCACTGGGCGGAAACTCGCGACGCTATCTGGCGCCTTTCCGACGTCATTTCGACACACTGCTGACGTCAGTCTTAGTTTCTACGACGTTAGACTGTGTAACGTCGTTTTTCTCACTTCAGCAACGTAAGAAATGCATGTAAACGTCAGCGTTACAGACAAAACTTTTGGCGGGATTTCTTTATTCGATGGCGGAAAGTTTGAAAAATCTTAAGGATACAATTACATTTTCGTCGTTTTCTATGTGTTAGAATCGAAATAGATCAGCTCTTGTGCGTGATTTGTTGAGTAATAAATCACAGTTTGTCGGTCAGTTGTAAGAAGATAAATCACTCGCGCTCCGCGCTCGTGATTTGATCTACTTTACAACTGACCTCCAAACAGTGATTTATTACTCAACAAATCACTGCTAGAGCTGATCTATTTCTTAATTTTCCTCAAAATGACAGCTTTTTTAAATTAGCCATTTTTCGGTAGCTCTTGACAACTGGGCTTTGTATGGTCTGAGATAGTGCATCCGAGATACAAGTACAGCTAACAAGAAGTGTCAATAAGCAGTGCTTATTAGATACCCTTAGCAAGGTAATGACTGTCTTCTGGGCACAGAAAACAGACATAACTAAATTAAAGTGGCTGAATGATTTTTTCCAGCATCAAACTTCTTCATGCACATGTTCAATATGTTTTTAATGAATCTGCAAAGTACCAGAATGTGTCAACAAATTCTTGGAGACAAGTTGATTTCACCATGCATGCACTATTATCATTTTTGTTAAATGATAATAGGTATAGTTACACAGGAAATTAACACAGCACCATGTAACTGTTGCAGAAGTCAAATTATGCCAAACAAGAATAGAAAAGGATATTAGCTCTTACAATTTTATTACTTTACCACTCTCTAGGCTAATTCAGCAGAGGACTAATTGATATTTTCTTATTTTTCCTAGAAATTAGGCTTTGACATCTCATGCAAATTGTATCCTAAGAAGACGATTTGCAGGAAATGTCAAAGCCTATTTGTTGGGAAAAATAAGAAACATTTCACAATGTCATCTTCTAAAATTTTTTACACAGTATGCAAGCGTTAAATGCCTATGAAAAAAAAAACTAAGAAAAGTTTCAAGCCATAAATTACTTTAGTTTAAAAGTTTCTGTTCTGTGAATTTGCCAGCTTCGATGGCTAAGTCAGATCCATGTCCGACTGGTGATCAGAAAGTTGTGGGGTCAAAAGCCCACTGGATCAGGCAGCATTCTTTCATGGAGATTGATCATGAAATATTTTCTATGGTCATTCCATTCTGCTGGTTCAAAAGGGCAGTTGTCAGTTTCTGGCAAAAGAATATGAACAAGCACAAGGACTAAGCCTGTCCAGGAAAAGTGTGGTTAGGTAACAGGAGCTTAATAGTTTTGACTAGGACATTAAATTCCAAATCAACCAACATCTGTTCTGTGAATGTTTGGATAATCTTACAGCCCTAAAGAGAGTTAACAAGTTTGTCTGCTTTCTTTACAGAGTGCGACTGAGAGATGACAAGAAAACATTTGCGATCTGCATTAGTTTTCAGAGAGACACCAGACATTACCTAATTGATAAAAACCAAGAAAACAAATTTGGCATACAAGATGGCCCCAAGTTCGACTGTATTATGATGGTAAGCAAACTTTGAAACTGTAGACTGACCATACAAGAAAAAAACTTTTTTTTTTGAGTGCATAAAATAGCTAGACCCTTCTGTGCAGATCAGAGAAAATGTTATGAAGGAGTATTTGGTGATAATTTTGTATCATTTTTTTTTTTATTTCTCCATAAAAACATATGTTGTGGGTACTCATTAGAAGTGCCTCACGCATTGAAGAAAGTACAACTTAGCATGGAGAAAAGTACAACTTAGCATCGAAGAAAGTACAACTTAGCATGGAGAAAGTACAACTTAGCATGGAGAAAAGTACAACTTAGCATTGAAGAAAGTACAACTTAGCATGGAGAAAAGTACAACTTAGCATCAAAGAAAGTACGGCTTAGCATGGAGAAAAGTACAACTTAGCATTGAAGAAAGTACAACTTAGCATGGAGAAAAGTACAACTTAGCATTGAAGAAAGTACAACTTAGCATGGAGAAAGTACAACTTAGCATGGAGAAAAGTACAACTTAGCATTGAAGAAAGTACAACTTAGCATGGAGAAAAGTACAACTTACATGTAGCATGGAGAACCAACAGGTTATAGCATAGCTCCAGATAAGAGGAGTGTTTGGATGAATAATATTCTAATTTCCACGAAAAGATACGTTGAGGGTACTCATTAGAAACACCTCGGTGATGTACTTCTTATAAGTACCACAGCTTAGGTTTTCATGGAGGAATAAGAAAATTTTCAGTACTTTTTGGTTGAAAAAGTGCCTTTTCTGAAGCTATGAGTTGTATAAATGGAAATTGGCCAAGGTAAGAGATCTAGATAAGAGGAGTATCCAGGGCCCAGTTGTTCAAAACTAACGATGTCATTAGTTAACGTATCATTAAAACTTTGATCATTAAATATGGCATATATGCTAATATTTTGCTGAAAAAAATTTGAGTAGCTTATGCATTTGCAAAAGCTACTCACATTTTTTCAGCAAAAAAACCTGTAAATTAGATATTGTACTTACTAGAACAGTTAACATTTTGACCTCTAACAAGCTTGTTAAGCTAACAATGCTTTGAACAACTGGGCCCAGATAGATATTTTCATTTTGCACCAAACATACCTTGTGGGTATTCCCCATTCCCTGACCTGCTGCAACATTAGCAGGCCCTTTAATACCGCAACCCTACCACCTACCTCAATTCTGTAGAATGGCAAACTCAAAGGACCAGAGAAGATTGAGATGTCTAGGCCCCGAGGTTATAAGACTTATTTCATGCTCAACTCACCTGACCATGAAATTTTCTCTGCTAATAAATATGAAAATGCCAACAATTTCCATATTTATTAGCCGAGAAATTTTCATGCTCACCAATGTTTAGCAAGAAAGAATTTGCAATTGTTAGTAATTTGAGATTTATTAGCAGGACAAATTTCATGCTCAGCTGAGTTGAGCATGAAAAAAGTTTTATAATTTTGGGAAGAGATAGATCCACAACTCCAGATAAGGTGATAATTGTGAAGATATTTAGGATAATATTTGTTATTTTTGCACCAAAACATATCTTGTGTGAACTCATTGGAATTGCCTCACTGAGAGGTCTTTGTTCTGTATGTTTGTTCATTTGAGTTGTGTTTAATTACATGTCAACCCTTGTGGGTCTTTTTGTGTCATCTCCCAGAGAAAGGGAGGAAACGGGTAGGAGAGCTGGCAGATGAGAGGAAAGCAGGATATAGAGGAGGATGAAGAAACATCCAAATGACAGTGTTTGACATGACAATACAGTCGACACTCGTTATCACGACTTTGCTTATCTCGAATAACCGCTTATCTCGTAGTGAAAATCTGGTCCCTTTTTCAACATGGAAATCTAACTACAGGTAACAAAAAAGAGGAGAAATTGTTCCAAAGGAACAAAACATTGTGGAAAAGAGGAGAACAAAACATTGTGGAAAAGAGAAGAAATTGCTCCTCTTTTCCACAATATTTTCAATACACCTGTAACTTCAGGAGTCCAAGTACATATTCATTTGTGAACTGTGGTTGTTTGATTGATTTTTTCTCAATTCTGCAAATCTGATATGTCACGGTACGTATATCTCGAAGTAATTCAGAGAGTCCCTTGGACTTCCGTCTTTGAGATGACAAGAGTCGACTGTATTAGATATCTTTGCATCCAAACAAAGAAATACTAACATGAGGAACAACAAAAGTGGATTCCACAGGCTGATCTGGACCATGGCCTTGCCTATGTTTCCATACTCCTTTTTGACTGTTGTGTAGTAATGTTCTTAAAATTCAAACAGAAAATAATATAAGTATACCTTGATTTATAAGCTTGATTTGTAATTCAAACAATGGAAAGTAACCATTTTTGCAAAGGGAGGCAATTTAATTGCCTCCCTTTGCAAAATTAGTTACTTCCCTCTGGGAATTCTCTCATGTTTTTCATTTATGACATTAAAATTGATCAGAGTTTTAGTACAGTTACCATGCTTGTATTTTTCTATGAACAACGCAAGTTCTGAGACCTCAAGATACATGTTTATGTGGAGGATGAAGAAAAAACACCAGGGCCCAGTTGTTCAAAGCATCGTTAGCTTAACGAGCTTGTTAAGGGTCATTTCGTTAAGTGTTTTAGCAGATTCAATATACAATATTCTGATATTTTTTGCTGAAAAAATGTGAGTAGCTTTTGCACTGCAAAAGCTACTCACATTTTTTCAGCAAAAAATTTCAGCATATTTACGTATCACTCAGTATAAATTTTAACGTATCGTTAACTAACGATGTCGTTAGCTTTGAACAACTGGGCCAAGATCACTGTGCCGATCTGGATTCCTGGTAGATATTACATGTATTTCTTCTATTCCAGCTGATAGACCACTACCATAACAAACAAGATGGGCTGCTTTGTAAATTATCTGAGCCCTGTCCTAGTCCTGGCTTTGATCCTGGACAGCTTCAAAGTAAGTTGTACATCACAATTACCTGTGCAGACTTTGATTATGTACATTTTTAACCCTAGTCCTGCTGAGCCCGGATATACCCTGCCTTTGCAAACAGTGTAGAGTCCAGGTATACCCTGCCTTTGTGAACAGTGTAGATCCAGATCAGTTGGCTTCTGAAGAAGCCAATTGATATGAATCTGCACTGTGTGCCATTTAGTATCTGAATTCATATCAACAATCTGGATCAAGGAATCTGATTGGCTGAGAATTATAAGTGGGTATGGCATCTTAATTTATTCAGCAAGACAAGGGTAAATGCTTAGCATGCTGGGTAAAACTTTCAGTAGACAATGTTTTGAAAGTTTTTATTTTTTCCTAGACAATAGGCATTGGCATGTCCTGCATATTGTCTCCCCAGCAGACAATTTCCATGAATGCCAAAGCCTATTTTCTGGGAAAAATAAGAAAATTATCGTGACTTTGTTGTTTGCTGAATTGCCCAGGGAATGGTAAAGGGTAAATAAGTTCCCTGGTATATGAAAATTAGCCTGTCTAAAACTTGTCTATCCTGTACAGTTTTGAATAAGTTGTTTGGTACAAGTGTTCATTACGAGGGATGTCAATAAATAACCAACCTATCCCATTTCCGATGGACCGAGACGGTCACGATTTTCATGCTTTGTTTCAATATATGTTTTATACATGGGTACAAAATTGCACACGTATCGAGTCATTCTTTATTAAGATATTGAATGTCAAACATGGCTAGTGATGCAAAGGCATGCTTTTCATCTAAAGTTGAGTACCGTGCTGTATTTCGGTACTTGTATTTAAAAGGTAAAACAGGCAAGGAAATACACGGCGAGTTAGCTGATGTTTATGGGTCTTCTGTACCATCTTATGCTCAAGTTAAATTCTGGGTAGGGGAATTCAAACGACTTTAGAAGATGAAGCCAGGTCTGGACGCCCACTGGATGCCACCGACAAAGAAATGTATAAGAAAGTTTGGGATCTGGTATACTCTGATAGGCGAATTCAGGTGGAAGAAATAGCGCAGGCATTAGGCATTTCACATGGTAGCGTTTCAATAAAATCTTACATGATCGTTTAGGTATGCGCAAGCTAACAGCCCATTGGGTCCCCAAATGCCTTAGCGAAGAGCAAATGGCAACCAGAGCATCAGTATGCAGCGCCTTGTTGAAGCGTTTTAGGTCAAAAGATGATTTTCTTTTGCGTCTGGTGACTGTAGATGAGACTTGGGTTCATTATTATGAGCCAGAGAGTAAAGCTCAGTCGTCAGTGGGTAGGGCCTGGGTCTCTGAGGCCAAAGAAGTTCAAGACGCAACCATCTGCTGGCAAGGTGATGGCCACAGTATTTTGGGGAAGCAAAAGGCGTTATCATGTTGAACTTTTTACCCAAGAGAAGTACAATAACTGGAGTGTACTATGCAAACTTTTTAGACCATCTGAGAACCGCCATTCGTGAAAAACGCCGAGGTAAACTCTCTAAAGGTGTTTTGCTGCAACAGGACAATGCAAGAGTCCACATTTGCAAAGTTGCAATGGATGCTGTAGAGCGAAACAGAATTAATACCACATCCTGCCCATTCGCCTGACCTAGCTCCTAGCGACTTCTTCCAATTCCCAGACTTGAAAAAGAATATCCATGGACTTCATTTCCGGTCTGATGAAGAAGTCGTGACGGCAGTTGAGGAGTGGGTCAATGGAAAGGACCCTGACTTTTTCAGTTCTGGGCTGATGGCATTTGAACACAGTTGGTCTAAGTGCATCACACTAGAGGGCAATTACATCGAAAAAGAAGAGGTGGATCTCAACCGGAAATAAGTTAGGCTGGTTACTTATTGACTCACCCTCGTACAAGTAAACTTTTTTATCTATAAAATGCCTCTCAAAATTGTAGCAGATGACATTCTAATTTCTTTTATTTATTATTTTTCAGAGAAATAAGGCTTGATATTTCATATGAATCATCTACTGTGGACAATTCACATGAACTATCAAGCCTTATTTTCTCTGAACAAAAAAAAAAAAAAAAAAATGTCATCTGCTGCATATAATTGGCATTTTTAGGGTTAACATTGCTCCAGAGACAGTATTTAAAACATTTAGAAATTACCATACTTACCATGCTGAATGAGAATACCACAAAATGAATACTTCTGTTCACCGACTACATGTATATTATGTACATGTACTTTTAAGTAAACCCTGCTTAGAGCATGCATAACCTCAGCTTTGAGGGGCCTTAATACTTTTTGTAAACTTTCTGCCATTTTTTTTTCAAGCAAGAATGTTTGCTTTGCTGCACACAAAGCCCCTCCTGAAAAGGGATCTATGCTAGAAGTAAAGAATTTGGTACCTACGGGAGCAAATGCTTTCTTTCTGGAATGGACATATTTTCAAAAGGGAGGCAAAAACATTTCTGGCAGTTATCTACCCTGGAAGTTATTCATTTCTGTTAAATCCTGCTAGCTAATTTAATTGATCTGCACTGTGACATGCAAAATTACTTTCTTTTTCTTTTTTCAGAATACAAAGAAAGCAATGTTGGAAACCTTGAGTATTTACGTGTAGGACTTACAAATGGTTTTGCGTCATCGAAACGCAAATCTGGTAGAAGCACTAGTCTTGGTCAGTTACCCCCAACACCAGTAAGTATTTTATGTTCCCTGATGTTTTTTTTTATATTATTTCATTTATTTATTTATTTATTTATTTTATATTCCAGATGATTTTTAGCACACTGAATTTTGCTAAGAACGAGCTGTAGTGATAACTTTTCATCTGTCTGTCATGTTTACATCTATCCATTTGTTAACCTTTTTCTAATGCCTAGCATACTGGGGAAAATTTTCAGCAGATGCCATTTTGAAATATTTTTCTTATTTTTCCCAGAAAATAGGAATTGAAATTCATAGAAATTGTCTTCTAATTTGCATAAAATCTAAATGTCATATTCTATTTTCTGGGAAAAATAAGTTATATATTGTCAATTTGCTTCCTCCAACAAGGCTTGAGCAATTTAAACCTATAGTGTGATTCGGAGCTGCTATAGGTGCTGCAGTGACATTTAAAATAATTGTCTTCTTTATTTGCTTCTGTATTATTTTACTAATCAATTATTTCCAAATAATTAAATGACCTTAAAGTTCTTATGATGTCATCAGCATTAGGCTGATATGACTTCATTCAAAATGGCATCTACAATAATACAATATTGAAAATGTCATTAAAAAATAGTCTGGCAATTATCTGACTGTCACCAGGTAAATTTGAAGAAATTGAGGTAGATTCAGAATATGATTTTTTTTCTTCTGTTTGTAAGTGGTAAATTTGTAAATGAGAACCACATACTTTTTGCATAAGAAGCTGAAATGCATGTCTACAAAATCAGTGAGTTAGACTATGGTTTGGCTACCAGGGCCTAGTTGTTCAAAGCACAGTTAGCTCAACAAGCTCATTATTAACAAACTCATTAACTGTTGTAACTAAGGTATTTTAAAATACAGTGATATTTTTGCTGCAAAAATGTGAGTAGCTTTTTCAGCAAAAAATATCAAATGTATTTGCCATATTTCAAGATAGAAATTTTAACATCACATTAGCTAACAACTTTGTTAAGTTTTGAACAACTGGGCCCAGACAGTTAAAGCAGCTGACTCACTATGCAATTATTTGCACCTTACAAGCAAATTAGTAAATAACATCTCAAAATTGCTTAAGTAAATCTACCATGGATATTTCAGTGAGCAATTCAAGTGCCTTGAGTCTCTTGTTTATTCCCTTATCTCAGTTGCACTTGCCTCTGTGAGGCACTTCTAATGAGTACCCATAACATATTTTTTGTTGACAAATAAGAAAAATGTTTATCTAGATAGTCCTCTTGTCTGAACTATGCTGATGCTTATCTTAACCCTTGTCATGCTGAATAAATTAAGTTGCCACACCCACTTCTAATTTTCAGCCAATCAGATTACTTGATCCAGATTGCTGATATTAATTCACATACTGAATGGCAAACAATGTAGATCCAGATCAGTTGGCTTCTGCTGAAGCCAACTGATCTGGATCTACACTGTTTGCAAATGCAGGGTATATCCGGGCTCAGCAAGATAAGGGTTAACCCCTATTAATACTCAGTGGACTCTGTTTTTTAACTCTTTGGATAGGTCCATTAATAATTTAAGGGGTGGCTGGTTTGCTATTATTACTTTTTTCCAGATATTTCTGTATAAAATGCAGACACCATAGCTTTGGATAAGGCACTTTTTTTTTTTCAACCAAAAAGTATAGATATTTTTCTTATTTCTCCACCAAAACATAATGTTGTGGGAAATTAGTAAAAGTGCCTCGTTGAAGTGCTTCTAATGAGTACCCACAAGTTATGTTTTCTTGATGGAATAAGAAAAATGTTTACCTGGTACCTTGCTTATCTGAAGCTATGAGACACTGTGGACCCTGATGCATCATTCTGGCATGGTCACTTTTAAGCCTCGGTGGCTCAGTCTGATACGCATCCAACTGGTGATCAGGAGGTCACGGGTTCGATCCCTGCCAGGTCCAGCAACATTCTTTCTTGGAGGTTGATCATGAAATATATTTTATGGTCATTGTCTCCCTTATACTGATTCAACTTAAGAAGGGCAGTTGTCAGTTTCTGATGAAAGAAAGTGCACAAATACTGGTTAACCTCTTAGAGGACTAAGCCTGCCCAGGAAAAGTGTGGTTAGGTAAACTGACCAGCTCAACATGACCCTAATGGGTTGACTGGGCCATAAAACCTCAACTCAATCAATTAGAAAAAAGAAAAAAAAAAAAAAAAAAAAAAAAAAAATACTTTTATGAGGCATAAATGGGTTAACTCCATTGTAGTCTGGAGAGCTCTAAAAGGGTAACTGACAAACAGTGCAAACCCAGATCAGATGCCACATAATGTGGCATCTGATCAGGGTCTCCACTGTTTGCAAACAGTTCAACCATTTTTATCTAGGAATATCTAAATCACATAGCCTGACATACCTAAAATCAAAATTAGAATCTTCCAATATATAGTGTGGGGGAGTTCATTCAGTCTACAGTGGATTAATCTGCTATAATTGTATAGGTGGGTGGGTGGTGGTAAGGGCCTGCTGTACGTGCAGCAGGTGGAGGAAAGAGGGGCATGTTAGTATTTCTCTGTTTCTGGTCTGTCATTCACTTTTTCCCTCACCTTCCCCTTTGTCTCTTGTTCCTCTTTTCTGCTAGCTCTTTTGTCCCATTTTTCCTTTCTCTAGATGACACAAAATGAATAACAAGGGTTGATGTGTCATTAAACAAACTAAACTTTATTTTGTGAATATCAGATTATACTACTTCAGTTCAGTTTAACCTTCATACAACAGCCATTCTCGGGAACAAATAAAACGGCTGTTTTAGAGTGTAGGCTATTGTAGAGATGTTAAAATAAAACTACACTTTGTGATATCAAGGTCCAGTTGTTCAAAGCGTCGTTAGCTTAACGATCTCGTTAAGGGTCATTTCGTTAACTGTTTTAGCGGATTCAATATACAATATTCTGATATTTTTTGCTGAAAAAATGTGAGTAGCTTTTGCACTGCAAAAGCTACTCACATTTTTTCAGCAAAAAATTTCAGCATATTTGCCTATCACTCAATGTAAATTTTAACGAATCGTTAACTAACAACATCATTAGCTTTGAACAACTGGGCCCAGAATAGTAGCAGTTATAGGGAGGCGGCTGTTGTGGAGAGGTGGTAGTTATTGGCGGCTCCACTGTAGTTAAGATATCAACATATCATTTGAATAAATTAAATATTTGTATTTTTTTATTTCAGACTGTTGGGTCCCCACCCCCTGTTCCTTCAGCAAACCACCGGCCCAGCCTAAGCCAGCGCACACAAAATTCACAGAAAAAAAGGGCGTTACCGCCCATCCCTGATGAAAAGCGATGGCTGTCAAGCGGAGACTGGGAGGGAGGTCAAAGTTGTGAGTAGTAGAATTGTATTTAACCCATTTGAGCCAGGAATCCCCTAAAAGGTTAATTGGAAAACAGTGCAGACCCAGATCAGATGCCGCAGAATGCAGCATCTGATCAGGGTCTCCACTTTTTGCAAATATTTAAACCATTTTTCTCTCAGAATATCTAAATCACATAGCCTGACGTACCTAAAATCGAAATAATCTTCCAATATATAGTGTGGAAGATTTCATTCAGTCTATAATGGGTTAAGGGGACAGGAAATGCTTGGTAGACTGTCATTTTTATAAGGGAGACTTCTTCCTGTTTGCTTCCCTTCACACAAAGCCCTTCTGAAAGGGTCTACTTTAAAAGGTAAGAATTTGCTCCCTTAGGGACCAAATTCTTACCTTTTAAAGTAGACCTCTTTTTAGAAGGGGGCAAAAACAATTTGAATGGAGTTGCCTCACCTAAAAGTGTATCTATTCTTCTCTATAAAAAAAAGAAATAACTTGTAGGCATTTGCTTATTAAATAAAGATTGTGATAGAAAAGTAAAATATATTCAGTACATAGTGCATGGCTCTAAATGAGAGGGTTATCCAGGTAATATAAGAATCTATCATGGGTATGAGGTGTAGATATAAAAATCCATCCCGAGGGTCACTGTCTGGCATCATGAGGCTTGCCGAGTGATACCAGACTGTGATCCCATGGGACAGATTTTTCTGTCTATCCCTCACACCCATGATAGATTCTTTTTCTTGCATTTCTGAATGTGGATTTTTGATAATGCAGTCACTTTGATTGCTGTCGTCCGCCACATTGTGATGACTTACTGTGACGTTTAGTAAAATCATTACGTTCAGTGACATCAACCTTAACGATGGCATATGTGACATCCTATACAACCAGTGCACATTACACAGATGAGAATTTTCAATTTTTATCTTACCCTGAGTAGGATAACTTGGGTAGGACAAGAATTTCTATCCCAGGGTAACATCTTGGATATCCTTATTTGGTGTGCAAGAATTTATTTTTCTATCCCAAGGAAAACATACAATATAGGGATCACCCATGTTTTTTCATGCATTAACATTTGCCAGGTCCCGAGGAAGCTGTTTGAACACGAGGCCACTAGGCTGAGTGTTCAAATATCTTCCGAGGGACCCGGCAAATGTTATTGCAATGAAATAACCATGGATGATTGTTGTTCTTGCATAACTTACAATTCCAACGGCAAATTGTGATGAAAATGCCCCAAAGCTCCATATAAACTCTTCAAATGCAACGGCCAACCAACTTGGCCGCTGGTTCAGAATGTTGTTTACAGTGACTCCAGTTGTGCAATGACACTCTGACGTCGTCATAAAATTCTAAAATGCTACCTTCAGGGCGATAATGTTACATCACTCAACGTAACGTAAACAAAGCAAGACCCATCTTATGATATCAAAAGTTCCAAAATAGAAGGGAAGGCAGTGATCAGGAACTGATACAATTATCCCACACCTCCCATCAGAGACATCAAAGGGAAAGAAATAACTAGACCCTAATGGAAACATCACTAGCGGAAAGCCAAACGGACAGTTGCTTTCCCACAAAGTGGCCAAATGGCTATCCAAAACAAAAATATGTAAGTGACACATACAGTCAAAGACGAACTATAACAAAAATAAACCATGACAGAAGAACCGCTTTGGAACGGTCAGTGAAAAGTATTTCACTGGGGGGCTCAAATCGATTTTACGTGGCCACAATCCTCGCCCTTACATCTACCACGGTTTAGACACATAATTTGTTCAGTCCACATGAAGGCTTCCTAACTCATCAGCGCTACATCTCCGAAAACACAAAAAATCAACTAAGTACAGAGATATAACAATGACAAGGACTCGACAGCTCGAAACAACTGAAATGCTGGAGCAGAAGAAAACCAGCATTTAGACTCCGGTGGGCCAGACCAAAGATAGAGCATCAAGTACCAACCAGCATTACCCAAAATTAAATTTCAAGCAAGCCTTTAAGCTGTAACCATCTTAGAATAACTACTTACATTTTTTCAGCCAAAATACCTTTGAATTAGATATTGTACTTATTAGAACAGTTAACATTTTGACCACTAACTAGCTTGTTAAGCTAACAATGCTTTGAACAACTGGGCTCAGATTGCAAATGCACATTTCACATTGTTGATTGAGTGTTGCTGTGTCCTGTTTAATTTTTTTTTTCCAAAATCGGAACTCATAGCTCCAGATGAAATGAGTATGGTAAATGTCCTAAAATTTCTTACACCAAAGTGTCTGACAAAATGACATATGCAAACAGTGCAGACCCAGATCAGACTGCTCCTGAAGGAGCAGTCTGATCAGGGTCTACACTATTTGCCATTCCACTAAGTGTTTTATGAAACAACTGCATAAAAAGCAAAATTTAGACTAAATAAGTGTCAAATAAAGTGTAAGAATTTTGAAGACAATTACTGTATACAGAAAATTTAATTTTTCTTATTTCTCCACTTAGAGCTCACCCTGCTATCTCCAGTGGTTTAAATTATATTTTTTTTTAATTTCTCCAGAGAAACTATAACTAATGCAAAAAATATGTTGTGGGTACTCATTAAAACTTAAAAGTGCCTTGGTGAGGGGCTTATAATAAGTACACACAACATATGTTTTCATGGAGAAATAAGAAAAAAATGTTCATACTTTTTGGTTGAAAAGAGCATCCTGTCTGTAGCTATGGAACCTGCTTGGACCTGTGATAATTCTTCTGTTCCAGCTTTGCTTGGTGGGTTTGACAGCAGACGTCTGATGCTGCAGCGACTTGGTCATGATGCAGAAGAATTAGAAAGCATTTATGGCAGTGTTCCCAGGACTGAGGCACATTTTGATCTTCAACGACACCAGATTGAAATTCAAGAGACTCTTGGTTGGTACTTATTCATATATTAACTCTCAAAGTGCCATGCAAAATACTAGCAGACAACATTTTCTTTCTTTTTATTATTTTCTCTGAAAAATAAAAAAAGACGTATTTTAGAATGTCATCTGCTACAGTTGTGACTGGCATTTTAAGGTTAAAATTGTTATGCTTCTCAAAATAAGGACAAAATAAAAACAACTCTTTCTTTTGTTAGACAGCAGAAGACATCCTCATGTGAAGTAAAATCTGGTTGCAGAAGTTTATAAAGGTTCTGTATCCAATGGCCCTTATTTTATCAAAGACTGGTTTTGGCAATAAATATTTTGGATAGTAGGTTTTTGGAACTACAAGAATTGAGAAAAGGACAGTGAGAATATTTCATCTTCACTTTGTAAATTAGGCAGTTGATGTTCTTATCTGTCTCAAAATATAAATAGAACTTGAAAAAAAATGAATAAAGAAAAAAAAAATACATGAACACTAACAGAGAGATATTGGTATCAAATTAAGACAAACTTGGACTTAAGCAGGTGCCAGACTTTTATGGTCTCATTGATGGGCTGCTCTTAAAAGTAAGAATTTGCTCCCTGTGGGAGCAAATTCTTTCCTTTAAGAGTAGCCCCCAGTTTTGAAAGGGTTTAATTACTAGGGATGCAAATTTTTGATGACGAAAGTCATCTATGAAAAACTGACAGTAAAATATCTAGATACAGCCATTCACTTTAACACTTTGCATGCTGGGTAAAAAATTCAGCAGACAACATTTTGAAATATTTTCTTATTTTTTCTTAGAAAATAGGCTTTGACACTTTGCATGAAGTGTCACATCTTATTTTCTAGGAAAAATAAGAAAAACATCATCATTTTGTGGTCTGCTGAATCTGCCCATAGCATGGTAAGTGTTAAGTAAGGTTTTAAGCCATATCATGCCAGAAGATTGCTTTGTGCATAGCATGAGATAAGGGTTATTTAGATATTTTTTTTTTCTTATTTCTGCCAGAAAGCATATGAAAAGTCTAATATTAGAAGATCTTGAATGAGCAGCTTCTATGAGTGCCCACAAAATTTGTTTTCTTGGAGAAATAAGAAAAACTGTTATCAATATATTATCAATACTATGGTGATTCTCTCCCTTCTGCTAATTCAAGAAGGGCAGTTGTCAGTTTCTGGCGAAAGAATGTGCACAAGTACTGGTTAAACACTTAGAAGACTTAGCCTGCCCAGAAAAAGTGCAGCAGAGGGCATTTTTTTTTTTTTTTTTTATTTTTTAGAGAAAACAAATCTTGACATTTAATGTGAATCATCTGCTTGGCAGATGATTCACATGAAATGTCAAGACTTGCTTTCTTTGGAAAAAAAAAAAAAAAAATGAATGTTATCTGCTACAAATTTTGCTTGGCGCTTTAAGGGTTAATAGTGTTGACTGGGCCATTTAACTCTAACCCAATCCATCTTTTCCCTAGCTGGTCTCATATTATGACTATAATTGCAGGTTCTGGTCAGTTTGGGTCTGTTTGTAAAGGACTATGTACTCTGAGGAGTGGTCAGAAAGTCCCGGTAGCAATAAAAACACTCAAGAAAGAGAATCTAGACACAACTAAAGAGGTGAGTTATAAATTAAGGTGATTGACATGTTATGTGAGCTAAGATTTGAAGAGATGTATCATAATGTACAAACACTGAGGATAAGAGTGTTTGGTGCATATCAAAGTTTGAGAGGCAGTATATAGGAGTCATCAGTCAGCTGGTCAGTTGATCAAGTTTTAGGTAAATTTTCATAAAACTTCACAGAAATGACCAGCATGGTGAGTTGTAACACTCGACATAAAAAAAAAAAAAAAAAAAAATGTCACAGTGTTATCTGCGCTTGGTTTTTTGTCTATCTTTCTGAGCTTGTGCAGTGAACTACTGTTAGAAGTGTATTATAAAACTTTATAAAAATTATCAACATGAAGTGTAGCAGTGTTTGACATTAATTTTTTTTATCAGGGTAATCTACTTTTGGCACTGTCATAGTGATGCTATGGGGATATGAACACTTACCATGCAATGGGCAGATTCAGCAGATGACAAAATGATATTTTTTTTTTAAATTTTTTTCAGAAAATAGGATTTGACATTTCATCCAAATTGTCTCCTAGGGAGACAATTTGCATGAAATGTCAAATCCCATTTTCTGGGGAAAATAAGAAAAATATTTCAAAATGTCATCTGCTGAAATTTTTACCCAGCATGCTTAGCATTAATCACCTTCAGTGATTGTTCCATAGCTCCTGGTAAGATTTTTTTTCATTTGGAAAGTATTGATATTTTCATATTTCTCCATGAAAACATATATTGTGGGTACTCATTGGAAGTGCCTCAGTGAGGTGCTCCTAGTGAGTACCCACAACATGTTTTTATGGAGAAATAGGAAAACATATTATGTAGATAATCCCTCTTATCTGAGTCTATGTACATGCAATTCTTGTGTGTTGTTTGGCCTAAGCTGATCAAAGTTGGTGTATTAGTATTTTTGGTCAGGATGGTGCATCATATACTAAATGTAGGTCTTGCAAGCTATATGTTGACCTTTGACCACATTACAGAAGAAAACCTGAGCATAACTTCTGTAGTAGTTTGTGTGTATTGGTTTGGTGTAGAGCTGGGCCCAGTTGTTCAAAAAGTCGTTAGCTTAACAAGCTCGTTAAGGGTCAGTTCATTAACTTTTTTAGCAGATTCAATACACAATATTCTGATATTTTTTGCTGAAAAAATGTGAGTAGCTTTTGCACTGCAAAAGCTACTCACATTTTTTCAGCAAAAAATTTCAGCATATTTGCATATCACTCGATGTAAATTTTAACGAATCGTTAACTAACGATGTCGTTAGCTTTTAACAACTGGGCCCTGATGAAGTAATTTTTGTCTAATGGTGAAAGTGAAGGGAATAAATCTGTTGCTTATAAGATTAAACTGGTTGATGTAGGCTTAGTAATACAGCTCATTGTTTAACCTTTAAAGTACCAAGCAAAACTGAAGCAGACAACAATTTGCTTTTTTTATTTGTTTTAGAGAAAATAAAGCTTGGTACTACATGAGAGAAAAAAAAGCTTGACATTTCATGTTATATAAAACCTTATTTTCTCAGAAAATAATTAAAAAATAGAATATTGCAAAATGTTCTCTGCTGCATTTGTGTTTGGCACATAAAGGATTAAAAATGGTACATCCAGGCTTAGAATGGAAGGAACAATCAGTGTGAACTTTTCCTCTCCTGATGAATCGGTTTATTTCCAACAATGTGATGCCTGTTTATTGTTTATACAGTCAACACATTTTATATGGACACTCAATACAACAAAATTCATTATAATGATAATTTGACTGGCAAATCTTTGCTGAAGAGGTGAATATTGTATTCAATACTTCAAGAAACATATTTTTTGGATATTTGTTAGAATTGCCTCAGTGAGGCAATTCTAACACATATCCAAAACATATGTTCTGTGAAGAAATAAAGAAATAAGAATAAAACAAGCCCTCTGTTACATATCTTTTTGCTGCATTTAAGGTTTCTTTACAACAGCAAATTCATTTTCTATCATTGTAATAAGGGTCTATTGTTCTTTTGTATTTTCAGCCGGAGTTGATCATAGAAGCTAGATTAATGATGCCACTCAGTCACAAACATATCGTTAGAATGATAGGTAAGTGGTGTTTTTATACTCTTTGTTCAGGATTTGAGAATCAAACACACCATTCACTGTGCTAAAGTAATAATTCGCATATTTTATTATACCCTCTGCATATGAAGTATAGGGTATACTGTTTTCAGCATGTCCGTGATTCCACGAGTTGGTCATACTGTGTTTGTTTCTGCTCAATAGCTTGAGAACAAATTAATAGAATTAGACCAAATTTTGCCTTTTCAGTGCCGTTGATGGGATCTAGGTGGAGATTGTTACCCGTCAATTTTGGCAAATTTACAACACAGTTATGGACCTTCGTTATTGTGGGGATTTTGATTTTGAAGAGTAATTATACCCCCGACATACGAAGTATGTGGGGGTATAATTATACCCCCAACATACGAAGTATGTGGGGGTATATAGTTTTCACTTTTCCGTTCGTCCGTTTGTTCGTACGCACGTTTGTTCGTTCGTCTTTCTGTCACAGGGTCAAAGTTTTTGCGTTAAAGTTTATAAGACCTCATATTTTGAAGACCCTTTGATGGATTTCATTCATATTTGGCATGATGGCAGATATAGGTCTAAAGTTTTTATCAGCACCATCCCCACCCCGGGGGTGACCTTGGGATCAAGGTCACGGACTTAGAATTTTTGTAAAAAAGTCAAAGTTTTTTGTGTTTAAGTTTATATAGCTATATCATCAAGACCCTTGAGGAATTTCATTTATATTTGACATGTTGGTAGATATCGGCCTAGCATTTTACTCGGCATGATCCCCACCCCGGATGTGACCGAGGTCAAGGTCACAGAATTTTCATATAAAAGTAAAAAATTTTGCGTTTAAGTTTATATAGCCATATCATCAAGACCTTTTATTAAATTTCATTATCCCCTAACTGAAAGGTTGAGCTGATATAGCTATCAGCAAGGAATCTGTTCGTCTGTCCGTTAGTCCATTGAAGCATTATTCGTTCATACTTTATTTTTGTCACAGGGTCAAAGCTTTTGCGTTAAAGTTTATAAGACCTCACATTTTGAAGACCCTTTGATGGATTTCATTCATATTTGGCATGATCGTAGATATAGGTCTAAAGTTTTTATCAGCACCATCCCCACCCCGGAGGTGACCTTGGGGTCAAGGTCACGGACTTAGAATTTTCGTAAAAAAGTCAAAGTTTTTGTGTTTAAGTTTAGATAGCTATATCATCAAGACCCTTGAGGAATTTCATTTATATTTGACATGTTGGTAGATATCAGCCTAGCATCTTACTCGGCATGATCCCCACCCCGGATGTGACCGAGGTCAAGGTCACGAACTTAGAATTTTCATATAAAAGTAAAAATTTTTGTGTTTAAGTTTATATAGCCATATCATCAAGACCTTTTATTAAATTTCATTATCCCCTAACTGAAAGGTTGAGCAGATATAGCTATCAGCAAGGAATCTGTTCGTCTGTCCGTCAGTCCGTTGAAGTATTATTCGTTCATACTTTATTTTTGTCTAAGGGCCAAAGTTTTTGCGTCAAAGTTTGTAAGACCTCAGATTTTGAAGACCCTTTGATGGATTTCATTCATATTTGGCATGATGGTAGATATAGGTCTAAAGTGTTTATCAGCACCATCCCCACCCTGGTGGTGACCTTGGGGTCAAGGTCAAGGACTTAGAATTTTCATAAAAAAATCAAAGTTTTTTGTGTTTAAGTTTATGTAGCTATACCATCAAGACCATTTAAGGAATTTCATTTATATTTGACATGTTGGTAGATATAGGTCTAGTTTTACTCAGCATCATCCCTATCCCGGGGTATGACCTTGAGGTCAAGGTCACAGACTTAGAAATTTCATATAAAAGTAAAAAAAATTTGCATCTAAGTTTATCTAGCTATACCATCAAGACCTTTTGTTGAATTTTGTTATCCTTCTACCGAGAGGTTTAGGGGATATAGCTATCAGCATGGAATCCGTCTGTCCATCCATCCATCTGTCTGTCCATAAACGCATTATTGTGCACCCCATAACTCCTAACTACCCTTTGAGCTATTTTCAGAAAACTGTCAGGTTGTAGAGGGCATTTGGTAGGGTGTCAGGTACAAGAAAGACAACTCTAACTGACTTGGTCCATGAGTTATCTCCCCTTGTCTCCAGAATTGTAAAAATTTTGTGCAAACCATAACTTTAAAACATGTTAAGATGTTTTCATGATACTTCACCAGTATGTATAGGACATTGAGTAGGCATATCACATTCAAGAATGACACTCTGACTCCATTCTGCAGTTTTCTCTCTTGGTTATTTAAATCTTGTGCGGGCAATAACTCTAAAAATTCTTTAAGATATTTTTGTGATACTTTACCGATATGTAGAGGGCATTGAGTAGGCAGGTGACCTTAAAATTTTCATTAAAATTTATATAGCTATATTATGAAGACCCTTTTGTTGGTTTCATTAATATTAAGCATGATGGTATATATAGGTCTAAAATTTTCTCGGCACCATCCCTAAGCTGGGGCATGGCTTTTAAGTCAAGTTCACAGACTTTTCATACAAATGTCATTTTTGCTTATATTATAAAGACTGATTGATTTCACTAGTATATGGTGATAGTTATAGGGCTAACGTTTTATTTAGCTCAATCCCTGCACCTGTGCCTGATCTGTGAGGTCAAGGACTTCATATTATGTGTGATTGAATTTTTTCAATGTTATAACATATAGCATACAACTGCCATCTCCAGAGTCAAAGCTAGATACTTTGTGCTCTTTAAAAACTGGCGGTAGTGCTGGTCAGGGGTATACCTGCCCCAATGGGCACTTTGTCTAGTTTGGATTAAGCTGAAACTTGGTGGGAGGCATTGGAGAGACATGGCGATTCAGAACTGCTAAATTTGTTCCATTCCTACATCCAAGATGGCCATATTGAAATGCTTCAAACGACATCGCCTCCCAAACCAAAATGCAAATTGAGCCCAAACTTAATGGGAGGCATCGGAGCGACATAGAGATTCAGAATTGCTAAAATGGTTCTGTTCCGATATCTAAGATGGCCCCCAAGGTGGCCATCTTGAAAATATTCAACCTCATCTGCTCCTGAATGGTCAGTCAGATTGAGCCAAAACTTGGTGGGAGGCATTGGGGTGACATGGAGATTCAGAATTGCTAAAACCACAGCAGCCATCTTGAAGATCTTCATTTGTTAGCTCACCTGGAGCTTCCAGGTCACTTATGCCATGGTCTGTTGACAATTGCTAAATTGTTCAGTTTCGTTCAGTTCCAATATCCAAGATGGGGGCCATGGTGGCAATCTTGAAACTCTTCAAACAACATCAGATTCTGGATTGCTGAAGGATATCTGGTGTGATAGTCAAGGTGGTCACCATGGCACAATGTAACATATGATCAGAATAATCCAGGTGAGTGATTTCTGGCCCACTTGGGCCTCTTGTGTTAATACTAAGCCTGCTGAGTAAAATTTTCATCAGATTGTATTTGTCATAAGGTTGTTTTCTATTTGGAGGGTATCATATCTATTTTTTCTCTATTTAGGTTTATGCAAAGCAGAAAGTATTATGTTGGTGTTAGAGTTAGCTCCCTTTGGACAGTTGAATACATATCTACAGCAACACAGGTAAGAAGAAAATGTTTTCACTTCAATAAATGGCCATAGCTGAGTGGTTAGAGTGTTTAATTGCAGCGTTGATGATTACAGGTTTGAGTGCAGCTCAGGCCCCAAGGTTATAAAACTTTTTTCATGCGCAACTCAGCTGAGCATGAAATTTGTCCTGCTAATAAATCTCAAATTACTAATTACTAATTTGCAAATTGCAAACTCTTTCTTGCTTAACACAGCTGAGCATGAAAATTTCTCTTCTAATAAATATGAAAATGCCAACTATTGCATTTATTAGCAGAGAAAATTTCATGCTTATCTGAGTTGAGCATGAAAAAAGTTTATAACCTCGGACCAGATTATTGACTGAAAAACTCTTCTCTTCCAGCAGTGAATGAGTTTCCTTCATGAGAAGGCTGATGGCAGTGAAAGGAGAGGATTGGGCCCTGCCTAGCCCAAGATATGGCCAAGGCATATAACAAGGCATTAGGACACCTTTACCTTCAATACACATGAGCACCAAAATGAGAAATTTTACTTTATGACATTAGTGCCTGGTAGAGGCTCAAATCCCACCATGTAGATGTGCATTCCAATCAGACCCTTTGCTGGGCACCCTGTGGATTGCCAAGGAGCTACATTTTCTACAAGCTAACAGAACTTTAGATAAGAAGCAGTTTTAAAAAAAAAAAAATAATGTTTTCTTGAATAATATTTGTAATAAAAGTGATTCACCCAGTTGATTTCACCTTCCAGAAACCATGGTATTGAGATATGAATAATGCACAGACAATTAGTACAGTTTACAATTAGTACAGTAGTACCTGATTTACACAAAGTTATTTCAGTATCGTGGCTCAATATTGTCATCAAATGTAATATGGATAAAATTTTCCTTACTCTTTTCTTATGCAGCATGCTATGTCTCTAACAACACTTAAAGCCTATATGAAAAAGGGCCCTGGACAGCGACATACACTAGACTTAGTTGTCCCAGATTTAATTTAATCATAAAAACAGCTTTATAATGTGAATAGTGGTAGCCTATTTCTACATAAGAAAACATGTATTATTTTGCATGCAAAGCTATTTCTAAATAATTCGAGGGTTGAGCGCAAGACTATGGTAACTCAAACATATTTTTGAAACCCTTGTTTTAGGGCAACTTTGACCCCTTTGTAAACAATGCAAATTTAGGTGCCATTGCTCATACGAGCAATGGCACCTAAATTTCCATTGTTTACAGAGGGAAATGTTGTAATCTTTATAACGCCCTCATGGTGAGGAGATTAAGTATTGGGAAAAACAACCATCTGACTTGCTACAGTCTTGCGATCAACCCTCGTAATGAGTACATACAAAGTGGGTTTATGTGCATTAATAAGAAAACTATCTGGGCCCAGTTGTTCAAAGCATCGTTAGCTTAACGAGCTCGTTAGTGGTCAAAATGTTAACTGTTCTAGTAAGTACAATATCTAATTCACATGTATTTTTGCTGAAAAAATGTGAGTAGCTTTTGCAAATGCAAAAGCTACTCACATTTTTTCAGCAAAAATATCAGCATATATGCCAAATTTAATTAAAGTTTTAACGATTTGTTAACTAACAACATCGTTAGTTTTGAACAACTGGGCCCAGTTTTTTTTTTTTTTAAATGGATCTTATCTGGAGCTCTTGTGGATAGTGAAGACTGATCAGACTGCATCCATATGCATACAGATCTGAGTCTTTCCTTGGCAATTGTCATAAGATGCGTATTTTTTCATTTTGTAGCTAAAATGTAAAGAAGAGTCATTGTGACTGCAGTGTGCCATTATTTGCATTAACCTGTGTCCTGCAGAACCCGGATATACACTGCCTTTGCAAACAGTGTAGAAGAATCCAACTGATCTGAATCTGCACTGTTTGCCATTAAGTATGTTAATTTATAGCAACAAGCATGATCAAGCAATCTGATTGGCTGAAAATTAGAAGTGGGGGTGTCATCTTAATTAGTTCAGCAGGACAAGGGTTAATGCTCTCATACCTGTCCAGTACTTTTAGCACTTAGCATGTTGGGTATAAACTTCAGATGTACTTGTATCCAGATTGTCCTTTACACATGAAACACCTTCAAGTTAAATAACTCTTAGATGGAAATATTTGCCTCCCTTCTTACTTAGGATTACTCTAAAGAAAAGAATTTGCTCCTTCTAGGTAAGAGCAAAGGTCTAGATAAGAGTGGATATCAGGTAAATATTTTTCTTATTTCTCCACAAAAACATATGTTGTGGGTACTCATTAGAAATGCCTCACTGAGATGTGTCTAATGAGTACCCACAACATATGTTTTCATGGAGAAATAAGAAAAACATCAATACTTTTGGATTGAAAAAGCATCTTATCAAGAGCTTTGTAAGAGTAGCCTCATTTTTGAAAGGTTTCAGGGTACGAGGGATTAACTTCCTGTTTGCAAAAGCTGTCTCCCTTAGTAAAATGGCAGAATCCTTCAGGTGTATCCAGTTACCTAAACCCTTAAAGCACCAATCACAACTATTGTTGTCTGCTTTGTCTTCTTCTGGTTACTTTAAAAGTCTCTTCTGTAAACAGTGTGGACCCAGATCAAACTGCTCCTTTAGGAGCAGTCTGATCTGGGTCCACACTGTTAGCCTGTATGCAAAAATAGGTTTGAAAAGTTTGCAAGAATATTCAGCAGACGACATAAACAGACGACATTTTCAGATGCAGGTTTTCTTGGCGCTTTAAGGGTTAAGATAATTTGATTTAGAACATCTCAGTGTAGTAATTAGACTTATCATACACATGTACCATGATAGAAGAAATTATAGACTAGATATTGATTGCAAAAACAGATATCAAGCCAACACACCCATACAGTCTGAAGAAACCTGGCGGGCTTTTGAAAGAGGATCAAGCAAAGACTAGTCTTTGCTGTTGCTGTTGCCCTGTGAAAGATACTTGGGATCTTAGGGGCTGCCCATTGAGTGTCCAACAAAGACTAGTCTTCTCTGTCCTTTGAAGAAACCTGGGATCCTTGCCTATCCAAAGAATGTCCAGTGAAGACTAGCCGTTATTGTTCCCATGAAGAAACATGGGATTCATGGCTATTCAAATAGTGACAAATCTGTGCTATTGCCCTGAAAAATCTGGCATCCTTAACTATCCATAAGTCTTCCAGTATAGACTTATCTTTTCTGAACCCATGACCATAACTATCCAAAGAGTGCTCAGGAGGACAAATCCTTCCTGTTGCCCTGAAGAAATAAATACTTATCTTTTCTGTCCCCATGACCTGCAACACTCATATAAAGAGTACCCTGCAAAGACTGATTAGACAGGTAAATACCCAAAGTCTTTCCAGGGCACACATGTCTAAAGGTACACTTTCTCACTTTGTAGCTCACATGATTTATCATCATTCTGATAGTCATACTGTATTTACCCTAAGTATTGGTACACCTTATCTACTTACCATACTTTTGTCTTAAAAATAGAGGATCTTACATGAGTGGTCATTTCATATGAAATTTATTAAACAAGCTTCGGCGAATTTCATAAATTTTATATGAAATGACCACAAATGTGAGATTCTGTTTATTGTATGACCATTTTAAATTGGACTTTATTGCCTTTAAAGTTGACAGTTGTTCAACAGAAAATGCAAATTGACATGGATGTCATCATGACTTTATTTGTTTGTTTGTTTGTGTTGAGGTTTTACGGCCCAGTCAACCCAATAGGGTCATGTCTAGCGTGGTCAGTTTACCTAACCACATGTTTACTGGGCAGGCTTAGTCCTCTAAGTGATTAACCAGTATTGTGCACATTCTTTCGCCAGAAACTGACTTCTGCCCTTCTTGAATCAGCGGAAGGGAGAGAATGACCATAGAAAATATTTCACGATCAGTCTACATGAAAGAATGTTGACGACCTCGGCGGGGGTTGAACCCGCGACCTCCTGGTCTCCAGTTGGATGGCGCATCCAACTGAGCCACCGAGGCCGGCATCATGACTTTACTTGTACCCGCCAAAATGTTATGTAACATGTGGTTAAAAGATTTTTATGACATGACCTTATGCCACTGAATAACAGTGTCATCAGATGATAATTTGAAATAGTCCATGCTGTATGTATGGCAAATAGTGTAGACCCTGATCTGTGGCCTCTGATCTGGATCTACACTGTTTGCAAAGGCCTTTCTGTCCAAATACTTAGGGTTATTATGGTAGATTTAAATCAGAGGGGTATCCAGAAATATAATTTTCTTAATTCTCTCTGAAAACATACATTGTGGGATAATATATGTTTTTCTGGAGGAATAAGAAAACATTGTAACTTTTTGGTTGAAAAACAAAAATCATCTTATTTATAGAGTTATGCTAATTATTTACTTGCAGTGATACAGTTACACAAGCTAATATTGTGGAGCTTATGTGGCAAGTGGCTTTAGGAATGGAATATTTAGAATCTAAAAAGTTTGTACATAGAGACTTGGCAGCAAGAAATGTGTTACTTGTGTCAGAACACTTTGCTAAAATAAGTGACTTTGGAATGTCTAGAGCCCTTTCACTGGATAACAACTATTATGAGGTAAGATGTTTATGTAAGTAGCAGGTCACCAGGCATAAAGGACTAGGTATTAACCTTTCTCTTGCTGAACACGACATGCCCTGTCTTAGCAAACAGTGTAGATCCAGATCAGTTGGCTTCTGAAGAAGCCAACTGGTCTGGATCTGCACTGTTTGTCATTAAATATGTGAATTTCTATCAAAAACCCAGATCAAGTAATCTGATCGGCTGGAAATTAGAAGTGGGTGTGGCATCTTAATTTATTCAGCATGATAAAGGTTAAGAGGGGTAAAGGTGCAAATAAGATGGGGTATCTAGGTAATATTTTTATTATTTTGTGATGAAAACATATGTTATAGGTACTCATTAGAAACAGCTCACAAAGGCATTTCTGATGTGTACCCACAACATATGTTTTTGTCAGGAAACAAGAAAAAGATCAATATTTTTGTTAAAAAAAAAAACAACAAAAACAAAACAGTGCCTTATCAGAAGCTATGTCAGAAGATCCTGATAAATGTATTTTTTCTTATCTTTCCATGGAAATATAATGTTGTGGGTTATTTTTAGAATTGCTGCATTAAGGCAGTTCTAACAAGTACCCACAATACATATCTACATGTAGGTTTTTTTTTTGTTTTTTTGTTTTTTGTGGAGAAATAAGAAAAAAATAATTAGTTTTTGGTGGAAAAATAAGATATATATCGGAGAGAAAGAGTTTTCATTGCCATGGCTGCCAGCTTTGTTCTGTAATACATTATCTCCAGAAAAAGGGAATAATTTGCACCCAATGTCAAACGGATTTTAAAGGAATGACCCTTGAGAGCAGTGAACACACACCGGCAAAATTTGAAAGTAGTGGAAGAGTCATGTTTTTTGGGCCAGACTAGCTATTTTTGACGAATTAGGCCAAAATAAATAAAAATAGGACAGACCATATTATCTGGAAAAATAAGGAAAGTGTATTCAGAATTTTGTCTTTATTTTTTTTATTTTTCCCAGAAAATAGGATTTGGCATTTCATACAAATTTTCTCTGAAGAAGACATTTTGCATGAAATGTTTGATCCTATTTTCTTTGAGGATGCAGGGGAGGGGGTGAAATGTCATCAGTTTGTTGTTTGATGAATTTGCCTAGAAAGTTGCAGTGGTTAAAATACTTATTCACTGATACTGATATTTCCAGGCAAAGGAGGCTGGAAAATGGCCTTTGAAGTGGTACGCTCCAGAGTGTGTTTATTATTGGAAGTTTGATTCCAAGTCCGACGTCTGGAGCTATGGTGTCACGCTGTGGGAGGCTACATCTTATGGCGAGAAACCTTATCAGGTAAAATTGTTTTCTTGTTTTAACCCTTGTCATGCTAATTAAATTAAGATGCCATACCCACTTCTAATTTCCAGCCAATCAGATTACTTGATCCAGGTCCTTGATAGAAATTCACATATTGAATGACAAACAGTGCAGATCCAGATCAGTTGGCTTCTTTAGAAGCCAACTGATCTGGATCTGCACTGTTAAGACAGGGCATGTCATATCAGCAAGAGAAGGGTTAAGTCTAAGCTATAAATGCAAGCTATTTTTGCCTGCTCACCTGGGTATAAACGCTTGGAGAAAAGGTAACTTTCATAGAGGACTTGTTAAGGAGGAGTATTTGGTGATCATTCTGGGATATTTTTCCTTCATTTCTTATTTCCATAAAAACATGTTGTGGGTACTCATTATCAGTGCCTCACACAACATATATTTATGGGGAAATTGAGAAAATTATCTCAAATTTATCATCAAACACTCTTCCTTTACCAGTCATCTGCTTTCATTTTTTGTCTATTTAAGTAATGGGAGAAAATCAGTTTAATGTCACTAATAATCTGATATAGCTGTCTATCTGTCTGGGGAAATAATAATATAATGAGCATTTTTATATTAAGAAAACAATAGACAATAGTTCAGTTTTAGAATCTGTATATTTGTGGACACAGACCCTGATCGGATGCATTTAAATGCACTCCAGGCTGTTGAATTAAAAAATATGATAAATTACCAGGGCCCAGTTGTTCAAAGCATGGTTAGCTTAACAAGCTTGTGACAAATTCATTAACTGTTGTAGTTAAGGTATTTTCAAATACATTGATATTTTTGCTGCAAAAATATGACTAGCAAAAGCTGCTCACATTTTTTTCAGCAAAAATTATCAATGTATTTGTCATATTTAAAGATAGAAATTTTAACATCACGTTAGCTAACAACTTCATTAAGTTTTGATCTACTGGGCCCAGTTTGCTTCTTGAGGCTATATGATCTGCAACTGGAGAAAATGTACATTATGGTGTTTGGCTAGAAAACACTTAGATGAGCCGCCAGATCTGCTCAGTCTGATCAGTTTGCTAATCCACCTCAAGAAGCATTGGATCCTGTGAGGAATGATCAGGGCCCAGTTGGTCAAAGCATTGTTAGCTTAATGAGCTTGTAAGTGGTCAAAATATTAACTGTTCTAGTAAGTACAATATCTAATTCAAAGGTATTTTTGCTGAAAAATGTGAGTAGCTTTTGCAAATGCAAAAGCTACTCACATTTTCTCAGAAAAAGTATTAGGGTACATGCCATATTTAATGATCAAAGTTTTAACAATATGTTAATTAATGACATCATTAGTTCTGAACAACTGGGCCCGGACTGTTCAGTTGTGCAGGCTGATGGTGGGTTTTGCTGAGGCTTTTGAGTACATTTTTGCACATTCTGGTATTACATCTACCATATTTAACCTAAGTATTTGGACACATTAGTGGGGGTGGTTGGGTGGTGCGAAGGTGTCGTGTATCTCACGTCACCAGGGCGTCCAACTGATATTGGCTTACAGTTGAGCAAGGCCTGCTATCCTTGTAGCAGGTAAGATTAGAGGAGGAATGTTTTTATTTCTTCTGTTTCTTCACTTTCACTCCTCTTCGTCTTTCTTCCCTGTCCCTCTCTTTCATCTTTTCTACTATCTCTTCTATCTCTTTTCTCCCTTTCTCTGGGAGACGACACAAAATGACCCACAAGGGTTGACGTGTCGTTAAACCCCAACTCAATCAATGGACACATTAGTGCGGGCCTCGGTGGCTCAGTTGGATGCGCTGTCCGACTGGAGACCAGGAGGTCGCGGGTTCAACCCCCGCCGAGGTCGGCAACATTCTTCCGTGGAGATTGATCGTGAAATATTTTCTACGGTCATTCTCTCCCTTCCACTGATTCAAGAAGGGCAGTTGTCAGCTTCTGGCGAAAGAATGTGCACAATACTGGTTAACCGCTTAGAGGACCAAGCCTGCCCAGTAAACGTGTGGTTAGGTAAACTGACCGCTCTCGACATGACCCCATTGGGTTGACTGGGCTGTAAAACCTCAACACAAATGGACACATTAGCTCCTTACCATACTTCTAAAATTTGAACGTCCATTTTTGGGTTGATTGTTTGCAATCTAGTCATAATACACTTCAACCTCTTTATAACACAGTTCATTATTACACGGTTTTGGATATAACACAGTTCAAAGATGGATCCCAAAAATGTATAGATTATATTGAAAAATGACCATAAATGGTCATTTTTCAATATAATCTGTACATTTTTGGTTTGGATATAACACGGTTGTTTAACTAACACGGTTTATGCTATGGACCCCAACAATAGTGTTATAAAGAGGTTGTGGTGTATACATAAGTCAAAATTTCGTTAAGGTTATTGTCCATGTGATTATAATTGACCAAAGAAATCAAACTGCATGTTTGTATGAAATACAGGTAACAGTTATTTATAGCCACTTTTCTTGTCACTGTGATGTCAGAGTTCTGTGTAAAGAGGGTTATCTATAAAACCTGGACTGGGACATTTGCAAACAGTGTAGACCGAGATCAGACATTGCAGATCTTTGCCACATTCTGCAGCATCTGACCTGGTCTACACTGTTTACAGGGGATTTGTGTCAATAATTAGAGTTATTAGGGTATACCTGAGTTTTTGTTACTGAATTTCAAGGCTCTGGGACACAGAAGTTGGACTTACATGCTATACATGTCTGGGTCAATTTGTAGAGTATTTGAACTTTTGCATGTTTCTCATGTTTAAAAAATTTTTAACATTATATTTTGGCAATTTTCTTTCAGAGAATGAAGGGTCAGGAGATTTTGAAATTCCTTGTAGATGACAACAAAAGGTTAGCAAAACCAGAACTTTGTGATGATGAAGTTTATCATGTCATGTTGGGCTGCTGGGAATATGAGTAAGTGTTTATTTTTGTTTGTTTTATATATGATGAAGAGTTGTTTTCTTTTATATAAAAAAAATAAGTGGATGAAAGAAAGAAAGAAGCATGGGTTGGAAATGCCAGTAGGAAGATGCCATGATGATTATAGATATGAGCTGTACGGTAAATGTCCTAAAATTATATACAAGAAAGTTGCCGACAAAATGTCATATGCAAACAGTATAGACCCAGATCAGGGTTTATGCTGTTTGCCATTCCACTCAGTGTTTTAGGAAACAACTGCATAAAAAGCAAAATTTAGGCCAAAATAGTATGGAAGTAATATTTTACCATCTTTTAGGTTGGTTAATTTTTTTTGTTGCACCATTGAGTACCACTGTGAAACAAAGGTGGTAAACAGTGACTGTAGGACACAGCAAAAATATAAATGAAGATATCAGGAAATCACAGTGGTTCAGTCGGATACTCGTCCGACTGGTGATCAGGAGGTCCCAAGTTTGATCCCTGCCAGGTCCGGCAACATTCTTTCATTGTGATTGATCATGAAATAATTTCTATGGTCATTCTCTCCCTAACTACAGATTCAAGATGAGCAGTCATTAGTTTCTGATGAAAAAATGTGCACAAGTATTGGTTAACTGCTTAGAGGACTAAACCTGTCCAGGAAAAGTGTTGTTAGGTAAAGACCATGCTGGCATGACCCTAATGGGTTGACTGGGCCCTAATACCTCAGCTCAATCAGTCGAGACCACAATCATGAAGCAAAGCCCTACCAAGCCACCAAAAGAAGAAAAGATGAGAAACAAAGACAAGATACAATGGCATGGGTTCAATAAACGACATACAAACACAGGAATTCAAAAGAACTGCCTCGGAGCAGTCAGCAGATCCACAACTGAGGGCCATAAACTAGTTCTACATGATTGCAACCTCATCCTTAATTCTGACAGAGCTCAAAATTACAGCAGTCCTCTACCTCATAAGTGAAACATTATAGTAAACACACACACACACACACACACACACACACACACACACACACACACACACACACACACACACACACACAGACACACACACAACTGGAAGTATTCAGTTATTCTTATCAATATTATCCTTAACGGTTGTACCTTTAGCTCTAGATAAGACACTTTTTCAACTAAAAAAAAAAAATTGATATTTTTCTTATTTCTCCATAAAAACATATGTTTTGGGTACTTATTGCGTAATAAGAAAAATGTGATGTGATATCTCCTCTTATCTGTTGCTATGCATACCTCCAAGGTTTTCTCTTATATTTTGGCAGTTTAGACCTCAGACTATATATTGGACTCTCTAAAGTTGGGGAAAGTGTCCTGAATGAGGCATGCATTAGCAAACTGAAATTAATTTTGTTTGTTACTGGCTATTCAATTTAATATATTTCTCACTTAAAGGACAAGAACTTATCAGGGCCCAGTTATTCAAAGCATTGTTAGCTTAACAAACTCGTTAGTGGTCAACATGTTAACTGTTCTCGTAAGTACAATATCTAATTCGCAGGTATTTTTGCTGAAAAAATGTGAGTAAGTTTTGCAAATGCAAAAGCTACTCACACTTTTTCAGCAAAAATATTAGCGTATATGCCATATTTAATGATCAAAGTTTTAGCAATACGTTAACTAACGACATTGTTAATTTTGAACAACTTGGCCCTGGGAAATAATTAACAGCTTTTAAACATCAAATCCCTGTAGCATATTGAAGGATCCCTTCTCCAGTCTAGGTAAAAAAGAATCCCTTGAACCCTGCTTTTTCAGACCCCAAGGGAAACCCCTTATAACTCCCTACTGTACTTCCAAAAATTGTATGCAAGTTTGTTTACTTACATGCATAGCTCCAGTTAAGAGGGAGTATCCACATAATATTTTTCTTATTTCTCCATGAAAACATATGTTGTGGGTACACATTAGAAGTGCCTCAGTGAGGTGCATCTAATGAGTATCCAAACATATGTTTTCATGAAGAAATAAGAAAAATACATGTATCAATATTTTTCGGTTAAAAAAACCCCTTAATCTGAAGCTATGTTATATATACTTCAAAATGTTAAGAGGTGCCATCACATATATAGAAGAAAGTGATGTTAGAATGGCAAATGCTAGAGACCGTAATAAGACTGTTTCTTTATGAGCAGTTTGTTATGGGTCTGTGCTCTCTGGTCATTCGTGTTGTCCAAATATTCTGGTAAAATACATTACTGTGAATGTTCTGAAATTTTGTACACCAACTTGTCCAGTGAAATGGGATAGGAGCAGTCTGATCAGGGTCTCCACTGTTGCCTTTCCATGAAGTATTTGTGGAATAAATGCACAGAAAAAAATAGGCAAAAATACATAGCATAAATTTTAGAACATTTACAAACATAGCTTTCCAGTATTAAATATATGTTGTTGTTTTTAATTTATGACCATGACTCATCTGTTGTCCTTCTCCTATTTCAGCAAGCTAGACAGACCTGACTTCAAAGAAATTGCAAACTTAATGAATCGTCACTACAAAAGGCTAGTGTCAGAGTCAAGAAGCTAGCAGAGTTACTGTCCACAAAAGAGAAGATTTCTAAATTATGTCAAATGAGGCCTGTTTTGAGACATTTTCCCATAGGTGAAAACAACAATATTTTCCCATAGTTAGAAACAACAATATTGTCCAAGGGGTGACAACAAAAATATTTTCCCATAGTTGGAAACAACAATATTTTTCCATCGGTGTGAGATCTGCCATACATGCAGCAAGCCAGCTACCTATAAGGGAGCCCACTGATGTGGATGTTGCCCCTGTTCCTGCACATTAATCAAAAATCCATTGATGATGATAATCAGTGAAAATATTTTCCCATAGGTGAAAACAACAATATTTTCCCATAGGAGAAAACAGTATTTTCCCATGGGTGAAAACAACATTTTCACATAGGGAAAAACAACAATATTTTCATGTGTGTTTCCCATAGTTGATATTATTTTCTTGTAGGTGAAAACAGTATTTTTTCGTATTTGAACAGTGAAGACATAGCAGACTGCACATATGTGTAGTCTATCCTGAATCTTCACTGTTCATCTATGTAAAACAGTCTTAAAAGGCTACCTCTGTTAAGAAACCACCTTGTGTATAGACCATGTGAATTTGCAACCATTTGAAGAAAATATGCTTTTTCTAGACTGTATTAAGAAACTGACTGTCTTAAAAGATCGTATTTTAAAACTCCATTGGATGGTCTTTTAACCGTCAAATTGCTAAGCAGATTTGTAACAGATATTCTAAAATCAATTCTGTTATTTTTCAGAAAAAATATGTCAAGTCTTGTTTTCTCTGAACCAAGCAGATGATTCACATGAAATGTCAAGCCATATTTTCTCTGAGTCATCTGCTGTAGTTGTCATTAGGTTTTTAAGGTTTAAGACAGATTCAGTTGTATAATGTTGGTATAGAATGTGTGTAAAACTGATCATGTTGCATGGATACACCAACTGATCTGAATCTTCATTACGGTTAATGTCCTATTTATTCCGTACTTTTTTGACTTAAATTTTTTTTTTTTTTTTTTCTGCATTTATCTTAAAATGCTTAGTGGAATGGTAAACAGTGAAGACCCTGATTAGACTGCTCCAGGAGCAGTCTGATCTGGGTCTGCACATTTGCATATAACATTTGTCAGAAACTTTGGTATTCAAAATTTTAGGACATTTACCGTATTCACATATGGGGAAATGTTGATTTAAATTGGCCTCAAATGGAGCAAGAGCTCATAAAGCCAATACAGTTGACTCTCATTATCTCGAAGTCCAAGGGACTCTCTGAAATACTTTGAGATATCCATACATCGATATATCAGATTTGCAGAATTGAGGAAAAAATAAATCTAACAACTACATTTTACAAATGAATATACTATTAGACTCCTGAAGTAGATATATTGAAAATATTGTGGAAAAGAGGAGAAATTGCTCCTTGCTCCATAGGAGCAATTTTCCACAATATTTTGTTACCTGTTGTTTGATTTCCATAATAAAACAGGGACCAGATTTTCACTTCGAGATAAGCGGTTAATCCAGATAAGTGAAGTCGAGATAACATAAGTCGACTGTAGTAGAGCATTGTAAATAGAAAATGTGAAGATGGCATTTACTTGGTTTCTTAAGATGAACACACCTTCATGTTAGATATTTTAAAGACTGCAGAATCAATAACTACTGCAAGTCTGTAATGCAAAGCATGCTGGGTAAAAATTTCAGCAGACAACATTTTAAATTTTTTTTCTTATAAATTTAATATATCAAAATGTTGTCTATTGAATTTGCCCATAGCATGCTAAGTGTTAATGCAAAGAGGTCTTCCATAATTATGTTACATTATGTATATCTTGTAAGATAATGATGTTTGATGTTTTAGTGTTTTACATCCCATTAACAGTATTTTAATTGTTTTAGGACAGTGATGAGGTTATACATGAAAATTGTTTTGTGCAAGGAAATAATATACACATATCTCCAGATAATACACTTTTTTCAACAAAAATTTTTCTGGAACACTGATGGCTTGTTTACCATGGCTAATTTAAACTCATTTTAGAGTCCCTACAAAATTCTTCCAATAGCTCAAGAAAACAAATATTTAGGGAATTTTTTTATTTTATCATGAAATTGTATGTAGTGTGTACTCATTAGAATCACCTCATTGAAGAAATTCTAATGAGTACACTCAACATACCATTATTGTGTAGATAAAAGGATTTCCCTAAATTATCACCATTTGGGTCCTGATCTGGGGCCATGATTAACCCTCAGTGGCTCAAACTACCCATATCTCGAACTAATTTCCATGGTCCCAAAGATGTTCGAGCCATTGAAGTTTGACTGTATTTCTCTTATTTCTTCACAAAAACAAATGCTTTGGTACTCATTAGGAGTGGCTCATTGAGCTGCTCCTAATGAGTACTCACAATATATGTTTTCATTGAGAAATAGAAGAAATATTTATCTAGATACTCTTACTTATCCAGAGCTATGCATACATATAGTCATGTAGTCATGAGAAGAATTCAGCCCCTGATGTTGACTGCTAGATCAGTAGGCAGGCCGCGCCACTACCCCCTCCTGTGATGTGATAAGGAGGCAGCATGTCACCATCAACTCTTTGTTTCACATGAGTTATATATTTTGAACAAAAAGGTGAGACTTCAATTTTAGGGGGAATGGATACACTTACAAGGGAGATAATACTTTCAAAAGAAAGAAAAAAATAAGGGAGATAACTCATTCAAAATTGCATTTGTTCCATTCTGAAAAGGAGTCTACCCTAAAAAGGAAAGAATTTGCTCCCCCTGGGAGCAAATTCTTTCCTTTTTAAAGTAGACTCCTTGTCAGAAGGGGATTGGGTTACAGGAATGCAAACAGGAAGTCACAAAAGTTGGGTCCCTTGTCACAAATGGCAGAAAATCTGCCATGTGTATCCAGTCCCCTTAAAGAAGGAAGGTTAGATTTGAGAAATAAAAGAGTGATATTCAGCTTTAAAGATAGAAAGTCCTTGTATTGTCAGGGTGAAATTACCTGTAAAACTGAATTTTCAAATTCGTAAAGTGTTAAACTCACATATGAAGAGTTGTCAGGTTTGGCAGCACCAGTGAAACATCGTTTGTAAATGTTAATGAAGAAATGTTAATTCTCAATCAGTATTGTCTTAGAAAACCTGGATGTATAGGTCTAGGTTAGACACTTTGTTTAACCAAATATGCATTGTTTTACTTATTTCTTCATGAATATGTGTGCTATGGATGCTAATAGAACTGACAGACATAAGACTGCAGTGAGACAGCACTATACAAGAGCATCAGTTCGAACCGTCAAATCCAGACACTGTCATGACTGAAAGATTGATGACTGTGATGTTAAACCTCAACTCAAACAGACATATCTTCAGGAAAAACATGTTGTGAGTACACATTAGATTTGCCTCAGTGATGATTGAGGCAATACTAATGAATACACACAACATATCAATTTGTGGAAGAGAAAAAGAAGAAATTTGTATTTATGTTGATATTATCTTGAGCGTTGGACCATGGCAAACAAAAGGTACCTTGTTACTTGCAAAATGCACAAGGCTAGACTAGCTTGCAGTTAACTCTTAGCATACAGGGTAAATATTTTAGATCACAGTTTGAAATATTTTCTTATTTTTCTCAGAAAATAGGATTTGACATTTCATGTGAATTGACAGTCTGGTCAAATGCCAAAGCCCATTTTCAGAGAAAAATAAGAAAACAAATATCTTCAGTTTCATGTCTGCAAAATTTTCCCAGAGAGGCTGAAGGTTAAACAGACTGATCAGTCAGCACATTGTGCACACATAATCTCTGCATGTTGTCCCCCTATCTTTACTGTGTATAACATAATTGTCTCCCTTTAAACCTTGTCTTGTTCAATGAATTAAGATGCCACGCCCACTTATAATGGTCAGCCAAACCAACTACTCAATCCAGATTGTTGATATAAGTTCACATACGGAATGATGAACAGTGCAGAGCCAGATCAGTTGCCTTCAGAAGCCAACTGATCTGGATCTGCACTGTTTGCAAAAATGGGGCATAGCCAGGTTCAGCAGGACAAGAGTTAACATAAATGGCTAGCAACCAATGAAAGTGAAGGCACCCACAAAAATCTAATTGTAACAAACATTTCATGCTGATTTTTACTTGTATATTTTAAAGGTATTTGGCAGTGTTTGTCTGAAGCAAATTAACTGTTACTCATGTAGGCATGGTTAAGTATGCCCTGCTGATCAAGGACTCCACTTTCAAGTTAAGGAATCATTAAAGTGTGTAGATGATTGGGATGATTAGCAAAGAGCCTGATTAAACTGTGGCTATATATGTTATTTACCCTAAACATTTGGACACCCGGGCCCAGTTGTTCAGAGCATCCTTAGCCGAACAAGCTTGTTAATGACAAACTTGTTATCTGTTGTAGCTAAGGTATTTTGAAATTTGTACATTGATTTTTTTTGCTGCAAAAATGTGAGTAGCTTTTGCAATGCAAAAGCTACTCACATTTTTACAACAAAAAATATGAATATATCTGCCAAATTTTAACATAGAAATTTTAATGTCACTTTAGCTAACAACTTTGTTAAGTTTTGAACAACTGGGCCCTGAACTTTTTACCATACTTGTCCTAAAATTTGAACACATCCAATTTATTATCAATTGATGTGTCTAAAAACTGTGTGAGTGGCAAACAGTGTAGCTCCTGATCAGATGCCACATTATGTGGCATCTGATCAGGATCTACCCTGTTTGTTACTGCATCTGATCTGGGTGTACACTTTTTGCACAGGTCTACCTGTCGACTTAAGGTAAATACAGTAAGCAGATCTGGGAGTTTGCTTATGATACTTGCCCAAAAGATTCTATTTCTCAATTTCTCACAGCGTGGCCCATGTTTTGTTTTTTTTCTATTGCATAATTTTTTTGTTGCACAATTATTGCAGCAAGCACATTTTTTAATGCATAATAGTTTGAAAGCTTTAACCAGTGAAATAGTATTATTATTTCAGAGGAGTAATATTTGGGCTATGCCATGCAAAAACATGTCTTCGGGCATATGGGGACAGCAAAGGCCCAGATTAGCCTGCGCATCCGTGCAGTCTGATCAGGGCCTTCACGGTCTGCTAACAGAATCATTGGATACTACAGAATGTATGAATAGAGAGTAAAGACCTGGATGATACTTTGTGCATGCGCAGGATGATCTGAATCCTCACATTTTGTGCATGTTTGAAGGCACTTTTTCGCTTGACGCAGCCCATTTGATTGTTGCTAGAAGTGGGAACTCATTTGTAAATTATCATTGTTTACTTGAATGACAAATGAGCTAGCACATGATAAAATCAACAAAATGACATGTGTGCCCAGCGCAGACACAGATCAGCCTTGACATCTGCCCAGTCTGATCAGAGTCTTCACTGCACTCTAAGGTAGCTAAGGACCAAAACTTTCTTCATGTGGACTGTGGACACTCTGATCAGAAGGTGTGGATGCCCAGGCTGATCTGAGTCTTCGCTGGGAGCATATGTCATTTTGTTCATATACATGTATAGTGCTGGCTCAAATGAAAATCATATCACTGTGCATGATAGAGATTCTTACTATACCGAAATTTTTATAGGACTCATATAGAATCACAGTTCTTTTGTTGAATGCCTGTGGACATGAAGATTCTTGTTGTTTTATTGCTGTACCATGGCTACAATTACCACCACAGCTGCATCACAGCGAGAGCTTTAACCCTTGCCATGTTGAATAAATTAAGATGCCATGCCCATTTCTAATTTTTAGCCAATCAGATTACTTGATCCAGGTTGTCGATGCAAATTCACATACTGAATGGCAAACAGTGCAGATCCAGATCAGTTGGCTTCTTCAGAAGCCAACTGATCTGGATCTACACTGTTTGCAACGGCAGGGTATATTTGGGTTCAGCAGGACAAGGGTTAAGATTTAAAGGGCGAATACAAAGAAATTTAAAATATGGTTAGTTTTCAGGGTGTTGATAGAATGCTTTAAGAGAATTATTTTGTTGAAATCCCCATCAAAAAATTCCAATCCAATCAAAAGTTATGGTGATTAATTTACGATACCTACCTTTTTTCCTGTTAGAGTAACCTCCCTTGGATTGTGTATTGATTAAGGCCCACAATGCAATATTCTGTGATGTCATAGTGGAACTTAAATTTTAAATTGAAATTTTAAACAGGAATATTCTGCATTTCCTTGTATGCTACATAGTTTTTCTCCTTAACCATTATTGATATTGGTCTCTGTCCACAAATAAGCCCATGAATAGAGAATTTAACTCAAAATTTAATCAGTTATTTAAATTTAAAGCTAAATTTTAAAATGTTTAAAACTTGATTATTTTTTAATAATAGTGAATTTTGGGTGTATATCATATAAATGAATACCAAAAAAAGTCAATTTTGGCAAATTATTAAGCATTGTAACTGGATTTTAAATTATTTTAATGAAATTTTTAAATTTGAAATGTAACACTTTAAATGGAAAATAAGAGTTAAATTCCTATGTATATTAGTTTAAAGGAGTTGAATAAATTAAACAATGTGAAAACTGAATTGATGCAGATTAAAAAGCAAAAAATATTGGCAATTTAAAAAAGTTTAAAATTTTACTGTTCCCTTATGATGTCATAAAAGGGCTCATGAATATTAATGAGGCAGCCTGAATTCAATCCTCTTGGATGTAAAATATCAAATTTCAAATCGCAATATTTCAGAAACCGTTTAAGATAATTTGATGCGGTTTTCGGCAGTCACCTCCTTGCTGAAGTGCCCTTAAATATTTAGTAGAATTAAAACCTTCGTATTTGCTTAGCGTCCTGTATAAAAAGTTAAGGAGACAACATTTTGAAACAGTTTTCTTATTTTCCTAGAAAATAGGGTTCAAGAAGTCATACAAATTGTCTCATAATGAGACAATTTGCATGAAATGTGAAACCCTGTTTTGAGGGGGAAAAAAGAAAAATGTCAGTTTGCTGTGTGCTGAATTTTCTTTTCACAGCGAGTGCTCAAGGTTTAGAATTAAACATTTTAATACACCAATCATGTTCAGTCATGGCAGCATGTGAAAAAGTACGTTTTTACTTATCATGTAATAGTCTTGTGGTAGACTCAAGGTACCAGTCATCAGCTGGGGAATAGTTGTTGATATTCACCCTTAAAGTGCCAAGAAAACCTGCATCTGAAAATGTCATCTGTTTATGTCGTCTGCTGAATATTCTTGCAAACTTTTTGAACCTATTTTTGCATACAGGCAAACAGGGTGGACCCAGATCAGACTGCCAGGAGCAGTCTGATCTGGGTCCACACTGTTTGCAGAAATGACTTATAAAATCACAAGCAGATGAGAAAGCAGACGACAATTGTTGTGATTGGTGCTTTAAGGGTTAAAGAAGTTAAATATTATGAGCATGTGGATAAATAGAAAGTATAAAATACTTGGACTTATTGTTAACTTTTACTGACATCAAGATGTTATTCTCTGAGAAAGTTGGGTAGATGCAGAAACGCATGTGTCACAAATACCGAAGATATATGACATCTGTGCAACCCTGCATGCTAGATAGATAAAATGAATGACAAGAAAAATCATACTTTTGAAGCATATTTTCTGTACAATTGTTTTGAGATAAGGCACAAAGGATCGAAATCAACAACTTAGTTTAAGTTTTTCAATAATTGAGATCCAATCATGCAAGGCTAGGATGACATAACTGCTAAATTCGCTCATTTTTAGGTCTAAAATTCTGCCATTTCATTGATTTTTTTAGCCCTGTACTGTGCCAAAATCCATTTCTTGTGTCTGTTACATAGTGTGCATCAACTACATGCAAATAAATAATCAGCAGTTTCAGTTAAAATGATCAGTACATGTACATAGAACAAAAACTTATTTGATTTTATAGTTGATTGCTTCTATCATAAAAGTGGTCCCCAGTCTACTTTATTATTTCATTGAAGGTACCAAGCTACTTTTGCAATATGGAGAAACATCTATGAAAAATATTAGATATGTCATTTTCAATTTAGTTTTGTTTTCTGCAAAATAGTAGGATGATTGACAACTGGTACCCCAATGAGTAGCCCCAATGAGTAGCAATGCTTGTCATTTTCCTTTGGTGCTTTAATATGATGTCAGCAGCTCATGCTCTTGACATCAGTAAAAATGGTATTATTGACATTTTGATTATGATGTTAGTCTTTTTGTTAGGTATCTACCAAATCCATTTTGCATTTGCTCTTAATATACCCTAAACAGTCATTTATTCCTTGTGTTTCTGCTTTTTTTTTATTTTTTTTTTTTTCATAGATGACTGGTCCCCTTAAACTATAGTTATTTAATATGTTGTTTATTTTAACCCTTAACACTTGTCCTGCTGAACCCGGATATACCCTGCCATTGCAAACAGTGTAGATCCAGATCAGTTGGCTTCTAAAGAAGCCAACTGATCTGGATCTGCACTGTTTGCCATTAAGTAAAGGAATTTATAGTAACAATTCAAATCCAGCAATCCAATTGGCTGACAATTAGAAGTGGGTGTGGCATCTTAATTTATTCAGCATGGCAAGGGTTAAAGTACAGCTACAACAGCAGCAGATGACATTCTTTTTTTTCTCTTTTTAATTAGAAAATATTTGACATTTCATGTGAATAGTCTGCCTACCAAACAGTTAACATGAAATGTCAGACTTTATTTGCCTTGAAAAATAAAATAAATTTTTTTTTAGAGTGTCATCTGCTACAAGTTTGAATGGTGCTGTAAGGGTTAAATGGTTTTTTATCAGTACATGTATTTGTTGCACCCATTGTAAAGCTATAAAACATCTACTGTATTTACCTTCAGTATTGGGACACCTTATCTACTTACCATACTTGTCTTCAAATTTGAAATAGTTCTACCTTTTGATGTGTCTAAAATATTGCTGTATGCATTACGAAAACACACCTATTCAAATATATTGAAAATTTTACAACCAAAAAAGGAAAAAAATCAGATAAAAAATTCTGATATTTTTCATATTTCTGCTCAAAACATAGATTGTAGGGACTCGTTAGAACTGCCTCGGCGAGGCAGTTCTAACGAGTACCCACAATCTATGTCTTTTTAGCAAAGTAAGAAAAATAATGTATACCCCTGTAAACCCCAGTTTTACTGTATAAAAGTGGGGTTTAAGGGGGTCTTAATTACATAGGCATGTTTTCGTGATGGGATGGCAAACAGTGTAGATCCTGATCAGAATTCTGCAGCATCTGATCTGGGTCTACACAGTTTGCAAAGACTTATCTGTCCCAATACTTAGGGTTATTACGATAATCATTCCAGTTTTACTCATTTGTTCTGATTTGCTTTAATATGTCTAATCATTCCGATATTATTTGTTAATAATTTTAAAACATATCTCCATTCCATTGTTACATATTTATACATTTGATTGTTTTAATTCTTAAGCACCATGCACAACTGGTACATAGCAGAAGACATCCTAATTTTTTTGTTGCCCCTACTTAAGCAAGCAGGTGTTATATAGGCATCTAGTTTTCCAACCATTCATCTGTTATCTGTTAACATTTGCATCAACTCTAGATTGCAAGTCCATTCTTGAATAACTATTACACCTACAGATCTTACCTGGCATACACTGTCTCCTCAGTATGGACTCAAACTATGGGGTTAAGCATTGTTTAACCTGGACTCATCATCATCACTGAATGTCTTGGTCATTTTTTTACATCAACCCAAGTATTTTGCTCCTCAGATCAACTGTATCTCCTACAGTCATCAAACCTTGCATACACTTCCTCCCTTAAAGGGACTCAAACACTGCAGTAGCATTTTATGTCCTGTATTTCTGGTCTAATGACTGTAACTTTTATATCAGCCCTAATCTTTAGATCCATTTTTGATTAACCACTCCCTGGGCAAATTCAGCAGATGACAAATTGATGATATTTTTCTTATTTTTCCCAGAAAACAGGATTTGATGTTTTATGCAAATTGTCTCCACTGGAGACAATTTGCATAAAATGTCAAATCCTGTTTTCTAGGAAAAATAAGAAAAAATAATTCAAAATGTCATCTGCTGAAAATTTTACCCAGAGTACTAAGTGTTAACCACAGTCATCAAACCTGTTATGCACCTCAGATACTGTGGAATCATTTTCTGACCTACTTATCACAGTCCATCGACTTAGTCATTCTTTACATGAATTTTAATGCTAACTGGGCCCAGTTGTTCAAAGCTAACGATGTCGTTAGTTAACGATTCGTTAAAATTTACATCGAGTGATACGCAAATATGCTGAAATTTTTTGCTGAAAAAATATCAGAATACTGTATATTGAATCCAGTAGAACAGTTAACGAAATGACCCTTAACGAGCTTGTTAAGCTAATGACGCTTTGAACAACTGGGCCCAGGTTAACATTCCAGTTGTATGTTATTTTTATGTTATGAAAGTTCATATTAATGTTACACCTACGCACATCCTTTAATTCTTTTCATACTGATGTTAACTTTAGCACTGTCTTGGCAAATTCAGCAGATGACAACAAATTGATATTTTATTTTCTGTGATAAATATTTTAAAATGCCATCTGCTGCTAGTTTAGTAGGTCAAAGGTTAATTGTGATATTAGCTGGGAGCCAGTAAAACCTATAAAATGCTAGGAAGATTAAAGCCAGTATTTTTTTTTTTTTTTTTTTAAAAAAGCACATTTAGTAATCAGTTAGTAATCGGACACCAAAAAAAAAAATTACCGTAATAACCCTAAGTATTGGGACAGATAGGCCTTTACAAACTGTGTAGACCCAGATCAGACACCACAGAATGCAGCTTCTGATCAGGGTATACACTATTTGCCATACAAATAGTAATATTTAGACACATCAAGAGATAGTTGAACGGACTATTTTAAATTTTAGGACAAGTATGGTAAGTAGATAACGTGTCCCAATACTTAGGGTAAATACAGTAAAGGTAGCTGTCAATGCACAGTTAGAGAAAATGTGCCTCTTCTTCTTGTGCAAAGTTTTAACACTATCAGGTACCCAAGGCACAAGAAGGGTAAATAAAAAATCCATCAGTTTTGTTAGCTAGTATGGTAATCATTGTCTGTAAAAATTATGTGGCTTCATGAGCCGTCTACTGAACCAATATGAGCTACTTTTGTACACGTGTCATTACAGTATTGTATTTGATACTTGAAAAGAGCCACCTACTTTAATGCTCTGCATGCTGGGTAAAATTTTCAGCAGACGGCATTTTGAAATATTTTCCTGATTTTTCCCAGAAAAATAGACTTTGACATTTCATGCAAATTGTCTCCTGAGGAGACAATTTGCATGAAATGTCAAAGCCTATTTTCTGGGAAAAATAAGAAAAATACTGTCAGTTTGTTGTCTGCTGAATAAGCCTAGAGAGTTGTAATGGTTAAGATGTGGAACATTTTACTTCAGTTCTTTTCTGATGATCCCAGGTGACAAAGACCCTGATCAGACTGTGGGAATGCTTAACCCTTAAAGCCCCAAGCAAAATTTGGAGCAGACAACATTCTATCTTTATTTTTCACAGAAAATAAGTCTTGACATTTCATGTGAGCTTTCTGCAGAGCAGGCATAGCAGACAATTCACATGAAATGTCAATACTTATTTTCTTCAAAAAATGGAAAAAAAAAAGAAGAAAATATTGTTTGCTGCAATTGTGATTGGCACTTTAAGGGTTAGGTTGATCTGGGCCTTTTTTATTAACTTCTATGCACATTCCATTCTGTTCTGTTCTATGCCAGCTACATCGGTGTTGGATTTTATACAACTAGCCTCGCTAGATAAACACAGCAGACGACTGTTTTCTTGAAATGGTTTTAGGCAATAATTTCTTTATATTCCTGTGGTTCAGTGCTTATTAATTTGATTATACAATATGACTGATCACGGAATACGTTATAAAGAATAGATGCACCAAATATCCCATTGTAAACAATATCCCACCCACAGTGAGCAGTGTTGTCAGATGGATTGTCATACACATCTAATCAGGTTTCTGTAATGTTACAAAGGAACTATAAGAAAAAATAAATAACAATATATAATTAGTTTTCATATATTTCATATATTTTAAAATGATGTTGTTTTCACATATAAATAGGAAACAAAAAAAATATTTTTTACATTTTCTGATTGGGGCTGATATGAATTTTCCACCCACCTGAGATAATGATCAAAATTGATCGACTCAGTACCAGAAGATAGATAGATAGATAGGGGCCATAAGTGCGGCAGCACTTGTGTTCACACTGAAAGCTGTAAAACAGTAGCGAGTCTGGCACACAGTCTCGCCAGACTGTAAAAAACAAAATTCAACTTAAAGTGCCAGATGCATGTTAAAATATCCAAGAAAATACACAGATCTAGCAATATGCAGATTCCTGCTTGAAATTTCATGTGATTTAGGCATATGCAGGAAGGCTCTTCTTACAATGCAGTTCATATTTATAGTGAAGAGTGAAGAACTGAAAATTCATATCAGCCAATTTGATCAGGATTTGGACTGTTCATTTACAGCATCTTTGAAAAGTGTAGAGTTTACTGGTGAAAGTGATAGCCCTGATCACTGCTAACCAAAAAAGTTGCATCAGTCCTCATTTCAGAAGCAGTGTGAAATGAATTTAACAAATACAAAACAGTCTTTCCTGTCATCATGCATTGTTAAGCCTTAAAGTGCTGGGCAAAATTGTAACAGAAGGGACAGTCTAAATTTTCTTTATTATTTTTCATGAAGCTTGACCTTTCATGTGAATTGTCTGCATCATCATCATCATCAATGGATTTTTGATTAACATGCAGGTACAGGGGCAACATCCACATAGGTGGGCCCTCTTCCAGGTAGCTGGCTTGCTGCATGTATGGCAGATCTCACACCAGATATCCAGGTATGTCTATCATGAGGGTCGATAGCCGAGAGCTTCCACTCTCTGCAATCCCTCTGTCAGCTGCTTCTGTGTCATCTTTGGCCCCTCAGGCCCACGCTTTCCATCAACCTGTAGGTCAAAGGCTGTCTTGACTGCACCATTGGAGCATTCCACATGTCCATACCAGCAGAGCTTCTCTCCTTCAGGATGAGGTCCAGATCCTCAATGCCAATCCGAGCAAGTAGCTCATTGGATCTGATGGTGACACTGTCTTGTGGCTTGACATTGCAGATCTGTCTGATCATTGCCCTGTCAATTTGCTGCAGATGTTGGCGGTTTGGCTTTGTCAATGGCCAAGTCTCACTGGCATGGAGCATTGCGCTCTGCACACAAGAGCTGTACGCGTGACCACGTGTCTTGAAAGAGAGGTGGCGGGAAGAGAGAGCTGGTAGCAGCTCCTTGATTTTCTTCCAGGCGATTTTTACACATGTTGTGGTTGAAAGTTCACAGCCACTAGCTGCTGAGAGCATGTCTCCTAGGTAGCAAAACGAAGCTACCACCTCCAGCTTGTCAGGTCCGACTTGGACTTCCCTCTGTGGTCTGCCATCCAAGGGGCATGCAGTTCCCTCGCACTGTGTACATCTGTAATCAGGGTCCTTTGTCAAGCGCTTGAGTCCACTGCATTTCTTGTGCACCCATTACTTGCAGCCATTGCAGAAGATGCTGTTGCTGCCCATTCCAGTGCAACAGATGGCACATGGAAAGGCACATGAACTCTGCAAGAGGTCCAGGCCCATACCACAGATCATGATCTTCATCTTTCCTGCCTTTCTCCTCCATTGTTTCTTTCCAAGTCAAGAGCCTGCAGTCTGCCTTGCAGACAATTCACATGAAATGTCAAACCTTTTTTTTCTCAAAACAAAAAAATAAAAAAAATAGATAAATAAAAATGTCATTTGCTACAGTTGTGATTGGCACTTTAGAGGCTAAGAAGATTGGTTAGAGCCTATGTTGTTTACTGATTGGGTCCAAAACTGTGTGCTTTATTCCACAAAACAAGAACAGGGCCTTTTTGCCATAATGTAGGCATCAAAATCCCAGATCAGCCAGGGCATTTTGCCCTGTAATAAACTCAGTGGATTTTGTAGAATGAGAAAACCCTGACTATGGTCAAATTCACCATGTTCATGGACATGCATTTCAGCTTTTTGTGTAAAGCGTACATGTATGCAAATTTACCACTTAAAAACAAAAGAAAAAAAAATGAATTTACCTCTATTTTTTTTTTTTAAACTTTTTATAGACAGTCAGAAAATTGCCAAACCATTTTTGAATGGCATTTGTAACATCATACTATTGTTGGACACCACCATTTTGAATGATGTCACAAGTGAAAAGGGATGTTATTCAGTTACTTGCAAATACATGTAGTTGATAACCCTTGTCATGCTGAATAAATTTAGATGCCACGCCCACTTCTAATTTTTAGCAAATCAGATTACTTGATCCAGGTTGTTGATCTAAATTCACATTCTGAATGCCAAACAGTGCATAGAGATTGATCATGAAATATTTTCTGTGGTCATTCTCTCCGTTTCACTGAGCAGTTGTCAGTTTCAGGCGAAAGAATGTGCACAATACTGGTTAACCGCTTAGAGGACTAACCCAGTAAACATGTGGTTAGTTAAACTGACCACGCTCAACATGGTCCCATTAGGTTGACTGGGCCGTAAAACCTCAACACAAACAAACAGTGCAGATCTAGATCAGTTGGCTTCTTCAGAAGCCAACTGATCTGGATCTACACTGTTTGCGAAAGCAGGGTATATCGGGGTTCAGCAGGACGAGGGATAAGAATAATAATACAGAAATAAGTACTATATTTATTGTATGTATTTGGACAGACAGGCCTGAGCAAACAGTGTAGACCTAGATCAGACACCGCAAAATGCAGCATCTCATCAGGGTCTACACTGTTTGCCACTCATCCAGCTATTTTTAGACACAACAGTGGGTAGTAAATTGTACCTGTTCAAATTTTAGAACAAGTATGGTAAGGAGTTGGCGTGTCCAAATACTTAGGGTATATATGGTAAGGAAAATTATTGTGTGCTACTGCACCTATAATTTCTGTAAAGAACAGCCGTGAATCAGACTATAGATGGTGTGGATATTCAGGCTAGTCTGGACCTTCATTGTTCACCTAGGACATACCATATTTGACCTAATTACTGCACTGTGTGATTAGATTTTTTTCAAAAATACTCGTAAAACTTGTGGTAAAATATGTACATACTTATACTAAGGGTACACTTTAAAAAAAAAAAAAAAAAAAAGTACTCATCAAATGATGCTTATGGGATGTTTCTGTGGTGTTGTTTTTTTCTGAATCTTTATAAAAGCATATATTGTGGGTCCTCATTTGAATCGATAATATATGCCTTTATTAAGAAGTAGACAAAAAGTACACTGGCTTTAATCTGAAGACTTCGGAATAGCTTGACTGTGCACTTATAGGGGTATGTGCGGTAATTAGGTTGAATAAGGTAAGTGTTCTTTTCTTCCAATATGTATCAAGTGTATACAAGTATTTTCTATATTTGTTGACCTGTAATGTGCCAATGGCATCTGTAGCAGACATTTTTATTTTGTTTTTAATTTTTCAGAGAAAATTATGTTTGACATTTGCTGTGAATCAGCTGCAGGAAATATCAAGCATTATTTTCTCTGAAAAATAATTGGAAGAAAAATTAGTCTGCTACAAGCTACAATTCTGTATGGTACTTTAAGGATTAAACTACATTAATAATTTTTTATACTTTTAAATTCATATAATATGTGCATACATGTATATTTTTGTTAAAACTATTTTATAGACAGGACCAAGGTTTTTATAGTAATTTTTAAACATCTGTTATCATTTTATTGTTTGATTTGTGGTAATATCTTGGTTGCTGGAAAAATCACCGCTTTCACTATAACAGATAGTGATGACTTAGACCAGCTCGCAAACAGATGAGTTTTTTCACAGTACATAATATTATGCAAAATATAGACATGGTAATATATCTAAAAATTGTATTTCAAACAAAAAAAAAAGACATTTCATAAAAGTCATGAAAAAAAAAATGCATTTGATTTTTTATACCCTGCCACACGATAGGGGTAGGGTATTATGATATACCCTCCAGTGCCTGTCCGTCTGTCCATCCGTCTGCACTTCATTTCTGGATAACTCCTCCTCCAGTTTTCTTCAGATCGTGTTGAAATTTGGTGAACAGTTAGAACAGTAAGGTGGTACAGCGCATTTTGTTTCTAGGTTACAGTACACCAGTACACCAAATTTTGATAGAGGTATTACACTTTTTAAATATTTTTCAGACTAGACTTTGTTTCCAGATAACTCCTACAGTTTTCATCGGATCAGGTTGAAACATGGTGGACAGTTAGACTATGAAGTGATGCAGGGCATAGTATTTCAAGGGTAATGTACACCAAATTTTGATAGAGTTATAGCTTTTTAAAGATTGTTCAAGCATGTTTCATTTCCAGCTGACTCCTCCTATAGTTTTCATCTGATCAAGCTGTTATTTGTATGTTGTTGGGTAGAAAGAAGATGTGGAGAAATGCAGGCAGGTTACAGTACACCAAGTTTTCATAGCGTTATCACTTATTAAAGCATCCTCACTTTCAGGCTAACTCCTCCTTCAGTTTTCACCAGTACCAGTTAAGACTGTGAAGTGACACAGCACATAATTGTTTTGAGGTTACAGTACACCAGTTATTTGGCAGAGTTATTACACATCAAACACAGCCATCTTCTCTACATGTTTTGTTACCCTGCAGTGGCGGGGTATCATGCAGTGTCTGCGATGCTTCTATTTAAAATATTGTCAAAAGGAGCCATATCAAAGGATTTTTTTTATTCATTTATTTGTTTATTAACACACTAGTGCCTCAAACATATAAAATGAAATAAAAGTATTGTTTGCATTGTCTAATGTTGCATTGTTTAATGATTGTTGCAAAATGTTGTTTCACATTGATTTTATAATGGATTTTTTTAATATTTTAAATTTTAATAACCTTGTTATGTATAATTAAAAATATCAGTGTCCATGTCAGTCATTTTGAATTCTTTAACCTTAAAAATACATTTATATAGTCCTAGTTTCAGTTCTTTATTGTTAACTTCATATACCCAGTCTTGATGGAGAAAAGACATGCACATTTCATGTGTTCTGTTCATTTTTTTTTTTCTTCTTTGTTTGTTAGCTGCTGCAGCACACTCAGCTCTTGATACTGAACCTTCTTTGTTCAGATGAATATATTTCCAGAGCACAGCACTTCCTACAAGATTGCATTCACACAGGCTGATCAGAGTCTTCACTGTCTTCCTGAAAATGATTCTTACATAGTGCCCTGCAAAGATTCTGATCAGACAGCATGGATGAGCATGCTGATCTGGGCCCAGGTGTTGAAAGCATGGTTAGCTTAACGAGTCCATTAATGGTCAAAATGTTAACTGTTCTAGTAAGTACAATATCTTATTCACAGGTATTTTTGCTGAAAAAAATGTGAGTAGTTTTTGCACATGCAAAAGCTACTGACATTTTTTCAGCAAAAATATTAGCATATACATGTATGCCATATTTAATGATGAAAGTTTTAACAATACATTAACTAAAGACATCCTTAGTTTTGAACAACTGGGCCCTGAGTCTTTGCTGGGTGCACTAGTAATTTTGTAGGAAATAATGTGCCTGGACACATATATCAGGTCCTTAAGTCATCTCAGTGAGATAATCCTGATTTTGTAACAGATTTTGTTGGGAATTGAGATGTCAGCACCCATATTTAATGCATTGTAGATGAATTACCTCATCCACACTATATTTTGAAAGGTTCTAATTATGATTTTAGGTATGACAGGCTATGTGATTTAGATAATCCTTGAGAAAAATGGTTTAACTATTTGCAAACAGTGGAAACCCTGATCAAATGCCGTGTTCTGCAGTGTCTGATCTGAGTCTGCACTGTTTGCCATTTACCCTTTTAGGGGTCTCCAGACTACAAAGGGTTAAAGTATTTCTTAGTTTTTTTTCTGGAAAACAGGACTTGACACTGGAACACTGAATGAAATCCTAAGTCCTTTTTCTGAGGGATAAAAAAAAAATGTCAGATTTGTCACCTGCTCAATTTTTAGCTCGCCTGTACGAAGTACAAGGAGAGCTATTGTAGTCACCCCGGTCGTCCACGTTTGCATTTGCGTTTGCGTTCCCGTTCCCGTCACACTGCGTTAAAGTTTTTCAAATGCTTATATCTCAACAGTCACTCCTCACAGAGGCATCAAATTTGGAACTTAGGTACCTTGGAGGGTCTTCTGAGATTCCAAGAGAATAAACCCCTGGGTTCATGCCCCTGGGTGGGGCTAGGGGTCAGAATCTAGGACACCTTTGTAATACTGTGTTAAAGTTTTTCAAATTCTTATATCTTGACTTTCACTCCTCATAGAGCATTCATATTTAGAATTTGGGTACCTGGAGGAGTCTTCTGTGACATACCTCTGGGTTCATACCTCAGGGTGGGCCTTGGAGTGGGGCTAGGGGTCAAAATCTAGGACACATTTGTAAAATCTTATATGCCTACAGGTTATAGACACAACTGGTTTTACATCAGCTAACTATGTGACATCGGTTTAAGTGTAAGAGAGTGAAACTCATGGTGACCTACATTTTACGGTCCAGGTCACCTAGATTTCACAGTCCAGTGATTTTGCCTTATATCTTGAATACTATTTGTTGGATAAATGTCACTCCTGGGATATTACTTCCATGTGACCCAATGAATGACCACTTACTATATCTAGGTCATTGTGACCTATATTTCATGGTTCAGTGATTTTGCCTTATATCTTGAATACTATTTGTTGGATAAATGTCACACCTGGGATATTAGTTCCTTGTGACCTGATTATTGACGTCAAAATATATCTCTGTTGGTGTGACCTATATTTCATGGTTCAGTGATTTTGCCTTATATCTTGAATACTATTTGTTGGATAAATGTCACACCTGGGATATTACTTCCATGTGACCCAATGAATGACCACTTACTATATCTAGGTCATTGTGACCTATATTTCATGGTTCAGTGATTTTGCCTTATATCTTGAATACTATTTGTTGGATAAATGTCACACCTGGGATATTAGTTCCATGTGACCCGATTATTGACGTCAAAATATATCTCTGTTGGTGTGACCTATATTTCATGGTTCAGTGATTTTGCCTTATATCTTGAATACTATTTGTTGGATAAATGTCACACCTGGGATATTAGTTCCATGTGACCCAATGAATGACCACTTACTATATCTAGGTCATTGTGACCTATATTTCATGCTTCAGTGATTTTGCCTTTTATTTTTATTACTATTTCATGGAGAATTGTCATACCTGGATTATTATATATATGTGACAAAATGATTTACATACAAATACATCTAGGTCAGTGTGACCTATATTATATGGCTTAATGATAAAAATGTTACAATATAAAATGTACCCAGCAGGCGAGCTACGCTGTCCTACGACAGCTCTTGTTCTAAGAGTGATAAGTGTTAACATCTCCACTGGTGGGCTAAATCAGTAAATGTCAACTGACAATGTTGTTTTAATTATTTTTGCCTGAAAATAGGGATTGACATATTATACATGAAATGTCAAACCCTATTTAAAAAAAATATTAAAATCGTCTGATTTTTTTTTTTTTTTACTCAGCATAGTTCTCATTTTTCACAGAAAAGAAGGCTTGACTTTTCATCCAAATTGTCTCCATTTCTGTTACATTTAACCCTGGTCCTGCTGAACCCAGATATGCCCTGTCTTTACAAACAGTGTAGGTCCAGATCGGTTGGCTTCTGCAGAAACCAACCGATCTGGAGCTGCACTATTTGTCATTAATTGTGTGAATTTGTATCAACAACCTGGATCAAGAAATCTGACTGAAAATTAGAAGTGGGCATGGCATCTTAATTTATTCAGCATGGCAAGGGTTAAAAAAAATATATCACCCCTCTGACACCAGCACATTTTGCCTTGTTTTGTTAAAGGTTAACTACACTGAATACTTTTAAAATTTATTCCTTCCAGTTATTCTGAATGTATAATCTATGTGTAAATGCCATTTGTTACTTCTACAATAAAATGAACTATTTTTGTATCTTTATATTCTTTTAATTCCTTGTTGTTTTTATGCCCCTGCCTGCCGAAAGCAGCAGTGGGGCATATAGCATTTCGCCGTGATGTTACGTGCGTACCTGTGTATGTCACATTCGTAACCAGAGTCTAACAAATGGTTAAAGTTTACATTCAAATTTACATTGACATACACATCCACGTTTCTCTTGGCGGTCATAACTTTGGTACCTTTTGTGCTAGGAAGTTGAATTTTGGTATGCTACTTACCCAGACCTAAACCTTCAACTGTGTGCTAAAGTTGCCCCTGAGCCGTGCCCTGGGGTGGAGCTAAGAGTCAAAATGTATAACAGATCAGATTGAGCATTTGGAAAATAGATGTTGAAATTTATGCATCCAGATGTTGTTGCAAAGAGCAAGGGGATGGGGCATTTGTGTGCTTTGGACACATCTAGTTCTTTTTTGTATCCTATGTGAAGGGCAACTCCTCTTCAGAATGTGATTTGTGGCATATGCTTCTATACCTCAGGCTGTGGTGGAAACTATCCAAAATGTAAGAACGTATCACAGGCAATAATAATAGGCTTTTGCAAACAGCACAGATCCAGATGAGATGAGATGGCTCATAAATGAGCCATCTCATCTGGATCTACACTGCTTGATGTTCAGTCTTTCAACTTTACATATAAACTTCTTTACAAACGACAGTTCAAAATAAGAAAGAAAAAGAAAAAAGCAAATGACAAATGTCATCTGAAATTTGGCATTGAAAGAGAAATTGACCTTATGAGTTTCTAAGTCAGAAAATGTACCTTCATACACGTGCGCCCAGCAAAGATTCAGATTAGCCTGCAAATTCATGATCTTCATTGGGTATATGTTGGATAGCCAAGGATGCAATGAAAACTGACCAGACTGCCCAAATATGCAGACTGATTTGTTTTTCTTTGGCAGATATCAGAAGGTATGTTTTCTCAGATTGCCGCCCTTATTACATTTACAGATACACCCAGGTTTTCTTGAATTAAAATATTTAGCCAGCATATGAAAAACACACAAAATGACATGCACCCAGTGAAGACTCCGATCAGCCTGGGCAGCCGCCCAGTCTGATCAGTCTTCGCTGCCCGCATAAAGAAAGCATGGGTCCTAAGTTACCCACTGAGTGCACTGCTAAGACTGATCAGATTGGGCAGATGCCCAGGCTGATCTGAGTCTTTGCAGCGTGCACATGCCATTTTGTTGGTTTTGTCGTGTGCTGGCTCATTTATAGTGCAAGCAAGATAATCCTTGCCAATAGCACACAAGTAGAATAAGATGAATTAAGTTAATTGGCCAGCCTTGATGGCTCAGTCAACTTTGCCTCCAACTGGTGATCAGACAGTTGTCAGTTTCTGGTACCTTCAGGAGAAAACTTTTGTGACTTTCTGTTTGCTTTCCTGCATATCTATCCCCTTCCGAAAAGGGGTCTGCTCTAAAAGGAAAGATTTTGCGCCCAAATAGAGCATATTCCTTCCTTTTAGAGCAGACCCTTTTCAGAAGGGAGACAAAAATAATTTTGACAGTTAGCTCCCCTGAAAGTGCATTCATTTACCATAAGGGATATTTTGGGAAATATGTGAGAAAATTGCTGCAGGACCAGAGTGGGAGAGGTCAACAGAGGTGACAGTGATGCAACAGTGTTTGTTTTGGGATCTGTAACCAGCCACACACCATTCAGTCTTGGGTAAGATAATACAGCAGTCTACTTACAGTAAACGCATCCAACTACCTTTTTTCATTCCAGCTTCGTGACAGTCATTGCAGTCCAGGGAGCATACATGAGATATGGGGTTTGACCTGAATTGTTTAACAGATTATTGCTGAGCCCAGCAGGCACATGACATTAATACAATGTCGTCATGAAGTTGTATCGACGTTGAGGCGACGTTGTATAAACGTCATGTGCCTGCTGGGAGTGATCTGGGTTGGCCACTCCAAAATACATATACTGGTACCTTGTTTTACAATCGCCATCCCATCAAAGCAACGAAATTTAGTTGTCATATGCCGCACCGGATGTTCCAATCAATCTTCCATAATATAACTTCAATGGAAATAAGCTCCTAAACGGACCTGTTTGGAAGATTACAGTGTATGCATCCAGATGTTGTTGCAAAGAGCAAGGGGATGGGGCATTTGTGTGCTTTGGACACATCTAGTTCTTTTTTGTAATCTATGTGAAGGGCAACTCCTCTTCAGAATGTGATTTGTGGCATATGCTTCTATACCTCAGGCTGTGGTGGAAACTATCCAAAATGTAAGAATGTATCACAGGCAATAATAATAGGCTTTTGCAAACAGCACAGATCCAGATGAGATGAGATGGCTCATAAATGAGCCATCTCATCTGAATCTACACTGCTTGATGTTCAGTCTTTCAACTTTACATATAAACTTCTTTACAAACGACAGTTCAAAATAAGAAAGAAAAAGAAAAAAGCAAATGACAAATGTCGTCTGAAATTTGGCATTGAAAGAGAAATTGACCTTATGAGTTTCTAAGTCAGAAAATGTACCTTCATACACGTGCGCCCAGCAAAGATTCAGATTAGCCTGCAAATTCATGATCTTCATTGGGTACATGTTGGATAGCCAAGGATGCAATGAAAACTGACCAGACTGCCCAAATATGCAGACTGATTTGTTTTTCTTTGGCAGATGTCAGAGGGTATGTTTTCTCAGATTGCCGCCCTTATTACATTTACAGATACACCCAGGTTTTCTTGAATTAAAATAATTAGCCAGCATATGAAAAACACACAAAATGACATGCACCCAGTGAAGACTCCGATCAGCCTTGGCAGCCGCCCAGTCTGATCAGTCTTCGCTGTCCGCATAAAGAAAGCATGGGTCCTTAGTTACCCACTGAGTGCACAGCTAAGACTGATCGGACTGGGCAGATGCCCAGGCTGATCTGAGTCTTTGCAGCGTGCACATGCCATTTTGTTGGTTTTGTCGTGTGCTGGCTCATTTATAGTGCAAGCAAGATAATCCTTGCCAATAGCACACAAGTAGAATAAGATGAATTAAGTTAATTGGCCAGCCTTGATAGCTCAGTCAACTTTGCCTCCAACTGGTGATCAGACAGTTGTCAGTTTCTGGTACCTTCAGGAGAAAACTTTTGTGACTTTCTGTTTGCTTTCCTGCATATCTATCCCCTTCCGAAAAGGGGTCTGCTCTAAAAGGAAAGATTTTGCGCCCAAATAGAGCATATTCCTTCCTTTTAGAGCAGACCCTTTTCAGAAGGGAGACAAAAATAATTTTGACAGTTAGCTCCCCTGAAAGTGCATTCATTTACCATAAGGGATATTTTGGGAAATATGTGAGAAAATTGCTGCAGGACCAGAGTGGGAGAGATCAACAGAGGTGACAGTGATGCAGCAGTGTTTGTTATGGGATCTGTAACCAGCCACATACCATTCAGTCTTGGGTAAGATAATACAGCAGTCTACTTACAGTAAACGCATCCAACTACCTTTTTTCATTCCAGCTTCGTGACAGTCAATGCAGTCCAGGGAGTCTTGGGTAAGATAATACAGCAGTCTACTTACAGTAAACGCATCCAACTACCTTTTTCATTCCAGCTTCGTGACAGTCAATGCAGTCCAGGGAGCATACATGAGATATGGGGTTTGACCTGAATTGTTTAACAGATTATTGCTGAGCCCAGCAGGCACATGACATTAATAGAACGTCGTCATGACATTGTATCGACGTTGAGCCGACGTTGTATAAACATCATGTGCCTGCTGGGAGTGATCTGGGTTGGCCACTCCAAAATACATTTACTGGTACCTTGTTTTACTATCGCCATCCCATCAAAGCAACGAAATTTAGTTGTCATATGCCGCACCGGATGTTCTAATCAATCTTCCATAATATAACTTCAATGGAAATAAGCTCCTAAACGGACCTGTTTGGAAGATTACAGTGTAATAGAATAAATCCTAAAGTTGGACAAAATTTTACCTCCTATACCATCTTTTTCAAACTAATTGATTTTCACTGCTGGTTGTCCATCTTTCCTACAGAGTCGTCAGCTGTGACTCTCTTGACGACTCCAACCACAGACTGCTTTATTGCCTGGATATCGAATTTACCCTAATCGGATACCTTAACTGTCTATATATATATATATATATATATATATATATATATATATATATATATATATATATATATATATATATATATATATATATATATATTCATGTGCCTAAAATTCTGCATTATCTGGTCTGGGCCTACAAAATGCTTAAACTTGTTTGTCCAAGCACTTAAGAGAACTAAAAACAACCTGGTAGATTTTCCGTCACTTTACCAGGGAGATAACGTATGACTTCTGATTGCTTCCCTGCATACCAGACCCCTTCTTAACTATTGCCATGCTGAATAAATTAAAATGCCACGCCCACTTCTAACTTTCAGCCAATCGGATTACTTGATCCAGGTTGATGCTACACACACTTAATGCATATCCGGGTTCAGCAGGACCAGGATAAAAGGAAACTACTCTGAAAGGAAAATTATTTCCCTTTAGAGCAGCCCCCTTTTCGAAAGGTGACAAAAATGATTCGGATAGAGTTTCCTGCTCTGTTTCAATTCTTGCCATGCTGAATAAATTAAGATGCCACGCCCACTTCTAATTTTCAGCGAATCAGATTACTTGTTTCAGGTTGTTGATACAAATTTGAATACTTAAAGACAAACAGTGCAGATCCAGATTAGTTGACTTTTTCGGTAGCCAACTGATCTGGATCTTCACTGTTTGCAAAGGCAGGATATATCCAGGCTCAGCAGCTCAAGGGTTAAAGTCAACAACAGCAGCAATCTCAATTCTGCACTATCATCTTTTCTCTTTATCATTTCTGCACTTTTGCCATCTGGAATCATGCCTTGGTTCTTGCACTGACAGCGCATATAAACACAATACCATGCTTACCCTAAATACTGGAACATCTCTAAAACTCCTTACCATACTTGTCCTATAATTTCAAAATTTCGTTTTTACTTTCTGTCGAAGTGTCTGCAAATTGCTGCCAGAGTAGACCCTGATCAGCCGCTGCATTCTAAGCTGGGTCTACACTGTTTGCTCAGTCAAATGTACTTAGGTTGGTTGTGGTACTCTGATGCGAATGTTGCGAGAAACATCTTAGCGGGCGCATGACGTTTACACGCGACGTTGTATAATCGTCATGTGCCCGCTGGAATAGTTTCTCCTTCATTCAGATGTCTCTCCATTAATCTGACATGGCTCCAGATAGGAGGGGTGTCCAGAAAATTATTTGTCTTATTTATCCACGAAAATAAACATATGTTGTGTGTATCCAGATGAATATTTTTCTTATTTCTCCATGAAAACATGTGCTAGATTTGTACAACTCACCGCAGTGACTTAAGTCCCCGTCCGTAGGGGCCAGCGGCAGGGAACAAAAGCCACGGTGGAAGTTTTGTCCGTTTACTCTATCTACTGCACTGTTGAAGGGATTTCACCAAGTTTGCTGCTTACCTGCCTCATGCGCTAGGGTCATATAAGATTACAATGATTTTGTCCCCAAAGCCTGGGTCCCGGGACAGGAAGAAATGATCAAATCTCGGTATAGGATAGGAGTCAAAAGATGGCGTGGGGAGGTGGGAATTTTCGGCGGCATGCCATCGAATTGGCGCCATCTCTAATTCATTTTTATTTATTCATTTATTAACTTATATTTATTTATTTATTATTAAATTCCACAGCCAAAGAAAGTTACAGATAGGGCTAGTTCTCTCTTTCCAACCAAAACTTTAAAACTGACAGCGCGCATCACAATGGCGTCGAACCTTGGTCCCAATGTTTTATGTTCCAAGATTTTTTTTTTTTTTTTTTCAGTTCCAATGGCAAATCAATCAACTGATTGTTTTGACACCGTAGTTTTGACATCCGTCAGTACTTAGGGCGTCATAGTCTAGACAGCATTTTTTACTCCTATTTTCCTTTTGGCTAAGCTGAACAACTGTGCTCGGCACGAGAAAACATACCTAGCAAAATTGCATCGAAAATTTGAACGCGGCTCTCTATATCTGTCCTAAAAATTCAGTAAGTCCATTTCATTCCGTGTGCTGCCTCTAAAAGACTGAATGCCAAACCAGACTGCTGAAGAAGCAGTTTGTTACAAGTCTGCACTGTTTGCTCAGACAGTATTTAACGCTTAGCACTCTGGGTAAAAATTTCAGCGGACGACAAATTGGTGATATTTTTTTTTATTTTTCCCAGAAAACAGGATTTGACATTTCATGCAAATTGCTTCCAACCCGGAGAGGGATAAAAGTTAATGCACTGTCAGGAGAGGCAACTGTCAAAATTCTGAAAGGAGATCTGCCTGGGAGCATTTTTTTTCCTTCAGGAGTAAGGGGATTGATGTGCATTAAAGCAAACAGGAAGTCACAAAACTTGTCTCCCTTGTAAAAATGGCGGAAAACTACCGAGTGCAAATTGCCTCCTTAAGCTGAACGGTAGACTAGCTCCTAGACCTTGATGTCATGTTTTCTCACTCCTTTCTACAAACTTCTTAAAAATCATGTATAATCTCCAAGATGAGTTTGTTATCAAAGCGGTGAGACAAGCAGTAGGCAGTAGATGGCATTTAATCAATATTAAGAGCCAGCGCACGACAAAACCTACAATAAGACATGTGCGACCAGCGAAGACTCATATCAGCCTGCGCATCCGCGCAGTCTGATCAGAGTCTTCGCTGGTCGCATGTGCCTTCTACAGCCTCCAGAGGGCTAAACGACAACCCTTGCCATACTTGGTTGATGTACAGGCTGGTTACAGATACCTTGTTGTAGGTTTTGTCATGCGCTGGCTCATTAATTTATGATTCATTGATGAAAATAATACTGATATCCGACTAGTAGCTAGTCTAGCTGAATAAATTTGCCTCCATTTGCAACTGGAGACAACTTTTGTACACGCAGAAAGTCATCTCGCTGATATCAGAAATCCCAAAAATAGGGACTGTTCTTAAAGGAAAGAATTTGCATCCAAAGAAAGCAAATTCTTCCGTTTAAGAATAGTCCCTAACAAGAAGGGCTTCAAATATGTCAGTTATCTCCCCGGAGGTGTATCCTTTCCCTTTATTAAAGTAAATACTTAGAGTATATACTCTAAGTAACGGGGCACCTTAATTCTTTGCCATACCAGTCCTAAAAATTGAAAAGCTCCATTCTGCTACTTGTCGAAAATATAGTTGGACGACTGGCAAACAGTATAGACCCTGTTCTATACTGTTTACTCTGGCCCAATTCCTAAGGTTATTAAATTGTAATGCCATGCGTTACCTCTACCCCTCCTCGCTTGATGGTCGCTCTTTTTTTTTTTCTTTTTTTTTCTTCTGTATTTGTAATGTGCAAATATTGTTCGCGCGAAAGTCCCGATCAACCATGTGCAGTTGTACAGCCTGGTCTAGGCCTTCGCTATTCATATATAGCAATATGTTGATTTTCCCGAGGGCCCGTTCATCAAAACATGCTTAGAACATTAGACAAAATACCAGATAGTTATAAATGTTAAAACGATTTCATGCTCCATGTAAAAAAGTACAGAATATATCATGTTTGGACTAATTTCATTTCTCTTTTCTTGCATGCGATGTTTCATTCATTGTATAACAGACCGCAAAGAATTCTCATCGTTGGGGTTTTGCCATATTTTGGGCGCCTGCATGGCTGACACGTGCACGTGTCCATCGCTACCCCTCCTTATTCCTCAAAGCCACATTTCAAAACAGTAATTCGCTGAACATGCATTAGCATGCTGGGTAATATTTCAGCAGACGACATTTTGAGGATTTGACATTTTGTGCAAATTGTCTCCTCATAAAATGTCAAATCCTTTTTTCTGGGAAAATATAATCAGCCTGTCGTCTGTGAAATTGGCCATAGCATTGTAAGTGTTAACTTGTACTCAAGGAAAAAAAAAACAAAAAACAGGAAACGCACGAAATACCAATCCCTAGCTGCAAGCTTTCTGGGGGAAACATGAAAAAAAAAAAAAAAAATCAGCAGTTTATCTGAGTCTTCACTGTTTGCAGATAAGACTGTGGATGCGCAAGCTATTCTGGACCTTGCCGTCACTGTTCTCATATGCCTGAAAGCACATTGTTGTGCGGATTTTGACGCTACCAGGTGCCCGAGGCACATGGAGGCAGCGGTGAATGCGTTATGTACATGCCATGCGTTTGTACAAGCTTGTTTCATGGATCACCCATGCACACTTGATGCCGCTGTTTGCCACCATGCGCCACCCTGTCCACTTTATACTCAACCCAGGGCACGCTGAGTATGAGCTAGGTGTACTAATGGTCTGAAAAATGTCTCGACCCAAGCGGGACTCAAACCTCCGACCTTCCGCTTGCAAGCCGAGAATACTAACCACTATGCCACCCAGCCCACTCCCCTGAAAGCATATTCTCACATGGTGCGACTCATTTATAATCTTCTGAAACAAACATAGTTCCGATTGGCTGGTCAGGCTACCAGAACGACTGATGATTGGATGACAAGCTGTCATGGGGAACCGTTCCCAAGACAGACAGTGGAAACGCTACAAAAGACATGCCGTATTTATTCTAAATATTTGGACACCTTAACTCCTTACCATATTTGTCCTAAAGAGCGAAAACAGTCCATTTTACTACTTGTTGATGTGTCAAAATATTGTTGAATGGGTGACAAACAGTGTATACTCTGATCAGACGCCGCGTTCTGCGGCGTCTGATCACAGTCTACACTGTTTGCTCAGCACTGTCTGTCCGAACAGTTAGTCGTATCCCTTCGAAGGTAGAACGTAGCCTGGTTACTTCTTCTTACCCATGCGTAGAAAGAACGTAACTAGGTCTGTGAATTGACTTTTCGTACCCCTACGTAGGTAGAGTGTGGGACTCTCTCTCTGTGTGTGTGTGTGTGTGTGTGTGTGTGTGTGTGTGTGTGTGTGTGTGTCCCTCACATGCATTTATAAGGAAAACATAGACAGGTCTGTGAGGTGACTTTTTGCACCCGTTCGGAGTAAGAAAGAAGACAGGTCTACGTGATGACTTTTTCATGTCTCTGCGAAGGGAGAACGTTTACAATTCTGCATGATGACAGTTTCGTCTGCCTGCTTAACTTTTCCACTGCCACAAGCGATAATAATAGGCTTTTGCAAACAGCATAGATTCGGATGAGCCGTCTCATCTGGATCTACGCTGTTTGACATTCAGGTATAAATTTCTTTCCAAGCGATAATTTGTTAAAAAATAAAAGCAGACGACAAGAACGTGTGGAACTACATGAACCACAACATCAGAAAACTTACCTCCCAGACATGTGCGCTCAGCGAAGATTCAGATCAGCCTGCGCATTTGGACAGTCAGATAAAACTCTTCACTGGAAACATTTTGGACAGCCAAGGATGGACAGTTTATTCCTGCGGACATTGAATACTCTGATCAGACTGTACGGATGCGCAGGCTGATTTGAGTCATCGCTGGGCGCACATGTCAGAAAGTGCGTTTTCTCACGTTGAGACTCACATGTTGACGCTATGACTACCTCCAAACGCTTATATTTTCTTATCGTAAGACAGAAAAAGTATCGCATATAAGTTTTCATTTTTTTTTCAGTTTTGTGTATTCAAATGACGACGGCAGACCAACAAGGGCGTGTCGTGGCATCTTATTAGCAAGAGTCAGTGAGAAATATTTATCTACTTCTTGCGCAAGTTAACGTCAGAATATCGGCGTCTTATGTTGTTAATTAATATGTATTATTCATCGCTGTATTTTAGATGTATTATTTGCGCTTATTACATAGTACCCAAAATTCTCAACATTCAGCATTAAATATTTCTCGATGGTGTTGTTGTTGTTTCTTCTTAGAGCTCCCCCGCTTATTTATTCGAGGCACACGTCTATATGACGTTAAGTAGTTGGGCGGTGTTTTGTAATAAAGTTCAAGGTTGGTGATCTTTACATATATGTGCTGTTATTAACGTATTTACATACAGTACACTGTGCTGCTTTAAGTGTTCTCTGCAATCTTTTTTAATGCCACGACTCGCCTAATATGTATCCTATTGATATACTCTCTGGTATAAAGTTCCAAAGACCCCAACTTTTCAGGATCTAGATTACTGTAGTCAATAACACATGACGCGTCCAGAGTCGCACACGTTAAAAAAGTCCGGATTCTGCAACTGTTGTAACTGTTCCAAGGTAAGAATACCACTTGAAGTAAGTTTATTAATGTAAGCAGACCTTTCTGTTTCAAAATAAACACATTCTCCAATGAAATGCTGTCTGGTTTCTGGAGCCAACTCACACAGCTTGCAAGTTGAATTTACCGAATACTGGTTGAAGGCAGCTCTATTAGATTGCAGTATGTAAGTTCCAGGTAAAGTTTACGCTTTAACTGTGCCCTTCTGCTGTCATAAATATTATCTCTAACACTTGACCAAATATGGTGACAAATACCTACTTTTAGAATACTAGGATTCACATATTTTGTTGACGATTTACTTTCAATGTCAGTCTGCCATTCAGACTCTACCATATCGTTAATTTTGTGGTTGAGTGTACGTTTCCATTCAGCTTTGGTAGGAGGGTTATTCAACAGCCAAAAAAAAAAAAAAAAAAAATTGAGGTTTTATCACGTATCATGCTAACAAACAAGGTTAGAAGATTTTTATGTAGCACAGCCCCAATTGGTAAAACTCCTAGGAGTGCTAAGCAGGCAGAGTTGGAGGTATTGTCAGGTAAACCCTGGATGTTGATCTGCATGCATGAAAATGTGATAGATCACTTATACCATGGTTCTGCGCATGCATCATGCGATAAAGCACGAGCGTGAATTCTCGTGCATTATCGCATCGCACATGCGCACGAGTCATGGTATAACTAAGACTTATATGTGGTATCATGCGATAAAGCACGAGCGTGAACGCTTGTGCGTTGTCGCATCGCGCATGCGCGCGAGTCGTGGTATAACTAAGACTTATATGGGGATTGAATGCGCTTGATGGATTATCCGCCATTTTTGACAAGGGAGGCAACTTTTTTGACCGTTTGTTTTTTCTAGCTGTCAAGCCCTTCTGAAAAAGGGATCTGCTCTAAAAGAAAAGAATTTGCTCTAAAATGTTATTTGACAAGATTTCCTAAAAGCAGAAGAAGAAGAAGAGGAAGAAGAAGAAGAAAAAATACATACTGAGACAGTTACGCATGCATTCATTTACTTCACGCTGGACCCAGAATCACTGCGTGGATGGTCCTATCCATCAAGCACGCAGCTGCATCAACGTTGATACACCGTCATGACGTTGCATCGACGTTAATGCCACGTTGTATAAACGTCATGCGGGATTTAATCTATCCTTTTGGTGTTAGCATGTGTAAATCAGTTTTTTTTTTTTTTTTTTTTTTTTAACTTGGCATGGTTCAAAAAGCAATTTACTATTTCTCCACTGGAAACCAGATGGCAAGTGAAGAGTGAACACTTGACGCATGTTATGAAATAAATCAACACAAGTATGTACATACAATACGCATGTTATTCTGTTATTGCTTGGTAATTGGCCACTAACAACCTGGTTTTCCAAGTCATCTGAGTCGTAACCTTCAGACATGTGCGTCCAACGAAGACTCAAAGCAGACTGCGCATTCGCGCAGTCTGATTTGAGTCTTCGCTGTCCGCATGAAGAAACTTTGCATCATAGGCTTTCTAAAATGCGCCCAGTGAAAATTCTGGTCAGACTGCGCGAATGGATAGGCTGAGTTGAATCTTCGCTGTACGACGTCGAAGGTATGTTTTCTGACGTCGCGGCTCAATCTGATTAGAGGGTGTTTAGATAGACATAGATACTATGAGGATGATCCAAATGCAGACAGAAACCTGCAGGGCGAGTTAGTAGAACTACTTGCGATCTCAGTAACAGACAGCAGCTGGCTCCCCGGGGGTACCTCAGTTTCCGTGTGTGCACATGAAAGCAGCATTGGTGGTTGTATGCATCCCTGTTTTGGTTGGAATTGGAATGCCTGGTGTCTCCAAAAAGGGACACTGGCAAACGGTGTATACCAAGATCAGATGCGGGCGTCTGATCAGGGTCTACAGTGTTTGTATTCAAATACATGATGTCTTATGTTATAATAATAATAATAATGATAATAATAATTAAGCTAGACACACCTTAAAGTAGAGATGGACATTTCCAAATAGATTGTCAGAAGAGACCACGAAGTATAAATACACAATCGAACTTGAATGGCTCGAACATCTTTTTGTTCGAGATATGGGTAGTTCGAGCCGCTGAGAGTTGATCATGGCGTCAAGTCAAGAAGCAAATACCGATAATTCAGGGAAATATTTTCGATTTTCTACACGATAATTGTATGTTGAGTGTCCTCATTAGAATCGCCTCGATGAGGCGATTCTAATGAGTACACACAACATACAATTTCATGATAAAAAAAAGAAAATGTTCCTAAATATTTGTTTTCTTGAGCTATCGGAAGAATTTAGTAGGGACTCAAAAACGAGTTCGAATCATCCAAGGTAAATGAGTATTCGGTATTCGAGTTATCAAGGATTTACTGCAGGTTAACGTGCTTCGTTTGTCATGTAAAAAATGTAGTTGTGTGTCGTCATGGTCCACGAAAAAGGATTCTCAATTACCGTATATGAGAACAGTAAAGATCCAGATAAGCCGCGGATGCACGTCATCAGCATTATAGTTTCCTTTGGGCAGATATGGCGAACAGTAGTCCAAGACGACATAATCACTCCTGTCTTGGACATTTTCAGTGTTAATCTTACGGGTTATTTCCCTTGAGGGTTACCCAGTCGAATTTGTCAACTCCTCACATTTGGACTTGGTAAACAGTTCTGTGGCATCTGACTTGGGTCTGCAACTATTTGCTCAGGTCTGTCTATCAATTGAATTTCCTCATAATTACTTACCCACCCCCACCCAGCCCAGATAGTTTCCCTTTTCACCACGTGGAAAAAATGGTGAACTAGGAGAAGTGTCTCAGTTTTGAATAAATGAAGCATTTCTTTGTGTAGCCATGTGTCAAACCCCTGAAATAATTTCTGAAATTATTTTTGTTTATTAAACCACCCACTAAATGGTGGCAAGCACATTAGAAAGGTGCCGAAGTTGAAGGCATAAACTGTAACCGGCATATTACTTCCTAGAGAGAGAGAGAGAGAGAGAGAGAGAGAGAGAGAGAGATGGGACAAGCTGAGTATTGCAGTATACTGGGAAGATAGGAGAAATGATAACACTTATAAAGGCATTCTACCGATCCTGGTGGGTCACTGAGATAAGCAGATTATTACCAATTAATGTCAGTATCAGTGCCGAAATCTACATTAAGATCGTGTTTAAGATAATTATATTATATTACTTCCCCCATAGAATAATCATAATAATATGATTCCAACACGTGGCAACAGATTTTTTGGCTAGTTTTGATGACTCTGTACAAAGCCAGTGATGAAGTCACGATATGCAACATTTGATTTTAAAAAGAACGCGAAGGCAAAGAAAAATGAAAGGGAGAAAAATGACGGCGTTTATAAAAGCTAGCCTTGAAATATGCCAAAGGCGAATACTAAAGCATGCACGCACAGCCCACAAGGCACTAGGCAGGAGGTGTGTCAGAACATCCTGGATGCTCACATGCCAAATAAAAATATTAGAACATTAGAAAAACATGCACACACCAAATTAATGTATGTTACAAAATGGAAACTTAACTTACGGGGTGAAAAAATATTGTTTTGTTTATGAGTAAAATATCATCATGTTTTGTTTTTAAAAAAATATCAACAGACGGCATTATTTTTTCATTTACTTATTTTTCTCTTAAACGGGTTCAAAAGAGACGAAGCGAATGAAATGAACTGCAGGGACACGTTGCATGGTAAAATAAATCACTCTTAATATGTATTTGAGTCGGAGCACAGCATTTCTTACAAAAAGTCTGTGCGGCCAGCGGAGAATCAAATCAGCCTGTTAATCGGCGCAGTCTGATCAGTCTTAGCTGTAGATCAGCCTGTCCATCGGCGCAGTCTGATCAGTCTTCACTGTAAAAACATGTCTGCGTGAAGAAACTTTGGATCCTTGGCTATCCATACAGTGCACAGTTACGAAAACACGCCTATTTAAATAGATAGAAAATTTCACCTAAAAAAAAAACTGAAAATTTTCAGATAAAAAACTCTGATATTTTTCATATTTCTGCTCAAAACATAGATTGTGGGTACTCGTTAGAACCGCCTCGGCGAGGCGGTTCTAACGGGTACCCACAATCTATGTTTTGAGCAGAAATAAGAAAAATAATTTATGCCCCTGTAAACCCCAGTTTTACTATATAAAAGTGGGGTTTAAGGGGGTCAAAACTATATAGGCGAGTTTTCGTGATGGTGAAGACTGATCAGAATGCGCGAATGCGCAGGCGGATCTTAGTTTTCGCTTGGCGCACATGCAGTCTTGTAGGAAATGCTTTATCCCGGTTCATTTGAAAATGCGCCTCCTCTGACGAAAAGAGCTTACATATCTTATCGGCTTATCATTTCTGCAGGCTGTATTTAGTTCGCGGGATAATTCACTAATTGTCCAGTCTACTGAACTGAATAATCCAAATGCAAATATGTCAGTGTCATAACAATACTTACGTAATTTAGGTTTTGGAAGCTGCGCGTGCTGACGTATGCAGCCTGACATTTCAGTTTTGTGTATTCAGTGACAGAGCACCGCCCACGTGCGCATTGACACCAATTTGTGTATATTTCGGTTGTCAGTTGGCTCTGTCAGAACATGTGCTTTTGTTATGCGCACAACATTGACATATTTGACAAATGTGCGCAGGTTGGAGCTATTAACAAGTGTAAACTTTTCGGGTGTTTGGAGTTCTTAAAATAAGCTCAAAATTTATTTTATTGTGTTTCATTCTGTTCTCGTTTGTCTTAAAGTGTTTTTTGGATAATAATTCAACAAAACTGAAACAAGAATTGTGATTTCAAAGGTGAAATTATTGTACAAATGACCGTGACATTTTTCTCACACTTTACCAGTCACTTGAGTTCACTACTAAATGTGTAAATTGCATTCGCACCCGTGTAAATTTCCTAAACCGAAAGTTGTGGGTGCTGAAGGAGAAAAATGAAGACTATTTCTCGTTACAAATGTCTGTGAATTTTTCATGGAATCATAGAATGAACAGGACAGTGATATTTCTTGTTTGGGCCTATTTTGCGTGTTTTGTGTCACCAGGTAAGATAATTTGATTGATTGGGGAAAAGGTGAATCGGTACTTCGAGCGTGACCATACTTCTTGTTTCTTCTTCTATTTCATTTTATGTGTTGAGTGATCCTTAGCATGCCTTATTTCTACCAGTTGTGTCGTGTGTCATTTTAACTATGATTAATTTGTGTATTCTTTTTATCCAAGATCAAAGTATTCAGGAATCCAGGTGTAATCAAGGTGTCAACGCAAGCTGTAAACCTACTGAAGTTACTCATACCTGTTGAATACTCACAATCAATCATTTTAAAACTGACGTGATGTCTGTTCTCTGTTTGTTTCAGTTTTTTCCTTATTCTTATTTGTTTCAGGTGTTTTATTATTATTATTTTGTATACCTGCTTATTTGTGTTCAAGTTGTGTGTTTTAAAGTGTTTGTAGGGGTGCCACTAAACTCAGGACTTGCCTGATCCATAGTAACAACAAAATAGAGAACCTGAGATGAAAGAGAAATATAAGATGCTACACTGACCGAAATCAGGGTTCTCACTAGGGTTTTCAAAAAATGGAGTAAAATGCTGTCCTCCTGAAAAAGTTGGAGTTTTACCATACTTATCTATTGAGACTTTCCAAAAAGTTGGAGTCAGAAATGAAAAGTTGGAGTAACTTACTCCAAATCTGGAGTTAATGAGATCTCTGCGAAATGCAATGTACAAAGTAAAATTATGAAACTGGTGAAGACAGAACATAAATTATTGTTACACCTCTTTTTTTCTGTATGACTATTATTATTAATTCATCAGTATTAATTAGTCAAAAGGTGGCGAGTCTAGATCTAGCCATTCTTATTAAGGATTCCCATTACAAATATAAAAAGGTAAACCAGCTACAAAATTGAGCTGGTGGGGGTGGTCGGGTGTTGTGGTCATGTATCTTACGTCACTGGGGTGTCCAACTGATATTGGCTTGCAGTTGGGCAAGGCCTGCTATCCTCGTAGCAGATAAGGGTATAGAGGGGGGGGGGGGTGTGTTTTTATTTCTTCTGTTTCTTCATTTTCATTCCTGTTCTCCTTCTTCCCTGTCCAAGCCTCTCTTCCATCTCCTCTTCTATCTCTTTTCTCCTTTACTCTGGGAAACAACACAAAATGACCCACGAGGGTTGACATGTCGTTAAACCCCAACACAATCAATCAATCAAAAATTGAGCTAGCTATAAAATCAATAGTTATTATTGATTTGTTTCTGTCAATTAGCCAATAATATACAATGTAGTTCATGAGTTTTGCTAGATTATCATTTTTTTTTCTTTCTTCTTCTTAATCCACTGTTTGTTTCTGATTTTGGCTATAATTTTCTAAAATTACCATGCTTACCCTAATTATTGGACACTGTATTTGTCCTTAAATTTTGACATACAGATGCGTCTAGAAAATTCTAGATAGGTGTTCTCCTTTACCAGTTTGGGCAGATTCAGCATGCAAATTGATATTTTTCCCAGAAAACTGGTTTTGACATTCATACAAATTGTCTCCTCTTTCTGCATTTTTTTTTTTTCATTGAGACACTTGTGATGGGTGCCTTCTTGAATCAGCAGAAAGGGAAGAATGGCTCTAAAAATTATTTTATGATCAATCTGCATGAAAGTTTAGTGACCAAGCTGGGGTACTTGCAACCTCTTGATCTGCAGTCAGGTGCACTACCGACTGCACTATGGGGCCCAGTGGGTATTCATTTAACCCTTGTCCTGCTGAATAAATTAAGATGCCACTCATTTCTAATTTTCAGCCAACCAGGTAACTTGATCCAGATTGTTGTTATAAATTCACATACTTAATGGCAAACAGTGCAGATCCAGATCAGTTGGTTTCTTCAGAAGCCAACTGATCTGGATCTACACTGTTTGTAAATGCAGGGTATATCCGGGTTTAACAGGACAAGGATTAAATGTTTTTACTTATTTCTCCACAAAAAAAATATGCAGAATGATTTAGAATATCCTTGCTATATGAGACCCTCTAAACAGAAAAGGCATAGACAAAACCACCTCAAGACATAGACAACCAGCATAGTTGGACCCAGATCAGCTTTTTTCTTACCATAAATATGTGATATGTTTTCTGACTTCTCCATGAAAGATATCTTGTGGGTAGCAATTGTCAGTTACTGATAGACATATGTGCACAAGTAGTGGTTAACTGCTTAGAGGACTAAGCCTGTCCAGGAAAAGTGTTAGAAGGTTAACTGGCTGTTCTCGACATGACTTTAATGGGTTGACTGAGCCATAAAACCTCAACTCAAAAAAAAAAAAATAATAATAAAAAAAAGAGTTATGATAATTGAATCTGTAGAATTTTACTGTTCCATTACAGAGGTGTAAAATTCCCCCCGAAACTTACTAGCCCTTATGGTCTAAATTTTTCATTCAGATGCTAAAAATGAAGAAAAAGTGAAGAAAATTCTGAAAATCTCACTTGCCCTGCCTTAAAATTAACTCGCAATTGCGAGTGGGCGAGTGGAATTTTACACCCCTGCATTATGGTCCTTGGGTGGCTTTTAAACCTTGTCATGCTGAATTAATTAAGATGCCACTCCCAATTCCAATTTTCAGCCAATCAGATTGCTTTATCTGGATTGTTGCTATAAATTCACATACTTAATTGCAAACAGTGCAGATCCAGATCAGTTGGTCAGAAGCCAACTGATGTGGATCTACACTGTTTGCTAAGGCAGGGTAAGGGTTAATGATGGGGTGTGAATTACAACAGCATTTTCTGTATCGAGTAACAATCCGGCTTAGGGCAAAGTTACAGATAAGGCACATTTTCAACCAAACGGTATTGATAGTTTTCTTATTTCTCGACAAAAACCTATCTTGTGGGTACTCATTAGAAGTGCTTCTAATTTATAATAGTACCCACAACATGTTTTCCTCGAGAAATAAGAAAAAAAATGTGGATACCCCCTCTTGTTGGTGGCTTGGATATTACCCTTTACCACTCTCTGGGCTAATTCTGCAGATGACAAATTGATGATATTTTTCTTATTTTTCCTAGAAAACAGGATTTGACATTTCATGCAAATTGTCTCCAGACAATTTGCATGACATGTCAGATCCTGTTTGCTGGGGGAAAAATAAGAAAAATATTTCAAAATGTAGTCAGCTGAAAATTTTACCCAGTGCGAAGCGTTAAAGTCCTGCATAGGTCCAGATAAAGGCAGAAAAGTTTTGCACCAAGACATCCTGTAGCTTACCCACTGGAATCCCCTTGCTGAGGCAGTTCCGTTGAGAATCAACAAGTTGAACGAAGATGTTTTTGTTGCAAAAGTAACAATTTTACAAATAATTATAGTATATTATCATGTTAGTAAACCCATTTTTATTTGGGAGACCCCAAATGCAGACCGAGATCAGATGCCACACCCCCAATGCAGACCCAGGTCAGATGCCACAGAATGTGACATCTAATCAAGGTCTAAACTGTTTGCATTAACTAAGGAATTTCTATAAAAATATAATAATAATAAAAACTAACCAGACACCAGAGGACTTGTTAAGGAGGAGTATTTGGTGATGATTATGGGATAATTTTTCTCCATAAAAACATATGTTGTGGGTACTCGTTAGAAGCGCCTCACTGAGGCGCTTCTAATGAGTACCCACAACATGTTTTTATGGAGAACTGGAGAAAATTATCCCAGAATTATCACCAAATACTCCTCCTTAACAAGTCCTCTGGACACCCTGCCATTGGAAACAGACCAGTCCAAAGAGTTGTGGTAGAATAAGAAGAGTCCACTTAGTGATAATTGCATGTTAGTGGTGTCGTGTAAATTGTCTCTGACAATTGTAGCAGATGGCATTTTGACTTTTTATTGTTATTATTTTTGAGAGAAAATAAGGCTTAGTATTTCAAGTGAATTGTCTGCTAGGCAGTCAATTCACATGAAATGTGAAGCCTTATTTTCTCTGAAAAATTCAGGGTTCAAATTTAACTTTTTTGACAGCCTGCTAAAATTAGCAAGTAGTATTATTTTTCACTTGCTAAACCTTTTGGCCAACTTGCTTTTTCACCCTTATAAACACTGTTAAATGTGGCTTTAAACCTTAGCACTCTGGGCAAAAATTTCAGCAGACATTTTAAAATATTTTTCTTATTTTTTCCCAGAAAACAGGTTTTGACATTACATGCAAATTGTCTCCTATGGAGACAATTTGCATGTAATGTCAGAACCTGTTTTTTGCGAAAAATAAAAAAAATATCGTCATTGCTTTTGGAAAAGAAATTGCAAAAATTCAGCAAAAATGTCTCAGGTTCCACAAGAAGAGAATCTTTCTAACTTGCTAGTATTAGCAAGTGATGGAAATTGCAGCTTGCTTTTTGAGGAAATTAACCAGCATTTAGCAAGTTAGCAAGTGCTAAAATTGATCCCTGAAATTAAAAAGAAAAAAATCAGAATTTTGTCTCCTGCAGTTGTGATTACTGCCCTAATAAGGAGAAAAACCTCACATTTGAAGGAGAAAAACCTCACATTTGAATAGTAGTAGTAGTAGTAGTAGTATAGTAGTAACCCTTTAAGCACTAAGCTGGTATTTATAGCAGACAACAGTCTAATTTGTTTTTATTTTTCAGAGAAAATAAGTCTTGACAATCCATTTGAATTGTCTGCCGCCAAGCAGACAATTCAGATGAAATATCAGGACTTATTTTCTCCAAAAAGTAAAAATAAAATGTTCGAAAATGTCGTTTACTGCAGTTGTGGTTGGTGCTTTAAAGGTTAAGACCAAATTCGGATGGTTTTACACTTGTGACCTCTGGCTTCTATCCAACTACCATAATATAGTGAGTACTGATAGAGTTGTCACTGTGTGAAAGAAAAGGGATTAGCATGACATACTTTCACTAGAAGTCATCATTTTCGGTACTATTTGTAAGCCAAAATAAAAAATGGTAATTGTCCTAAAATTCCTCATACCAACATATCTGACTAAATAGCATGACATTGTGCAAACCGTGCCATTCCAGATCAGACTTCAAATCTAGACTTTTGCCCTGGGGCCAGGAGAAGGGAAGGGACAGAATATGGTATTTGAATAGGTATATTTCACCGAGGGTTTAGATTTGTGGGCTAAAAAAGAGCTGGCTGTTCATCATAAAGTAACTGCATTCAGTGCTGTGCAAAGTAAACCCGTCTTTCCAGGCATTTTATGCAATGATATTTGGTGAGGTGATGTGAATACCCTTGGGGATTAGACAGCAAAACATCCCTGTTCTTAGGAATTTGACAGACCACTGAAAAAAGGGGTGGGATTTTAGATACCCCAGGAATTTTTGACACAAACATGTGGTAAGGAATTAAAGAATCAGACATAAAATTGTAAACAGTCTAATTCCCGTGTGTGTGTGTGTTGCGGGGGATGGGGGGGGGTTATGGCAATCCAGGTGCATTATGGATATTGGGGCCTTTTGATGCAGCAGGTCTTGTTTGAAAAAAAGGGGTTCTCTCAAACCTGCTCCACTTGAAAGAAGAAGGTCTTTTCTGCAGCACATGCCCATACTAACATTATATATAGGAGTAAGTATCACCTTCTACGGAGTATTTTTTGAAACAAAAAAGCATATAAAAACAAAATACATGTATATAGAATGAAGTGCTCTGAATTTTAGGACATGTGCAACACGTGCAGATTCAGATATTCCTGCACTTGCACAAAGTATCATTCCGGTTCTCTCCGGTCATACATTTTGTAGTATCCAGGGCCCATTTGTTCAAAGCATTGTTAGCTTAACAAGCTTGTTAAGGGTCATTTCGTTAACTGTTTTAGCAGATTCAATATACAATATTCTGATATTTTTTGCTGAAAAAATGTGAGTAGCTTTTGCACTGCAAAAGCTACTCACATTTTTTCAGCAAAAAATTTCAGCATATTTGCGTATCACTCAATGAAAATTTTAACGAATCGTTAACTAACAATGTCATTAGCTTTGAACAACTAGGCCGAGTGATTTTGTTAGCGGGCAGTGAATGCCCTGATCAGACTGTGTGTATGCACAGGCTGATATGGGCCTTTGCTGTCCACATTATGCCGAAGACAAGTTTTCGCATGGCGGGGGCCCAAATGATGAAGATATATCTGTTGCTTGTTTAAAACAGCTTAAATACTACTAGGGAAAATATGGTATTTCTCTTGTGTTTCCCAGAACATAGGATGTGAATTTCATGCAGATTTTCTTGATTTGCAAGCTATAAATATTTAAAACTGTGTCTTTTGACAATTTAATTCAGCAGAGAAGGGATTAAGGGACCACCACTGTGCTACAACACCACCAACTTGCAAACCCTTGCATATTTTATACAATTACATCCATACCTCCAATGCACATTTTTCATCCAAAAACTACTGATATTTAAAATCTCAGCAGTTGTTAGGAAATATTTTCTTATCTTTTACTGAAAATAAGGTTTGTCATTTCATGCAAATTGTCACTTGCAAGACAATTTACATGAAATCTGGAATCCCAGTTTTCTGGAAAAAAAAAAACAAAAACAAAAAACAATAAAAAAACAAACAAACAAACAAAAAAGCTGTCATTACAGTAATATGTTGTCTGCATACATGCCATATCTCATACTGTGAGATAAAATCTCACAGAATTTGGACCATCTGGAAGGCAATTCTCATAAAAAATTTAAATCTCACAGAATTTTCAGACCATTATACAACAGATTTTATGAAGAAATAAAATAAAGCACACACTGTTGTGGTTTTCACAAGCTCCTTACACAAGTTTTAAGACTTTAGACTATATTGGGGGCACTGCAAAGTGATGTTTAAAAAAATCTCACAGAATTTTGTCAAATCTCCCATAAAATTTTGCCTTACCTCACAGATTTTAGTCCACAGCTTATGGCATGTATGTGTCTGTTGAATTTCCAATGAGTACTATGTTAAAACTTATGGTGATAGCCTAATAGCGAGGGACAGACATGCCTGAGCAAACTGTATAGATGCCCCAGAATGCAGTGTCTGATCCAGGTCTGCAGTGTTGCTTGGTCCAGTAGTTTCTAGACATCCCAACAGTTAGTAAAATTGACTTGTTCATTTACCTCAGGTATGGTTTGGAGTAAGGGTGTCCCAATATTTAGGGTTAATTAAGGTCAAATAAAAAAAAAAGTGTGTTTAGAGTACCCTTACCTTATCTAATTTTCCTATTGAAACCTAGCAATTTTTTTCCCTGTTTTTTCTTGAATAGAATTTTTTATGCTAAATATTCAGACAAGTAGGTCTGAGCAAACAGTGTAGCCCCAGATCAAACTGCTCCTTAGGAGCAGTTTAATCAGGGTCTACAGTGTTTGCCATTCTATCAGTACTTTTTAGACAGATACATATTAGGATAGCCAAACAGACAGTAAAATTTTTTTGTGAAATATGTGTGACATCCAAATATATTTTATAATTCTGGAATTATTCTTCATTTAAAAAAAGTTTTAAAAAAATCCCTTCCTACCCTGCCTATTTTTTCTAACATGTTACCCTAAACACATAATTTTTTATTTGGCCTGAGAGGGCTTCTTCTTGACAGTCAGTGATTCGGAATTAGAACTTTGCTGCGTCTACTTGGTTTACAGCTTAGTTTTCTTCCTGTCAAACAGGAAAAAATGGAAGAACTGGTGACAGCTTGTGGCTGACAGAGCAAGCTATTGCTATATATCTGAGTTTGGTGTTTGACTTACAATATCGCATTTTAACCCTTTAAATGGCCTATCACAACTGTATTTTCAGCGACAATAAGGATAGTAGACAATTCACCTGAAATGTTGTGTAATTTTACCAGAAAAATAATATAAAAAATTAATTGTGCTTGTTGCTTGATTCATTTTTAGCTCACCTTTACAAAAGTACAGAAAGAGCAATAAGCGCCGGCCTCGGTGGCGCAGTTGGATGCGCCGTCCGACTGGAGACCAGGAGGTTGCAGGTTCACCTTCCGCTGAGCAGCATTCCCACTCACATTTTGATTTAGGGGTACATGCATTCCCACTCACATTTTGATTTAGGGGTACATGTACCCCTTGGGTTTGTGGGTGGTTGGGTGGTGCGAAGGTGTCATGTATCTTTTGTCACCCGGGGCGTCCAGCTGATATTGGCTTATAGTTGGGCAAGGCCTGCTATCCTTGTAGCAGGTAAGGGTAGGGAGGTGATGTTTTTATTTCTTCTATTTCTTCACTTTCATTCCTGTTTCTCTTTCTTCCCTGTCCCTCCCTTTCATCTCTTCTGCTATCTCTTCTGTCTATTTCTCCCTTTCTCTGGGAGACGACACAAAATGACCCACAAGGGTTGACGTGTCGTTAAACCCCAACTCAATCAAAAACCCCTTGGGTTTAGCATCTGGGGGTACAGATCACTTTTTGAGGGTACAAATATTTTGGGGTAATTACATGTAAATGCATTGTTAAGCGCTGGGAAGACTTTATACTTTAAATGTCATTGTGGTCAGTTTTAAGTACATTTTACTTTGTCTTACTATTTTAAATAAAAGGAAACTGTGCTTCAATCATATCAATACATCACTTTTCCAAAACATATTCTTCAGTCAAAAGAACCTAATACTAACAGCCAAGTTCAAGTGCTATTAAAGCTTCCTAGATATACAATGTTCGAAAACAGATAAAACAGGTTCTGTCCAGAAATTGAATGTTGTTCCTTTCGTTCAGTGTGAGCTGGACATACTGATTTTATAGAAAATCGCTACTGCAAAATGGCATGAAAGATTGGAAATTCTATGAAATAGTGTATGACATTTTCCTGGGAGTTCTGAGCGCTTGTAATATTCATAACAGTGTTTATTGACTGAATAATTAAACTTTTTCGGGGAAATTAGGAAGTCGCGAAAACTTATGACATGTAGATTTTACGGCAATAAGTACATGTTTTTGTTGATAACAGTCATTAAAAACCTGGCTAAAGTAGTCATGCAGTGGTACAACTATCCTGAATTAATCTAAATGAAACAAAATATTACCGATCTAATTGACAACTTTTGTATACACTTGAGCGAACTGTATCGAAACTCGGAGAAAAAGAGGTGCCCACTGAAACGCGATACAATGTAATGGTCGTCAGTGATTGGATAATGCAAAAAAGATAATACACAATAACCAATGAACAATAATCTTATCCCTCTCGGTAAGAATATAAATACATTCTGGGAATCCCATCTGTTTCAATGCACTGGTCGAATGCGTTCGTTATTGTCCGCCAGCAACCGCATTGTTTCAATGCTTTATTAATATTTAAAAGGATATGCCATTGAGCAAAAACTGACTCAGTAGGACGTACGCATGTTGCAATTTATACGTGCACCAAATTTTTGGTACGTTTATGTACGTAGATACCAAGAGTTCTGTACGCTCATGGCAGATTCTCTACGTGAATTACGTACTGCAGTACGTGAATAGGAATGCTGCTGAGGTCGGCAACATTCTTTTGTGGAGATTGATCATGAAAAATTTTCTACGGTCATTCTCCCCCGTCCGCTGATTCAAGAAGGGCAGTTTGTAGTGAAAGACTGTGCACAATACTGGTTAACCGCTTAGAGGACTAAGCCTGTCCAGTAAACGTGTAGTTAGGTAAACTGACCGTGCTCGACTTGACCCCATTGGGTTTATTGGGCAGTAAAACCTCAACACAAACAAACAAACAAACAAATAAAATATGTTTAAACTAATAATGTGCCAGACTCATAAGTTTATAGGGTTAAATAGTAAGTGGCAGAAGTAGGGTAGAAGCTGAACACAGCCAAATATTATTTTAAAAACCATTGACATGTACATGTACTTAAAAGCCCAAAGCATATCTAGAATGCTGCAATTTTTGCACAAACTGGGACAGATATGTAAGGGTAGTAAGCTTGACTTACTGTAAGAAAAAATTGGCACTGAGACATTATTTGATCCACAAGAAAAAAAGGTGTCTTTCACATTCTATGCGATCTGTCCTGGGCTATACCTCTAAATAAGCTTACCTCCAGATAAGCATACCACCAGATAACCAAAAATTATTAATACTTTTCTTATGTCTCCACGAAAACTGAAGTGTTTCTGATGAGTACCCACAAAATATGTTTTTGGTGGAGAAATAAGAAAAAGATTTTCCCAGTACCCACTTTATCTGGAGCCAGGGATAAGATTCTTTTTTTATTACCAAAAAGTATTGATATTTTTCTTATTTCTTTATTTGTAGTTTCTGTTGAGTTTGTATGGCCCAGTCAACACATTAGGATCATGTCGAGCGCAGTCAGTTTACCTACCCACATTTTTTCCTGGTCAGGCTTAGTCCTCTGAGCATTTAACCAGGGCCCGGTTGTTCAAAGCGTCGTTAGCTTAACGAGCTCGTTAAGGGTCATTTCGTTAACTGTTTTAGCGGATTCATTATACAGTATTTTGATATTTTTTGCTGAAAAAATGTGAGTAGCTTTTGCACTGCAAAAGCTACTCACATTTTTTCAGCAAAAAATTTCAGCATGTTTGTGTATCACGCCATTTAAATTTTAACGAATCGTTAACTAATGACATCGTTAGCTTTGAACAGCTGGGCCCAGTACTTCTTATTTCTTTACTAAAGCATCTATGGTGTAAATACTTATTTATAGAAGCACTTCACGTAGGTACTTCTAATGAGTACCAACATACGTTTTCATGGAGAAATAAGAAAAATATTTTTTTTTTAGCAATCCCTCTTAAGATAAAGTTATGATTCTGAGCATTTGCTATAGCTCTGGGTCCAGTTATTCAAAACTTAACAAATTTATTAGCTAAGGTGATGTTAAAATTTTTCTCTTGAAATGTGGCTAATACATGGATATTTTATGCTGAAATAATGTGAGTAGCTTTTGCAAAGCTACTCATGTTTTTGCAGCAAAAAATATCAATTTATTTGAAAAAATACCTTAGCTACAACAGTTAATGAGTTTGTCTAAGCTAGCAACACTTTGAACAGCTGGGCTCTGAACAAGATAATTTTGATACTAATTCATGAAAATTGATACACTATTTAGGGAGGCAATTCTGTCTAAATGGTTTTGCCTCCCTTCTGAAAATGGGTCTACTCTGAAAGGAAAGAATTTGCTCCCAATGGGAAAACCCCTTTTTAGGTGTTCAGGAAGAAACAGGAAGTCATAGATGTTATGTTCCTTGTACAAAATAATGGAAAATATCAGAGCTGTAGGTAAGAGGGGTATTATGATAATGTTTTGTTCTTAATTTTCCATTAACTCTAGTCCTGCTGAACTGGGATATACCCTGCCTTTGCAAACAGTGTAGATCCAGATCTGCACTATTTGCCATTTAATATGGTAATTTATATCAACAATCTGGATCAAGTAATCTCTGGCTGAAAATTAGAAGTGGGTGTGGCATCTTAATTTATTCAGCATGACAAGGGTCAAAACATATATTTTGGGTACTGTAAGAAGCATCATGACAAGGTCTAAGAAATGAGTATCCACAAAGCATTTTTTAATACTTTTTTAGTTGAATAAAGCACCTTGTATAGAGCTCTGGAATATGCACATTTGCATAATGCAAGATTTTCATAACTATCTGAGAACATAGCAGCAGATTAAGCACTTTTATCAACCCAAAAGTATTAATATTTTTCTTACTTCCCCATGAAAACATATGCTGTGGTACTTATTAGAAGCACCTCATTGAGGCACTTCTAATGAGTACCCACAACATATGTTTTAGTGGAAAAATAAGAAAAATATTTTCCTGAATATTGATAACCTTCTTATCTGGAGCTATACCCCTGGAACAAGCCCTTTTGTGAATAAGGTACTTTTTGTCTGCCTCGGTTACATAGTTTTTGTCTATATATCTACCTTGTACTATGCTATTTTGTAGTGTTATACCCGAGTAAAGCCATTATCATATTACAATCTTTTGCCAAAAAAACTAATGTTTGTAGCTAGATAATAGTTAAATAAGAACAAATACAATGTGTAATTCCAGTGTTGCACCTAGATCAGGGCCATTTGCCTTCTAAAGTTAAAAATGACACTTTAAAGTTTAAGTTAAATCCAGTCTTGCACTGAGATGGGTTGCCTACTAAAATTAGAAATAACCATTTCAGCTCAAGATTTGGTGTCCTGCTGTCCCCAAGAAATTCTATTTGATTGTTAACCCTTGTCGTGCTGATTTAATGAAGCTGTCACAATGTCACGCCCACTTATAATTGTCAGCCAATCGGATTGTTTGATCCAGGTTTTTGATACAAATTTGCATACTTAATGAAAAACAGTGCAAGTCCAGATCAGTTGGCCTCTAGGCCAACTGATCTGGATCTACACTATTTGCAAAGGCAGGGCATATCCGGGTTTAGCAGGACCAGGGTTAATATTTAAGTTCCTTGGGCCCTTTAAACTATATAGAACATGTAAGTGTCCCTTTAGAAATTTGCCAAACTGGCCATAGCTCCAGGTAAGAGTGGGTATCAGATAAATGACCCCTCATCCAAGCGTTCGTGAGGGATGAGGGGCATTATTGGAATGAGACCTGAGGCCTCGAGCATGTATGACATTAGCAATTAACCTGGCTAGGAACTACCTGGATGCTCTTTTAAAGATTTTAAACCTGGAGTATATATGGTAATACCATGTGACTGAGCCATATATAACCAGGTATCCATTGTTCAGCACTTCATATTTTCAAAGTTATTTTGTTGCCTTACGTAAATAACTGAATAATGGGTGGGTACACACAAAATACATTCCGTTGTGGAAACACTCTTTCATCTCACCAAAGGGATTGGGTCATACATGCTCGAGGCCTCAGGTCTCATTCCAATAATGCCCCTCATCCCTCACGAACGCTTGGATGAGGGGTCATTATTTTCATTTCGACCTTCGGCTCTCTCACATGTATGACATTAGCATCTTTAAAGTAAGGCAACAAACCAATCAATAAATAATGAAATACCAGCAGAATATAATGGTTTAATTGATGAAAAAGATTCCACTAACTTATGATTATACCAAATTAAAAAACACTTAAACTGAACATATAAAGACAACTAATATATTCAATGAGGAACTTTCCTTGAATGGTAATGGAGAAGTATGTCAAAATATGAATTAAGTTCCAAACTAAGTGTAAAATATATAGTAGAGACTAATATGCAATTATGTGCTGAGTAATGGAAGCTGGAAAGCTAAAAAACACTTTCTATTACACATTTTTATACACTTTCAAGTCAATATCAAGAAACTCCAAATTAAGTTGAGTTTCTTCTTCATCCTTCACAGTTGTTATATAATGATAATTATTTGTATATATTTTTTCCCAAACTAGTTACTTTAACTGGTATTTTGTCTGTTAAAATACAAACCATTCTTTCTCCAGAACATATCTAATAGTTAAACATGAAAAATTTTATGAAAAAGAGCTGAAATAAAATTACTTTTCAGTAGCTGAAATAAATCTCTGCTAAATAAGAGAACATATAAGGCTATACACTGTAATATGATTTTTCTGCCTTATAAGAAGGCTATACACTGTAATATGATTTTTCTGCCTTATAAGAAGGCTATACACTGCAATATGATTTTTCTGCCTTATAAGAAGGCTACACACTGTAAAAAAAAAAAAAATACTGCCTAAAAAGAAGTGTTCATGATAAATAATAAATTTGTATCAAGTAGAACACAGTATTTGATGTGCACTGCAGATATTGCAAACTGATCTGCAGAATAAGAATATGCATTATTTTGTTCTTTGAATAGATAAGAAGATAGCATTCATTTTTAAATTATTCCGTAAAACTGTTGGTGTACGTTTGATAAGATCATAGATCATCTGAGTTTTACTAAGATCACATAATGACCTCTAAAAAGCACAGTTGCTGGTAAAAAACTGAAAGAAGTTATTTTTTATAGTATTATTTATACACTGAGTTTTCTAATTCGAATTTTCTAATTCAGATAATTTGATCTCAAGCACCAATCTAAATGGTACTAAAAATGGTTCAGTTTACTATCAATATAGAAATGCTAATAAATCTAAATAAATTTGGAGTATAAAATCTAACAACAAAATATTAATTCAAGGCTAATTGAGTAAATTGTCTGTATGTAAAAATAAAACTTGATGGCTGAAACAAATTTTTCTTCAATCTTGATTATTTAATGAGTACCCTGTTAATAAAGCCTTTGATCAGACACTCAACTGGTTATAGAAAACAATCATTCACTATGGCCTCTGAATGTTGGAGATAAAATGTTATATTTATGGTAAAATTTTATAATAAAAAAGTTCTACTTTAAGGAACAAACAGTTGTACTGAGGCTGTAGATACAAATGAGGATGTAGACAGTACTACTTTTAAACCATGTTTTATGTTCTGACCCAGTTAAGCACAAAAAGTCACAGCTCAATAAAGAATCAGATGCTTGGTATTACTGGAAAGAAAAATTTTTGAGGTCTCAAATGGGGGAAAAGGCTTTTTATTCCATATAAAATTGCCTTTGTTTTTACCAACACCTTCAAAAACGACAAACTTTTTAAATATCCACTCTAAGAATTCAATCCACCTAATCAAGCATACAAGTATGGTATTTCCAAACTCAGATTGAAATTGGATATGCCATAACAACTTGCTCAGAAGTACACCATCTGTACTAAAGTGTGAATGTCAAGAAATTAAACTTATTCAGTGGCTATAATTACTAGATAAACTGAATTCGAATATATTGGAAAAAGTCATTACTTACCCCAAATGAAGAGTTTATTCCAAAACACTAGATATTTTCCCATTTCAGATGATATACTTACCAAAACAGTACTCTCATATTTGTCCTACAACTTCAATCAAACAAAGCAGACAGATGGTCTCTCATCGAAACCTATTTTCAACTGTTGCTTATATCATTTCAGTTATGCAGGACTAAATCATTCTATTGAAAATTAGAATATACTGACAAACAGTTAAATAAGAAATCAAGTTCTTCACTTAAATATTTTTGGGAACATGAACACTTATTGATTCTTTAATATGGAGGTTAAATACCACAGGTATCTTTTATTACTAAATATATATATGGTCATAACCAGCATTGACCATAAATGGCTTTTAATTCATGAATTTGGCATGGCACAAATAAAAGGTACCAACTGTGCCTTACTTATCAATATACTCCAAAAATATATGGAACTAGCCATAATTTTCTATTGGATAAATAAAATTGGAACCAGCTATTCTTGAAACTCTATATAAGCACAAGCTGTAAATTTTCATCAATCATTGGTTGTTATATGATACCTCCCTTCAATTAAATATTACTCACATAACAGTCCATGAATCAAGACTTGTTCGGACAGTTTAAAAAACTGCAGAAACAGCTCTAAGTTTGGCCGAAGTTTTGAGATACAAGAAGTCAGCATTGATCCAAATCCAGAGAACTAAGCCCCAACAACCCACAAGGTTGAGGGACTGAAGTAAAGCGAAGTGAAGAAAACTGAAACAGCTATAATCGTGGCCTACAAGACATCAAAAAATTGTAATAAAATACATATCAAGTTGCGTTAAAGTCTATATATCATGACCATGTGACGGCATGTATGCTGTTAGGCTAGATTACAGAATCAAACTTGACATGATAGTTCTTATAAACTGGCTGTTCATATTCAACTGCTCTTGGAGCATTACCTTAGTATAAGAGTGTATTTTGCCTAATTTGACCACTCAATCAATGGTACACATAAAATTTTCAATCAGACAGCAAAACATAAAATGGGGTTTAAATGACCCTCTAAAAAATTTGTATACATGTATGTGAAATGTAAATGAAGACTTTTTAAATAAAGATCCCCCAATTAACTAAAAGCAAAATCCAATTAACATTTAAGGATGCAGAAGATTGTGTTTAAGCTATAGGATTATGTATAGCTATGAAGGTATAAGTGAACAGCTCTGTAAATCATGGTCCGAGAGCCACTAAAACAGTCTATATTATTTTGAACATCTTTATTTTTTCTTCGGTGTCTAAAAATTTATTCTATGCATACTGAATGTGCATGACTACAAAATAAGCTCAAATGGGATATAGTACATTCACCTCGTGTTTTTTTTTTTTTTTTTTTTTTTTGGTATATAGATCTGGATATGCCAGAATATTATAGGCATGGATATGCCTCTATCAGACCATATCTAATTTTTGTACAAAAAAGAAAAAATATTCCAAAATAAAGAAAAAGAAATTTTGATCACCAGCAACCTCCTGAATATGTGAAAAAATATAACCAGAATTTAAAAAAAAAATAAAAAAAAAATCTAAAGCAGGATTTCTTCATTTTTTAAAATTTCAGTTTAGCATTGGTCCTTTTTAGGCCATATAACTGATTCTGGTCCTTTCTAGGCCATGTAACCATTGTCTTTCTAAGGTCATATGTTGAACTATAGCTCTGGTCCTTTTGAGGCCATATAGATCTTTTTGAGCTTATAAAGTTCTATGAACTAATGTTCTATATGAAAATTGCTTATGCAAATATATATTTCAGCATAATTAATCAGTAGCATTATGGAGTAAACATTATAGAAACTGATTCATTCTTTCATAGGAACCCTATGAATAAACTTTCTACATGACCTTTAATTTATTGCTGCTTTTTCAGAAAAGTTTTGTTAAAACTCACCCAGCTGAGCCTCCCTATAAATATCATTATTATACATGGAAGGAGGCTTTCCTATAATGTATCTTAAATTCATTTCATAATTTCTATATTCACTCTAAATAATGTAGTTTTACATAATGTTCTCTCCACTGAGAAAAGAACTTCCAGTACAGGTTTTTTTTTTTTTTTTTTTTTTTTTATAAAACATGCATATACAGTACTATGTAACCTATGTAACATAATTTCTTATAAGCCCATTATCTTCCTCGAAGACAAAGCTTTTACAGAAAACAGCTTTCCTATGTGTTTTCTCCTGGGGTGGGGGGTGAGGTAAAGAAAACAAAATCCGTGGTTTCATAGTCAACATGGAACATTTGAAAAAAGATTCAGCCATGTTTTATTGTGTAATACCCTTTATGTCATAAAGGTAAAATTGTACAGTAATTATCTCATGGTCACTGTGTAACCAAGCCTAGTACTGTTCATAATACAATATAATTGATACAAGAACAGTATCAACTGAAGAAGAAATAAAATGACTGCTTGCACTACGTGCTAAACAAAATGAAACACTTTATTATCAACAAAAAATTTCACAAATTTCCAAATTTTACTGTGTAAAGAGCATCCTTACCTGTCCCTTGCTAAGTTAAATATGAAGTGCTGAACAATGGATACCTGGTTATATATGGCTCAGTCACATGGTATTACCATATATACTCCAGGTTTAAAATCTTTAAAAGAGCATCCAGGTAGTTCCTAGCCAGGTTAATTGCTAATGTCATACATGTGAGAGAGCCGAAGGTCGAAATGAAAATAATATATTTGTTATTTCTCGTTGGTACTCATTAGAAGTGCCTCGGGGAGTCCTGTATATTATTTGCAGCCCAAGATCATTGTTACAAAGAACAACATCTGTTAAAATAATTTTAGGCCACAATCACTTGACAAATCTGTCATTACAAAGGGTTTCAGATATTTTTATTTCTGAGGAAAAATGTGACATTGCCAGAATGGAGTAACATATCATTTTAAACAACTCACTTCATTAAATTATACCTCCAGATAAGAGGGGTTTTCAGAAGAATGTTTTTCTTATTTTTCCAGACAAAGCTATGTTGTGGGTACTCATTAGAAGCACCTCACTGAGGTGCTTTTAAAAAGTAACCACAACATAGCTTTTCCTGTAGAAGTAAGAAAACTATCAGTAATTCTTGATTGAAAAAACATGCCTTAGCTAGAGCTGTGGAACTTCAAATGAAGTTAGCTGAGGTTCTGCAACATACACACTGTACATTTTTCAGGAGAACCTAGAAAAAATAATCAGAATAGGCATCTTATCTAGTGCGTGATTACAATTTGTAATTGTGCATATAGTTTTGAAATTTCTTTTGTATATTAGCTACATAAGTATTTTCCCATGCAAAGTTCTGTATGCTATATATTGCTGCATATACTTGGTACACACATACCCATTGGGTTGGTGTATCATGTATACCAGAATCAGGGGCAATGGCCTATAATTCTTGGAGTTACATTCTTCGATAGGTTGTACAATTTGCCATTAATGAACAAATTTTGTTACAGATTTCTCAGGAACTATGAAAGCTTTAAAGTTGAAACTTGGTACACACATGTACAGTGGCTGATGTATTGATGTATCAGAATCAGGGCCAAGGGCCTATAACTCTTGGAGTTACATCCCTTGATAGGATTTACAATTTGCCATTAATGTAAAATTTTCGTCACACTTCTCTACTGTTATAAAGTAAAAACCTGGTACACACATGAACAGTGGGTTGATGTATTTTGTGTACTGGAATCAGGGCCAAGGGCCCACAACTTTTGGAGTTTATTCCATCAAAGGTTTTACAATTTGCCATAAATGAAAAATTGATAGGTTTTACAATTTACTGTCAGTGAAAAATGTTTGTTATAGATTTCTCAGGAACTATGAAAGCTGTTAAGTTTAAACTTGGTACACACATGGGCAGTGGGCTGAATATATCATGTATACCAGAATCAGGGCCTAGGGCCTATAACTCTTAGAGTAACATCCCCTGATAGGTTTTACAATCTTCCATGAATGAAAACTTTTGTCACACTTTTCTCAAGAACTGTAAGGGTTACAAAGTTGAAACCTGATATAGACAGAGTATACCGGTATCAGGGCCAAGGGCCCGTAACTTTTAGAGTAACATCCCATGATAGGTTTATCAGTTTGCCATTAATGAAAAATTGATAGGTTTTACAATTTACCATCTCCGGCCTCCTTGGCTCAGTTGGATGCGTGTCCGACTGGTGATCAAACGGTTGCAGGTTCGACCCTGCTGGATCGGCAACATTCTTTTGTGGAGATTTGATCATGGAATATTTTTTTATGGTCATTCACTCCCTTCTGCTGATTCAAAAAGGGCAGTTGTCAGTTTCTGATGAAAGTTTGTGCACAATACTGGTTAACCGCTTAGAGGACTAAGCCTGCCCAGTAAAAGTGTGGTTAGGTAAACTGACCCACTTGATATGACCCTGTTGGGTTTGACTGGTATAGGTTATACAAATTGCCATTAATGAAAAATTTTTTTTTTTTTTTTTTAAGAACTGTAAGGGTAACTTTTTTCAAGAACTGTAAGGGTAACAAAGTTGAAACCTGGTGGTACACACACATGGACAATGGGTTGATCTATCTTGTATACAGGAGTCAGGTCCAAGGGCCCATAACTCATCAAATCAAATCCCTTGATAGCTCATCTCCAACAAAAGTAGCTCACCGTGACATATTGTCACAAACATTTACAACAAGTTGAGTTTTTGAGGTTAGTCTTATGTCACAGGCTTCCATGTGCCTGTCGCATAAGTACATGTAACATCAAACATTAGTGCATGAATTCCTCAACTCCCACAAAACTAGGTCACTGATCTGCTTTAACAAAAAATCAAAACTCATATCAAGATCCCTTGGTCAGGCTAATATTTAAGCTACCATAGGCATTTACCGGGGCAGTGAGATTGGCATTGATGACTGGGTAGTCCTCTTTAGATAAAGACATTACATGAACTTACTTAGAAATCCTAGTAAGAATGCTTTTTTTTTTTGTGGAAGAAATGTAGTAAATAAATTATAATTTTACAAAAGTACTCTGGACTTATTTTACTAAATGAGCTGTTTAGGATTTTATAGCATTAAGAATATTGTGAATAATTCTGTGTAAATCAATTTTTTCTTTTATTTGAATTTATATATGACTGAGGTACTTTCTCTCAAAAGCCTTGCCCTTTTGATACCTTCATGTAAATGCAAAATACTTTGCAAATATTTAAGTGCAATTGAAGAGGGTATATTCTATTCTGTGGGTTTTTTTATTGCTCTTAAACATAGCTCCAGATAAGATGCTTTTTTTTAAACTGTAAAATATTGATATTTTCCTTATTTCTCCACAAAAAAATATATCTTGTGGTACTCATTAGAAGTGCCTTGGCAAGGCACTTCTAATGAATAAACACCACATATATTTTTATTGAGAAATGAGAAAAAGTATGTGGGTACCCCCACTTACCTGGAGCTATGTAAAGGGTGACCACAGGAACAATGAAAATATTACATTAAGCACAAACAAAAGCACAAACCCTGTCGGCATTCTTTCATTTTGGCATTAGCGTAAATATAAACACCATGGTCCATTATTATTCATAACTCTAGATCAGAGGTGTACCGCAATAAATATTTTTTTGTATTTTTCCACAAAGTTGTATGTTGTGTGTACTCATTAGAAGCACCTCAGCGAGGTGCTTCTAGTGAGTACCCACAACGTATGTTTTTGTCGAGAAATAAGAAAAAATACTTTCCTGGATGTCTCTATTATCTAGAGCTATGCTGGCTTGACAATGACAGGAATTCACGGCATGTTATGGGGCCAAGATTATATTAATAGCCACAAAAGAAATGCCGAAGTTTTTCCAATACAGTTTTAATACAGATTAATGTGGGACTTTATGTTCGACTCAGTATAATCTTGATAAGTGTCTGCCGAGGTATTTTTGTTAGCACCGAATTTACCTTAAATGTTTGGACTTTTCAACCACTAACCATACTTCTCCCAAAATTTGAACAAGTCTTTTCACAACTTTTGGATTCCTGATAATCTGGTTGAGTAGCAAACAGTGTAGACCCAGATCGGATGCCGCATTCTGCGGCATCTGATCTGGGTCTACATTGTTTTCTCAGGCCCGTCTGTCCAAATACATAGGGTAAATATGCTAAGTACACATAAATGTAATTTAAGTAAATAAATTTTTTAAAGGTAAGAAATCTGAATGACTTTAATCGGGATATAATACAAAAAGTGTTCTACATTGCCTGCACTGATTCCATTTCTTTTTCTTGTCGGGCATGGCACATAGCTGTAGATGAAAGGATACTTAGGAATAAGGATACTTACCCTTATTTTTCCACAAAAAAAAATGTAGTATTTATTAAGATTGCCTCACTGAGACAGTTATAATGAGAACCTCATCACTTATTTGTCAGGATAAAAAGTTAACCCTTTAAAGCATCAGTCAAAAATGCAGCTGACAGCACTTTAAAATTTTATTTAAGAAGTAGATCAGCCCCAGCAGTGATTTGTTGAGCAATAAATCACTGATCGGAGGCCAGTTGTAAAGTAGATCGTGATTTATCTTCTTACAACTGACCGACAAACTGTGATTTATTACTCAACAAATCACGGACAAGACTTATCCATTTCGATTCTAACATATAGAGAACGGCGAAAAATTTAATGTGTCCTTCAGATTCTTCCAACTTCCCGCCATCTCTTAAAGAAATCCCACCAACAGTTTTGAGTGTAACGCTGATGTTTTACATGCTTTTCTTAAGTTGTTGACTCGAGAAAAACTAATATCATGGCAAAGAAGACTGACATCAGCAAAGTGTCAAAATGATGTCCAAACGGCACCAGATACATATAGCATGGCGCGCTTCAGCATAGTGATTTGTTCCAGAATAAATCACTGGTTTTCTCCATTGCCTACGTATATAGGCGCACTGTGTTAGAATGTATTATTTAACCCCGTCAGGCGATATTGCCGGGTAATATGGTTTCATGTTGGTAGTCCATGTGTCCATCCATTCATCTGTATGCTGTGTATCCATCCGTATTTTTGTTTCTGGATGATAACTTGAGTGAATGTCAATGGATTTTCACCAAACTTCGTGTGTGCATTGATATTGTGGAGATCTGGTTTGGGATAGCTATTGGGCGAATTTCGTCAGTTTTTGACAGTTACATTGTATCTGCCCGCAACATCTGAGTTTTCGGTTTGGGACGATAGCTTGAGTAAATAAATATCAATGGATTTTCACTAAACTTGGTGTGTGCATTTATATTGTAGAGATCTTGTTTGAAATTGCTAATGGGCGAATTTCATCAATTTTTGACAGAATTATCTGCCGGCGATATGTCAGTATTTTCATTTCAGGACAATAACTTCAGTAAATATCAATGGATTTTCACCAAACTTTGTATATGCATTGCTGTTGTGGAGATCTGGTTTGGTATTTACCTAATGGGCAAATTTCGTCAATTTTTGACAAGAGTTATCTGTCTGGGACACGTCCTTATTTTTGTTTCAGGACAATAACTTAGTAAATCTCAACAGATTTTTATCCAACTTGATATGTGTATTGATATTGTAGAGGTTTGGTTCGGGATTGCTTTTGGGTATATTTCATCAATTTTTGACAGAGTTATCTCCCCTTGACAAGATAATGGACGAGTAATCATTTCACTTTTATATTTTTTAGAAAAAATGAGGCTTGACATTTCATGTGGATAATGTGCTTAGCAGATGATTCACATGAAATGTCAAGCCTTATTTTCGCAGAAAAATGATAAAATTATAATGATTTTGTCAAAAAAAAAAAAAATAATGATCAAAATTTAAAGAAAAAAAATAACCAAAAAAATAAAGATAAAGAATAATAATAAATATTGTGTGGTACCTAACCTATATAATCCTGGCGACCCTTTTGTTGGACATAGGCAAACAGTGCAGACCTTGATCAGACGCTGCATTAAGCTGCGTCTGATCAAGGTCTTCACTGTTTGCTTACGGGAATTTCAGTTACAAATAGAACAAAAATGAAAAAAAAATACACCTGACAACCCTTGAATGACAAATGGACTCACCCAATGTATAAGGATGGGAAAGTCCATTAGGCTTATCTGATTTAAATGGTTTAGATTCCAGACCAAACATGCAAACAGTATTCCAGTGTAGACATAGGTCCAGGTAAGAATGGGTATCAGGTAAATAGTTTTCTTATTTCTCAACGAAAACATATGTTGTGGGTACTCATTAGAAGTGCCTCACTGAGGTGCTTGGTGAGGCGCTTCTATTGAGTATTCAAAACATATGTTTTTGTTGAAAAATAAGAAAAATATACATGTAGATACTTTTTGGTTGAAAAAAGCACCTTATGCTGGTAGATCAAGATGAGACTGCTCATAATAAGCCAGAATCAATACTGTTTGCTGGTCAGCTTCTGAATTTTGACTGACATAGCTATTTGCAAGAATGTACTTGTTCAAATTCAAAGATGGAAGAATCCATTTCATATAGGAAGTAAAATTCATAGATTGGATACTATAAACTGAACAGTCCCAACATACAATTGGACAGGCGAGATCCCTGTATAAATAAAGCATGCTGGGCCCAGTTGTTCAAAGCGTCGCTAGCTTAACGAACTCGTTATGGGTCATTTCGTTAACTGTTTTAGCGGATTCAATATATATTATTTTGATATTTTTTGCTGAAAAAAATGTGAGTAGCTTTTGCATTGCAATGCACATTTTTCAGCAAAAAATTTCAGCATATTTTTGTATCACTCGATGTAAATTTTAATGAATCGTTAACTAACGATGTCGTTAACTTTGAACAACTGGGCCCTGATGTACAAAAAGGTCAGTCTTGAATGACAGGTACCAGTTTAGAATGAATTGACAGTTTAAAAATGATTGAGTGGTGTTGGAATATTGACTTGTATTAAGTTCAGACACAAGTTTCTTGAGTCTTCCTCTTGCATATTCCCCTAAGAACTTTTTAGTAAAATTCATGAATTCCTTCTTGACGTCAGACAATAACAAAGTTAGAAAATAACAATGTTGCGAAAGAATGTGGTTAACCACTTGGAGGACTGCTAAGCCTGTCCAGGAAAGGTGTGGTTAGGTAAACTGACCGGCTCGACATGACCCTAATGGGTTAACTTGGCCATAAAACCACAATTCAAACATTAAGCTTCTGATTATTTTATACCATCTGAATGTTCAAGGTGCCAAGTAAATTTGAAGCAGACGACATTTTCAATTTCTTTTTTATTTTCCAGAGAAAATAAGACTTGACATTTCATTTGAATCATCTGCAAGTCATATTTACACTTAAAATGCCAAGAAATAAATAAATAAATAAATAAATAAAAAATATTGCCTGCAGCAGTTGTCATTGGTGCTCTAAGGGTTAACCATCATATGGGCAGACATTTGCATTATGGACATGATGACTGGACATGACCATTGCTGGGAAGTGCATTTCAAAATGATTGCAAACAATATTCTCATAAATAGTATGTTCTTCCATAGTTTTAAGAGAAAATAAAAAGTTTCATTGAATTGTCTGCCCAGCAGATGGTTTCCCTGAAATGTCAATCGTTATTTCCTCAGAATACAAAATAATAGTCCTTTGCTCAGTTGTGATTGGCTCTTTAAGGGTTAACTGTGTTTTCACAGCTTTTCTTTCGACAATTTTTTGGATAAGCACTTGTTTACAATTATATTTTGGGGTTTTAGCATCCATAATTATATTTACGGGGGTGGCATATGTATAATGTGATTTAAAAAAGCAGAATCCTGGGGTGGGCTATGCTACGACTTAATTTCTAATAAATCTCAGGTAGAGTATTGAGCAATGAAAAGGTGTAACATAAAGTCTGTTCTCACACTGTGGATTTAGTTTTGAGCCACAATGTCAGAAAACGTACCGTCTGACATGTGCATCCAGCGAAGTTTCAGATGAGCCTGCAGTCTGATCAGTATCTTTACTTGGTGCATTTTGGATAGCCAAGGACGTAGCAACAGATAAGGTACTTTTTCATCCAAAAACTGCTGATATCTTTCTTATTTCTCAATGAAAACATATGTTGTGGGTTTTCATTAGAGGTGCCTCGCCGAGGCGCTTCTAATGAGTACCCACAACATGTTTTCATTGAGAAATAAGAAAAATTTTATGTGGATACCCCCTCTTATTTGTAGCTATGCAAGGATGCAAATTTTGCCCATGTGGCCAACAGAGACTGGCCAGACTGCGATGCGCTGCTAATTTGAATTTTTTCTTTGGACACAGCATGTCAGAAAGTATATTTTCTTGTGTTGCAGCTCCTCAATCTATATGGGTGATAATTTTGGTCGAAAAATAGTAAAACATGATATAAATATATTTGACATTATTTGGTGGTAAAAAATAGAAAACATTATAGATTGGGCAAGGGGCCAGTTTTTTAACCTTTATTGTATATATTTCAGGTGACAGCTGAGTGATAAATTGTGTTTGATACCTGTACATGTATTTCATAACTCCAGATAAGGCTCTTTTGTCAACCAAAAATTGTTGAAATTTTTCTTATTTTTCTTATTTTTCCACGAAAACATATGTTGTAGTTAATCATTAGAAATGCCTCAGCAGGGTGCTTCTAATGAGTACCCACAACATATTTTAACATTTTTTCATGAAGAAACAAGAAAACTATTTTCCTGATACTTCCTCTCATGTGAGCTGTTGTGTTTCCTCCAAATTGGCCTCTTTTTAGGACATTGTAAATTTAATGTGACACCTTTTAAATAAAAAAAGTAATAATAATAAAAAGGATATAGAATTGTTTTAACCCATTTATGTCCGGATATCTCCATTGAAGTCTCCCATCAGGTTCCTATTTACCATCAATATTTAACACTTGTTCTGCTGAATAAATTAAGATTCCATGCCCACTTCCAATTTACAGCCAATCAGATTACTTGATCCAGGTTGTTGATACAAATTCACATACTTAATGGCAAACAGTGCAGATCCAGATCAACTGATCTGGCTCTACACTGTTTGCAAAGGCAGGGTATATCCGGGTTCAGCAGGACAAGGTCATACTTGTTCCTAAAATTCCAATAAGCCCATTTTAGTACCTGTTGAAGCTGCCAGCCTCCCTGGCTCAGTAGGATGCACGTCCGACTGGTGATCAAGAGGTCGCAGGTTTGACCCATGCCGGGTTGGCAACATTCTTTCATTGAGATTGATCATGAAATATTTTCTGTGGTCATCCTGTCCCTTCCGCTGATTCAAGAAGGGCAGTTGTCAGTTTCTGGCGAAAGAATGTGCACAATACTGGTTAACCGCTTAGAGGACTAAGCCTGCCCAGTAAATGTGTGGTTAGGTAAACTGACCACGCTCGACATGACCCCATTTGGTTGACTGGACCGTAAAACCTCAACACAAACAAACAAACTGCAGCATTCCCATTCACGTACTGCAGTACATAATTCACGTAGAGAATCTGCCATGAGCGTACAGAACTGTTGGTATCTACGTACATAAACGTACCAAAAATTTGGTGTGCGTATAAATTGCAACATGCGTACGTCCTACTGAGTCAGTTTTCGCTCAATAGCATATACTTTTAAATATTAATAAAGCATTGAAACACTGCGGGTGCTGGCGGAAGTAACGAATGCGTTCGACCAGTGCATTGAAACGGACGGGATTCCCGGAATTTATTTATATTCTTACCGAGAGGGATAAGATTATTGTTTATTGGTTATTGTGTATGATCTTTTTTTTTATTATCCAATTACTGACGACCATTACATTGTATCGCGGTTCAGTGGGCACCTTTTTTTCTCCGAGTTTCGATACGGCTCGGTTCGCTCAAGTGTATACAAAAGTTGTCAATTAGATTGGTAATATTTTGTTTCATTTAGATTAATTTAGGATAGTTGTACTGCTGCATGACTACTTTGGCCAAGTTTTTAATGACAGTTGTCAACAAAAGCATGTACTTATTGCCGTAAAATCTACATGTCATAAGTTTTCACGACTTCCAAATTTCCCGAAAAAGTTTAATTATTCAGTCAGTAAACACTGTTATGAATATTAAAAGCGCTCAGAACTCCCAGGAAAATGTCATACACTCTTTCATAGAATTTCCAATCTTTCATGCCATTTTGCAGTAGCGATTTTCTATAAAATCAGTATGTCCAGCTCACACTGAACGAATATTCTGGACAGAACCTGTTTTACCGGTTTTCGAAGATTGTATATCTAGGAAGCTTTAATGGTACTTGAACTTGGCTATTAGTATTAAGTTCTTTTGACTGAAGAATATGTTTTGGAAAAGTGTTGTCTTGATATGATTGAAGCACAGTTTTCCTTTTATATAAAATACTAAGACAAAGTACCTAAAACTGACCACAATGACATTTAAAGTACAAAGTCTTCCCAGCACTTAACAATGCATTTAATTACCCCAAAATATGTGTACCCATAAAGTGATCTGTACCCCCAATTGCTTAACCCAAGGGGTACATGTACCCCTAACTCAAAATGTGAGTGGGAATGCTGAAACTGGTTAACCACTTATAGGACTAAGCTTGCCCAGTAAAAGTTTGGTTAGGTAAACTGACTGCGCTCGACATGACCCCATTGGGTTGACTGGGCTATAAAACCTCAACACAGATGAAAACCTGTTGAAGCTGGATGGGTGACAAATAGTATAGAGCCAGGCTGCATAGTACTGTTGGTAGCATGTCTTGACTGCAGATCCAGAGGTCGCAAGCATAATTTTCATGCAGGTTTATCATGAAATTATTTCTATAGTCATTCTCCCGGAGGAATTGTTAAGGAGGAGTATTTGGTGATAATTTTGGGATAATTTTTCTTATAACTCCATAAAAACATATGTTGTGGGTACTCATTAGAAGCGCCTTGCCGAGGTGCTTCTAATGAGTACCCACAACGTATGTTTTTACGGAAAACTGTAGAAAATTATCTCGTAATTATCACAGAATACTCCTCCTTAACAATTTCTCTGATTCTCCCCTTTCCACAGATTCAAGAAAGACAGCTGTTAGTTACTGACATAAGTATGTGCACAAGTACTGGATGATTGCTCAGAGGGCTAAGTCTACCCAGGAAAAGTTTGAGTAGGTTAACTGACCAGCTCGACATGACCTGAATAGTGTTGACTGGGCCATAAAACTCCAAATCAGATCAGATCAAATCTTAAGCAGATAATCCTGTCCTAAAGACACTGCTATTTAGACCATAGTTCCAGCATCCTGCTACTTGTGCCAAACAAAGGCTGAGGTCACAAACTTACATCATTGTACTCGTGCCGAACAAAGGCTGAATCCCACAAATTTCCATCCTGTTACTTGTTCCGAACAAAGGCTGAGGTCACAAACTTGCATCCTGCTACTCATGCTGAACAAAGGCTGAGGTCATAAACTTGCATCCTGCTACTTGTACTGACCAAAGGTTGAGGTTAAAACTTGCATCATGCTACTCATGCTGAACAAAGGCTAACCCCGAAGGCCATAAACTTGCATCCTGCTACTCATGCTGACCAAAGGCTAAGGTCACAAACTTGCATCCTGTTATTCATGCTGACCAAAGGCTAAGGCCACAAACTTGCATCCTGTTATTCATGCTGACCAAAGGCTAAGGTCACAAACTTGCATCCTGCTACTCATGCTGACTAAAGGTTGAGGTCACAACTTGCATCCTGCTACTCATACTGACCAAAGGCTAAGGTCATAAACTTGCATCCTGATACTCCAGCTGACCAAAGCTTGCATCATGTGACTCATGCTGACCAAAGGTTGAGGTCACAAACTTGCATCTTGCTACTTGTGCTGATCAAAGACTGAGGTCACAAACTAGCATCCTGCTACTCATGCTGACCAAAGGCTAAGGTCACAAACTAGCATCCTGCTACTTGTGCTGACCAAAGGTTGAGGTCATCAACCTGCATCCTGCTGCTTGTGCTGAACAAAGGCTGAGGTCACAAACTTGCATCCTGCTACTTGTGCTGACAAAAGGCTGAGGTCACAAGCTTGCATCCTGTGACTCATGCTGACCAAAGGTTGAGGTCATCAACTTGCATCCTGCTACTTGGGCTGACCAAAGGCAGAGGTCACAAACATAGAAATTTGTCAACATTTGCATCAGTTTTGCATTAAGGGCAATAGGTACACTTTCAGGAAGACAACTCTGTCAATATTGTTTTGCCTCCCTTCAGTAAAGAGGTCTGCTCTAAAAGGAAAGAATTTAGGGGAGCAAAGTCTTTCCTTTAGAGTAGACCCCATTTCGGAAGGGGATTGATGTGTAGGAAAGCAGTCAGGAAGTCATAAAAGTTCTCTCTCTCTCTGAAGAAATGGCAGTAAGATCTATTCCCTATAAGTTATTTTGCTTTACGTATATTTCTAAAAGTCTTCACTTAAAATTGCTGTGGTAAGTATTATTACTGGGTAGATACAATCATTTGACATCATTTTGCTAGTGGTTCATTCAGTGGGCAAGGTCATAAAGTCAAGTCGTTAGCGCTCCCGACTTAGAATCATGAGGTCCTGGGTTTGAATATCACTGGAGGAGGATTATTCAGCTTATGGCACGTCATTGTACAGTTTACAAGAATATTCAGCAGATGACATAAACAGACGTCATTTTCAGATGCAGATTTTCTTGGCGCTTTAAGGGTTAACCCATTTTAGATTGAAAAGATTCTCCCACACTATATATTTGAAGAGTCAGCTTTCAATTTTAGGTATGGCAGGCTATGTAATGAGAAAAATGGCTGAACTACATGTATTTGCAAACAGTGGAGACCCTAATCCGATGCCATGTTCTACAGCATGTGATCTGTGTCTGCACTGTTTGCCAATACCCTTTTTGGGGTCTCCAGACTAAAATGGGTTCATGGCACATTGATGCACTGTAGGTCACTGGCCTTAAGGTTTTAATCTGAATTTTGGTCTCCAGTAGAGATAATTAATATTTAGGATGTAGAAAATGTAGAAAATAAATGTGGCTCTAACAAGCTGACCATGGAGTATTAAATTTGATTTAAAAATGTACCACCCAGCTTGTATTGGTCATCAGTAATGCATAATAATTATTGTAGTACACAATTTGAATGAATTTGAATTTATTGGACAGTTATTTCATTTATTCAACTGCTGATGATAATTTGTATTTAAACCAAACTGCCATTCAACTTTCAATAGCTCCAGATAAAAAGGGTATCAGGTAAATAACTTCCTTATTTCACCATGCAAACATATCTTGTGGCTACTCATTAGAAGTGCCTCACTGAGGTGCTTCTAATGAGTATCCACAACATGTGTTTTCAAGGAGAAATAAGAAAAATATCAATACTTTTTGGGTGGAAAACACACTTTATCTGTTGCTTTGGGTTTGAATCATTAATTATGTGAACTACTCTCTCAGGTCTACCAACTTTCTGTTCTTAAAGTTCGTCTTTTGAAAACCTCTGAAGCAGTTAGATTGGTTCAGAGTGTTTTAGATGCTCAATTCAAAGATCAAAGTGTGTGTTAATCTGATCTGAATTGCCTCGCTTACTGTGAATAAGGCCACTTTTGTAAGTCTTAAATACATGGTTGACAATGTTGACAAAAAATGTTTTAGGATGGTTTGTAAAGAAAACACTTTAATGTTCTGTTCTCCTTACTTATTTTTCCTGTTTTTGTGGCTCCAGACAAATGGTGTATTTGGGTTAACCCATTAAAGACTGAATAAACTCTCCCACACTATATATTGTAAGAGTCCATTTTCGATTTTAGGTATGTCAGGCTCATGATGCATACTGTGTATAGATATTCCTAAAGAAAAATGGTTGAACTATTTGCAAACAGTGGAGACCCTGGTCAGATGCCGCATTCTGTGACATCTGATCTGGGTCTGCACTGTTTGCCAGTTATCAGTTTAGGGGTCTCCAGTCTTCAAAAGGCTAATAGTTTTCTCCACAAAAACAGAAGTTGTGTCATTTCATTAGAGGTATCTTGCAGGGAGAATTTTAATGAGATGGTCCATAGCTCCAGATAAGAGGGGTAGGTGCATAATATTTTTTTTCTTATTTCTCCATGAAAACAATATGTGTTGCTGGTACTCATTAGAAACTCCTCATGGAGGCACTTCTGATGAGTACCACAGCATATGTTTTCATGGAGAAATAAGAAGAATACCAGTACTTTTCAGTTAAAAAAGTGCCTTGTCTAGAGCTATGGAGATACCACATCATATAAACATTATACCATATTTATTCTAATATAAGTTCCCTCTCTAATAAATGCCCCCTCCAAAAGCATTACTAAATTCATGCAAAATTGAGTTTAGGCCATCAAAATATCTTATTTTTGGCCCATATTTGGACTCAATACTGTCATTTTAGCATTAGTGAATTGCAGCGTCCCCGGGGCATATATTAGAATAAATATTCACATAGCTCAAGATAGGCAATTTTTCAACCCAAACATATTAATATGTTTCTTATTTCTCCATGAAAACATAATATTATGTTGTGGGTACTCATTAGTCTGTTCTGGGTCTATGTACATGTATAAAATCATGAAAAAGATCTGGGCCCAGTTGTTCAAAGCATCGTTAGCTTAACGAGCTCGTTAAGGGTCATTTTGTTAACTGTTTTAGCAGATTCAATATACAATATTCTGATATTTTTTGCTGAAAAAAATGTGAGTAGCTTTTGCATTGCAAAAGCTACTCACATTTTTTTCAGCAAAAAATTTCAGCATATTCGCGTATCACTCGATTTAAATTTTAACGAATCGTTAACTAACGACGTCGTTAGCTTTGAACAACTGGGCCCAGTATATAATCACATTTGAAAGTGATTTTTATCTGGACCTTACAAAAGTGATCAAAGTATATGCCTGAGCCATCTCAACCAGGGCCCAGTTGTTCAAAGCTAACGATGTCGTTAGTTAACGATTCGTTAAAATTTACATCGAGTGATACACAAATATTCTTATATTTTTTGCTGAAAAAATGTTTCAGCAAAAAATATCAGAATATTGTGTACTGAATCCGCTAAAACAGTTAACGAAATGACCCTTAACGAGCTCGTTAAGCTAACGACGCTTTGAACAACCGGGCCCAGATCTATACTGTTGCCATTCTATTTTGATTTTGACTGATTTCCCTGTTTATGGCAATGGACTAGTCCAAGTTCAAAACTCAGGTCCACTTCAGAAATTCGGGAATAATAGTATGATGGTAGATGTCTCAAGATTTACAAAGTCTTTTCCACACTAACGCAGTGTCAGCTGTTGTTATTTGTTGTAAGCTTACCTGAGCACCAAGTGCTTATAGTGAGCTTTTATGATAGGTCAACATCTGTTGTACGTTGTGCAGCGTCAACAATTTGCTTTAAATGACATCTCCTCCTATACCCCTGGGCCAGTTGACTGGAAACTTGGTAGGAAGTACAAAAATGTATTGGGGCGACCTGTAGATCCAAAATAGCTCAAGTAGGTCCGATTGGAAATCAAGATGGCCAAGATGACTATTTTGAATTTCTTCTCCTGAACCGAAAGGCCAGTTGACTGGAAACCTGGTAGGAAGTATTGGAATGACTTGTAGATAAAAAATAACTAAAATCATTTTGATCATAAATCAAAGATGGTAAAAATCTATTTTGAACTTCATTCTCTAAAGGCCATTTGACTCCAAACTTGATAGGAAGCATAGGGGTGACTTGCAGATCAAAAAGCTAAAATCATTCAAACTGGAAATTCAAGATGGCCACCATATTGAAAATCTATTTTGAACTCCTAACCCGAAAAGCCAATTGACTCGAAACTTGGTAGGAAGTATAAGAGTAGATCACAAATAGATAAAATCGTTCTGATCCAAAATCCAAGATGGCTGCCTCAGTGACTGTAACTTGAAAGTATTTGCCTTCGCAGGAGACTACTCTTAAAGGAAAGAGTTATGGTAAATGTCCTAAAATTGCGAACACCAAAGTTTCTGTGCAGGCCTCGGAGGCTCAGTTGGAACTGGAGACCAGGAGGTCGCGGGTTCAACCCCCGCCGAGGTCGGCAACATTCTGTCGTGGAGGTTGCTCATGAAATATATTCTACAGTCATTCTCTCCCTTCTGCTGATTCAAGAAGGGCAGTTGTCAGTTTCTGGCGAAAGAATGAGCACAATACTGGTTAACCGCTTAGAGGACTAAGCCTGCCCAGTAAACGTGTGGTTAGGTAAACTGACCACGCTCGACATGACCCCATTGGGTTGACTGGGCCGTAAAACCTCAACACAAACAAACCAAAGTTTCTGACAAAATGCCATGTACAATCAGTGCAGACCCAGATCAGACTGCAGTCTGATAGGGTCAACACTGTTTGCCATTCCACAAAGCATGTCAAGAAACAACTGCATAAAAAGCAAAAATTCAAATAAAAAAAGTGTTCTAAATTTTAGGATATTTATCATTACTTGAAAGAATTTGCCTCCTTCTCAGGGAGGACAACTCTTAAAGAAAGTAGTTACGGTAAATGTCCTAAAATTTCTTACACCAAAGTTTCTGACAAAATGATATATGCAAACAGTGCAAACACAGATCAGACTCAGGGATTATTCTGGTCCCAGATTTTTGTGAGAGAAAAAATCCCATTTGGACAAAAACAGTGAGAGATTTTTAAATTCACTGAGATTTTTTTTTTTTTTTCGCTCGCTCGGACAAACTGAGATTTTTTTTTTTTTTTTGTAAAGGCCAGATTTTGTATGTATAAGTATTATTATTGCTTATTTTGTAATGTACTCTACTAAAGTACATCAGGTTAATAAAATTGTTATATATAGGGTGTTTGATTATTTTAAGTATTGTTATTTTCGTGTTTACTGAAAGTGTTTATATATAAATTCGAACTTTCTGGAAATTCATGTTTACAATAATAAGTTGTTTATATACTTTTTGGAATTTCCAGATGGAATATTCTAGATTAAGCTATTTTTGGCATGTCACAGAACATTTAAAATTTTCTTGACAAATACTGGAGAATAAGTGATGTCTCTAGTACTTTATTATTTTTTTTTTAGGATGTGCTTTGATATTATATAAGGAGAGAAGATTTTCATATGAGCATCTCTGTACTCTTTCATTCTTTACTGGATTACTTAAATGTTTCATTAATTCTGGAATTAAACTCTGAATTCAGGGACTTAAATTGTGGGATCAGAAACTGCAATTCAAAGGATTTGTTTCAGAAATTCTTCTGGAATATTTCTGAGGGATTTTGTGACATTATCTTGAAAGGTACTGTTTACTTTTATTTTTCTGTCTTGCACATTTTCTTATTTTTTGTTATCAACAAATACTGTAAATAATTTTAAAGCTTGTTGCTGGTTTCACTTTCATTTCTTTATCGTTACGCCTGGCTCGTAACAAAATGCAAACGGCTGAATAAGGGCTTCATGAGCTTGGGAGTGGGATTGTTATTCAGGCTCAGCTCGGTCTTGTGTTTGATTGTCATCCGAATTGGGGGAGGAGAGCGTGGCCGCTTCAGTCGAGCTGGGTTGTGCTCGAACAAGATAATTTAACATGTTGCCATCCCGACTGGATGGCTTTGGGGTGGATAATTTTCTCTTTTATTTTTTCCGAGTCGGCGGACATGTTTTTGCTGACTCGAGGTAGCGATAAAAAACGTTTACTTAAACTACAGACCGACAATGAGCTTTTACGATAAAGCTTTTCAATGATACAGATTAATGAATGGTTACCTGCAGTTGTATGTGTAATGAATTTTGGCGCCACAATAATTCAGAAACCGGTCAAACAGAGCAGTCCGGTAGTCTCGAAATGAACCGCATGTGCAAAATAACTTAACGGCGCGAAATGCGTGCGATTTTTTTTCTCACTCCGGGAATTTTGATGCGATTTCTTGCAAAAAAATGCGAGAATATCGCGAAATCGCGCCAGAAAATGATCCCTGCAGACTGCTTCTGAGGGAGCAGTCTGATCAGGGTCTACATGGTTTACCATTCCACTAATTACAAAAATGTATTTTAAGAAACAACTGTATAAAAAGCAAAATTTAGGCCAAAAATGTATGGAATAAAGTGTTAAAAATTTTAGGACATTTACTGTATATCCTTTACTTTCCCAGTCAGCATTCTACATAAATCTATATCGGGCAGTCATCGGCCCGTCAGGGTAGCTGACAGGCAGATGACGGCCCGATGTAGATTTACGTAGAATGCTAGCTGGGTTCTTTGCTAGTGGAGCTAATCCTTATCTGTTAGAGTAATCTCCTTCTGAAAATGGAGGCAGAAAGCTACTTGTAATGAATATCCACAACATATGTTTTTGGGAAAAAGAAAAAAAAATATTATCTGGATACCCCTATGATCTGGCAGATTTGGTTGACATCCATGCAGAAGTGTAGGATGAGATAAAGTTATGGCCAGAAGTATCCATTACCATAGTTGACACTGAAATTCTGTTTGCTCCTGATTACAGACTATTAGAAAATGATTTGTGCAGTTTATTTGCCTCATTTCCAGGTAAATTGATATTTTTTCTTGACATTTGTACGCATGACCTTATTGAGGTATGAAAGTGATAGGAAAGCTGATCCAAATGACAGTACAATCATAGGTATATTATTTACAATTTCTTTTTGTTGTAAAATACAATTTATGGCAATTAAGTACCTAAATAACACCCGCAAATGTATGCTCATGTCATTGGAATGAAATATAATAATGCCTTATAATGTTGTATCTATGCTTGAAGTTGTGAAGAGATCAACTATATTTATCCCCCTTGTTGAAGCTCTTCACTGTATGTGGGCCTGTCAACAATCTCTCAAGATTCATAAATTACCTACTTGAATAATATTTTCACTGAGACAACACACTGTTGTCATATATAAGAGCTTAACCTTTACCACTCTCTGGGCAAATTCAGTAGATGACAAGTTGATGATATTTGACATATTGACAAATTGATTATATTTTTCTTATTTTTCCCAGAAAACAGGGTCTGACATTTCATGCAAATTGTCTCCTGTGGAGACAATTTGCATGAAATATCAGACCCTGTTTTCTACAAAAAAAAAATAAGAAAACGATTTCAAAATAACATCTGCAGAAAAATTTACCCAGCATGCTAAGCATTTGTGTCATACCCCTGCAATGTTATGCTTTTATACCTGCCAAATGGATTGTGGCAGGGTATTATCGTTTCATGTTGGTTGTCCATGTGTCTGTCTGTTGATCTGTCTGCAGTATGTCCATCCATCTGTATTTTCTTTACAGGACAAAGATAACTTCAGTAAATATCAATGGATTTTCACCAAACTTGGTATATGCAATGATATTGTTGAGATCTGGTTTGGGATTGGCAATGGGCAAATTTTGTCAGTTTTTATTAACCATTAGTATGTTGGTGTTGAAATGATTCAAATCAGCTGACCGCAAATGGGTGGAAAAGCCTTAGTATTTACATTCTCAGTTTATTTACACAAAGAAATCCTATTATTAACAATTGTTCAGACTTAAGTGAATACATTGACTCGGCTGATGTCAAATGATCAGGAAGTGATGTCATAATAATCCATGGTTCTTTACAATATGATGTTGGCAATGTTATGTTTCGCTGTTCCAAGTACAACGGCTGCATACAACACTTTTAAGTAAGTTTTTATTTTTCATAGAAAATAAGTCTTGATATTTCATGTGACTTGTCTGCCAAGCAGATGACTCACATGAAATGTCAGGACTTATTTTCTATGAAAAGCAATAAAAAAAAAAAATTTGAATGTCATCTGCTATAAATTTTGCTTGGAAATTTTAAAGTTAATGGTTGATACCAGACTGCTACAGTATTAATTCTAATATATGCTGCAGGGGGTGGTGGGGTGGGGGGGGGGGAGGGGTTTGGGTTATTGCAAATTATTGCTGCTCAAATTACCATATTGAGTCACAGTTTGGGCCAAAAATAAGATATTTTGATGGTGTAAACCTAATTTTGCATGACTGTGTTTAATAATGCTTTTCTCCTAGAAAAGCTGGAAGGGGCATGTATTAGAGAGGGGGCTTATATTACAATAAAGATGGTACATATACTTTGATATATCATTACTTTTTGTGATTTGAAAATTCTGCCAGATGAACGGCACTGCTCTATAGTTTCATATAAAATGTTGCTGAGGGTTGAATTTCCATTCCTTTAGGGAAATTTGATGAAATTGCTGCTTTTAAACACTTTTTGAACAACCCTCACAGATTCAAATATTCAAACAATCTACCAGTGCTGGTTTCATTTGTGAAGCAAAATGCCATGGTCTTGTGTAGTATTACAGTAATGGCCATCTCTCAACAACAGCTACTTTCCTGAATTTCCAGCATGCTGTTTTTACTAAATATTTAACCCTTGTCCTGCTGAACTTGGATATACCTGTCTTTGCAAACAGTGTAGATCCAGATCAGTTGGCTTCTTCAGAACATTAAGTGTGAATTTATAGCAACAATCAGGATCAAGTAATCTGATTGGCAGAAAATTGGAATTAGGCATGGCATCTAAATTTATGCAGCATGAAAAGGGTTAACCTCTCCACAATAGCAACTGCTCTACAACAGCCAATTTTGTGTCTTTCCAAGACTGCAAGAGTGCATGGCTATTGTAGCAAGGCTGTGTTGTGGAATCAGGCCATAAACAAGACAGGATGAACACCAGTATAAGGAGCTTCCATAATGTGGGCAAATTTTGAAAAATTGAGCAGAAAATTCCATTCAACCCTGTCTCTTTTGAAGTGACCTTAATCAAAACAAACAAGGCCCAACTTAGAGAATATGAAAATATGCTGAAATAGGGAGAAAAATGAGAAGGAAAAAAAAAAAGAAGGTTGGGGGATGCGAGGGGGGAGAAAGGAGGTAAAGTCCATGCACTTAGAATTTTCTTCTGTGACCTCATTTGAAGTAGCCTTAATCAAAACAAGCAAAGCCCAACTCAGAAGACATGAAAATATGCTGGAATAGGGAAAGAATGAGAAGAAAAAATGGGTGAGAAAGGGGATTTTCTTCTGTAACCCTACATGATGACCTTGACATCAGCAGATTACATACACTGACTAGCTATATTTGAAATGGCTGATCAAATGGATAGGTCAAATCTTAGAGGGGCAAATTTTAAAGCCAAGTCGACCCCATCCCCTTTTTCATTGATTATGTTGACACATTTGGCTATTGAAATGATTTGTACCAAAGAGCAAAGAGATGACACAAAAATGGGGGTTTATGGCATTTAAATTCTTATTTACTCTTGTCCTAGAGCTCTAACAGTTCCTTTCTCTGTTAGTAGCATTATTGGCCTAATTGCTGCTGAACACTTTTTGAATTATCCTCTCCATTTCAAATATTCTTCAAAGTCTCACTCATTCATGAAATTTTGAGTATCAGAACATATTATCTAATTAATTGTTTTTTTAACATAATTATTATGAGGTATCATAGCTGAGTGGTTTGGCTATGGTGATGAAGGTTTGGGTTTTGAGCCCAGCTCAGACAGTTGACTGGAAAACCCAGCAGTGAATGGGTTCCTTCAGGGGAATGTTGAAAGCAGCAAAAGGAGAATACTAGGCCACACCTTTCATATGCTGCAGCCCAAGACATGGTGGGCGCTAACTCCTACCACCCCTAGGCAGCCAAGCTATGGGACACCTTTCCCTTCAATAGAGTTGTAAAACCTAATTAATAGCAAGCTAATGAACTGTTTGTCACCTGACCTGACTGCAAAGATTGTAATGAGAATCTAGCGTAGACCAAAGGCAGTAGGTGCTAATGTAAGTGGAGAGCAGTGGAATGCCCTTGGACTAGGGGAGGCAGTTTGGTACAAAACTGGTTTTCCTATATTGTAACATAATAAATTGGGTCAGATATTATTAAACCTTAAATCAAATTTAGACTTTGTAAGTTCACTAAGTACAATACTTTGTTTGACAGGTTATTAAATCATTAGTAACAACATTTGTTAGGTTCAACACACTAGTACAGTATCTAATTTAAGTTCATCAGATCTGCTGCAATGTGAAGATATGCCAGACTGCTTCAGTATTAGAATTGGGAAAACTTAGCTCTACATGTATATTTTTAACCCTTCTCTTGCTGAACACGACATGCCCTGTCTTAGCAAACAGTGTAGATCCAGATCAGTTGGCTTCTGTTTGTCATTAAATATGTGAATTTCTTTCAAAAACCTGGATCAAGTAATCTGATTGGCTGGAAATTAGAAGTGGGCATGGCATCTTAATTTATTCAGCATGACAAGGGTTAAGGCTCTCTCACTGAGATTGGGAAAACATAGCTTTAGACAAGGCTCTCTTAGGGAGATTGGGAAAAACAGCTTTAGACCAGGCACTCTCAGTGAAATTCGGAAAAGATGGCTTCAGACAAGACGCTCTCAGTGAGACTGGCAAAACATAACCTTAGACAAGACACTCCCTCTCAGTGAGATAGGGAAACATACATGTAGCGTTAGAGGAGGATTTTTCCCTCAGTGAGATTGGGAATACAGCTGAGACAAATTCTTAAATGTCCATAAAATATGAGTTCATGAATGGCATACGGTTCATGAACTGTCCAGGAAATATCAAGAATTTTTCATGGACTGTTCATTGACAACTGTTCTTCATCTGTTACTGATGAATTCATGAACTTTTCATGGACTAACATTTTATGAGCAGTTCATGAACTTATCTCTATACAAGCATATTGTCTCATTTAGACTTCTTGCTCTGGATATGAACTGTTCATGTTTCTATATTCATGAACAGTTAATGAACTTCCACTCACCTGGAAATGAACAGTTACAGTTCATGAACTGTTCATGACTTTTCAGGAATCCTTCTTGGTAGAAATTTCATGAAAATCTGAAGTCTAAATGAGACATTCTGGAAATGCTCTTGAAATATGAGTTCATGAACTTCATATAGAACTGTCCTTGAAACATGATCAAGGGTATCTGAGGGCATTTCCATGCTGAATGTTACTAAATTGTTCGTGATTGAATAATTAACCAATCAAGGATCAAACAGTTATACAGAGTTCATGACTGACTCTTTGAATTGAGGTTTTACAGCCCAGTCAACCCGTGAGGGTCTTGTCAAGCCAGTCAGTTTACCTAATCATACTTCCTGGGCAAGATTAGCCCTCTAAGCAGTTAACCATTAGTTGTGCTCATTCCTTCGCCAGTAACTGACAGCTGCCCTTCTTGATCAACAGAAGGGAGAGAATGACCATAGAATTTCATGATCAGTCTCCATGAAAGAATGTTGCCTGACCCGGGGGTATTGAACCTGCAACCTCCTGATCACCAGTCGTATGTGCATCCAGCTGAGCCACCAAGGCCGGCTCATGAACAAAATCAATAACTGCCTAGACTGTTCAATAAAGTTTTCCAACAGAAACACAGTGGGATGGGGTAATTGTCATGCCTCCATTTTTCAAAAGTTTCTAAAACTGTCTCGGTGGCTCAGTTGGATGCGCCGTCCGACTGGAGACCAGGAGGTCGCGGGTTCAACCCCCACCGAGGTCAGCAACATTCTTTCGTGGAGATTGATCATGAAATATTTTCTACGGTCATTCTCTCCCTTCCGCTGATTCAAGAAGGGCAGTTGTCAGCTTCTGGCGAAAGAATGTGCACAATACTGGTTAACCGCTTAGAGGACTAAGCCTGCCCAGTAAACGTGTGGTTAGGTAAACTGACCGCGCTCGACATGACCCCATTGGGTTGACTGGGCCGTAAAACCTCAACACAAACAAACATAAAACTGTCTTTACAACTTCAGAAAGCTGTACAATTAACTTCTCTACATTTGATACATTAATAAACAACAGTAAATAATTCATTTTCTACTCTCATCAAGTTTTAGAAGCTATTTTTGATAATGGTTTTTTACCAAAAGAAGAGTTTCCAAAGGGAGGTAACTCTAGCACAGTTCCTTATTAGTTATTGAATAATTCATGACTGTGTTCCTGAACTGTTTATGAATTTTACATCCTTCAGTAGTTGTTCATATGTTCATGAATGTTTTATTATGAATTTTTCAAAGATTTTACCCATTGGCTTCAGTAGTTCTTCAGATGTTCTTGACTTTGTTCATGACCTTCATTAGATCTTAAACTGTTAATGAATACATTTCAAGAACTGTTCATATCCTAAAGTTCATGAATTTGACTCAAGAACTTATGAAGTGCAGTTCAAGAACAGTTTTTCAGTCATGTTCATGAACTAAATTCCACTGGGGCTGGAAAACATAGCTTTAGACAATTGCAAGCAGAGATCTCATTAACTCCAGATTTGGAGTAAGTTACTCCAACTTTTCATTTCTGACTCCAACTTTTTGGAAAGTCTCAATAGATAAGTATGGTAAAACTCCAACTTTTTCAGGAGGACAGCAATTTACTCCAATTTTCAAAATCCTAGTGAGAACTCTGGCAAGGCAACCCTACAGTGAGATTGGGAAAGCATAGCTCCAGACACAGTTCTCTCTCAGCGAGGTTGGGAAAACATACTCTAGATAAAGCACTTTTGTTTGACCAGATTGTATTTATATTTTTCTTAATTTTCTTAACTTATGTCTCCACAAAACATATGTTATGGGTACTCATTAGAAGTATTTCAATGAGAAGCTTTTAATGAATATGTGTTTTTGTGGAGAAATAAAAAAAATATCTACATGGGTACCCCTCTCGTCTAGTCTTGGTAAAAAGACCTAAATGAGTTTTCCAATGCATTAAGTGCCTTAGAATTCATGCAACTTTAACATGCAAATAGGAAAGTTGCAGATTGACTTACACATCAGATTCTGTGCTCTTGGAAGAATGGTAAAACTGCTTTTCACCTGCAAAATCCTTTGTTGGTGAAAATTGAAGGCTCTGGTGCAAGGATATGCATGAATCATGGCATGATGTCCATAACCATGGATGGATTCTGATTAGATTTGATAGAAAGTATAGTAGGGGACAATAAGTGCTAATTATATTCTGGTGACCTTGACCCATTTATCAGGATACCAAGAGGACACATTATTTATTTAGAGAGAGAGAGAGAGAAAAAAAAAAGCTTTTCAACTATATCACCTGATCATGAACCAGTACATGCTACACTTGCCGATTTTTGAATTAGCATCAGTATATCACTGGGACATGCCTTGATGACCTTGACCTTCTTTCCAAGGTCTGCATCTGACAGAATATTGGAGGGGTTGGAGTGGGGGGGGGGGGGGGGCAGTTGGGAGGGTGGGGTGGAGGGTGGAAGGTGGAGGGGAACATTTGTCTTCTCTGAAAACACTTCTTGTTTTTCTTATTTCTCCATGGAAACATATGTTGTAGGTACTAATTAGGAACACTTCAGTGAGGCATTTCTAATGAGTATCGCAAGATAAGTTTTTGAGGAGAAATAAGCAAAATATTATTATTCTTTGGTTGAAAAAATCATATTATCTGAAGCTTTATAAATTAATTTATCTGGAGCCCTGCATTAAACAATAACTGCTCTGAATGTCAGAAGTTAAATAATTTTGACATTTTGTAATATATTAAAAAAAAAACATGCCATGCATCAAAAATACAACATACATGTAAGTATTTTGTCTTTACATGTACTGTCATGAAGGGATACCATAATAACCCTAGGTATTGGGACAGATAGACCTTTGCAAACAGTGTAGACCTAGATCAGATGCTGCAGATTGCAGCATCTTATCAGGGTCTACACTGTTTGCCATACAGCATAAATTTTGTATAGAAATATGGAAAATATCAATATTTTTGGTAAAAAAACATGCCTGACCTAGAACTATGTCAGGGAGCCTATTGCTCTGCTATCCGTGAAGCATGTTTGGACAGCATCTGGGCAGTCTGATCAGAGTCTGTTGTCTGCATGAACAAACTTTGATTCCTTACCTATCCAAAATGCACCCAGTGGAGATTCTGATCAGATTTTGCAAATGTACAGGCTGATCTGGCCCTGAGGTTATAAAACATTTTTGATGCTCAACTCAGCTGAGCATGAAATTTTCTCTGCTAATAAATATGAAAATGCCAACAATAGTTGGTATTTTCATAATTATTAGCAGAGAAATTTTCATGCTCAGCTATATTTAGCAAAAAAGAATTTGCAATTGTAAGTAGTTTGATTAATTAGCAGCACAAATTTCATACTCAGCTGAGTCTTCACATGTCCTAAGGAACATATTCTGACATTGCGACTCAAAAAATGGTTAGAAAGTTCCTACAGTCCAAGTTGGAGTCAAACCACAATACCTGGCATTCAAGTCACAAGCACTAACCAGTGGTCCTCCCATCCCATCTGAACTTTATTCTGCAAAACCCAGGATCATCAACTTCATCAGCCCACCTCTCTAGGTCTTCCTTAACGATAAAACCTGCTTTAGCTAATAGATTTTTTATGTCCCCCTCCACCCCATGCCACCATACCAAAGGGGAATGGGACATATTTAAGTCTCTCCACTGAAGGGAGGGGTATCATATTGTTTTTGGTGTAGATCCTGTTTGTGTTGGCTTTGGCATGACACTTTCTTGTCTGTGCGATATCTCATTTACCGCTAAGTGGATTCTTACCAAATTTGCATAGATATACCATTCGGACTAGACGATGAACTGATTATGTTTTTGTGACCTTCAGCTAATTATCAAGGTCACTACTGCTGGACTAAAACTGTTAAATTTAAGCACACGTCCTTGACCGCACAATATCCCATGAACGGTAAGCAGATTAGTACCAAATGCATATCTGTGGGTCTAGATGATGAACTGAATAGATTTGGTGACCTTGACCATATTTTCAAGGTAACTGCCATAGAAATATTATGAAATTTTATGTTAAACTATTTGGTTCTTTTTACACTTTATCTCTTTAACCATTTTGTTAGCTCACCTGAGCAAAAGCTCAGGATGAGCTATTGTCATCACCCTATGTCCGTCGTCGTCCGTCGTCTGTCGTACGTCGTCCGTCGTCAACAATTAGTTTGTTAACACTCTAGAAGTCACAGTTTTGACCCAATCTTGATGAAACTTTGTCAGAATGTTTGCCTCTATCAAATCTAGGTCAAGTTCGATACTGGGTTACTTGGGGTCAAAAACTAGGTCACCAGGTCAAATCAAAGGAAAAACTTGTTAACACTCTACAGGTCATAGTTTTGACCCAATCTTGATGAAACTTGCTCAAAATGTTTGCCTCTATTAAATCTAGGTCAAGTTCGAAACTGGGTCATCTGGGGTCAAAAACTAGGTCACCGGGCCAGATCAGCAGAAAACCTTGTTAACACTCTAGCGGTCACATTTTTGAAGCAATCATCATGAATCTTGCTCAATATATTTGTCTTGATGATTTCTAGGTCAAGTTTGAAACTGGGTCACCTGGGGTCAAAAACTAGGTCACCTGGCCAGATCAGCAGAAAACCTTGTTAACACTCTAGCAGTCACATTTTTGAAGCAATCATCATAAATCTTGCTCAATATGTTTGTCTTGATGATTTCTAGGTCAAGTTCGAAACTGGGGCACTTGGGGTCAAAAACTAGGTCTCCGGGCCAGATCAGCAGAAAACCTTGTTAACACTCTAGCGGTCACATTTTTGAAGCAATCATCATGACTCTTGCTCATTATGTTTGTCTTGATGAATTCTAGGTCAAGTTCGAAACTGGGTCACCTAGGGTCAAAAACTAGGTCACCTGGCCAGATCAGCAGAAACCCTTGTTAACACTCTAGCGGTCACATTTTTGAAGCAATCATCATGAATCTTGCTCAATATGTTTGTCTTGATGATTTCTAGGTCAAGTTCGAAACTGGGTCACTTGGGGTCAAAAACTAGGTCACCGGGCCAGATCAGCAGAAAACCTTGTTAACACTCTAGAGGTCACATTTTTGAAGCAATCATCATGAATCTTGCTCATTATGTTTGTCTTGATGAATTCTAGGTCAAGTTCAAAACTGGGTCACCTAGGGTCAAAAACTAGGTCACCTGGCCAGATCAGCAGAAACCCTTGTTAACACTCTAGCAGTCACATTTTTGAAGCAATCATCATGAATCTTGCTCAATATGTTTGTCTTGATGATTTATAGGTCAGGTTTGAAACTGGGTCACTTGGGATAAAAAACTAGGTCACCGGGCCAAATCAGCAGAAAACCTTGTTAACTCTCTGACCGTCACATTTTTGAAGCAATAATCATGAATCTTGCTCAAAATGTTTGTCTTGATGATTTCTAGGTCAGGATAGAAACTGGGTCACGTGGTATTAAAAACTAGGTCACCAGGCCAAACCAGCAGAAAACCTTGTTAACACTCTAGCAGTCACATTTTTTAAGCAATTATCATGAATCTTGCTCAAAATGTTTGTCTTGATGAGTTCTAGGATATGTTTGAAACTGGGTCACTTGGGGTCAAAAACTAGGTCACCGGGCCAAATCTTGCTTAAAATGTTTGTCTTGATGAGTTCTAGGATATGTTCGAAACTGGGTCACTTGGTATCAAAAACTAGGTCACCAGGCCAAAGCAGCAGAAAACTTTGTTATAATCATTTTGAACTTTGATCAGAATGTTTGCTTTGATCAGTTCTAGATAAGGCTCTCAAAGTGCTATGTTGCTCAGGTGAGCGTTACAGGGCCATCATGGCCCTCTTGTTGATTTTATAGTTGATACTTGGACAGATATAAGATACCATCCAGTATAAAGTTTTAAATAGTTTCATCCCTACCAGACAGTAGTCTGATTATTGTAATTACCCAAAATGATAAATACTGGGACACCTTAACTACTCACCACACTTGCTCTAAATTTTACTACCTCTAGATGTGTCAAAAATTGCTGGATAAATGGCAAATTTAAACAATGTAGACACTGATCAGATGCCACAGAATGCGGTATCTAATCCTGGTCTACTGTTTGCTCAGGCCTGTCTACCCCAATACTTAGGGTAAATACAGTATGATTTTGTTAGAATAGTCTCACCATATATTTTCACCAGGAGAAAGTGAAAACTCTCTCAAGCCCTTTGAAGTAGGTGTAAAAAATGACATTGTACCATAGCTAGAGGACTTGTTAAGGAGGAATATTTAGTGATGATTCTAAGGATAATTTTCTCCAGTTCCCCATAAAAACATATGTTGTGGGTACTCATTAGAAGTGCCTCACTGGGGCACTTCTAATGAGTACCCACAACATATGTTTTTATGGAGAAGTAAGGAAAATTATCCAAAAATTATCGTCAAATACTCCTTAACAAGTCCTCTGATACCCTAGAAAGGAATGTAAGTTATGTCAATAAATCCTGTAGTCCGCAATCAAAGTCATCGACACAGTTCAATAAAGGTGTATGCATTGGCTGGCTCAATTCGGTCATAGTTGAGGGTAAATTGTGTCCTCGTACATATGGGGAAGGATGTAAACTCCGAGTACAGAAGATTAATAGGAGTTGTTAGTTAGTTACCTCCCTTAAGCTTAGCAGACTTCTTGATTGTTGAAGTCAGCAATATTTCAGTCATGTCAAGCCGTCTCCGAGAGAAAAGGAGAGAGAGAATAGAATGCAGTAGATGAGAAAAAGGCCCCAACTCCTGAGCTTGCTTCAAGTGGGGCAAGAACCTACTTACCTTTTTAAAGCCAGTGATGACAGGTTCAGCCCTCAGAATGTTTTGGCAGGAGGGTGCACCACCCTGCCTCTCTATTTTTCTTTTTTTATAAAAGATAGGTAACAAATTTCGATAGTGGAGAGTATATTTGTTTTTCTTACATTTTCTTTGCCAATTTTGTGTCCTTGAACTAATTTATCATTTCCCAAAAAGGGAAATGAGTAAAGGAGATTAGTGACCTTTACCATTCGGCAGGTTAATCAGCAGATGACAGATTGATGATATTTTTCTTACTTTTTCCAGAGAGTAGGATTTGAAGTTTCATGCAAATTGTCTTCATTCTGAAATTTTTACCTAGCATATGCTAAGCATTAAGAAGGGAGATAACTTGTTGGTTAATTACATAGAGCTGATTGAAACACAGCTCAGACATGTGTCATTGGGGCTCATTGCCGTCATTGAAAAGCATTATACAGTACATGTACTTACCTTAAATACTTGGACAGCTTAACCCATTTTAGACTGAATTGTTTCCCCCAACACTATATATTGGAAGAGTCTATTTTCAATTTAGGTATGTCAGTCAATGTGATTTAACTATTCCTAGAGAAAAAATGGCTAAACTACTTTTCCAAACAGTGAAGACCCTGAACAGACACAGCAGTCTGCAGTGTCTGATCTGGGTCTTCTCTGTTTGTCAGTTACCCTTTTGGGGGTCTCCAGACTAAAATGGGTTAATAGTTGGACAGCTTAACTTCTGGCCAAGCTTAAATTTTTGACATCCATTTTACCACCTAAAAATTAGTTGATGACAGTATAGACCCAGATGGTATAGACCCAGATAAGATGCCACATAAGTGTCAAATATGTGTCTGGCTTGTCTGTCCAAATTCACTGGAACCTCTTTATAACACAGTTTGGTATATAAGACTCCTAAACAAAAATGTATAGATTATATAGAAAAATGACCATTTTACATGTTTAAATGCTATATATATATATATATATATATATATATATATATATATATATATATATATATTTCATTTCAGATACAACACAGTTGTTTAGCAAACACGTTCTTTTTTTTTTGCTTCAGAACCCAGTAACAGTGCTATAAAGAGGTTGTAATGTACTTAGAGTAAATACTGTAATGAGCAATTTTTGTGTCTGACAAACAGGCTGACATCTTTTAGGGACATAATAATCATGTGTCATTGGTGCACTGGAACAAAAATGCAGCCCACTGGTAGGTTTATACCGGACAGTTATACATATTGTGCTGAAAAAGAAATAAAGATTTAACAGAGGAATTGTTAAGGAAGAGTATTTGGTCATAATTATGGGATAATTTTTCTTATTCTCCATAAAAACACACGTTGTGGGTACTCATTAGAAGCGCCTCACTGAGGTGCTTCTAATGAGTACACACAACATATGTTTTTATGGAGAACAGGAGAAAATTGTCTCATAATTATTAATGACCAAATACTCCTCCTTAACAATTCTTCTGAGAGAAGTAAATATTTCAAATGCAAGGTTGACATTGTTGATTAAAATAGTTCATCTATAGATTCATAAAAAGATAAGATCATTGATTATATTTAACCCTTGTCATGCTGAATAAATGAAGATGCCACTCCCACTTCCAGTTTTTAGCCAATCAGATTACTTGATCCAGGTTGTTGATATAGGTACACATACTGAATGCCAAACAGTGCAGATCCAGATCGGTTGGCTTCTGAAGAAGCCTACTGATCTGGATCTACACTGTTTGCAAAGGCAGGGTATATCTGGGTTCAGCAGGACAAGGGTTAACCTTTACCACTTTATGAGCAAATTCAGCAGACGACAAATTGGTGCTTTTCTTTTTTTCCCCTCAGGTAGCAGGCTTTGACAATTCATGCAGATTGTCAGAGCCTGTTTTCTGAGAAAAAAGGAGAAAAATATTTTCAGAATGTTGTCTGCTGAAAATTTAACCTAGCATGCTAAGCATGAAGAAATAAAACAAAAACCCTTTGATGATAGGATTTTATCTCTGATGTAAGACATATCTCAAATGATAAAATTTCATTACCATATTTACCCTAAGTATTTAAATAAAGACAAGCCTAAGCAAACAGTGTAGACTCAGATCAGACACGGTAGAACCTGATGTGGGTCTGTGATGCTTGCCACTCATCCAGCAGTTTTTAGACACGTGAAAAGGTCACAGTAAAATACTCTTATACAATTTTTTATACACCGCCACTCGATAGTTCCTCTACGAAAACATGCCTATTCAAATATATTGAAAATTTCACCTCCAAAAACTGAATATTTTCAGATAAAAAACTCTGATATTTTTTCATATTTTTGCTCAAAAATTAGATTGTGTGTACTCATTAGAACTGCCTCAGTGAGGCAGTTCTAACAAGTACCCACAGTCTATGTTTTGAGCAGGGATAAGGAAAATAATGTATACCCCTGTAAACCCCAGTTTTACTAAATGAAAGTAGGGTTTAAGGGGGTCAATACTGTATAGGCGTGTTTTCGTGATGCACATTGGTTGTCCATATGTCCATCCATCCATCCATCGTCCCTGATCTGTATTTTCATTTCTGGACGATAATTTAAGTAAATATCAATGGAATTTCACCAAACTTGTTATGTGCACTGATATTGTGGAGATCTGGTTTGGGACTGCTAATGGGCAATTTTTGTGCCCCATCACAAAAAGTGGCAAGGGTATTATGTTATACCCTCCGAAATTTTGAGTGTCCATCCATCAGTCCATCCATCAGCGCTTCCATCTTTCCTGTCCACTCCATAACCTTGATACCGTCTGAGATATTTTCACAAAACTTCACACAAGTATAAACCACTATAAGACGATGTGCAGAATATATGAACCATAACTCTGGTTTGCCTGCTTTTGGAGTGATTGCCCTTTGAGCATTGAACATAGCCATTTCTACCATGTACTAGTGTCCGCTCTGTAAGTTGAAAACTGTTCGAGATATTATTATGAAATTTCTCACAGCTGTAGAGTTCGATGAGACAACATGCAGAACACAAAGTCCTTAACTGGTTAACCTACTTTTGGAGTTGTGGCCCTTTGAACATAGTAGATATTGAAAATAGCCATTTCTACTATGTACTCGTGTCCGCTCTGTAAGTTGAAAACCGTTCCAGATAATTTGATGAAACTTCACCCAAATATAAAGCATCATGAGCCGAGATGCAGAACACAAGAACTGTAACTCTGGTTCACCTACTTTTGGAGTGATGAACTTTGAAAATAGTGATTTCTGTAATATATTTGTGTCCACTCTGTAACTTGAATACTGTTTGAGATATTTTCTTGAAACTTTATGCAAATGTATATCATCATGATATGATGTGCAAAACAAAAGAACAGTTACTCTGAATTACCTGCTTTTGGAGTTACCACCCTTTGAACTTTGTTAATAATGATCCAAATCATATACTTTCTATAACTGGAAAACGGTTTCAGAGATTTTCTTGAAGCCTTGCAAAATGTAAAGGGACATAACATGTAGAACACATTTTATTTTTGACAGAGTTATGGCACTTGCTTGATGTAAGTGCAGTGGCGGGGCATGGTGCAGTGCTTGCAGCGCTTTTATTTACAATTTTTGACAGAGTTATGTGCCTGCTACACGATAGTGGTTGGGGTATTATCATTTCACACTTTTATTAGACAAGACATAGTGAGGTGAGGAGTCCTGAGCTACTTGGATGTATCAAAGTTCACTGAAACAAACTGATTTTCCAACAATTGTTGTTTCATCCCTGGACTTTCTGGGCAGATTCAGCAGACGATAAATTGATGCTATTTTTCTTATTTTTCCTAGAAAATAAACCTTGACATTTCATGCAAATTGTCTTCTAATTTGCATGAAATATCAAAGTCTATTTTCTGGGGAAAATAAGAAAAAATATTTCATAATGTCATTCTGAAATTTTAACCCAGCATATTAACTCAGTTAACCCTTGTCATGTACCCAGTTATGCCCTGCCTTTGCAAACAGTGCAGATCCAGATAAGTTGGCCTCTGAAGAAGAAGCCAACTGATCTGGATCTTCATTGTTTGTTATTAAGTATATGAATTTGTATCAACAACCTGGATCAGGTAATCTGATTAGCTGAAAATTAGAAGTGGGCAAGGCATCTAAATTTGTTCAGCATGCTAACTGTTAATTAGTAGAAGTTTTCTGATAACTGAAGTTTCAAGAACATAATACATGTATATGTTCTCAATGAAAGTGAAGATTCTACACCTCAATTTGTGCAATAAATGTAACCTTGCCATGCTGAATAAATTAAGATGCCACACCCACTTTTAATTTTCAGCCAATCAGATTGCTTAATCCAGATTTGTTGCTATAATTCACATACTTAATGGCAAACAATCCAGAGCCAACTGATCTGGATCTACACTGTTTGCAAAGGTAGGGTATATCGGGAATCAGCGTGACAAGGGTTAATCAGAAAAATACATAAAATATGAATTAATATAGCACAAGGTTTATAGAGCTTTTTATGTTCTAATCAATAACTTACCTATATAATTATGACCCCCTTAAACCCCACTTTTGTATAGCAAAACTGGGGTTTACAGGGGTATACATTATTTTTCTTATTTCTGCTCAAAAACATAGATTGTGGGTACTCGTTAGAACTGCCTCAGCGAGGCAGTTCTAACGAGTACCCACAATCTATGTTTTGAGCAGAAATATGAAAAAATATCGGATTTTTATCTGAAAATTTACCTTTTTTTGGTGGTAAAATTTTCAGTATATTTGAATATGCATGACTTCGTAATGAGCTGATAATGTAAATGATGCAAGTATAATTATTGGACAAACATAATGGCAAATCCCTTGATTTTGCATACTTTTCTAAACATATCTTTTTTCAAAATAAGTGATTATACACAGAGCCATCAGAAATGGTTATGCTTCACTGTGTCCAAAGACAGAACAGATAGCACAAGTTGTTTAATACTTTTTTTTACATTTCTAATCATAAAAAATAAGAATTGACATTTCATATGAATTGTCTGCTAGGCAGATGAGTCACATGAAATATTGAGTCTTATTTTCTCTGAAAAAAATCAAGTTGTTGTCAGCTACAATTGTGATTATTAGCACTTTAAAGGTTAATGCTTCCTGGCACCCAAGGCACATGAAAGATCTATGAAAAGAAGACACTATTTTCAACTGAAAAGTATTACAATTTTTCTTACTTCATGCATGAAAACATGAGTACCTATTAGAAATACTTCTAATGAGTATCACAACATTTTTATGGAGAAATCAGAACATAATTATTTTTCAGGATACCTTTCTTATTTAGATCTCTGAGGGACATTTAAATGCATTATCTGTGTGTATTTACACAGTGGCACCAATTGGCAGCAAGGTTGTAGGCTTGGTGCCACTCACTGTCACCAAGTTTACTTTTTAATCAATCCAGAGCCAGAGACTGTAGAATTAAAAGCCTCTGCCAGGGCACATTGAGTATAGATTACCAGTACATTTGTAATTATGTTGACCTGAGTGGGGTGGGTTTTATCCCATGGCCTTCCCCTTGCATCACTAGGTGGGCTTCTAGCCCCGGATAGCAGGATTTATATAATGTCGAAAACATTGCTTGTTTATGAGCTGTTAAATTTACCTTCCCCATGTGACGGAGTTAATCCTTAAAGGGCTGAGTAAAATTGTAGCAGACAACATTCTATTTTTTTACAGTTATTTTTTTAGAGAAATAAGACCAGGTATTTCATGTGAATCATCTGCTGGCAGATGATTTGCTTGGAATGTCAAGCCTTATTTTCTCAAAAATGTACAAAGAACCCCAAAACTCAAAATGTTTTCTGCTGCAGTTATGATAAGTGCTTTAAGGGTTAACTCTTAAAGTGCCAAGCAAAATTTATAGCAGATGACATTTATTTTTGTTTTTTTTAATTTTTCAAAGAAAACAAGTTTTGATATTTCATGTGAATCGTCTGCTTGGCAGACGATTCACATGAAATATCAAGACTTGTTTTCTTTAGAAAATTAAAAAAGATATTTCAAAATGTCGTCTGCTGGAGTTGGGATTGGCGCTTTAAGGGTTAAGCCTTGTATAGTGATTATCTCTATTTTTTCCTTTGAGATCAAACTAGTGTACCGTTTTATTATATACAAACACGTTATCGAAAAATATAGTACATTAGTTAACCATTTGTGGTATTTTATCACAGGCTGTAAATATTCTAATATGTATACTTTTTATTTTGAAAAGAAAAAAAAAAAAAAAAAAAAAAACCCTTGTGTAGATCTGTAAGTTTTTGTGCGGTTTTGAGATTGTGAGCTAACTCTTAACTCTTTTCCTGATAGTGGCGACTTTTGTCATCTGCTGATAACCTTTGCATACAGTTTGGTCCCAGATCAGGCCTGATAAAATGTCGAGCCTGATCTAGATCCAAACTGTTTGATGCTCTGATGGTATTCCTGAAAGATTTTTTTGAAAAAGTTAATTTAAAAAAAAAAAAAAAAATCACAGATGACAAAAAAGTATGCAAAATTGACCAACATGCAAAAAGTTAAATCGCAACAGCAGCAGATGACATGCTGATTTTTTTTAATTTAATTTTTGGAGAAAATTATGCTTGACATTACGTATGAGACAATTTGCATGAAATTTCACAGCCCATTTTCTGGGAAAATATGAAATATATACATGTAATAAGTTTGCCATTGGCTGAATTAGCCCAGAGAGTGCTTCATATTAAGCTAAATTTGACTGAGGGACATATAAGTTGCTCTTAATTTTTCAAGACCTGAAGTGATTCTAATTAGTGTTTGCAAGGCTATCACTAGCGGTAAATGTGATTGATACCCCAGCAACACCAATGATAATAGCACCACTTGTACACTATAAAATAGACAGCATGCAAAAGGCAGATAACCCTGTAAAACATTAATTTAGTATGAAGTTGAGCAGATGGACTTAAGTGTCAAGGGCATATAACGCTGCAATGAAATTTTTTTATGTCACACATTACTACTCATCATATTGATCAGTTCTGTAAAGTTTCATGAAAATCTAACAAAAAACGTAGCAGTAGTTTGCATCACAAAGTTGGACGGACAGACTTAAGTGCCAAGGGAAGATAATCCAGCAATGAAATAACTTTTGTCACACATTACGACTTATATTGGTGATCATTTCTGTAAAACGTCATGAAAATCTAACAAAAACTGTAGGAAGTAGTTCACATTACAATAACAAAGTTGGACAGGCTTAACCCTTGTCCTGCTGAACCCGGATATATCCTGCCTTTCCAAACAGTGCAGATCCAGATCAGTTGGCTTCTTCAGAAGCCAACTGATCTGGATCTGCACTGTTTGTCATTTAGTATGTAAATATATATCAACAACCTGGATTTAGTAATCTGATTGGCTGACAATTAGAAATGGGTGGGGCATCTTTATTTATTCAGCATGACAAGGGTTAAGTGACAAGAGCTGATAACCCTGCAACAAAAAAAAAGTTATGTATCACACTGCTATCATTTATATGAAGCATCATGAAAATCTAACAAAAACACAAATTTGCACACACGGACAAATCAGCCAGCGAAGCCTCTTATATATATCCCCTCCCAAACTTAGTTGTGGGGGTATAAAAACTATCACCAAAATCAGTGCTTTAACTGGACCTTTGATCTGAATTGAATTGTTGACATAGATAATTGATTTTCTTAACAAATTTTCGCTAGCTCTAATATCATTTTGAAGACATAATTATAAAATTACTTCAAGTTGTCAAGATATGGTCAAGTTTTCAAACAGGGTGAAATATCATATGATGGGCAACACACGAAAAGGGTCCATATGTAATTTACGGACAACACAGGCCCTGATCAGCCTGCTCATAAGCACAGGCTGATCTGGGTCTTTGTTGTCCACTTACAGTATCAGTGGATACTGTAGTATATATCTATGACAGAAAATGCCCAGATTAGACTGCACTTATGTGTATGCTACTCTGACCTATGCTGTCTGCAAATTGCATAAGGGCCCTTTTCATGCGTTGCACATCATATGTCATTCTCACCATATGTAGACTACACTAGTTACTCTAAATATTCAGATACCTCAATTCCTTACCACCATAGGTCTAGATAAGGGAGGGTATCTGGTAAATATTTTTTTATTTCTCCACGAAAACATGTTGTGGGTACTCATTAGAAGTGCCTCGGTGAGGCGCTTCTAATGAGTACCCACAACATATGTTTTCGTGGAGACTGAGGCGCTTCTAATGAGTACCCACAACATATGTTTTCGTGGAGAAATAAGAAAAATATCAATACTTTTGGATTGAAAAAAGCACCTTAACTAGTGCTATGCTTACCACATACATGTAGCTCCAGATAAAGCTCTTTTTCAACCTAGAAGTGCTGATATTTTCTTTTAATTCTCCACAAAAACATGTTGTGGGTACATTTAAAGCGTCTCGGTGAGGCGCACATGACATACGTTATTGTGCAGAAATAAAAAGAAAAGTAATATGTATGTGGATACCCCCTTCTATTATTATACCCTGCTACACGATAGTGGCAGGGTATTATGGTTTCACGTTGGAGGTCCGTGTGTCTGTCCCTCCATCGTATGTCCATCCGTCCATATTTCATTTCCGGATTCTAACTTGAGTAATATCAATGGATTTTCACCTAACTTAGTATCTGATTGGGATTGCTAATGGGCAAATTTCGTCAATATTTAGACAGTTATCTACCTGAAACATGTCCATATTTGTGTTTCCAAATGATAACTTGAGTAAATGTCAATGGATTTTCACCAAACTTTGTATATGCATTGATGTTGTGAAGCTCTGGTTTGGGATTGCTAATGGGAAAATTTCATCGATTTTTGTTAGTGTTATCTGCTGGCAGGGTATTATCGGTCTATGTTTTTAACTTGAGCTGTGTGTTTTGTTTGAAAATAAGGTTTAATCAGGAGCTATGGCTTATGCAGTTTGCCAAAGCCTGACAGAGTTAATGGAGCCCAAATATATTGTTTATAAAAAAAAGATGCAAAATTTCAGTAACTGTTAAAACAAAGTACCTGTCATATTATAATTGGTTATACTACATGAATAAATATTTCATATACTGGAGCAATAAGTTAATGACCACACAAATTAGGTCAACCTAAAACTTTTGATATTTTTATGGCTTTGGATTAGTTGCTTTTTTTTCCAACCAAAAAATACCGTATTTGACCTAATTACTGCACTTAGCTACAGCCAGTGTACTTTTTGTCTGCTTCCTTATAAAGGCATATGGTGTGGGCACCAATTTGAATTGCATCGACACACAAATTAGGTCAACCTAAAACTTTTGATATTTTTATAGTTTGGATTAGTCGCTTTTTTTCGAACCAAAAAATACTGTATTTGACCTAATTATCGCACTTACCCACAGCCAGTGTACTTTTTGTCTGCTTCCTTATAAAGGCATATGGTGTGGGCACCCATTTGAATTGCATTGACTTGTCACAATTCAAATGAGTTCCCACAATATATGCTTTTATAAAGAAAATCAGGAAAAAAATTGCATTATTATCATTAGATACATGTAATTCCTGATTTTCTTTATAAAAGCATATGTTGTGGGAACTCATGGAGAAATAAGAAACACATGTATCTGGATATCCTGTTATCAAGAGCTGTGTTACAGTTCATCATGACCACAGATATATTAGAATTGCCACTCTGAGTCTGGAGAAATAAGAAAAATACTTATAGGAAAAGCAACATGGCAAACAATGTACATGTATTTGAGATGAAAGAGTTTCATAAGTGCTGCATTTTGATGTAAATTTGATCCAAAAGATTAAAACTACAAAAGTTTAAGATTTCAAAACTACCGGCCGTTATGGGTGGCACCATTTTAAATATATTTAATGAAGTTCTTAACATTTTAGCCTATAAAATAAGATCGTCTTTCTGCCATAAAACATGGCAGTTTTCAAGCAAAATCATTTAATGTCTAGTAAAGAAGCTAAATACCAAAAAAATAGAGGTAAAATATTGCTCAGAATATCATTTGTTTATGCTTTGCATATTTAATTAAGGCTCTGTGATGTCATAAAGCCTTATAAAATGCAATATTTTTGCTTTTTTAATTAAGGCTCTGTGATGTCATAATGCCTCATAAAATACAAAATTGCGGTACTCATAAAAGCAGTTTGAAATTTCAAATTTTGATAACTTACCGTATTCGACCTAATTACCGCACATACCCTATAAATGCACAGTCAGGCAATCCAGTAGTTTTCAGGTTGCAGTCAGTGTACTTATATCTACTTCTTTATAAAGGCATATGTTGTGGGAACTCTTTTGACTTGCATCGACTTGTCAGTGCAATTCAAACGAGTACCTACAACATAAGTAGTATAGGGTTTCACCCTATACTACTAACATATACATTTATAAAGAAAATCAGAAGAAAAAAAAGCATTGCATAAGCATCATTTGATGAGTCCTTTATCATTCTCTCCCTTCCGCTGATTCAAGAAGGGTAGTTGTCAGTTTCTGGCAAAAGAATGTGCTTAATACTGGTTAACCGCTTAGAGGACTAAGTCTGCCCAGTAAACATGTGGTTAGGTAAACTGACTGCACTCAGCATGACCCCATTGGGTTGAATGGACCGTAAAACCTCAACACAAACAAATTGATGAGTCCTTCGCTCATCTTTTCTTGGTTCTTTTTTTTTTAAGTATACCCATAGTATAGAGTACCACAACTTGTACCACAAGTTTTCCGAGTATTTTTGAAAAAAATCTAAGCGCATGGTGCGGTAATTAGGTCAAATACGGTTCTTATTTTTCCTCTGATTTTGATCCTATCAAGATACATGTATGAGGTTTGTCAAGGTCCTCCATTTTAGATACATTCATTGCGAACATATGCCTTTTTGCATTAGTCCATAACTTATGATGTTGAGTATTTTGAAAGTTTGTGATGGCATATATTAAGTTGTTTTTTTTCTTTCTGTTTTTGATCTGACAGATGCTTATGTTACTCTGTCATACAAATGTAATAGTTACTGTCTTAACTTTTGATATAGTGATAAAAATGTACATGTAAGAATGCATTACTGTATTTACTCTGAATACTTGGGACATCTTACCATGTATTTTCTAATATTTTACTACCTAAGGATGTCTCTGAAAACCACTGGAACTTGGCAAACAGTGTAGACCCTGATCAGAATAAAATATTTAAAAAAAATATCATTTTCTTATTCTGAAATTTAGCAAATCAAAGTTAACCCTTACAGCCCCAGTCATAATAGCAGCAGGCAGCTTTTTTTTTTTTTTCTGAGAAAATAGAGCTTATCATTTATGTAGATTATCAGCTAGTCAGATGATTCACGTGAAATGACAAAGCTTATTTTCTTGGCTCAATAGAAAAAAAATTAGAATGTTGTCTGCTACAATTTTGAATTGCTCTTTGAAGGTTAACCGTAGAGCAAGTCGCTTAAAAAAAGCTTGATTTATGACATACGAAAAACTACAATGACATTAGGCCTAGTCCAGACCAGCCTGTGCATTTGTACCGCATTCTAGACTGGCTCTTGTATGGTTAGAGCTGTACAGTGCTTATGGTGACAATTAGGGGAGTGATGATACATGATATATCGATGCATCATGATAGTGACTGCCATGATAGGTCCATAGCACTGGTTAAGGCACTTTTTTCAATCCAAAAGTATTGATATTTTTCTTATTTCTCCACGAAAACGTATGTTGTGGGTACTCATTAGAAGTGTCTAGTTGAGGCGCTTCTAATGAGTACCCACAACATATGTTTTTGTGGAGAAATAAGAAAAATATTTACCGGATACACTCCCTTATCTAGACCTATGTAGGTCTATTGTGATAGTGTTTTCAGCTATTGATAACTATCACCAATAATCTTTTCAGCTATCGATAGTTTTGATAGTTTTTGTCCCCGTAGATTTTCTCCTTCTGTAATACCATTCTGAAGCTTTTTTGTCTAAATTAGGGGGTGGTTGGGTGAGGCAAAGGTGTTGTATATCTTGCGTCACTGGGGCGTCCAGCTGATATTGGCTTACAGTTGGGCAAGGCCTGCTATCCTTGCAGCAGGTAAGGACAGAGGGGGAATGTTTTTATTTCTTCTGTTTCTTCACTTTTGTTCATTTACCTCTTTCTCCCCTGACCCTCTCTTTCATCTCTTTTACTTTCTCTTCTATCTCTCTTCTCCCTTTCTCTGGGAGATGACACAAAATGATCAACAAGGGTGACGTGTTGTTAAACCACAACACAATCAGTGTCTGAATTAACAAAGTATGAGAATAAAGAAGTCTTCTGCTTTGCAAAAATGTATGTTAAAATGGTGGCAAAGCTGATATTTGAGAGGGCAGTAATGTTAGGTAGCTGTACAGGCAGTCCGGTCTTTATAAAATCAGTGAAATTCATTAAAATACTGTGTGATTGTGATAGTACAGTGATGTATCGTGATATTAGATCCTTGATAGTAATAGTAATGTGATAGGGGTTTCTCTGATAGTGATAGTATCATGATAGTCATGATTTGCCCCAGTGACAATTGCAATGTTACAAGGCTGGACGCGGGCTGGTCGTTATATACTAAGTTTAACAATTGGCATGCTCTGGATAAAGCCAGCAGACAGCAATTTCATAATATTTTTCATATTTTTCTCAGAAAATATGATGTGACAAATTGTTTCAGAAGTAGACCATTTGCATAAAATATCAGATCATGTTTTCTAGGAAAAGAAGATTAAGAATATCATGAATTTGTCATCTGCTGAAATATTTACCTGGCAGACTAAGTGTTAAGGTGCTTTTTCTCTGCTGAATGGATCAAATATGATTTAAATGATACTACTACCAACTGTGACGGGAGTATTTAATCGTGTAATTTCGACTATTTGGGGTATGTACAATTTATATACCTGTGTGATCATTCGTGCATGGGTGTGCAAGGTACTGTCTAGAAACACTTTCTCCACAGTAAGAGCTTTAACTCTAAACGCTTAAAGCGCCAAGCAAAATTTGTAGCAGACGACATTCAAATTTTTTTTTTTATTATTTTTTCAGAGAAAACAAGTTTTGACATTTCATGTGAATCATCTGCCAAGCAGATGATTCACAGGAAATGTCAAGACTTGTTTTCTCTGAAAAAAATAAAAAATAAATAAATGTTGTCTGCTGCAGTTGTGATTGGCGCTTTAAGGGTGAATGCTGGGTAAAATTTTCAGCAGACAACATATTAAAATATTTTTCTTATGTCTCCCAGAAAGCAGGTTTTGATTCATGCAAATTGTCTCCATTCGAGACAATTTGCATGAAACATCAAATCCTGTTTACTGGGAAAAATAAGAAAAATATCACCAATTTTGTCATCTGCTGACTTTGCCCAGAGTGTGGTAATGCTTTAACCCTGAAAAGGATGAATTTAAATATCTGTAGACAACATTTAAAAACATCTTTCAACAACATTTTAGAATTTTTATCATATTTTTTCCCAGAAAATGTGATTTGACATTTCATGCAAATTGTCTCCTTGCGATGCTCATTTACAGGGAAAAATAATTAAAAGTAGTACTTGTAATAGCTGTTTTCACCTTCAGCATGCAAAGGGTTAATACTTGATCAGGACCTCAGGAAAAACAGCCTTATGCATGACATAGATCTAGGTGAGAGGGCTTCCCAGATAAATATTTCCTCTCTAATTTTGCAAAGAAAGAATAGGTTGTGGGTACTCATTAGCTGAGGCACTTCTAATGAATACCCAAAATATATGTTTTCATGGAGATAAAAGAAAAATATCATAACTTTTTGGTTGAAAAAAGGGTGCCTTGTTTATAGCTATTATGTACATTTTGGGTGAAAAAAAAAAGGTACAGTAAATTTCCTAATTTTTCATACATTAAAGCTACCAATGAAATAACATATGCAAACAGTGCAGACCCAGATCAGACTGCTCCTGATGGAGCAGTCTGATCAGGGTCTACACTGTTTGATTTTCCACTAAGTATGTTGAAAAATACTGCATACAAAAGCAAAATTTAGACAAAAAAAGATATAGAATATAAAGTAAACACTTTATTCCATACAAATTTTGCTTTTTATGCAGTTGTTTCTTAAACTATTTAGTGGAATGGCATACAGTGTAGACCCTGATCAGACTGCTTCTTCAGGAGCAGTCTGATCTGGGTCTGCACTGTTTGCATATGTCATTTTGTCAGACACTTTGGTGTTCGAAATTTTAGGACATTTACCATACCATATCTAGAGCTGTGTACCATATGTAAACAAAACAGCACCAGACCTGCTGTGTACATAGTCTTGTCAGGAACTTCACAGGTCATCTGAATAGATTATGTGCAGAAACTGCAAACTACTGAACTGATGGCAAAAATGTTCAGTGACCTTGATCTTGGTGGTTCACATATTGGGTAAATACTCTTAAAATTGGGACAGCAAGAACAGCTTACGACAGCAGCGGACTACATTTTGAATTTTTTTTTATTGTCCCCCGCCTTTTCGAAGAAAAGTGGAGGGACACTGTTTTTGGTTTTCCGTGGGGCGTGGTGCGTGGTGCGTGGTGCGTGGTTCCGAGTTTTTAGTGGGTACTTTGTCCCCTTAACTCCTCCCACAGTTTCTGTCCGATCCTTTTGAAACTTTACAGGTGTTTTAAGGATGGTCTGAAGATATGCATGTGGTTTTTTCAGAATCCTGAAATAATTTTTTATCACTTTTTCTGCATTTTTAACTTAGACATTTTTTGAGTTCTAATATTACAGAAGTCTATAGGGTGTAGGTACATTGTCCCCTTAACTCCTCCCACAGTTTTTGGCCGATCGTTTTGAAACTTTACATGGGCTTTTAGGATGGCCTGAAGATATGCATGTGGTTTTTTCAGAATCCTGAAATAATTTTTTATCACTTTTTCCACATTTTTAACTTAGACATTTTTTGAGTTCTAATACTACAGAAGTGTATAGGGAGTAGGTACCTTGTCCCCTTAACTCCTCCCACAGTTTTTGGCCGATCCTTTTGAAACTTTACATGGGCTTTTAGGATGGCCTGAAGATATGCATGTGGTTTTTTCAGAATCCTGAAATAATTTTTTATTACTTTTTCCGCATTTTTCACTTAGACTTTTTTTGAGTTCTAATACTACAGAAGTGTATAGGAAGCAGGTACCTTGTCCCCTTAACTCCTCCCACAGTTTTTGGCCGATTCTTTTGAAACTTTACAGGTGTTTTAAGGATGGCCTGAAGATATGCATGTGGTTTTTTCAGAATCCTGAAATAATTTTTTATCACTTTTTCCGCATTTTTAACTTAGTCATTTTTCGATTTCTAATACTACAGAAGTGTATAGGGAGTAGGTACCTTGTCCCCTTAACTCCTCCCACAGTTTTTGGCCGATCCTTTTGAAACTTTACATGGACTTTCAGGATGGCCTGAAGATATGCATGTGGTTTTGTCAGAATCCTGAAATAATTTTTTATTACTTTTTCCGCATTTTTAACTTAGACATTTTTTGAGTTCTTATACTACAGGAGTATATAGGGAGCAGGTACCTTGTCCCCTTAACTCCTCTCACAGTTTTTGGCCGATCCTTTTGAAACTTTACAGGTGTTTTAAGGATGGTCTGAAGATATGCATGTGGTTTATTCAGAATCCTGAAATTATTTTTTATCACTTTTTACACGTTTTGAACTTAGACATTTTTTTAGTTCTAATTTTACAGAAGTCTATAGGGAGTAGGTACCTTGTCCCCTTAACTCCTCCCACAGTTTTTGGCCGATCCTTTTGAAACTTTATGTGGGCTTTTAGGATGGCCTGAAGATATGCATGTGGATTTTTCAGAATCCTGAAATATTTTTTTATTACTTTTTCTGCATTTTTAACTTAGACATTTTTTGCGTTCTAATATTGCAGAAGTATATAGGGTGCAGGCACCTTGTCCCCTTAACTCCTCCCACAGTTTTTGTCCGATCCTTTTGAAACTTTACAAGGGCTTTTAGGATGGCCTGAAGATATGCATGTGGTTTTTTCAGAATCCTGAAATAATTTTTTACCACTTTTTCTGCATTTTTAACAGACATTTTTTGAGTTCTAATACTACAGAAGCGTATAGGGAGTAGGTACCTTGACCCAGTAACTCCTACCACAGTTTTAAGCCGATCCTTTGAATTTTTACAGGTGCTTTAAGGATGGTCTGAAGATATGCATGTGGTTTTTTTCAGAATCTTGAAATTATTTTTTATCACTGGTTTCCTGCTTCAATACTTAGGTATTTGATACAGGACCAGTGCTCCTCTGGTTAACTTTAGCATTTTTAACACCTCAAATAAAAATTAGGCAGGGGACATAAATTCCCCATGGAATTTGCTTGTTTTTACAGAAAATAGGTGTTGCATTTTATGTGAATCATCTGCCAAGCAGAAGATTCACATGAAATGTCAAGACTTATTTCTCTGAAAAGTTAAATAGAAGAATTCATAATGTTGTTTGCCATAATTTTGCTTGGCACTTAAATGGGTTAATTGCAGTATTTGAACATTTATACAATCTAAGTTTCAAAAAGAGAATCAGGAAGAAATCCTGGATAGAAGAAAGTTTGTTTTCATACAGTAAACAAGTCTTTTTTACTCTCTTGCACAGAGATTTGCTAACTCAAATCTTTCGTAATTGAAATGGAGTGGAAATTGTAAGCGCTGATAGTTGAGCATAAAGGCTTTTGTGAAGGCTATATAACTTCTTTTCCTTGGCTGCCCCACACCTCCACCACCACCCCCCCCCCTCCCCTCTTTCCACTCAAAACACCTTTTATCCATTTATCCATTTTCCATTCTTCTTTAATTTTAAATTTTGTGTTTAGTATGTTGTTGATGACCTTGACATAATCTTTAAGGTCAGTGATGGACTAAAACTGTCAAATTTAAGCACACAGTTTTGTCTGTGCAATATCTCATGACTCAGTCTGCAGATTCTTGTCAAATTTACAGAGATATATCATTGGGATTAGGTTATGAACTGCAATTAGGTTTTAATGACTCAACCTAATTTTCAAGGTCACTGCTGGACTAAAACTTGTCTGCGTGATATCTCATCTACCAGCAAGCAGATTCTTACCAAATTTGCTTTGATATATCATTGGGACCAGATGATGAACTGATTCAATTTTGGTGAGTTTGAGATAATTTTCTAGGTCACCATGGGGCACCCTATTTAAACACAGCATTTCAGCTCTTTATCTCCATAACCATTTGACAGATTCTAGTCAGACTAGAAATATAGTATGACATGAAGAGTCAATTGCTGATTGTATTTTGGTAAGCATGACGCAAGTTTCAAGGTCACCACAAACTATTCAAATAAAGCTTTTCAATGCACTGTCTCCATAACCAGTTGATGGATTCTGGTCAGACTTGGTTTTTGTTTGTGTTGAGATTTTACAGCCCAGTCAACCCAATGGGCTCATGTCAAGTGCAGTCAGTTTACCTAACTACATTTTTACTGGGCTGGCTTAGACCTCAAAGCGGTTAACCAGTATTGTGCACATTCTTTCGCCAGTAACTGACAATTGCCCTTCTTGGATCAATGGAAGGGAGAGAATGACCATAGAAAATATTTCATGATCAAATCTCCTCAAAAGAATGTTGCCGACTCGAGGTCAGACTTGGTATATAGTATAACAGGGATGCTTTTAATTGCTGATTAGATTTTAGTAACCCTGACCCAATTTTCATGATCAGCATGGGACCTCCACTATTTAAATAAACCATTTCAATGCCTATTTCCATAGCCAGTTGATGGATTCTGGTCAGATTTGGTATATAGGATAACTGGGATGGTCTTAATTGCTGATTATATTTTGTTGACATTGACCCAAATTTCAAGATCACCACTGGACTTGCACTAATTATTTTAAAGAAAAAAAAACAACTTTGAACACTATTTCACATGAACCAGTACATGGATTCAGGTCAGACTGGACTTGGGAGTTTCATAAAACTTGCATTAATATATCATTGGGACATGTCTTTGAGTTGTTTTGATTTTCATGACCTTGACCTTGTTTTCAAGGTCAGTATGTAACTGAGAATGTTGGGGGTCGGGGAACATGTATTTTCTCTGAAAAGACTTCTTGCACTATACTGTAATTACTTTAAGTATTTGGACAGTCATGCCTGAGCAAAGAGTGTGAATCCAGGTGCGACTCTGTAGAATGTGGCATCTCATCCCTCAGTTTTTAGATGTAGCAACAGGTACTAAAATCATGTCATTGAAATTTTAGTACAAGTATGCAAAGGAGTTAGTGTCCTAACATTTAGGGTAAATATGGTTATTTTAGTCTCCTTAAATTGCAGAATTGTAGCAGACAGCATTCTGAGTTTTTTTGTTTTTTGTTTTTTTTAATTATTTTACAGAGAATGTAAGGCTTGACATTTCATGAGAATTATCTGCCTGGCAGTTGATTCACATAAAATGTCAAGTCTTACTTTCTTACTCAGAAAAAGAAAATTAAAATGTTTTAGAATGTCGTCTGCTGTGGTTGTGATTGGCGCTTTAAGGGTTAATCGCCACAGAAACACAGTTAGGATCAAATATGTCCAGTATGCCCTGATTTAGGATTAAAGGGCTTTCATATGAACTCAAATATTTTTATTGGCCCAGTTTTAATGTCATTAACCTTTACCACTCTCTGGGTTAATTCAGCAGATGACAAACTGATGATACTTTTCTTATTTTTCCAGAAAACAGGCTTTGACATTTTATGCAAATTGTCTAGAGACAATTTGCATGAAATGTCAAAAGCCTGTTTTCTGGGGAAAATAACAAAAAAAAAAAAAAAAAAAAAAAATAATCAAGATATCGTCTGCTGAAACTTTTAACAAGCATGCTAAGCATTAATAGGGAGTAATGTAACATAACATTCCTGAAGTTTGTAGTTTTATAGGTGTTAATAAATTCATAGCGCGAGATAAGATGTTTTTTAAACCAAAAATAAAAAAACAAACAAAAAAACATATATTGTGGGTACTCATTAGAAGCCCCATTGCCCGGTGCTTCTGGTGAGTACCTACAATGTATTTCATGGAGAAATAAGAAAAATATCTATCTGGATAACCCTCTTATCTAGTAGTGCTATGGAGTTATTCTGGCCATGGTCTAGGTATTAAAGAAAGACATCAAATTAACACTTATACCAGATATGGGCAGATTCAGCAGACGACAATTTTTTTTTTTATCATTTTTTCTAGAAAATAGGATCTGACACTTCATGCAAATTGTCTATTGCATGAAGTGTCAGATTCTATTTTCTACAAAAAATCAGAGAAATATTACAAAATGTTGTCCACTGAAATTTTTACCCAGCATGCAAAGTGTAAAAATCTGTCCTCAGAATGTGTTATGGGTGCTGATAATAGGAAATTGTTCTGAATGTATTTTTTTTTTCAGAAATTAGAAAAAGACCATATTATTTATATTGGTCAAAAATAAGGACAAAATTAATATCTGAAGCCTGCTGTATACAGCATTTACCCTAAATATTGGGACATCATGATGCATTACCATACTTGTCCAAAAAGTTGAGCAAGTCCATTTAACCCTAGTCCTGCTGAACCCGGATATACCCTGACTTTGCAAACAGTGTAGTTCCAGAAGAAGCCAACTGATCTGGATCTGCACTGTTTGCTAATAAGAATGTTAATATATAGCAAAAATCTGGATCAAGTAATCTGATTAGCTGAAAATTAGAAGTGGGCGTGGCATCTTAATTTATTCAACATGACAAGGGTTAATATCTGTCAGTGTGTCTGAAATTTACTGGATGAGTGCATTCTTTGGCATCTGATTTGGGTCCACACTGTTCAGGCTTGTCTGTCTGTCTGTCGGAATACTTTGAGTAAATGCAGTAACATTTGTCTGTTGTCTGGTTTTACAGGCTCAAGCATAGCTGAAGGTAAGGCGCTTATTTCAACAGAAAAATATTGATATTTTTCTTATTTTGCCATGAATATATATGTTGTGGGTACCCATTAGAAGCGCCTCTTGCTAAGGCGCTTCTTATGAGTACCACAAAGTATGTATTCATGGAAAATAAGAAAATTATTTTCCTGATACCCCATTTTATCTAGAGCTACATCGTCTGATATATAAACACTGTCTGACCCTATCAACACATTATAATGTGATAGAAGAAACAAAAAACAAATTGTTTCTATCCCCCTTAAAAAACAGTTTCATCATTTTGTCTCATTGCAAGCGCCCCCCCCGTAGCAAGTTTCAGGGGAGCTGTCTTGGGTACACGGCTACGTTGTTGTGCACTGGATTCGCTGATCGAGGTGGTTCTGGAGGGTACATCCAGTAGGACGGTATGCTCTGGATCACTTTGTTCCAGTGATTTTGGTGGGCACCCTTGCTGAGAGGCATGCGCCAGAAGACCCATTTGGGGGAATAGGGTATACAGATTAACAATAGATAACATTCACTATATCATATAGATCATAATATAATTTTTTTTTGTTCCATTGTTTCTGTGTTTTTTTCTTAGTAATTATTTTCTGTCATTTGGAACTCTTTCCTTGATTATTCAATTGTTGGTACATTTTGATGCATCTGTATATGCTCCTATGTGAGCCAAAAATTCGTAATAAATCTTATATCTTATATCTTATATCATTTCATGATCATTTCGCACCTTGTTGGTTCAGTGTTTAGGTTTGTCTATTAATCTGAACAGTCGGACATTTTAACACCTTACCATACCTACCATATTTAGCTAAACACTAAGCACTCTGGGTAAAATTTTCTGCAGACAGCATATTGAAAATATATTTTTTCTCCTTTTTTCCCAGAAAACAGGTTTTGGCATTTCATAAATTGTCTCCAGTGGGAACAATTTGCATGAAATGTCAAATTCTGTTTTCGGGGGTGGGGGGGGGGAGGGGTTGGAGGAGAGGAGGGGGGGGGGGGGGGGGGGAGGAGCGGGGAGGGGGAATATTAACAATTTGTCGTCCGCTAAATTAACCAAGAGAGTGGTAAATGTTAGGTAAAAGATAGGCACAATTAGCAAACAGTGTGTACCGAGTCAGTTTGATCAGTTTAAGTCTGCATAGTTTGCCATTGCAGTTTGTTTGTGTTGAGGTTTTACGGCCCAGGCAACCCAATGGGGTCATGTCGAGCGCGGTCAGTTTACTTAACCGGACGTTTACTGGGCAGGCTTGGTCCTTTGCGGTTAACCAGTATTGTGCACATTCTTTCGCCAGAAACTGACAACTGCCCTTCTTGCATCAGCGGAAGGGAGAGAGAGAATGACCGTAGAAAATATTTCATGATCAATCTCCACGAAAGAATGTTGCCGAACTTGGCGGGGGTTGAACCCGCGACCTACTGGTCTCCAGTCGGCGCATCCAACTGAGCCACTGAGGCCGGCTTGCCATTGCAGTACATATTAGTTAAACTTATTCAAATTTGTTAAGAAGTTACCAGGTACCCTCTCTGAATATTTTAGGTATTTAACGCACATGCTGTATAAATTTCAGCAGACAACTTTTTTTTTTTTTCTGGTATAAAATAGAAAAATGAGCCAGCGTACGACAAAACGTACAAAATGGCATGTGCGCCCAGCGAAGACTCATATCAGCCAGGGCATCTGCCCAGTCTGATCAGAGTTTCCTGTCTGCATGAAGAAAGCTTGGGTCCTTAGCTATACCCATTGAGTGCACAGCGAAGACTGATCAGACTGGGTGGATCCCCAGGCTGATCTGAGTCTTTGCTGGACACACATGCCATTTTGTTGGTTTTGTCATGCGCTGGCTCAGATATCATCAGTTTGTCCTCTGCTGAATCAGCCGAGATAGTGGTAATGATTAAATATGATACAATCTTGAATTATACTTCCAGCATGTCTTGCAGTATTTTTTAACACTTGCACTATGGATAAAATTTTCAACAGACAACATATTGAACTATTTTTCTTATTTTTTCTAGAAACTGGTTTTAACATTTCATGCAAATTGTTTCCACTGGAGACAGTTTGCATGAAATGTCAAAACCTGTTATCTAGGAAAAATGAAAAACATCATCAATGGGTTGTCTGCTGAATTAGCCCAATAAGTGATAAAGGTTAAAAGCATTTAAAAGTAAAATTAAAAAATAATTTTTATCAGTCTCATAGCTTCAGATAGGATTTTTTTACCACCAGAAAGTTGAGATTTTTTTTTTCTTATATCCCAATGAAAACATACCAGAATGCAAAGCACTCAGTTGAAATTCCTCACTGTTGTTTCTGAAGAGTATCTACAAAGCATATGTTTTCCTGGAGGATTAAAAGAAGAAATATTTATCTGGAGAGCTGGCCTATCTGGAACACTGGGTCAACAGAGGGAGGGAACAAAATCTTTTTAGTTTGCCCAGGTAAAACAAAGTTTGAATTTGATACCCCCCTGCACTGCTAGGGTGCATGCAAGTGCATAGCTCGAGATCAACTGAGTATCTCTGGAAAAACATTTTTCTTATTCTTCCTCAAAATTGTATGTTGTGGGTACTCTTGTGAAGTGCCTCACTGAGGCACTTCGAATGAGTACCCACAACATTTGTTTTCATGGAGAAATAAGAAAAAAGTCTTTGTTTTCATTGATAAATGTGCCTTATCTGGAGCTATGGAAGTAGGCATGTTTTAAAGAGCTCAGAAGTATTTTTTTCCTTTAATGTACTCACAGAAAGCTTCAAAATGATATATACCCCATGATATTTTAACCTCGAGCGTGCTAAACATGAAAGTGGATCTTTAGTGTTCGTTTCTCTTTCACAGTAACAGGAGATAACATATATGTGATATTTTTCTTAGTTTCCTTTGCATTTCGTTTGTGTCTGGGAGTCTAATCCTGCAAAATGATATATTTGTCTAGTATAGCTCTAGATAAGAGTATCCAGATAAATATTTTTCGTATTTCGCTTCTGATGAGTACCAATAACATGTTTTCGTGGAGAAGTAAGAAAATAACAATACATGTATACTTTTTCATTGCAGTATCACCTTGAATAAAATACCTTATCCACAGCTTAACCCTTGTCCTGCTGAATAAATTAAGATGCCACGCCCACTTCTAATTTTCATCCAATCTGGTTACTTTATCCAGATTTTTGCTATAAATTTGCATACTTAATGGCAAACAGTGCAGATCCAGATCAGTTGGCTTCTTCAGAAGCCAACTGATCTGGATCTACACTGTTTGCAAAACAGGGTATATCCGGGTTCAGCAGGACAAGGGATAAAACCCCTTGTTATTCTGAATAAATTAAGATATCATGCTTACTTCTAATTGTCAGCCAGTCAGATTGTTTGATCTAGGTTGTTGATACAAATTCACATGCTAAATCACAAACAGTGCAGATAATCTGAAGAAGCCAACTGATCTGGGTCTACTCTGTTTGCAAAGGCAGGGCATATCCAGGTTCAGTAGGGTCAGGGTTAAGATTGAAGGCCCCTTCTTACAACCACAGTGAGGATCCAGTCCATCTTCACATGCTGCAGATGCTATTCTGACTTTACTGGCCTTGGATTCTTGGATGCACATCCAACTGGTAATAGGAGGTCAGGGGTTCCATCCATGCCAGTTCGGCAACATTATTTTGTGGAGATTTATCATGAAATATTTTCTATGTTAATTCTCTCCCGCTGATTCAAGAAGGGAAGTTGTCAGTATCAAGTGAAAGAATTTGCACAAATATGATGTACTGTTTAACCACTAGGAGGACTAAGTCTCCCCAGGAAAAAGTGTGGTTAGGTAAACTGACTGGCTGGACATGACCCTAATGGGTTGATTGGGCTGTAAAACCTCAACTCAACACAAATCCTGACTCTGTCCACTGGACCTGAGCAGCTGCAAAGAACTGAAAATCTGAACAGCCAGCAATAATTTTCTTATTCATTCATTTTTTGTTTTAAACATCAGAAATAATTCTGTTTTATTTCAGAGTTACAGTAATAAACATAAGGATTTTTTTTTTTATTTCAGAGTTACAGTAATAAACATCTAAGATAATTCATTTTTCATTTCTTTATTTCAGAGTTTCAGTGCTGTAAAACTCCAACTCAAACTCAGAGTTACAGTAAGAAACATCTGAAATAATTCATTTTCTGTTTCTGAATTTCTGTTTATTTCAGAGTTACGGTTACAAACATCCTCAAAGAATGACTTCTTGTTTCTTTATTTCAGGATTACTATTGTTGTCCTATTGGAGACAAACAGACCTGGGCCCAGTTGTTCAAAACAACAATGCCATTAGTTAACGTATTGTTAAATCTTTGATCATAGAATATGGCATATACGCTAATATTTTTGCTGAAAAAAATGTGAGTAGCTTTTGCATTTGCAAAAACTACTCACATTTTTTTCAGCAAAAATACCTGTGAATTAGATATTGTACTTACTAGAACAGTTAATATTTTGACCGCTAACAAGCTCATTAAGCTAACGCTTTGAACAACTGGGCCCCGGCAAACAGTGTAAACCCGGATCAGAGGCTGCAGAATGTAGCATCTTATTAGGGTCTGCATTGTTTGCCATTTACCCAACAGATTTTAGTTTCATCAACAGGTAGTATATTAGTTATTCAAATTTTAGGAGAAGTGTGGCCAGGATTTAAAGTTCGGTATTGTTTAGGGTAAATATGGTACAATAATAGTAAATCCCCCAAAGAATTACTTGCATATTCTTTAGTTCATAATGACCTTGAGATCAATGTCACAATCTTATCCCTTAAAGTGCCAATCACAATATCAGCAGATATTTTTATTTATTTTTTTTTTCATAGAAAATAAGTCTTGACATTCTATGTGAATTGTCTGCCAAGCTAAGATTATTTTCTGTGAAAAATAAAAAAAAAAAAAAAAAAAAAAGAGAATGTTGTCTGTTACAAATTTTGCTTGACTCTTTAAAAGTTAACACAACCTTCACTTGTGTGTGAGCAGAGATCTCTTATTAGCTCACCTGAGCACGAAGTGCTCATGGTGAGCTATTGTGGTCAGTCAATGTCCGTCGTCCGTCGTGCGTCGTCCGTCGTGCGTCGTGCGTCGTCCGTCGTCCGTCGTGCGGCGTCAACAATTGCTTTAAAAGCCTACTCCTCCTACACCCCTGGGCCAATTGACTTGATACTTGGTAGGAAGCATCGGGGTGCCTTGTAGATCAAAAATAGCTAAAATCGTTCCGATCGGAAATCCAAGATGGCCGCCATGGCCGCCATCTTGAAAATCTATTTTTCGCTTCTTCTCCTGAACCGAAAGGCCAATTGACTCCAAACTTGCTAGGAACCATCAGGGTGACTTGTAGATAAAAAATAGCTAAAATCGTGCCGATCGGAAATCCAAGATGGCCGCCATGGCCGCCATCTTGAAAATCTATTTTTCGCTTCTTCTCCTGAACCGAAAGGCCAGTTGACTCCAAACTTGCTAGGAAGCATCAGGGTGACTTGTAGATCAAAAATAGCTAAAATCGTGCCGATCGGAAATCCAAGATGGCCGCCATGGCTGCCATCTTGAAATTCTATTTTTCGCTTCTTCTCCTGAACCGAAAGGCCAGTTGACTCCAAACTTGCTAGGAAGCATCAGGGTGACTTGTAGATCAAAAATAGCTAAAATCGTGCCGATCGGAAATCCAAGATGGCCGCCATGGCCGCCATCTTGAAAATCTATTTTTCGCTTCTTCTCCTGAACCGAAAGGCCAGTTGACTCCAAACTTGCTAGGAAGCATCAGGGTGACTTGTAGATCAAAAGTAGCTAAAATCGTGCCGATCGGAAATCCAAGATGGCCGCCATGGCCGCCATCTTGAAAATCTATTTTTCGCTTCTTCTCCTGAACCGAAAGGCCAATTGACTCCAAACTTGCTAGGAAGCATCAGGATGACTTGTAGATAAAAAAAAGCTAAAATCGTGCCGATCGGAAATCCAAGATGGCCGCCATGGCTGCCATCTTGAAAATCTATTTTTCGCTTCTTCTCCTGAACCGAAAGGCCAGTTGACTCCAAACTTGCTAGGAAGCATCAGGGTGACTTGTAGATCAAAAATAGCTAAAATCGTGCCGATCGGAAATCCAAGATGGCCGCCATGGCCGCCATCTTGAAAATCTATTTTTCGCTTCTTCTCCTGAACCGAAAGGCCAATTGACTCCAAATTTGCTAGGAAGCATCAGGGTGACTTGTAGATCAAAAGTAGCTAAAGTTGTGCCAATCGGAAATCCAAGATGGCCGCCATCTTGAAAATCTATTTTTCGCTTCTTCTCCAGAACCGAAAGGCCAATTGACTCCAAATTTGCTAGGAAGCATCAGTGTGACTTGTAGATCAAAAGTAGCTAAAGTCGTGCCGATCAGAAATCCAAGATGGCCGCCATGGCCGCCATCTTGAAAATCTATTTTTCGCTTCTTCTCCTAAACCCAAAAGCCAATTGACTCCAAATTTGGTAGGAGGCATTGAGGTGACTTATAGATCAAAAATAGCTAAAATCGTGCCTATTGGAAATCCAAGATGGCGGCCATGGCAGCCATCTTGAAAATCTATTTTTCGCTTCTTCTCCTGAACCGAAAGGCCAATTGACTCCAAACTTGGTAGGAAGCATCGGGGTGACTTGTAGATCAAAAATAGATAAAATCATGCCGATCGTAAAACCAGGATGGGCGCCATGGCCGCCATCTTGAAAATCTATTTTTCGCTTCTTCTCCTGAACCGAAAGGCCAGTTGACTCGAAACTTGTTAAGAAGCATTTAGGTGACTTGTAGATCAAAAATAGCTAAAATCATGCCGATCATAAATCCAAGATGGCCGCCATGGCAGCTATCTTGAAAATCTATTTTTCGCTTCTTCTCCTAAACCCAAAAGTCACTTGACTCGAAACTTAGTAGGAAGCATCAGAGTGACTTGTAGATCAAATATAGCTAAAATCGTTCTGATCAGAAATCCCAGATGGCCACCATGGCTGCCATCTTGAAAATCTATATTTAGCTTCTTCTCGTGCACTGAAAGGCCAATTGACTCCAAACTTCGTAGGAGACATTGGGGTGACTTGTAGATCAAAAATAGCTAAAATCATGCCAATCGGATATCCAAGATGGCCGCCATGGCAGCCATCTTGAAAATCTATTTTTCGCCTCTTCTCCTGAACTGAAAGGCCAGTTGACTCGAAACTTGGTAGGAAGTATTGGGGTGACTCGTAGATCAAAAACAGCTAAAATCGTGCCGATTGTAAATCAAAGCTGGCTGCCATTTAGAGTTTGTTCAAATGATCACGCTGAATTCACTGGCATGCCATATATCTTCTTCTTCAAAATAAAGAACTGCTTAAATGATGATCTTTTCATTAGTTGCGATGACAGGATTGGAAAAATGTTGCATAACATCTGCATATCTGCAGTGGCTATGTCACTCAGGTGAGCGACCCGTGGCCCGTGGGCCTCTTGTTTGTTTGTTTTTTTTGGTCTGTGTTTGTATTTTTTTTTTTCAGAAATAAATCCTGTAAATTTCTACTTTGTCCCTATTTCTATTTCAGAATTAATTATTACACGTCCTCCAAAGAATGCCACTGTTTTGTTGAACAAGCGCCATCTGTTACATTGTGAAGCATCCGGAAAACCAAAGCCAAGAGTTCGATGGTACCATAATAATGAAGAGATGACACGATATGGTATAAACTATCGTGTTCGCAGTTCAGGGGCTCTTCGGTTCAGGGAGGTCAAAGTTCAGGATCGAGGAATATACCGTTGTCAGGTTGAAAGTGGGAAAGAATCATTGTTTTCTGATCCAGCCCATTTGGTCGTAGAAGGTAATAAGCATCTGCATGGTGTTAACATAAATTGGGCATAATGACAATTAAGTGATCCCTTAATTTGATGCTTACCATGTTTAGCTCACCTTATCAGAGGTGTGTGTTTGTTTGCATAAGTTGCCTCTTTAAATGACCTCTCCAAAAACACTGAAGCAGCTCAGTCCTTATTCAGCAGCAATGTTACATGGATTTGAAGTTTGTGAAATTTATGGCAACTGGCATGGCAACAGAAAGGTCCCATAGATTTCTCATGGGAAAATGCTAAAGTACAGTCAAACAACTCTGTTGTACCTTATTAACCTAAATATTGGGACAACTATTTGAACATACCTGACTCGTTATAATTATAGCCATTTCAATTTCATGAAACCAGATTAATATACAAAACAACTTTATGGTTGACCATGTCATTAAATCTGAACTCCCCATCATCATCATGTATTTGAACAAATGCATGTTGCTGTCTGGAGATGTTTCAACATATGGCTGGATGAGTGGCAAAAGTTGTAGACTATGATCAGATGCTGCATTTTGTGGAGTCTGATCTTGGTCTACACTATTTGCTCTACCCTGTCTGTTCCAGTACTTAGGGTTGCTTAGCCTGCCTATCTTCCCTTCCTAATTAGTTCCTTCATTGACCATAGCTCTACTTGTTAAGAAGGAGTATTTGGTGATAATCCTGGGAGAAGTTTATCCAGTTTTCAATAAAAAGATGCCGGCCTCAGTGGCTCAGTTGGATGCGCCGTCCGACTGGAGACCAGGAGGTCGCGGGTTCAACCCCCGCCGAGGTCGGCAACATTCTTTTGTGGAGATTGATCATGAAATATTTTCAACGGTCATTCTCTCCCTTCCACTGATTCAAGAAGGGCAGTTGTCAGTTTCTGGCAAAAGAATGTGCACAATACTGGTTAACCTCTTAGAGGACTAAGCCTGCCCAGTAAACGTGTGGTTAGGTAAACTGACTGCGCTCGACATGACCTCATTGGGTTGACTGGGCCGTAAAACCTCAACACAAACAAACAATAAAAAGATATATCAGTGGTACTAGTTAGGAACACTTCAGTGAGGCACTTCTAATGAGGACTAGCAACATTGCTTAGTGCTTCCAACTTTGGCTCATGAGGTCCTCTGTTCGAGTCCTGCTGATGGGAGAGTTCAGCTCATGGCTGTTATGCGTTTCATTGCACAGAGCCTTTCATTATCACCCTTCCATAATCTCAATTTGACTAATAATGTTGAAAGGGATGTAAAACAGGGCCCTGTTGTTCAAAGCGTTGTTAGCTTAATAAGCTCGTTAAGGGTCATTTCGTTAACTATTTTAGCGGATTCAATATATAATATTCTGATATTTTTTGCTTAAAAAATTTGTGAGTAGCTTTTGCACTGCAAAAGCTACTCACATTTTTTCAGCAAAAAATTTCAGCATATTTGTGTATCACTTGATGTAAATTTTAACGAATCGTTAACTAATGATGTCGTTAGCTTTGAACAACCGGGCCCAGGTGTCTCCAGTAGCTTTACCACAAGTTGTTAATTTTTTTTGCAGCTGAAGTTGAACTGATTAAGTATATCCCAAAGGATGGTGAGATCATGATTCCATACAATGGCAAGACAAAGTTGACCTGTCATGCTGCCGGTATACCAGGGCCACAGTTTCAGTGGCGCAAGAACGGAAAGTCGGTAGGAAACTTGTTTTTATTAGCTCACCTGAGCTCTGCTCAGGATGAGCTATTGTGATCACTTTTCGTCCGTCGTCCGTCCGTCCGTCCGTCCGTGCGTCCGTCCGTCCGTGCGTCCGTCCGTTAACATTTTCAAACGACTTCTCCTCTGAAACCGCTGAGCCAATTTTGCTCAAATTTCATATGGAGCCTCCTTAGGGTGGGGGAACGAAAAATTGCTAAAATGGTCGCGGTCCGTTGACCAAGATGGCCGACACTCCCATATATGGTAAAAATCTTTAAAAATCTTCTTCTCCAGAACCGAGAATGCCTTGGGGCTGAACCTTTGCAGGAATCATCGGGGACGGGAGGTCTACCAAAATTGCTAAAAGAATTGTCGTACGTTGATGTTTGACCTTTTTACGGCAAGGTCAAGTTTGCTTCCCTATGCATTTGTATGGGAAAAACCTTTAAAAATCTTCTTCTCCAAAACCGAGCATGCCTTATGGCTGAATCTTTGCATATATCTTTGGGAACAGGAGAGCTACCAAAATTGCTAAAATAATGGTCGTACATTGACATTTGACCTTTTTACGTTAAGGTCAATTTTGCTTCCTTATGCATTTGTATGGGAAAAATGACCAGAATTTCAAACAACTTCTCCTCTGGAGCCTCTGGGCCAATTTTGCTCAAATTTCATATGGAGCCTCCTTAGGGTGGGGGAACGAAAAATTGCTAAAATGGTCATGGTTCGTTGACCAAGATGGCCGCCACGCCCATATATGGTAAAAACCTTTAAAAATCTTCTCCTTCAGAACCGAGAATGCCTTTGGGCTGAACCTTGGCAGGAATCATCGAGGATGGGAGGTCTACCAACATTGCTGAAAGAATTGTCGTACGTTGACGTTTGACCTTTTTATGGCAAGGTCAAGTTTGCTTCCCTTAGCATTTGTATGGGAAAAACCTTTAAAAATCTTCTTCTCCAAAACTGAGCATGCCTTATGGCTGAATCTTTGCATATATCTTTGGGAACAAGAGGGCTACCAAAATTGCTAAAATAATGGTCGTACATTGACATTTGACCTTTTTACGTTAAGGTCAATTTTGCTTCCTTATGCATTTGTATGGGAAAAATGTTCAGAATTTCAAACAACTTCTTCTCTGGAGCCTCTGGGCCAATTTTGCTCAAATTTCATATGGAGCCTCCTTAGGTAGGGGGAACAAAAGATTGCTAAAATGGTCACGGTTCATTGACCAAGATGGGCGCCATGCCCATATATGGTAAAAACCTTTATAAATCTTCTTCTCTAGAACAGAGGATGCTTTGGGGCTGAATATTTGCATAAATCATCTGGGACAGGGGGTCTACCAAAGTTGCTAAAATAATGGTCATACATTGACATTTGACCTTTTTACGGCAAGGTCAAGTTGCTTCCTTATGCATTTGCATGGGAGAAAACATTTAAAAATCTTATTCTCCAAAACCGAGGATTGCTTGTGGCTGAATCTTTGCATATATCATCTGGAACGGGCGGTCTACCAAAGTTGCTAAAATAATTGTCATACATTGACATTTAACCTTTTTACGGCGAGGTCAAGTTTGCTTCTGTATGCATTTGTATGGGCGCCATACATTTGTATGGAAAAAATGTTGATAATTTCAAATGGCTTTTCCTCTGAAGCCTCCGGGCCAGTGTTGCTCAAATTTCATGCGGAGCCTCCGTGGGCAGGAGAATGAAAGATTGCTAAAGTGGGTATGGTCCATTGATCAAAATGGCTGCCATGCCAATATATGGTAAAAACCTTTAAAAATCTTCTTCTCCATAACCAAATAAGCCCTGGGTCCTAATCTTTGCGCAAATTATAGGGGACAGGAGATCTACCAAAATTGCTCAAATGATGGTTTATGTTGACATTTGACCTTTTTACCTCCAAGGTCAAATTTGCTTCCCTATTTGTGTGGGCCATATACATTTATATTGAAAGTATCGAAGTGACTTGTAGATCAACAGTAGTTAAAATTGTTCTGATTGGAAATCTAAGATGGCCATCATCTGGTTTATATTTATAATATGTCCCTGCCACTGTGCTGTTTACATGTATAAAATCACCATTCTTCAGAAACCACTTAGCTAATTTCCACCAAATTTCACATTGATCCTTCTGTTGAAATGTGATTGATAGTTTATTCATGATCATGCTCCATTGACTGTCAGGCCCATATATTCTTCTTCAAAACTAAGAACTGCTCAAATGATGATATTTTCATTAGTTGCGATGATAGGATTGGATAAATGTTGCATAACATCTGCATGTCTGCAGTGGCTATGTCACTCAGGTGAGCGAATCGTGGCCCGTGGGCCTCTTGTTTACAGTTTGTTTGGCATTGCATATAGCATAATAATTTCAGACTGTGCAGATGTGTATCCATCAGTCTGTCTGTCTGTATGTATATACATCTTTTAGACTTGGGTTAAGGTTGTTGTAAGGTACAGGTTTCCTGCTTTCAGCTTTAACTAAGCAGTTCTGGGCCCAGTTTCTCAAAGCATCATTAGCTTAATGAGCTCGTTTGCGGTCAAAATGTTAACTGTTCTAGTAAGTACAATATCTAATTCACAGGTATTTTTGCTAAAAAAATGTGAGTAGCTTTTGCAAAAGCTACTCACATTTTTCAGCAAAAAATATTAGCGTAAATGCCACATTTAATGATCAAAGTTTTAAGTAAGTAAGTAAGTAAGTAAAGACTTTATTTATAGAGGGTTACAACATTTAGCGCATACAATTGGAGAATATGTAATAGCTAATCTTCCATGAGGCCCTCATTATTTACATATTTACACAAGATTGACCAATAAACAAAGCAACAGATGATGAACAGCATACATGCCATACCTCACACTGTGAGACAAAATCTCACAGAATTTTGGCCCTTCTGGACCCTGTTTCCCATAAGATTTTCAAATCTCACAGAATTTTCATATCATTTAATAAGCTATTTTTTGAAGAACTAGAAATAAATCACCCATTAGCATGGCTATCCCAAGCTTAATTCATTAAAATAATGGCTTTTAACTTACTTATGTAAGCTTGAAAGTGATTTTCATAAAAATCTCACAGAATTTTATCAAATCTCCCCTAAAAATTTACAAAATCTCACAGATTTCTGTCAACAGCTAATGGCATGTATGGAACAGTTTGATTGTGATTATGTGCCTGTTGGAGGTCAGGATTTATGCACAAAAAAACAAAAAAAAAACAAAAAAAAACGATGCATTAATTAACAACATTGTTAGTTTTGAACAGCTGGGCCCTGCTGCATGATGAGTACCATAGCTCCAGATAAGAAACTTTTTAACACATATAAAAATACTTTTGGTGCAGATATTACAAAAAAAAAAAAAAAGCCACAAATTTAATCTAAAACATTATAGACAGAAACCGCAGTTCATTATAACAAGGTTTTGATTATAACATGGTTTAAAAAATGGATCCCAAAATATTGTATCCAAACAAAAATGTATAGATTATATGAAAAAATTGACCATTTATGGCTATTTTTTGATGTAATCTGTACATTTTTGTTGGATACAAAAATGATCATATTAAATGGTCATATTTCCATACAAAGAACAAACATTTTTGTTTGAATATAATCATTCAGCATGGTTGTTTAGCTAACATGGTTTTTGCTTTGGATCTCAGTAGTAGTGTTATAAAGAGATTGTGTATTATTGCCTGGAGTAATCTTTCCTCTGGGTGGGAAATTTCATGAACAATACCTGATTTTAAATGTGTTTTTCCTAGATTATTGACCCAAAGGCAGATGGTGTGAGGATTGAACAGAGATGGCACTTAACGGACTATATACTGATCTCAATGCTATCCATGGAGAACATGACATCATCAGCACAGTTTGAATGTGAGGCTGTCAATGAACATGTAGGGGGAGCCACTGTGAAATCCAAGATATTCAATGTCATTGTCCTACCAAATTCCGGTAAGTTGTTTAAAGTTTCCTGTAGCTCTAAATAGGGGAGTATTTTGGCGAAAAAAGAATACATCATGTTTTCGATTTAGCATAAAAAGAATGAATGTCTTGTTTCCAGAAACATAAATAAATCTATAAGGATTGGTAGATCGGGAATGTGCTAATAATACTGGATCACATGTCATACTCAACACACAAAAAGGACCTTTATGTATTTTACGGACAATGTAAGTCCAGATCAGTGTGCACATCTGTGCAGTCTAATCTGGGCATTGTCTGTTTGTCGACATATACTAGAGTATCCACTGATTCTGTTAGCGGACACCGAAGACCCAGATCAGCCTGTGCTTATGCACACCATGTAATTTACAGTACAGTGTAAATATGATAATTTTAACTCTTCTTCATCATTATTAGCTCACCTGAGCTCTGCTCAGGATGAGCTATTGTGATCACTTTTCGTCCGTCGTCCGTCCGTCCGTCCGTCCGTCCGTCCGTCCGTCCGTGCGTCCGTCCGTCCGTGCGTCCGTCCGTTAACATTTTCAAACAACTTCTCCTCTGAAACCGCTGAGCCAATTTTGCTCAAATTTCATATGGAGCCTCCTTAGGGTGGGGGAACGAAAAATTGCTAAAATGGTCACGGTCCGTTGACCAAGATGGCCGCCACGCCCATATATGGTAAAAACCTTTAAAAATCTTCTTCTCCAGAACCGAGAATGCCTTGGGGCTGAACCTTTGCAGGAATCATCGGGGACGGGAGGTCTACCAAAATTGCTAAAAGAATTGTCGTACGTTGACGTTTGACCTTTTTACGGCAAGGTCAAGTTTGCTTCCCTATGCATTTGTATGGGAAAAACCTTTAAAAATCTTCTTCTCCAAAACCGAGCATGCCTTATGGCTGAATCTTTGCATATATCTTTGGGAACAGGAGAGCTACCAAAATTGCTAAAATAATGGTCGTACATTGACATTTGACCTTTTTACGTTAAGGTCAATTTTGCTTCCTTATGCATTTGTATGGGAAAAATGACCAGAATTTCAAACAACTTCTCCTCTGGAGCCTCTGGGCCAATTTCGCTCAAATTTCATATGGAGCCTTCTTAGGGTGGGGGAACAAAAAATTGCTAAAATGGTCACGGTCCGTTGACCAAGATGGCCGCCACGCCCATATATGGTAAAAACCTTTAAAAATCTTCTCCTTCAGAACCGAGAATGCCTTTGGGCTGAACCTTGGCAGGAATCATCGAGGACGGGAGGTCTACCAACATGGCTAAAAGAATTGTCGTACGTTGTCGTTTGACCTTTTTACGGCAAGGTCAAGTTTGCTTCCCTGTGCATTTGTATGGGAAAAACCTTTAAAAATCTTCTTCTCCAAAACTGAGCATGCCTTATGGCTGAATCTTTGCATATATCTTTGGGAACAAGAGGGCTACCAGAATTGCTAAAATAATGGTCGTACATTGACATTTGACCTTTTTACGTTAAGGTCAATTTTGCTTCCTTATGCATTTGTATGGGAAAAATGTTCAGAATTTCAAACAACTTCTTCTCTGGAGCCTCTGGGCCAATTTTGCTCAAATTTCATATGGAGCCTCCTTAGGTAGGGGGAACAAAAGATTGCTAAAATGGTCACGGTTCATTGACCAAGATGGGCGCCATGCCCATATATGGTAAAAACCTTTATAAATCTTCTTCTCTAGAACAGAGGATACTTTGGGGCTGAATATTTGCATAAATCATCGGGGACAGGGGGTCTACCAAAGTTGCTAAAATAATGGTCATACATTGACATTTGACCTTTTTACGGCAAGGTCAAGTTGCTTCCTTATGCATTTGCATGGGAAAAAACATTTAAAAATCTTATTCTCCAAAACCGAGGATGGCTTGTGGCTGAATCTTTGCATATATCATCTGGAACGGGCGGTCTACCAAAGTTGCTAAAATAATTGTCATACATTGACATTTAACCTTTTTACGGTGAGGTCAAGTTTGCTTCTGTATGCATTTGTATGGGCGCCATACATTTGTATGGAAAAAATGTTGATAATTTCAAATGGCTTTTCCTCTGAAGCCTCCGGGCCAGTGTTGCTTAAATTTCATGCGGAGCCTCCGTGGGCAGGAGAATGAAAGATTGCTAAAATGGGTATGGTCCATTGATCAAAATGGCTGCCATGCCAATATATGGTAAAAACCTTTAAAAATCTTCTTCTCCATAACCAAATAAGCCCTGGGTCCTAATCTTTGCACAAATTATAGGGGACAGGAGATCTACCAAAATTGCTCAAATGATGGTTTATGTTGACATTTGACCTTTTTACCTCCAAGGTCAAATTTGCTTCCTTATTTGTGTGGGCCATATACATTTATATTGAAAGTATCGAAGTGACTTGTAGATCAACAGTAGTTAAAATTGTTCTGATTGGAAATCTAAGATGGCCATCATCTGGTTTATATTTATAATATGTCCCTGCCACTGTGCTGTTTACATGTATAAAATCACGATTCTTCAGAAACCACTTAGCCAATTTCCACCAAATTTCACATTGATCCTTCTGTTGAAATCTGATTGATAGTTTATTAATGATCATGCTCCATTGACTGTCAGGCCCATATATTCTTCTTCAAAACTAAGAACTGCTCAAATGATGATATTTTCATTAGTTGCGATGATAGGATTGGATAAATGTTGCATAACATCTGCATGTCTGCAGTGGCTATGTCACTCAGGTGAGCGAATCGTGGCCCGTGGGCCTCTTGTTCTATGATGGAAGCATCAAAACTGTGAAGCCTTTTGTGATGAAAATCCACATAAAACAATAACAAAAATCACTTATTTTCTATCAGTTTGGTTTCTTTTGATATTTCTGTTATTTCTCCATGAAAACATATGTTGTACTAATTAGAAAAGCCCCACTGTAACAGTTCTAATGATTACCCACATCATATGTTTTTGTTGAGAAAAGAGAAAAGTAATTTTCAAGGTATTCGTCTTATATGAGACTATTTAAAAAACTTAATTTAAGGGAAATGAATGTACTTTCTGGGGAGACAACTCTTGTCAGAATGGTTTCCGCTCTCTTTTGAAAAGGGGGTTATGATGTGAGCCACTGAAAACATCATAGTAATGGAAGCTTGAGACCGTTACTTGACTGCAGTTGCAGTTTTCACCCTAAGAGGGAGTTGTGGTTACGCTTTTGGTTTATGGTATAAATATAAAAATTTGTGCACAAACATGCTCTTGTTTCTTCCATTCAGTATTCAGCAATGAAGACTCAAATACACATCACAAGAGTCTACTCTAAAAGGAAAGAATTTGCTCCCCTTGGGAGCAAATTCTTTCCTTTTAGAGAAGACCCTATTTTAGAAGGGAATTGGTAAGCAGGGAAGCAAACAGATGGTCTGTTAAAGTTATCTTTTTTGTTAAAAATGGCCGAAAAGGCACCAGGTGTATCATTTCTCCTTAGGTACAGACATTAGAATTTCTAATATTTCAAACCACATGTAAACTAATAATGACAATACTAGGAATACCCAAGAATTTACTGCTTTCTACTTATTTACCATATTTACCCTAAGTATCAGAGAGACACAGGCTGGAGCAAAGAGTGTACACCCTGATCAGATGCCGCAGAACGTGGCATCTTATTAAGTCTGTGCTGTTTTCCATTTATCAAGCAGTTTTAGACACAGTAACAGGTTGTCAAATGCAATTGTTCCAATTTTAGGATATGTAAGGTAAGGAGTAAACACTTAACACACTATGAGCAAATTCAGCAGATGACAAACTAACAATTTTTTTCTTATTTTTTTGAGAAAATAGGATTTGATATTTCATGCAAATTGTCACCTTAGGAGACAATTTGCATGAAATGTCAAATCCTATTTTCTCAAAAAAAAAAAAAAAAAAAAGAAAGAAAAGAAATAGTATGTTTCAAAATGTCGTCTGCTGAAATCTTTACCAGTTTGCTAAGCGTTCTGAATATTTGGGGTAAATACGGTAACAAATTTGTAGTTAGCTGCATGACGAAACATGTTGATTACTTTTGGATTCATTTACAGTTTCTGTTATTCCCATTTCACTTTATTATTTCATGCATTTTCCAAGACATAATAATGTACTGTTCGTTAGCATAGCATTACCATGTTACCTGGACCTCATCAAATGAAAAGGTATTTTTGATCATGTGTAGACAGCAAAAGCCCAGCTGAACCCTAGGATCAGCCTGCACATTGATCCTGTTCTGATCAGGACCTTTTCTGTTGGTTTATGGAATCATTGGATAATGTAGAAAGATTGCAAATGGCTTAACCCTTAAAGTGCCAATCACAACTGCAGCAAATGACAATTTTGATTTTTCAGAGAAAATGAATCTTGACATTTCATGTGAATTGTCTGTTTGGCACACAGTTCACATGAAATGTCAAATCAAGCAGACAATTCACATAAAATATCAAGACTTGTTTTCTCTGAAAAATCAAAACAATAATAAAAATGTTAGAATTTTGTCTGCTGCAAAATTTGCTTGACGCTTTAAAAGCTAAAGCGCCAATCACAACTATAGCAGATGACATTTTTTTTTTTTTCTTTTTATTCTATGAAAATTTATAAAAAAATGAAGAATATTATCTGCTACAAATTTTGCTCAGTGCTTAACCCTTTCAGCATGGTAGACCTAAACAAAAACTTGTGCAAACAGTGTAGATCCAGATGAGATGGGTAATGAGCCATCTCTTCAGGACATATGCTGGTAGCTATTCAGTTCTTAGATTTTGACTGACATCCCAGTTTGCAACAATGGACATGTCCAAATTCAAAGACAGAAGAGTCTACCATAGAAAGTCGGGGATGAAAGGGTAAAGAGTTAATTTATAAAACACCATGCAAAATTATAGCAGACAACATTCTCAGTGATTTTTTTTTTTTTATTTTCAGAGAAAGTAAGGCTTAATATTTCATGAGAATTAGCTGTCATGCAAGAATTGTTAAACCTTTTTTCTCTGGAAAAAAAAAACAAAAAAACATTACAGAATGTCACCTGCTTCTGTTCTGATTGGCCCTTTAAAGGTTTACTGTGTGGATGCACAAGCAGATCGGAATGTGCTCACAGATGCATTTTCACTTGACGGGCTCAGTTTACAAACTTTTGATGCTTCATTTGTTTCTTATAGATATGCTTGTGTCATTTATTTATTTATTTATTGATTTATTTGTTTATTTTGAAGAAAAAAAAACTGATCAAAAATTGGTATTTGTTTTTAAAGCATTTTCAAAGACCTGGTACAGAGGTGAGTTTTATTACAGTTTGAACCTTTAACTGCTGAATTGAAATATTAGGAGATGACAAAATATTTTTTTCCTGGAAATAGGATTTGACATTTTGTGCAATAAGCAGGCAATTCACAGGAAATGTAGATTCTATTGGGAATGTTTTTTTTTTTTGTTGTTTTTTTTTTCTTTTTGTTTCTAAAAGAAAAAACGTTTTTTTTTTTTGTTGTTTAGTTTTCATTGATGAGTACCAACAACATGGAGAAATAAGAAAACAGTTCACGTAGCTCCAGACAAGGTGCTTTTTTCAACCAAAAATTATTGATATTTTTCTTATTTCTCCACAAAAACATTTGTTGTGGCATTCATTAGAAGCACCTCACTAAGGTGCTTCTAATGAGTACCCACAGCATATGTTTTTGTGGAGAAATAAGAAAAAGAAAAATACTTTCCTGATGCTCCCTCTAATTTGGAGCTATGCAGTTTAGTAAGTTTTGTTTGAAAAAAGAACATTATTGGGAGCTATGCACCATTTGTCATCTGCTAATCTCACCCTCAGCATTGTAAGGGTTAACCCGCTTTTCCTGGACCCAAGTACTTCGCATGATCCTCCAAATAACACAACTGACTGTTAAACAGGGCCCAGTTGTTCAAAACTAACGTTAGTTAACGATTTGTTAAAATTTACATTGAGTGATACGCAAGTACGCTGAATTTTTTTGCTGAAAAAATGTGAGTAGCTTTTGCACTGCAAAAAATATCAGAATATTGTGTATTGAATCCGCTAAAACAGTTAACGAAATGACCCTAAACGAGCTTCTTAAGCTAACGATGCTTTGAACAACTGGGCCCAGACTGTCACTATCAGTTTTAACCCTTAAAACACAAAATCACAACTGCAGCAGATGACATTTGAAACTATTTTTTTTTTTTTCATAGAAAATAAGACTTGAAACATCTGCTAGGCAAACGATTCACATGAAATATCTAGTCATATTCTTTGGAAAATAATACAGAAAGAAATCAGACTGTTGTCTGCTACAAATTTTGCTTGGCACTTTAAGTGTTATCATCAGTTTTAATGTAAAATTTCCTGCAAAATAATCATGTTGTTTAAAAATTTATTTCATTGTCTGTGTTATGGTAATTATGTCATATCAATAGGAATAGACATTTCTTTTTCTAAATTCGGGTTGGTTTAGTTCAGTTTTTCAGTTTCATGTTCATGCAAAACTCAAGTTTCTATTCTCTGGTTTCTTCCCAATGACTCCAAGTTTATATTTCATATCTTGGTGATACAGTTTCCTGGTTCTGCTTTCGTCCATTTGGAATCATTGCTGGATTCATCGATTTGGATTGTTTGGAGAGTCTGTATTTGTGTTTTACAGCATGTAGCTAGGGAAATAGAAGTTTCATCGCAGTTGCTCCGTTGCAGTTATTCTGTGATGTATGTCATATTTTCCCTAAGTATAAGGACACCTTATCTACTTACCATACTTGTCCTAAATTTGGAAATGATGTGTCTAAAATATTGCTGATGTATGGCAAACAGTGTAGACCCTAATCAGACACCGCATTCTGCGGCGTCTGATCTAGGTCTACACTGTTTGCAAAGGCCTATCTGTCTCAAAACTTAGGGTTATTACAGTATTGCTGTTGTCACAGAGTTGTGTCTTATCATTTCTTGTTCCTCATCTCTTCTCCTTGCAGTGACTTGGGAGGGCTATGCTTCATGATTTTGGCCTTGGGTAACTTAGTTTATATATTTGTATTATACAGTGTAAGTCCATGATGTCAATTCTGTGGGTATTGGTTTAAACAGAATATTTCTGGGTTTGAACTTTATACTGGGGTTTTCGTACCCTTAATATTTTCATCATTTTCAGATGTGTCATAAATGGTGTTGAAAATTAGAGAATGGTCTCATCCCTTGGGTATCATTTGTACAAGATCAAGCCTTAAATTATGTCAGATTAGTCATTTGTCTGTATGATCTATATGAGTTTGTTTGTATTATAACATTTTTGGGGTCCACCTTTAAACCCTTTTATATCCAGAACTGTCTGATATGATCTGTTTCATTAGGAGATTCCAGTGTACTTTCAAAAAAGGGTAGGAAATTATGCTGAAAGCATTTATTTGCCTTTCACTAATCAAGAATCCTACTTTCAGTTCATTGCATGAATAGGTTTTTGGCTAACACTTGTAATACAACCCTAACCAGAAAAACATTCCTGAAATAAGCCACCTAGCAAGATAATGTTCTTTATGAGGTGTGCCCAGCAAAAATTGCAATCAGTTGCGTATCCATACAAACTGATCTGAGTCTTTGCTTGAAAAAAACATGGCACACCTTGGCTACCAAAAGAGCATTCAGCAAAGACTGTGACCAGAATATGCGTAGCACAGGCTGATCAAAGTCTTTGCTGGTTGCACATGTCAGAAGGTACGTTTTCTTATACTGCAACTCTTAACCCATTGTATACTGAATAGACTTCCCCACACTATATATTGGAAGAGTCCTAGAGAAAAATGGCTAAACTATTTGCAAACAGTGGAGACCCTGATCAGATGCCGTGTTCGGCGGCATCTGATCTGGGTCTGGGGTGGTCGGGTGGTGCGAAGGTGCTGTGTATCTTACATCACCGGGGCGTCCAACTGATATTGGCTTACAGTTGGGCAAGGCCTGCTATCCTTGTAGTGGGTAAGGGTAGAGGGGGAATGTTTTTATTTCTTCTGTTTCTTCACTTTCATTCCTGTTCCTCTTTCTTCCCTGTCCCTCTCTTTCATCTCCTCTACTCTCTCTTCTATCTCTTTTCTCCCTTTCTCTGGGAGACGACACAAAATGACCCTCAAGGGTTGACGTGTCGTTAAACCCCAACACAATCAATCACTGATCTGGGTCTGCACTGTTTGCCAATTACCCTTTTACGGGTCTTCCGACTACAATGGGTTAAACACTTAGCATGCTGGGAAGAAATTTCAGCAGATGACATTTTGAAATATTTTGGCTATTTTTCCCCAGAAAACAGAACTTGTCATTTCATGCAAAATGTCAAATCTTTTTTTTCTGGAAAAAAGTAAGAAATCTGTCATCTATATTTGTCTTCTGTCAAATTTGCCCATAGAGTGCAAAGCATTCACACAGATAGGCCTGAGCAAACATGTACTGTTACAGACAGCTACTTTTTTGTGCCCCAATCTTTGGAGAAGCTGAATGGGCATATCACATAGACCATGTCCATCAGTCCATCCATCAGTTTATCTGTAATGCTTTTGGGAACCATGTATGCTAGGGCCTTGACTTTTGTATGTGGATTGCCCATCAAAAATTAGCTGACCAGTCTTATTTTATGTCCATTCTAGAAGATGATTCTAACAAGAATGTTTCATGCAGTTATCAGAAAAGGAAAATATGCATATGAAAATTTGCCAGTCTGAAGCTGTGTGATGGGAATGGGGATATTAAGTGGCAAGGGAGTGGGGTGGGTTGGTGGTGCATAGATCTATGTTATCAGGTTTCTATTACAATAGACCCTTTTCACAATAATTTCCGATAATTGCTGAGCAGAAAATTTCTGGAAATGTATCGAGATCGAGGCTGGTGGTGTACTGACAACGCGGAAATGAAAGACACTCGCTACAACCTGTGATATATTCAGGGTTCTCAGGGACACAGAATCCTGTGTCCCAGGATGCATAGATCCAGGTCCGGATTCCTAAAAATTCCCAAAGCTGAGTCCGCCGGACGCATGTTTTCCCCCGTGGGATTACTACTAATTATGATTGGATTATTTGACTGATGTCCGCAACGTAAGCATCTTAAAAGAGTAATCCGCTGCGTGTTTTTCACACCTGTGACAGTACCGTTATCTACTTGCAAAGCAAGCGGTAGTTAAACAGGTGCTGGCAGTTAACACTGCAGCGATCGTTAACTGGTTGAGCAATTAAAGCATGCGACTGACACTGTTATGCAATACCTTCCATCATTGTGTGTTGCCTCTACCGACTGACTGATTCCTTAAGATGCACACGCGGGTGTCATGTCTTTTATCCTCTGAAGCTGGCAGTTTTTGGGGTTTTTTTTGCTGCTTTTTTTTAAATTGATCTTTTTTTTTTTCTGATTCAAAATTTTCGGATGCCGATCTTTTGTCATTGCTATTTTTTTAATTGATCTTTTTTTCCATTTCAAAATTTTCGGATGTCGATTTTTTGTCATTGACTTCAGAGACACATGCTCACCGTTTTCTGCTGAAAGATGACAAGCACCCAAGTAAAATAGTACCTTATCCGTTTGTGAGATCTGCGCATCAAAACGGTTATTCCTGCTGGCCACTAAAATAGTTCCTAAGTTCCACCGAATCTTATCACGTAAACCTGTGTAGAGTCTCATCTTTTAGGATGCTCAGATGCACCCCAGACGACAATACACATCGTGTTTCTAATATACATTAAATTTTTCTTTAGCTCTCGCATGAAAAAACATGCGTGCTCATAACGGTAGCGCTTGCTCGTAATGGTAACATCAGATGACAAATCGGCGGGGAAACCGTTTTGGGAGAAAAATTAACTATTACATGTTGGATTGTAAAGCGTTTTCTTGTTGGAAATGCATATAAAATAGACACATATTAAAAACAGCAGATCTAAATTATCAAGACTGTTTCCGCGAATCAAAGCAGTAGATAAAAATGTCAGCAAGTAAAAAACAAGTCCCGGATATTTTTTTGTAGCGTATATTGATCATAGCACATGTAAACATTGAAATGACGTTTTGCGAGAAGCTCATCAGAGGTGGTCATGATCAGAATGTGCGGATATATTTCATATACAAATTTGCGATAACATATGAGAGAGCTTTAATCAATTTTGGTTGAAATATGTTTCACTTAAAATCCATAACACTCAAGATCACTTAATACAGGCAGCAACAATCTTCTTTGGGGTGGAATACTGAATTTAACTGAAAAGCAATGTAGAGGAGAATCATGAAGAAGAAATGGGACTGCTTATTACACAGAAATTTCAACAAAACTTCTTTTCTTTACTTAGTCACGTTCTGATGATCCATCATTGTTATCTGTGATACACTGCAAGCCTCATTCTGGATTAATGACATTATGCATTGATTAGCGAGAGCGGTAAAACTTGCGATTGTGAAACTGGTCTATACTAACTTTGTAGAGGTTATCTAATAGTCACCACTTACAGATGTGACTAGTGTTTGATGTAATTTTTAGTGTATTTTTTTTTTACAAACACGGACATTTTAGAAATTAATTAAACGTCAGATAAATACCTAGTATTTTTACCCTGATCTTGTCTTGGTTTTGCATTGGTTTGTCAATGCATTCTTTGATATGTGTTTGTCTTTGAATGCATGATGCATGGATAGATGTGTTTGTGATTTGTGGCAATATTCTGTTCTAAAGAAAAGAACACAGTTTAGTTTATTTTCTGTAAAATTGCAATACTGTTAGTGACCCTAAACATATGGTGAGCAAAATGTTGGGAAAACAAAGAAAGTGGGAGTGTGTATGTAAATCACATTGTTACAGAGGACAAGTGTTAAGTAGGGCTATTTGATGATAATTCTGGGATATTTTTTCTTATTATTTATCCATAAAAACATATGTTATGGGTACTTCTAATGAGTGCCCACAACATATGTCTTTTGGGAGAAATTGAGAAAATTATCCCACTCCTGTAAGTCCCCTAGTTACTGTGCAGAACCCTAGATAAGTCATATTTTTTTTTTCAGCTAAAAGTTTTGAACTATTTATTGTTTATTTCTAAATGAGAACATAATTATGATGTGGTAATCATATTAGTACATTGCCATACTGAGGTAGTTCTGATGGGTACTCACATGTGTAAGAAATGAAATATCTGGGCCCAGTTGTTAAGCGTCGTTAGCTTAACGAGCTCCTTAAGGGTCATTTCGTTAACTGTTTTAGCCGATTCAATATACAATATTCTGATATTTTTTGCTGAGAAAATGTGAGTAGCTTTTGCAGTGCAAAAGCTACTCACATTTATTCAGCAAAAAATTTCAGCATATTTGCGTATCACTCAATGTAAATTTTAACCAATGGTTAACTAACGAAGTCATTAGCTTTGAACAACTGGGCCCTGGATTCCACCCTTATCTAGAGTTAGGCAGTATACCATCTGTCAGCTGATTTAAATATATCATTTACAAGGAATAAATACACAAATGGAGATTAATGTTTTATTTTACCTGGTTAGTGTAGGTAGTAGGATACCTGAGATGAAGCAGCTGGATATTCCTGACTTATCCTAAATATTGGAACACCTTACAATTTTTTATTAAGACACCTGTAGTCCTTGTCTTATAATTTGACCAAGTTCATCTACTACCTGTTGACGTGTCTGAAAATTGCTGGATGAGTGGCAAACATTCTGTGGCACCTGATCTGGATCTACATTGTTTGCTCAGGTCATTCTGTTCCAATACTTGGGATAAATATGGTATCCTGTTAAACTTTAGCCACCACACATTTACATGGTTTTGATAGGGTTCACACTATATTTCAGGTGGGGAAATTGATCATATTTAATGCTTTGCTTGCTGGGTAAAAAATCAGCTGACAAAATTTTGAAATATTTTTCTTATCTTTCTCAGAAAATAGGACTTGGCATTTCATGCAAATTGTCTCCTTGGGGAGACAACTTGCATGGAATGTCAAATCCTGTTTACTGAAAAAAAAATAAAGAAATAGAAAAATAAAAAATATAAAAAGTATTGGTAGTTTGTAATCTATTGTATTTGCCTATAGCATGCTAAGTATTAAGCTTGTTAGTGCTTGCAGTACCAAAAGAGTACCATGCAGTACCCAAAGTCAAATAAAAGAATTATGTTATCTAAACTAAACTATGGCAATAGCACCATTTTGCTAGTTAATTAGTGTGAGCCCTATCATGGCAGCCTCAGTATTTATATGTGTCAATTAACAAAATTGTATAATTTGCCATATAAATCTATTTGTTTTATGCCAGGTATTTACACTTTACTGCAAGCATCTATTGTTTTATACCAGGTATTTACACTTTACTGCAAGCATTTATTGTTTTATACCAGGTATTTACACTTTACTGCAAGCAGATCTATTCCAAGTTGAGCAGAATAAACTTACACATTTCACCCAAAAGTTTGCACAAATGTGGCTTGAACCCCTCCCTAGTCAGAAAAAAAAAAAAAAAAATATCAAGAACTAAAGAAAGCAAATTATATACAGCACTTTATGGCATTTTTTTTTTTTTTTTTGATGTTTTGAAAATATTTATGGGTATTTGGCACAGTCTTTAAGTGCTTGGGGTTTTGATATGATAGTAAACTTGAAATTCTTAAGAGTTTAAGCATGATTTTAGGTGTTAATTTATTGCTAATGTATGTATATATATTGAGTAAACAATGATGATTTTGCTTGGTATATGATACATGTATCAGCTGGTGTGAGTCATTAACATTTGACCTATCAATTCATAATTCCAGATAAGATGATATTTGTGGCATTAATTTTAGGATAACTTTTGCACCGGAACATATCTTGTGGGTACTCATCGGAATTGCCTCACCGAGGCAATTCCATTGAGTACCCACAAGATATGTTCCGATGCAAAAATAGCAAATTATCTTCTGTATATACTCCATTTATCTGGAGCTCTGTGTAGAATTATAATGATCTAGAAGAAATGGGTTGTAGATCAGTCTGTTGAGCTGTGCTGTAAGATCAGGGTCCAAAACTGTTTGCTGACAAGCCTGTATGGGTGCAATTGAATATACTGGTGAAGTACACAGAGGCTGTCCTCTGTAGATATGTACAAGTTAATATTGAAGTTCACAATTGCATATGGCTTAACCCTTGTCCTGCCTTTTACCCTGCCTTTGCAAACAGTGTAGATCCAGATCAGTTGGCTTCTGAAGAAGCCAACTGATCTGAATCTGCACTGTTTGCCATAAAGTATGTGAAATTATCTCAAAAATCCGGATCAAGAAATCTTATTGGCTGAAAATTGGAAATGGGCATGGCATCTTAATTTATTCAGCATGACAAGGGTTAAGATCTCTTTTTCTCTTGAGGGAAATCATTTAGTAAGAAGCTGGGTTTGTTTGTCTGGTAAAAGTATCTCTTCCTTACTGGTCAGACTGAACTTGCATGTTGACAGAGAAAACATAATCTACCGTATTTATCCTAAGTGTTCGGACAGACAGGTCTATGCTAAGAATGTAGACCCAGATCAGATGCCACAGAACTGTTTGCCACTCATCCAGCAGTTTTTAGGCACATCAATAGGTTATTCTGTACATTGGTAAGACAGGTATGGTTAGAAGTTAGGGTGTCCAAATACGTAGGGTAAATATTGTATGCTACATTTGTGTAAGTGTGGTTCCTCAACTCCAGAGAAGGTGATAATTGACATTATAATTCAGGTAATCTGTGGATAAAACGTGTCCCTTGTTAGTTTTTGATTGTGTTGGGGTTTAATGATACATCAACCCTTGTGGGTCATTTTGTGTCATCTCCCAAAGAAAGGGAGAAAAGAGATAGAAGAGACAGTAGAGGAGATCAAAGAGAGCGACAGGGAAGAAGGAAGAACAGGAATGAAATGGACGAAACAGAAGAAATAAAAACATCCCCCCTCTACCCTTACCTGCTTCAAGGACAGCAAGCCTTGCCCAACTGTAAGCCAATATCAGATGGACGTCCCAGTGATGTAGGGAATACTTGCTTATCGAAAACTGGCTGTTCTTTAACATTGCTTGAGAGCTCACTGCATAAAATAAGGATAGCCAAGTGTTTTGAACTGTTAATCCATATGGTACAAGGTGCAAAGTGCTAACACAGGGTGCACTTTCCTAAATTACTCCCAAGTCTGTCAGATTTTATGAATCAAACAGTAAGGGTTAATTTCAGAATGTTAAAGGTTAATAAATGGGGTAAACATTCTAAAATTTCATACACTACAATCATTCAATACTAACCCTTAAAGCGCCAGTCACAACTTTTGTCGTCTGCTTTGTCATCTGCTTGTCATTTTAAAAGTCATTTTTGCAAACAGTGTGGACCCAGATCAGACTGCTCCTCTAGGAGCAGTCTGATCTGGGTCCATACTGTTTGCCTGTATGCAAAAATAGGTTTGAAAAGTCTGCAAGAATATTCAGCAGACGACATAAACAGACAACATTTTCAGATGAGCTTTAAGGGCTAAAAGTTTGTCCCAGATTCAGGCCATATAGGGTGTGTATTTCAAGTTTGTTTGGTGCTTTCAGAATTCTCCCATTGGTGACCAATAAAGATATTGAAAGCTACCACTGGTACTCTCTGGCTACCAAGGCCGCCAATAAGGAGTCTGGAACTAAATGATTTGGTTGCTTTTGGTAACAAATATATTGTTGTGACTTTTGATATCACTATATTTTGAAAATGACAAAATTTATGGAAATGCATTGTTTTTAGATATTTAAAGTATTAGATTGTTTTGTTTGGTCAAGTTTATTTGGTAGAATGGCTCTCAGAAGTACTGCCAATGTGAATCTGTCATTTTGAAATGACCAGTCCTGAGCCTATCAAAGCAACCTAACCTATCTAAATGGAAATTTCAACCACAATGCCACCGAAGGCAATCATTGGTCACCTAGCACACCATCAAATGCTCAAGAAGAACTTTGAACACGCCAAATTCATGAAAATTCTAATTTTGTCTGTTATACTTAATGACAGACATTAGCATATATCCATGTGAGGATGCATTTCAGTGCAGTCTGAGCAGGGTCTCTGCTGTATTCACACAGTATCGCCAAGGTCCATGCAATATGTTACTCTTTAACACGCCAATGACAACTGCAGCAGATGACATTTAGAAAGGAGGGCTGTGATCAGATTTGGCAGATGTACAGATGGAGTTCATTTTGGCACATGAAATAAGGGCTCTTTTCATAGAATCTGTATGTTCACATCTTGTGATGGAGCCCCGTCTGACCATATTGGTTTTCACAGTGCCCTATCAATTTACCCTGAGAACAAAATAATGTACATGTATTTGGAATTGATTTTCAGGGAAGACAACTCTGTCAAAATTGTTTTTGTCTTCCTTCTGAAAAGGGGTCTACTCTAAAAGGAAAGAATTTGCCCCCTTTGGACACACAAAAAGTTACAAACGTTGTCTTCCAGGTCAGAATGGCAGAACATGTGCAAAGCTCTTTACTATACTTGTCATAAAATTTGAACAAGTCCAGTTTACTGTCAGATGTGTTTGTGGTACTTGTCCTAATATTTGGACAAGCTTATTTTACTACCTGGGCCCAGTTGTTCAAAACTGACAGAGTCATTAGTTAACATATTGTTAAAACTTTGATCATTAAATATGGCATATATGCTATTATTTTTGCTGAAAAAATCAGAAGCTTTTGCATTTGCAAAAGCTACTCGAATTTTTTCAGCAAAAATAATTGTGAATTAGATATAATACTTACTAGAGCAGTTATCATTTTGATTACTAATGAGCCTGTTAAGCTAAAGATGCTTTGAACAACTGGGCCCAGATGTCTAAAAAATGCTGTATGAATGGCAAACAGTGTAGCCACGTTCTGTGGGGTCTGATCTGCGTCTGCTCAGTTTGCTCAGGTCGTCTGTAGGATACTGTATTCCTTCAGTGAATGAGGACTCGCCATAGCAAACAGAAGGCTTTGGGGATCATATTTTATTTGAATTAGAGTATAGGGTTATTGCACTGATATTGATGACCTATCCTGAGTTCGGATATCAAAGGATGCGAGCTTAAAAAAATATTCCAAAATGTTGTCTGCTAATATTGTTACCCAGGCAAGCAGTACATCTGCTACAGCCGTTCTGATGATTCAGGAGGCTGTATTCTGCTAGGATGCTGATGAGGATAATCTTTGAGTGGCTTCCCTTGGACTTGGCTCTGTGATGCCAACAAAATTGTAATCTACATATTATATTCACCTTAACCCCTGGTCCCGCTGAACCCGGATATTCCCTGCCTTAACACTGTCATGAAGTATAAAAATTTGTAATAACAACCTGGATCAAGTAATCTGATTGGCTGAAAATTAGAAGTAGGTGTGGCATCTTAATTTATTCAGCATGACAAGGGTTAATTAAGTATTGGCAGGCTGATTTGGGCCTTCACTGTTTGCATATGGACTGAGAGTCTTTTCTTGTCGTGCAAATCATTGCTAAATCCCAGAATATAAGATTTGACAAATCATGCAAATTTTCTCGTAAGGAGACAATTTGCATAAAATGTCAGATTCTATTTTTATGGGAAAATAAGAAAAATGCCATCAATATATCATCTGCTGAATCTGCCCATAGTGTGCTAAGTGTTTAATAATTGCATTTCATTGTGTAAGTATTTTGTTCCTAAAAGGAAAGTTTTGATATAGATTATAAATAGCTTCGATTATGGTGTGACACCAAACTGCGAATCAAAAAAGCAAAAAGCCCAAAGCAGAAGCCTTATTTTTCGGTGTTAGGTAAAAGAAAATGCATTGTTACAAAACTTACCAACAATATATGTGTGTGGGCTGAAAAATCGCTAATTATGCAGTACACCTGTAAATATTTAAATGAAATAATAAGCCAATTGTAAAATGCCAGTGTTAGGCAACAAACCATTTCAGCGATTGACAGTAGATTTCCAGGATAAGAGAGAAAAAAATCTTACTGATAAAGTATTTGATGTAGCTCTAGATCAGTCTGCACATTTGTATAATTTGGTAAACTGTTCACACCCTTAATGCGCCAGTCACAACTTCAGGAAATGATATATATATATATATATATATATATTTTTTTTTTTTTTTTTTCAAAGAAAATATGTCTTAACATTTCATGTGAGTCAAGCAGATGATTCACATGTAATGTCAGGACTTATTTTCTCTGAAAAAAGAAATACAAAAAGAGTGTTATCTGTTACAAATTTTGCTTGGCACTTTAAGGGTTTTAATGGAAATATCTTCTACCATGCCAACTGTGTTAAAAATTGATATTATAGGGACATGGATATATGAACCTTTTAAATCATTAGGTTAATATTAATTGAGATACAGTCAAAAAAACCTGCAAATAGCCTTTTGCTAGAGCTAGTCTGGTTCTTTGCTGATTGCCTTCCTGAAACTATTGAAGCCCATACAAAGACAGATGCTGCACCTAGCTCCAGATAAGACATTATTTTTAGCTAAAAACTGCTGATGTTTTTCTTATTTCTGCACAAAAACATATGAATTGGTACTCATTAGAAGTGCCTCTCTGAGGTGTTTTTAAGTGGTACCCACAACGTATATTTTCATCGAGAAATAAGAAAAAATATATTTAGGTTGGTATTTCTCTTATCTCATAATCTAGAGTTATGACTGCATGGCTACGCAGACTGGTCTGGGTTCTTTCTTTTCACCTTTGGGATAATGTTGGGTCCCACGTGTCCACAGTATGTTTTGAGGTTTGACTTCTTTTAACCCTTAAACTGCCAATTACAACAATTGTGGTCTGCTTTGTCATCTGCTTGTGATTTAAAAGTCATTTCTGCAAACAGTGTGGACCCAGATCAGACTGATCTGGGTCCACACTGTTTGCCTGAATGCAAAAATAAGTTTGAAAGGTTTGCAAGAATATTGCCTGAATGCAAAAATAGGTTTGAAAAGTTTGCAAGAATATTCAGCAGACGACATAAACAGACAACATTTTCAGATACAGGTTTTCTTGGTATTTTAAGGGTTAACACTAAGTAGCCATAGGCAAATTCAGCAGAAGACAAACTAATGACATTTTTTCTTATTTTTCCCAGAAAATAGGATTTAGGAGACAATTTGCATGAAATGTTAACTCTATTTTTCTAGGATAAATAAGAAAAAAATATCTCAAAATGTTGTCTGCTGGATTTATTACACAGCGTGCTAAGTGTTAAGTTTTGACAACTTCTTTTGCCTGTAACTGCAATATTAATATCAGCTTTTAATTTCATGCAATTAAAAGCAATTACAGTGAAAAGAAATGACCTGTATTTTAAATGCATCTAAATGTTTTATTTCCAAAGATATCTAACTTTTACCACTATCTGGGCTAATTCAGCAGACAACAAATTGGTTGTATTTTCTTATTTTTCCTAAAAATACAGGATTTGACATTTCATGCAAATTGTCTCTATTGGAGATAATTTGCTTGAAATGTTAAAACCTGTTTTCTGGAAAAAATAAGAAAAATATTTCAATATGTTGTCTGCTGAAAATTTTACCAAGAGTGCTAAGCATTAAAATGGTGTTTTATAATAAACAAAAAATGTTCTCTTGTACTCTTTTTTTTTCTTTGACATTTTGATAGATTATGTCAGTAAGACTTAAAAGACTTTTAGTTCATGACTAACTAGCTATTACTTGGTATGATTTTTTTTTTTTTTTGCAATAATGACTTGCTTTCATAGCTTTAGGGCAACATTTTTTGTTTCCTGTAATTTTCTTTTAAGCTTGTGATGAGACAGTTTAAAAATTACAATATGCAAAGGATTGTGTCTGTCTGCAATATATAAACATTTTCTGCTATCATCATATACAATGACTAGGATTTGACATTTAGCTGGTGCTCTGTCAGTCTGTCCACAAAATTTTCCGTGTGCATACCTCACATCCATTAGTGTGTGTTGTATACTCTAAGTAGGTCACTATGACCTGTATGTATTGGCCTGATCTACATCACAGAAACAAATACTTGTCCAGAGAAAAACATCTAGAATGTAAGGCCTTCCCTGACCAAATTTGATGTTTAATACAGGTACATGTAGTAAAGATGGTGTGCTACATATAAAAGTAGGTCTTTGTGACCAATATGTTGACCTAACCTGTTTTACAGGAAAAAAAAACAACAACAAAAAACAGCCTAGGCATATATTGCTTGCTGTATGTATAGCCTAGGCTGACCAATGTTGGTGTTTGGGTACATCTAGTATCTTGTGTAAAATGTAGTAAAAGTAGGTCACTGCAGCCTGTGTCTTAGAACTTGACAGGGACATATCTCCTGTACTCTGTGTCTAACTTAACCAGATTTGGTGTATGATAATGTATCTTAAACGATAAGTGGATCCTATGACCTGTATATATTGATCTCTATGGAACTGGGAAGGGACATGCTAGTTTATTTTTAAAGTTGTCCAAACAAGCTAATATCTTGATATCTTGTTCAGACAACTTAATAGGTTGTTTGGACAACTGAATATCTTGTTCCAACAGCTTAATATTTTGGTCCGACAACTTAATATCTTGTTCTGACAACTTAATATCTTGTTCTGACAACTTGATATCTTGTTTGCACAAACTTAATATCTTGTTGCGACAACTTAATATCTTGTTTGCACAACTTAATATCTTGTTTTGACAACTTGATATCTTGTTTGCACAACTTAATATCTTGTTCTGACAACTTAATATCTTGTTTGGAGAACTTGATATCTTGTTATAACTTAATATCTTGTTCAGACAACTTTATATCTTGTCCGCACAATTTATTATCTTGTTTGCACAACTTATTATCATGTTCGCATAACTTAATCAGACACCCTGATTGGCTGATTCAAATTTATTGCAATATGGTGGATCGACTGCAATCTAAGTTGTCTGAACAAGATATTAAATTGTCCAAACAAGATATTAAGTTTTCAGAACAAGATATTATCTTGTGTAGACAAGATATTAAGTTGTCGGAACAAAATATTATTTTGTTCGGACAACTTAAAACATAAAGCTAGCATGTCCATTCCCATGATTCCATAGATCTCTGACCTAAATAAGAGAAAAACTTGTCTGCTACATTCTTTTATACTGTTACAAGTGTATAGGTATATCTAATAAAGCTGTTGTGTCACTGTGACTTACATATTGATATTAAGTAAATAAATAAATAAATAATAACAAGTATATACACAGAAGGTTATTTATCATATTTTACCTAATTATTGCATTCACTTTCCTTTGGAAGACAACACAAAATGATCCACAGGGGTTGATATGTAGTTGATCAAGAACTCAAAACAAATTTTTAATCATAGCGGGATGCTGTGAACTTGAATTAGTTCTTTTACTTCTCATTTTTTCAAGTCAAACTGTGTGACAAAAGTTTTAGAAAATGGTAGCATTAAAAGTCATGAAACCTTTTAAAGTTTTGAAAGAACTCTCCATTTCACCATTAACTGATAACAGGCTAACGTTTTTAAAACACATTAATCTTTTTATCAAATTAAAACTTTTTTTATATTTAAATTTGTTCTAGTTTTATATTTTCATCCATATATGACTTGTTATCATTAGAGCTGTTTCAATATCAAACAAAGTTAATATACCATTTTGACGCAAATGACCCTCATGGGTTGACGCATTGTTAAACCTGAACTCATCATTATTATCATTTCACCCTTAGCTTTGACTTAAACCTCAAAGAGCTAATCTCAACTGCAGCAAACAACATTTTGATATTTTTTTTTTTTTTTTTTGTATTTTTCAGAGAAAATAAGATTTGACATTTCTTGCGAATCATCTGCTTGGCAAGTCTTACTTAAAAAAAAAACAACAAAAAAAAAAAGAAAAGAAAAAAGAATGTCATCTGCTACAATTTTTATCGCACCTGCTTGTAGCAGGGTGCTATACAGGCGTCCGATTTTCCGTCCATCCGTCCGTCCGTCCGTCCGTCCGTCAGTCCGTCCGTCCGTCTGTCAACATTTATGTCGACGTTCGACATTTATGTCAAAGTTAGTATTCTAATCAACTACAAGACTAAACAACCATCAGACCTTGCATGAAACATCTCCCTTACCTCCTGACTTTGCGACATAGGCATCCGCTTTTCCGTATGTCTGTCCATTCGTCCATCCGTCTGTCAACATTTATGTCGAAGTTCGACATTTATGTCAAAGTTAGTATTTTAATCAACTACAGGACTAAACAACCATCAAACCTTGCATGAAACATCTCCCTGACCTCCTGACTTTGCGACATAGGCGCCCACTTTTCCATTCGTCTGTCTGTTCATCCGTCCGTCTGTCCGTCTGTTAACAGTTCTGTTATGTCGAAGTTCGACATTTATGTCAAAGTTCGTATTCTAATCAACTACAAAACTAAACAACCATCTAACCTTGTATGAAACATCTCCCTGACCTCCCGACTTTGCGACATAGGTGCCCGCTTTTCCATTCGTCTGTCCGTTCATCTGTCCGTCTGTCTGTTAACAGTTCTGTTATGTCGAAGTTCGACATTTACGTCGAAGTTAGTATTCTAATCAACTACAATTCTACAACAACCATCATACCTTGCATGACACATCTCCCTGACCTCCTGACTTGGCAGGTATGTTGACCCAGTGACCTTGACCTCTATTTTGCGCTCCATTGACTTTGACACAATTTACGTTGACGTTCCAGATCTTCTCAACTATAAGGTGTACAACTACCAAACCTTGCATAATGCTTCTCCTAGATGTACTGACTTGGCAGGTACCTTGACCCGGTGACCTTGACCTATATTTTGCGCTCCAGTGATTTTGACATATTTTGCGTCGACGTTCGATATCTCCTCGACTATAAGGCATACAACCATCAAACCTTGCAGAGTGCTTCTTCTCAATGTACTGACTTAGCAGATACCTTGACCTGGTGACCTTGACCTATATTTTGGCTGCAGTGACTTTGACATAATTTACGTCAATGTTCCAGATCTCCTCAAGTATAAGACCTCTAGCCACCAAACCTTGCATAGTGCTTCTCCTAGATGTACTGACTCGGCAGGTATCTTGACCCGGTGACCTTGACCTATATTTTGCGCTCCAGTGCCTTTTACACATTTTACGTCAACATTCAATATCTCCTCAACTGTAAGGCCTACAACCATCAAACCTTGCATAGTGCTTCTCCTCAATGTACGGACTCTGCAGGTACCTTGACTGGGTGACCTTGACCTATATTTCGCGCTCCATTGACTTTTACACCTTTTACGTCACCCTTCCATATGTCCTAAACTGTAAGGCCTTCAGCCACCAAACCTTATATAGCACTTCTTCTCAATGTACTGACTGGGCAGGTACCTTGACCTGGTGATCTTGACCTATATTGTGCACTCCAGTGACTTTGACACATTTTATATTGATGTTCGGTATCTCCTCAAATATAAGACCTACAACCACTAAACCTTGCATAGTGCTTCACCTCATTGCACTGGCTTGGCAGGTACCTTGACCCGGTGACCTTGACCTATATTTGACACATTTTACGTTGATGTTTGATAACTCCTCAACTATAAGGCCTACAACCACCATACCTTGCATTGTGCTTCTCCTTGATGTACTGAATTAGCAGGTACCTTGACCCGTGACCTTGACCTATATTTCATGCTCCAGTGACTTTTACACATTTTAACGTTCCATTATCATTGGGCTGTATGATACGAAGAGTCAGTGCTAAAGATATAGCCATTAGAGGGAATGGGACTGGCCTGGAATATATGTGCCCCACTAGGCACTTTGTCTACATTTTTTTCAACCCAGTTTTCCAAGTAAGCACTGCTAAGAATGAAATAAACTTATTTAATAACCACGTTCTGATTGTGGCTCCTGTGATTTTTGCCCCAGCAGGTGCGATGACGCCTTCCGCGGAATTCTTGTTTAGTACTTTAAGGGTTAATCTTAACCATGACATCACAAAACTAGCAGACGACAAAATCATTATCTCTATCTATGTGTCCCTCTCTCTTACTCTCTCCCTCTCTCTCTAATTTTATTGACAAATGAAATGAAATTTCAAATCCTATATAGGTAGCTGGCTAATATTTTAATTTGGCGCTAAGCTTGTAAGTGCTTTTAGAGTCATTGAAAATGACATATGTTAGCAATGAAACCTAATAAAATTCACTTGATCCATTAAGTTGTAGCACCCCCCTTCTTTACTTTAATCTTTTTATTAGCCACATTTATCATGATATCATTTGAAAGAGCAGAGAGATGGTTATCACATAGAGCTACCAATAATCAGGAAATATTTATCAAGTAATTGGTTTCTTCCATCCCAGGGGGTTCCCAGGTTCTGAGATACAGATGGGGACTGGTCTTTGATTAGAAAAGCAGAAGTTTTTTAACACTTAGCACCCTGGGTAAAATTTTCAGCAGACAGCGTATTGAAATATTTTTTTAATTTTAAACAAGTTTTGACATTTCATGCAAATTGTCTCCATTGGAGATGATTTGCATGAAATGTCAAATCCTGTTTTCTTGGAAAAATAAGAAAAATATCATTAATGTTTCTGTCATCTGCTGAATTAGCCCAGTGCGTTGTAAAGGTTAAATAAATTATTTTTCACACTTTGGGTTGTATGTTAATACACAGTTCAAGACAGTTTGAGTTTATACTGGAAAAAAAAAAAAAAAAAAAAAACAATGAGAAAATATTTCAAAATGTTGTCTGTTGATATTTCCCAGCATGCAAGACATTAAACATAAGTTGTTGATATTATTTTTTAATTGTGAGTAATTCTTAACAAAATTCTATCAGCAAGACGATTTTTATTAGATCCCAGAACAAATTTAGAGATGTTTATTGAGACACATTGTTGTGTTTTCTGTCAATGGCTCTACTGTAAAAATATAGAACCATAGAAAATACTTTTTGAATGACCCACAATCATTCTTACAGCTTCTGATTTGGTCAGGCACTTTCATGGACATAATTGGCACTTAAGTTTTTATTCAAAGATAGTTACAGAGACCCCACAGAAGATTCTGAACTAATAGATAGTCTGATTCATGTCACATGGTGCTGTATGAAAAATCATCATTTTTTAATTAAAAATCTATGTTTTATGACATTTCCTGACTACCATATTTACCCTGAATACTCTGAGAGTATTGAATGCAGCATCTGGTCAGGGTTTGCATAGTTTGACATAAGAGGGGCCATAGATGTTGTGGGTACTGATTAGAAGTGCCTCAGTCACTCATCCAGCAGTTTTCAGACACATAAAATGAATAGGAAGATAAAGATACAGAGTTGTTCAAATTATAGGACAATTATGCATAGGTCTACCGGTAGATAAGAGCGGGTATCAGGTTAATATTTTTCTTATTTCTCCATGAAAACCTATGTTGTGGGTACTCATTAGAAGTGCCTCGATGAGGCACTTCTAATGAGTACCACAACATCTGTTTTCGTGGAGAAACAAGAAAAATATCAATATTTTTGGATTGAAAAAGTGCCTTAACTGGAGCTATGAGTATGTCAGGTGTTATGGTGTCCTTAATACTTAGGGTAAATGTGGTACGTCTGCATGTCTAGTATAAAAAGACTGTCATGCTCCTTGTGTTGAGGCATAAATTGTAAGTTTCCCCAAAAACAAAACTTTCCAAACCATCCCAGCAATTGGATAGCTGAAATGTTTGTGTGTGCTTCTGCACATCACATTGTAATGAGACTTATGCAAACTGTAGCAGATCAGGTCTGATTAGGGTCTTCACTGCCACTCATCCAGCAGTGTTTAGACACGTGAACTGGTAGTAAAATGGACTTGTTCCTAAATGTTAGCAGTATGGTGACCATCCATCTGTCCATCCATCCAGTTTCACAGGTTGATGCAGGACTTTTGAATCAGGGTTAGATTTTATAAGGGAGAGGGGTTGGAGTGGGTGTGGATGTTTGATTTCAGCAGTTTCAGACAAAATATCTATGATTTATCTGATATCCTTAAGAATTCCCTGTGAAAAATCAAATAAATTAGACATAAGAGAGGATTGCATTTCTTTTCTTGGGCCGTATCTTTTACTGTATAATATTAACCCTTGTCATGCTGAATAAATTTAGATGCCATGCCCACTTCTAATTTCCAGGCGATCAGATTACTTGATCCGGGTTTTTGATAGAAATTCACATATTTAATGACAAACAGTGAAGATCCAGATCAGTTGGCTTCCGAAGAAGCCAACTGATCTGGATCTACACTGTTTGCTAAGACAGGGCATGTTGTGTTCAGCAAGAGAAGGGTTAAAACTGGTAATAAGTGGGAGCAATCAACCTTCTTCCTGGTTTGTTGTGTCCTTGTTAACCTTTTCCCTGTTGAATAATTAAGATGCCATGCCCACTTCTAATTTTCAGCCAATCAGATTACTTAATCCAGGTTGTTGATACAAATTCTCATACTTAAATGACAACAGTGCAGATTCAGATCAGTTGGTTTCCATCTGATCTGATCTACACTGTTTGCAAAAGCAGGGCATATCTGGGTTCAGCAGGACCAGGGTAATCATTATTTCCACCCAGTTGATGTAATTGGGATGAAGGTTGTGTATATAAAATAGAATGTATACAGATATCATGTAAACATTATGACATTCACATAGCTTGAGATAAGGCATTTTCTTTTCAGTTACTTAACCCTTAAAATACCAAGAAAACCTGCAGCTGAAAATGTCGTCTGCTGAATATTCTTGCAAACTTTTCAAACCTATTTTTGCATACAGGCAAACAGTGTGGACCCTGATCAGACTGCTCCTAGAGGAGCAGTCTGATCTGGGTCCACACTGTTTGCAAAAATGACTTTTAAAATCACAAGCAGATGACAAAGCAGATGACAGTTGTTGTGATTGGCAGTTTAAGGGTTAAAAAGTAACAACATTTTTCTTATTTCTCCGCATAACATGTTGTGAGTACTCATTAGAAGCACCTCACAGAAAATAATTTTCTTGATAAATCTGTATCCTGGAACTATGGACATTCCAGCAGTATTGTCTCTCATTGTAATGAAATTTCACAACCTGCAAAGATGCCTTCTCATAGAAATCCACATCATATATGCAGTCAACATATGATCAGCTTGCACATCAAGGTCTGCGCAGGTGTATTGTTCGTGAAGACTGTAAAGATTGTAATTATTATTACAGTCATTTCAATATCAAACCAAATCAATATACCGTTTTGATCAGGGCTCTGGAAATTCTGAAATCTGAATCGGTCCAGCCGATGACGATGACGTCATCAATGAGCCCATTTCTTAAAAAAATATAATATCACCTGTCACAAAAACTAATGACAATTGGCAGTCCTATAACGCCTTTTAAATAATACACCTCAACTCCGTTATATGATGGAAGTCCGGGTATAACTAGCATGATCAAAGCTGGTGTCATCAATAAATACAGTCAGGTATGTAAAAAGAAAGAAAGAAGAAAAAAAGGCACAATTTTGTTGTTATTTCCACCTCCGCAGGGTTTTCCTAGATAACTATTTATAAACAACTGATTCCCGTCTTGTGTAAGCGCGAAGATGGCGGGAAACAGGAGAGACGGAACGAAACGACTTTCATGGACCTAATTAGGTCTAATAAAAAAAAGGCCTGCGCCACAGATGGTTTTGCAGTTTTCAATTTTTCAAGATCTGACCAGACTGCTTAAATTTTAAGCACTGACCAATCTTGTCTAGCGCAGATGGTGCATTACTTATTGTTACTGTGAAATCTACCTTGAATTATACTCGCATGTTACGGCCGTCAACAAAAAAAAAAAAAGAAGCAAACAATAAGACCTAGATCAGATGCCGTTGTATGCGACATCTGATCAGGACGTACACAGTTTGGGAATTAATTTATCAAATCTGGGACCGACAAATCGTGTTGATCAAAACAAAAAAGAAGAGGAAGAAAATGGGTGCTTCAAGCTCTCAGTTAAAGCGACCATTGATCTTTTGGACACGCCGACTGCATCTGATGTTTTGCAGTCTCAGTGTATTCACAGGTGTCATGCAAACAGATTAAGTATCAGACTACCGTTACTGATGATTCGTTTTAATCGCTTGTTTACCACACAAAGGACAGTGAAAAGTTAATTTTTTGACAATGTTTGGATAATGACGTAATTAATTTGTGCTGCGGTAGGTTGCTGTTATTCATCTGTCTCTCCAATATACATGTCAAATGACCGTTCAGAGCCTTTTAACTACCATAATATCGCATTTTAAAGGTGCGCGAATGTTGTCAGTTTGGGAAGACTTGACCATTTGTGACTTTTTAGACATCACTGATTCCTGAAAATTGGTTGGTTGGGGAAAAAATGGAGTTCAAGGCACAAACCTGTTGGACCGAATTATTAGCATTTTGGGGTGTTTGAAACCGGTCCAGAATTCTTATTTTCGGTCCAGACCGGCTATTTTCCGGTTTTCCGGAGCCCTGGTTTTGATGCAAATGACCCTCATGGATTGACACGTTGTTAAACCTGAACTCATCATCATCTGTAAAGATTAGAGATACTCACCAGACTACAGGGATATACAAGCTGATGTAGGTCTTAGCTGGAGTTGGCCTCGGTGGCTCAGTTGGATGTGGGTTCGACTGGTTATCAGGAGGTTGTGGGTTCGACCCCAGCCGGATCGGCAACTTGATCATAAAATATTTTCTGTGGTCGTTCCCTCCCTTCTTCTGATTCAAGCAGGGCAGTTGTCAGTTCTTGGCGAAAGAATGTGCACAATACTGGTTAACCACTTAGAGGACTAAGCCTGCCCAGTAAAAGTGTGATTAGGTAAACTGACCATGCTCAACATGACCCCATTTGGTTGACTGGGCTGTAAAACCTCAACACAAACAAATAAAGATTTTTGCTGGTAATGGAATGGTAAAAGTTGATTTCAGCTTAATGCTTTGCATCCTGGGTAAAAAATTCAGCGGACGGCATTTTGAAATATTGTTCATCTTTTTCCCAGAAAAAAAACTTTGGCGTTTCATGCAAATTGTCAAAGCATATTTTCTGTCAAAAATAAGAAAAATGTCATGAATTTGTCATCCGCTGAATTAGCCTAGGTTAAGCTGGAGATATCAGAAAATATTTATCAACAGCCCTGAAATTTTGCAGCTGTTGCGAAAGTTAATGGTTTTATTTGGCATTATTTATTGCAAACACTTTGCAGCAATTCTGACATAAAATAAGATGCTTTTTTGAAACTAAAAAACTATGAATCAGGTCTTTAATGCTGGATTGTATTGGGCACTAACACTGTGCATGTAAAAGTTAGGGCTCTTTGACTGGATCTATGCATTTGAACTCGATAATGATGGAATTATGTTTGTAATTTACCGTACCCTTCTTGCCCAAAATATTTGGACAACTTAACTCCTTACTATACTGAATCTAAAATATTACTATATATAATATATTACTTAGTAATAACCCTAAGTATTGGGACAGCTAGGCCTTTGCAAACAGTGTAGACCCAGATCAGATGCCATGTGGCATCTGATCAGGGTCTACACTATTTGCCATACATACAACAATATTTTGGACACATCAAGAGGTGGTTGAATGGACTATTTCCTATCTTAGGACAAGTATGGTAAGTAGATAAAGTGTCCGCATACTTAGGGTAAATATGGTAACAAGACAAGTTCACTTTCTGGTGGCAGTTGCTGTGTCTGAAATGGTTAACAGTATAGATCCCGATCAGACTGCTCAGTCTGCCACTGGCCCACAAGAATGGGACTCTAGGTTTGCACTCTGTCCATCACTTTGTCAACCATCCCTTCTTCAGCCCATCGAAGATCTTATCAGGGGCATAATTTTAGTACTGTGTATGGGTACATCTGTTGAAGATGGTGTATTGCGTGCCAAACGTAGGTCACTGCAATTTATATGTTGACGTCTGACCTACTTCTTACAGAACTTGGCTCGTACAAATCTCCTGTACTGTATAATTATGACCTTTGTACCAAACTCCTGTCTGGAGCATATTGTTGTACTGTATTGCATACACCATATTTTTTGGAGTATTGATTATCTGTTTAGACAATATATCACCAGAAGTATGTCACTGTGACCTATATGTTGACATAATGACTGTATTTTACTGAACTCATTGTCTGCTGCCTATTGCTGATATAGCCTAAGCTTACCAAAGTTGGTGTATAGGTTTATCTATTAGAGGTGTGTTACCAGTAGTAGGTCACTGTGACCTATATATGATCCTATGACCTACATTATAAAAAAACCTTTTGTGATGCATATCTTCTGTATTCTATTCATATGACTTAGACTTTATAAATTTGTTGGTATGTTTGTTCATTTATTGAAGGTGATGGGTTGCATACCAAAAGTTTGTCACTATGACCTGCATTACAGAAAAAGATCATTGTATTGCCTAGGCTTACCAAATTTGGCATATGGGTATCTCTATAGAAAATGGTATGTCCCATGCTGAAAGTAGATTGACTGCTGACCCACTTTTTTGTTGTAACTGCTTTAACCCTTCTCTTGCTAAACACGACATGCTCTGTCTTAGCAAACAGTGTAGATCCAGATCAGTTGGCTTCTGAAGAAGCCAACTGAGCTGGATCTGCACTGTTTGTCATTAAATATGTGAATTTCTGTCAAAAATCCGGATCAAGTAATCTAATTGGCTGGAAATTAGAAGTGGGTGTGGCATCTTAATTTATTCAGCATGAGAAGGGTTAACAAGCAGGATGACCTAGGGATCACTTTTCCAGCATCGTTGGTGTTGGATTGGCATTGGCATCACTATCGGCAGCAAAAATGTTACATTTGTGCGTTTAGCTCCGTTTCTCAAACACCAAGGCTTCTGGGCTAAGAAACTTCATGTACACATCTGCCATGATGCATCCTGCTCACTGCCATCAGCCCTTACTGACCTTGACCTACTTTTCACACTTAGCTGAACAATGTTTAGTCTGTGCGTTTAGCACCATTTTGCAGTTACGCCACGACCATTCAGCAAATTTCTTTTACAAATTTTCACTTTATACATGTCTTCAAGCAAAACACCTTTACCCTGGTCCTGCTGAATCTGGATATGCCGCACCTTTGCAAACAGTGTAGATCCACACAGGTTGGCTTGAAGAAGCTGACGGTTCTGGATCTGCACTGTTTGTCATTCAGTATGTGAATTTGTATCAACAACCTGGATCAAGTAATCTGATTGGCTGACAGTTGGAAGTGGGTGTGGCATCTTAATTTATTCAGCATGACAAGGGTTAATGTACTTACAAACAGGAGCTTTGATAAACTTCATTTCTGATTATATCTTGCATCATTATCTGAGTTGTTTGTGCAAAATATAGTTTTGAGTCAAAAATGATGTATGTAATTATGATAAGTGATAGATTTATATCAGTTGGACTCCAATCCTGTAGCGTTCTGGAGATTGGCAAGGAGAATCTGTAGAAACATATGTAGGAGCTTCAGTGTTTAAAAAATATGCCTTAAGATGTGTTGCAACAACTCAATATGTGTGCATTTAGCAAAGACTCAAACTGGCCAACATGATAAGGTTCAGTTGATCAAGTTTTTCTAAGCAAGCAAAGAAGGCTTTGATGAGGCTTACAAGTGCATAGGTTGTTATCTGCAGGATCTTTACTGGTCTTTAATTTTAACCCTTTAAGTGCCAATCATAACTGCAACAGATAAGATTTTGATTTTTTATGCCCCTACCTGCCAAAGGCAGCAGAGGGGCATGTAGTGTTTTGCCATGATGTTATGTTGGTATGTGCATACGTGTGTATGTCAAGTAACCAGAGTCTAACATTAAAGCTTAAATTTACATTCAGCTTTACATTGACATTTACATCTGCATTTCTCTTGGGGGTCATAGCTTGGGTACCTTTTATGCTGGGAAGTTGAAATTTGGTATGCTACTTTCCCAGACCTGAACCTTCAACTCAGTGTTAGAGTTGCCCCTGGGTCATGCCGTGGGTTGGGGCCAGGTGGGCAGGGGGTTTGTGTACTTCAGACACATGTCTAGTTGTTTTTTGTATTTTTCAGAGGAAATAAAGCTTAACATTTCATGTAGCAGATGATTCACATGAAATGTTAAGCTTTATTTTCTCAAAAAAAATGCTAAAATATGATTTCAGAATGTCATCTGTTATAATTTTGAATGGCATAATTAACTCTAAATGCTGCTTTTAGACATTTACCTTAGATGAGTTTATCCTAGGATCCCATTAGGTTCATAGGCACAGACAAGTCTAATGAATCCAAGTGCATGCTGGGTTAAAATTTCAGCTAATAGCATTTCCAAATATTTTTCTGATTTTTTTTTTTTCCAAGAAAATCAAGTGACATTTCATGTAAGTTGTCTCATGTTACCTTAGGAAACATTTTGCATGAAATGTTGAAAACTACTTTCTGGGACAAATATCATGATTCTGTCATCTGCTGCATTTACCTAGGGAGTGTTATAAAGGTTAACAAATAACAAAATCAAAGCGCCAAAAGGCACTGAAATGACAGATTCTATCAGAAATTCATGAAAAAAAAATCTTAATTTGTATAAAACCTTCACAAGAAGAACGCCTAACGGCATTATGGACGGGTTTATCAGAAAGGTTAACCAAAATGTAAACCTGCTGGGGTTCTCTATTTTAAAGGACGGATTTTTGAAAACCCATCCAATAAAAAGGTTTCAAATTTGTTTAAAAATGTAGTACTACAAATTCAGTTATCAAATGCTTGCAGATGTATATATATATTTAGTGCTATGAAGTTCACTTGATGTTTTGAAGTTTCAAAAAAAATATTTTGTCTCAAAATGTTGCACAAAGCCAGTTATCACAATGCACAACATGCAATACAGAGCTAAAATTGAGATAAATTTTCTTCAATAACTTAATACCTGTAGTTAAAAATTGGTTGCAAATGACGTCATTAAATTTGCTGTGCAAACCTGCAAATTTAAAACAAGATGCGGACCTTTCGTTGGGTTCTTTTTAAAGAAGCCAACTTGTCTACTTTCACTTTCACAATCGAGCATTCAATAAGAGGACTTGAGTAGTTAACGTTGCGCTGCAGATAGCAATGGAGATTTTCAACACTTTCCTTTTTTTCTGACAAATAGTTACACTTTAAACCCAAGCATCCTTTTTATTAAAATGTCGCAGATAAAATTTTAATGTTAAGCAAATCAACAACAGCGAGAATACATCTTGTAATGTTTGACTAAAGCCCTGTCCCTTTAATTCGACAGTATGAATTTTTTACACACGTCAAACAAATGGGCAAGTGCTCTGTGTAAAAGTTTTATCATACCATATTTTGAAATATTTTCTTTATTTTCCCAAGGAGACAGCATTTGACATTTCATGCTAACTGATTCCTCATTTGAGACAATTTGCATGAAATTATGTTTTACGGTAAAAATATCTGCTAATTTTTGACACGCGGGTTATGAGGCAGCGCCTGTTCTATTAATAGCTAACAACAAATTGCGCAGATCAACCTTACAACCTATATATCTAACGCACTCCGATAATATCGGAGAAAACACTTTGCAGCATGATTATGAGCACAGCCTTTTTTTCTTTTATTATCAAGCATAAAAAATCTTCAGAATCTATATTAAATTTGGACAGTAATAGCTGATTAGACAGTGTTTATATTGCTGGTAACAGTGGCTTACGGTCTAGTTTCTCGCGCCACGTCTTTAGTCCAGCGCAGGCGTATTGATACACAAGTATTTTGATATGTTAACCCTTAGACTGCATACTACGTCTGTAGCCGATGTCAATTTGATTTTATCAGAGAATTATATGCGATTCGTCCGCTGGCAAATAATTCATATGAAATGCTTAGTCTGGTTTTCTCTGCAAAATAAGGGAGAATTCTGAATGTCGTCTGCTTTAAAAATTGCTCGGCGCTATAGAGATATTAATAGCATCGGACTACATTTTGAGCGGACACATATTTCAGTGGTAGTGAAAGCCGGAAGCAACTTGAGAGCCGGAAGCAACTTGAGAACGCTTCTGCCAGCAAGGAATGACAGATAGAAATCTGTCATTAATCAAAAGAATCTTTGACCCCAAGGGACCTGGATGTTGTTTTTAACCCTTGTCCTGCTGAACCCAGATATACCCTGCCTTTGCAAACAGTGTAGATCCAGATCAGTTGGCTTCTGAAGAAGCCAACTGATCAGGATCTGCACTGTTTGCCATTAAGTATGCAAATTTATAGCAACAATGCGGATCCAGTTTTCTGATTGGCTGAAAATTAGAAGTGGACATGACATCTTAATTTATTCAGCAGGACAAGGGTTAAGTGTGACAAAGCCTTTTGGAATTTTAGGCTTATTTTTCATCTGGTATTATGCATAATCAATTTTGTTATTTGCTGATATTGATGTTGTAGTTCTTTTGATGTTTGCTGCAGAAAGTTGAAAATACAGGCCCCTCCAAGAAGAAAAATGACCTTATGATATGTGTCCTGTGTAGGGCCAGATTAGCCTGCATATTTGGATCAGAAGTTTGCTATTATTTGGATCATGGAATATTAAAGGGCCTTGTATTATGTTCAAGAACAGCATAGACCCTGATCGGACTGTGTCGATACTGGCTGATATTCGTCTACTCTAGTCATGTTATTTCTATTTGGGCAGGGTTCAGACTAGATTATATTATGATGAAAGTGATGCTTTGATGGAATCAAAGCAATGTCAGATGCATATTGTCCCCCTGAGATACTGGTTTTCACCCTACCATATTTACCCTAAGCATTTGGACACCTTAGCTCTTTATTAAACTTGTCCTAAAATTCCATTTTAATACCTGTTGATGTGTCTACAAATTGCTAGATGAATGACAAAAAGTGTAGGCCCTGATCAGACACCACATTCTGCAGCATCTGATCAGAGTCTAGATTGTTTGGTTCAGTGCAGATCAAGAAAATAAAAGAAAACATGAAACAGAACCATCTGCTTTAAAGAATGAGAAGACTAAACAAGTTTCTTATCAGATAAAACTTTAAAACATTTCAAATATATCAAATGAAAGACTTACCATAAATACCCTTAACTCTTAATCCTTGCCATGTTGAATAAATTAAGATGCCATGCCCACTTCTAATTTTCAACCAGTCAGATGGCTTGATCCAGGTTGTTGCTATAAATTCACATACTGAATGCCAAACAGTGCAGATCCAGATCAGTTGGCTTCTTCAGAAGCCAACTGATCTGGCTCTACACTGTTTGCAAAGGCAGGATATATCGAGGTTCGGTAGGACAAGGGTTAAATTGTAGTCAAGGTTATTGTAGATGACATTTTGATTTTTTTTAAGAGAAATAAGGCTTAATATTTCATGTGTATCATCTGCCATGCAGTGTTGTCTTATTTTCTCTGAAAAATAAAAAAAAAATATATATCGGAATGTCATCTGCTGATCAGACTGGTGTTCTAAGCGTTAACTGTAAGAACTGTGTATTACCTCACTTACTAATGTGGGAGGGTAAGTTACAAACACATCCCTCTACAAAATTGAAACATCTCTAGCCTATAGGTAAAGTTCAATAATGAACTCTCAGTTGCTTCCCTTTGCAAAGATGATAACTTCAATCCTTATTTTGGTTTTTGTGAAGAGTGGTACTATATATGAGGAGGTACCTGTTTCCCTTATTCCCCTGAACTTTTTCAGCATTTTCACTTGTTCCCCAAAATCAAAATCTTAATTTTCTATGTTCCCTGCTCCCCAAAATTACATTTGTTCCCCTCTTCCCTTCATTTTTAGACTTGTGTTCCCCTGTTCCCGTGAAATAAATGACATATGTGTGTGTTTGTGTGTGTGAGGCCCTCCCAGGGGTTATGGGGAACAGTCAATTGCTTGACTGTACGGTATATTTTTTTTCCATTGTGTGTTGAGCATTTGTGTGTCTGATGTGTGTGGAGTGGGAGGAGAGGGAGGGGCAGTTTTTGTGAAGAACTGGAGAAAATTATCCCAGAATTATCATACCAAATAAACTTTGAGATGTAAAGCTGCAAAGATTTAGCAATGTGTCTTCATTATTTTACCAATACAAATACATTTGTAGCAAGAAAAGAAAGTGTTGGAAAACCATCAGAAGATTTATGTTAAATGTACCATACAAAGGCCTTATATTCATGTCCTAAGGGAGGCAGTTTTTAAAAACAAAACAAAAAATGCCATTACTGTGGATAGATAAGGCATGACTTTTCTGGCCCCAGTTGTGTTTTAACCATTATCAGAATATCATTTGATAACACTTACCATGCTATGGGCAGATTCAGCAGAAGACAAACTGATGAGAGTTTCCCCGGAAAATAAGATTTGAATGTCAAATGTTATTTTCTGGGAATAATAAGAAAAATGTTTCAAAATGTTGTCTGCTGTAATTTTACCCAGTATGCTAAATGTTAAGATTTTGTCATTCTGTTTTAAAATACCGTATTCGACCTAATTACCACACTGCGTGCTTAGGTTTTTCAAAATTACTGGGAACACTCAGTTGTGGTAAAATATGTATCTACCTATTACGGAAACACTATAAAAAAAAGATCAGAAAAGGACTTATTTGATGATGATTATGCAATTTTTTTTTTTCTGATTTTCTTTATAAAGGCATATGTTGTGGGTACTCATTTGAATTGCATCGGCAAGTCAGTGCAATTCAAATGTGTACCCACAGCATATGCTTTTATAAATTAGTAGACAAAAAGTACTCTAGCTGTAATCTGAAGACTACGGAATTGCCTGACTGTGCGCTCATAGGAGTATTTGCGGTATTTAAGTCGAACGCAGTTAGTACTTTTTCATGGAATTGTCCATGAAAAATGATCAGTAGATTCAACACATCAGATGATGCTGTAAGCAAACAGAGATGCACGGTGATCAAATTGTACAGGTGTGCAAGCTGATCTAGGGCTGCTGTTTGCTTATGCATTTAGCCCACAATTTGTCTAAAAAGTACTGGTCTGGGCAGAGCCTGATCTGGATTTACATCTTGGCATAGGCATGTCTCTTTAAATGTTTAGGGTAAAACATGCCACAAAGTAAACATATTGTACAGTTTCAATTTATTTTTTTTAATTTTTTTACAATCTTTAAACTTGAACCATTTCCAGACATTAATATCTGCTGTTATCATTTTTGGATTAAAAACAGGAGGTTTAGTTCTCTTTCCCGGCTGGGGTAGTTACAGACTACAGGAACTTTTTAACTCTGAAAGCACCAAGCAAAATTTGTAGCAGACAAGATTCTAAATATTTTTTTTATTTTTTATCGAAAATAATACTTGGCATTTCATGTGAATCATTCGCATTAAATGTCAAGACTTATTTTCTGTGAATAATAATAATAAAAAAATATTTATCATGTCCCCCTACCTAAGGGAGGGGTGGGGGGTGGGGGGGGGGGGCAGGGGGAGGGAAGCACAGATTGCTTGTGATTCAGATCATGTTGGGTGTCGACATCAGCATTGGTGTGACACTTTCTTGTCTGCACAATATCTTGTGAACCAATGGTTGGATTCTTACCAAATTTTCATGGATATATTAGTGGGACATAACAAAGAACTGATTAGATTTGGGTGACTTTGACCTTATTATCAAGGTCAGAAAAGTAGAAAAACTGAAAATTCATGGCTGGGGAACATCTGTTTTCTCTGAAAACATTATTACTAGTTAAAAGTGTCATCAGCTACAGTTGTGCTTGGCACTTTAAGGGTTTCCAAATAAATATTTTTATGATTTCTCCACAAAAAGATATGTTTTTGGTACTTAATAGAAGACCTTTTAATGAGTACCCACAAGATACACACTTTTTTTGAGAAATAAGAAAAAAATCATTTCTTAATGAAAATTTATGTTGTGGGTACTTACTTGAAGCACCTTTGAGGTGCATCTAATGAGTACCGTCAACATATGTTTTCATGGAGAAACAAGAAAATATCAATACACTTTGCTTAATGTTTAAAATGATGGGCAAATATTTCAGCAGACAACATTATGAAATATTTTTTCTTATTTTCCCAGAAAATAGAATTTGACAAAGTCTATTTTCTGATAACAATAAGAAAAAATATCATCAGTTTATTATGTGCTGAATTAGCCCAGAGAGTGGTAAAAGTTAAAAAAAAAAAAAACAACAAGAATGTTTTGAAATTACCGTATTCAACTTAATTAGCACACTTTGCGCTTAGATTTTTCAAAAATGCTGGAAAAACTTGTGGTAAAATACACTTTAAAAAAAAATAAAAAAAAATGCAAAGGACTTATCAAAAAATGCTTATGCGATGTTTTTGTATGTTTTTTTTCTTCTGATTTTCTTTATAAAAGCATATGTTGTTGGTACTCATTTGAATTGCATCGATGTGTCGATGCAATTCAAATGGGTACCCACAACATATGCCTTTATAAAAAAGTAGACAAAAATACACTAGCTGTAATCTGAAGACTACAGAATTGCTTGACTGTGCGCTTACAGGGGTATGTGCGGTATTTAGGTTGAATACGGTATGTTATGTTTTCTTTATGCAGAAAGGCACCTAATCATGTCTTGATACCACCAGTACTAAGCTAGAACTGATCATAGCTCCAGATAAGAGATGTACCCACATAATATGTTTTTTTTATTTCTCCCCAAAAAATATTTGCAAGGCACTTCTAATGAGTTCCCACAGCATATATATTTTTGGGGAGAGAAAAGAAAAATATCAATACTTTTTAGTTCGAAAAAAAAGTACCTTGTGCTATGTAGTTCCTGTATGCAGAAAGATACCTTTTCACTTGGTGCCACCCATATCCAGCAAGAACTGATATAAGGGAAGCTGGTAGTGCAGTATAAATCATTATTTCTCTATCAATGGCATTAGCAGCTCAAGTGTTTTCATTCACTGTGAAATATATCTCAGTTGACAGTCTTCAGGGAGGCGGCTTCCTGGGAATAGAAATTCCAGAGAAATGCAATTGTAATTTCTGTGAATGAAACTTACTTTTTTACTTAATTGTTCTCACATGTTATGATTTTGTATTTTTTTACTTAATTGTTCTCACATGTTATGATTTTGTGTCTGTCATTCAGGAGAAAACAAATTTTATGAATGGAATTGGAGACAAATGAAAGAAAATAAACATATGATCACTAGATGAAGAACTGGCAATAACTTTTGTATGGAATTTGACATAATAATTATAAATAGACAATAATAGTTTTTGAATGTTAGCATCCTGTGACAAACAGAAACTCTTGGAATAATTCTAGATTTGAAAAAAAAAGAAGTAAAACCAAAAAAGAAAAAGAAAAAGTGAAGACATAAATAAGCAAAAAAACATACTTTAATTTTGCAGTTGAGAGTTCTTTGAATTTGAACTGTTTGCATTTGACAGTGGACCAGAAAATATATAGGGGGAAAATGACCTGTATGGAATAACTCACTGTTTATGAAAAGCAAGATTAAAATGAATAAACAAATCAAACCAACTTAGGAAATTTAATTTAAAAAAAAGTGATAATATTAAATAGTGAAAAAAAAAAAAAAAAAAAAAAAAAATTGGCCAAAAAAGAACTGAATGAAAGATTTTATGTTTATAAGAACACTGAAACAGAGACAAACCTCACGTAGAAATATTGTTTATGTTTGTGGGTTTGGGATGACTCAAATCATTAGTGCCGATGTAATCAGTGTACATGGATATTCTGTGAGTGAATGAATGACATCAGACAATATGGCTGTTTTGCTAACAGAAACTTTTCTTGTTTTCTTTTTCATGTTTGATGTGTGCTTGTCAACGTTCACAGATGCATCTAGAAGGTAAATTATTATTTATTATTTGATGGTATAGATTTTATGAATGATTATAGTCTGATTCAGAAGCCTATTTTATATTATATAATATTTTATTATATGTTCAGGTATAACGATATCACTTGTTTCTATGGTAGTACCAATTATGTTCTAAGATTGGTCCACTTTTTATATAAGCACACAAGCTCTTTTGCTTCTGTTTGCCATTTTTCACAAGATGCCAGCTTACCCAAACACTGTTTATACTTTTGAATATAGCTACTTGTAGCTGACTGTATGTATTGTGAAAAAATTACCTTATGCTTCTGAACTGGGCTATATTCCCATCTTTACTACAAAAAGTAGCGTAGTGGTTTGTTTAGCAGTGCTGCTGGATATTTATTGGGACAGATAGGCCAGAGCACACAGTGTAGACCCAGATCAGATGCCTGCCACAGTATGCCGTGTCTGATGGGGTTTACACTGTTTCCACTTGTCCAGCAGTTTTTAGACACATCTGGTCTTGTCAATTAACCTTTGTCCTGCTGAACCCGGATATGTCCTGCCTTTGCAAACAGTGTAGATCCAGATCAGTTGGCTTCTGAAGAAGCCAACTGATCTGGATCTGCACTGTTTGCCATTATGTGACTTTATATCAATGATCTGGATCAAGTCATCTAATCGGCTGAAAATTAGAAATGGGTGTGACATCTTAAGTTATTCAGCTTGGCAAGGGTTAATATTTTAAGACAAGTAAGGTAAATAGTTGAGGTATCTGTATGTATAGGGTGATTATGGTCTTTCTAAAAGAAGAGTGGTTTTCAGAATGATGTTCTTCACTCAGTTAGAAGTTGAAATTTTTCAGGCCTTTTATTTTTCTGCTTGCTGTGCCCAGAGGGTTTGAATATGACAGACTAGTGTCTTAAGAGCACATGGATAACAGGAAAAGAAGACTACAAATGCACACACATACATGCACACAAACACACACACATGCAGCCACCCAAGCAGACATCAGGGTCTACACTGTCTGCTTATGCCTGTCTAGGGTCCCAATAATTATGGTAAATATGGCAGTTTTGGATTTTTCTTTTTCAGAAAGCTTAAGTTTTTCTTATCCATCGATCAAAAAAAAAAAAAAAAAAAAAGAAGAAGAAATTGTTAGTCTTTTTATAACTGTCTCAGCATTCAAAGGCATTCTTGAATCTGCTGATCTGTCTTCATGAGGTGACTCAGATCTGATTCCTGAATATATTATTAATGAAACATCAATTCAAAATCAGTGCACATGCTTGTGTGCATGAGTAAAATAATGTCTGTTGGCAATATAATTCCCATACACCTCCCCCACAACACTGTACACATACTGCCAGATAAAGATCTTTTTGACAACTTAGAAATTACCAGGAAATTTAACCCAAAGATTTTCATCCTTTACTCTGCTGTTAAAATTAGCTTGTGACATTTCAGTGACATATTATCTTAGCCACAGAATTTTTCTTATCCAAGAAGTGTTGATATTGTTATCATTTCTCCACAGAAGGCCCCTTAATGAGTAACCATCCCCTCCCCACCCCAGTACACACACCTAGCAAATAAATTCGCATGAAATGCGAAGTCTTAACAAAAGAAAAAAAAGAAAGATCATCTGCTAAGTTTTGCTTGGTGCTTTATTGGCAAAAAATTTTAGTGCAAGAGTGATTGACCCTTGTCATGCTGAATAAATTAAGATACCACACCCACTTCTAATTTTCAGCCAATCAGATTACTTGATCCAGGTTGTTGATAACAAATTCAAATATTTAATGGCAAACACTGCAGCTCCAGATCAGTTGGCTTCTTCAGAAGCCAACTGATCTGGAGCTACACTGTTTGCAAAAGCAGGGCATATCCGGGTTCAGCAGGACCAGGGTAATGGTAAAATGTTGTAGTGCAAGGGTTATCAAAAAATGATTTATTTATTTTTTTGTAGTGAAAAGAAAATGAGCCACAGCATGAGAAAATATACCTTTTGACATGTGCAACCAACAAAGACTCAAATATGCCTGCTCATCTACACAGTCTGATCAAAGGCTTGGCTTTATTGTCTGTTTGAAGAATTGTTCGCCCTTGGCTATCTTAAATGTGCTCAGTGAATATTCTGATCAGGCTGTGTGAATGAGCAGGCTGATCTGAACCTTCGCTGGGTGCACAGATATGTTCTCTGACATTGCAGCGCATATTATGTCCTCACATACCGCATTTGATTTTTGCCGGCCTCAGTGGCTCAGTTGGATGCACGTCTGACTGGTGATCAGGAGGTTGCGGGTTCGACCCCCGCCTTTGTCTTTAACATTCTTTCATGGAGATTAATCATGAAATATTTTCTAAGTCATTCTCTCCCTTCAGCTGATTAAAGAAGGGCAGTTGTCAGTTTCTGGCGAAAAAATGTGCACAATACTGGTTAACCGCTTAGAGGACTAAGCTTGTCTAGTAAAAGTGTGGTTAGGTGAACTGACCATGCTTGACATGACTCCGTTGGGTTGACTGGGCCGTAAAACCTTAACACAAACAAAGCGGGGCCCCCGTAGCCTGGTGGATAGGAGAGTTGACTCTTAATCCATTAGGTTTCTCACCGCTGTGGTTCAAGCCTTGCTCGGGTCACATGTGGGAAAGCCAAGTTGTGCTTACGGATGGTCAGGTGGTTTTTCCCCAGGTTCTCTGGTTTTTGCCCACCTTTGATGAAAGATTGGCTCGGTATAAGTGAAATATTCTTGAAAGGGCCGTAAAACCCAAATCCAAAAAAAAAAAAAAAAAAAAAAAAAATTCAACACAAACTAATACCGCTCATACCCCTATAAGTGCTAGGTCAAGCAATTTTGTAGTCTTCAGATTACCGATTTTTTGTTTACTTCTTTATAAAGGTGTATGATGTGGGTACCCATTTGAATTGCATCGACTTGTCGATGCAATTCAAATGAATACCAACAACATATGCTTTTATAAAGAAAATCAGAAAAAAAACAACAACACAAAAACAGTGCATAAGTATCATTTGATCTTTTTTTTTTTGATCTTAGTATAGGTAGGTACATACTTTACCACAAGTTTTCCTAGTATTTTTGAAAAACCTAAGCGCACAGTGCAGTAATTAGGTCAAATATGGTATATAGATCTGCAACTGCTTTTGTTGGGAACAATAGTGGTTTTCTACCTGTTGATAAGAATTGATAGGATCATAAAGTTTAACTTTACCACTATCGGGGTGAATTCAGCAGACGACAAATTGATAATATTTTTCTTATTTTCTTATTTTTCCCAGAAAACTGGCATTGTCATTCATGCAAATTGCCTCCTTGCATAGAATGTTAAAGCCTGTTTTCTTGAAAAAAAAAAAAATAGGAAAAATATTCCAAAATGTCGTCTGCTGAAATTATTACCCAGCATGCTAAGCATTAAATTAAGGTGCAGCCTTGCCAAAACTGGGTGCAGACCTCATAATAAACTTTCAATGGCAGTAAAGTTTAATATTTCAATGCTATCAGTTGCTATCTGACTAAAGTTTCCGAACTGTTTAGAAAGAAACAAAAGGAATTTCAGTGGCCATTTACTCATCTCTCCTATTCTTTTCATCTTTCTTCACTTTGGCTCACAGGGTGAACTCAGCAGAGGACAGATTTATGATATTGTTCTTATTTGTCCCAGAAATATCAAAGTGTCAAAGCCTATTTTCTGGAATAAAAACAAGAAAAATATTTCAAAATGTCATCTGTTGAATTTTTATCCAGCATGCTGAGCATTAAGCCTCACAATACAAGAAAAAGCAAAATCTGTGAGTGCCCACCAGTCTTTTTAGCGGCTTTTTAGCCTGAAGGTTTGGTGGAAAAAGGTATAGTACTGACATTTAACATTCAGCACTAGCAGTAAAATTTTCAGCAACTGACATTTTTAACCCTAAAAACGCGAAGAAAACCTGCATCTGAAAATGTCGTCTGTTTATGTCGTCTGCTGAATATTCTTGCAAATTTTTCAAACATACTTTTTGCATATAGGCAAACAGTGTGTACCCAGATCAGACTGCTCCTTTAGGAGCAGTCTGATCTGGGTCCAAACTGTTTGCAAAAATGACTTTTAAAATCATAAGCAGATGACAAGGCAGACGACAATTGTTGTGATTGGCGCTTTAAGGGTTAAATATTCTTTTATTTTTACCAGAAAACAGGTTTTGACATATCATGCAAATTTGCATGAATTGTCAAATCCTGTTTTCTGGGAAAAAATAAGAAAAAAATATCCTCAATTTGTCATCTGCTGAATTTGCCAAGAGTGAGGTAAAGGTTAACAACTACTCTGTTGTATCTGTTAGCTGATGGCTTCGGATCACAGTGTCCTGAAAGCACACAGCATAGCAACAGATAAGGCGCTTTTTTCATCCAAAAAAATGCTGATACAAGGGATGTTCGAAATGAATTGCTTATTTCTGTCTGGAGACTTCAAATTTCAAGTTAGCGCAAAAGTACTCATTTCATGCCCTCGAAGTACTCCCTGTGGCTAGAAATGCAAAGTTTCAGCCGATGTATCCACTTCTTGAAGGCGTCACGGTTCGCTGATTTGGGCACAGTAATAAGGTACTGATGAATGGCAGATCCAAGTGCCTGTCGGAACTGGTATTTCTGCCCAGCAAGGAATGCTTTCAATTTCGGAAACAAAAAATCACATGGGGCAAGGTCTGGGGAATACTGGGGGTGAGGCAAAACAGTTACTTTTTCTTTCTTCAAAAACGCCATAACTATTGCGGAGGTATAAACTGGGGCATTGTCATGTAGAAGATGGACATGTTTAAAACCAGTTGCAGGGCATCGTTTCTGATAATACTTTTTCAGTTTCTTCAGTACTACGTCTTTGTAGTACTTTCTGGTGATGCTTTTGCCCTTTTTCACTGGCACTTTTATTGCGACTCCTTCACCAGAGAAGAAGATTGCATACAAAACCTTCTTTGTACTCAAAGAACGTTTGGCAATTATTGGGCGTTTGCTGTGTTTAGTGGCCCGGATCTTATTGCTAACCTTTCTGATGGGCTCAAAATAATGGACCCAGGTTTCATCACCTGTGACGACATTGGCAAACTGCTTTTTGTCATATTTTGGAAACATTTGAAGCAGCTTTTTGGCCACTTTAACCCGTTGCCTCTTTTGCTCGTCAGTCAACAGATGTGGCACCCATCTAGCAGAAATCTTTCTGACTTTCAAATGCTTCTTCAAAATAAGGTGAACCGTTGAAAGTGATATGCCTACCTTTCGTGCAATATCACGAACTGTAAATCTGGCATCTCCTTTAAATGATTTCCTTTATTTTGGAAACGATTTCTTTACGAGATGCAGATTTTGGCCTACCTGATTTCGGTGCATTTTTGATGGACTCTACACTAGACTCAGATTTCTTTTTCCACCACCGAACTGTGTCATAAGACACACAAGAAGGTCCAAAAGCAGTAGAAATTTCAGTCATCAGCTTCTTCAAAGAACAATCAAGTTTTGAGCGAGCTTTGATGTAAGCCCGTATTTCATCTTTTTTGTCGACGCTTCTACCAACCATTTTTACTGCAGTGGTCAATGACTGCGTGTATTCAAATGGCAAATTTTATGTCTTACACTTAGTCTAACATGTACATTTGTATACCATTGTGTAGATCAATATTGAATAGCCCTATACAGGTATGTATTGGTTTTTATCGTGCCCCACGTGGATATCGAGCTAGAGGACAATAAGCAGTTCATTTCGAACATCCCTCGTATCTTTCTTGTTTCTCGATGAAAACATATGTTGTGGGTACTCATTAGAAGCGCCTCAGTGAGGCACTTCTAATGAGTACCCACAACATATGTTTTCATCCAGAAATAAGAAAAATATTATGTGGATACCCCCTCTTATCTGTAGCTATGACACAGGAAGTCACAAAACTTGTCTCCCTTGTAAAAATGGCGGAAAACTACTAAGTGTATTCCTACCTCTTTGAAACAAATGCATCACATTTGGGTAATCAACAGAAACATCTAATAATCTTTTATAGGAAATGTTTGTCACGGTTAAGAAAATAAATAAATAATGTATGTATAAAAAATGTGATTCATCTTTGGATGGATTGATTTAAATCCGTTTCATTACTCCAGGTGTGCATGATAATAGCATTATCGAAGACAGAGTCTTTGCCAATTCCTGTTTTTCTGATAAATTGCTAATTCAGTCTGAGTTCAGTTAACTTTTTGGTACAGAATGACTGTAAAATCATAACATGGGGCAGTGGCAATTGTTCAAATACTGTAATAACCCTAAGTACTGGGACAGATAGGCCTTTGCAAACCCTAAGTACTGGGACAGATAGGCCTTTGCAAACAGTGTAGACCCAGATGAGATGCTGCAAAATGTGGCATCTCATCAGGATCTACACTGTTTGCCATATATACATTAGTATTTTAGACACATCAAGAGGTAGTAGCATTGACTATTTCAAATTTTAGGACAAGTATGGTAAGTAGATAAGGTGTCCCATTACTTAGGGTTATGAAGGTAACACACTTGATGACCTGTTTTCTGTATTTGTGTGTAAGTTTCTGCTGAGGGGTAGTGGTAAATCTGTCCTGAAGTATCAATTTGCCAGTGCTATACCATGCCGGCGGAAAATTAAGTTATTTGCAGATAAATCTTCAAAAAAGGCAATGCATTAAGTTTTGAAATATATGCAAGTTCTTTCAAACCATATACACAAGATCGGGACTAGTTTAGAGGGAACTTTTGATGATGCTTCTAAGATCAGTTTTTCCAGTTCTCCATAAAATCATACATTGTGGGCACTTGCTATAACTGCCTCTTCAAGGTGATTCTAGTACCCACATAAAGTTAAATGAGCTTCACTATGGGAAACAGTATCAGCTAATGCATCCACGCAGTCAGGTCACTGTGCACCCACCGCAGCCCCCTTCAAACCCCAATAACCCGAATGAGAAGGAAGGCAAATATTTCCATGTCATAGTTACTTCCCTTGGATATGTTTCCTTTTCCCTTAAAGGTTCATGCTTTACCGTAACAACTAAGTATTCTAAGACCTGAGAAAACAGTTTAGGTGTCTGATCAGGGTCTACTCTGTTAGCCACTCATCCAGTAGATTTTAGATGTCTCAACAGGTAGTCAGATGGACTTATTCAATTTTTAGGACAAATATGGTTAGGAGTTAAGGTGTCTTAAACCTTGTCCTGCTGAACCCAGATACACCCTGCCTTTGCAAACAGTGCAGATCCAGATCAGTTGGCTTCTTCATGCAAACAGTGTAGATCTAGATCAGTTGGCTTCAGATCTGAATCTGCACTGTTTGCTATTAAGTATGTATCAACAACCTTGATCAAGTAATTGGATTGGCTGAGAATTAGAAATGGGTGTGGCTTCTTAATTTATTCAGCAGGACAAGGGTTAAAACTTAGAGTAAATACAGCATCGGATGGGGTTGGGGGCAGGGGTGGGTAATAGAAAGCATATTGAAGACAGTTTCATATGCACAAGTTGCAGTGAAAGAGGATTTCTCACCAAGGCTTCTAGATGGAGCAGTTTTGACTGGAATTCTTAGCAGGTGCTTTATGTTCCATGGATCATTTGTCTAATTATAAAAAGATGAGAAAGTGGAACATTATGGGCATTTCATAGTTGTTTATGTGCATTTAAACATGTTAATGGCCAATAATGGTCACTGCTGGTCAGAACTGACCACCCACCTCATGTTAGAGGTGCAATCTAATTGACTCATTCAAGATAAGGCATGTTTCCAGTTATTAACCTTTAAAGTGCCAATCGCAACTGCAGCAGACGGCATTTTAAAATATATTTTTCTTAAATAATTGTTTTGGAGAAAATAAGGCTTGACATTTTATATAACTCACAGATGATTCATGTGAAATGTCAAGCCTTATTTTCTCTGAAAAAATAATAATAAATATATTTCAGTATTTCAAAATGTCATCTGCTATAGTTGTGCACACTGAATTAAAAAATTAGAATGTTAGCAGACAAAATTCTGTATCTCTTATTTTCCTAAGAAAACAGGGCTTGACAAGTTAACATTTCATAAGAATTTTCTCTTCCATACCTCCTTAAAATGTTAGTCTCATGAAATTTCAAGTCTTGTTTTCTGAGAAAAACAAGAAAAATATCATTCATTCATCAGCTATTGAATCATCTGCTTCACTTGGTTAATCTTCTGATTCAATAGCATTGATGGCTCATTGATCCTGTTACTTTTAATTCTGATCTCTCATCTGCTGTTGGCCAGATCCCAAATGCTGGTTACTGGTGGCATCAAGACTTCATTGCCTAACAGTTACTGTGACATTATCCAGATAAAGGCCAGACATTTTTATTATATTTCTACTCTAATGAGAACCCACAATATGTTTTTGTGCAGAAATAAGAAAAATGTCAATATATTTTGGTTGAAAAAAAAAAAAAAAAAAAAGGTGCATTATCAGGAGATAATGTATCTGTATACCAGTCCATGCTGTCGTCTGTCTGTCACACACTATTAGATAGATATAGGCAGATTTCTTTACTTCTCCCACACGAAAAACTCCTGTTCTTTTTTTAGTCTGCCCGGCATATTTAACCCATTGTATACTGAATAGACTCTCCCACACTATATATTGGAAGAGTCCAATTTCAATTTTAGGTACGTCCGGCTTTGAGATTTACATATTCCTAGAGAAAAATGGCTAAACTATTTGCAAACAGTGGAGACCCTGATCAGATGCCGCATTCTGCGATGCCTGATTTGGGTCTGTACTGTTTGCCAGTTACCCTTTTATGGGTCTCCCGACTACAATGGGTTAAGCTGTAAGTAAGTTTTAATTTTTATTTCTTATTTCTTTTCTGTACTGGCAAAGCATACATGTGATTATGCATTAGAGTCATGGTCTTTGCCCAAAATATATGTAATCAGCACTAATTAGAATCTGCCCAGCAGAGATTTGGCTGAGTTATCCACAAAATATTAGCCTACAATTTATTGGAGAAATAAAAATATCTTATCTAGAGCCCTGCTTGATAAAAAAAGAAGGATGGGGATGGGGGAGAGGGGGGTGGGGGGGGGGGGTACATTTTTTCCTTACATTTTTGTCAGGTTCAGTGTTTTGCGACTATATTATTCATACAGCTGGAAACCATCCTCCAGATAAACGGTAGTGTGGGAGATATAAATATTGATATTTCCTAGAAAAAATAGCTTGTTAGAAATATTGTGGCACTACAGGTGGACATCAAAGACTGATCAGACTGTATAGATGTACAGCTGATCTGAGTCTTCACTTGACACACATCATTCACTGTTCACCAGTATCTTCTACAATATGCAGTCACTCCAGGTCCTTTGCTGCAGACATATGTTTTGCAGCAACTAGCTTAATATTTTTCTCTGTTGAACTGGGTCCTGGTGTTTTATGATAGTCCATCAGTCCATCTGATACAATTGATGGACTTGTTTCAGCCCTGCCCTGAAGCTTTTCCATGAAGTTTGCAGCTGATACTCAATTAAATTGATGACTGTTTCTAATTTTTATTACCTTTAGACTTTAGATGTAGTTGATTTGATATACCTATAACATTGATACATTTGTATCGGGAAGACATAAACTATAAGTTTCAATAAATCTTGACATGTAAGAAGATAGGGTTTATTTATGATACCATCTGACTGTATACTGCACTGGGTGGGCCAAACCAGCAGAAAACAGTTGAATGATATGTTAATTATTTTTCACAGAAAATAAGGCTTGGCATTGCACTGGAATTTTAAGGAATCAGTTTAGTGAAATGTTAAGCATTATTTTCCATGAAAAAGAAAAAGAGTCTCAATAAAACTGAGTCTGATTTTTGATCTTTAAAGTGTTCTTTGTTTCCAAGAGAATCCATATGAAATGTCAAGCCCTATTGTCCTTGGCCTTTGTAACTAAAGAACAAAAATCGGTTTTGGTTTTATTCAGACTCTTCATATGACAACGTTGTAGTTTATAGGGCTGCCTTATTTTATGTGAAAAAAAAAAAAAAAAAGAAAAATCAAGTGTGGAAAAAAAAAAAGAAAAATCAAGTGTGGAAAAAAAAAAATCAGGATGCCATCTGCTGCAGTTGTGTTTGGGGATTTAACCTTTTCCACTCCCTGGGAAAATTCAGCAGACAACAAATTTATGATATTTTTTCTTATTCTTTTTTTATTATTCCTGCTGAGTATTTGACATTTAATGCAAATTGTCTCCAATGGGAAAAAAATAAGAAAAATATTTCAGTATGTCATCTGCTGAAAATTTTACCCAGTGCTAAGCGTTAAAGGTTCAAGAAAGGATTTATCTGGATCCCCATCATATTTAGAGCCAGGAGTCAATGTATCAGAGAGTCTGAGGTAGTGATCAGGACAGGGGAGTTTGATTGAGTGGTCTGTCCATATTTTCATGTATAATCACCCAAATGGAATCTAGAACATGGTTTTCTCCTGTCTTGGGGAATGTGTTGGCTCCTTTCAGACTGATGGATGGTTTGGTGGGAACAATCAGTGTCAGCTAGGGGCTTTGTATCACTGTACATGCTTCTGACTAACAAGATGTCTTCAGTTGCAGAAGGTACAAGGCTCCAGATGAACAGGGTATTAACACTTAGCACTCTGGGTAAAATTTTCAGCAGATGACTATTGCAATGCTTTTCTTATTTTTCCAAGAAAACAGGTTATGACATTTCATGCAAATTGTCCCCTCAGGAGACAATTTGCATGAAATGTCAAAACCTGTTTTCTGGGAAAAATAAGACAACTATCAACAATTTTTCATCTGCTAAATTAACCAAGAGATGTTGAGGCAAAAAAAAAAATATAAAAAAAATGAACAAACCATATTTACTGCAGATGATTGGGACACCCTAAGTCCTTATGATAATTGTACTAAAATTTGAACAAGTCTCATTTACAGCTGTTGATGTGTCTAAATTTGCTGGATGAATGGCAAACAGTGAAGACCCTGATCATACACAGACTTTGATATCTGGGTCTTTGCAAGCGTGCGGGCTGATCTTGGTCTTTGTTGCCTACATATGACGAAGAACCCGTTTTCCTTTGTTGTACATTATACAGAAGGAAAAGAAAAAAAAGTTAACAATATTCAAAACATTGAATGGCAGGATGTGGGGACAGGGACCAGAATGTCCAGACATTGCCTTTAAACAGATCAGCCTGCAGTCTTGTCAGAGCCAATTTGTTACAGTAAAACCTCAATGATTTGATTACAGTAAAACCTCAATGATTTGAACACTGCTGGCTCGTTTACCAATACTCTTGGCAGCCCAAGAAAGTAAAAATTTATTGATATTTTAGGGAAATTGTCCTACTTTACGATGAAATTTATGTTGTGTGTACTTATTAGAATCACCTCATTGAGGAGATTCTAATAAGTACACTCAGCATACCATTATGTTATAGAAGATCGAAAAGACATCCATATATTATTCCCATTTCGAGGGTTGAGCGCAAGACTAGCGTAAGTCAGATGGTTGTTTTTCCCCAAACCTAATCTCCTCACCATGAAGGCGTTATGAAGATTACAACATTTTTTTCTGTAAACAATGGAAATTTAGGTGCCATTGCTCGTATGAGCAATGGCACCTAAATTTGCATTGTTTACAAAGGGGTCCAAGTTGCCCCTAAACAAGGGTTTCAAAAATATGTTTGAGTTACCATAGTCTTGCGCTCAACCCTCGATTTGTCTCCTAACCTGGCACTATGATTAATCCTCAGTGGCTCAAACTACCCATATCTAGAAGAAATTTCCATGGTCCCAAAGATGTTTGAGCCATTGAGATTCTACTGTATTTAGATTTGACAACACTTAGGGGATAACTGCATTCAAATTTGTCATTTGGGGAGGTAAATCGGCGGTTTTACGGTCGGAAATTTCGTTTGACGCGTCGCCGTAAAACGAAATTTCCGACCGTAAAACCGCCGATTTACCTCCACAAATGACAAATTTGAATGCAGTTATCCCCATTCTAATGCATTTATTCATTTTTCTGTTGAAAAATTGTATTATTTGCACGAAGCGACAAGTGCTGTGAGCTGCAGTAAAACCAAATGCCAGCCAATGAGATGCGACGTTACGTGATGACGTCGGATTTTCGACAGTATATCGCAGAATATACCGTCGCCAATTTTTGACGTTATCCAATCAGACGTCGCGTTACATACGCGAGTGCATTAGAATGAAGTATGCATGCAAAGAGAGGCCTCGGACAGACAGCACAGATGTACCATATTAACCCTAAATATTTGGACATTTTAACTCTTTACTATTCGTCCTAAAATTTTAACATGACTATTTTACTACCCATTCCAAAAAATGCTGGACTAAGTGGCAAACAGTGTAGACCCTGATCCTTGGGATCAGACACCACATCTTTGTCTATAATTTCTTTTCTCTATAAAGTACACTGGAATGTCTTTATAAGACGGCTCTTTTTAAGACTGTTTAAAGGTGGACCCCCCAAGTCTTGTAGCCAAAACAAAATGTATAGATTATATAGAAAAATGACCATGAATCGAAAACAAAAATGTATAGATTATAGCTAAACAGTCGTGTTGTATCCATACAAAAATATATAGATTATATAGAAAAATGACCATGAATGGTCATTTTTCTATATAATCTATACATTTTCGTCTCGATACAACATGGTTGTTTAGCTAACACGATTTTGGCTTTCGATCCCTGCAATAGTGTTATAAAGACATTGTGATGTATATTCTTGGCTGCTCCACAGTGTGTTGGCTTTATTTCCATGTTTTACTTTTGCTATTTTTCCTGCATTTACTGCATATCAGAGCAGTATGTATATGTATATAATAGATAAGCAGTTCTGGGGTTAAATGTTTCCTGACATGGAGAATGAGAAAAATTTGTAGTTTTAGATTAATGAGATCTACTGCCTGCCTGTTATTATCTGAAGTCTTGTCCATACGGTTTGTTCTGTTTCTTTAGCAGTGAGGTGATAACAATGGGTATCCACCAGATATGTTTTTTGTGCAAAAATAACAAAAATTATTTGGGTAGCTAAGTGGTTACACTCCCAACTTTGGGAAGTGTCCAGGTGGCCAAGAGGTCCTGGGTTTGATTTCCAGTTTGCTTTTCTACACTCCAAGTCCATTCTAAAAAGGGGTCTACTTTAAAAGGAAAGAATTTGCTTCCTCTTCGGAAAAGGTGTCTAACTAAAAGAAAGAATCTCCAAATTCTTTCCTTTAAGAGTAGACCCTTTTTCAGAAGGGAGGTGTGGGAGCAAATTCTTTCTTTTTAGATTAGACCCCTTTTCAGACATGAGGCAAAAACAATGGGCCTCCTATGAAAGTGTAACCATTCCCATGAAGTTAACCCATTGTATACTGAATAGACTCACACACACTATATATTGGAAGAGTCCAATTTCAATTTTAGGAACACCCGACTATGAGATTTACATATTCTAAGAGAAAAATGGCTAAACTATTTGCAAACAGTGGAGACCCTGATCAGAGGCCGCAGAATGCGGTGTCTGATTTGGGTCTGCACTGTTTGCCAATTACCCTTTTACGGGTCTCCCGACTACAAAGGGTGAAAGCTATAAAAAATTAATCTGGTTACAGAAACTCTCCAATTATAACTGTTATATAAATAGAATGATTTTCAAAATTATCGAGATATAATGATTACAATTATCAGTTCTTGACAACTATTAAAGAGATGATTAAATTGAAGTTAGTATCATCAAAAATCAAGAGAAAACATGTGCACCCTTGTAATGCAGATGCAGGCAATTATTGATAGAGACAAGAACATTAAACACTCCATCTGGTGGAACACAGTGGGAGATAATTCATGCCAATTCCCCATATTATTTGTTACCGTTTATCTTATTGAAATTAAACATTTCGTATACTGAGCAAAATATATTTAGCACCAGTCCTCCTTGTGAAAATTTAGAATGTTTTGTCATATTTTTTTAAAATCTAGTTTTTTTTTTCATAAATATTGATTTTTTTTAAAATCTAGTTTTTTTTTTCATAAATATTGGGACACCTTAATCCATTGATAACTGGAGACCCATAAATGGGTAACTGGCAAACAGTGCAGACCCAGATTAGACACTGCAGAATGCAGCATCTGATCAGAGTCTCAACTGTTTGCAAAAAGTTCAACCATTTTTCTATATCATATAGCCTGACAGACCTAAAATCGAAAGTGGACTCTTCGATTATATAGTGTGGGAGAGTTTATTCAGTCTTAATGGGTTAACTCCTTACCCTATTTCTCCTAAAATTGAATGGGTCCATTTGACCACCTGCTGATGTGCCTATCTACATAAACTTCTACATAAGTGGCAAACGGCTTTCTTTAACCCTTAAAGTGCTGGGCCCAGTTGTTCAAAGCATTGTTAGCTTAACAAGCTTGTTAATGGTCAAAATGTTAACTGTTCTAGTAAGTACAATATCTAATTGACAGGTATTTTTGCTGAAAAAAATGTGATTAGCTTTTGCATATGCAAAAGCTACTCACATTTTTTCAGCAAAAATATTAGCATATATGCCATATTCAATAATCAAAGTTTTAACGATATGTTAACTGATGATATCATTAGTTTTGAACAACTGGGCCCAGGTCACAACTCCTGCAGATGACATTTTGAGTTTTATCTTTTTTTGTTTTTCAGTGAAAATAAGGCTTGGCCTTTCATGTGAACCATCTGCCTAGACATGCTTGAAAAAATATCTGTCTCTTATTTTACCGAGAATCTGCCTGGAGAGTAGTAAAGGTTAAGTTTAACAACATGCAAATTTTCTCCAAATGTGACAGTTTGCATGAAATGTCAGACCCTGTGATTGAGGTCTTGGCATTTTATGTCTGAAAAATAAAAATAAAAAGAAATTTTGCTTTACACTAAAGATTAAAAACAAATCACCCACTGGTATAGAATATTTTATTCAGTATATATTCTATACAGTTGGTGCCTTCACTTGACAGTTATCTTTCAGCATTATTTTCTTGGAATTTCTTTAATGCAATGAGTTGGTGAACCTTTGAAATTTATTGAGATTGTTATCTTTTATATGTTTTTAGGAAGTCAGATTAGATCTATTAGAACTCATGCAATAATATAGAAAAAAAATATTCTGCTTTTTCTCTTGGGTTATCTTTCCTTCCATCTTTCTGTTTACAAGCGTGATCATTAAGAGGGCTTCTCTGGAGATAATAAGCTGTTTTGCTTGGAGGGACTTCTTTTAGACAGCTGATAAAGGCATCATATGAAAATAGTTCCCTCCCCAGGAGGCAGCCTTAGTTTTTTAACAGCACTTGGTAGCCTGTTTGTGTACACCAGATAAGATGTTATTTTGGATGAACATACTGATAGGTTTGGTGTCAGTATAAATCAAAGCACTGTGAGTGCTGATGGAGGCAGTTGTCTGAAATTCTCCAGAACTGATTTGTATGTAACACTTATCATGCTGAATAAATTAACAGGCCACACCCACTTCTAAATGTCAGCCAATCAGAAGCCTTGATCGAGATTGTTGTCATAAATTCATAAACTGAATGGCAAACAGTGCAGATCCAGATCATTTGGCTTCTTCAGAAGCCAACTGATCTGGATCTTCACTGTTTGCAAATACAGAGTATATCCGGGTTCAGCAGGACAAGGGTTAAGCTGAAATAAAAGTCTTTTTCGGTAACAGATAGCCCCTTTTCGGTGTTTAATAGGACCGTGGCTCGGGTTACACTTTACCCAACGCAGTAGATTTGGCGCGTCTTACTGGAGTATTCATATTCATTCACCGATATTGTGTTCAATATGATTAAAATCTTATTTCTTCAAAAGTGAAATTTTCTTTGGTTTTGTTTATTTATTTGCTATTTATAAGCATCAGAGTGTATGTATAAGGCTAATATGTTTGAATGCAGAGGACAGCATTATCAGCAGTAGCAGGGAACTATTTGTTAGATAGTTATTAGGTTGGTAAGAACAGGAAAAGGGATTGTAAAAATGTATGTTAAATCTGGTGGCAGTTTGGGAACCACCCCCAATAATTTTTACTGCTCACTGAGCAATTTCACCCAACAAAAATTTGATATTTTTCTTATTTTTTTCCAGAAAATATGCTTTGCATATTTACAACTTAAACTTTAAAATGCCAAGCAAAATTGTAGCAGATGACAGCCTAATTATTTGTAGCGACTGCTTTAGCAAGCATGAGTGACATAGGGATCACTTTCCGGCGTCGTTGTTGGCGTTGTCATTGGCATCAACAAAGTTAAGCCTGTGCGTTAAGCTCTGTTTCTCAAACATGAAAGCTTTTAGGCTAATGAAACTTCATACACACATCCACCATGATGCACCCTGCCCACTACAGTTGACCATTACTAATGTTGACCTACTTTTCACGATTGGCTGAACCATTTTTAGTCTGTGCGTTTAGCTCCAAAGCAGTCACTGTATAGCCATTTGGCAAATTTCTTGTTTTATATATCTGCTGCAGTTGTAAGTTAAGGATTAACACAGCATTCTCAGTAATAAAAATTCAACTGATTACGGTATTTACCTTAAATATTTGGACACCTTATCTACATACTTGTCCTAAAATTTGAAATAGTCCATTCTATTATCTGTTGGCATATCTAAAATATTGCTATATGTGTGGCAAACAGTGTAGACCCTGATCAGATGCTGCATTCTGCAGCATCTGATCTGGGTCTGCACTGTTTGCAAAGGCCTATCTGTCCCAATACTTAGGGTTATTACAGTACATCTTGAAAGAAACACTTCTCTTATTTTACCCAGATCACAAGGTCTGACATTTCATGCAAACTGTCACCTTTGGAAAAAAATTTCATGAAATGTCAAATCCTGTTTTCTAGAAAAAAAATAAATACCATTGAATAAAGTAAGAAGCATGCAAAACATTAACAGAAGAACTTAAACTGCTGTTAATAATAATTATAACCGTCATCATAAAAAGTTTCAAGGAAACTGTTAACAAGAATCCTCATGACAAAAAAGATTAAGTAAAGTTAACGCTCGGTATACTGGGTAAAAATTGCAGCAGACAACATTATGAAATATTTTTCTTATTTTTCCTAGAAAATAGACTGACATTTAATACAAATTGTCTTCTTTGCCTTTGTCAAAATGTGGTGGGGGACTTTGACCTTTTTGTGGCAATCTCTTGTTTTCCTAGACATTTTCCTTGGCACCACCAGGGTTAAATAATTTCTGAAATGAGGGATCGTTTGGAAGCAAGAAAACATTCAATAAATAAAAATGGCAGCATTTTATCTTGGAAACTAGTACAGTGCAAATGCACTCTTGATGTCAGAGACCAAAAAATTGAAGACTGGCTACGAGGGTCATGCAAAAAGTTCTGTCACTAATAGGCTTCTTTAGTTTTATCCCAGGTATATTTTAAAATGTTTTACTGCACTTGAATGGTGTGTTGAATAGCTAACGATACCCATTTATTTCGTACAAATTGCTTACAAACTGACAGAGTTATTTCAAATTGAAATAGATGCAGTCATATACTCTGACCAATTTACTTGATACATTGGAACATGAACCAAGCAAAGGATGGTCAGATGTCCACCTTTTACATGACAACGCCTCCTCTCATAAGTGTGAGGTTGTTAAGTCTTTTTTGGCTTCTGAAAAGGTGAAAGTTTTAAACCATCCATCTTATTCACCTAACCTGAGTCCCTGTGACTTCTTTTTATTTCCAAGGCTTAAGAAAATGCTTTCTGGAAATAAGTATACGTCTAGAAGTTCTCTTGGCAGCACTATTTATCGGTGTCTCCAACAGATACCAAAAGAAGACTATTTATCTGCTTTTCGCGACTTGGTAAAAAGACTACAAAAATGTGTATCAGTAAAGGGGAATACTTTGAAGGTTTGTAATAAAAATATGTTTGATAAAACGTAGCACTGAAGTAGTCCGAACCCAGTGACAAAACTTTTTGCAGGACCCTCGTACAATTAAGGCATCATATATAAATTTGAATAAGCTTACAGTAAGGAATGATAAAACATGTCATCAAGGTCTAGGAGCTTGTCTAGTGCTAATGACATTTATCTTGAACAAAAGAACAAAAACACACAAAAAAAAAGACAGCAGGGCAATGGTGAAATAGAAGTCCAGTTGGGATTGAAAATTGCTTAGTTGTTAAGCACACATGGAATCAAAATATTCATATTAAAACAGAAGTAAGTTCATTTATTTGTAGAGGCTTGTATTATAAATGGTATTTCCTTTTACTCTGATTTTGCCTGTAGTGGGTTAAAGATTAAATCAGTAACACATTTTCTACACTGGGTGGCCGCGGAAACTATATTTTTGGTTGGGCTGAAATGTTGTCCAAGCAAGAAATGATTCAGTCATGTGAAGCCTGTGGCGTAATTTGCACCTGATCTGGTCTTCTGTCAGAGCCTGCAGATATCTTGCAATGTTGGGAATTGTTGAACCAAATAATCAAAATCTCAATAAAACTGGAAATTTAAGTGTTACAGGTGGGTGTCTGGTTACAGGAAAGGTGGATCATTAAGCAAGTAATTGTTGCAAAATTTTTCTGGAAGTAATCATTCAGACTAGAATTTTTTTAGCATATTTCAGATCAAAATAGGACTGTCTTTTCAAAAGTTACCATTTCATAAAGTTGTAACCAACATTTTTCCTAATAGCAGTTCCAATATATCCTTCAGGAGCAATTTGATTGCATGCCTGTATGGTACCCGCACTAAGTCTATAGACTCAAAATCAGAAAGTATTTTTCATCTTTTTCATCTGTGCAAATTCTGCAGATGACAAATTGATGATATTTTTCTTATCTTTTTATTTATTTATTTATTTACTTGTTTATTTTTTTCCCTGAAATCATGATTTGACATTTAAAGCAGATTGTCTCCATTTGAGACAGTTTGCATGAAATGTCAAATCCTGTTTTCTGGGAAAAATATGAAAAATATTTCAGTATGTCATCATGAGAAACAAGCTCAATGAAATGTCAAACACTAATTTCTGGGGTAAAATAAAGAAACACCAGATGTTGATTATTCACCATTGCAATGGGGCGTAGCCCCTATGTGACTCTGTTTCCCTCCTACTTTAAAAATCTGAATTGATTGATGACCTTCAACCAGCATGGTCAGGTTGTAGATTTTGCACATCAGCTCAAGGATATAACACTTTAAACTGTAATGATCTATGGTCAAATTCAGCAGATGACAAATTTACAGAAACAGTCAGTTCTTATTTTCAGGAAAAGCAAGAAAATAATTCAAGCAAATGTAGGTTTGACTGATTGTGTTATGGTTAATATGCTGGGTAAAATTTTCATCAAACTACATACTGATGAAAGTTTCTCTTATTTTTCCCAGAAAACAGGATTTGACATTGCATGCATGGAATGTCAAATCCAGTTTTCTGGGGAAAATAAGAAAAAAAATTCAAAATGTCATTTGCTGAATATTTTCCCAACATGCTGAGCATTAAGGGGTTTTGGAGGTATGGGTGCACACAAGAGCACCTAGAGCAGACTAAAGATTAACTCTTGACCTGCTGAATAAATTAAGGTGCCACGCCCACTTCTAATTTTCAGCCAATCAGATTACTTGATCCAGGTTGTTGATACAAATTAACATACTTAATAGCAAACAGTGCAGATCCAGATCAGTTGGCTTCTTCAGAAGCCAACTGATCTGGATCTACACTGTTTGTAAAGGCAGGGTATATCCGGGTTCAGCAGGACAAGGGTTAAAACATAAAATTGTTATTTTTAAAGATATGAGAATACAAACATACTGCTCAATAATTTACACTTCAGAAAGATAAGACTGTGAAAAATATATGCCAGACAAAATATATTTTGTAAATAAAGTGGTGATTTTGGGATAAGAATGATTTAAATAAATATAAAGTAAACATTAAGTAGGACATATTTATATATATTCGTGTTTTTTCTTTCTACTGGCAGTAAGCTGATTCTATATTTTCTGAATCATGAGAAAGAGAAAAGTGAGTATAAAAAGAAATTGTGGAATCTGGGATCAACTGATTAACTTAATATTGAAAAAAGAAAAGCTTTAAAAAAAAAACATCAACCAAATCAAAGCGTTACAGCCATATTATTATTATTTTTTTTTTTAATAGAAAGGAATATTCTGCAAAGTTAACTTTTCATAAAAACACCTTTCTTAACGTTTAAAAGCAGTGTTCAAATTGTAGCATTGATGATATTCAAAGAAAAAAATATGGTTTTATGTTTTCAGAGTCAAGTCTTCTTTGCTTAAAAAAAAAAAAAAAAAAAGAATGTGAATGAAGGGGTAAATGTTCACGTGAAAGCCTGACTTCAGCAAATATTAATGTGGTGGGGTGGATTGAAGAGTCGGGAAAGAGCCAAGAAATGGGTTTGAGTTGCAGTGTGCAACTCCTAAGGAAAATTAGCCCCTTAACCTTTTTTTTTTTTTTTTTTTTTTCCATGCTGTCATACTTTCCTCAAGCATCTGTTATTAGCAAAGTGTCTCAAACTATTGTGTCATGGGAAATGAACAATTGAGCTGAAATCAATATGTACTGCAGTAACAACATAATTCAAGCCAAATGCTGCCATTAAAATATCAAAAGAACTTCTCCACATTTTTTCCTTTTCTTCTTTTACAAGGTTTTTGTTTCAAATTATGTACCAACCTCCCTTAATGACTTTACTTTTTAACCTTTTGTCTAATGTAGCAGAAATAAGCAACCGAAAAATGAGATGCTTTTCTCTCTTTTTCTTCTACAAATAGGATGAGCAATTTAACCCTGAAAGCTTAGCACTGCGTAAAATTTACAGCAGACGACATATTAAAATATTTTCTTGTTTTTCCTAGAAAACAGGATTTGATATTTCATGCAAATTGTCTCCATTGGAGGCAATTTGCATGAAATGTAAAATCCCGTTTTCTGGGAAAAATAAGAAAAGTATCACCAATTTGTCGTCTGCTGAATTAGCCTGGAGAGTGGTAAGGTTAAATAGCTAATCAGAACTACAGCAGACAACACTTTGATTTTTTTCATAGAAAATAGAATTTGACATTTCATATGAATTGTCTGCCTGGCAATTGCTTAACTTGAGACCATCAGATGCTATATGGTATGAACTGAGCAAAGCCGTTTTTTTAAACATTCTGTATGCTTCTGTGCAGGGTCATGATGTTCTTGGTGCAAAAAAAGGGCTTTAGATCATATGAAGGCAGTATATGATCAGATCAGTGTACACATATGCGCAGTCTAATCAGGATCTTCATTGCTTGCATACAGAATCAAAGGATATTGTAGAATATCCAGAGAAAACCCTGATCAGACTGTGCAAATTTGCAGGCTGATCTGGGCCTTTGCTGTTTGCAACATAGCTCATGGCATAACTTCCCTTTTCCTGTGTGCATGTGCATCATATATTTTTACAAGATCTTGGTTGACCATTTAGCATAAGTAGAATGCCTGTAATTGGCAGGTCTACCACTTACCTGCCATTCTAGGGGGCATGGGTTTGAATCATGCTAGGGCAGAAATCTACCTCTATTTGTGCAGTGCTCCCTTGTGCAGAACTTTTGTCGGAAGTCAAAATCGAAAGGTCAAACCACAAGCCAGTTTGATGTGCATGATTTATGAATTTTGTGACAAAGCTACCAAACAAAACTTTTATTTCTGTCAGATTCAGGGAAGACCACCCCAGTGCATTTTAACTACCCTTTTGTTTCCACTGATAAACACTGATATCTAGCCATCAACCATAGCTGCAGACAAGAGGTGTACACAGAAAATTATTCTCCACAAAAACATACGTTTTTTGTACACATTAGAAGCATAATAGAAACATTTTTTTTTTGTATACATTAGAAGCATTAGAGGCACCTCAAGAGGTGCCTCTAATGCTTCTAATGAGTACCACAATATAATTAAGTTTTGAGGGAAAAGTAAGAAAAATTTCAATACCTTCAGGTTAAAAAAGAATCTTATCTGGAGCTTTGATCAAGGGCTTAAAAGATTTCCTCAAAAAAGAAAACCTATCACCAAAGTAGGATAAATGTTTGCCAAAATAGAAAACATACTAGTAACATCTACCGTAATATCCCTAGGTATTGAGACAGACTGGTCTGAGCAAACAATGTAGACCCAGATCAGATGCTGCATTCTGCAGCATCTGATCAGGGTCTACACTGTTTGCCACTCATACAGCAATTTTAATACACATCAGTACATAGTCCCAAGGAGTTGTTTAAATGTTAAGGGCCAATTATGGTAAGGACTTACAGTATCCCAATATTTAGGGTTAATACAATACTTGTGATTGTGTAATCTGGAACCCCTGTGTAGCAGCTTCTCTGATGTCAACTTTTTTATTTGTTCAACTTATCAAACCTAATGACCGAAAGAGATCTGTAATAATGCTGATTTGACAATATTTTGTCATGAAGGAGAAGATGAAATGACATCAATAAAAATGCTGATTTGACAATATTTTGTCTTGAAAGTATGGTGTCTGTGAAGTTGGTGCCATGGCCCTGATGACCATAAAGCAAAAACTCTCTAGTCATATAGTTCTAAGTGACTAGTCAAGTTGAATGCATAATGAGCTACAGTCTCTTTATAACACGGTTCGTTACAACGCGGTTATGGATATAACACGGTTCAAAGAGGGATCCCAAAAATGTATAGATTATATTGAAAAATGATCATAAATGGTTATTTTTTAATATTATCTGGATATAACATGGTTGTTTAACTAACACAGTTTATGCTATTGACCTCAGAACAATAGTGTTATAAAGAGGTTGTGGTGTACATACCTTACACTACAACCTCTTTATAACATGGTTTGTTATAACACAGTTTTGGATATAACACTGTTCAAAGATGGATCCCAAAAGTGTATAGATTATATTGAAAAATGACAATAAATGGTCATTTTTCAATATAATCTATACCTTTTTGTTTGGATATAACACGGTTGTTTAACTAATATGGTTTATGCTATGGACCTCGGAACAATAGTGTTATAAAGAGGTTGTGGTGTACATACCCAATTTGCCCTAAGTATTTAGACAGACAGGCCTGAGCAAACAATGTAGACCAATACCAGATGTCTCAGAATGTAATGGTTATATACTTGCAGCTTAAAATGTTTGAATTGAATTTCCCAATTAGTTCTTTGTGAATGCCCCCTCCCCTCCCATGTTTTGCTTTTTTTTTCTTCTCTGAGTGGTTTTTACAGTTTTATAGCGTTATGGTAGACTAATTCTTTATTACATCCATCTACTCCACATTATAACATCCATCTTAGCCTATATTTCACATTATACTAGCTTCAGACTTCGAAAGGGCATGAGGCAGGGGAATCTGCACTCTTTGGGTACATTGAGAAATTCCTAAACAGCAACAGCAAAGCTGTCATTTTGTCTAAAAGCTAAAATGATCTTGGACTTTCCAACCATCTGTCCAAGACCAATGGCAGCAGCATGAAATAGTCCATAAATCACTTTGTGATTGGTATCAGTTTTCCAATGGCTGCATCCAGTTGATGGATAAGCCACTGACATGCTAAAATATGGCCACTTTAGATTAACTGATTATAAACATATTGTGGTCCAGTTATGTATCTCTAATCTGATCCTACTTCAAATGGGTTATGAACATGTCTGTTGTATCTCTTTGATTATCAAATTATTATAACATGCTTTGTTCCCTTATATCAAAGCATTTAATGCTTAGAACTGGGTAAAACTGAGAATTACTTCTTGGTATATAAAGTTTACTCAAAGTGGGGTCACCACTCTATGGGCAAAATTCAGCAAATGACAAATTGATGATATTTTTCCCAGAAAATAGGATTTGACAATTTATGCAAATTTTCTCCTCAGGAGACACTGTAGGAAATAGCAAAGCCTATTTTCTGGGAAAAATAAGAAAATAGTTCAAAATGTAATCTGCTGCTATTTTTACCTGTTAACAAGCAATCCATATCTCAGGGTAATCCTATGAACTTATCTAAGACAAATTAACCCTGAAGGCATCAGTCACGGCTGCAGCAGATGATGAAATCGAGGGTTGAACGCAAGACTATAGTAACTCAAACATATTTTTGAAACCCTTGTTTAGGGGCAACTTGGACCCCTTTGTAAACAATGCAAATTTAGGTGCCATTGCTCATACGAGCAATGGCACCTAAATTTTCATTGTTTACAGAAAGAAATGTTGTAATCTTCATAATGCCTTCATGGTGAGGAGATTAGGTTTGGGGAAAAACAACCATCTGACGTAGGCCGGTCTTGCGCTCAACCCTCGAAATATTCTTTTTTCAGAGAAAATAAGGCTTGATACTTAATGTGAAGTTAGCAGACAATTCGTATGAAATGTTGAGTCTTCTTTTCTCTGAAAAATAATAAAAAAGAATGTCATCTGCTACAATTTAGCTTGGTGCTTTAAGGGTTAAACTGAGCTTTGAGGTGAAGTTGAAAGGCATTGAGGCTGGAAGGCAGAGTTCAACTTATGACTGTACAGTGCATGGAGCCTGACATTATCACCCCTTCATCGTCTACATATGACTTAAAATAATGTTGAAAAAAAGGTAAAACACTAACATCCTCATCATTATTTAATAATTGAGGCTGCTGCTGTACTTCCATATATACCCAAAATATTGGAAAACAAACCTAAGTAAACAGTGTAGTCCCAGATAAGATGCTGCAGATTGTAGCATTTGATTCAGGTCTGCACTGTTTGCCCTCAATCAGCAGATTTTAGACCCTTCACATCAGGTAGATAAATGAACTTGTTCAACTGTAGGACAAGTATGGCTACTAGTTAAGTAGACTGGTTCCAGTCTCCAGTGACTGAATGTTTATTCTTATAATTCTGTTTGATAATCCACGAAAATAATATAATTCTTATAATCCTGTTTGATAATCCACTAAAATAAAACCAAAATAATATCATGACTATAAAGCTTGGTCACTGTATCAAACAGGATTACAAGAATAAATATTTTGTCGCTGGAGACTGGAGCAGTCTAGTACCTAAGGTGTCACAACATTTGGGAGAAATATGGTACATCATGAGTTCATTTTATCTGTGGGCTCATCTGGGTCTAAAATGTTTACTCAGACTTGTCTATGCAAGTGTTTAGGGCAAATATAGTAGATTCAAACCCTAGTTCCATTCTTCCTTCAGAAGAACTTTCATTATTATTTTTACTGTAATGCATGCTGACCTTGAGTAGTCTGACTATACTCCTTACTGTCCATTTGGCTGCCTGGTCATGTGTCCAGAAAGTGTCAGCTGAATGACAAGAAGTATATAACCTTACTAAACTGCTCCTATAGGAGGTTTGATAAAGATCTACATATACTGTGATAAATGCCCTAAAATTTCGAAAATTTTATTCCATACTTTATTTGGCCTAAATTTTGCTTTTTATGCAGTTCTTTCATAACCCTTAAAATGCCACAAAAAACCTGCATCTGAAAATGTCATCTGTTTATGTCATCTGCTGAATATTCTTGCAAACTTTTCAAACTACTTTTGCATACAGGCAAACAGTGTGGACCCTAATCAGAGGAGCAGTCTGATCTGGGTCCACACTGTTTGCAAAAACGACTTTTAAAATCACAAGCAGATGACAAAGCAGATGACAATTTCTGTGATTGGCAGTTTAAGGGTTAAAATATTTATAGAGTGGCAAACCGTGTAGACTCAGATCAGACTGCTCCCTTCAGGAGCAGTCTGATCAGGGTCTGCACTGTTTGCATATGCCCTTTTGTCAGATACTTTGATGTACAAAATTTTAGGACATCTACCTTATATATGATAAAGTCTTAGAACAGTGTTGACTGGGCCGTAAAACTCCAAATCAAACAAAGAAATAGTGTTAGGGTTCTTTTTTGTGCATTGCAAATTAAATAATTGTTCAACATTGGCAGATGGTGATCAAAGGCAGATTCCATTTACCATATAAATGGGGTGGCACTCTGACATAAACAAGACTATCAATAATTAAGTTAAATTAATGGAGGGCCAGACTTTTGCTATCACTCTCATCAATCATCTGATTATTGAAGTCTCTTGATAAAAATGAAATCTTAGCAGTGGGAAGCTGCACTTGTTTCCATTTTATAACAGCAGCTGCACTTTCATACAAACTGCCTCTTCAGAATTTCAGATAAACAGTGCCCCGCTAGTGGCGACTTTTGTTGTCTGCTGATAACCTGTGCAAACAGTTTGGACCCAGATCAGGCCCGACAAAATGTTGGGCCTGATCTGGATCCAAACTGTTTGACACTCTGATGGTATTCCTGAAAGATTTTTTGTTTTTAAGTTAATTTTTTTTTAAAAATCCATAAATGACAAAAAAGCATGCAAAATTACCCAGCATTACTGATAAACAGTGTCATATTTACTCTAACTGTTGGGGCATAATGCTCATAAAAATTTCAGCAGACAACATTTTGAAATATTTTTTTTTTATTTTTCCCAGAAAATAGGATCTGACATTCCATGCAATGTCAAATCCTATTTTCTCCCAGATATTTTGAAATATTTCTCTTAGGATTTGTCATTTCATGCAAATTTGACAATTTTAAATGTCAAAACTTATTTTCTGGGAAAAATAAGAAAAGTACCATAAATTTGTTGTCTGGTGAATTTGCCTTTTGTGCTAAGTGTTAATTTCTTACTACAGTTGTCTTATAATTTGACGAGTCCATTCTATTACCTACGAGGGTAAGTCAATAAGTAACCAGCCTAACTTATTTCCAGTTGAGATCCACCTCTTCTTTTTTGATGTAATAGCCCTCTAGTATGATGCACTTAGACCAACGGTGTTCAAGTGCCATCAGCCCATAACTGAAAAAGGCAGGGTCCTTTCCATTGATCTACTCCTCAACTTCTTCATCAGACCAGAAATGAAGTCCACGGATATCCTTTTTCAAGTTTGGGAATAGGAAGAAGTCCATTCTATTACGTACGAGGGTGAGTCAATAAGTAACCAGCCTAACTTATTTCCGGTTGAGATCCACCTCTTCTTTTTTGATGTAATTGCCCTCTAATGTGATGCACTTAGACCAGTGGTGTTCAAGTGCCATCAGCCCAGAACTGAAAAGGGCAGGGTCCTTTCCATTGACCCACTCCTCAACTGCCGTCACAACTTCTTCATCAGACCGGAAATGAAGTCCATGGATATCCTTTTTCAAGTTTGGGAATAGGAAGAAGTCGCTAGGAGCTAGGTCAGGCAAATAGGCAGGATGTGGTATTAATTCATACCCGTTTCGCTCTACAGCATCCATTGCAACTTTGCAAGCTGGGACTCTCGCGTTGTCCTGTTGCAGCAAAACACCTTTAGAGAGTTTACCTCGGCATTTTTCATGGATGGCAGTTTTCAGCTGGTCTAACAAGTTTGCATAGTACACTCCTGTTATTGTACATCTCTTGGATAAAAAGTCCAACATAGTAACGCCTTTTGCATCCCAAAATACTGTGGCCATCACCTTTCCAGCAGATGGTTGCGTCTTGAACTTCTTTTTCCTCGGGGACCCAGGCCCTACCCACTGACGACTCTGAGCTTTATTCTCTGGCTCATAATAATGAACCCAAGTCTCATCTACAGTCACCAGATGCAAAAGAAAATCATCTTTTGACCTAAAATGCTTCAACAAGGTGCTGCATACTGATGCTCTGGTTGCCATTTGCTCATTGCTAAGGGATTCGGGGACCCAACGGGCTGTTAGCTTGCGCATACCTAAACAATCATGTAAGATTGTTGAAACGCTACCATGTGAAATGCCTAATGCCTGCGCTATTTCTTCTACCTGAATTTGCCTCAAAGTATACCAGATCCCAAAATTTCTTACACATTTCTTCTTCGGTGGCATCCAGTGGGCGTCCAGACCTGGCTTCATCTTCTAAAGACGTTCTACCACGTTTGAATTCCCCTACCCAGAATTTAACCTGAGTATAAGATGGTGCAGAAGACCCATAAACATTGGCTAGCTTGCCAAGTATTTCCTTGCCTGTTTTACCTTTTAAATACAAGTACCGCATTACAGCAGGGTACTCAACTTTAGATGAAAAGCAATCCTTTGCATCACTACCCATGTTTGACATTCAATATCTTATTAAAGAACGACGCAATACGTGTGCATTTTTGTACCCATGTATAAAACATATATTGAAACAAAACATGAAAATTGTGACAGTCTCTGTCCATTCGAAATGGGATAGGCTGGTTACTTATTGACTCACCCTCATATGTGTCTTAACTCTTTCCCAGCTAGTGGGGACATCTGTCTTCTGCTGATAGCCTTTGCAAAAAGTTTGGACCCAGATCAGGCCCGACAAAACGTCGGGCCTGATCTGGATCCAAATTGTTTGGCACTCTGATGGTATTCCTAATAGATTTTTTTAAAAAGTTATTTTTTAAAAAAAATCCACAGACGACAAAAAGCATGCACAGTTACCCAGCATGCAAAGAGTTAAACTGCTGGATGTGTTGCAAATATAGATCTAGTAGCCTCATATCAATGGTAGCATCTGGTCTGTGTCTGCTCTGTTAGCTCAGACCTGTATGTCTCAGTACTTAGATGTACAGAGATGTTTTGCATCTCCAGATAAGAGGAATATTCGGAAGCCACATGTATTTTTGCACCAAAACATATCTTTAAGGCAGATTCGAATATGTTTTGATGCAAAAATAACAAAAATGTCCTAAATTATAACCTCAGTTACCATATTTACCCAAAGAATTTGGACAGACAGGCCTGAGCAAATAGTGTAGATACAGATCCCTGCATCTGATCAGGGTCAACACTGTTTGCCACTCATCCAGTAATTTTTAGACACCAGAACAGGACCTGGTAGTAAAATGGACAGATATATCAGGATACCATAATAACCCTAAGTATTGGGACAGATAGGCCTTTGCAAATAGTGTAGACCCAAATCGGACACCACAGAACAGGGCATCTGATCAGGGTCTACACTGTTTGTCATACACATAGCAATATTTTAGACACATGAAGAGGTAGTAGAATGGACTATTTCAAATTTTAGGACAAGTATGGTAAGTAGATAGGTGACCCAATACTTAGGGTAAATGCAGTAGGTATATGTTAAGGAGGTAAAATGTCTGAACAGTAAGGGTACATAAGGTACCAGTTACTGACTAGAGTAGACCCTGACTAAACTGACAGAATGTGACAGAGGATTTTTTGGTTTTGGGTCTGCTCTGAGTAAGTATGTCATAAGATTCCATATGAGTGCCATTATTCTATATTTTATTGGTGTTCATGCCAAAACTGCATCTCTTATCAAAGTGATGTCAGATCAAATCAGTGTCAGTAGTGGGTTGAATAATATTTAATCAGGATAATTGAACTTGCACACTTTTCCAAGAACCATATGGTCCTGTAGGGATAGGTTTGAAATGGTCAGTTCTAGAACATGCACGCGCATTATAGTCTGAAGACCCCTAAAAGGGAAATTGGCAAACAGTGCAGACCCAGATCAGGCACTGCAGAATGCAGCGTCTGATCAGGGTCTCCACTATTTGCAAATAGTTCAACCATTTTTCTCTAGGAATATCTAAGTTATATAGCCTGACATACCTAAAATCGAAATTAGAATCTTCCAATATATAGTGTGGGGGAGTTCATTCAGTCTACAATGGGTTAACCTAATTTGCCTTAATTTCCTACACACCAAGCCCCTTCTGTAAAAGGGTACTCTAAAAGGAAAGAATTTTAGAGTAGACCGGGCTTGGTGTGCAGGAAAGGAAACCAGGTCACAAAAGTTGTCTCTCTTGTCTATAATGGCGATATATCTAACAAATGCATACATTCCCCTTAAAGGTGTCTGGATACTTAGGGTAATTATGGTGCATATGCCTGGCACATTTATTGGTCAAAATACGGTATTCATTTATCTTATTTTCTGCTTATACAATGTACATTTGTATCCAGAATATTTTTTCATGTTTTTGGACGGGTTTTTTAAAAAAAACTCTGTCCTTTAAACTAGCGATGTCTGGGCAGGTGGGCATCCTCCCAGGTTTACCTTTTGGTTAACCTTTCTTCAAAGTTATATGTTACCTTTATTCTTTAGTAATTTGCTTTCATATTTGATAGGGATAAAGAGGAGGACCAGTAGGCATGTTGCGTGCAAGAGAGACAACTCTCACTTTCTCCATTATGTACTTATCTCCCTTGATGTCTAAGGTTTACCTTTTGGTTAATTTTTTTTCCAAGTTTTATGCTATCATTCTTCAGTGGACTGCTTTCATATTTGGTAGGGATAAAGAGGAGGACCAGTTGGCATGTCACATGTAAGAGAGACAACTCTCACTTTCTTCATTATGTACTTATCTCCCCTGAAGCCAAAATCTTGTGCAGGCAATAACTCCCATACTGTTTGAGATAATTTGATTATATGTAGTAGGGACATATATCAGGTCAAGTAGGACAACTCTTGCTTTGTTAGTTTTTCTAGTTATCGCCCCTGAAAAAATTTCTAAGCCAAACTCTTATGCACTCTATAACTTCTAAATGGTTTGAAATGTTTTGGTAATATTTGGTAGAGACATATGAGGGCGTGTCAACAAATAACCAGCCTATCCCATTTCCGATGGACAGAGACGGTCACGATTTTCATGCTTTGTTTCAGTATATGTTTTATACATGGGTACAAAATTGCACACGTATCGAGTCATTCTTTAATAAGATATTGAATGTCAAATATGGCTAGTGATGCAAAGGCATGCTTTTCATCTAAAGTTGAGTACCGTGCTGTAATTCGGTACTTGTATTTAAAAGGTAAAACAGGCAAGGAAATACACACACAGCGAGTTAGCCAATGTTTATGGGTCTTCTGCACCATCTTATGCTCAGGTTAAATTCTGGTTAGGGGAATTCAAACGTGGTAGAACGTCTTTAGAAGATGAAGCCAGGTTTGGACGCCCACTGGATGCCACCGACGAAGAAATGTGCAAGAAAGTTCGGGATCTGATATACTCTTATAGGCGAATTCAGGTGGAAGAAATAGCACAGGCATTAGGCATTTCTCATGGTAGCATTTCAACAATCTTACATGATCGTTTAGGTATGCGCAAGCTAACAGCCCGTTGGGTCCCCAAATCCCTTAGCGATGAGCAAATGGCAACCAGAGCATCAGTATGCAGTGCCTTGTTGAAGCATTTTAGGTCAAAAGATGATTTTATTTTGCATCTGGTGACTGTAGATGAGACTTGGGTTCATTATTATGAGCCAGAGAATAAAGCTTGTCAATGGGTAGGGCCTGGGTCCCCAAGGCCAAGACGCAACCATCTGCTGGCAAGGTGATGGCCACAGTATTTTGGGACGCAACAGACGTTATTATGTTGGACTTTCTACCCAAGAGAAGTACAATAACTGGAGTGTACTATGCAAACTTGTCAGACCAGTTGAGAACCGCCATCCCTGAAAAAACGCCGAGGTAAACTCTCTAAAGGTGTTTTGCTGCAACAGGACAACGCATGAGTCCACACTTGCAAAGTTGCAATGGATGCTGTAGAGCGAAACGGGTATAAATTAATACCACATCCTGCCTATTCGCCTGACCTAGCTCCTAGCGACTTCTTCCTATTCCCAAACTTGAAAAAAGATATCCATGGATTTCATTTCCGGTCTGATGAAGACGTGATGGCAGTTGAGGAGTGGGTCAATGGAAAGGACCCTGACTTTTTCAGTTCTGGGCTGATGGCACTTGAACACCGTTGGTCTAAGTGCATGTGTAAGAGAGACAATTCTCACTTTCTTTGTTATGTACTTTAATCTTTCCTGAAACCGAAATCTTGTGCAGGCCGTAACTCCCATCTGTTTGAGATAATTTGATAATTTTTGTTCAAGTAAGAGTGTCACCTGCAAGGACAATGGCTTTGTTTTATTTCCTAGTTGTCTCCCCTGAACGAATTTATAAGCCAAATTATTGTGCGCTTAATAACTTCTTAATGGTTTGAAATATTTTGATTATATTTGGTAGAGGCATAGATAAGGTCCAGTGTTGCCTGCAAGAGGGACAACTCTGACTTTTTTTTCATTACATATTTATCTCCCCTGAAGCTGAAAGCTTGTGCAGCCAAAATTGTGTTTTGGACATGTTTTTCAAAAACTGGTCCTTTAAAATAGCATGTCCGGGCAGGAGGGTGGGCATTGGGAATTGGGTGTCATCCAAGGTTTACCTTTTGGTTAACCTTTTTGAAAAACCCATCCATAATGCCGTTAGACATTTAGCTTGTTCTATGATAATATATACTGTGGGTATTGTATCTGTGGGTACTAATAAGTATTTGTTTCATATTTTTTCATGGAGAAAATAGGGGGAAAAATGTTCTTCTTGTTTGAAGAAAGCATACCTAGAGATATGTAATAAATAAAACACATACATTGGAAACTAAAGGTCAGATCAGATTTCTTTGAAACAATAGATACCATCTGCTGAAATGTAACCCTTTCATTCTGATCATGTATGACCCATTGCTCCAGAGTAGAGAGGGTATCCACATAATATTTTGCGTATTTCTGCACGAAAACATATGTTGTGGGTACTCATTAGAAGTGCTGAGGCTGAGGCACTTCTAATGAGTACCCACAACATATGTTTTCATGCAGAAGTTAGAAAAGTTTTTGCGCAGAAATAAGAAAAAATGTCAGTATTTTTTGGTTGGAAAAAGCACCTGATCTGGAGCTGTGATCCCCAAAATGATTGTCATTAGTGGATGATGTAAATGGTTGCATCCCCTCGCCCTTGATGCTATCTTTGACATCCCCACACAGGAATTGTTCGTGGAAGAATTTGTCAGAAATTTCATGATAACTAATGCAAAATGAAATCCAGCCTGCAGAATGAATCTTTTGTCTTAACCCTTAAAGTGCCAAGCACAACTGCAGTTGGAGATCTTTTGAAGTATCTATTATAATTTTTTTCAGAGAAAATAAGGCTTGACATTTTATGTGAATTTTCTGCTAGACAGTTGATTCACATGAAATGTCAAGCTTATTTCGTTTGAAAAAATATTTTAACTGTCATATGCTACAACTTTGCTTGGTGTTTCAACAGTTAATTGATGAAACAGAAATTGTTTGTAAACATTTGCACAGGGTCTGGTACCACAAGTATTAGCTTTCCGAAAGCATAATTGTTATCTGTTAGCTTTGTAGACAATATGTTTTGCACCTGGGAATTGTATTGTATTTTCATCATAAAACATTGAAGTATACCATCTGGTTCAGTGACATCTTCTCTTAAGGGGAATGCATGCACTGGGAAGGCAACTCTTGTAAAATGTGCTATGCCTCCCATCTGAAATGAGGTCTATTCTAAAAGGAAAGAATTTGCATTGAGAGCAAATTTTCAGATGGGTCTTGCTGTATAGTCAAGCAAAAAGGAATCCACAGAAGTTGTCTCCCTTGTAAAAAATTGAGAAAAATACCAAGTGGATCCAGTCTTCTTAAGTAGAACCCTTAACATAACTCTGGGTAAGACGGATATCCTGATAAAAATAAATCTTACAGTAAAACCTGTGTAAGACAGCCACCTTTGAAATTGACTTCAGCAGTTGATGTGGAAAGGTGGTTGTCTTATAAAGGTACATGTCAAGTAATTTTGCTAGCAAAATTACATGATATGTCCCTTTATAAGACAGACAACTTTTTCCACATCAACCACTATTTAAAGTCAGTCTTGAAGGTGGCTCTCTTACACAGGTTTTACTGTACTTAAAAATTGCTCCATGAAATCTTGCAGTGTGGATACCCATTGGAATTGTATTGACAACTTATATGTTCTGAATATGTTTAGTGGACCCCTGAAATAGATTTCTGTCAAGATGATTTATATGTTTAGTGGACCCCAGAAATAGATTTCTGTGAAAATGAAAAGGCATCTTATCTAGACCTATGCCTTATGAGGGTAAACATACCATAACTGTAATGTACTACAATTGCATCTTGGGGAGAGAAATTTAGCCCACTATCAATATTTGACTGTAACCTGCTTTTCATGCTTCACTGACTTCGTTAATTTTATGTTTATCCAGGGGGTTTAGTTCAGTTCCAAGTAACTATACATGTTAGGACTTGAGACTTGGTACTTAGATCACAGTTGCATCTAGAGCTTTGACCAAGGGTGCATCTAGAGGGGAAAGCTGCAGCCCAAATAGCATTATTTCGCCGTGACCTATAATTCATGGTGCATACTTTGTCATTTTCCTATTAACTGTAATAGTTTGAGCTTAGAAAGCATCTGAAGTGCACCATCTGTATTTGACCTTGACCTATATTTCAGGGTTCACTGACTTTGGCAAGTCTTACTTGTCAGATGTAGTGAGCTCAGTAGTTAGGCAAAGGACCTGTTCAGGAGTATTTGGTGATAATTCAGGGATAATTTTTTCTAGTGCTGCATAAAAACATGATGTAGGTCCTTATAAGAAGCACTTTGATAAGGTGCTTCTAATGACTACCCATAATGTATGTTATTTTATGGAGAAATAAGAAAAATTATTCCAGAATTGTCACCAAATACTCCTTAACAAGTCCTCTGCTTAGGTATTCAGTATGTCATCATATTGAAACACAGCAGTTCAGAAGTTATTACAGTCACTGGAAAGACCAGCTTTGTTTTCTTTAGACAGCTCTTGTTAATTTGCTGGATTAAACACATATTGCTCATTGAAAAAGTAAAATAAATTAAACAGAAATGAGGAAATAAATGAAAGCCCACATTATCTAAAACTGACAAGTACAGTAAGTAAGCTGTTCTAATCTTATTAGAAAACAGATTGTCAAAATTACTTATGGCCAGTTCTACTTTTTTCTTGTTGTTATTTATTTATTTTTTTTTCAAAGAGCTTAAGGCATTAGACCCCATCCTGGTATCAGAGACATAATGGAGAAGAATGATACAATCTCCTCTGAAACGTTGGTACAGATAAACTATCAAAATACTTATCGCTTATCTAAACATGCTTATCAGTACATCCAATACTGATTGAAGCAAATTAAATGAGAAAACAGTTCTTGAGAGTTATTTTTCCAGACCTTTGACTGACTCCTGGAGCTTGTGTTACAGACTTTCAGACAAAACATATATTCCTACCCTCCTTTGGGTTCTAAACTCTATTATCTTTTTTCTTGCCAAAAAATTAATAATTAGTATACCAGTTTGGCAGTTTTTATCTCATTTTAACACTAAGCATGCTGGGTAAAAATTTCAGCAGATGACAATTTGAATTTTTTTTTCTTTTTTCCCCCAGAAAATAGACTTTGACATTTCCTGCAAATTGACAATTTGCATGAAATGTCAGTGCCTATTTTCTGGGAAGAATTGGAAAAATGTCATCAATTTGTCATCTGTTGAGTCTGCCAGAGCATGCTAAGTGTTAATGCAGGCACCATAAATCATTCCAGTGTGATGATTATTTCATTCTCATTGTATGACAGTAAACATGAAAAAGATGTAAGCAGACAAAAAATAACGCATGACGAATGGAATAAGGTATATAAAAACTGCATAATGACAGTTACATGTTAATTCGTATGAGCAGAAAAATCTGCATGGCTGAACAATGCTTCTGACTTCTGATCATGAGGTTTATGTACCAGTTTATCTTGCACACTGGGTAGCTTGCCCACCCCCAGCTGCCTCTGGGTTCAAATCCTGCTAGAAGTTACTAAGAAAACATCTCTCATCAGCACCATTTCGTCATCTTGATAGGACCTATTTTTGGTTAGAAAATTGCTATTGTAGAGCTTTGAAATAAATGATTCCCCCATTTTTTATTTTTTTTTTATTTTTTATTGTTTTTTTTTTTTTTTGTGGCGACAATTTGCATGAAATGTCAAAGTCTGTTTTCTGGAAAAAATAATAAAGTTGTTATGCAGCACAAAAGCAGTCTTGGAGCTTTGAACACAGCTGTTAAATGTTGTAATATTTTTTCATCACAATTTGTTCCAGTTTATGTTGGAAGTATAAATGTTATGGAAACTTGTGACCCTGAAGTCAAAAACAGTTTGTGTTAGTTTTTTTTAGCTCACCTGAGTACAATGTGCTCAAGGTGAGCTATTGTGATCACCCTGTGTCCAGGGTCCCTTATCTGTTGTTCATCATCCATTTTTTATCATCCGTCATCAACAATTTCTTTAAACGATATCACCTCTTAAACTACTGGACCAATTTCCACCAAACTTTACAAAATTGTTTCACTCATGGCTCTTTACCAAAAATTGCTCAAGCTGTCCACCAGAACTAAAAATAGAAAAATCTTTATACAACATCTCCTCCTAGGCCAGTGGCAAGATTTCAAAATAATTTCACAGAAATGTTCCTCTTGTGCCCCTTTACCAAAACTGCTCAACTGCTTCCACTTTGCTGAACAAGATGGCCATCAGAGCTAAAAATAGAAAAAAAATAAACATCTCCTAGGCCAGTTGCCGGATTTCAAAATAATTTCACAGAAATGTTCCTTGTATGCCCCTCTACCAAAATTTCTAAAATGGTTCTGCTCTGCTAAACAAGATAGCTTCCAGAGCTAACAATAGAAAATCTTTGAATAACATCTCCTCCTAGATCAGTTGCCCGATTTTCAAAATAATTTCACAGAAATGCTCCTCTTATGCTCCTTCACCAAAATTGCTAAAATGGTTTCACTCCAATGAGAAAAGATTGCCTCCAGAGCTAAAAATAGAAAATAAAAAAACCCCAAAAACTTCTTTAGTCCACAATTCCTCTTAAACCAGTGATACCATTACTTCTACAAGCTATGTAACATCTTGAGCTCAAGTGAGCAATCCAGGGCCATCATGGCCCTCTTGTTTACTGCTATTATCATTATCATAATTGTTTATATTTTTTATGCTTTCAGTGTATAGCACTAGAACAAAAAAAGTTGGAACTGTCACTTTTATTCTTATTCCCTGTTTCTTGCACCAGAGAAAATTTAAGAGGTCCTCTGCATTATTAAAAGTAATCTGTTACTTTAAAGGTGTAAATTTAGGTATAAATAAAGAAACAGTAAATAAAGATAAAAAACTTAAAATCATGGTTCAAAGACATACAGTGTATATCATGTATATTGTATAATTATGTACATGTAAATAGAACATTATAAAAGATGTCAAAAAACACAGGTTGCCATTTTAAATAAGTGCAAAACCTTCTTTACAAAATGGAAGGTTTTGATATGCTTGCTTTTAATCTTTGTTTTATATTTTTGATATTTATGTTTTCCACCAAGATGATAGATGATAAGAACAGACTGTCACCTGCTGTAGCCCTGTCAGTGATAACATCTGAAATCTGTAAACCAGTCTGTATTTATTCTTTCCTTTGAAACGCCATGCAAAATTGAAGCACACAGCATTCTGAAAAAAAAAAAAAGAAAAAAAAAAATAGAGAAAATAAAGCTTAACATTTCATGTAAATTGTCTGCTAAGCAGATGATTCATATAAAATGTCAAGCCTTATTTTCTCAGAAAAGTATTATTACATGTACTACCATTCTTTATGCCCCCAACTTTGAAAAAAGTTGAGGGAGCCTATTGCTTTTACTTTGTTTGTCTGTCCATTCATTGTTCATTATTCCAGTCATCATACTTCTCGTTTGTTTTTATTCAAAGAAAATAAGTCTTGACATTTCACATAAATTATCTCCTTGGCAGATGATTCACATGAAATGTCAAGACTTATTTTCTTTCTTTCAGAAAAACTAAATAAATGAATAAAAATAAAAAATAAAATGTCGTCTCATACAAATTTTGATTGGTTCTTTAAGAGTTAACTGAACCTATAGTAACATAAATATTGCATATATGGTTTTGCACTGCATTCAACAGAGATCTAATGCATTTGCAGGACTTTGCAAATGGTAAAATTCCCTCTCCTTGCGCTTCACAGCACTCATTCTCTCCCTCAGATAACCCTAGATAGGGTGTTCTTTTATCAACAAAAAGTACTGATGTTTTCTTATTTCACCAAGGCACTTTTAATGAGTATGTTTTTATAGAAAAATAAGAAAAAAAAAAGTATGTGTCTGGATACCCCCCACCCCCACCCCCCCTCCCCCCATCCAGAACTATGATGCAACACACATATTTGAATTTTCTTAACCCTTAAACAGCTAATCACAACAGTTGTTGTCTGCTTTGTCATCTGCTTCTGATTTTAAAAGCCATTTTTGCAAACAGTGTGGAACCAGATCAGACTGCTCCCAGATCAGACCGCTCCTTTGGAGCAGTCTGATCAGGGTCCACACTGTTTGCCTGTATACAAAAATAGGTTTGAAATGTTTGCAAGAATATTCAGCAGACGACATAAACAGACGACATTTTCAGATGCAGGTTTTCTTGGCATTTTAAGGGTTAAAGTGAGAATTTGTTTCATATTTCAGGACATCAGGTATATGCGCCCCTTACAATGGAACCAGATGTGCTTCAGTGCTGGGCTCAAGCTCTGTGTTCCTGAATCTGTCCCGCTCAAACCCATTCTACGAGCAAGAATTATTCGCTGGTGAGCTTTTAGACCAAATGTTCGGGGTGGATGCACCAGAGTCAATTCACAGACGTTGTGATGGACATGGTCAGAAATTGATCTGTAACTACATGTTCCCTCCATGTACGAATTACCTGGATCCCAAACCAGTTCCACTCTGCAGGTAAGATTTGGTAATTTCCTTGACCCTTGAAGTGCCAAGTAAAATTGCAGCAGATGACATTCACATCTGTTTTTTATTTTTCAGAGAAAATAAGACATTTGATTTGAATTGTCTGCCAGAGAGATGATTCACAAGAAATGTCATCTCATTTTCTTTGAAAAATACACACTCACAAAAAAAAAAAAAAATCAGAATGTGTCTGCTGCAGTTTTGATTGGTGTTTTGAAGATTAACCCTTGCCATGCTGAATAAGTGAAGATGCCACGCCAACTTTCTAATTTTCAGCCAATGAGATTATTTGATCCAGATTATTCACATAATAGCAAATAGTGCAGATCCAGATCAGAGAAGCCAACTGATCTGGATCTACACTGTTTGCAAAGGCAGGGTATATCCGGGTTCAGCAGGACTAGGGTTGAATATTCTACGACCTTACCTCTTTACCATACTTGTCTAGAAAAATTTGAACACAGTCCATTTGACTATCTACTGATGAGTCTGAAAACTACTGGACCCAGTTGTTCAAAGCGTCGTTAGCTTAACGAGCTCATTAAGGGTCATTTCGTTAACTGTTTTAGCGGATTTACTATACAATATTCCAATATTTTTTGCTGAAAAAATGTGAGTAGCTTTTGCACTGCAAAAGCTACTCACATTTTTTCAGAAAAAAATTTCAGCATATTTGCGTATCACTTGATGTAAATTTTAACGAATTGTTAACTAACAACATCGTTAGTTTTGAACAACTGGGCCCAGGATGAGTGGCAGTCAGTGTAGATCCTGATCATCTAGGTTTTGCTCCACATAAAAACAGTGTTTAGATAAATATTTTTCTTCTTTTTTGCCATGAAAACATTGTGGGTACTTAGTAGAAACCCAGGACCATCTGGATGGCTGAGTGGTTGGCACTCCTGTCTTCGGATCATGAGGTCTAGTGTTTGAATCCTGCTGGAGGTGGAATTCAGCTCACGACTAAGGTGCTTCAATGCACAGAGCCTTTCGTTATCACCCTTCCATCATCTCTATATGACTTGAATAATGTTGAAAGGGACATAATACACCAAATTGTCATAACAGAAACTTGTTGGTATACTATTTAATGTGTCTAAAACCTGCTTAGTGATTGGCAAATAGTAGACCCAGATCAAATGCAACATTTTGGGATGTCTGATCTTGGTTTGAACTGTTTGTTCAGACCTGTCTGCCCCAGTACTTAGGGTGAGTGTTAAGTCTTCCCAAATTGAGCTTTCTTTGACTACAAACATGATACATGACATGGACAACATAGTTGACCCCAATTAGAAAAAAGAAATTAATTTTTACATATTAATTACATTTAAGTAGATCGATGTACTTCTGTTATGTTATCTGAGATCGAAAGTTGTAAATAGTGTGTCAGTCTTTAAAAGTCAACATATTTTGCCCTAGAATGTGTACAATATAGTTTGAGATTTATTTAACGGACCATCAAACACGTTTTTTGTTGAAAGACATTTCGCTCCAATACTATCTGAATATCTTTTTCCAAACTTCAGAAAATTGTTGGCTATGGATTATGATTATTTTTACAATCATTGAACATTAACCCTTGTCCTGCTGAACCTGGATATACCCTACCTTTGCAAACAGTGTAGATCCAGATGGCTTCTGAAGAAGCCAACTGATCTGGATCTGCACTGTTTGTCATTAAGTAAGTGAATTTATGTCAACAAACCAGATCAAGTAATCTGATTGGCTAAAAATTAGAAGTGGGCGTGGCATCTTAATTTATTCAGCAGGACAAGGGTTAACTGATTGCCCATCTGATAAAGTCAGCCTTACTTAACCTTTACAGCTCTCTAGGCTAATTCAGTAGACGACCAATTGATGATATTTTGCTTAATTTTCCCAGAAAACAGGTTTTAATATTTCATGCAAATTGTCTCAATTTGCATGAAATGTCAAAACCTGTTTTCTGGGAAAAATAAGAAAACTATTTCAATTTGTTGACTGCTGAAAATTTTATCCAGAGCACTAAATGTTAAAACATACTATTATAAGGTAAATGTCCAAAATATTTGAACACTTTATTCCATACTATTTTTGGCTAAATTTTTCTTTTTATGTGATTGTTTCTTTAAAAGTGGAATAGCAAACAGTGTAGACCTAATCAGATTGCTTCTTGTTGTTTCTTAAAATACTAAAGTGAAATTGCAAATTGTGTAGACCCTGTTCAGACTGCTCCTCCAGGAGCTGCTGTCTGATCTGGGTCTGCACTGTTTGCATATGCCATTTTATCAGAAACTTTAGTCTATGAAATTTTAGGATATTTACCGTACTATTAATATATACGCACCTAAACTCTTTACCATACTTGTCCATTTCACTACCTGAAAATGTTTCTAAAATTGCCGGAGGCATGGCAAACAAAGTTCAGACCCTGATCAGATCCCACATTCTGCAGCATCAGAGATAGATCTACACTGTTTGCTCAGGCCTGTTTGTCCAAATATGGGTAAATACAGGACCCCAAAAACATGTTGAAGATAAGTAGCATATGCAGATGAATATTTTTGTAATTTCTCCATGAATACATGTTGTGGCTGCTCATTAGAATCTCTTCATAACTACAGATAAGAGGGGGTATCCACATAATATTTTTCTTATTTCTCGATGAAAACATATGTTGTGGGTACTCATTAGAAGCGCTGGTACCCACAACATATGTTTTTATTGAGAAATAAGAAAGATATCAGCAGTTTTCAGATGAAAAAAGTGCCTTATCTGTTGCTATGATCTCTTCATTGATTCTTTTCCTTTGAGTACCTACAACATATTTTTTTGTTGAGAAATGAAAAATTATACCAATACTGTTTGGCTAAAAAAATATACCGTTCTTCAGATATGCATGCTAACAAACCCACATAAGCACTTTACATGTTATGAGGGCATTTTTCCAAAAGCAGTAAAACTGTTCAGGTCTTTTGAGTACTGCATCTTTTCATAAAAAACCTTGAAACTAGGAAGTATTCACCCACATCTGAGCTTGTTACATAAAAGACTGACCCGGAAAATGAAACCGGAAACTTCTGCATCTGCTATTGCCGATCTGTTTACCTTACTATCTCAAGTTCAGTGTTTTAGCTGCTAACAAATCTTTTATTCAAAACTATCACTAATCAAATGGGTGATAGTGATGGTGGTAGATTGTTTTGTGTGTGAGATGGTGGTGAGGGAGTGAGACTTTTAGTGTTTGAATGCTAGAAAGTAAGGATCCTTTTCAGAAGCTTTGTTCTTCAGTTCCTGTTTTCAACAAAAGTTGTAAACAAAACAGTCTTGGCAAAATAGGTTTACCAGTGCCTGATCTGGCAGTTCCTACTTAAGATAGACTCAAACAGTGTGGTATCATTTTGTGACCATGACCTGTATTTCATGGTCTAATGACTTAAGTACTTTTTATGTCAACTCCAGTGTTTAGCTCCATTTTTGATGAACTTTAAAGACATATAATCATCAAACATGGTGATGTTAACATTACTGCCTAATATGGACTGGAATAGTGTAACATCATTTCGAGGGTTGAGCGCAAGACTGGCGTAAGTCAGATAGTTGTTTTTCCCCAAACCTAATCTCCTCACCATGAAGGCGTTATGAAGATTACAACATTTCTTTCTGTAAACAATGAAAATTTAGGTGCCATTGCTCGTATGAGCAACGGCACCTAAATTTGCATTGTTTACAAAGGGGTCCAAGTTGCCCCTAAACAAGGGTTTCAAAAATATGTTTGAGTTACCATAGATGAGTGTTAATCATAGTGCCAGGAAGCAAATGGGAATGATTCAGGGATCTTTTCGATCTTTTATAAAATAATGGTATTTTGAGTCTACTCATTTGAATTGCCTCAATGAGGCAATTCTAATGAGTACTCACAATGTACATTTTCATGGCAAAATCAGAAAATTTGCCTTAACCCTTGTCCTGCTGAACCTGGATATACCCTGCCTTTGCAAAAAAATGTGTTTATAGCCTACCATTTCTTCATACCAGGAGTGATTATGATTTTCATGGCATCCATTAACTCATTTTCACTGTATATTGATAGTAATCTGACAAAAAGCTAATTAAATCTAATTGGCAGTTAATTTACTGATAATTGTGATATTCAGCTTCCTGTTTTTATCTTTGAGTTGAAGCTCTGTAGTCTGGATGGCGTGTGCATGTTATTGTTTCAGGCTATTACATTTTGATCTGATTAATTGGGTTGGAGAGTAATTAACTAATACATTTGAAATGGGCCACTCTGAGTGAAATGATTTTGCCAGGCATATGTTCATTTGTTTTGTTGCTGGGGAAGGCCCAGATCAGCATAAGCACTCGGACAATCTGATCAGGGCACTCACTATCCACAGAAGTTGACGGTCTGGGCCCAATTGTTCAAAAAGCATCATTAGCTTAACAAGCTCGTTAGTGGTCAAAATGTTAACTGTTTTAGTAAGTACAATATCTTATTCATGTGAGTATGCAAATGCAAATTCTACTCACATTTTTTTCAGCAAAAATATTAGCATATATTTAATGATCAAAGTTTTAACAATATGTTAACTAACAACATTGTTAGTTTTGAACAACTGGGCCCTGGTGGATATAGGTAGCCTGAATATTCCTGTTATCTACTGCCACCCACAAAAGCAAACACACACGCGCACACACACACACACACGCATGCATGCACGCATGCATGCACGCACACACACACACACACACACACACACACATGGTAAATAAAGGGGTCATCAAGAATCAAGAATCAAGAGCTGTGTTAATATTAGATGTCTGCAGTACCAAATTATTTTTCCATTACAAGAGTTTATTCACTACAAGTTTGTTTGACCAGAAAAGTGTTGTTTCTGGCATTTTCTTGTAAAAAACTCAGTAGCTGAACCTGTTAAAGTTATTAATGAGGGTGGTTCTGGGTGATAGGAGAGTAAAGTAACCATAGTATAAATCAAACACCTGTCATCTCGGCAGGAGATAGTTTATGTTTTACATCATGTTTACCACTTTTACCCCAAGTACACCTCCACAATCTTTGTATAACACTGTTGCTGAGATTCAAAGCTACCATATTTACCCTAAGTATTGGGACACCTTATCTACTTAACAACTTGCCCTAAATTTGAAGTAATCCATTCTACTCCCAGTTGATGTGTTTAAAATATTGCTGTATGTATGGCAAACAGTGTACACCCTGATCAGACATCACATTCTGTGATGTCTGATTGGGATAAGCACTGTTTACAAAGGCCTATCTGTCCCAATACTTAGGATTAGTATGGTAAAACTGTGTTAGCAAAACAATCATGTTGTTTTGTGTTGAGGTTTTACGGCCCAGTCAACCCAATGGGGTCATGTCGAGCGCGGTCAGTTTACCTAACCACATGTTTACTGGGCAAGCTTAGTCCTCTAAGCGGTTAACCAGTACTGTGCACATTCTTTCGCCAGAAACTGACAACTGCCCTTCTTGAATCAGCGGAAGGGAGAGAATGACCGTAGAAAATATTTCATGATCAATCTCCACGAAAGAATGTTGCCGCAATCATGTTGTATCCAAACAAAAGTGTATAGATTCTATAGAAAAATGACCTTTTATGGTAATTTTTCTATTTAATCCTATACATTTTTGTTTGGAGACAACAATTTTGGGGTCTTTCTTTAAACTGTCTTATATCAGACTCTGTCTTATAATGAACTGTCTTATTCAGTGTATTCGGATATACAGGCATGTGCAAACAATATAGACCAAGATCAGATACCGCAGAATGCTGCATCTGATCAGGGTCTGCACTGTTTGCCACTCATCCACCAGTTTTTACACACATCAGCAGGTACTAAAATGAACTTGTTAAATATTTAGGACAATTATGGTAAGGAGTTAAGATAGTTGAATACTTAAGCATCATAATGATACCTTCGGATACCAGCAATTAGTTAGATCAGCCTGGTCATTTGCGCAGTATGATCAGAATGTTCACAGGGCATATCGGATAGCCAAGGATGCAGTTTCTCCATGCGGAAAATGAAGACTGATCAGACTGCATGGATATGTAGGCTGATTTCAGTCTTCATTGGCACACATGTTAGAAGGTATGTTTTCTCATACTGCGGCTCATTTAGGGTAAATACAGTATAATCCAGGTGGGAGTAGAGTGCGATATTCATCAATATCTTAGTGCTAGGTAAGACAAAATTTTTAATCCAAAAACATCAATATTCTTCTTATTTCTCGTTTAAAACATATTTTGGGGATACTCATTCGAATTGCCTCAGTGAGGTATTCTAATGAGTACCCACAACATACATTTTATGGAGAAATGAGGAGAATTTTTATCTGGATTCCTTTCCTATCTAGATATATGAATATATTTGTTAGTTTCTCCAGAAATCTCTAATCATTTACCAGGTTAGCTCATAAATAGAATTTGGTTTTGATTCAAGAAAAATAAAATAAAATCAATAGTAAAAGAGTTGTCAAGAAATATCAAATAAAATACAAAGTAAAAGAGGTGGAGAAATATCAAATAAAATACATAGTAAAAGAGTTGTCAAAAAAAAAAAAAAAATAAAATCCATTGTTAAAGCATTGTCAAGAAATATAAAAAAAAATAATAAGAAAAAGAGGTCAAGAAATATGAAGCAAAATGCATAGTAAAAGAGTTGTCCATAGTAAAGACATAGAAGATAACATCCATAGTAAAAGAGGTGAAGAAATGTAAAATAAAATACAAAAAAAAAAAAAAAAATGTCAAGAAATATAAATAAAGTTCGTAGTGAAAGGGTTGTCAAGAAGTAAAAATAAAATTCATAGTTACAGGGTTGTCAAGAAATATCAAATAAAACCCTCAGTTAAAGAGGTCAAGACATATAAAATAAAATAAAATCCATAGCAAAAGAGTTGTCAAGAAATATAAAATAAAATAAGAAGAAAAAGAGGTCAAGAAATATGAAGCAAAATGCATAGTAAAAGAGTTGTCGAGAAATATAAAATGCAATTCATAATTTAAGAGTTGGCAAGAAATATCAAATAAAATCTGCAGTAAAAGAGGTCAAGACATATAAAATAAAATCCATAGTAAAAGAGTTGTCAAGGAATATAAAATAAAATCAATAGTAAAAGTGATGCCAAGAAATTGAAATGAAAGTTCCACTTCCGCAATTCCACTCTACCAAGGGTGTGTGTCTGAAGTTCTGCTTTCCCACTTCCACTCTACCAAGAATGGTAGTCCGAAGTTCTGCATTGCACATTGATCATGAAATATTTTCTACGGTCATTCTCTCCCTTCCGCTGATTCAAGAAGGGCAGTTGTCAGTTTCTGGCGAAAGAATTTGCACAGTACTGGTTAACCGCTTAGAGGACTAAGCCTGCCCAGTAAATGTGTGGTTAGGTAAACTGACCGCGCTCGACATGACCCATTGGGTTGACTGGGCCGTAACACCTCAACACAAACAAAACCTCCGCTCTATCAGGGGTGTGTGTCCAAAGTTCTGCTGCTGTATTCCCGTTCTACCAGGGATGACAGTCTGAAGTTCCGCTTCTGCTCTTCCGCTCTGCCAGTGGTGTGTGTCCAAAGTTTCACTTCCACACTTACGCTCTTCCAGGGCTGTGTGTCCCCCCCCCCCCCCCCCCACACACACACACACACACACACACACACACACCCATTTCTTATAATTCTTATAATTTTTGTGCTGTCTTACATAAAGGATGACCCACAGATTTTATCTTTAGTATTGGGACTTAACCCTTGTCCTGCTGAACCCGGATATACCCTGCCTTTGCAAACAGTGTAGATCCAGATCAGTTTGCCATTAAGTAAGTGAATTTATAGCAACAATCCAGATCAAGTAATCTGATTGGCTGAAAATTAAAAATGGGTGTGGCTTCTTAATTTATTCAGCAGGACAAGGGTTAACTCTTTACCATTCTTGACCTTAAAGATAAAATGTCTATTGTACTTCCTGTTGATGTGTTTAAAGTATTTCTGGAAGACTGACAAACAGTGTAGACCTTGCTGCTGCATCTAATCTGTGTCTACACTCTTTGCTCAGGCTTGTCTGTCCCGATGCTTAGGTTTATTTGATTTCCCCTATTTGAAATGTCCAAGTTCTAATGATGCTTTTATTTGTTGAACTTTTGTGATATTTTATTCTTTCTGTCATGTCATAAAATCCAGCACTGTTGTAAATAACCCATTTATGCCTAGTATCCCCCAAAAGGGACATTGGCAAATAGTGTAAACCCTTATTATCTGATACCGGACTACACTGTTTGCATTAAATACAGGAATTTCTATAAAACATACTAGTAATAAAAAAACACACAAAAAAAACAGACACCTCTTCTGTTGCAAATGGACTTGTACGTACAGTGACTTGATGAAGAAGAGTCCACTCTGCATAAATGCGTTAACCCATTGTATACTGAATAGACTCTCCCACACTATATAATGAAAGAGTTCAATTTCAGTTTAAGGTACACCCGGCTATGAAATTAACATATCCCTTGAAAAAAAAATGGCTAAACTTTATGCAAACAGTGGTGATCTGGGTATGCACTGTTTGCCAATTATCCTTTTACAGGTCTCCCGACTACAATGGGTTAATGATGCAGCATTGTGTTTGGTAGGTTTGTAGAATTTGTAAAATTTCTGCAGCTAATAGTAATGAACCTTAGTTTTCTATGGGTAAAATCAGCAAATGACAAATTGAAGATACCGTGTTCAACCTAATTACCACACTGTGCGCTTAGGTTTTTCAGAATTACTGGGAACACTCAGTTGTGGTAAAATATTTATCTACCTACTAAGGATACACTATAAAAAAGATTAGAAAGGGACTTATTTGATGATGACTATGCAATTTTTTCTTGTCAGTGCAATTCAAATGAGTACAACATATGCCTTTATAAAGAAGTAAAGAAGTACACTGGCTGTAATCTGAAGACTACCGAATTTCTTGACTGTGCGCTTATAGGGTTATGTGCGGTAATTAGATCAAATACGGAATTTATCTTATTTTTCCCTCAGAAAATGTGTTTGACAATTCATGCAAATTGTGTCCTTAAGACTTCTATTATTCTGCATGTTTTTCATTAACATTGTCTAAAAGTCTCTTTCTGTCTTGCTTTTTTCAGAGAAAGCTGCATTGCTGTACAAGATCTACTCTGCTATGTCCAGTGGCCAGTCATATTGCGGATGAGGTCAGGGCCAGAGGTTAAGTTGCCGTCATGCGATGAATCATTGCCCTCCAAATGGAACAAGTCAGAAATTTGTACAGATGCTAGTCTGTTTGAAAGGGACGAGTCAAAAGTCAGAAGTAAGAAAGTTGGTTTCGGGAGTATTCAGATGAATATCTTAACCTTGCCAGTTAAGATGCCACACCCACTTATAATTTTCAGCCAACCAGATTACATTCTGTATAGTCTGTATATAAAATAGGTCAGACTGTTTGATGTCTTACAGACAGTAAAAATAAACTATAGGTAGCACACATTCCTCATTGACGCCATCATTAATATTTATAATGGATCGTAATAAGTATTGGGACAGACAATCCTGTGCAAACAGTGTAGAAGCTGATAAGATGCTGCAGAATGCAGCATCTGATCAGGGTCTTCACTGTTTGCCACTCATTCAGCATTGTTTTAGACACATCAACATGTAGTAAAAGGGACTTGTTCAAATTCTAGGACAGGTATGGTAAGAAGTGAAGGTGTCCTAGTATTTAGGGCATACAGGGTACATAGAGACGAAACGCTCTTATTTTGTGATTAGGTAAACTGACCAGCTTGACACGACCCTAATGGGATGACTGGGCAATTAAATCTTCACTCAATCAATTAATATAGCTGTGTCATGAAAAACGAATGGTTACAGCATATGCGAACAGCAATGGTCCAGGTGAGCCTGCGCATCTGCATGGTCACGCCAGACCCTGTGCTGTTCACTCACATATTATAGCGAAGGGTAAACATCAGCCAAAGAATTAAGCATGTGGACTTGCAAAGGGGCCATGCATACACACTGTAAGATTGATTCAGTGGACTGTCAGAAGAACATTTTTGGGTTGATTGTTTACAATCGAGCCTAAGTATACATACACCAAAATTTTCTTTAAGGTTTTTGTCCATGTGATTATCACTGACCAGTGAAATCAAGCTACACGTTTTTACGAAATCCAGTAAGAGTTATTTATGGCCACATTATTCTTGTCACTGTCACGTGACGTCAGTGCAGTATAAAAATGGTTATCTGTAAAACCTAGACTGGGACATTTGCAAACAGTCCAGACCCAGATCAGGTGCCGTGTTCTGCGGCGTGTGATCTGGCTCTGCACTGTTTACTTAAATTACAGGAAGTTATGGGTTAAATGAAACAGTATTAAGTACCCGTTCAGGGCCATTTTCCCTGCCTACATTTAGAGACAATTGACATACCAGTGCTGTCAGTGCTTTGATTATAACAAGCGGTTAATACGTATCATTATTATTTAGGTGATTGCTATGTAGATCGGGGCAGATGGTACAATGGCACCATGAATGTGACTAAATCTGGTAAACCGTGTCAGCACTGGTCATTAAACTACCCACAGAAGCATAAGAGACAACCAGAGGTGTACAGAGAACTGGAAAACTCGGAGAATTTCTGTCGTAATGCGGGTTCAGAAGAGGAGTCTCCGTGGTGCTACATTAATACAAACAATCCTGGTGAACGCTGGGAACTTTGTGATATACCAGCCTGTGGTAGGAATTAATTTCACACATTGAGTTTGACCTTGAGCTTGAAATAATAGTAAAAGTCATTATGGTGGTAAATGTCCTAAAATTTTGAACATTTTGTGCTATATTTTGTTTTGCATGCATTTGTTTCCAAAATAATAAATAAAATAAATAAATGAAATGGTGGAATGGCAACACAGACTGCTCCTGTAGGTGCACTGTAGGCTGAATCTGCACTGTTTGCCATTTTGTCAGAACAGTGGGTGTACAAAATTATAGGACAGTTGCTGAAATACATGTAGTTTTATTAATTTTACATACACACACATCAAAAAGTATTCATTACAAAAATACGCCTATTCAAATGTATTGAGAATTTTACCACCAAAAAATGAAAGTTTTCAAATGAAAAATTCTGGTAGTTTTCATATTTCTGCTCAAAACATAGATTGTGGGTACTTGTTAGAACTGCCTCGGCAAGGCAGTTCTAACAAGTACCCACACTCTATGTTTTTGAGCAGAAATAAGAAAATTAATGTATATCCCTGTAAACCCCAGTTTTACTGTATAAAAGTGGGGTTTAAGGGGGACAAAATTATATAGGCATGTTGCCATGATGGATATTTTCTTATTTCTCCACAAAAACCTTGTCGGTACTACCCACAACTTATGATTTTGCCGAGAAATATTAACTTGATACCCCTCTTATCTGGAGCTGTGCTTCAGACTTTGTATCACAAGGCCCCGGGTTTGAATCCTGCTGGAGGTGGAATTCAGCTCATGACTGTATGGTACTTCATTGCACAGAGCCTTTCATTATCATCCTTTTATTGTCTTCATATGACTTAAACAATGTTGAAATGGACGTAAAATGCTAAAACACCAAACCATCATCATCTAAAGCTATGCATATCATCTGTTTTTATGAAGAAAGAAGAAAAATATCAGCATTTTTTGGCTGAAAAAAAATCTTATCTAAAGCTACCGAAAATTTATGTCTGCTGATATTTAAATTTATCAGGTTAAAGGTTAATAGATATGTATTCATAGTTGTTTATTACCCAGGGAAAAAAGCTGACAATATAAACTCTGGTATCTCACATTATCAGCCTGTCTTCTGATAGGGCAGATAGCATGGAACTATCCCTGATTTTCATTTGATTTGTGGAAAAATTCTCCAAGTTTACATAAATTCATGTCAAATAGTTTAGATAGTAATTTAGGCCTGTCAAACTGTTACAAATGATTGCCTGTAACTGACTTCTCAGGAAAGTGCAATTCAGATAACCTGAACGATTTTACTTTTATCATAGTTTTCTACTATCCATAAACATGGCATATGCAAACAGTGCAGACCCAGATCAGACTGCTCCTGAAGGAGCAGTCTGATTAGGGTCTACACTGTTTGCCATTCCACTAAGTATTCTAAGAGATTATTCTAGAATGTCTTAAAATTTCTTACACCAAAACTGCTTACGAAATGGCATATGCAAACAGTGCAGACCTAGATCAGACTGCTCATGAACAGGGTCAACACTGTTTGCCATTCCATTAAGTATTGTAAGACACAACTGCATAAAAAGCAAAATTTAAGCCAAAATGGTATGGAATAAAGTTTTTTAAATTAATTTTAGGACATTTACTGTAGATAAAAATTTGAGCCAGGTCATGAGAAAAAGTGTCTTTGGGGTATAGTGGAACAGTGAAGAGCCAAATAAGCCGGCAAAGCCTGACATTCTGATCAGGACATTCATGTACATTGATACATCTCACATTATCCAGTTATTCTATTAGTGGAGAGCAAAGTTCCACATTAGACTTTGCAGCTGTGCAGGCCGATAACTCCTTACCATACTTGTCCTAAAAATTTCAGCAAATCCATTTTTCTATTTGTATTCCTGAATAATAGCTGGATGAGTGGCAAACAGTGTAGACACAGATCAGATGCCACATTCTGTGGCATCTGATCTTGGTCTACACTGTTTGCTGAGGTATTTCCGTCCAAATACTTGGGGTAATACAGTGTGTTTTTTCAAACCAAAATGTCCCACGACATGACCCCATTGGGTTGACTGGGCCGCAAAACCTCAACACAAACAACACAAAAACAAACCAAAAAGTTAAGATTCTTTTCTTGTTTCTCAGCTTAAACATATTTGAGGGTACTCATTGTTTTCGTCAAGAACTAAGAAAAATATTTATCAGGACATACCTATTATTTAGAGCTATATAGAATTTGCATATGCAGTTAGGTTACTTTCATCTTGCTCACTCAGAAGCAAAGAAATAAAATATTTTTGTTTGTTTCAGATTCTGCTGTATATGACGAAGACCTTGACACAATGTCATGGCCGACAATACTCATCATCACTGTTGTGATAGCCGTTGGTGTGTTTGGTATCGCCGTTATTGTTGTTATGTCTTTCTACATTATCTCACGTAAGAAGAAAACCATTCAGTACAAAAATACGCCTCAAGACGACCTTGAAATAGACATTGAAAAACTGCCAGCAAATATGTCATACCACCGTGTTGATGAACCAATCCGATTGAATCCAAAGCTTGAGGCATATGAATATCCAAGAAATGATGTTGTGTATATTCGAGATATAGGACAGGGAGCATTTGGTCGTGTTTTCAAAGCTAGAGCACCAAATTTGACAAAAGGGGAGGAAAGTACCTTAATAGCAGTTAAAATGTTAAAAGAGGATGCATCAGAAGACTTACAGTCGGATTTTGAACGAGAAGCTTCATTGATGGCAGAATTCAACCATCCAAATATTGTTAAATTTTTAGGGGTATGTGCAATAGGTAAACCTATGTGTTTATTGTTTGAATATATGGGTAAAGGGGACTTAAATGAATATTTACGAATGTGTAGTCCTGAGCAGTATACTGTGAGAAAACACAATACGTGTCTTGATATTTATGATCAAGAAGTTACGACTTTAGAATGTGTTGATCAATTACATATATCAAGACAGATTGCTGCCGGGATGATGTATCTCTCGGACAAAAATTATGTCCATCGAGACTTGGCAACGCGGAACTGTCTCGTGGGCAATAATCTTCAGGTAAAAATCTCAGACTTTGGTCTTGCTCGTAGTGTACATAGAATAGAATATTATAAAGGAAGTGATAATGATGCAATTCCTATAAGATGGATGCCGTTAGAATCTATTTTATACAATAAATTCTCCATCGAATCAGATGTGTGGTCATTTGGTGTGCTTTTATGGGAAATATTTTCATTCGCTCTTCAGCCATACTATGGCATGACACATGAGGAAGTGGTAGAATTCCTAAAGGAAGGAAAATGTCTTGTTTGTCCAGAAAACACACCTCAACAAGTTTATGACCTTATGAAAAAATGTTGGAATAGAAAACCAAATGGACGGCCCTCATTTCAGGCTTTACATAAGGCTCTGTGTTCACTTCATGATGAACTACTGAAAAAGAAATTGAAAGAAACAAACTCCGTATAGCATACCATATTTACCATAAGTATTGGGACACCTTATGTACTTAGTATATTTGTCCTAAACTTTGGAATAGTCCATTCTGCTACCTGTTGATGTGTCGGAAATATTGCTGTATGTATGGCAAACAGTGTAGACTCCAATCAGACTGCATTCTGATCTGGATCTACACTGTTTGCAAAGGCCTATCTGTCCCGATACTTAGGGTTATTATGGTCATTAGCATTTTCAGGACAATGATAAGACACTTGTTTTTACTAAAAAAAAGAGCATCTTTTTTTTTTCTTCTGTTTGAAAACGTGTAGCATATGCCTATTAGAATTGTCTTGGTGAGACAAATCTAATGAGTGTGGTTTTATGAAGATGTAAGAAAAACTGGATTCATGTCTTTTCTAGAGACTGGTATTTAAAGCACAACCTGAGAAAATATGCCAGGCAAAGGCTCCAATCAGTCTGTGCATCAGTAATCTGATCAGTCTTTGCCGTGAGCCTGGCCCCAAGGTTATAAAACTTTTTTCATGCTCAACTCAGCTGAGCATGAGATTTTCTCTGCTAATAAATATGAAAATGCCAACAATAGTTGGCATTTTCATATTTATTAGCAGAGAAAATCTCATGCTCAGCTATGTTTAGCAACAAAGAATTTGCAATTGTTATTTTAGATTTATTAGCATGACAAATTTCATGCTCAGCTGAGTTGAGCATGAAAAAAGTTTTATAACCTAGGGGCCCAAAGAGACTGGATCCTTGCCTATCTACAGGGAGCCCAGTGAAGACCTGAATCAAACTGCACAGATAAATACCATAGCTCTAGATCAGGGCCCAGTTGTTTAAAACTTAGTGAAGTTGTTAGATAATGTGATTTCTGTCTTGAAATATGGCAAATACATTGATATTATTGCTGAAAAATGTGAGTAGCTTTTGCATTGCAAAAGCTACTCACATTTGTGCCGCAAAAATATCAATGTGTTTGAAAATACCTAAGCAACAACAGTTAACAAGTTTGTCATTAACGAGCTTGTTAAGCAGATGATGCTTTAAAAAACTAGGCCCAGGCTTTTTTTTTTTTTAACCGAAAAGTACAAATTTTTACTTATTTCTCCATGAAAACATAATCAAGCTGCATCTAATGAGTACCCACAATATATGTTTTTGTTATCCCAACTTAACAGAAGCTATGTAAACATGCCAATCTGAGCTGATATGTCATACGGTGAGGTCCTCATCTTAGGGTTCTTTTTTTTTTTTTTTTTTTTTTTTTTTGTACCACAGACACTGAATTTAACCCTTAAAGCGCCAAGAAAAAACTGCATCTGAAAATGTTGTCTGTTTATGTCGTCTGCTAAATATTCTTGCAGACTTTTCCAACCTATTTTTGCATGCAGGCAAACAGTGTGGATCCTGATCAGACTGCTTCTAAAGGAGCAGTCTGATCTGGGGCCACACTGTTTGCAGAAATAACTTTTAAAGTGACCGGCAGAAGACAAAGCAGACGACAATAGTTGTGACTGGCGCTTTAAGGGTTAACAGGTTCAACACAAGAACTTTTTGTATTTGTAGAATTTGGGATATTTAAATTGTTAGGTGAAATATTGGTGGTGAAGTGTTAACTAGTTTTGATCTTTAATCTCTAGCACTCTTTGGGTAACTCTTCTGCTGATTCAAGAAGGGCAGTTGTCAGTTTCTGGCAAAATAATGTGCAAAGTACTGGTTAACTGCTTAGAGGACTGTCTGCCTAGTAAAACTGTGGTTAAGGTAAATTGACTGGCTTAACATGACCTTAATTGTGTTAACTGGGCTGTTAATTTCTAAATTCAATAAATTCTGCAGATGACAGATCCATATTTTCTCATTTTTTCACCCAAATTAGGGTTTGACATGTCTCCTTAGGAGAAAGTTTGCATGAAATGTCAAACCCTATTTTCTGGGAAAAATAGGAACAAATTGGTAGCTCAAGATAAGGGGTATCTTGATAAAATATTTCTTATTTCTCAAAGAAAGACAAGTTGTAGATACTTATTAGAATTATCTCACCAAAGTGTTTCTAATGGATGTCCAAAATGTGTTTTCATAGTTATTCAAAATTATCACCTTATTTGAAGCTATAAACTCAGTTTATAATTTAATGACTAAAAAGACTAAAATGCTTTGCAAGAAATTGCTTGTTAATTTTTATCTCAGTTCTTGAAAATTATTTTTAAGAAATGGTCATTTAATTATTGATAAGAAAAAAAAAAAAAAAAAAATGAATGTCAAAAGAGCATGGTACAGTGGACCATCTTATAATTGCTGTCCAAGATTCTCCAAGAATTTCAGAAATATTTTTTCTAGACGCAAGGCACTAAAGTCCTTTTACTCACATAAACCCCATTTCACATGCAACAGGGGTGGAGGGCGACTCATTATTGTCAGCTGGAATCACATTGGTGTTGGCATGACAGTTTCTTGTGTGCAAGATATCTCTTGAACTGGGCAGCAGATTTTCATCAAATTTGCAGGCAATATCATTTGGACATGTTTGAGCTGATTAGACTTTGGTGACCTTGACCTCATTTTGAAGGTCACAGTACTCTGAAGATTATAAAATTTTAACCCTGAAGAGCTTGTATGCATGTTGTCACCTGAACCAATTTATGGATTTTGGTCAAACCTGAATAGGTACATCACTGGGATAGTGTTAAGAGTTGTTTAGATTTTGGAGAGCTTTACCACATTTTCAAGGTCAGCATGTGACTTAGAATGTTAGAAATGTGGGGAACAACTGTTCTGCGAAAACAAATTTCTAGTTCAAATGGTGTCTGCTGAATTTTTGACCCAGGCTGCTTCAGCATTCGAGGTTTCAACTTTGTGTATTATTTGGAGCTTGTTTGCTAAAAATGTCACATTTCTAGTTTAATTATTTATTGAAATTCTTTGAAAATCCTATACTGAAGCCATGTCAAAAAGCTGCTTGTTTGGGAACCAGTGTTGACCCAGATCACACAGCTCCAGATAAGTACCTATAACATACGTTATCTAGAGCTAATGTGTAGTATGCTGGGTAATAATTTCAGCAGATGGCATTTTGAAATATTTTTTTGACAAAATAGGTTTTGACCTTTCATGCAAATTGTCTCCTGAGGAGACAATTTGCATGAAATGTCAAAGCCTATTTTATCAGAAAAATATCATCTTGTGGTCTGCTGAATTAGCCATGAGAGTGGTAAAGGTTAAGTATTGGGATAGACAAGTCTGAGCAAATAGTATAGACTCAGACCAGATGCTGCAATCTTCAATGCTTGATCAGGGTCTACAATGTTTACCACTCATCCAGCAACCATAACTCTAGATAAGGGCAGGTAACAAGAAAATATTTTTTCTTATTTCTCCATAAATACATGTTGTGATTATTCATTAGAACCACCTCATCAAGGTGCTTCTGATGAGTACCAACAATCTATGTTTTTGTGGAGAAAAAATATCAGCAATATGTGGTTGAAAAATGCATCCCATCTGGAGCTGTGCAACAATTTTAAGAAACGTCAACAGATAATGAAATTGACTTGTTCAAATTTTAGGACAATTAGGCTAAGGAGTTAAGGTATCCCAATATTTAGGGTACATATGGTACCGATTCACGTGACATGGATTTGTTGAAGCTCAATCATTGTGATGCATTTTATACTTCAATGTCTCATACATTGCAACATCATGGGAATACATGTCATTGTCATAGCAACCATACACATTATGTCAGAATCTCTGCTGGTACTTTAACCCATTTTAGTTAAGGGTAATCAGCAAACAGTGCAGACCCAGATCAGATGCCGCAGAATGCAGCTTTTGATCAGGGTCTACACTGCTTGCAGTAAAATACAGGAATTTCTATAATACACAGTAGTAATAAAAACTAACAAGACACCCTGCTATTAGAAATAGACCGGTCCAAAGAGTTGCGATGGAAGAGTCCACTTAACCTTTATGGGTTAAATCAAACAAGCCAGAATGTAAAAATGTACCTCTGAGCATGTCCACCCCACAAAGACCTTATCAGCCTGTGTGTATTGCCAGTCTGCTTGAACAAACCTTGGATCCTCTGCTGTTGGCAGAGCAGCCAGTGAAGACTGATCAGACTGCACAAATGTGCAGGCTGATCAGACTCTTTGTAGGCACATGTCTGAGGCATAGTTCTTGATAAAATACTTTTTCAATCCCAAAGTATTAATATTTTTCTTATTTCTCCACGAAAACATATGTTGTGAATATTCATATGAAGCACTTCAGTGAGACGCTTCTAATGAGTACCTACAACATATGTTTTTTGTGGAGTAATAAGAAAAATATATACCTGGGCCCAGTTGTTCAAAGTGTCGTTAGCTTAACGAGCTCGTTAAGGGTCATTTCGTTAACAGTTTTAGCGGATTCAGTATACAATATTCTGATATTTTTTGCTGAAAAAATGTGAGTAGCTTTTGCATTGCAAAAGCTACTCACATTTTTTCAGCAAAAAATATCAGCATATTTGTGTATCACTCAATGTAAATTTTAACGAATCGTTAACTAACAACATCGTTAGCTTTGAACAACTGGGCCCTGATACTCACTCTTCTCTAGACCTATGTGAGGTACATCCTTTTGATCTTGTTGCTCATATGTCTGAAGCAAAAGAAAAAAAGGTACTTACAACCTGTGAGCATGGGAACTAAGAAAATGTACAAAGTGTCATATGTGAATATTGACAAACCAGTGCATACCATATTTACCTTAAGTATTCAGACACCTCAACTCCTTACCATACTTGTTCTAAAATTTGAACAAGTAGTTTAGTACAGTTTACTACCCAATGTTGTGTCTAAAAATTGCTGGATGAGTGGCAAACAGTGTAGACCCTGATGAGATGCCGCATTCTGCGGCATCTCATCTGGGTCTACACTGTTTGCTCGGGTCTGTCTGTCCAAAATACATACGGTAAATATGGTGTATTCCTGTTATAGCCCCAGGTAAGGGTATTCAGAAGATAATTTCTTTTACTTGTGCATCAAAACATATTTTGTGGATTCTCTTTGGAGGGGAGGCCATTCCAGTGAGGACCTACAAGGTATGTTATGATGCACAAGGTGGAGGACCTACAAGGTACATTTAGTGCCAAAAGTATATATACATATATATACATTTAGTGCCAAAAGTATATATACATATATATACATTTAGTGCCAAAAGTATATATACATATATATACATTTATTGCCAAAAGTATATATACATATATATACATTTAGTGCCAAAAGTATATATACATATATATACATTTAGTGCCAAAAGTATATATACATATTCTCTCTTACACAATACAACATGTCATACCCAGTGTTTGTGCCAGTTTTCAAAATCCTAGGTCCAGTAGTTCCGGAGAAATCTTTGATGGCAAAAAAAGTTTACAAACACACAAATATTGTTACAGAAAAGACAAAAGCTATAAATGAGAGGCATTTTGTAGGTTATTTTTGCTGAGCTCATAATGGTTTTCTTATGATGTTGCAGTGTTGTATTTATGCTATATCATCTCATACTCATGTTTTTGTTCAGATTGTCTCATATTTTATTGTTAACAATTTTAATGTATCATATATATTTTGTTAGCTTGTTATGAAATTAGTCCATTTTACGCTAGTTTGCACCACTGATGTAATTATTTTAATGCATTCTGTTCAGTCATTACATACTAGACACTTCATGACAAAACCCATCCTATGCCATTCCAATGTGTCTGCAGGTCCATATGGTTAGAGTTCCTGACTCATAACATTATGGCACTTTATTGTACTGGGCCTTTCGTTATCAGCCCTTCATCATTTGATATGACTTAAATAATGTTGAAAGATATGTAAAACTTCAGACATTCTAACATATTGTTATATTTTTCCTAGAAAATAAGCCTATTCATTTGAAATATAAAACAATGCTTGACATTTCATGTGAATTGTCTGCTTGCAGACAATTCACATGAAATGTCAAGCCTTGTTTCTTGGGAAAAATGAAAAGAGTTGCCTGCTACATTTTTGAATGGCTCTTTAATTTTGAAGCAGAATCTGATCAGAGCCTTTTTTTGCACACTATTTCAATTCTAGAGAGCTTGTATGTCACGAGGCTCTGATCTGACTTTGCACCTGACATACAGAAGGCTATGGAACCAATGTTGAGAATGGCATAAGATAGGTTTTCCTTTGTTGTGGCTGATGTTTTTTTTTATCACCATAATAACTCTTTTAGTATTGGGACAGGCAGCCGTCTGATCAGGGTCCAAACTGTTTGTCACTCATCCAGCAGTTGTTCGACACATCAACAAGTTGTACATTTTAAATGAAGTTGTTTAAATTTTAGGACAAGTATGGTAAGGAGTTAAGGTGTCCCAATATTTAGCATAACGAAAACATACCTATTCAAATATAAAGAAAATTTCACCTCCAAAAACTGAAAATTTTCAGGTAAAAAACTCTGATATTTTTCATATTTCTGCTCAAAACATAGATTGTGGGTACTTGTTAGAACCGCCTCGGCGAGGCGGTTCTAACAAGTATCCACAATCTATGTTTTGAGCAGAAATATGAAAAGTAATGTATACCCCTGTAAACCCCAGTTTTACTATATAAAAGTGGGGTTCAAGGGGGTCAAAATTATATAGGCGTGTTTTCGTGATGGGGTAAAAATAGTATTTATTTAAAGAAAATGCCAGGATGAAAAACTTGCATGTCTGTTATAAGTTGTGTTGTATGTCTTCTCAAAGTGCAGTTTCTCTTTATAAGGTAACATAAATTTAACACTTTGCATGCTGGGTAAAAATTTCAGCAGACACCATTTTGAAATATTTTTTTCTTTTTTTTTTTTCCCTAGAAAATAGGATTTGAAACTTCATGCAAATTTGCATGAAGTGTCAGATCCTATTTTCTAGGAAAAAATAAGAAAAATATCATCAGTTTGTCATCTGCTGAATTTGCCTATAGCTGGTAAGTGTTAATAAAATATAAAGAATGTTATGCCGAGAAAGTGAGTTGGAGCGTTAAAATAAATATTTGAATGTTTATCCCACGGAAGACTGGAGAACCCTAAATGGGTAACTGGCAAATAGTGCAGACCCAGATCAGATGCCGCAGAATGCAGCATCTGATCAGGGTCTCCACTGTTTGCAATTAGTGCAACCATTTTTCTTTAGGAATAGCTATATCATATAGCCAGACATACCTAAAATCAAAAATGGACTCTTCCAGTATATAGTGTGAGAGAGTTTATTCAGCCTTTAATGGGTTATTATAATTCATTAATTCATAAACAACTTTGGAAATTATTCATTCTCTTATATGCTTCCTGTGTATTTACGATCTTTCAAAATCAAACTCTACCTGTGCAAAATTAATTTTCATTTCCTGTTTTAGGTACATAGGTATCACTAAAACAATAGTAAAATCACAAAGACAGAAATAAAAAAGGTTGTCACAAGAAAATATACTTATTTTTCATATTTCTCTGCGACATTTTTATATGCCAATGAAAACATGATAACTTATTAGGTCGTCTTGCTGAGACACTTCTTGTGAGTTTCCACAAAATATGTTTTTGTGGAAAAGTAAACAAAAAAAAAAAACGATTATTTATCTGGATACCCCAATATTTAGAACAAGAAATCATCTAATGGAACTCCCGTGCAGAAATTTGTTACCATATATGCAAAAAGATTTTCAAGAAACAAAATCTGTTAACTAGTGGTGTTACCTGCCAAATGTTAACCCTTAAAGTGCAAATCATGACTGCAGCAAAAACAACACTTTTAGTTTATTTTTTGTTTATTTTTCATAGAAAAATAAATCTTGACATGTCATATGAATTTTCTGCCAAACATAGGATTCTCATGAAATGTCAAGACTTATTTTCTGTAAAAAAATATAAAAAAAATATTAGAATAATCATCTGCTACAAATTTTGCTTGGCATTTTAAGTGTTTATTTTAGCTCTCAAACTATTATTTGTTTGCTTCTAGCCAAGTTATTTATTTTAGAGATTTGAAGCAGCAGTGAACAAGCATTTATCTGTTAGCAGAAGAGTCACGTAGGGAAGGTAACTCTGATAACAGAAATATTAGAATACTTGAGCCATTTCTCACAGAGTGAGGAAATTAAGAAAGATTAGAAATGTAAGGAATGGTCTTGTCATTATGATTCATTCAGTATGTAAACAAGTACATTCCATAGAAATGGCAGACCCATAGCACACTTAGGAAGCTGGGTTCCAGTGAAACAGCAGTAACCAGAGCACAAGAAGGAAACCTACCGTATTCGACCTAATTACCGCACATACCCCTATAAGGGCACGCACAGTCAAGCAGTTCTGTGGTCTTCAGATTAAAGCCAGTGTTCTTTTTGTCTACTTTCTTATAAAGGCATATGTTGTGGGTACCCATTTGAATTGATCGACTTTGTGGAATGCTCCAATGGTGCAGTCAAGACGGCCTTTGACATACAGGTTGATGAAAAGCGTGGGCCACCCAAAGCGTGGGCCTGGGAGGCCCAAGATGAAATGGAAACAGCTGACAGAGAGAGATTGCAGAGAGGGGAAGCTCTCGGCCATCAACCCTCATGATAGACATACCTGGAGATCTGGTGTGAGATCTGCCATGCGTGCAGCAAGCCAGCTATCTGGAAGGGGGCCCACTAGTGTGGATGTTGCCCCTGTACCTGCACGTTAATCAAAAATCTGATTATGATATATGAATGATGATGTCGATGGAAGTTCAAATGAGTACCCACAACATAATTATGCTTTCTTGAAGAAAATAGAAAAAAAAAAACAGAAAAAAAAACATCGCATAAACACCATCAGATAAGTGATTTGCTGATCTTGTTTTTAAAGCATACCTTTTATAAGTGAATACATATTTTACTACAAATTTTCCCAGTAATTTGGAAAAAAAAAAACCTGCACAGTGCGGTAATTAGGTTGAATATGGTAGTTCTGGTACAATAGCAAAAACCAATAGTATAATTAGGAAACTGGATTCCAGTGAAACAGCAATGACCAGAGCATAATATGGAAACAGTTCTAGTATAACAGCAAAGAAAAAAAGTATAATTTGGAAACTTGGTCTCAGTCTCAGTCCCAGTGTAACACCAAAGACCAATAGCACAATTAGGAAACAGAAAAGACCAGTGTCATAACTAGGAAACTCTGTTCCATTTTAACAGCAGTGACCCATAGCACAATTTTAAACTTGGTTCCAATGTAACCATTAGCACAGTTAGGAAACTTGGTTCCAGTGTTACCAGTATTACAGTTAGGAAACTTGGTAGTGTAACCAAAGCACTGTTAGGAAAATTGGTTCCAGTGTTACCAGTAGCCCATTAGGAAACATGTTTCCAATGTAACCAGAGCACAGTTAGGAAACTTGGTTCCAGTGTAACCAGTAGCACAGTTAGGAAACTTGGTTCCAGTGTAACCAGAGCACAGTTAGGAAACTTGGTTCCCATGTAACCAGAAGACAGTTAGGAAATTTAGTTCCAGTGTAACCAGAGCACAGTTAGGAAACTTGGTTTCAGTGTAATCAGTAGTACAGTTAGGAAACTTGGTTCCAGTGTAACCAGTAGCACAATGGGGAAACTTGATTCCAGTGTAAGCAGTAGCACAATTAGGAAACTTTCTTCAGATGTAACAGGCAAGACCCATTGCACATGGTTCCAGTGAATTATTGTCATTGTCATTATGCTTTATTCAGTTTGTAAAAAATACATTATGTTTGAAATGATAAAGACCTGTAGTTATAAAACTGGGTTCCGGTATAAACTGAACTTGCAAAACATTTTTGACATTTTTATGGTTGCTCGGATATACTGTGAGAATTAAAATCACCTCTCTAAGATATAGCCATAAGAGGGGTATCCACATAAATAGGAAAAAGGAAAGAGAATGATGTTATCTTCTGTGCCCAGTTGTTCAAAGCTAACAATGTTGTTAGTTAACGATTCATTAAAATTTACATAGAGTGATAAGCAAATATGCTGAAATTTTTTGCTGAAAAAATGTGAGTAGCTTTGCAAAAACTACTCACATTTTTTCAGCAAAAAATATCAGAATATTGTATATTGAATCTGCTAAAACAGTTAACGAAATGACCCTTAATGAGTTCGTTAAGCTAATGATGCTTTGAACAACTGGGCCCTGATTGCTAGTATTACCACTTTATAGGGTGCTGCTGTTGAGAAATAATAAATAAGTTAAAATCAAAGTTCATGGTTACTGACGACATTCAAGTTTTGCTGGCAGAGAGACAACAACATGTGAGTGAGTATACACCTATAACAGTAAAGGAATCTTTATATGAAAAAATATCAGTTAATTTTGGAAACCCTGCTGTCAATCATCTTCAGTGCTAAAGGATTTAAAAACAGTTATGATAAAATGATACCTAAGCTTAGATAAGGACAGGCATTTCATACACAGATGCAAAGAGAAGATAAGCTCTCTAGAAATGGAGATAAGAAAATGTGATTACTTTTAGACTTCCAAACTAAAGAATCTTTCATACATTCAAGTATATCAAATCTTGTTTTATCTTCTGTGAAAATTTATTATTGAAGACTCTGGAATCCAGGAAAAAAGAGTATTCAAAAAAATATTTTGATTTTTAATATATCTCCATGAGTATATGTGTTGGGATCTCATCAGAACCAACTCTTTGAGAGGAGTTCAATGAGGTCACAGGAAATAAGTTTTCAGGTAAAAATGAGAAGTCTCCTCAATAATGATAAACATTTAAAGTGATAAGCAAAATTGTAGCAGATAACATTCTAAATTTCTATTATTTTTCAGAGAAAATCAGATTTGGCTTTTCATGTAAATTGTCTGCTAGGCAGATGATTCACATGAAATGTTAAGCCTTATTTTCTCTGAAAAAATACCACAGAAAAATCAAAATGTTGTCTACTGCAGTTGCAATTAGCACTTTAAGGATTATCTAGAGCATTTAGATTATCAATTTCATCTTTCAGATTATACCACAAAAACAAAATAATGTCAAGCCTTATTTTTTTCTGAAAAAAAAAAATCAAAATGGCAGTAGTTGTGATAAGCACTTTAAGAATTAATCTGGAGCAATTAAACTATTAATTTCATCTTCCAGATTATACAGCAGAAACTGAAAATAATTATCTTAATGTGAAATTGATGTTCTCAATTGATAGACAATCATAGACACTGAGAATGTAGTTGAATCTGATATTTGAAAGGAAAGTTAAAGTTTACTGCTCTGTAGGCATATTCAGCAGTGGCAAATTGATAATAGTTTTCTTATTATCCCAGAAAATAGGCTTTGACATTGCATGCAATTTGTCTTCGTACTAAGAAGACAATTTGCATGAAATGCCAAAGCCTGTTTTCTGGAGAAAAACAACAACAAAATAAAAACAAAAAAAAAAAAACAAGAAAAATATTTCAAAATGTCTTCTGCTAAAATTTTTACCCAGAGTGCTAAGCATTAATAAATGCTTGGGGAAAACTACCCATATTCCATTAACCCTTGTCCTGCTGAATAAATTAAGATGTCACACCCACTTCTAATTTTCAGCCAATCAGATTACTTGATTGGGATTGTTGCAATAAATTTACATACATAATGGCAAACAGTGCAGATCCAGATCAGTTGGCTTCTTTAGAAGCCAACTGATCTGGATCTACACTGTTTGCAAAGGCAGGGTATATCCGGGTTCAGCAGGACAAGGGTTAATGAACAGATAAGACCTGGGCCAATTTGCCCATCTGTGTGATATGGCTAGGGTTTTCACTTTTTTGTATTTTTATGTATTTACCATAAATATTGGGACACATTCACTCCTTACCATATTTACTGTATGTATTCAGACAGACAGGCTTGAGCAAACAGTGTAGACCCAGATGAGACACAGCAAACTGCAGCATCTCATCAGGTCTACACTGTTTGCCACTCAGCCAGCAATTTTTAGACACAACTTTGGGTAGTAAATCATACTTGTTCAAATTTTAGAGCAAGTTTGGTAAAAAGTTGAGGTGTCTGAATACTAAGGGTAAATATGGTATCTTAAAATTTGTGTAAGTCTATTTTACCACTTAATGATTTATCTGAAAACTGTTGGATGTGTGGCAAACAGTGTAGACCCTGATCAGATGCCACATTGTGGCATCTGATCAGGGTCTACTGTGTTTGCTTAAGCATGTCTGGCCCAATACTTTGGGTTATTACATTATGTTGGTAAATAGGAGAGACCTTTGTGCAGTGTAGCTTGATGAGGCGCAAGATCAGACTACTCAATCAGCCTGCGCATTCATGCAGTCTGATCAGAATCTTCACTGGGCACATTTTGGATAGCATAGGATGCAAAGTTTTTTTCATGCAGACAACAAAGACTGATCAGACTGTGTGGATGTGCAGGCTGATTTGGTGTACATATCAGAAGGTGTGTTTTCTGCCGTTGTGGCTCGAAAGTTTTCTGTTTCATCACAAAAACATACCAATATAATTTTGACCCCCTTAAACCCCACTTTTATATAGTAAAACTGGGGTTTACAGGGTATACATTATTTCTCTTATTTCTGCTCAAAAAACATAGATTGTGGGTACTCGTTAGAACCGCCTTGCCGAGGCGGTTCTAACGAGTACCCACAATCTATGTTTTGATCAGAAAAATGAAAAATATCAGATTTTTTTATTTGAAAACTTTCAGTTTTTGGTGGTGAAATTTTGAATATATTTGAATAGGCGTATTTTAGTAATGGCATATACAATATGGGTGTTTTCCACAAAGCATCCCCATTCAGTACCTCTGCATTATCTGCAAAATCAGAAAAAAAGAAAACATTAAAATGCGTAATTGTAGAATGCATGCTACGTTTGAAAATTTTAATGTCGTTTTAAAATTGTGATGTCTATACATACTGTTAAATATTATTTATTTTACATTCTGATACAAGAATGATGTAAATATCTTCACATAGAATTACCCTATATTGTAAAACAGGATGTAATTGTGAAAGGATAGAAGATGAAGCTCAATAAACACTATAAAATGACATTTATGAATGGTGTTGGCTTGGACCAGTCTGTTACTGCTTAGAATGCTGGCTAAAAAGATACAGTGAACAGTTGTTGTTTTTTTATTGTTGTTGTTTATATTTTGTATGCAGTCTGTTAATGCTTAGAATCTGGCTAAAAATTACATAGAATTTAAAAAAAAACAAAAACAAAAAGACTTTTTTTTTCCACAAAGTAGGGCTTAACTTTCATGCATGTTGTTAAAATTAAGACAACCTGGCACATTAAAATTTGTATGGGTTTATTTATTTTGCAAATATATATCTTCTGAGACAGAATTAGAAAACAAAAAGAAAAAAAAAGAAAGAAATGTGTTGCAAAATTGTCCTATTTTACAGTATTAGGCTTTTATGGTTTATTTGCAGATTTTTAAAGTTTGCTCCATAAATTCTCGCAAGAACATTTATGCAAACATCATATACCCAAAGCAGCTTGTGCACTCACACATGCTGTCCAGGGCCTGTTATTTGCTATTTATGGTATTTACCCCATGTATTGGGGATACCTCAACTCCTTATCATATTTTTTCTAAAATTTGAAAATGGCCTGTTCCACTACCCACTGATGTGTTAAAAATATTACTGGATGAGTGGCAAACAGTGTAGACCCTGAACAGATGCGCATTCTGCAGTGTCTGATCTGGATCTACACTGTTTGCTCAGGCCTGTCTGTCCCAATACTTGGGTTTATAGCAGTAAATTTCATAACTCTGGTGCTGTTCTACCAGAACAACTTATTGTCTCCATATTGTCAAGAAAAGTATACAAGGCATGCTGTAGGATAATAACCTTTACCACTTTACCACCCTATGGGCAAATTCAGCAGATGATAAATTGATAGCTTTCTTTTTTTCTTTTTTGTCCCAGAAGATAGGCTTTGACATTTCATGCAAATTTTCTTCTTAGAAGACAATTTACATGATATGCCAAAGCCTATTTTCTGGGAAAAATATTCCAGAATATTTTATGCTGAAATTTGTACTCTGCTTGCTAAGAATCAAAGCAGCTGTCAAAATTGTTATATATGACATTTTGATTTTTTTTTTTTTTTTTTTATGTTCCAGAAAAAAAAAAAAAAAAAATAGGCTTGCTGTTTCATGTAAATCATCTGCTAGGCAGATGGTTAACTTGAAATACAATATCTTACTTTTTGTGAAAGATAAAAAGAATAAAAAAAGAATGTCATTCTGTTAAATTTTGAAAGGCACACAGACAGTGATTATCCAGAGTTCCTTTGCCTTATGGAGGCAAATTTAACAGATGGCAGATGAGGCATTTTTTGTTTTATTTATTTATTTATTTATTTTTTTTCAAAAAAAAGGGGGCTTACCATTTCATGCAAATTCTTTTAAGGGAAAAAATGCTTAAAACGTCTAGCCATTTTTAGGGAGGTGGGGGTGAGGAAATGAGAAAAGAATCTAAATGATGCACAACATGGGGGAAAAAGGCTCTTTACATGTGAACGGGGAAGGTCCATATTGGCGTGCGCATCCATGCAGTCTGATCTGGACATTCTTTGTCAACACATTCTTCAGTATCCATAGATTCTGGAAGCAGACAATGAAGATCCAGATCAGCCTGCATGAATGCACATGCTGATCAGGGCCTGCATATTCATGCAGGCTGATCTGGGCCTGCATTGTCCGCAGATTGCATAAAGGCCCTTTTAGTGCCGTGTGCATCAAATGTCATCTGTTGAGACATGCAAAGAGCTAATCTGCACATGCATAGATGTATGTCATTATTGCAGAATGGAATGTGCATCTTATGGCAAACCCTGTAGACTGATGAGATGGCTCATGATGAGTCATCAAGTCTGGCTCTACTTTGTTTGCAAAAGGATTTGTCTTGTTTAGCAGGGCTGAATGGTTTCACAGTTGGAGCAAAGATTATTGTAAGATATAACTGCATATATGTATAAAATTGTACATATAGATAGAACAAAGATAAAACCTCTGAATAAAATCTTACAAATGAATTTAATACTTTGTCATCATTGAAATCCTGCTTGTGAAAAAGGAGATGCCAGTTGTCACCAGTTTAGTGTTAGTGTATCTGTCTGTCCATTGGTCCATGGATACTTTGACAAGAAGTTCCTAGGTCTCAGTTTTTGTAGTGCAGTGACCTCAACCTAGACCTATCACTAAAGGTGATTAATACCCAACATCTATGTTTTTACACAATGAAATGGACAAAGTGCCAAGGACAGATAACCCTGTTAACCCATTGTAGACTGGAGACCCCCTAAATGGGTAACGCACAGTGCAAACCCAGATCAGACACCTTAATATGCGTTATCTGATCAGGGTCTCCACTGTTTGCCAAAATGTCAACCATTATTCTCTCTGATCTCTAAATCACATAGCTTGACATACCTGAAATCCAAATTAGAACCTTCAAATACATAGTGTGGGAGAGTTCCTTCAATCTACAATGGGTTAAAACTCGGAAAAAAATGTTAAATGCTCACTGCTTCTCATCATGATGATTGATCATTTTGTTCCTCCCAAGCTGGGTGAGAGATCTGTGTTTGGCATTGTCATCTATCTGTATCCACAGGTCCATCTCTCTGTCACAAGGTGCATCCTCACTATAACTTCAAACTACTGAAGATATTTGCACAAAACTTTGTGTAGGTCTAAAGCATGATCAGATGATGTGCAGAAAACAAAACATCTTATTCTATTTATTCTAGTTTCAATTTTAACAGAGTTCTGCCGCTTGGTAAATTTTTCATTTGGGATTTCGACCTGTTCTATCACTTTAAAACCATTGGAGGAATTTTATGAAACTGTATTAACAGAAAGCATCGTCAGACCATGTGCAGACAAGAACTGTTACTCCATTATCATTTTCGATGGAGTTATACACATTTATAAATTTTCCATGTATTTATGTATCCACTCCCAACTTAAAAATCCTTGAAGATATTTTCACAAAACCAGTGTGAACAGAATAAGAACCATTTTTCTATTTTCATTTTTGATGGAGTTCTGCCTCTTGTATATTTTTTGATATGGAACTTCTGTCCCTTCCATAACTTAAACAAGAAATTTGCCGAATGGCTATGTCGAGACTGCTATGGAGCTAAATGCACTGACTAAACATTGTTCAGCCAAGTGTGAAAAGTAGGTCAGGGTCAGTAACGGTTGATGGCAATGGGCAGCGTGCATCATGGCAATGTTAGTATGAAGTTTCATTAACCTAGAAGCCTTAGTTTGTTTGTGTTAAGGTTTTACGGCCCAGTCAACCCAATGGGGTCATGTCAAGCGCGGTCAGGTTACCTAACCACACTTTTACTGGGCAGGCATAGTCCTTTAAGCGGTTAACCAGTAATGTGCACATTCTTTCACCAGAAACTGACAACTGCCCTTCTGGAATCAGCGGAAGGGAGAGAATGACCGTAGAAAATTTCATGATCAAATCTCCACAAAAGAATGTTGCCGACCCGGCAGGGGTCGAACCCGCAACCTCCTGATCACCAGTTGGACGAGCATCCAACTGAGCCACCAAGGCCGGCTCTAGAAGCCTTAATAATGGTGTGAGAAATGGAGCTAAATGCACAGACTTTACATTGTTGACGCCGATGCCAACAATGACGCTAGAATGCGATACCTACGTCACTCTGGCTTGCTAAAGCAGTAAGGAAAAAACTGTTCTAGATAATTCCATGAAACTCGGTGCAAATACAAAACACCATCAGGTATTTTTCAGGGGACTTATTACCAATATAAAGCATCATCAGATAATGTGCAGACAAGAACCGAAACCCCATATACAGTTCTAAAAGACTTAAGTACAAAGGGCAGATAACCAAGCAATGTCACAGTATACTTTTTTATGATGTTTATACTCCTTCGTACCAAAATGAAATTGGTTTTGATGCTTACAGTATTAGCTGATGCACAGAATCAGGCTACATAGCTCTACTACTGTAGATACTCTAAACATTCGGACATCTTAATTCCTTACCATACTTATCCTAATATTTGAACAAGTCTATTTTACTACTTGTTGGTATGAAGAACCTGATCTGATGATGCTTAATTCTGCAGTTTCTGATTTGGGTCTACACTGTTTTTAGCTCACCTGAGCTATGCTCAGAATGAGCTATAGTGATCGCTTTTTGTCGGTCGCCGTCTGTCCGTCGATCCGTTAACACTTTCAAACGACAACTCCTCCAAAGCCATTAAAGCAATTTATCCCTAACTTGGTAAGAATGTTGCTTGGGTAGGGTCCTTTAAAAATAGCTAAAATTATAGTGATCTGCCTCTTGGTTTGATTGCCATGGCAACAGAAAACTCCCATAGACTTATAGTGAGAAAATGGTTTAATTTCATTTTCTCCATAACCAGTGAAGTGATGTGAAATATATTTGGCAGTTATGATCATTGGATGATTGTTTGTACCCAGCTTATGTGTTTTATGACCAGTGACGATTTTACTTGGTTGCCATGGCAACATTATATTAAAAAAAAAATGAATTTTTTAAATGACAGCTCCTCCAAAACCACAGTAAGCAGTGTTGCAAACTTTATTACTGCTTATGAAGAGTCAAAACGAGACTCCCATTTTCTAATCCGTAATGAGTTCTTTGTTTCCAAAGGCAATCTTTTTGATGGTTATTATATTTCTCTGCCCCTGTGCTGTTTACATATATAAAATCATGATATTGTTAAACAACTCTTCAGAAACCACTTAGCCATTTCTACCAAATTTCACACTGATCCTACTGTTGAAATGTGATTGAGAGTTTGTTCAAATGATCATGCTCCATTGACTGTCATGCCCACATAATCTTCAAAACTAAGAACTGCGTAAATGATTATCCTTTCATTAGTTGCAATGATAGGATTGGAAAAATGTTGCATAACGTCTGCATATCTGCAGTGGCTATGTCACTCAGGTGAGCAAGCCTCTTGTTCAGACCTGTCTATCCCAATGCTTAGGATAAATAATAATGGTACTTGAAGGCTGGTGTGAGTTTTTAAAGTGCTTAGCATGGATCATTCCTTTTTTCCAAGAGATTATCTTTAACCTGCAAAAGCTTTTTATGCAGCTGTTCATCAACTCTTGCATTATATTTAATGCTTAGCATGCTGGGTAAAATTTTCAGCAGGAAGTCCTGTTAAAATATTTTTCAGGATGTTTCATGCTGAAAATTATTTCCAGAAAACAGGATTTGACATTTTCTGCAAATTGTTTCCAAATGGATACAATTTGCATGGAATGTCAAATATTTTCTGAAGAAGAAAAAGCTATTTCAAAATGTTGTCTGCTAAAATTTTTACCCAACATGATAAGCATAAATGATACATGCTTTTAGAGCCCAGTTCCTGAGAGTATCAATTAATTTTCCAACTATGAACCAGTCAAGATGGGAACTGACCAGTCTATTTATTTTTCAACAGTGTTAATGGAATCACAGCTATGTCAACACTGAAGGTTCATTAAAAAGATATCAACCATCATGAACTGGACTTCTGGAACTGACCTGTCAGTCAGGGCCACTGGTTATAGATGATACAGATGACCTGGGGACACCTTACTCTCCTTGAAATAACAGATAAATGAAACTCATTCCATTGTTATTGCTTTCGGAACTGAATTTTAGTCTTTACCACTCTGGGCTTATTCAGCAGCTGACAAACTGGTAACATTTTTTCCAGGAAACAGGATTCAACATTTCATGCAAATTGTCTTGTTTGCCTTGGTGATATGTCTTGGCATTCTGCAGTGTCTGATCTGGGTCTGCACTGTTTGCCAATTACCCTTTTAGGGGTTTCCAGACTACAATGGGTTAAGATTGTTTTAGCCTTTGGTTCTTGGGTGTGATATACCTGCATGTGGCTCAGTACTGGCCTCACCTGGAAAGTCTAAGGTGATTGATCATCCTTTCTCCAATACTGGATTTACCTGGAGAATCTAAGGTGGGTGATCTGTCTATCATTGTTTTGTAGACACCTGATGAGCTGCCTGATTCTAATAACAACAAAACCTCTTCTCATCAGAACCACTTCAAAAGATGATTAATTACACACATACAAGCACTGGTCAAAACAATCACAACATGAACGAACAGACATCTGCTTCACAAACCAAATCAGTCTACAATATTTAGCCTAAATATGTGTACATCGTAATGCCTTGCCATATTATTTTATCCTAAATGTTGAATAAGTCCATGGCTCTGGTCTGATAATTGAATCTGCATAAAATGATTTATATTTTACAAAAATCATATCTTTTGGAACGTCTTTCTCTATTTGGCTGATCAATTCGTATGTGTAGAAAAATAGTCAAGGAAGAATATTTTACCTTTGTTAGATCAGTAAAGCTAAACTCATAGCCACTGGGCCAGGCTACACTGAATTATGATTACCTGATCACATCCAAAATGTGCTGATGGAATGGCAAACAGTTTAGACCCAGATCAGACTGCTCCTAGGGAGCAGTCTGATTTGGGTCTACACTATTTGCTTAAGCCTGTCTGTTTGAATGTTTAGGTTAAATGTGGTATTCCATGGAAATCAACATTTAGTATCAGCATCTTCGCCAGCAAAAGATTCGTCAGGGTATACTTTTTTTTTCGTCAAAACACTAAAATATACTCACATCCCTGGGTATGACAAGATGAGGAGGATAAATGTCATAAACTTTCAAACACTTAATTCCATACTATTTTTGCCTATATTTTGCTTTTTATGCAGTTGTTTCTAACAATAGTGTAATGGTAAACAGTGTAGTCCCTGATCAGACTGCTCCTTCAAGAGCAGTTTGATCTTGGTCTACACTGTTTGCATGTACCATTTTGTCTGCAAAATTGGTGTACAAAATGTTAGAAGATTTACTGTACCAGTGGCATTTTCATAGGGTCTAGGGTTGTCATTCTTTGCTGGTATAATATCAAAACCTTTAGTATATTTTCAAAAAATTAGCAAGTGATAAATCCATAACATTTTTCCTATTTTTCTCAGCAAAAGGGCTTGAGATTTCATGAGAATCATCTCTATGAAATCTTTTTGACATTTCCAGCCTGTGCATCACCCAACCTGATCAGTTCTCTCTGAGCACTTTCAATTTTTAACAGCTAAGGATCCAAGGAAAATTCAGACAAACAGTAAATACTCTTATCAGACTGCACAAATACACAGGCTGATCTGAATCTGCACTGCATGCACATAGCAGTACATTTTTTTCAAGCTGAGTTCAAATACACCACAACCTCTTTATAACACTATTGTTGGGGTCCATACCATAAACCATGTTAGTTAAACAACCATGTTATATTCAAACAAAAATGTATAGATTATATTTTCAATATAATCTATACATTTTTGGGATCCATCTTTGAACTGTGTTATATCCAAAACCATGTTATAACGAACCATGTTATAAAGAGGTTGTAGTGTATGTGATATTTTTCCTCTGAAAACAGGGCCAGACAGTTTGTTGGACTCTATTGTAGAGAATTTGCATGCCAAGTTTAGCATAGGTGTCTTTCAGAGAAACCTAAAAAAATATTTGAAAATGTTGCCTACTAGTATTCAGGTTCATAATCAACCTTTACCACTCTCTGGGCAGATTCAGTAGATGACAAATTGATATTTTTTTTCTTATTTTTCCCAGAAAACAGGAACTGATTCACACAAATTGTCTCAGAAAACAGGGTCTGATATTTGATGACATTTTTTCCAGAAAACAGGATTTGACAGTTCATGAAAATCATCTCCTAAGAAGACAATATGCATGAAATGTCAAACCCTGTTTTCTCGGAAAATTAGTACAAATATTTTGAAAAGTTGTCTGCTGATAATTTAACCCCACAAGCATTAAATGTAATGGTGGACTTCCCTTCTAGAGATTCCAAAAATGGGTTATGACAGAGATGGAATATATTCAGGAACAGAAAAGGTACTGATCAGACCTACCATAGCTCCAGATAAGAAGGGGGATCAGTTTAATATTATTCTTATTTTTCTACATAAACTTATGTTGAGGGTACTCATTAGAAGCACCTCAATGAGGTGCTTCTAATGAGTACCCACAACATAATTTTTGGTTGAAAAAAATAAAGTGCCTTATCTGGAACTATAGACCTATCCATAATTATTTTATTACCCTTATTTAATTTAATCCTTTTCCTACTGAACCCGGATATACCCTGCCTTTGCAAACAGTGTAGATCCAAATCAGTTGGCTCCTTCAGAAGCCAACTGATATGGATCTGCACTTTTTGTCATTAAGTATGTGAATTTATAGCAATAATTCGGATCAAGTAACCTGACTGGCTGAAAATTAGAAGTGGACATGGCATATTAATTTATTCAGCAGGACAAGGGTTACACAGCCAATATCAAGTTTTTCTCAGGCTTAAATAGGATGCTAGATAAAAATTTCTACGGATATTTAGAATTTTTTTTTTATCATTCCCCCCTATGGATCTTCACTGAATATGGCACCATGCTGTTTTTCCAACAGCATACACATCAACAGTCTTCTGTCAGGCCAAGACAGAAATGAACTAACATCCAGTAGGCCAGTCACTCCATCAGTTGTCAAACAACTCAAAGTTACAGATAAGGAGAGTACTGACATTAACCAATTTTAGCCTGGAATCCCCCCCAAAAAGGGTAATTGTGACTCTACTTCCACAACTCTTTGGACCAGTCTCATACATGTCATAGCTGCTGACTAAATCTGTGAGATATGGCAAAGAGTTAGGAAAGAATTGATAAAATTCTGTGAGATTTTTCATGAAAATCACTGTCAAGCCTACATAAGTAAGTTTTAAACCCTTTATTTCACCGAATTAAGCTTAGGATAACAATAACATTGACTAATTTATGTTTAGTGCTTCTTAAAATGTCTAATTAAATTGTCTGAAAATTCTGTGAGATTCAAAAATCTTATGGGAAATGGGTACCAGAAGGGCCAAAATTCTGTGAGATATTATCTCACACTGTGAGGTATGGCATGTATGCAGTCTATTACCAATAGCAGGGTGTCTAGTTAGGTTTTTATTTATTATTACTATGTTTATAGAAATTCCTGTAATTAATGCCAACAGTATAGACCCTCATCAGATGCCACAGAATGTGCCTGCACTATTTGCATTTGAGTAAATGGATTAACTCTTAGGATGCTATGGGCAAATTCAGCAGACGACAAATTGACAAACTTTTTATTTATTTTTCTCAGAAAACGGGAGTCAGCATTTCATGCAAATTGTCTCCTTAGGAGATGATTTCCATGAAATCTCAAATCCTGTTTTCTGGATGAAAAAAATAAGGAAAATATTTCAAAATGTTGTCTGCTGAAAATTTTACCCAGCATGCTAAGCATTAATATTTTGTGTTCTTCCTTCCTGACTAGTGTATTCACCTTAAATATTGGGAGAGCTTTAAAAATCTACTAACCATATTGTTCCTAAATTTTGAACAAATCCATTTTACTATCTGTTAATAATAGGTCTAAAGTGGTGTTGGATTGGTTGCAAACAGTGTAGACCTAGATGAGATACCACATTCTGAGTGTCTGATCTGGGTCTATACTATTTGCTCGGGTCTATTGTCCCAATATGAAAGAATTATTACTGTATTATTGGTAATTATTAACCCACATAAAAACAATGACATTCTAAGTTTTTCTATCACTTTGTAATACAGATAAGGCTGATCTGAACTTTCATGATAATGATGGCATCTTCTGGGGGAACATATTTACCCATAGGCAGCCTAGCAGCCTTGTACAAGGGATTTCAAGCATTGTTTAATGCATAGCACTCTCTGTAAAATTTTCAGCAGACGACGTTTTTAAATATTTTTTCTTATTTTTTTCAAGAAAATAGGATTTGGAGACAATTTGCATGAAATGTCAAATCCTATTTTCTTGGAAAAATTAGAAAAACACTATCAATTTGTCGTCTGTTGAATATGCCCAGAGAGTGGTAAAGGTTAACTAACATTCAAGGTTCAAATCAGCCTGTACATTTCACCAAAAGAGTCTACAGTATCAGGGGTTTCTTAATCCTTAAAGTGCCAATCACAACTAAAGCAGACAAATTTTGGTTTTTATTTTCAGAGAAAATAAAGCTTAACCTTTATTGTGAATTGTCTGCCTAGCAGATGATATACCGCCCAACAACAAATCAGATCAGTCTGCACATCAGCAGTCTGATCAAAGTCTTTAAGTAGGTGCTCTGTGAATAGCCAAGGAGCCAAAGCTTTTTTGAAATCAAGCTGTGACGTGACTATGCTGGCTAATCTAAGTTTTTGCTGGGTCCACATATCATACGGTACATTTATGTCCCACTGCCATTCATACAGCCTAAGCAAAGAGTGTAGACCCAGATCAGCTGCTGCAGAATGCATACATGGTGTCCAAATATATACCCCAAGGTGACCTAACCCTTAAAGTACTCAGCAAAATTTTAGCAGACATTCTAAAAACTTATATATTATTTTCCAGAGAAAAATAAGACATGGCATTTCATGTGAATCATCTGCTAGGCAGATGATTCACATGAAATGCCAAGCCTTATTTTCTCTGAAAACTAATCTTTAAAAAAATCAAAATGTCATCTGCTGCAGTTGTAATTAGCGCTTTAAGGGCTGATATATATATGCAAGAAGTTAAGGTGTCCTAACCCTTGCCATGCTGAATAAATTAAGATGCCACACTCACTTCTAACTTCCAGCCAATCAGATTACTTCATCCGGGTTTTTGATAGAAATTTACATATTTAATGACAAACAGTGCAGATCCAGATCAGTAGGTTTCTTCAGAAGCCAACTGATCTGGATCTACATTGTTTGCTAAGACAGGGCATGTCATGTTCAGCAAGAGAAAGGCTAATGTCTAGGGCTAATACAGTATTTCTCAGAAAAGAGACTGCATCATGCATCATCATCAACATCCTTAGAACAAAGAATGCAGATTCTGCATGCTTCTACAAACAAAGGCTGTCAAAACAATACAAGTATTCTAAATGAACTGTGTAAGGTTAAAGGTCAAATTCCAGCTTCTGACAGCTCAAACAAAAGGTCAACTCTACAAGAAGGAAAGGTTAATTCAATATTCTAATTAACAGGAAGATGGATTTTCCATTAATTTAACAAACAGACATGCTTTATCCATGTAGCTACTGATTTTCTCCTTATCAATTGAAAATGGTCCTTATGACATAATATAGTTAACCCTTAAAGTGTTAAGCAAAATTGTAGCATCCATCCTCATATTTTTTTTTTTTTTTTATTTTTTCAGAGAAAAGCAGACTTCGAATTTCATGTGAATTGTCAGCCTATGCGGTTCAGGAGAAAAAGTGCAAAATAGATTTCCAAGATAGCAGCCATGGCGGCCATCTTGGATTTCTGATCGGAATAATTTTAGCTAATTTTTATCTTCAAGTCACCCTGATGCTTCCTACCAAATTTGGAGTCAACTGGCCTTTCGGTTTGGGAGAAGAAGTGAAAAACAGATTTTCAAGATGGAAGCCATGGTGGCCATCTTGGATTTCAGATCAGAGAGATTTTAGTGATCTACTAGTCACCCTGATGCTTCCTATAAAGTTTCAAGACATTTGGCCTTTCGTTTCAGGAGAAGAAGTGAAAAATAGATTTTCAAGCTGGCCGCCATCTTGGATTTCCCATAGGAACAATTTTAGCTATTTTTTATCTACAAGTCATTACAATGCTTCCTACCAAATTTCATGTCAATTGGCCTTTCATTTTAGGAGAAGAAGCGAAAAATAGATTTTCACGACGGTGGCCATGACGGCCATCTTGGATTTCCGATCGAAATAAGTTTAGCTATTTTTGCTTTACAAGACACCCCCATGCTTCCTACCAAGTTTCAAATCAATTGGCCTTTCAGTTCAGAAGCGAAAAATAGATTTTTAAAATAGCAGCCAAGGCGGCCATCTTGGATTTCCGATCGGAATGTTTTTAGTTATTTTTGAACTACAAGTCACCCTGATGCTTCCTACCAAGATCCAAGTCTACTGGCCTTTTGGTTCAGGAGAAGAAAAATAGATTTTCAAGATGGCAACCACAGTGGCCATCTTGGATTTAAGATTGGAACTATTTTAGCTATTTTTGATCTACAAGTCACCCAGATGCTTCCTAACAAGTTTCAAGTCATCTGGTCTTTTGGTTCAGGAGAAGCGAAAAATAGATGTTCAAGATGGCCACCATGGCTGCCATTTCAGATTTCCAATTGGAAGGATTTTTGATCTACAATCACCCTGATGCTTCCTACCAAGCTTCAAGTCATCTGGCCTTTTGGTTCAGGAGAAGAACCAAAAATAGATTTTCAAGATGATGGCCATGGGGGGAGGGGTGGGGGGGGGGGGGGGGTGGGAGAGTGCATCTTGGATTTCCAATCTGAATGATCTAGTGTGATGCAATTAGACCAACGGTGTTCAAGTGCCATCAGCCCAGAAATGAAAAAGTCAGGGTCCTTTCCATTGACCCACTCTTCAACTGCGTCATGACTTCTTCATCAGACCAGAAATGAAGTCCACGGATATCCTTTTTCAAGTTTGGGAATAGGAAGAAGTCGCTAGGAGCTAGGTCAGGGGAATAGGCAGGATGTGGTATTAATTCATACCCGTTTCGCTCTACAGCATCCATTGTAACTTTGCAAGTGTGGACTCTCGCGTTGTCCTGTTGCAGCAAAACACCTTTAGAGAGTTTACCTCAGTGTTTTTTCACGGATGGCGGTTCTCAGCTGGTCTAACAAGTTTGCATAGTACACTCCAGTTGTTGTACTTCTCTTGGGTAAAAAGTCCAACATAATAACGCCTTTTGCATCCCAAATTACTGTGGCCATCACCTTGCCAGCAGATGGGTGTGTCTTGAACTTCTTTGGCCTCAGGGACCTAGGCCCTACCCACTGACAACTCTTGAGCTTTATTCTCTGGCTCATAATAATGAACCCAGGTCTCATCTACAGTCACCAGACGCAAAAGAAAATCATCTTTTGACCTAAAACGCTTCAACAAGGTGCTGTATACTGATGCTCTGGTTGCCATTTGCTCATCGCTAAGGGATTTGGGGACCCAACGGGCTGTTAGCTTGTGCATACCTAAACAATCATGTAAGATTGTTGAAACGCTACCATGTGAAATGTCTAATGCCTGCGCTATTTCTTCCACCTGAATTCGCCTATCAGAGTATACCAGGTCCCAAACTTTCTTACACATTTCTTCGTCGGTGGCATCCAGTGGGCATCCAGGCCTGGCTTCATCTTCTAAAGACGTTCTACCGCGTTTGAATTCCCCTACCCAGAATTTAACCTGAGCATAAGATGGTGCAGAAGACCAATAAACATCGGCAAACTCACCGTGTATTTCCTTGCCTGTTTTACCTTTTAAATACAAGTACTGAATTACAGCACGGTACTCAACTTTAGATGAAAAGCATGCCTTTGCATCACTAGCCATGTTTGACATTCAATATCTTATTAAAGAATGACTCGATACATGTGCAATTTTGTACCCATGTATAAAACATATATTGAAACAAAGCATGAAAATCATGACCGTCTCGGTCCATCGGAAATGGGATAGGCTGGTTATTTATTGACACTCCCTCGTAGTTTTGATCTACAAGACTCCGCAATGCTTCCTACCAAGTTTCAAGTCAGTTGGCCCAGGGGTTCAGGAGAAGAGGCGAAAAATAGATTTTCAAGCTGGCAGCCATGGTGGGCATCTTGGATTTCCTACCAAGTTTCAAGTCAACTGGCCTTTTGGTTCAGAAGAAGAAGTACTGATCCTTGGTGAACACCAACCTTCACTTCAAACTCTTCACTGTACCCCTCACCAACATGGACATGGCTCCGTGCATTTGCATACATCCCCTGCACCAGTCGCACAATCCACTCCTCCACGCCAAGTTTTCTCAGCGCCCACCAGATGACCTTCCGAGGCACTCGATCAAACGCCTTCTCCAGGTCTACGAAAGCGATGTAGAGTCTCTTATTGGCAGCTAGGTACTTCTCTTGCAGCTGCCTGACAACAAAGATTGCGTCTGTAGTGCCTCTGCCTGGGACGAAGCCAAACTGGGAATCGTCGATTGACACCAACTGTCTGATGAGGCCGTCCACAATCCTCTCTAGGATTTTCATAACCTGCTCTGTCAGCTTGAAACTGCGGTAGTTGCCCCTTTCCAATGTGTCCCCTTTTCCCTTGTAGAGGCAGACTGCTCCCAGTCAGAGGGTACCTTGCCATCACGAATGATTGCAACTGCGAGGTCACGGATCATGGAGGTGCCCATGTCACCGGCCGCTCTTATCATCTCCACCACTATGCCTGATGGGCCCGGTGCTTTGCCTGCCTTCATCTGCGAGATAGCCTTCTTAACCATATCAATGGTGATTGGGATGGGCGGGCCTTCCACTGGTGATTGATATGACAGGTGGTCTGGGTCCCAGTCAAACTCAACATTGAGAAGCCTTTGGTAGTGCTCCAGCCAGGCCTTCTGCTTTGAGTCTTCGCTCATTGACATCTCTCCTGCATCATTCTTCACAGGTTTGTCACCAACAACATCAGTGTTCACTCTTCTAAACTCATTAGCAAGGCGGTAGCTTCTGAAGACTTGGGGTCAATATTCTTGTAGACCTTTTTGTCGGCTTCTTGACGAGCATGGTGCACTGCATGTCTGGCATTTCGTTTGGCTGCATCATATGATGCCCTAGTGCCTTTACCAGCCTTCCAGGCCTTGAAAGCTGTCCGCTTGGCAGCAATGGCCTTTTCCACGTGTTCGTTCCACCACCAGGTTTCATGAAGCCAACTGTCAAGGGCAGGGGTGGGGATAATGATGAATAAAACTTTAGACCAATATCTATCATAATACCAAATATAAACCAAATCAATTGTATGGTTTGGAAATAAATGCTTTAAAGCAAAACTTTGATGTAGGTGTTAACTGATGAACGGACAAAAGTAGAGATGTTGTTTAAAGATTTTTCTATTTTTAGCTCTGGTGGCTATCTTGTTCAGCTGAGCAAAACCATTTTAGCAATTTTGGTTAGTGGGTGTGAGAGGAACATTTCATGTTGTTTAAACATTTGTCTATCTTTAGATCCGATGGCCATTTTGTTCAGCTGAGCAGAACCATTTTAGCAATTTGGGGAAAGGGGCATAAGAGGAACATTTTTGTGAGATTATTTTGAAATCGGGCCACAGGCCTAGGACATGTCGTTTAAAGATTTTTCTATTTTTAGCTCTGGTAGCCATTTTGCTTAGCTGAGTGGAACCATTTTAGCAATTTTGGAAAAGGGGTGTAAGAGGTATATTTCTGTGAAATTATTTCAAAATTGGGCCATCGGCCTAGGAGGAGATGTTTTTTTAAAGATTTTTCTATTTTAAGCTCTGGTAGCCATCTTGTTCAGCCGAGCAGGACCATTTGAGCAATTTTGATAAAGAGCCATGAGTGAAACATTTCTATGGCGTTTGGTGGAAATTGGTTCAGGAGTTTAATCCTTGTCCTGCTGAACCCGGATATACCCTGTTTTGCAAACAGTGTATATCCTGATCAGTTGGCTTCTTCAGAAGCCAACTGATCTGGATCTACACTGTTTGCCATCAAGTATGCAAATTGATAGCAACAACCTGGATCAAGTAACCTGACTGGCTGAAAATTAGAAGTGGGTGTGGCATCTTAATTTATTCAGCAGGACAAGGGTTAAGAGATGTTGTTTAAAGAAGTTGTTGACAATGGATATCACTCACAACGGACACAGGGTGACCACAATAGCTTCATGCACTTCATGCTCAGGTGGGCTAATAATATTTCAAAACATCATCTGTTGAAAATTTAACCTCCCTGTATGTGGAGGAATGAAGGAGATCACACTTTTTTTTTTTTTTTTTTTTGCAAAAAGATGTGAGAAAAAAAAAGTCATAATAACCTTGAGTCACTCATTAATGCTTAGCATGCTGGGTAAAAATTCCAATGGACATCTTGAAATATTTTTCTTACTTTTCCCAGAAAATAGGATACAACATTTCATGAAAGGAGACAATTGACATGAAATGTCAAATCCTATTTTTCCTGAGAAAACTAAGAAAATATCAATTTGTTGTTGGCTGAATCTGCAAAATAGCATGCTAAGTGTTAAAACAGGATGTAAAATTTCTTTCTAGAAGCGGCATATGATTTTCTGATTTTTGCTTAAACTTATATGACTATTTTAATGTCTTTTATAAAATTTATCTATTTGAAATTACAGATTTATCAATATACCAGAGCTGATATTTTTCAGGGAAAAAAGGAAACTGTTGACAATTATTCACTCCTCCCTGATAAATATAATTTTTAAGCACAAATATTACAGCTGCATATCTGTACTTACCCTAAATATTCAGACACCTAACCCTACTCCTGCTGAACCCAGATATGTCCTGCCTTTGCAAACAGTGTAGATCCAGATCAGTTGGCTTCTGAAGAAGCCAACTGATCTGGATTGTTGTGCAGATTTTTAAAGCTACCAGGCTATCAGTGTATTTGTACAGCCTTGCTTTCATGGATCACCCATGCACCCTTGATGCTGCTGTCTGTCACCAAGCGCCGCTCTGTCCACTTTATACTCAACCCAGGGCACGTCGAGTAGGAGATAGGCGTACTTATGGTCTGAAAATTGTCTCGACCCGAGCGGGATTCGAACCCATGATAACCCGCTTGAAAGTTGAGTGTGCAAACCATTAGGCCACCCAGCCCACACTGATCTGGAGCTGCACTGTTCTCCATTAAGTATGCGAATTTATATCAATAATCTGGATCAAGTAATCTGACTGGCTGAAAATTGGAAGTGGGCGTGGCATCTTAATTTATTCAGAATGACAAAGGTTAATTATTTACCACAGTTTACTTGTCCAAAAATTTCGATATATCCATTTTACTACATGTACCTGCTGATTTGTCTAAAAAATGCTGGATAAGTGGCAAAGAATGTAGAACCACATCAGATGCCACAGAATGTGGCATCTGATCTGGTTCTATATTGTTTGCTCAAGCCTGACGGTCTGAATAATTAGGTTAAATACAGTACTGTATGTTGCAAGTTGTGGGAAAATTTACATCATCTCATCATAGGTCTCGATAAGGGATCTATTCTGAAGATATGGTTTGTTAGTTTTGCAGCAAAACATATCATGTGGGTATGCACTGGAATTATCTTACATTCAATCCTGTGTTAAGCAAGCACATAAGAGAAAGCCAAAAGGTGGTTGCTCAAAACAGGTGCATACGTAATACGAGGGCGTGTCAATAAATAACCAGCCTATCCCATTTCCGATGGACCGAGATGGTCACGATTTTCATGCTTTGTTTCAATATATGTTTTATACATGGGTACAAAATTGCACGCGTATTGAGTCATTCTTTAATAAGATAGTGAATGTCAAACATGGCTAGTGATGTAAAGGCATGCTTTTCATCTAAAGTTGAGTACCGTGTTGTAATTCGGTACTTGTATTTAAAAGGTAAAACAGGCAAGGAAATACACGGCGAGTTAGCCCATGTTTATGGGTCTTCTGCACCATCTTATGCTCAGGTTAAATTCTGGGTAGGGGAATTCAAACGTGGTAGAACGTCTTTAAAAGATGAAGCCAGGTCTGAACGCCCACTGGATGCCACCAACGAAGAAATGTGTAAGAAAGTTCGGGATCTGGTATACTCTGATAGGCGAATTCAGGTGGAAGAAATAGCGCAGGCATTAGGCATTTCACATGGTAGCATTTCAACAATCTTACATGATCGTTTAGATATGCGCAAGTGGTGATGGCCACAGTATTTTGGGATGCAAAAGGCGTTATTATGTTGGACTTTTTACCCAAGAGAAGTACAATAACTGGCGTGTACTATGCAAACTTGTTAGACCAGCTGAGAACCGTCATCCGTGAAAAACGCCGAGGTAAATTCTCTAAAGGTGTTTTGCTGCAACAGGACAACGCGAGAGTCCACACTTGCAAAGTTGCAATGGATACTGTAGAGCGAAACGGGTATGAATTAATACCACATCCTGCCTATTCACCTGACCTAGCTCCTAGCGACTTCTTCCAATTCCCAAACGCCGAGGTAAGTTCTCTAAAGGTGTTTTGCTGCAACAGGACAACGCGAGAGTCCACACTTGCAAAGTTGCAATGGATACTGTAGAGCGAAACGGGCATGAATTAATACCACATCCTGCCTATTCGCCTGACCTAGCTCCTAGCGACTTCTTCCAATTCCCAAACTTGAAAAAGGATATGATGAAGAAGTTGTGACTGCAGTTGAGGAGTGGGTCAATGGAAAGGACCCTGACTTTTTCATTTCTGGGCTGATGGCACTTGAACACCACTGGTCTAAGTGCATCACACTAGAGGGCAATTACATCAAAAAAGAAGAGGTGGATCTCAACCCAAAATTAGTTAGGCTGGTTACTTATTGACTCACCCTTGTACACAAAAATTTACACGTATTTCCTTTTATATGACCTGAAAAACTGGCATTTAAATACAGGTGATTGCTTAATAGAGGTAACCTTTTTGATTATATATATTCACACACCTACACTTCTTACTATATCTACATTAAAATTTGAACAAGTCCTTTTGGCAATCTGCAGGTGTAGCTAAGAAAAGGATGGCTGAATGGCAAATAGTGTAGACCCAGATCAGATGCTGCTTTAAGTGGCATCTGATCTGGGTCTTCACTGTTTGCTCAGGGCTGCTGGAATACCTAGACTTAATATGGCAAACAGTGCCACGTATGAGGGGCAGACAAACAAATGGTTTTCTTATTTCTCCATGATATGATGATGAATTCAGGTTTAATGACGTATCAACCCATGAGGGTCATTTGCATCAAAATGGTATATTAACTTGGTTTGGTTTTGAAACTTCTCCATGACAACATGCTGTGGGTAGTGGCAAAGAAATTTTAATGACTACTCATAGCATATATTTGTCATGGAGAAGAAGAAAAAGACCCATACTTTGTTGTTGTTGTTGAAGAAAAGCAGCCTTTCAACAAGTTTGTGCCTATCAGTAGGTGGTGGTGGTAGGAGGGGTGGGGTGGGTGGGGAGAAAAAGACCCATATTTTGTTGTTGTTGTTGAAGAAAAGCAGCCTTTCAACAAGTTTGTGCCTATCAGTAGGTGGTGGTGGTAGGAGGGGTGGGGTGGGTGGGGAGAAAAAGACCCATATTTTGTTGTTGTTGTTGAAGAAAAGCAGCCTTTCAACAAGTTTGTGCCTATCAGTAGGTGGTGGTGGTAGGAGGGGTGGGGTGGATGGGAGGACAAACCAAAAGAATTAGACTGGAAAAAATCCTCACCCACAGGAATCAGACTGAACATTTCATTATCAGGAAGGGGAATTAGATATTGGCACAGATATGCAGGCTGATCAAGGCATGCGCATTATGCATGTTAACTCTTAAAGGGCCATGCAAAGAACATTCTCAAACAATTTTTTTTCAGAAAAAATATGGCTTAACTTTTTATGTGAACCAGCAGATGATTCACATGAAAAGTTAAGCCTTATTTTCTCTGAAAAAAAAAAGAAAAGAAAAAAGAAGAAAATTCACATTGTCGTCTGCTGCAGCTGTGATTGGCACTTTACAGGCTAGAACAGGGCCTGATTCTGTTTACATAAGATCACTTGAAATGTGGCTCTGCTGTTTGATAACAAGAAACACCTGGATTATCAGATCATGAGATGTGCCAAATGCACTGTTCTTAATTCCCTAATTCATTAAGTGATAATTTTTTGATACCACTAATTACAACTGGTCACTCATAGTTCACAGGTTCACCAGTTTGGTAAAAAAAAATCACAGTAAAGTTATTTTTTGTTTGTGTTGAGGTTTTACGGCCCAGTCAACCCAACGGGGTCTTGTCGAGCGCGGTCAGTTTACCTAACCACACGTTTACTGGGCAGGCTTAGTCCTCCAAGCGGTTAACCAGTATTGTGCACATTCTTTCGCCAGAAACTGACAACTGCCCTTCTTGAATCAGCAGAAGGGAGAGAATGACCGTAGAAAATATTTCATGATCAATCTCCACGAAAGAATGTTGCCAACCTCGGCGGGGGTTGAACCCGTGACCTCCTGGTCTCCAGTCGGATGGCATATCCAAATGAGCCACAGAGGCCGGCACTGTAAAGTTATAAAGAAGCCAAAAGAAGTGTCAATAAACAGTGCTTATTAGATACCCCTAACAAGGTAATGACTGCCTTGTGGGTACTGAAAAGCAATGCAATAAAATGCGTATTTGCTTCAGGTTGTATGTGATTGGGAAAACCAATACAGACAGACAAACATATGGATAGACATAAAAGGTGAACTTAATACTTAAAATGCCAAGAAAACCTGCATCTGAAAATGCTGTCTGTTTATGTCGTCTGCTGAATATTCCTGCAAACTTTTCAAACCTATTTTTGCATACAGGCAAACAGTGTGGACCCAGATCAGACTTCTCTTAGAGGAGCAGTCTGATCTAGGTCCACACTGTTTGCAAAAATGACTTTTAAAATCACAAGCAGATGACAAAGCACCTGACAACTGTTGTGATTGGCAGTTTAAGGGTTAAAGTGCAAGTCATTTTGTCAAAAATGATTTTCCAGCAGCAAAGTTCATGCACATGTTCAGTATGTCTTTAATGAATCTGCAAAGTATCAGAATTTGTCAACAAATTCTTCAAGTCAAGTTGATTTCACCATGCATGTACTATCTCAGAGTATACAAAACCCAGTTGTAGAAAATCACCAAATAAAAGCATTGCAGACACTGCATGAAACCCTGCCACTGCTGGGTACCAAAACATACAGGGAAGATGGCCATGTTTGATGTGTAATAACTCTACCAAAAAATTGGTGTACCGTAACCTCAAAACAATATGTGCTGTATGAGCCTGTATCACTTCATAGTCTCAACTGGTACTGGTGAAAACTGTAGGAGGATGCTTTAATAAGTATTAACTCTATGAAAATTTGGTGTACTATAACCTTGAAAGAATATGAAAATTTGGTGTACTGTAACCTGGCTGCACTTCTCCACATCTTTCTATCCAACAACATACAAATAACACCTTGATAAGATGAATACTATAGGAGGGCTGAGCTGGAAATGAAATCATGCTTGGACAATTTAAAAAGCAATAACTATCAAAATTTGGTGTACTGTAACCTTAAAGCAATATGCACTGCATCACCTCATAGTCTAACTGTCCACCATGTTTCAACCCGAACTGTAGGAGGAGTTATCCGGATGGATGGACAGACAGACACCAAAAGGTATACCATAATACGCCACCACTATCATGTGGCGGGGTATAAAAATGGCTAAGTGAAAAAAAGCTGACGTTTTGAAGAAAATAATTTTTTCAGCATCATTCTTCTTCCAGCACATGTTCAATATATCTGTAATGAGCCTGCAAAGTATCAGATTGCTTCAACAAACACTTTGAGACAAGTTGATTTCACTGTGCATATGTTATGCAGTCATGCCAAAGCAGTTATCAAGAAGAACAAAGGGAATTTACAATAAAGGAGTGAGCTCCTAGGCCCTTATTTTTCTCTACAGCAACATCTCATCAGTATCAACATTTATGCAAAATATGAAAAGATTCCTTAAATTATTTAATAAGATAAGAAGCAGAAACCAAAACACCTTTTCAAGAATTACAAAGGGAAATAAATGTACAGGAATTAACCCATAGGCCCTTATTTTTCTCTGGCAGCAACATCTCATCAATATCAACATTTATGCAAATATCAACATTTATGCAAAATATGAAAAGATTCCTTAAAATACATGTATTTGGCAAGCTAAGAAGTAGAAACTAAAATGCCTTTTCAAGAATTACAAAGGGAAATAGCTCTAAAGGAATTAATCACAGGTCCTTATTTTTGTCGTACAGCAACACCTCATCAATATCAACATTTATGCAAAATATGAAAAAAAGATTTCTTCCATTGTTTAGCAAAAGAAGCAGAAACCAAAATGCCTTTTCAAGAATTACAAAGGGAAATAACTCTAAAAGAATTAATCCCTAGGTCCTTATTTTTGTATAACAGCAACATCTTGTCAATATCAAGGTTTATGCAAAATATGAAAAGATTCCTGGAAGTATTTACCAAGACAAGAAGCAGAAACCAAAACACCTTTTCAAGAATATAAAGGGAAATAACTCTTAAGGAATTAACCCCTAGGCCCTTGTTTTTGTTTAACATCAACAGCTCATCAATATCAACTTTTATACAAAATATAAAGACTTCTTCCATTATTTAGCAAAATAAGCAGTAACCAAAACACCTTTTCAAGAAAAACAAAGGGAACTCTAAAGGAATTTATCCCTAGGCCCTTAATTTTGTCTAACAGTAACATCTCATCAATATCAACATTTATGCAAAATATGAAATGATTCCTGCAATTATTTAGCAAGATAAGGTGCAGAAACCAAAACGTAAGAGATGGATGGATGGACAGATGTGAAAACTATATCCCCACAAACACAGTTTGTAGAAGGGTATAATGAGCATTGATGCATTATGTGAACAGATCAGTAGGGAAAGGGCCATAACTAATGTTTGAGAACTTGTGGCCCGATCCCTTGCATTATTAATTTTGCAATAAATATGATTAAACTTAACCAAACTAACAGATCAGTTCGTGCAGGTGCGTAGCCAGGAACTGTATGAAGACTGCTAATAAAATCTCTGAAATTCGATGTCACTTGGACATCGTTTTAGGTGAAAATAAGGTTAAATTGCCAAAGGGCCAGGTATGGTTTGGGCCATATTTGGCCCCTTCTTAGAAGTTCACCAAATGGTCTTTTTTCAAGTCTTCTCCTCAAGCTTAGCTTAAAACGAAAAACGGTGATGCTTCTGCATATTGTTTCAAAGTTATTGCAATTTCTAATCTCTTATATTTTGCACTCAGTAGTCAATTTTTGGGGGTTGGGGTATATTTGACTTTATAATTTCATACAAAGTAAGTTTAATATATAAGCAAGATAATAAATGGATATCATTGTGGTACTGGTATAAAACAACAGCCAACAGGAAGTTTTATTTGCAGGTATTAAAGCATAAAAGGGAGATAACTCTTAGTCATGTGCTGAAACCATAACAATATGGGGGTAGGGATAATCATTGCCATCTTGTCTTTGGTATAAGAAGTGGATATGATGCATACGGATCAAATTATGACTAATATCAATGTGCAGTTAATATCATTAGTGTTTCATGATGAAATAGTTGAATGGGGTGAAGGATGTGGAGATAACTCTGAAATTTCACTTATATATCTGCATTCTGTGATACATCAGCAATTAAATACATAAAGGTACACTTAAACAAATGAGTTTGCATTTAATATTTTGACAAGGCATGTGGCTAATGATTATAAATGATCTTATGTCTTTTATTACTGATATTTTTTGACATAGAAAATATCTAACTTTTTACCAAATTTCCGCAGTGAAAATTATAGGGGGTAGGGGAAATTGTGAACGCGTATTTAAAATAAAAGCTGAGGAAAAGTTGCATTAAATGCTTATATGATAAGATATACTAACTGGTTATTAAATAAATTAAGAAATTTTGAAATCTACAGAGGCAATAAATGAGCATAGGAGATAACTCTCATATCTTGATGCAAACCTGTTACTGAAAATGCAGACTATTTATTCCGAAAAGTTTGAAAATAAGTGTCAGCACATTCTTGTACACAGGTGATTTTTTCATGAAATATTTGTGTCTATAAGACAAGAGCATCAGAAATATTGTTAGTTCTTGAAGGTTTTATGTATCTTCTATTTATAACATTCAGTAATTACAGAGTTTGAAAATTTGTGAAAATAGGGGGCCAAAAATGGGCTGATTTTGTTTGGCATGAGGTTTTACGGCCAGACAACCCAACGGGGTCATGTCGAGTGCGGTCAGTTTACCTAACCACACGTTTATGGGCAGGCTATCAGGCCCTTTATGTTGAAGCCCAAGCTTCATGGCTTCTGTCTGACTACACCCACTTGTACATCTGCAGTCTGTGTATCTGTACTAACTAAAGCTTGCCTGCTGCACTGTCTGATTGGTACCTGATTAATGTACTATCTGAATGGCATCTGATTTTTGCGTCATTTGACCGATGCCTGTCTGACTGGTGTCTCAGTGCAGCACTGATTGACTGGTGCCCACTGCTGCACAAACTGATGCCTTTACTTCTGCGTCCGACAGCTGCCTCACTGCTGCACTGTCATGCAAGTCATTTCCTTAGACGATAAGCATGAAACACCAATACTGTTTTGTGGAGCAAATAGGACACAAAGTCTGAGGAAGGTGGTGTCACAAGTTAAAAATTTATGTAAAGATGACAAAGTCATTGGCCCATGATAGGTCATAGTTACAAAATGATACTAGTGTTTGAGTCCATATTAAGGAGGAAGTATTTGCCAGGTTTGATGACTATAGGTCATATGGTTAATCAGAAATGAAGCTAAAGGATTGAGTTGACCAAGTCATTAGACCATAAAATCTAGGTCAGTGTCATAAAATAAAATAATACTGCAGTGTCTGAGCCGCTGTTAGGGAGGAAGTGTATACCTGGGCCCAGTTGTTCAAAGCATCTTTAACTTAACGAGCCCATTAATGGTCAAAATGTTAACTGTTCTAGTAAATACAATATCTAATTCACAGGTATTTTTGCTGAAAAAAATGTGAGTAGCTTTTGCATTGCTAAAGCTACTCATATTTTTTTTTCAGCAAAAATATTAGTATATATGCCATATTTAATGATCAAAGTTTTAACGATACGTTAACTAACAACATCGTTAGTTTTGAACAACTGAGCCCAGGTTTCATGATAGTCATACAGTTAATTAGAAATGGAACTCAATGCTACAGCTGATGTAAAATATGACAAATTCATTTGACAGAGAAATATTGGTCAGGGTCATAAAATGAGGCTGCAGTGTTTGAGTCCATGTAAGGGAGAAAGAACATGCCAAGTTAAATGATTGTAGGTGTTACAGTTAATCAGTAATATGATACTTGATACTAAGATTGACATAAAAATTGGCAAAGTCATTAGTCTGTGAAAAATAACTTATAGTCATAAAACAATATTGCAATGTTTGTCCTTATTAAGGAGAAAGTGTATGCCAGGTAAGATGATTGTAGGTGTTACAGTTATTAAGAAAGTAAGGGTGGGCACAAATGCTGACAGGTGAATGAAAAGATCATCAAACTGGCAGATGGACAAAAGGACAGATGACAAACAGGATGCTTGTATTGCATCTACTAGCTTAAACAAGTGCTACAAAAAATAGCACTTAGACAGGGTTGTGGAAATATCAAATTTTATTACATGTCCATGGATAACTAAATGGTTAAAATCCACTTGTCAAACCAAGATTTATTTGCTTGAAAATTGACATTTATCTTATTTCACAAAAAAAAACCAAAAAAAAAAACCAAAAAAAAAAAAACGTGTTGTGGGTACTCATGAGAAGCACCTCACCGAGGCCACTCTAATGAGTACCCACAACATATGTTTTCTTCAAGAAATAAGAAAAATATGTATCTCACAACCTGGATACTCTATGAAGTCCTTGTCCCAGGACAAGTAAATTGAAATTTGTTACTTTAAAATCCTCAGGGAAATGAGACAAGTTGAACAAGTCAGGCATGGTACTTCCACAGCCCTGACTTATGAGTTGTCTGCTATTTCGCTATCAACATACTAAGGATAACTAATCATTATCCTAATTGAATGCTTCAAGTTTCACATAAAAGTTGTAAAATGCAAGAAAAACTGCTGTGCATAAATGTTCCACTTGGGTAGTATTGATGGAAAAGTGATCTTATAACATACATATATATGAACTGGGAATGCTAAGACCAGCCTTCATATCCATATGGTCTCAATCATATAGTCTCAATCTGGACAATTTAAGGTCTACATACAGAATCATGGGACAATGTTACAGCCAAATTCTGATCAGTCAGCAAAGATATACAGATGTATATAGGTCTTCACTATTTGCATATGCCAAAGGAACCCTTTTCTTTTGATATCATCCACTTCATAAAACATGATGTTCAACATTTAGCATGCTATGGGCAAATCAGCAAATGACAAACTAATATTTTCTCAAAAAATAGGATTTGACATTTTATGCAAATTGTCTCATTAGGAGACAATTTGCAGGAAACGTCAATCTTATTTCATAGCTCCAGATAAGGTTCCTTTTTCAACAAAAAATGTTGGTATTTTTATTATTTCTCCATGAAAACATATGTTGTGGTACCCATTAGAAGTGCCTCACCAAGGCACTTCTAATGAGTCTGCACAACATATGTTTCTGTGAAGAAGTAAGAAAAATATGATGTGGATACCACTTCTTTGGAGCTATGCCACTCTCTGGGAATAAAGAAAATCAAAATTTATACCCAGCATGTTAAGAGTTAAAGAGAATTCCAAATTATAACAAGTATGTGTTAGATATGCATCATCAGCAGTTTCATGAATGTCATAAGTCATTCTCTATTGTCACTAATCTCTTTTTAACTTTTTCCACACTGAAGGTGAATATAGCACAACTTTGGAAGTGCCAATCACGACTGCAGCAGATGACATTTTGTAACAATTTTTTAATCATTTTTTCAAAGAAATAAGACTCATCATTTAAGAGAAAATGAGGATTGACATTTCATGTGAATTATCTCATAGCAGACCATTAACATGAAATGTCAAGCCTTATTTTCTCTGACAACCACACACACACACACACACACACACACACACACACACACACAGAGAGTCATCTATTACAATTTTGCTTGTCACTGCAAGGGTTAACATTCGGTATGCTGAGTAAAAATTTCAACATTTTTGTGATGATATGTTACTCTAGTCACGGAGCTAGTCACGTTTTTGTATTCGTCTCTGTAGTATTACTATACCTTGAATACTCTTCTATGTAGTAAAAATAGATTTAGTTGTTCTAAGAATAAATCAAGAAACTGAAAACACGTTTCTGTGAGATGAGTTTAAAAGCTCGTTAATACCCATTTAGGGGTCTGATACAAAGTAAACATGGTGTCAGATAGAGGTTGAAACCTACGATGGATAAGCTGGAACCACCGAAGGGCCTGTCTCTTGAAGGAGACCTGGCAACGTTTTGACCTATATCTCGAGGCTTCGGGAGCAGCGGAAAAGCAAGATAAAACCAAAACATGCATATTGTTGCACGTCATAGGGGAAGATGCCCTTGAACTTTATAACAATTTCAAATGGGAAAGTGAGAATGATAAATACAAGTACGAGAAAGTTAAGAAGCAGTTTGATGACTATTGTACTCCAAGAAAAAATGAGACATATGAACGCCACAAATTCTTTACGTGTACCAAAAAGTCATCAGAAACACTTGACACTTATGTTAATGAACTGAGAACAAAGGCAAGAACATGCGGACTTGGTGATTTAACCGAATCATTAATAAGAGACAGATTGATTTGTGGTATACAGGATAACATTTTGACAGAAAGGTTAATACGGGTGCAGGATTTGACATTAGAGAAAGCAGTGACCATGTGTAGAGCTGCTGAAAGCACAAAGGAACACATGAAAGAAATTTCTGAATCTCAAGAGAAATCCGAACACATGAGTTTTATTAAAAAGTCAAAATCAAAGGCTTTTCCTCCACCAAAGAGAAAGACTGATCAGAGTCATAAGTTCAAACAGGTTCCCACTCCTTCATCCTTAACAACATGTGGTAGATGTGGCAATAAACATACTTCAGATCAGAAATGTCCTGCTATGGGACAGATATGTAGACATTGTAATAGAAAAAAAAACATTTTGCAAGACAGTGTTTCTTCAATAAAGGTGAAAAGGCAAAAAGAGTGCATAATATAGAGGATGCCAGTGAAACAGAGAGTGAACCAGACTATTCAGACTTTTTTGTTGACTCAATAGACTCGGAAAGCAAGGGTGGGAAATATAAACTAACAATCAAAACTCATGGGAAATATATCAACTATAAACTTGACACTGGTAGTGAGGTCAATATCCTGTCCATGAAAGATTTTAAAACTTTGAAGAACAGACCCAAAATTCACAAATCTAAAATAAGACTTACATCATATAGTGGTGATAAAATACCTATCCATGGCTCATGTGTACTTAACATTGAGTATAAAGATAAGAAGGCATGTTTCCATTTCTTGATTGCTGAAAACAATGTTATACCTATCTTGGGTGAAAAAGCTCTAGATAAGCTTGGACTAATCAAACGAGTATTTACGACTGCTCAAAATAGCAGAAAATAACAGATGATACTGACTTTGAATGTGAGGAAATGTCCACAAAGGAAATAATTGAAAACTACAAGGAAGTTTTTGAAGGACTAGGCTGCCTCCCAGGTGAGCACAAAATTGAGATTGATGAAAACATTAAACCAGTGGTCACTCCATGCAGGAAAGTAGCTTTCAAGCTAAGAGAAAAATTGAAACAAGAATTGGACAGAATGGAAGAACAAAATGTAACCTGCAAAGAAAATGAACCGACGGAATGGGTAAATGCTATAACCACACCTTTAAAGAAAAATGGTGACATTAGAGTATGCTTAGATCCAAGACCTTTATAAAGGCAATTAAAAGGGAACATTACAAGTTACCAACACGTGAAGAAGTCATGTCACAATTTGCAAATGCTAAATACTTTAGCAAGTTAGATGCGTCCATGGGTTTCTGGCAAATGAAGCTAGATAAAGACTCGTCAAAGCTGACATGCTTCAACACACCCTTTGGGTGATACAGATTTTTGAGGCTACCGTTTGGGGTCAGCTGTGCGCCAGAAAAGTATCACAGGACAGTTCATATGATGTTTGAGCATATTGCTGGAGTAGATACAAGTATGGATGACATAATAGTTTATGGAGAGACTATAGAAGAACATAATGAGAGATTAAGGCAAGTTCTGGAAATTGCAAAAGACAATAACCTGAAACTGAATAAGAAAAAATGCCAGTATTGTGTGAAAGAGCTTACATTCTTAGGAGATGTTATCTCTGAAGAGGGATTAAAAGCAGATCCTATTAAGATTCAGGCGATCCAGAGCTTCGAGAGACCTACAAGCAAAAAGGATGTTCAGAGATTCCTTGCAATGGTGAACTATCAGGGTAGACACTTGAGTAATTTATCCTCAAAAAGTGAACGTTTAAGAAATCTCCTAGTAGAGAAAAATGAATTTGTCTGGGGCGAACAAGAAAATTGTTTCATAGAGCTGAAAAATATTTTATCAAATGAACCCGTACTTAAGTTCTATGATCCTGAGAAAGAAATAAAAATCTCGTTGGATAGTTCAAAATCAGGACTGGGAGCAGTACTTCTACAAAAATTTGATAATAAATGGTGCCCAGCAGCGTACACTTCTAGAGCTATGACATCTGCAGAAATGAACTATGTGCAAATTGAAAAAGAATGCTTGGGCATTACATTTGCATGTGAAAGATTTCACCAATACATATTTGGTCAACCGGTAACGATAGAGACTGATCACAAACCATTAGTGGCTATCATGAAAAAACCATTAAGTGACTGTCCAATACGAATTCAGAGACTTTTATTAAGACTGCAGAAATACGCCATAGAACTGACATATGTACCAGGAAAGTTTCTATATACATCGGATGCGCTATCGACAGCGTATGTTAAAACCCCATATAAGACCGATTTTGATGGAGAGGAGGAAGTAGAAGTGTATGTGGATATGGTAATGTCAAATATGCAAGTCTCGGATGAGAAACTAGAGAGCATAAAAATGGAAACTAGCAAAGATGGACAGTTGCAGATGCTGATACAAAGTAAACAATTTTGAACAATTTTTTTTAAGAAACAGGGTTAGACATTTCATGCAAATTGTTTTCTATAATGCCAAACTCTTTTTTTCTGGGAAAACTGAGAAAAAAACTTGTTTTCTGCTGAATCTGTCTAGCAAATGATAAAGATTAAAGGTTCATACTGAGCAATTTTTCAAAACTTTTATATAACCTTATACTTTGTAATCTGAAATATATCATTTCCTCATGTAAAACAGCTATTCCTAGTTTGATATACATTGCTATTAAGAATTGCCTGTCAAAGTAGTATTGAAGAAAAGATGTCTAAATAAGCAATTTGTTAACAAGACAACATAGCCAAGTTAGGGCAAGGGAGACAAAAAATGTTATAAAAATGTTATTACATAGTATGTAGTTCTGATGTAAATGACAGTTTTGCAATACATGTATATTCATAGTTTTATGTATTTTCATGACAAAGACATAAATCTGTATCTTCATTTAACCCTTAAAGCACCAATCACAACAATTGTCGTCTGCTTTGTCTTCTGCCGGTTACTTTAAAAGTCATTGTTGCAAACAGTGTGGATCCAGGTCAGACTGCTCCTTTAGGAGCAGTCTGATCTGGGTCCACACTGTTTGCCAATATGCAAAATGTAAGTTTGAAAAGTTTGCAAGAAGATGCAGCAGACGACATAAGCAGACAACATTTTCAGATGCAGATTTTCTTGGCGCTTTAACAATGAGTTTGCAGATGATTAAGAACCTCACTGAGAACACATATTATTTTCATAAAACTTTGAATACCAAAATACTGTTTCTAACACTTAGCATGCTGGGTAAAAATTTCAGCAGATGGCATTTTGAATTTTTTTTTTCTTAATTTTCCCAGAAAAGAGGCTTTGACATTTCAAATCCTGTTTCTGAGAAAATTTAGGAAAATATCATCAATTTGATGTCTGCTTAATTAGCCCAGAGAGTGGAAGTAGTTAACTGGTTTGAGCAGATGTCAATTAAAAAATTATGACATAGCAGTGCATCACGAAAACCTGCCTATATAATATTGACCCCCTTAAACCCCACTTTTATATAATAAAACTGGGGTTTACAGGGGTATACATTATTTTCCTTATTTCTGCCCAAAAACATAGATTGTGGGTACTTGTTAGAACCGCCTCACTGAGGCGGTTCTAACATGTACCCACAATCTATGTTTTGACCAGAAGTATGAGAAATATCCGAATTTTTTATCTGAAAATTTTCCTTTTTAGTGGTTAAAATGTTCAGTATATTTGAATAGGCATGTTTTCGTAATGTACTGCAAACAACCTTGTTCTGTCAATAAACAGATCAATTTTTGGCTTCCAGTCAAAAATCATTCTACAGTAAAACTTAAATAACTTTAATACTGATGGCTTGTTTACTGTGGCTGACTCTAACTAATTTTTGCATCCTTAGAAAATCTTATGATAGCTGAGGAAAACAAAAATTTGGGGATACTTTAAAGGGGAATGCAGCCTTAAAAGGTATTGTGCTTTAAAGTAAAGAACTTTACAAACAATGACTTTTGACACAAATTTGATCAAAATCGGTGGAAAATTAAGTAAGTTATAGACAATTGAAAATTTTTTAGATTGGTGGAATGGGCGCTGCCATTTTGAATGTTGAATGAGGTTTCATATAAATTAAAATTTGTTTCATAAAGGTAGTTATTCTCATAAAGTTGGTTTATTTTGGGAAAAGGATTGCTTGTCACTAGAATTAAAATATTATAAAAAAATCTGTAGCAAAATTATTTTTAAAAACCCTTTATAACTTGGTTTTGCATATTTAATTTGGGCTGTGTGACATCACAAAGCCTACAATATAGCGGCACCCATGACAGCCATTTCATGTATATTCAAGCCATTATAACTTCCTTTCTTGGCCAATTTTGAAAACTCTTGCATCATAATAAATGGCTTGTTAAGCACTTTACTCCAAGATATACTTACAACTTATATTGCATTCCCTTTTAAGAAAATACTCTTATTTTATCCTGAAAGTGTATGTTGTACTCATTAGAACTGTTTGACTGATTGTGTTGGGGTTTAATGACATGTCAACCCTTTTGGGTCATTTTGTATTGTCTCCCAGCAAAAGGGAGAAACGAGAAAGAAGAGATAGTAGAGGAGATGAAAGAGAAAGATAGGGAAGAAAGGCAAACAGGAAAGAAAGTAAAGAAACAGAAGAAATATAAACATTTCCCTCTCCCTTTACCTGCTATAAGGATAGCAGGCCTTGCCCAATTGTAAGTCAGTATCAGTTGGACACCCCGTTGACGAAAGAGACACGACACCTTCACCACATCCGACCTTCCCCACTCATTAGAACTGTCTCATCAAGATGATTCTAATGAGCATACTCAAGTGACTCAACATACTATTATTTTACAGAAGATTGAAGACATCCCTAAATTATCCCACTATTGCCTCTTGACCTGGTGCAATGATTAACCCTCAGTGGCTCAAATTATCTATGTCTAGAACAAATGTCTATGGTTCCAAAGATGTTCGATCTACGTTGACTGTAGTTTCATTTTTAACAATGTCTGAGAGTATATTTGCTTTGAAAAAGTATATGTGTGTTTCAAACGGGGAATTAAAATTATTTTTTTCTATACATTTAAAGCTAAAAAAGTGTTATGTGTTGTACATGCCAGTGTGGAATAAATGTTTGATGACAGCATTTCTGCTGAGTCCAAAATTATCAAACAAAAGCCAGGAATTAATAGTTTGGAATTAGCCCTTAAATTTCCATGCAAACTTGTAGCAGATAATAGTCTGATTTTTTTTCTCAGAAATAATAAGGTTTGGCATCTTATGTGAAATATCTGCTCTTGGCATTTCATGTGAAAAAGTCTGCTAGGCAGATGATCATATGAAATGTCAAGCATTATTTTCTCTGAAAATAAAATAAAAATAAGTTCAAACAAGAGGACCATGATGGTCCTATATCGCTCACCTGAGCAAACAGCTTTGCATACTTACTGTTGAAATTTCAGCCAAGTTCACTGCTCTAAGATTTTTGCATAAATTTTATAACCCTGCACCCCAGCGGCCATGTTTTTTTCATGCATCATGATGGCTTGAACTGAATATTGAAAGAGGGTCACCAAAGGAACAATTTTGCCGTTATATTGAAATTGGTCGAGTGGTTTCTGACAAAAGGATTTTTAAAATGTTTTATATAGATATATAGGGAAATTAAGCCCCACCCCCTAACGGCCATGTTTTTTGACAAATCATGACAGCTTGAACAAACTTGGTAGAGGGTCACCAAAGGAAAAATCCTACCAAGTTATATTGAAATCGGTTCAGTGGTTTCTGACAAGAAGATTTTTAAAGTTTTCTATTTATAGGGAAAAATAAGCCCCACCCCTAGCAACCATGTTTTTTGACTAATCATGATTGCTTGAACAATCTTGGTAGAGGGTCACCAAAGCAACATTCCTGCCAAGTAATATTAAAATCAGTCAGGTGGTTTCTGACAAGAAGAATTTTAAAGTTTTCTATACAGATATATACGGAAAATAAGCCCTGCCCCCTGACGACCATGTTTTTTGACATATCATAAGGGCGCAATCTTAGTAGAAGGTCGCCAAAGCAACATTCCTGTCAAGTTACATTGAACTGAATCCAAAGGTTTCTTACGAGAAGATTTTTAAAGTTTTCTATATAGATATATAGGGAAAATATGCCCCACCCCATAGCGGCCATGTTTTTTGACGAAACATGATAACTTGAACAATCTTGGTAGAGGGTCAACAAGGAAAGATTTCTACCAAGTTATAATGAAATCGTTCCAGTTGTTTCTGACAAGAAGATTTTTAAAGTTTTCTATATAGATATATAGGGAAAATGAGCCCCACCCCCTAGCGGCCATGTTTTTTGACGAATCATGACAGCTTGAACAATCTTGGAAGAGGGTCACCAAAGCAACATTCCTGTCAAGTTACTTTGAACTCCAGCCAACAGTTTCTTACAAGAAGATTTTTAAAGTTTTCTTTATAGCTATATAGGGAAAATATGCCCCGCCTACTCGCCGCCATGTTTTTTGACGAATCATGACAGCTTGAACAATCTTGGTAGAGAGTCACCAAAGCAACATTCCTGCTGTTATATTGAAATTGGTCAATTGGTTTCTGACAAGAAGATTTTTAAAAATTTTTATATAGATATATAGGGAAAATAAGCCCCGCCCCCCTGGCAGCCATGTCTTTTGACGAATCCAAATGGCTTGAACAATCTTGGCAGAGGATCACCAAACGAACATTTCTGCAAAATTATATTGAAATCGGTCCAGTGGTTTATGACAAGAAGATTTTTAAAAAATTTTATATAGATATATAGGGAAAATAAGCCCCGCCCCCGTGGCAGCCATGTCTTTTGACGAATCAGAACGGCTTGAACAATCTTGGCAGAGGATCACCAAACGAACATTTCTGCAAAATTATATTGAAATCGGTCCAGTGGTTTATGACAAGAAGATTTTTAAAGTTTTCTATATAGATATATAGGGAAAATAAGCCCCGCCCCAAGGCGGCCATGTTTTTTGACGAATCCAAATGGCTTGAACAATCTTAGTAAAGGATCACCAGAGGAACATTTCTGCAAAATTATATAGAAATTGGTTCAGTGGTTTCTGACAAGAAGATTTTGAAAGTTTTCTATATAGATTATATAGGGAAAATAAGCCCCGGCCCCTGGGGGCCATGCTTTTTGACGAATCCAAATGGCTTGAACAATCTTGGTAGAGAATCACCAAAGGAACATTTCTGCAAAATTATATTGAAATTGGTCCAGTGATTTCTGACAAGAAGATTTTTAAAGTTTTCTATGTAGATATATAGGGAAATAAACCCCGCCCCCTGGCGGCCATGTTTTTCCACGAATCCAAATGGCTTGAACAATCTTGGTAGAGGATCACCAAAGGAACAATTCTGCAAAATTGTATTGAAATCGGTCCAGTTGCTTCTGACAAGAAGATTTTTTAAGTTTTTAGTTAAAAAATCTATTTTTAGCTCCTGTGACCTAGATATGCAATGGACCGGAACCAGTTGAACAATTTTGAAAGAGGACCAACCAAGGATCATTCCTGTGAAGTTTGGTCAAAATCCAATCAGTGGTTTAGGAGGAGATGTTGTTTAAAGATTGTGAATGGACGGACGGACAGACGAACGACGACGATGGACGGTGAGTGATCACAAAAGCTCACCTTGAGCCTTTGGCTCAGGTGAGCTAAAAATGTCATCTGCTGCAGTTGTGATTGTGACTGGCACTTTAAAGGTCACATGCTGTTAGTGATGTTTGTCTGATTTTTGTTATATTAAAAATAACTCAAGTATCAACCTTTAACAGTAATGTGAATTGCCACCATCAAAAACAAGAAAATATTTTAAGAGGATATCTGCTAATTAGCCAATATACAGTAAAATTTCAATGACTCAAACACTGATGGCTCATTTTCCGTGGCTGATTGGAACTTGATTTTGAGGTCCTAGGAAATTCTTCTGATAGCTCAAGAAAACAAATAGGGTTATTTTAGGGGAATTTTCTTATTATGAAAATGTATGTTGTGCATACTCATTAGAAATGCCTCATTGAGGCAATTCTAATGAATACACTAACATATCATTAGTTTATAGAAGACAGAAATTAAATTATCCGCACTTGCCTCCTGGCCTGGCACCATGATTAAAGGGGAATGCAACCTTAAAGCACATTGTACTGCAAAGTAAAGACCTTCACAAACCGTGAATTTTGAATTTGATCAAAATCAATCAAGAATTATGAACCTTATGGACAATTGAATATTTCAACATTGGTAATATGGGCGCCGCCATTTTGACTTTTTAATGAGGTTTCACAAAAGTTTAAAAATCTATTTCAAAAGTTGTTCTTCTTGAAATTTGGATTACTTTGGGGGAAATGATTGCCTGTCACCATAATTAAGCACATGATCAACACTGTAGCAAAATACTGAAGACTCATAATAATCAGGTTTTTGTATATTTAATTTGGGCTGTATGACGTCACAAAGCCTAAAATATGGTGGCATTCATGACGGCCATTTTGAAAATGTCAAACCATTGTAACTTTCTTATTTCTCGACTGATTTTGATAAAATTTGCATCAAAGTAAATGGTTTGCCTAGCACTTTACTCCTGGAAACACTAACAACTTATGTTACATTCTCCTTTAACCCTCTGTTGCTCGAACTACCCTTGTCTAGAACACATTTCCATGGTCCCAAAGATGTTCAAGCCATTGGAGTTCATCTGTATATTTGGCATTGTATATTTGTTGAATTTTCATGGCATATCAGTTCAGTTAAGACTACAAAAATGGACTTACAAATTTCCCCCAACATATTTGTGAGAGATACAGACAATGTGTACTTCCATGTATTATAATACCTTACTACTGAAAAGTTGAAGGATATATTTATCTAGGTCTCTAGTAAACCAAGCAGTTTCAAGAGATAAACATTCATATCTTACTTAATTCTCCCTGCAAATACATGTCACAGCAATTAAATTATATATATAGTACCTAACAAGACCTGTAACATTTTTAACCTTGGTTCTGCTGAACCTTGATATGCCCTGTGTTTGCAAACAGTGTAGATCCAGATCAGTTGGCTTCTTCAGAAGCCAACTGATCTTGATCTGCCCTGTTTGTCATTCAGTATGTGAGTTTGTATAAAAAACATGGATCAAGTAATCTGATTGGCTGACAATTAGAAGTGGTGTGGCATCTTAATTTATTCAGCATGTCAAGGGGTAATACTTAATGAGGTACAACTCAGCCATGTAAAACAATGTAAGTCATTCAAATTTACCTCCCTTGTCCATTTAAACCCTAACATTACTGTATACACAAAAAGAAAAAAAAAAAAAAAAACAAGTCGGTTGCAACATACCTGTAGCATAATTGTTTTGCCTCCCTTCTGAAAAGGAGTCTTCTCTAAATGGAAAGAATTCATTGTCATTTTTTTTCTATATTATTTCTATAGTTTTGTTTGAATACAATATTTTAGGGTCCATCTTTTAACCATGTTAGGTCTAAAAAAATAGTGTTGATTCGGATTTCAACCTCTTTTTTAAAGGACAGTTAGTATGTAGGCATTTTATTTATCTATTTGTTGTTATTTTTACTTCATTTGAAGGGGTCAGCAGATTACTTTTTTAAGTTCATAGTTACACTTAAGTATACACACCTATGACATGTATTGACAAACAACTTTGAGAGCTATCTAGGATCAATCTGATTCATTGTTATAGATCAACCAAATTGACCTGTTGCTTTGACCTTTACTTTTAATATTCATAAGGATAATTCCACTGTATAATGTAGGCATGACAGTAAGTATCCTGTGTTCCACATGCAACATCTATTCACTCACCTTTTCAGGCAATACCTGTTTACGCAGTTAATGCCTGCTTATAAACATTTTAATGGTCAAAGCGACAGGACATTTTGATCACCTGTTAATTTGATCGGCCTGTAAGTGTAAGTGTCTTAACCCTTGTCCTGCTGAATAAATTAAGATGCCACGCCCACTTCTAATTTTCAGCCAATCAGTTTGCTTGATCCAATTGTTGCTATAAATTCACATACTTAATAGCAAACAGTGCAGCTGCAGATCAGATGGCTTCTTCAGAAGCCAACTGATCAGGATCGACACTGTTTGCAAAGGCACTGGATCTACACAGTTTGCAAACGCAAGGTATATCCAGGTTCAGCAGAACAAGGGTTAATGTTGACACTTATTGTAAACAATGTCCACAGCTGAAAATTGTCTGAGGAGGTGAAAGTACAAATTATATAATCACTTTTTGTGTACACAAAAGGTTTGGCATACAACTTGCATGATAAGAAAGATTCAACTAAAAATGAGTGCTAAGTAGCTGTAAATAATTTATCTTTTTATGATAAATTTAAAAAAAAAAATGAATATTAAAAATAAAATAGCATAGTTGATTTGTTGTCTTAGAACAATTTGCTTTCAATATCTAAACAGAAGAAATATTTGATGATTTTTCAGGGACTAGCTGTCCCACAGAGTTTTTGGAGTTTTTGTGGTTGTCCAAAAAACAACTTCAGATCCCATTCTTCTTTGGTGGTTTAAATTGCCATTCAGCTTGAAGGATCCAATGCTTAAAACAGCCTGGGCCCAGTTGTTGAAAGCGTCGTTAGCTTAACAAGCTTGTTAAGGGTCATTTCGTTAACTGCTTTAGTGGATTCAATATACAATATTCAGATATTTTTTGCAAAAGCTACTCACATTTTTTCAGCAAAAAATTTCAGCATATTTGCGTATCACTCAATGTAAATTTTAACGAATCGTTAACTAATGCGTCATTAGCTTTGAACAACTGGGCCCTGAAGTAACAGACAGTGTGATTTATTGTTCAAATTATTTGTATTGAGGCCTGTGGAAAATGAACTGACAACTCTCTGATTGGAATGGCTGCAGCGGAATGAAGACAGCAATGAAAAAAATTGAAGTCTCTAAAACTGATTTTCTTAAATATGGACAAATAGCTTATACAAACACAGAAAGATTGTAAGTAATCTGTCAAGTCAGTTGCATTTTTATTTTTTATTCTTCCATAGGTATTCAAATATACGAGTATGTTGACGATTTCTATTTCATCAAAAGTCACACTGAGATGATGACTTAACCCTTGTCATGCTGAATAAATTAAGAAACAAAGCCCACTTATAATTTTCAACCAAATTCACATACTTAATGACAAACTGAGCAGATCCAGATCAGTTGGCTTCTTCAGAAGACAACTGATCTGGATCTACACTGTTTGCATAGGCAGGGTATATCCGGGTTCAGCAGAACAAGGGTTAAATAGGATAAGCAACATGAAATGGACAAAAATAAGAAAAGTTATTTCAAAATGTTTGTTTGTGTTGAGGTTTTACGGCCCAGTCAACCCAAATGGGTCATGTCGGAGCATGGTCAGTTTACCTAACCACACAGTTACTGGGCAGGCTTAATCCTCTAAGAGGTTAACCAGTATTGTGCACATTCTTTTGCCAGAAACTGACAACTGCCCTTCTTGAATCAGCAGAAGGAAGAGAATGACCGTAGAAAACATTTCATGATCAATCTCCACGAAATTTCAAAATGTCATCTGCTGCAATTTTTACCCAGCATACTTAGCATTAACCCTTTTGTCCCTGCAGAAATACAGATGCCTTTGCAAACAGTGCAGATCCAGATGAGATGGCTCATAAGGAGCATCCCATCAGGATCTACATTGCTTGCCATTCTGTTTTTGAGTTTAGACTGAAATCCCTATTTGCATCAGTGAACATATCCAAATTATATTCAAGGATGGAAGAGTCCACTTCAGAAAGTTAGGGATGAAAGGGTTAAGTATTCTCTCTGAGTCTGAAGTATTCTCTCTGAGCTTGTAAAGCTTTACGGTACATTGTCAAATCAAGTCCATCCACACACCTCACTACACGTGCTTTCAACATCACTTCATTTCTATCATTAAGACAATCCAACTCCCCAATCATCTGGAATAGTGATGCTCTCTTAGCAGAAAATGGTTCTATCAAAACCGTATTCACAAGAAGATTTTTTCCACTTTGTGGGTCAACCAGTCTAGCTATGCAAGCTCCTGCATCATATTCTTCAAGCTTCCCAGTGATCCGTACGGACTTTCCCTCCAAATTTTCAACTGCAGCTTTCTCAATAACCTCATCTATCAGCAGAGGTTTTCCACTTTCTGGAATTGACCTCTGATCCATGTTTCCTTACAGTTTATTCACAAACAGCAGACAGTTTAGTGTTCATTAATTATTTATCAGATCCTGGTAAAAGTATTTCTTCTTATCCTCCTATTGTGTGTTTGTTTGTTTGTTTTGTTGTTTTTTTTTGTTTTTTTTTTACTTCTTTTTCTTTTTGCCTTTTCCAGTATCAGTGTTGTAATTACACAAATTATCTGATATATCATACAAAACAGGCAAATATCAAATTCATATATTGCAGTTGATATTTCAGTTTCACTGAAATACTGCCACTGTCTATACTTATGTGCCTTTTCTGACCATCTACCTTTTATCTTGCCTAGGTAACCCAGATCATAACCAAGACAAAACTTATTCTAGAGAATTGATGGAATGATCTCAGCAATAGCTTTCACGGTCTTTGGAGTGTTATCTTTAAGTGCCATAGACAGAATCACTGGTTTCTGTATGTTTAGCTGTTTCACAAGGTTCTTGGCTACAACATGGGTCATAGGCTGAAAAGATAAATAAGCCACATTAACCTTTACCACTCTCTGGACTAATTCAGCAGACAACACATTGATGATATTTTTCTTATTTTTTTTTTACAGAAAACAGGATTTGACATTTCATGCAAATTGTCTCCATTGGAGACTTTGTTTGTGTTGAGGTTTTACTGCCCAGTCAACCCAATGGGGTCATGTCGAGCGCGGTCACCTTACCTAACCACACGTTTACTGGGCAGGCTTAGTCCTCTAAGCGGTTAACTACTATTGTGCACATTCTTTCACCAGAAACTGACAACTGCCCTTCTTGAATCAGCGGAAGGGAGAGAATGACCGTAGAAAATATTTCATGATCAATCTCCACGAAAGAATGTTGCCGACCTTGGCGAGGTTGAACCCGCCACCTTCTGGTCTCCAGTTGGACAGCGCATCCAACTGAGCCACCAAGGCCAGTCTCCATTGGAGACAATTTGTACAGCACTCTGGGTAAACTTTTCTGCAGACGACATATTGAAATATTTTTTTATTTTTCTCAAAAAAAAAAACAGGATTTGACAGTTCATGCAAACTGCCTCCATTGGAGACAATTTGCATGAACTGTCAAATCGTGTTTTCTGAGAAAAATAAAAAAAAAATATTTCAATATGTCGTCTGCAGAAAAGTTTACCCAGAGTGCTGCCAATAAGAGACAAGGAGCTTGTATGAATGCAACAACTAACATATTTACCCAAATTATTTCGACAACCAGGCCTGAGCAAACAGTGTAGACCCATAGCTCCAGATAAGGAGGAACTTTTTTCAACCAAACAGTATTGAATTTTTTTCTTATTTCCCCATGAAAACATATGTTGTGGCTAATCATTATAAGTGCCTTGGCAAGCTGCTTCTAATGACTAGCCAAAACATACGTTTTTGTGGAGAAATAAGAAAAATATCAGAATGCTCCTCATATCTGGAGCTATGTAGACCCAGATCACATTTTGGACCTGCTGGATATTGCTAATCCAGCAGTTTTTAGACACAACAACAGGTACCAAAATGATTTTGTTCTAATTCTAGGACCAATGTGGTAAGGAGTTGAGGTGTCCCAATATTAACTGTTATCCTGCTGAATAATTCAATTAGCCACACCCATTTCTGACTATCAGCCAATCAGATTACATCATATGATGTTTTCATTCAAATTCACAAACTGAATGACAAACAGTGTAGATCCTGATCAGATGGCTTCTGAACTGGGTCTACACTGTTTGCAAAGGTAGGGGTTGTCGTGAACAGCAGGATAAGGGTTAAGGGTAAATGTAGTACACAATAATGAAAATGGATGATGGTGGGGGTTTGTGTTTTATGGGCTTCTCTGTAAGTTCTAGTTATATCTAGCCAGAAACATAGCTCTTGAAAAGAGGAGTTTCAAGATGAATATTTTTTTCTTATTTCTCCACAAAGTCATATGTTGTAGGTATTCACTGGATGGCTCTGCCTGGTAGGCAGTGGTAGGTGAGAAAAAGGAATGTTCATACATGCCATAAGCTGTGGACTAAAATCTGTGAGATAAGGCAAAATTTTAAGGGAGATTTGACAAAATTCTGTGAGATTTTCTTAAACATCACTTTGGAGCTCCCCCAATATAGTCTAAAGTTTTTTTTTTCATATAAGAAGCTTGTGAAAGCCACAACAGTGAATGATTTATGTTTATTTCTTCATAAAACCTGTTGTAAAATGGGCTGAAAATTCTGTGAGATTTGAATTTTTTATGGGAATTGCCTTCCAGATGGGCCAAAATTCTGTGAGATTTTATCTCACAGTGTGAGGTATGGCATGTATGAATGTTTATGAGGTTAGCTTTGCACCAAATCATATCTAGTGGATATTCATGGCAATTACCTCACTGCCTACTAGATTATCTCCTTATCCAGAGTTAGGATATTAAAGTTTCCCAAATGAAACAGTAAAGACTTCTATACCTTACTTGCACCACAAAATGATCCAGTAGAAGGCTTCACAGAACAGTGAATACATAGCCCTACATGTTTTTTTTTTTCTTCAACCAAAAAGTACTGACCGATTTCTTACATCCATGAAAACATATATTGTGGGTACTTATCAGAAGCATCTCACTGAGGCATTTCCATTGAGTACCACAACATGGCCAGCCTCAGTGGCTCAACTGGATGCGCATCTGACTGGAGACCAGGAGGTTGCAACAGTCGCAGAAGTCAGCAACATTCTTTCGTGGAGATAAAATATTTTCTATGGTCATTCGCTCCCTTCTGCTGATTCAAGAAGGGCAGTTGTCAGTTTCTGGCAAAAGAATGTGCACAATACTGGCAAACTGCTCAGAGGACTAAGGTAACTGGGCTGTAAAACCTCAACACAAACAAAACCACAACATGTTTTTGTGGAGAATTAAACTATATATCTGGGCCCAGTTGTTCAAAGCATCTTTAGCTTAACAAGCTTGTTAGTGGTCAAATTTTAATTGTTCTAGTAAGTATATCTAATTCACAGGTATTTTTGCTGAAAAACATGTGAGACCCACACTTTTTCAGCAAAAATTTTAGCTTATATGCCACATTTAATGATCAAAATTTTAACAATACATTAACTAACGACATCATTAGTTTTGAACAACTGGGCCCTGGATACTCCTCTTATCTAGAGCTTTGGGACCAGTTGTTCAAAATATTGTTAGCTTAACAAGCTCATTAGTGGTCTAAATTTTAACTGTTCTAGTAAGTATATCTAATTCACAGGTATTTTTGCTGAAAAAATGTGAGTAGCTTTTGCAAATGCAAAAGCTACTCACATTTTTTCAGCAAAAATTTTAGCTTATATGCCATATTTAATGATCAATAATTTAATGATATGCTAACTAAGGACTGTTAGTTTTGAACAACTGGGCCCTGGATACTCCTCTTATCTAGAGCTCTGGTGAATACCCTGGCAACACTGTGCACATGTAAAAAAAAAGTATGGAATAATGTGTTTGAAATTTTACAACTTTTTTCCATACCTCATCTATTCCCATTAACACATCTGTTGATATCATAGGTACACTGGCTCCCATCTCATCTATGACATTGTCTCGGGTCACCTTAACCTGCAAACATAATCTCACTGAATAGAATCATCATTAGATATTATGAAACAGTGAAAGCTAATAACTGAAGCGATACTTTGAGATAATTTTGCCCCAAAGCATACCTTATGTGCACTCACCAGAATGATCTCACCAAAGCTATTCCATTGAATGCCACATATATGCACTACTGTGCATTTGACATCTTTCAGAAAGTTGTCTTTTGCTTGGTGCTTCACACATAAAAAGTAAATTTGCAAACTTTTGTCATGATTTAATGCAAAACCATTTGTCTTAACTACTTATGCACAAAAAACTTTATTCTAGTCACTGTCTTTTTAAATCAAATAGTTTCACTTTTTCCCATAGTAAAAATGAATGCAAATTATGCAGAAATCTGTAAGGCAGGTAATTTGGAGGCAGATTTTCAACAAGTCCTTCTTGTTCAATTTTTTCTGGAATTTTCACAACATCGTTACGAAACATCAATACATGTAATTCAAATTCAGCAAAGAAAAGTAAAAAATATTTTCTTAGACAAAAATAAAAAAAAAAAAGATCACTTTAATATAGAAATTGTATAGGTCAGACCAATTTTTGGCTGTAAATTTATTTTTTAGGGTGTGTATTTGAGAACAAAACACAGAAACAGAAAAGACAAATGGTTTCTGATAAGATATGGTCAATCAGAACAAAATTTTTCCATTCAAAATAAAACACCAAGCAAAAAACGTCTTTCCTAGTGATGTGAAAAAGACAGTAGGTATGTTTTGGTGCAAAAAAATCTTCTGAACAATCCCTTTATCGTGAGGTATAACTAAGAAGATTCAGTCATGCTTTTTGAGTATTTAACCCTGTAAGTGCATAGCACAACATTACTGCAGCAGGCATTTTGAAATTTATTCTTTTTTCATTATTTTTCAGAAAAAAAAAGGCTTCATGTGAAATATTTTAAAGACAATTTAAATGAAATGAAAAAATCTTCAAAGACAACTGGAATGAAATGACAAGTCTTGTTTTCTGTGAAAAATTAGAAGAAAAAAAAATTTCAAATGTTTTTGTCAGCAGGTTAAAGTTTAAGTTTTGTACTTTGGAATCCCTCAAATGTATTTGTGCAAAGGGCAGTTAACTAAAAAAGATGGTTTCATAAATCATTTCTGAGGTTTTTAAACACAACCATAAAAAAAAAAGCTTCATTTATTCAGAGTTCCAGTAAACCCCACCAAATTTACCACTTTGTATTGGAAAAGTGGGGAAAGGGGTTGGGGAGCAGGTGGAATTTAAGAGGAAGTTCTTGTGATGTCTAGATAAGAGTGATATCCATATACATAATTTCCTTATAGCTCTAGATAAAGATGGTATCCGCCTATCTGAATAAGTATTTCCTTTACTTCTCTTATTTCTCTGAAAAAAAAAAACCTACATTGTGGGTGCTCGTAAGAAATGATTCCGCAAGGCAATTCTTACGAGTACCCACATTTCATGGAGAAAAGAGAAAATATCAATAATTTTACCAGCATTCAAAAATGCAAAAGAACAAAAACTCAAACACAATGACTCACCAAAGTTCCAATTTTATTGTACTGGGTCACAACAATGAAGGTCTTATCTTCAAACTGTGAGCACACCAATTCTGTGTGGTTGGAATTTATTTCAAAGGCTGTCTGAAAATAAGATAGACTTTCTTACTATATTTACCTAAGTATTGGGATAGACAGACCTGAGCAAAACAGTGCAAACAGATCTGAGCAAACAGCATAGACCTTGATCAAATGCCACATTCTGTGGGATCTGACCAGGTTCTACACTGTTTGCCACCCATAAAGCAGTTTTTAGACACATCAACACCAAATGAAAGACTTTTTTTTTCAAATTTTAGGACAAGAATAGGAAGGCATATTTTGAGTAAATATAGTATATAAGACTTCCTTATACAGTGAACTCTCATTACAATGACAGCATTTGTTTCCAAAGATTTTGCCATTAAAATGAATTTGCTGTTGTAAAGAATCCTTTATGGACAGAGTAATATGTAAGAAAGGTGTTATTCTTTCTTACCCATAGAACATATGTTTTGGATATTTGTTAGAATTGCCTCAATGAGGCAATTCTAACAAATATTCAAAACATATGTTGCTAAAAGTTTTAATGCAGCACTCTTGCATAATTTCTCATTAACTGTCCCCTCTTAAGCGAATGTTTCGTGACATTTAAATTGTCATTATAATGAATTTTGTTGTTGTATCAAGTGTTGGTATAAAGAGGGTTCTCTGTATAAGCCACACCATGGAATAAAGTGTCCAATCAAGGTTTTTTGCTGTCTCATTCCAGAATCAATCTATATGAAATCTCCCTTAAACCTAAACCACTTCAACAGTCTGCTGCTTACTGATATTCTAGTTGCCCTTTGATCATTTACAACATCGCTCACCTGATTACCAGATAAATTGGCCTTTCAGTTCGGGAGAAGTGCAAAATAGATTCCAAGATAGCAGCCATGGTGGCTATCTTTAATTTCTGATCGGATTGATTTTAGCTCATTTTTATCTACAAGTCACCCTGATGCTTCCTATCAAGTTTGGAGTCAACTGGCCTTTCGGTTCAGGGGAAGAAGCGAAAAATACATTTTCAAGATAGCGCATAGCAGCCATCTATTCTTGGATTTCCAATCAGAATGATTTTAGCTATTTTGATCTATTAGTCACCCCTATGCTTCCTATCAAGTTTCAAGACAATTGGCCCTATGTATTGGAGAAGAAGCCAAAGATAGATTTTCAAGATTGCGGCCATGGCGGCCATCTTGGATTTCCCATCGGAACAATTTTAGCTATTTTTTATCTACAAGTCACCCCAATGTTTCCTACCAAGTTTCAAGTCAAATGGCCTTTCCTTTCAGGATAAGAAGCGAAAAATAGATTTTCAAGATGGTGATCATGGTGGCCATCTTTGATTTCCCATACTCAGCAGGGTTGCCACTCATTTTCTATTTCAAAATTCCCTGACTTTTCTCTGACTTTTCATCATTTTCCAGACATTTTCAATGGCCTCCCAACTCCCCTTACAGCCATCCTCAGCCACCAAAGCTTCCAATAGAGCACTTATTTTCAAGAATTAAACAATCATTTAACAGAAGAATGAGGCCAATTCTGTAAATTTATGTTTCTGAAAATTAAGTAGACTGCCATAGCCATCTCAGTTTTGAGAAAATTTTGAAATTCCCTGAATTTTCCCTGACTTGTCAGTTGTTTTTTTTCCAATTTCCCTGACTCAAACCAAAATTTCCTGACTTTTCCCTTTACATGCCATTAGCTGTTGACAGAAATCTGTGAGATTTTGCAATTTTTAGGGAAGATTTGATGATATTCTGTGAGATTTATATGAAAATCACTTTCAAGCTTACATAAGTAAGTTTAAAGCATTATTTCAATGAATTAAGCTTGGGATAGCCATGCTAATGTGTAATTTGTTTCTGGTTCTTCAAAAAATAGCTTATTAAGTGGTATGAAAATTCTGTGAGATTTGAAAATCTTATGGGAAACAGGGTCCAGAAGGGCCAAAATTCTGTGAAATTTTGTCTCAGAGTGTGAGGTATGGCATGCATGTTTCCCTGACCTGAATTTTTTTTTCATTTTACAGACTTTTTTCTCTGACCATGGCAACCCTGCTTGAGAGATGACATTTACAGATTTTTCTATTTTTATCTCCGGTGGCCATCTTGTTCAACAGAGCAGAACCATTCTAGCAATTTTGGTACAGGTCTGCAACAGAATTATTTACATGTAATTATTTTGAAACAGGCTGGGTGGTTTAGGAGGAGAGGTCACTTAAAGTAACTGCTGATGACAGAAAACAACATTTCTATTTTTAGCTCTGGTGGCCATTTTGTTCAGGAGCACAACCAGTTTAGCATTTTTTGTTGAGAGATATGCACACATGCCATATCTCACCAGTCTGGCTCTCATAGCAGCTGAGAAATCTGTGACGAAAAATTGACAAATAAAGGGAATGATTAGCATGAGGCTGCCGATTCTCTTTTACACAATACAAGTCATACCCAATGTTTGTACGAAATTTCAAAATCGTAGATGCATTAGCTCCTGAGAAATCTTTGATGAAAAATTTTACTGGAGAGAAAGAAAAATGGACAAATAAAGAGAATAATAAACATGAGAATAGTTATTCTGCCTTACACAATACCACAAGTCATACCCAATCTTTGTACCAAATTTTAAAATCCTAGGTGCAGTAGTTCCTGAGAACTCTTTGATGTAAGAAAAAGTTCATACACAGACAAACATTGTTATGAAAAAGACAAAAAAATGGCCCCCCTATACTTCATATACAGGGGGGAGGGGGTGCCCTATAAAGATTAAATAATGAATAATAGATACAGTCCAAAACAATGTAATAACTGTCTTTATAAAGTTTAAATCAATTTCACTCTTTACAATGCTTTTGTGCATTTTAAAGTGAGAAAAGACATCAGAAGTCTTGTTATATGTGTACTAAGAATCAGTAGTCATTTTTCGTTCTTTCTAGTAATACTGAAAGTTCAGTTTTAACCCTTTAAGCACCTAACAAAATTTGTAACGACATTCTAATTTTGCTTTTTCACAGAAAATAAGTATTGACATTTCATTTGAATTATCTACCAAGTAGTTGATTCACATATAATATTAAGACTTATCGTCTATGAAAAATTATAAGAAAAAAAAAAAAAAAAATTAAGAAAGTCATCAGCTGCAGTTGTGGTTAACCATACAGGCATTTTCTTCCTGATGTCTGACATTGCTGTGCAGTTGATATTTGATCAGCAGGAGGATGTATGTTGCTAGCCAACATTTTTCTTCACAATTTTTATTTCAAAGTTTTGGGATTTAGTGCTACAGATGAAGTTAAAACCAGAAAGGAATGAGTGCTCTTTCATTGCACTAAAACTGGTCAGTTACATTCAAATAGTTTTATAATCAATAAATTGTTATTAATGTCTTTTTCACTTTAGGCTTAAGTTGTTGAAATTCCAATGTACATTGTCGAATTGTTACTGACCAGTCTCTAGAATATTTGGATAGGGACTGCATTTAGTCAATATGCAAACAAAATAATTACCTTATAGCCCATTGTTGTGGTCCCATTTGATTTGGTAGGAAATCAAAAGCCTGGTACATCCATGGCACTGCCAGGACACTGCTGAGGTAAAATAGTGGCACTTAAGCCCTGCTATACCCCTGCTAGCCAAGGCCTCTTAGGGGCCGGTAATGCAAATGACTGCATCATATGGGGGAGGAGGGGGATGCACTACAAAGATTATAGCGAGCACAGCTTGCGACGCGCGAAGAGCGTCGCGAACGAAGTGAGCTCTACGGTAGAGAATATGATCAAGGAAAAGTAACATACAACGGTATATACTTTCAGCAGAAATCGCTCTGACCAATATTTTCTACCCGGAAGTTGTCACCGGAAGTTGGCAGAACTGACTGGATACCGATATTCACAAAATTTGGGTCTCACTAATAAGCGTCACGAAGTGACAAGACACGAGTGTCAATAAGTGTCTCGAACATATTTTACTGATTACTTTTATTATTTATAATTGATTTACATATGCTATGAAGACTTTTGAAGAGACTACAGATAGGTCTGTGCTGTGCTCGCATATAGGCTAAGCCTATTTTTCATATTATATATATAACCTAAATATATTTATATACCGCAACATCCTCAGTTTCTGAGTATGTACAGTTCTTCTTGGGTAGAAACAAGTACAAAGCAGTGTAGATAAAGTGTCTTGCTCAAGGACACAACACTTGGTGCTCGCTGGGGTCAAACCGCACAGAATCCTAAATCTGACGCTTAACCACTGCTCAACAGCGCTCCATACTAACACTGTAACATACATACATTAAGATTTCAAATGACTGTATCACAATGCTGAAGCAGGGTGTGTTCCAAGCTTGATCCCACTTAGGTCTGGAAAGGTTTTGATGAGAGAGAAATTTTCAGACAATTAGTACACTTCGCTCACACTCAGAATAGCCTCATGTGAGAATATAAATATTTTTCCATACCCCACCCACATAAAATGTACAAAGAGGAAATGGTTTGGAGTAGATTTCCCCCCAAAAAAACTCAATACAAACAGAGGTGCACTAACTAAGCCTGTACTACACATTATGATAATAATACTGTTGCCCTTAATGATTAGTGACAGCTTCTAACCTGTCTGTTTTTAACTGGAAAATTACTGCTTTCTTTTTGCTGATTTTGCATGGGCGCGGCCATATTACTGCCGGTTGGTACCGCGCTGTTCAGTTACAATTATTTATGAAGCCGGGTACCAGCAAGGTTGTTGTTCAGTTTCTTGCCACGGGGTAAAACTTGTCCAAAATTTCAGGATGACAGTTGACATAATAGGATTTGGATATGCTTTGACAGTTGCAGCTGGTGGTATAATTGGCTATTTAAAAGCTGGTAATTGTTTCTTGCATCCCTTACATAATTAACACCTTGAAAAGGCCCAAGAAAAAATGTGTGTATTTAGGGTACCCCTATCTTACCTGAACCTGACCATTTTTTTTTTTTTTTTTATGTTTTCTCAAGAACATGAAAATTAGGTGTTACTAGCCTAAAATATTTGTGCTATCATATTTATGCTAAATGTTCGGATAAGTGGGTTTGAGCAAACAGTGTAGACCCAGATCAAACTGCTCCATCCATCAGGAGCAGTTTGCTCAGCATCTACACTGTTTGCCATTCTGTTGGTACTTTTTAGACAAATCAAAGGGTAGTCAAATAGACTTGGTAAAATTTTATGTGACTAACGGTGCAGAGTCCAAATATATTTGATAATTATCATATAATTCTATTCTATAAAGAAATGATAAGCCCAACCTATCCTACCTATTTTTTCAAACGTTATTTTAACTCTGGTTCTGCTGAACCCTGATTTACCCTGCCTTTGCAAACTGTAGATCCAGATCAGTAGGCTTCTGAAGATCTGGATCTGCACTGTTTGTCATTAAGCATGTGAATTTTTATCAACAACATGGATCAAGTAATCTGATTGGGTGAAAATTAGAAGTGGGTGTACTGTAGCATCTTAATTTATTCAGCATGAGAAGGGCTAAACACACATATTGTTTTATTTGGCCTAAAGAGTTCTGTATAATCTGCTGACTCTCAATGTGTAAATTGGTTAGGAGAGACAGATCAGATTGTGCTTAGTGTTGCATTTCAATTATTATAATGGTAATTCAGTTATAAAGACACTGAAAGGCAGTGGAATGATTTTGTTTAACATTGAGGCATGATTTTACTATTTATTCCTGATTGTTGGATATATCCATTTTAGGATATTCAAAATCCATTTTTTGGTATCCAGTAATATATTTTGTGATGTCACAGAATTATTATAGATATCCAAAATTATTTTTTGATATCCAAAATTGAAATATGGATTAAAAAATTCAGCAAGATTTTTGGATATCCGAAAAATGATTTTTTTAATATCCATTCAGTTTTTGGATAACTACGATTTGATTTTTGGACATCCATAAACATGATAAATAAGGTTGTATACTGGTCTGGATATCCAAAAATCTAATCATGGGTATCCAAAACTAAAAAGTGGAAATCCAAAAATTGATTTTTGGATGTCTAAAAATCTTGCTGAATTTTGGATATGCATAAATCAGTTTTTGGATATGCATAATTTAAATTTTGGATACTGGTATCCATTATTCAGCCTTATTTATGGATATCCAAAAATCAAATAATAGATATCTGAAATAATCTCTCCAAGTATTTGTTTTTTGTGCCTCGAGAAGGCAGTGCTTCGTGATTGTGCAATTTTCCTGGGTATCATCAATTGTAATTTTACAAGCATCACGAAAACATGCCTATATAATTTTGACCCCCTTAAACCCCACTTTTATATAGTAAAACTGAGGTTTACAGGGGTATACATTATTTTTCTTATTTGTGCACAAAAACATAGATTGTGGGTACTCATTAGAACTGCCTCATCAAGGCAGTTCTAATGAGTACCCACAGTCTATGTTTTGAGCAGAAATATGAAAAATATAAGAATTTTTTATCTGAAAATTTTCATTTTTTGGTGGTTAAATTTTCTGTATATTTGAACAGGCATGTTTTCGTAATGTATGATGATTACTCCCCTAATGTGTCAGCAAAGTGATATGCAGGCATTCTGTGGTAAACAGGACAAGAAGAAAGCAAACAACAAAACTGGACCTATATTGCTACAAAATGTATATCCATCATTCTTGTACAGTAAATGTACAGTCACTTTAATTTGCCTAACACCCTGTCCTAAAGAAACAAAAATATAAGAAGGAAGTGTAGCCAGCCAACTCTGCCCATGCAAAGGTTTCTTCTTGTACAGGCTTGATAATTTCTGTATTCTGTTTAATAAGGCTGAAGTGCAGTCTTTAACAACAGGCATTTATTTTACAACATGTATGGAGCTGTAAGGAATCTCTATCAGATATCATGCTGGTACAAACAAAAATAAAAAAGTCAAGTCTTCCTGATACTTTGTTATACTAGATTAACCCTTAAAGGGCTTAAGCAAAATTGTAGTGTTCTATTTTTTTTATTATTATTATTATTATTATTATTATTCAGAGAACATAATACTTGGCATTTCATGTGAATTGTCTTCCAGGCAGAGGATTCATGAGAAGTGTCAAGCCTTATTTTCTCTTTAAAGAAAAATTCTCTGCTGCAGTTGTGATCAGCACTTTAAGGGTTAAACATCGTTATTATCCATGGATTTTTTTTTCTCCTGATTTGTGAAGTTATCACAGAGGATTTGCTTACAAAAAGTATTTGTTGGTAATTTTTGGATAACTTTCCTTATTTTATTCTTGTTTCTCCATAAAATTAAACACATGTGAGTACCAGCAATATATGTTTTATGGAGAACTGGAGAAATTTATCCCAGAATTATCATAAATGGTAAATTGCCTAAAATGTCGAACACCAAAGTGTCTGACAAAATAACACATGCAAACTGTGCAGGTCCACAAGCAGTCTGATCAGGGTGTTCACTGTTTGCCATTCCACTAAGTATTTTAAGAAAATGTGGCATGAAAAGCAAAATTTAGGCCAAAAGAGCATGGAATAAAGTGTTTGAAATTTTAGGACATTTACAGTACTCCTCCTTTAAACCTTAAGTGCTAATTACAACAACAGCAGATGACACTTTGAAGTTTTTTTTTCGTTTTTTTTTGTCATAGAAAATAGGGCTTAATATTTCATGTGAAAAATAACAAAATCAGTTTTAGAATATTGTCTGCCAGAAATTTGCTTAGAGCTTTAAGGGTTAAACAAGTCCTTTGTTTACCACTTATTATTTTCTTTTCCAGGAAGCTTATGAAGCAGAATGATCATAAAATACTTCTTTAACATTTACCACTCTCTGGGCAAATTAAGCAGGTGACAAATTGATATTTTTCCCAGAAAACAAGATTTGACATTTCATGCAAATTAACTGCATTTGAAACTACATGAAATGTCAAATTCTGTATTCTGGGAAAAATAAGAAATATATTTTCATGTCGGGTGAAAATTTTACCCAGAATGCTAAGCATTAAAGAAGTCCTCTGTTTAACTCATTATTTTTTTTTTCCAGGAAGTGTCCCATCATTGGCAGCAGGTTTAGCGTTTGGTGCCTTGGCAGGTGGTGGGGCATACCAGACAACACAGGATCCAGCAAACGTCAAGCTGTCTCTTCGTAAGAACTTAGAATATAAACCAAATCACTAGAAGAGAGTCTGATGTTGTATGTTTACTAGGAAAGTTTAGATTAGCCTGTACACCAGGCAGTCTGATCTATGTATCTTTGTTTCATCAAATGTCCATAAATGGCATAATATTCTTTTCTCTTGGTTTGTTTGTACATGATTATACTTGTATGCCAAGTGGTATATAGTTTTCGCTTTTCCGTTTGTTCATATGTACATATGTTCATTTGTCTTTTGTAGCATTCAATAGTGGACACCTGCGTCAAAGATTGTGCGTCAAACGTTTTTAAGACATTATATTATCAAAGCCTGTAGATGGATTTAGTTTATGTTTTGCCAGTTGCTACATATACATGTAGTTCCCAAACTTTAGTAGGGTATACATCTATAAGATCAAGGTCATGAATGATGATTATCGAGACTACTTTTCTTAGAAACATTTAGAGCTAGTAGTCACCTTGCTGAAATTTTAAGTTCTGTTCTTTGACAATTGAAAAAAATAAATAAACTGTCTGCTAAAATTCAACATGATAAGGACTAATTATTGGAATGAAGTCCAGAAACTTGTAATGCTGTCTTTAACCCTTGTCAAGCTGAATAAAGTAAGATGCCAGGCTCACTTCTAATTTTCAGCCAATCAGATTACTTGATTCAAGTTATTCATACAAAATCAAATATTTAATGACAAACAGTACAGATCCAGATCAGTTGGCTTCTTCAGAAGCCAACTGATCTGGATCTACACTGTTTGCAAAGGCAGGGTATATTTGGGTTCAGCAGGACAAGGGCTACTGTCCTTTCGACATCTCTCGGAAAGACATTTTTTGCTTGGTGTTTTATCTATTATTCACTGTCACATGAAATTTCACTGATGATTCACTGTCACATGAAATTTCACTGATGATTCACTGTTACATGAAATTTCACAGATGATTCACTGTCACATGAAATTTTGCAAAATACAAAAAAAAAAAAAAAAAAAAAAAAATAATAATAATAATAATCAAAATGTCATCTGCTGCAGTTGATTAACACTTGTAATAATGATATCTAATAATTTGTAGACAGTAAATTGATATGTTTTCCTTCATTATCCCCAGCAAATAGGATTTGATATTTCATCCAGATTGTCTCCTAAGGAGATAGTGCGTGAAATGTCTAACCTTATTTTCTGGGAAAATAAGAAAAAAAATAATAAACTGTCATCTGCTGAAATTATTACTCAGCATGTTAAACATTTAATATAAGCTATTGTCTTTTTGAGTTTATCTTTTTATCCTTAGATAAAAACTAAATTTTATCTGAAGATTTAATACTTTAGTAGTGTAACAGGTTATCATATGACAAGCTTTTGATCAAGTTTTTATTTAAATCAAATAACTTCTACCCACCTCAAAATAGTGGAGGGGCATCTGATCCGTCTACACTTTTTTGTACTCATTAAGCAGTTTTAGACACCTCAGTAGGCAGTATCCTGGACTTTATTAATATTTTAGGGTAAGTATGGTAAAGTAAGGTGTCTGAATACTTTTAGGTTTCAAAAGGTGAAACTAAAAACTTGTCTGAATGAAAACATGAAACGATAGTACCCATCCAGTATCCTGTCGTGGGCAGACAACTAAAAAATTGACAAACTTTGCCTATTAGCAATGCCAAACCAGCTCTCCATGATATAAATGCACACACCAATTTTTGTGAAAATCCACTTATATTTACTCAAGTTATCATCTGGAAATGAAAATACGGATGGTATTATGGTTTCAAGTTGTTGTCCGTCTGTCTCTTGTCCATGTTCTACAGGATGTGATCTATGTATACACTGTTTGCTTGTGCCTGTATGTTTGAATACTGACAGTAACTACTGTATTGTACAGTCGAGAAAGACCAAATCTGGTTGCATGGCTGATCTGGGCCTTTGCGGTTCACATATGACCTGCTCTTGCCATTGCTCCAGATAAGGTGTTTTTTCAACCAAAATGTATTGATTTTTTTCTTATTTCTCTGTGAAAATATTTGTTGTTGGTACTCTTTAGGACCTCAGCTAAGCACTTCTAATGAATACCCACAATATATGTTTTCATGGAGTAAAAAAAAATATCCTCTATATGCACATATGAATAAGAAACATTAGATTCACCTTTACAGGAAGATTCAGACTAGCCAAAGTATAGCCTTTTATGGAGAAATAAGAAAATAGTTTATTTGGATATTCATTTTATCTATAGCTATTGAATTTCTTTTTCAGTCACCAGTGTTGCTCTCCTGGGTCTCATGGGATACAGATTTGCTAATTCAGGAAAGTTTATGCCAGCTGGACTGGTTGCCACTTTAAGGTATGTATGAGTAACATAAAATAGAACCAGTTTTGGTACCAAACAACAGATTTTAGTCCTGGCTTTATCTGCAAAGTAAATGCCCCAAAATGTTGATCAGTTTATCACATAGAATCTTTATCTAAAAGTGTGTGTATATATATGTGTTTGTGTGCGTTTCACAAATTACTCGGTGGAGTGGCAAACAGTGCAGACCCTGATCAAACAGCTCCTTCATGTCATTTTGTCATAATGTGTGCAGAATTTTTGGGTGAAAGTTCTAAAATTCAAGAATCCTGAAACCCAGGTTTCCAAATCCTGAAAAGCCAAATTTGCCCATACTTTATTTTGGCACAGCAAGTGCAAAATCCTGAAATCAGGATTAATCCTGAAACATTTCATCTATGTTACTGTAATTTATTTTTCTTTTTTTTTTTTTTCTTTTCTTTTTTTTTTTTTAAATATAGCAACAATGCTTACACTCATGCAAGAAAAACTTTTTACACACACAGACCAACAACTGATTTTATGAAAGAACATGGACAAAGAACAAATGGATACATGTACAATGAAGCCTGTGCCTCTATGCAGTCTGATCAGGGCCTTTACTGTCTGATTTTGGTCTAAATGCATGCTGTTGAATATAATGATGTGAATGCCCTATCGCACACTCTTGAAACTGTTTCCAGAAAATCTGGTAGATTCGGGAAACCTGGTAGAAGAATAACACAACATTGATGTATTGAGACCAATAGAGTTGTAACCAATATTGTGATAAAGAATTCATTCAGCTACACATTTGAAATGTATAAAGTGCTGTTTGTGACAGACATGCTTTTATCTCAAAAACAGTCTGTAGTTCTGTTTATGTTAACACTTAGTATGCTGGGAAACATTTCAGCAGGCAACATTTTGATATATTTTTTCTTATTTTTTCTCAGAAAACAGGGTTTTACCTTTCATACAAATTGTCTCCTTATGAAGAGACAATTTACATGAAATGTGAAATCCTATTTTCTTGGAAAAATACTGTCAGTTTGTCATCATTACTGAATTTGCCCATAGAGTGGTAAGTCTTGTGTACAGATGAGTCCAGTTTTTACCTATTCAAATCCAGCACATGGCATGTTTTCTTTGTATATGGAGTACCTTGTCTTGTTAACCCTTGTCCTGCTGAATAAATTATGATGCCATGCCCACTTCTAAATTTTAGCCAATCAGATTACTTGATCCAGATTGTTGCTTAAAATTTGCATACTTGATTCTTCAGAAGCCAACTCATCTGGATCTACACTGTTTGCAAAACAGGTTATATCCGGGTTCAGCAGGACAAGAGTTAAAGAATATTTGGGCCACCTCATCCCACAAAAAAAAAAAAAAAAAAAAAAAAAAATATGCATATCATATCTAACCAAATATCAGGACACCTTAACAGAAAGCCGGACAAAAAATTAAAACCCAAAAAGTTAGCCCGAATTTGACGTTTTGGGGTTGTATTCGACACAAAAAATGCAAAACCACATTTTATATTTTTTTCTAGTTAACTTCTAACTTCTTATCATACTGATTGTAAAATTTGAACAAGTCCATTTGTTACCTATTGTATCTAAACCTGCTAGATGAATGATAAACAGAGTAGACTTTGATCAGAAACCTCAGTCTGTGGCAGTTGATCTGGACCAACAGTGTTTGCCACTCATCCAGTAGTTTTTTGACATTTAATTTAGTTATGGATTTATTATTATTAACCCTTGTTCTGCTGAACCCGGATATACCCTGCCTTTGCAAACAGTGTAGATTCAGATCAGTTGGCTTCTAAGAAGCCAACTGATCTGGATCTGCACTGTTTGCCATTCAGAATGTGAATTTATATCAATAATCTGGATCGAGGAATCTGATTGGCTGAAAATTTGAAACGGGTGGCCTCTTAATTTATTCAGCAGGACAAGGGTTGACTCCTTACCATACTGATCCTTAAACTTGAAAGACCATTTTACAAGCATTTTATTATTTTTCAGAGAAAATATGATTTGGCATTTTGTGTGAATTATCTGCTAGCCAGACAATTCACTTGAAATGTCAAGCCTTGTTTTCTTTGGAAAATACCAAAAACTATACAAAATGTTATCTGCTGCAGTTGTGATTAGCACTTTGTAGGTTAAAGCCAAAGGCTTATCGGACTGCAGTAGCATGCTTATGTGCTCTGAGGTCCCTTTTTATGTAACATGGCTGTTTTGTTTTTTCAGTGCCCTGATGATCCTCAAATGTGGCTACACACTCTACAAGCAGTAGGAAATTGTAAATGTCTCTATATAATATTCGGGTACAATTTAAAATAACAGACTCCATTATCAGTTATTTAGTCTGCTACATTTGCTTTTGAGCAGACTGTTTTTCTTTCAGTAATTTTTGAATAAAAAAGAAGACATTCCTGGAGATAAGTATTAAATGTCCAGCCCTGTTTTATACTCTGCAGGCTAAAGCATAGATCCAGAAAATATTTTTTTTCAACAATTTGTTTGTGTTTGTGTTGAGGTTTTACGACCCAGTTAACCCAATTGGGTCGTGTTGAGCGTGGTCAGTTTGCCTGACCACATTTTTACCGGGCAGGCTTAGTCCTCTAAGCGGTTAAACAGTACTGAGCACATTCTTTTGCCAGAACTTGACAGCTGCCCTTCTTGAATCGGGAAGGGAGAGAATGACCATAGAAAATATTTTATGATTCAATCTCCATGAAAGAATGTTGTCGACCTTTCAGGGGTCGAACCAGCAAACCTCCTGATCACCAGTTGGACACACATCCAGATACTGAGGCACCTTGGCCCGCTTTTTTTTTTTTTTCAACTAGTATTGTTAGTTTTCTTATTTCTCCACAAAAACATATGTTGTGGATACTCATTAGAAGTGCCTTGTTTTCATGCAGAAATAAGAAAAATAACCTCATTTCCCCTTTTATCTGGAGCTATGCTAAAGGTTAAACAACAGTCATAACATTTGGAAGTATGTGTGTGCATCTTGACAAAGTTCACCATGTGTATGAAATAAAGAGAGTAACTTCATTGTTTTTGTTCTATTTAATTGCAGCAAATCATGTTAGGTAAACAGTTCCATTCCCACCTAAAAATTATAAAGTAAAGATTCTGTAAAGTAAAGCCCAAATAGTATGATAATACTAGCTTCCCCTATACATAAAGTCTAGTTATGCACTACTCTATCTTTTTAATGGAAGAACTGGTGAAGTTATCGCAGATCTCTCGAAAGTGACCGAACAAAAATTTCGGTTTGGTCACTTTCAGTAGATTTGAGATAAAACCTTTGTTCATCTACAACAAAATTTGAATTTTGCACTGAAAATTAAATTTTGTTCTGAGAAGCTTTCATAATTTTTAGGTAAAATGCCATCATTATATTCATTATATATCTATTTATTACAAGATCTTTAGTTTTCAGGTTTGTTTTTAGGATGGAATGGAATTGCCCATTTACCAACAGTGAAATAATCCTGCTTAGAACAGGGTATTAAACAAATTTAATACACCTGGTAGACTTTCTGCCTGTTTACAAGGGAGATAACTTTTGTGACTTCCTGTTTGCTGTTCAGTACACTGAGCCCTTTCTGAAAAGTGGTCAACTCTAAAAGGATAATGTTGAAACCAAATATCAACAAGTTTGACCCACCAAGAAAAACCTTATCACAAACAGAGAAGCGTCTGGGTGGCCGAGTGGTTAGTGCTCCAACTGGGATCACAAGGTCCCAGGTTCAAATCCTGCTAGAGGTAGAATTCAGCTTCTCCATTTCCATAATATGTCTTAAATTATGTTGAAAGAGACCTAAACACCAAATCATCATCATTACAAACAGATGAAACCAGGAGTTGCATACATAAGATGTCCATCTTATATGTACTGAAGAGGCAAAAACTGACGAAGTTCACAATATGCAAAAAAGTGATAAAAAATAAACTGAGGTTTATATCCCAATCACATGCACATCTTAAGACTGTGTAGTAAAAGTCTGCGAAATCTCATATTGATTTGTTATGAACTGTAGGAGGAGTTGCACGCACAAATAAACCCACAATATATAAGCTATAGAGCCAAAATATTACTAAAACAGTGACAAAAAATAATCTGAGGATTACATCCAAACAACATGCACATCCTCAGACCAGACAGAAAAAGACTGCCAAGTTTTGAAAAGATTAGTTAAAACTGTAAGAGGAGTTGTGCACACAAGATACCTACTATCAGATGAGGTGGAACCATTTAAGAACGGAAACACGAATACCATGTCCTCTCGCTTTTCAAAAATAAAGTGGGGGACAATAAACAATGTTTTTGTGTGTGTTAATATTTATTCCTAAGTCATCATACAGGAGATTTCATCTTTTTCTTTTTCTTCTTGTTTTTCTTCTTAGGACTTGATGTTTTATTGCCACCTGTCAGAATGAAATAAAAAAATAGAGGTAAATGAATATTTTACCAAATGAGAACTAAGAGAGGTAGTTTCACTTGTAGTGCTATTCTCAAGGTGAGATAGCATATCTACTTAAGTGTTTATGACAGACAGGTCTACCTAAAAGTATTTGTGACAGGCCTAAGCAAACAGTCCATATCTAGCAGTTTTTAGATAACATGTTCAAATTTTAGCACATAATGAGCTACTGGATCTCAATAATTAACCCTGGTCCTACTGAACCCAGATATGCCCTGTCTTAGCAAACAGTGTAGAGCCAGATCAGTTGGCTTCTTCAGAAGTCAATTCATCTGGATCTGCACTGTCTGTCATTTTATATGTGAATTCATATTAATAGCAATCTAGAATAAATAATCTGATTGGCTGACAATTAGAAGTGGGCATGACATCTTAATTTATTCAGCATAACAAGGGTGAATACAGTACACACAGTAACCACTCTTGACCTTCACAAGATGAAACAAAATTTGACATGGAACTAGCTCAGGCAGAAAATTTGTCATTATTCACCTGCACAATTTTCTACACAAGTATTTTTCAGCTTATTCATAATGTTCCATGCTTGTGCCTCAGAGGGTCTCAGGACTGTAGTTTTAATGAAAAATGAAAAAAAAAAAGTGGGCCAAAATTGTGCTGACAAAAAATTGTGAAATTCAGTTCCATGGTCAATAGCTGTGGCAAACTTTTGTTCAAGCACTGTAGATTTCCACAGAAAATTCTTACCAAAAGCAAAGTTAAATCATATCTACACGGAATAGCATGCCGTTTATTTCATAATTCAATAACAAAATAATATATGATAAAATTCTTCAATGCCTACCTATGTTTACCAATTTTGTATCAAGGGACCAAGGTCCAGAGTTCCGGGATGTGTTGAGGGAATAAAATTACAGACACAATTTTGAGCTTGTTCCCTTGATTACAATCTGTGTAATATGATCCAGGGCCCAGTTGTTCAAAACCTAACGCAGTTGTTAGCTAACATGATATTAAAATTTCTATCTTGAAATATGGCATATACATTTGATATTTTTTGGCTGAAAAAAAATGCGAGAAATTGCAAAAGCTACTCACATTTTTGAAGCAAAAATATCAATCTATCTGAAAATACCACAGCTAAAAGTACAATAGTTAATGAGTTTGACATTAACAAGCTTGTGAAGCTATCAATGCTTTGAACAACTGGGCCCTGATAGTTTTCTATGGGCCTAAGCCAAAGTGGGTGTGATTACAGTAATTGCCCTTAAGTTCTGTAGAACTAGAAAAAGTGTCCATAGGACATGGATGCCCCCGCCAAAATGCCATTCAAAAAATGGTTACATATGTAATTGTGACAGGTACAGCATGAAGTTGATAATTCATAAATCAAATAAGCAAGAGTTCATTACACATTGCCTCTATGTCATGCATGCATCTGTAAATTTTTATAAATATATTCCATATGGTTTAGGTGTTATGGCCCGGACACGGTTTACTATATGGAACTAAGTCAAGGGCAGATAATTCAAAAACCAAACAAGCAAAAGTTGTCTTCCTTTTTCGCAACACATTGTCTCAATGTCATGCATGCACCTGTAAAGTTTCAAAAATATATTCCATATGGTTTAGGAGTTATGGCCCGGACCTGTTTTACTATATGGAACTAAGTCAAAGGCAGATAATTAAAAAACCAAACAAGCAAGAGTTTTCTTCCTTTTTCATGACACATCATCTCAATGTCATGCATGCACCTGTGAAGTTTCATAAATATATACCATACGGTTAATGAGTTATGGCCTGGACACGGTTTACTATATGGAAATAAGTCAAGGGCAGATAAGTCAAAAACCAAACAAGCAAGAGTTGGCTTCCTTTTTTGCAACACATAGTCTTAATGTCATGCATGCACCTGTAAAGTTTTATAAATATATTCCGTACGGTTTAGGAGTTATGGCCCGGACACGAATTGGGACGGACGGACGTACGTACGGGACGGACGGACAGGGGTAACACATAATGCGCTTCCGCTATTCTTCGAATAGGCGGGGGCATAACAAATGTTCTGACAATAAAGATATATGCAAACAGTGAAGAACCAGATCAAACTAGTCCTGGCCGGATCTATCCTGTTTGCCATTTTATCAACAAATTTTTGCCATATAAATAGGAAGTAAAGTGTTTGAAATTTTACAACATTTACCATATTATGACCTTTTACTACTCTGAAATTTATTTTTATTTAAGGTTATTTACCCAGAACCCTTGTCAGACCCAGCAGAGGTGGGCAAACAACAACACCCATATTTTGAGGCCTTTCTTCGAAAGTCACAGTTTCAAACTAAAAGTTCTTTCTCTAGCAGTTTCATAGAAATAGTCAATTAAGAACCTAAACCAGAGAATACTTGTCAGTAGTGTGCAAATATGACACTGTGAATGCAAACGAAGGATTTTGTTTATTTAATTTATACAAGGTTTAATGGCCCATGGCAACACTATTTGTCATGTCAAGCTGTCTCCCGGAGAGGGAGAGAAAAGATGGAATTGTTGTGAAAGAGGTCCAAAATTCTGATCTTGCTTTAAGTGGGCCAAGCATCATCCTCTTTAAAGTCTGTGATGGCAGGGTCAACCCTCTGAAAAGTTACAGCAGAAGGACATACCTTCTTACCACCCACGTAAAGTACAAGGCAGGAATGTTCTAACCATTATAATGATTTTGATGAACGACTGCTAATAGCAGGAGTCAGTACAAGCCCTGAGTCATTAATCAGTGACCTTGACCTGCTTCTCAAGTATGCGTATAACCATCTTATATTCAATAAAACAGATTTTGAATTATTATTATATGTAGTTTTGCTTCTTGGTAAAGCCGTCAATCAATTACCAATTATACCCACAATTTTTGACAATTACTATCAAGGTGTATTTGCTTTTATTGAGCCCCTTTGAACTGGCTTATGGCTAGATCATTATTTATCTTTATTTTTAGGTACTAAAGAAGTGCTAAAGAAGTATTTAAAATACAATTTTTGTCACAGGAAATGCCCTTGACTGATTGATGTATTGCCCTACGTCATACTTGCGATGTGTACTGGGAATATAATTCCTGCCAGTTTGTTATTCTTCCCTTGCGCTTTTTGATCTTTACTGGCAGTTTTTTTATTTTGGTATTTTCTTTTCTTTGACTGCCAATTGCGGCAAAAAAAAATGACCACAAATATAAGTGTTTTACAGTACTAGAGAATAATAAATGCAATGCACAAATAGAGAATTTCCAAACCAAAATGAGTATTATTATTTTATTTTTTTTACCCTTAGACTACCTACCAGTTCTTTGCTGCTGTGATTCCTTTTTCATCTGTTTACTTTTATTTTTCTTCTTTTGTTTCATCTTAGAATGTTCAAATGGTTCACCACTTTTCTTTATCTTTTTAGACAAAGGAATTTCACTGTCTATATCTTTTTCTTCCTCTTCTACTTCTGTCCCTTCCTCTGTTAGTGAAATGTTTCTTTTCTTGTTTTTCTTTTTGTCAACTTTATTAGTTCTTTCACTATTTTCAAGTGTAACAGCATCATTGTCTTCCTCATTGTTATGTGAAGCTGTACTTTTATTATACACAGCCAAACATGTTAATCTAAAACTTGTTGAATGCTCAGCCAATAAATCTGTATTGAAACTGCCCTGAAATGTATATAGCTCAAGATAAGAGGGGTATCCACATAACATTTTTCTTATTTCTCCATGAAAATGTATTTTGTGAGTACTCATTAGAAGCACCTCAGCAAGGCCACAACATATGTTTTTGTTGCGAAATAAGAAAAATATCAATAATTTTCAAATGAAAAAAAAAGCTCCTTATCTCGTCTGGAGCTATGAATGTATATAAGCCATGGTGTGAGAAAAAGTACCTTAACTATTTTAGACTGAATAAACTCTCCCCACTCCTGAGGCAGGTTCGGAGGATTCAGTCGAACCCCCCTTTTGACTCAAAATTTCATTTGCATAGAAAATTTTGGATAAATCTGATAAATTTGGGATACCATATTTACCCTAAATATTCTTACCCCTAAATCTGTACCATATATTCCTCTTCAACAAGTCCATTTTACTACCTGTGAATGTGTGTAAAATTGCAGGTTCAGTGGCAAACAGTGCAGACCCTGATCAGATGCCATATTCTGTAGCATCTGATCTGAGTCTACACTGTTTGCTCAGGCCTGTCTGTCTGAATACGAAAAGTACAATAATTTGATCCAATCGAAAACCCTCAGAAATTATCCTGTACCCATTGAGAAATCACCATAGTAAGGGTCGAAAATGAGTGGTTACGCATTAGAGCTGTAAGTTTTGTTTTTATTTATTTAGATCTAATGCGTAACCACTCATTTTCGACCCTTACTGTGGCAACTGCTCAACAATGCTGCATTGACAACCAAAATATCCATAATACAAATAACCATATGTGTCTATCGTGTGTGCGTGATGATATGCTGAACTTCTAGCAAAGCGCAAAATTAAGTAAAGGACAATAAACACCACGAATTTTCACATGTTTTCTATAGCTTTCGCTACACCTTCAGCACGTGAAAAATAATTCAGCCAATATGCGTGAAGTAGGTAGTCTGAGATTTACTCCACAGACGCCGATATCGATTGGCTGTTGAATGTAATTTCCCGTTTTTCAAATAATTTCCTCTAAACATTTATATCACTTATGAAACACAGAAAATGCAAAGTTTGTTTACCTTTTTTTGAGTCATTGAATGCCTAACAGATGTCGCTCTAATTGTTTCACGTTTTTAACCGATGGTTACGCATTCATTTGTTTGGTAGGCGTGATATTGGAAGAGGCAAATTTCAATCTAAATGTATATGATTCAGATATTCTAAGACAAACATTGCTAAGCTATTTGCGAATAGTGGAGACCCTGATCAGACTCAACATTCTGCAGAGTCTGATCTGGGTCTGCACTGTTTGCCAGTTAACCTGTGTGCCCTCCTGCTGAAAGTTTTGCAGGGTTGTTCCTGACCATCACTGGCTTTAGAGGTTCAAGGTTTGGGGTCCCTATCTCATCTACCTGCATTCTTTGGCATCTGATCTGCGTTTGCACCATTTGCTAATTACCCTTCTGGGGATCTCCAGACTAAAATGGGTTAAGGCATGTGAGCCCAGCAATGATACAGATCAGCCAGCAGTCAGTCTAATCAGAAGCCTTGGATCCTTGGCTTTTCATAGAGTGTTTGTTTATTTGAGTTTTACGGTCCAGTCAATACTATTAAGGTCATGTCGAGCCGGTCAGTTTACCTAAACCACATTTTTTCTGGGCAGGCTTAGTCCTCTAAGCGGTTAACCAGTACTTGTGCACATTCTTTCGCCAGAAACTAACAACTGCCCTTCTTCAATCAGCAGAAGGGAGAGAATGACTGTAGAAAATATTTCATGATAAATCACCACGAAAGAATGTTGCTGGACCCAGTGGGGATCAAACCTGCAACACCTAATCATCAGTCAGACGAGCAAATGACTGAGCTAACGAGGCCAGCTATTTATAGAGTGACCAGCAAAGACTGATCAAACTGTGTGAATGCTCAGGCTGTCCGAGTCTTTGCTGGATGCACATGCATTATTTTGTGGAGTTTTTTTTGTGTGTGTGTTTTTTTTTTTTTTTTTTGCTTTGCTTTGGTTATATTTCTGAAAATCTTCCCTTGATGTTATTGGTATGTTGTTAATGGCTAAACTATTTGCAAACAGTGAAGACCCTGATCAGATGCTGCATTCTGCAATGTCTGATCTGGATCTGCACTGTTTGCCAGTTACCCTTTTAGGGGTCTCCCAACTACAATGGGTAAAGCTCTCTCTCAAGGCAAATTCAGTAGATGGCATTCTGAAATTTTTTTTCTTTTCCTGGAAAATAGGGTTGACATTTTGTGCAAACTGTCTGACAATTTGCAAGAAATGTCAACCCTATTTTCAGGAAAATATATCAAAAAGTCATCTTTTGAAAGTTATAATCACATGCTAACCATTACAGCATATTTACCCCTTGTTCTGTAATCTTGTATATCTTTATGTATCCATCACTGCTACAAACACATAACCACCTCTTACAGGTATCGTCCTCCTGAACAGACAGACATATACACAAACCCTTTATTCTGAAATATAGAAATATATTTACAGTAGAATCACGTTATCTCGAAGCCCAAGGGATTCTCTGAAATACTTTGAGACATACGTACCTCGACTTATCACATTTTCAGAATTGAGGAAAAAATAAATCAAACAGCCACATTTCACAAATGAATATGTAATTAGACTCCTGAAGTTAGAGATATATTGAAAATATTGTGGAAAAGACGAGAAATTGCTCCTTAGCAATTTCTCCTCTTTTCCACAATATTTTGTTTATCTGTTGTTAGATTTCCATGTTAAAACAGGGATCAGATCTTAACTTTGAGATAAGCAGTTATTTGAGATAAGCAGTTGAGATAATTGATTGATTGTGTTGGGGTTTAACGACACGTCAACCCTTGTGGGTCATTTTGTGTCGTCTCCCAGAGAAAGGGAGAAGAGTGATAGAAGAGATAGTCGAAGAGATGAAAGAGAGGAACAGGGAAGAAAGAGGAACAGGAATGAAAGTGAAGAAACAGAAGAAATAAAAACATTCCCCCTCTACCCTTACTTGCTACAAGGATAGCAGGCCTTGCCCAACTGTAAGCCAATATCAGTTGGACGCCCCGGTGACATAAGATACACGACACCTTCGCACCACCCGACCACCCCCACAGTTGAGATAACGAGAATCAACTGTATATATAGAGCATTACAGCCAAGATCTTGTATGAGGGTAACAACTAGAACTTTACATGAAACTAAGTCAGTTCACAATGAGGAAGATCACAGAAAGACAACAACAGCAGTTATACTGAAGGTTTGGTGTTGTCCCTTTCAACATTATTTAAGTCACATAGAGATGATGGAAGGATGATAATGAAAGGTTCTGTGCAATAAAGCATCGTACAGTCACCTTACAGCTAAATTCCAGCTCTAGTGGGATTGGAGCCAAGGACCTTGTGATTCAAAGTCGGGAGCCTTGACCACCCAACCGCCCGAACACTTCAATAACAGTTATAAACAGAATTCACTATACAAAGATAAGAGAAGGGGTATCCACAAAATAGTTTTCTTATTTCTGCACATAAACATGTTGTATGTACTCATTAGAAGCATCTCACTGAGATGCTTCTAATGAGTACCTACAATATGTTTTTGTGCAGAAATAAGCAATATATCAGTACACTTCTATTGAAAATAGTGCCTTACCATTTGAGTCCATGTTAGAGAGGATGTGTGTACTAGATATTATATTCCACTAAGTGGTTAACCTTAATGAATCCCATTTAAATACACTGAAGCCACACTAAATTTTAGCCCCTCTTTTTAAGAGGTAAAATAAAAATGTCATATGATGAGATTAAAATTTTGCTAAGGTGAAAAGATACACTTTAATGGGAGGCAACTCTGCTAAAACTGTTTCCCTCCCTTCTGAAAAGGGGTCTTCTCTAAATGGAAAGAATCTGCTTCCAAAGGAGTAGACCTCTTTTCAGAGGGTGACCGGTGTGCAGGTAAGCAAACAGGAAACTCTATCAAGGGTAAGTAGTCCCCTACACTTATTTATATCCCAGCACATTTTAGTTCTGGTTTGCTTTGGAGTTTTAAGGCCCATTCAACACTATTAAAGTCATGTTGAGACAGTCAGTTTACCAAACCAAACTTTTTATGGGCAGGCTTAATCCTCTAAGCGATCAACCAGTACTTGTACATATTCTTTTGCCAGAAACTTACAACCGCCCTTCATGAATCAGCAGAAGGGAAAGAATGAGCATAGAAAATATTTCATGATCAATCTCCAAGAAAGAATGCTGCCGGACCCGGCAGGAATTGAACTTGCAGCCTCATGATCACCAGTAGGATGCATATCCGACTGAGCCAACCAGTGGCCGGTTGTTCAAAGCATCATTAGCTTAACGAGCTCGTTAAGTGTCATTTTGTTAACTGTTTTAGCGGATTCCATATACAATATTCTGATATTTTTTGCTGAAAAAATGTGAGTAGCTTTTGTGTGCAAAAGCTACTCACATTTTGTCAGCAAAAAATTTCAGCATATTTGTGTATCACTCTATGTAAATTTTAACGAATCGTTAACTAACGATGTCGTTAGCTTTGAACAACTGGGCCCAGGCTAGCATATCCCAGTACAAACCTGGTAGTTTCAGTATCCAGTGTAAGAAGAAGGGTGTTATTTTCTATGTCATGTATATAAACCTTGCCACCTTCTCCATAAACACATACTGTATCCTGTAAACAGGGGAAAACAGATCAGCTTTGGAGAAATAATCATAAAACATTGAACATTGTGTGAACATATTTCATAACCCTTCATAAACATGTCCATAACTATTCAAGGCAGTATATAGACAGCAATTAAACTTATAGTCTTCATTGATAACAAGCTAAAATTACAGTAAAGATGAATGTGGCCAGAAACTACAAAAAATGTGGCCAGAAACTAAAAATAACTTTGTGGATATTTATTTTCAGTCTTCCTTTCAATTTTATAGTGTAAATGTGTAATGCAGATCATGCATAACTGAGTCTAAAACATCCATAAAAGACAGGCCTCTAGATCAGGTGGAGCCAGATAAATATAACTCTTTATTTCTCCATAGAAACATACATTTAGGATAATCACCAGAATCCACTTGTCCAGCCATTTCAAGTGAGTACTATGTTTTTAATGTACTGTAAATGTCCCAAATTTTCGAAACTTACTTCCATACTTTTTTGGAGTAATTTTGGCTTTTTAAGCATTTGTTTCTTAAAATACTTGGTGTAATGGCAAACCATGTAGGCCCTGATCAGACTGTGTCTTATCTTGATCTTACATTATAGAAGTCAACACAGTTTATTCTTTCTTCAGCCTGGACACTGGCAGTAATCTCAGCTGTCTGAAATACAATATGCAATATATTAACCATGAACCTCTTGCCTAGCTTCAGACCAGAGGGGGTAGCCACAACATATTTTTCTTATTTCTCCACGAAAACATGTTATTGGTACTCATTAGATGCACAGCAACAAATGGTAAATGTCCTTAAATTTCAAACACCTTCTTCCATACAATTTTGGCCTAAATTTTGCTTTTTTATGCAGCTGTTTCTTGAAATACTTGGTGGAATGGCAAACAGTGTAGACCCTGATCAGACTGCTCCTTCAGGAGCAGTCTGATTTGGGTCTGCACTGTTTGCACATGTCATTTTGTCAGATACTTTGGTATTCTAAAATTTTAGGACATTTACCATATGTTTCCATGGAGAAATAAGAAAAATATTTTCCTGATACCCCCTCTTATCTGGAGCTATGCATACAATTATGAGCAGCAACATTAGGTGCCTTCAGCAATGTGCGCCCAGCAAAGACTACGGTACGCCTGTGCATCCTCCTAGTCCAATCAGTCTTTGCTGTGCAGACTGATGAGTCTTGGGTGTTCTGTTTTCTCACACTACACCTCATATAATTTCATTTGAGCCAGCACTGACAAAACTTACAAGACTTGTGTGACCAGCAAAGACTAAGATCAGCCTGTCGACACAGTATGGCAATAGTTATTGCTAATTCCTCTTTGAATAGCCCATACGCTATAGAAGGCACATGTGAACAGCAAAGATTCTGATAAGACTGCACAGGCTGACCTGCATCTTCGGAGGTCGCACAAGCCTAACTGTAGGTTTTGTGTTGTGCTGGCTCATATTTTCATGGAGAATTTTTTTTTTGGAATGTTTTCATGTTTCATCAACACTGTGCTTCACAGCAGACAATTAACATGAAATGTCACATTTTCTTTTCTCTGAAAAATAATATCAATTTTAGAATGTCGTCTGCTACAATTTGCTTAGTGCTTTATGGGTGAACTATTGCCTAAATATTGATATATATATAGTTCTTGGCCTTAAGACCATAAACAGATTAAAATACAAAGCCATAGATAAAAAAAAATAATTTTGGATTGGATAATGTATGCATCACTCAGGACCCCTGCCCATAACTTTTAAGGGTCCCAAACAAGGTTTTAGGGTTAAAAACCGCCAAAATTAGTCAGGGAAAACCCTCCTTAACTCCTTACCATACATATCCTGAATTAGACTTCCTGGTGATGTGTCTAAAACGTGACATCTACAAACCCTTTATTGTGACTGTCATCCAAAAGCAAATTACTATATACAATCTAACTGCAGTTAAGATGATGTTTCAGTTATATTTATTTATTTTTGGAACTAAAGATTCTTCAAATGAAGATATAGAGGTTAATGCACCCTCAGTTTAAAATACTGGTAATATTTCCAGAGAGATTTGCAAATCCGATAAACAAATGAATGAATGCACTAACACAATTTGTTTATAAGATTTTCAAGTCTTGAGGGAAATATTTCCTGATATTACATATCATAAAAATGCTTTTTATCTTCAGATTCTGTTTGACACTTTTTTGACGGTTTCAAATGACGTCAATAAATATACAAACTTACATCATCTACATTCATCGTGCAGTATGACAGCTTTTTAAAGGAAATATTTCTTTCCTTCAAGGAATTATAAATAATATTTTCTGCAGAAAATACTAAACATAGCTTCAGATATGTAATATCAGGGCTACGGAAAACCGGAAAAATAGCCGGTCTGGACTGAAATTAAGAATTCTGGACCGATTTCACACACCCCAAAACGCTAATAATTCGGTCCAACAGGTTTGTGCCTTGAACCCCATTTTTCCCCAACCAACCAATTTCCATGAATCAATGATGTCTAAAAAATCACAAACGGTCAAGTCTTCCCAAACTGACAATGTCCGCGCACCTTTTAAATGCGATATTATGGTAGTTAAAAGGCTCTAAACGGTCATTTGACATGTATATTGGAGAGACAGATGAATAACGGCAACCTACCAGCACAAATTACGTCATTATCCAAACATTGTCAAAAAATCAACACTTCACTGACCTTTGTGCGGTAAACAAGCGATTAGCACGAATCATTAGTAACGGTAGTCTGATAATTAATCCGTTTGTGTGACACGTGTGAATACACTGAGACTGCAAACCATCAGGTGCAGTCGGCGTGTGCAAAAGATCAAAGGTCGCTTTAACTGAGAGTGATAAAAGAATGTATTGCTTGAACGCACCCGTTTTCTTCCTCTTCTTTTCTGTTTTGATCAACACGGTTTGTCGGTCCCAGATTTGATAAATTAATTCCCAAACCGTGTACGTCCTGATCAGATGTCGCATACAACGGCGTCTGATCTGGGTATTATTGTTTGCTTCTTTTTTTTTTTGCTGTTGACGGCCGTAACACGTGGGTATAATTCAAGGTAGATTTCACGGTAAAAATAAGTAATGCACCACTTGCGCTAGACAAGATTGGTCAGTGCTTAAAATTTAAGCAGTCTGGTCAAATCCTGAAACATTAAAAACTGCAAAACCATCTGTGGCGCAGGCCTTTTTTATTAGACCTAATTAGGTCCATGAAAGTCGTTTAGTCGTTCTCTCCTGTTTCCCGCCTTCTTCGTGCTTACACAAGACGGGAATCAGTTATGAATAGTTATTTAGGAAAACCTTGCGGAGGTGGAAACAACAACAAAATCGTCCCTTTTTTTTTTTTCTTTCTTTTTACATACCTGACTGTATTTATTGATGACTCCAGCTTTGATCATGCTTGTTATACCCGGTCTTCCGTCATATAACGGAGTTGAGATGTTATTTAAAAGGATTTACAGGACTGCCAATTGTCATTAGTTTTCGTGACAGGTGATATATTTTTTTGGGGGGAAATGGTCTCAGTGATGACGTCATTGTCATCGGTTGGACCGATTCAGATTTCAGAATTTCTAGAGCCCTGATGTAATATATATTATATTTACTTATCTATTAACCAAATATCTTGATACTCTAGACTGCAGCCCATTACTCACCTCTACTGAATAGACATCTATTTTGTTGTTCACAACAATTAAGTACCTCTCCCCATTGGGAGACCACTTCACTATATCAGCAGCTGAAAATATAGGAAAGAATGCAAATACATGCACTTTACAGACCATTTTATTTTAGCTCTGAAGAGACACTTTCATAATAACTGCAGTTGTAAAGACAGAAAACAATATAGATAAGAATCCATTTTAAAATATATACATACATTATTGTAAACTGTATGGATTTAAAAAAAAATAAATTCTTTGTTTTTTTATACATACAAACTACACAAGAAAGTATGAAAATAATTTTTGGCATAACTTCAAAATTGTGTGTGTGTGTCCATCTTGTTCAATGGTGTGGAACCACTTGAACAAATTGTCCATACCCCTTTGACAGAAGGCCCAATGTGAAGTCTGGTGAAAATTGGTCAAGCGGTTGCGAAGAAGAAGATGCTTAAAGATTACACAATTTTATACATGTATATAACCTAGAAGCAATGGCAGATAACCCCAGGGGACAAAATCATACATTGTACGGTTCAGCCATTAGTCTTTAATACATGTTGGGAAAATGATTTTTCAACATTTTCCTTATACAAATGTATGGGGATGCAAATTTGACCTTGCTGTAAAAAGATTAAAAAGTCAACCTACAATCATTTTGAACAAACTTGGTAGACCTTGTGTCTTGGAAGCTATATACTAAGATTCAGCCTCAATGCCTTCTTGGTTCTGGAGAAGATTTTTAAGAGTTTTTACCATATATGGACATGACAGCCATCTTAATAAACAGATCGTGAACATTTGCGCATATTTTCAATGCCCCATTAACCAAAGGCTCCGCATCAAATCTGAAGAAATTGGTGCAGGGGTTTCAGAGGAGGTCACTGAAAGGTGTGGATGGACAGGCGAACGGATAGATGGCAAGTGATCATAATAGCTCAGCCTAAGCCTCTCACTGAGGTGAGCTAGTCAGAATGTCACCTGCTACAGTTTTGCTTAGTGCTTTAACTCTTTCCGTGCCAAATTTCAGACGACATTTGTCGTCTGCTTTTTTATTTTAACAAACTGCCACTTGGAAAGACTATTATATGTAAAGTTGAAAGACTGATTATCAAACAGCGTAGATCCAGATGAGATGGCTCAATGAGCCATCTCCTCTGGATCTATGCTGTTTGCAAAAGCCTATTATTATCCCATGTGGCAGTGGAAGAGTTAAGGGTTAGATTAAGGCAAGCTGACCAGATCTGACCACAAACTTTTCAACTTGACTAAGCCCAATATATTGCCACTTAATAGAGGTGATTTAGTGGCCTTTTGATAGGTCTGACTGTATACAGTACTATGTAGTTACCTTGTTTTATATTAGTAATAAAAGCTGATCTGCCAGTGATGAGGTTCCAAGTATGCAGAGATCTGTCTGCACCAACAGTCAGGGCTAATTTACCACTGGGATGAACAGACACACTGTGTACTGCTGACCTGTCAATATAACAACTAAACTTGAATGCCAGAAACATCTTCCATCCTTTTCATTAATAGGAGGCAACTGAAGGCTAAAATGCATTCCAATCTTCCAGCATGGCCTTCTACTTTTAAGCCTTTCTAAATGCTCTTTTGCAAAATCTCTGTGGCGCCTGCTCCCTATCTCTTACTTCAAAACTTAATGAAAAAGCTGATCTTTAGAGGTAATTAAAAATCTGCAGTGAAGTTTGTGGCCTCCATTTTCTTGGATGCATAAGTGCTGCTGGTGGACCAGCTATAAAAGTGTTACACCAGAGCCTATTATGTTGTTCTATTGAGACAGCTACAGGATAAAATAAAACATATGTGGCATGGAAATTGGACAAATGTGGTGCTCTTCATTGCTCCAGTTACGGTACATGATTGTCCTAAAATTTCATACACCAAAAATCTAAACTAAATGATGTGCAAACAGTGTAGACCCAGATCAGACTGTTCCTGAAGGAGCAGTCTGATCAGGGTCTACACTGTTTGCCATTCAACTAAATATTTTAAGAAACAACTGTATAAAAAGCAAAATTCAGACCAAAAAAGTATGGAGTAAAGTGTTCAAAATCTTAGGATGTTTACTGTATGCACTTTTTTAACCGAAAAGTACTGATAGTTTTCTTACCTCGCCACCAAACCATAGGTTGTAGTATTCAATGGTAGTGACTCATGGAGGCCCTTCAAATGAGAATCCACAACCTATGTTTTTGTGGAAAAATAAGAAAAATATTTATCTGAACGCTTATCTGCATTCTTCCAATAGAACAATGGTCAATCCAGAGATGTGGGTCTGAACTTGTCAAACACCAACCCTATTCTCCAGATTCAGCACCTTCTGACTAAATATGAAATATGGAGCTCAGTGGATGTTATTGTACCTCAGATGATGTTATGAATACTGTGCACTTTTGAGGGCTAAAGATTGGCCCTACAAAGAAAGAGTCAATCTACTCCATGATTGCTGGACTCAATGTGTTAATGTAGGAGACTATGTTAAAATGATTGTTTGATTTTCCAAAACTGGCTCCTTCTACCCCCACAGATAGAAAAAATAGTTTTTCAGAGAAAAAAAAAAAAAAAAAATAGACATTTTTCTTATTCCTCCAAAGATTCTGGGATAATTTTTCTTATTTTTCCATAAAAACATATTACATGGATACTCCTTAGAAGCACCAAAGTACACAAGTGCTTCGCCCCTTTGGTCTTTGCCCATATGACGCATGTATGGACGTAACATCACGACGAAACACTATATGCAGCCCACTGCTGCCTTCGGCAGGCAGGGGCATAATAAATACACACAACATGTTTTCATGGAGAAATAAGGAAAAATAATCTCATTACGAAAACACGCCTATTCGAATATATTGAAAATTTCACCACCAAAAAACTGAAAGTTTTCAGATAAAAATTCTGATATTTTTCATATTTCTGCTCAAAAACAAGATTGTGGGTACTCGTTAGAAATGCCTTGCTGAGGCAGAAATAATTTTTTTTTTTTTATTTGGGTTTTTACAGCCCTTTCAAGAATATTTCACTTATATCGAGTCGATCGTTCATCGAAGGTGGGTGAAAACCGGAGAACCCGGAGAAAAAACACCTGACCATCCGTAAGCAGAACTTGGCTTTCCCACATATGACCCGAGTGAGGCTCGAACCACAGCGGTGAGAAACCTAATGGATTAAGAGTCTTATCCACTAGGCTATGGGGGCCCGCTGAGGCAGAAATAAGAAAAATAATGTATACTCCTGTTAAATCCCAGTTTTATAATATAAAAGTGGGGTATAAGGGGGTCAGAATTATATAGGCGTGTTTTCGTGATGAGATACCCATCATGTATAACTATGTACCCTAGGTCACTAATTTATTATGGAAATCACCCTTCATACATACTTGTGTCCTTTGAATGTTCTGAGGCACTCCCAAGTGAAAGCCTTCCACAGACAGAGCTTCCCATCTTCACTTGTACTGAACATGAATCCTTTATGGAACTCCAGGCTTGTTATAGTACCTGAAACAAGGCTGAAATCCAGTACATAGCTCCAGACAAATAGTTTTCTTATTTCTCCACTAAAACATATGTTGTGGGTACTCATTAGAAGCACCTCATCTTTATGAATAAGAAAAATATCAATACTTTATGACTGAAAAATGTGCCTTTAAAATCTGGAGCTATGCATTATGGTAGAAATAACTTATAAAACAAAGCCCAGATAATCAGTAACATAAGGGAAATGCAGTAAATCTACCAGCAGTATTTCAGTACACCATATAATTCTGTTGGGAATGGGAAAAAGTTGATAGATAGGGAAAAGCTGATAGATATGTATGAGTGTGAGCGTAAATATGAAGAAAATGGCCTACTTGTTGCTATTTGCATGATAATTCTGATTTGTAATTAAGGATACTAAGATAACTTGAAAATATTTTTTTTTGAATATTCAGTAGCACTGGCTATGTATGTACTGTGTCTGTAAAATGTAATGATGCTGACTGCACCCGCACTCATGCAACAGTTGATCTGGCCATGTGCATGTCATGTACATGTAATGATTATGATATGGCTGCTGGCATAGCTCCAGACAAGACACTTTTTCTTTTACAAGCAGAAAGTATCCATATTTTTCTTATTTCTCTATATAAACATGTTATGGATACCTATCAGAACCACTTCTTATGAGTACCCACAAGATATTTTCATACACAGAAAAGAAAAATATTTACCTGATATGCCCCCTCTTATCTAGATAAGATATTTTCTGTCTCCTTCTATTGGCAAGTATTCAAAGGCACCAGATTATAAGACTATATGTATTCTGAAGGTAATTTTATCACTTTTGCAGGAAAATGCATGTCATTATGATCAACTTTCTGAGACATTCTAAGGAGTACACACAAACTATATCTGATGATAAACTAGACATGTGTCCCTGCCCTTTGGTTGTTTCCCATAGGGAAACAATATCTGGATGCATAAATTTCAACAATTATTTTCCAGATGCTCAATCTGATTTGTTATACATTTTGACTACTAGCCCTACCCCAGGGCATGACCCAGGGGCAGCTCTAGGAGAGATTTGAAGGTTTAGGTCTGGGTAGGTAGCATACCAAATTTCAATTTCCTAGAATAAAAGATACCCAAGTTATGACTTCCAAAAGAAACGTAGACATAAATGTCAATGTAAATTTGAATGTAAACTTAATCACTTGTTAGAGTGTTAGAGTCTGGTTAACCATGAACGTGACATATGCATGTAACATCATGGCGAAACACCATATGCCCTTCTGCTGCCTTCTGCAGGTGGAGGCATAAAAAATATGAACAATCCCAAACAATCACCAACATTATCAACTACTGGACTTATGTTCAATGTCCTAAAAATTCAAAAATGCACACTTTATAATTTCCAAAAGACATACCATACCTACCCTATATGTACAGTATATGTATTTTGACAGATATCTCTGAGCAAATAGTGCAGACCCAGATCGAACACCACATAATGTTGCATCAGATGGGGTCTGCACTGTTTTCCACTCATCCAGCAATCTTTAGACACATCAACAGCTAGTGATATGGATGAGTCAAGAGGAATGGCCATTTAACTCTGAATAAGCTCCCCTACACTATATTATATACTGGAAGAGTCCAATTTCAATTTAGACATGCCAGCCTATGTGATATAGAAATTCTTAGAGACAAAATGGCTGAACTATTTGCAAACAGTGGAGACCCTTATCAGATGCCTCATTCTGCAGCAAAATATGCCATCTGATCTGAGTCTCCACTCTTTGCCAGTTACCCTTTTGGGGGTCTCCAGATGAAAATGGGTCAAGACAAATGTGGTTATTACAGGTAATTAAGGTGTCCAAATATTTAGGATAAATACCCTAATTCTTTCAGGCAATTACTAATTTTGCAAAGGGAGGCAATTAAAGTGTCCTTATCAAAATTGGATACCTGGGCCCAGTTGTTCAAAACTAACAATGTCGTTAGTTAACGTATCGTTATAACTTTGATCATTAAATATGGCATATAAGCTAACATTTTTGCTGGAAATCGACTCACAATTTTTTAGCAAAAATATCTGTGGATAAGATATTGTACTCACTACAACAGTTTACATTTTGACCACTAAGGAGCTCGTTCAGCTAACGATGCTTTGAACAAGTGACCCAGGACTTCCCTTTGCTTGGTGTACGAGGGTAGAATAAATTTGTCCTATTTAGCCTACACCGTAACTCCTTATGATACTTGTACTAAAATTTGAAGAAGACCATTTTACTACAAGATGATGTGTCTAAAAACTGCTTATTGTGTGGCAAACAGTGTAGACCCTGATCAGATGTCTACACTGTTTGATCAGGCTTATCTTTCACAATACTTAGGGTAAATACAGTAGGTCTGCAATATTTTTTACTTGTTAATTTATTTAATCCAGAAAGTGCTGAGAAGCAAAATTGTAGGTGATGACATTCTGTTGTTTTTTTATTATTATTATTATTCCAGTAGGACTTGACATTTCATGTGAATAGGCTGCCATGCAGACAACTCACATGAAATGTCAAGCCTGATTTTTCTCTGAAAGATACCGGTATCAAAATGTCATCTGCTAAAGTTGTGATTAGCACTTAAAAGGTTACCATGTTACAGATACCTGAATGATGTACTAGGGAGCCAAGTTCTCTCTGTTTCTTCAGATTGAGCAGACGTATTGTTTCATCAGTACCACCAGATGCTAGGATACCTTTACCAGAAATGGCAATCGTCTTCACACAACCTGTATGGGAACGATCAGTAAAGCTTGTCTCAATCTGAAAAGTCTTATTCAAAGAAAATATAATTATTTAACATAGCTACAGATAAGAGGGGATATCCACATAATATTTTTCTTATCTCTCTATAAAAATATATGTTGTGGTACTCATTAGAAGTGCCTCGCCGAGCCGCTTCTAATGAGTACCCACAACATATGTTTTCGTGAAGAAATAAGAAATAAGAAAGATATCAGTATTTTTCGGATGAAAAAAGCACCTTATCTGTTGCTATCTTATTAAAAAAGTGTGGTACTGTAGCAGTATTTTAGATACTGAAATAGTTCTAAATAAGCTAGTACTTTCCATATAAAAGTCTGTCAAGAAATTAAGGATAACCCATTTTAGTCTGGAGACCCCAAAAGGGTAACTGGCAAACAGTGGAGACCCAGATCATATGCCACAGAATGCAGCATCTGATCAGGTTCTTCACTGTTTGCAAACAGTTCAGCCATTTTCCTCCAGGTGTTTCTAAATCACATAGTCTGACACACCAGAAATTGAAATTGTTCCAATATATAGAGTATGTGTTTGTGGAGGGTGGGGGTGGTAACGAAAGACAGCTAGCTCCCATCCCAAGAGTCTGTATCAATATTGCCTAGGATACATCCTGGGTTATACATCTCTTCCAAGAGACCCAGTCAACCCAATGGGGTCATGTTGAGCAGGGTCAGTTTACCTAACTATACTTTTACTGGGCAGGCTTAGCTCTCTAAGCAGTTAACCCGTATTGCCCACATTCTTTTGCCAGAAACTGACAACTGCCCTTGCTGAAAATATTTTATGATCAATCTTGCTGACCCAATGGGGGTCGAACATGCAACCTCCTGATGACCAGTTGGATGAGCAAGAGGCATTGTGTGTGTATATATATATAAAACTGCGACTCTGGAATCAGTATCCATGCTGCCGACATCATTGTATTCCTTGGCCCAGGGGCTGGTGGGGAGGGGGTGCGCTGTGGTTTAAATAATTTGCTTTAAAGTATGTCTTTAAATGCTTTGATTTTTGTTTGTATCTCTTCCTGTACATCTCCATTAACTTTTGTGCAGTACAATATGGCTGATCATTGTTCTGTATTTATCTCTTTCGTAACTAAACAATAAAAGTTCTGAAATAGGTGCAATGTGCCACACCCCCTTCTTCAGGGAACCCTTTTTTAATAACAGATTCAATCACCTTGCTTAGTATTTTGGTGATCTTCTTTGGATTTTTTTCTATGTTCACCTGCTCTTGCAGCATCAATCAAAGCTTTCCAGCACAGAAGTCTTATCAGTGACTTTAAAACCTACTGTTGCGAGCTACTTCCACTTCGGACACTGTTTACAGATCGATGTTGATCGCAGATCTGTATGCGATTCTGTATGATTCATTGTACGCATCGATGATTTCAGCAGTTATGTTGTGCACTAAATAATCAAACTGGATCAAATGATGATGACTGGCTAAAATACCCCATTATTTTATTTAAAGCAGTTCTGCACTCTTTCCTCGTTTCTTGTTTTCTGGAGGCCATGTTTCTGCAATCTGGGAAAACCCTAACGTGGAATGGTTAACTGCAATTCTTTGCCACTAACACTTATCTAGACAATGATGCAGAGAGCTAGTCACTCTTATGCTCAGAAATTATGCGCAGACGTTTGGCACGGGGAAATAGTCACACTGTCTATCGGGTGACACTTTCGAGGTTTGTTTGTATTGAGGTTTTACAGCCCAGTCAACCCAATAGGGTTATATTGAGCGCGGCCAGTTTACCTAACAACACGTTTACTGGGTAGGCTTAGTCCTCTAAGCGGTTCACCAGTATCGCGCACATTCTTTCACCAGAAACTGACAACTGCTCTTCTTGAATCAGCGAAAGGGAGAGAATGACCGTAGAAAATATTTCATGATCTATCTCCACAAAAAGAATGTTGCCGACCTCGGCTGGGGTTGAACATATCGAACTCCTGGTCTCCAGTCAGATGGCGCACCCAACTGAGCCACCGAGGCCACACTTTCGAGGTAGACAAAGCTGGAATATGCATACAAAAATTATTGTTTTGCATACAACGGACTTTGTTTACCGTTTGATACACAACAAATTGATTTCAACTGTTATTTTATTGAATATATTTAGGTATTTACAGAAAATATGCTGCTTATCTAAGGCACTGAACCACTTCTGATTCAGACTAGATCTAAAAACGGACAGGACACTGCACACTTACGGGTTGCCAGAAAAGCACCGTAGGTAAAAATGTGTCCGTATTCAGTACTGGCTACTTTTCACATTGGCCCATATTTGGTGCAAAAGGATCCAGACGCTATCTGGAGCACTGCAATAATATTTTTTAAATTATTTTGATATGCGGGGAAATTAACAGAAAGGAAAAAAAAGATTTTTTTGAATCAATCTGGGTTTTATTGTAATTTTTTAATCCAATTTAATAAAAGTTTTAAGTGCTGTGATCCATACTGTAAATCACCTTGTTTACGCAATTAATGGTCAGGTGTAAAAACACATGCTTTTCGCAAATGGTTTTATGCAAATGGTTTTAATTATCTCATTAGTACATTTACCTGCATTAAATTGGTTGGTTGGTCATTTGACATTGTCTGTGAACATACATGCCATAAGCTGTGGACTAAAACCTGTGAGATTAGGCAAAATTTTAAGGGAGATTTGACAAAATTCTGTGAGATTTCTTGAACATCACTTTAGCACTCCCCTAATGCAGTCTAAAGTCTTTATTTTCATGTAAGACGCTTGTGAAAACCACAACAGTGTGTGCTTCATAAAAATCTGTTGTAAAATTGTGAGATTTGAATTTTTTTATGAGATTTGCCTTCCAGATGGGCAAAATTGTGTGTGATTTTATCTCACAGTGTGAGATATAGTATGTATGGGTGAAGGTAAAATGGAATTCCAAATTGCCATAATTGGCATATCTTTTATATCAAGAAAATCTTTCATATGCTGACGACAGGGCTATATAAGACCTTATTATCATGTTGTAACAAAATAGGTATATACAGTCGACTCTCGTTATCTCGAACTTCACGGGACCTGATAAAAATGTTCGAGTTATCAGTAGTTCGAGACAACCAAATTGTGACGTCATAGGTATGACGACTGTTCGCCTCTGTTCGCCAAAACGTGGTTGGAAGGCACATGTATATGGCAATTTAAATAATTTACGCGTACTTCAGTTTGCATTGTTACTGTTTGTTTTAGGAGATGCAATGGTTCTCTTGGAATAATATCATCAATAAATGTTAATAATAATAAATTTCAAACGTCTCTTGTTGTCTTTTAATACTCCTCCAAATTTGGATTTCCATGTGAGCTATAAATGAATTACTGGTTTCCGGGTTGTGTTAGCTATACGTTATGAACTGGTTTGGATTAGCTCCCTTCGCATAGACGACTCGATAAAGAGTTGACTGGTTTCCGCTTTTGCATAAAACGCTTACAATGTTAGGCGGCCGCTGTAAGCTAGTTTGGATTATCTCCCCTGGCATAAACGAACCCTCTCAGCGCGGCAAACTGTAGATCCTGCAGAGAAAGCTCGTTATGAGCCGTCTCATCTGGACCTACACTATTTGTGCGGGTATCCGTATCAGTCTACAGGGTCGGAAGGGTTAACAGCGGTACCCACGTGTGATTCGTCTATTTAAGGCCGTGCACGACAACTCCTTTTAGAAGACTGTGCGACTGTCAAAGACTCGGATCAGCCTGCACGCCCACGAATTTTCCATTATACGCATGAGGCTTATCTGGGCTTACCAAAGAGCACCGCCTGACCAAAGAGTAACAAGCAAAGATTCAGACTTAGCTAGCATGTTCAATACAGGCTGATTTGAGTCGGAACCTGTCGCGCACTGACTTTTCTTGAAGACGCTAAATCATTCAGACGGACAGTACTCAATAGTGAAGAGCATATCTAAACAATAAATTAAAGAAACTTCGTTGATTAATCTTCCATAACACTATTCTGAGCTGCTTTTTATCTTAAAAATCAATGACACGAGACGGTGTTGAGCGCCGCGTGTCAAACCCGACTCGACACGCACGTGATTTCATAATTACGGATTTTAGACATTGTTTATGTTGTTTGTAATTACCTTGACAAAGGGGAAAATTAAAATATTGATTTATTTATCAATGGCCTATTATGACTTTCATTAACTGAGAGACCGGCGGCGCCGCATCTTACATTTTGTTTTCCTTCGTCATGGTCCGAGTTCGAGATACGCGGTAGTAAAAACTGTGAAAAATATATTCAGGGACTGAAAATGATGGACGAGATAACCGAAGTGTCGACATAAAAGTAGTTCGACATATGCGAAGCTGAAATGCAATAAATATATAAGGAAAATAATCGGGACTTAGAAATCAGTTCGACATAAGTGATAGGATCGAGATAAGAGGGGTCGAGATAACGAGAGTCAACTGTATGTTACTTCTACAGCCTTGCTGTGGAAGCTGGCTTTTATGGCGACACTGTTAGAAGGATTGGCTTTTTTTACAATGTACAGTACATCTTGGCTCGGACCCATCAATACCTGGACTTGTTACTGTCCGTTTCCGTTAATTATCATGTCGTGGGTGCTGGTGATGCTTACGTCACTTCGGAATCTATATTTTGCAAAACTCCACCATATTAAACTAGTATTAAACACATTTGTTTTTAGTTAAGCCAGTTAAAATTATTATAAAGCAATAATGCAATCTTGGGTCCGTTATATGTTAATAACATTTTATTCAACTGATTCCTTTTAACATAGATAATCGCCGAATTTTGTACATACTCGTTTTAGAACATGTGGGTCAAATTCGAGAGAATCAACATTTTCACAGTCGACTTTTCAAATTTCTATTAAAGTTTTGCTAGTCTGCATTTGCGTCTGGGTACGGCTGGCCCCGTGGATGCTGGTCCGTGTCTATGCCTTTTCAGTCTGCGCGGTAGCGCAGCCTGGTTGGGTCTATACTATGTTACATATTGGTATCTTGGTATCCTTGCCAACAGCCTAATAACTGGTCAGCCTGCGCGGTTGCGCAGCCTGATTCTTTTATTTTGCTGGCCGGTAATACTTCCTCCTGGAGGTCTGCTGTGCCTGGACCTGTGGTATTTTATCCGTTATGCGGCTGTTCGTTAATTTTGCATGCGCGCCCGGCTAAGGCTCGGATCAGCTTGCGCACCTGCGCGGGCTGATCTGAGTCTTCGCTGTGCGCTCTGTAGTAGGCCGGGATCATATGTATACTTTATGCGGCCGGTGGTGACTTTTATCTGGCTGCGCGGATGTGCAGGCTGATCTTGGTCTTTGCTTGTCGCATACTTGTGTACTGCGGGAATTGCTGTGCCCCGGATAACTTGCTTTATTGTACATTGCCGCTATTTCTTATGTGACGTAGCTGGCGTGGCGCATCGCATCACGTTACGTTTACGTGCGCGACGTCATCTATATCTATTGTTTATTACATCCTGAAGAAGCCGTGATGGCGAAACGTTGATGTTAATACATGATAAAGATTATTTCGTGTTGGTGTTGATTTACTGTACCAAATTATTAAAGTTATGAAAATAATATGCTGATAAAGCAATAAAACAAAGCTAGTCTATTCTGAATAAGTTGGGTTTATAGTTGATTTTAGCGAGAAAAAGCATTAAAAGGCTCTGCTAATGCTAGTACTATTCAACAATGGTTGCCATTTTTTCTTCGATGAAAAGCTTCATTCACAAATCAGTGTTTGGAAACTTCATCGAAATTTGTAATATGTGTGATCAATATTCAACAAATATGATTAAAAAAACAAATAATTACATAGTTTTTAATTTGAATGATAAGTGATGTTTTGTTCACAGTTTATTGCGGATAATTATCACTTTCTACTCGATTGATTTTCGCACATTCCAGAGGAAACCCGGTAACCGGTAAAATCATAGCCACGACATCATCATATCGATAAAATAGGTATTTAGCACTATAGTTACCAGTCTGGGTTTTGATGGGTCCGAGATGTTGGTTAGTACCTAGATGGATGACTGCGGTGCTTGACTTAGTTGAAGACCCCGTTTCACACTACAATGCTTCAAAGAAATTCCTGTATTTTAAGAAAACTGTGTAGACCATGATCAGACCACATTCTGCGGCATCTGATCTTGGTCTACACGGTTTGCCAATACCCCCTTTTATGGGATGCCAGTGCTTAGCGCTCTGAGTTAATGTTCATTTAAATCTCGTCTCCATGTCCTTTAAAGATGATTTAACTAAAATTAGGAGACATTAAATAGCTAGTAAACTATCTAATCAATGTATATGGGGCGAAACGACCTGGGACGAAACGTCTAGGGGAGGAAGTGGTTTGAGGGCGAAACGACTCGGAATCCTGTGAGAGGCTAACATGTGAGCGTGCTTTAACTTGTGGCCAAATGTATCTAACCTCTCCAATTGCTACCACTCGGTAGCCTAGCAATAATTCGTCATACGTTCCAACAACAATTTCCATTTTTGTTGTTCAATTTTCTTGACATGTGCTTGTGCAGAACGGTAGTCGGAAAAGGAGCACCGCTGCAGGGTTCATGAATATTCATGACCGGGTTAAAACACGCCTTTTTATTAGTATAGGTATTTACCGGAACCAACAGCAAAAGACCGGAATCTAAATAGCGGACCATTAATAGCAATAGCTCTTAGACCGAATATTATTATTATGAGATCCACGTGACAGTACTAAAGATGCGCTGTTTTGTTTATTTGGCATTACTACAGGGGAGCTCTTTTACACGATACAGGGACACCATTATGGTTAAAGAAGCTTCCAGCTCAAATTATGCATTATGAATAAAGAGCAACATGAACCTGTCGCATATGGTAGTACTACATGGGAGCTCCTCTATAGAAAAAGGAGCACCCGTGTGGATATATCTTGTTTGTGGTATATACCGGTATATATGCAGTTGATGGAAGTATGAAAGAGCACTAGTAGTGATATAATCTTATCTATTGTTATCAAGTAGAACTACAGATGAGCTCTTCTATATGTTAAAGAGCACCAGTTGGGGTATATCTCAACTTACTTACTGTTAACGTATGGTTCCCGAGACCTTCTTTTAAGCTTCAGTAGCTTGTAATGGCACATGAAAGCGTCTAAGCAATCTTCTTAGGAAAATGTATAAAACATGTCCGTTTTGTTGTATATACGATTACTACAGAAGTGTTTCTGCAAAGTGAAAGGAGCTAAAAAGAGCATCAGTAATGATGTACCTTGTCTGTTGTATGATAATTGTACAGAACACAATAGGATACATCTACAGAGGAGCTCTTCTATACGACAAGGAGCACCAGTAGGAATATAACTTTTCTGTTGTTTGTAGTACTACTGCAGAGGTGCTCCTAGGAGTACATTTTGTCTGTTGTGTGTGTTACTACTGCAGAGGAGCTCTTCCTTATGACAAGGAGCACCAGTAGGAGTATTCTGACTTGGTGTGAGTGTTAATACTTAAGAGGAGTTCTTCTATACGACAAAAAGCATGAGTAGGAGTATATCTACCCTGTTGTGTATGGTAGTACCACAGAGGAGCTCTTCTATACAAGTAGCCCCAGTAGGAGTATTACTTGTCTGTTGTGTGTGTTAATAATACAGAGTAGCTCCTTTATATGACAAGGAGCACCAGTAGGAGTATATCTATCTTTTTGAGTGTGTTGATACTGCAGAGGAGCTCTACCATACGACAAGGAGCACCAGTAGGAGTATAACTTGTCTGTTATGTTTGGTAGTACTGAAGAGGAGCTCTTCTGTACGACATGGAGCACCAGGAGTATATCTACCATGCTGTGTGTGTTAATACAACAGACGAGCTCTTCTATACGACATGGAGCAACACAGGACTATATCTACCCTGTTGTATGTGGTAGTACTGCAAAGCAGCTCTTCTATACACCAAGGAGCACCAGTAGGAGTATAACGTCTGCTGTGTGTCGTAGTACTGCAGAGGAGCTCTTCTATACAACATGGAGCACCAGTAGGAGTATATCTATCTTGTTGTGTGTGTACGTACTGCAGAGGAGCTCTTCTACACGATAAGGAGCACCAGTGGGCGTATACCTACCCTGTTGTGTGTGTAAATACAGCAGAGGAGCTCTTCTACAAGACAAGGAGCACCAGCAGGAGAATATCTACCCTTTAGGTATGGTAATACTACAGAGGAGCTCTTCTACACGACAAGGAGCACCAGTAGGAGTATACCTACACTGTTGTGTGTGTTAATACTGCAGACGAGCTCTTCTACAAGACAAGGAGCACCAGTAGGAGTATATCTAACCTGTGTGTGTTAATACTGCAGAGGAGCTCTTCTACAAGACAAGGAGTACCAGTAGGGGTATACCTACCCTGTTGTGTGTGTAAATCCTGCAGAGGAGCTCTTCCACAAGACAAGGAACACCAGTAGCAGTATATCCACCCTGTTGTGTGAGGTAATACTGCAGAAGAGCTCTTCTACAAGACAAGGAGCACCAGTGGGAGTATATCAACCCTGTTGTGTCTGTTAATACTGCAGAGGAGCTCTTCTATAAGACAAGGAGCACCAGTAGGAGTATATCTATCTTGTTGTGTGTGTTAATACTGCAGAGGAGCTCTTCTACACGACAAGGAGCACCAGTGGGAGCATACCTACGCTGTTGTGCGTGTAAATACAGCGGAGGAGCTCTTCTACAAGACACGGAGCAGCAGTAGGAGTATATATACCCTGTTGGGTATGGTAATACTGCAGAGGAGCTCTTCTACACGACAAGGAGCACCAGTGGGAGTATACCTACGCTGTTGTGCGTGTAAATACAGCAGAGGAGCTCTTCTACAAGACACGGAGCACCAGTATGAGTATATCTACCCTGTTGGGTATGGTAATACAGCAGAGGAGCTATTCTACACGACAAGGAGCACCAGTAAGAGTATATCTACCCTGTTGTGTGTGTTAACACAGTAGACGAGCTCTTCTACAAGGCAAGGAGCACCCGTAGGAGTATGTCTACCCTGTTGGGTGTGGTAATACTGCAGAGGAGCTCTTCTACACGACAAGGAGCAACCGTAGGAGTATACCTACCCTGTTGTGTGTGTAAATACTGCAGAGGAGTTCATCTATACGACAAGGAGCACCAGTAGGAGTATATCTACCGTGTTGTGTATGTTAATACTGCAGAAGAGCTCTTCTACAAGACAAGGAGCACCAGTAGGGGTATACCTACCCTGTTGTGTGTGTTAATACTGCAGAGGAGCTCTTCTACAAGACAAGGAGCACCAGTAGGGGTATACCTACCCTGTTGTATGTGTAAATACTGCAGAGGAGCTCTTCCACAAGACAAGGAGCACCAGTAGGAGTATATCCACCCTGTTGTTTGTGGGAATGCCGCAGAAAGGCTTTTCTACAAGACAAGGAGCACCAGTGGGAGTATATATACCATGTTGTGTGTGTTAATACTGCAGAGGAGCTCTTCTACAAGACAAGGAGCACCAGTAGGAGTATATCTATCTTGTTGTGTCTGTTAGTACTGCAGAGGAGCTCTTCTACACGACAAGGAGCACCAGTGGGAGTATACCTACGCTGTTGTGTGTGTAAATACTGCAGAGGAGCTCTTCCACAAGACAAGGAGCATGAGTAGGAGTATATCTACCCTGTTGTTTGTGTGTTAATACTGCAGAGGAGCTCTTCTACAAGGCAAGGAGCACCAGTAGGAGTATATCTACCCTGTTGGGTGTGGTAATACTGCAGAGGAGCTTTTCTACACGACAAAGAGCACCAGTACGAGTATACCTACCCTGTTCTCTGTGTAAATACCTTCGAGGAGCTCATCTATACGACAAGGAGCACCAGTAGGAGTATATCTACCGTGTTGTGTGTGTTAATACTGCAGAAGAGCTCGTCTACAAGACAAAGAGCACCAGTATGGTTATACCTACCCTGTTGTGTGTGTTAATACTGCAGTGGAGCTCTTCTACAAGACAAGGAGCACCCGTAGGAGTATATCTACCCTGTTCTGTGTGTTAATACTGCAGAGGAGTATATCTACAAGACAAGGAGCACCAGTAGGGGTATATCCACCCTGTTGTGTGTGTAAATACTGCAGAGGAGCTCTTCCACAAGACAAAGATAACCAGTAGGATTACTACCACCCTGTTTTGTGTGGTATTACTGCAGAAGAGCTCTTCTACAAGACAAGGAGCACCAGTGGGAGTATATCTACCCTGTTGTGTGTGTTAATACTGCAGAGGAGCTCTTCTACAAGACAAGGAGCACCAGTAGGAGTATACCTACCCTGTTGTGCGTGTTAATACTTCAGAGGAGCTCTTCTACACGACAAGGAGCACCAGCAGGAGTATACCTACCCAGGTGTGTGTGTAAATACTTCAGAGGAGCTCTTCTACACGACAAGGAACACCAGTGGGAGTATACCTACGCTGTTGTGCGTGTAAATACAGCAGAGGAGCTCTTCTACAAGACACGGAGCACCAGTAGGAGTATATCTACCCTGTTGGGTATGGTAGTACTGCACAGGAGCTCTTATACACGACAAGGAGCACTAGTGGGAGTATACCTACGCTGTTGTGCGTGTAAATACAGCAGAGGAGCTCTTCTACAAGACACGGAGCACCAGTAGGAGTATATATACCCTGTTGGGTATGGTAATACTGCAGAGGAGATCTTCTACACGACAAGGAGCACCAGTAAGAGTATATCTACCTTGTTGTGTGTGTTAACAGAGCAGAGGAGCTCTTCTACAAGACAAGGAGCACCCGTAGGAGTATATCTACCCTGTTGGGTGTGGCAATACTGCAGAGGAGCTCTTCTACACGACAAAGAGCAACAGTAGGAGTATACCTACCCTGTTGGGTGTGTAAATACTGCAGAGGAGCTCGTCTATACAACAAGGAGCACAAGTAGGAGTATATCTACCGTGTTGTGTGTGTTAATTCTGCAGAAGATCTCTTCTACAAGACAAGGAGCACCAGTAGGGGTATACCTACCCTGTTGTGTGTGTTAATACTGCAGAGGAGCTCTACTACAAGACAAGGAGCACCAGTAGGGGTATACCTACCCTGTTGTATGTGTAAATACTGCAGAGGAGCTCTTCCACAAGACAAGGAGCACCAGTAGGAGTATATCCACCCTGTTGTGCGTGGGAATGCCGCAGAAAGGCTCTTCTACAAGACAAGGAGCACCAGTGGGAGTATATATACCATGTTGTGTGTGTTAATACTGCATTCTACAAGACAAGGAGCACCAGTAGGATTATATCTATCTTGTTGTGTGTGTTAGTACTGCAGAGGAGCTCTTCTACACGACAAGGAGCACCAGTGGGAGTATACATACCCTGTTGGGTATGGTAATACAGCAGAGGAGCTCTTCTACAAGACACGGAGCACCAGTAGGAGTATATCTACCCTGTTGGGTATGGAAATACTGCAGAGGAGCTCTTCTACACGACAAGGAGCACCAGTGGGAGTATACCTACGCTGCTGTGCGTGTAAATACAGCAGAGGAGCTCTTCTACGTGACACGGAGCACCAGTAGGAGTATATCTACCCTGTTGGGTATGGTAATACTGCAGAGGAGCTCTTCTACACGACAAGGAGCACCAGTAAGAGTATATCTACCCTGTTGTGTGTGTTAACACAGTAGACGAGCTCTTCTACAAGGCAAGGAGCACCCGTAGGAGTATGTCTACCCTGTTGGGTGTGGTAATACTGCAGAGGAGCTCTTCTACACGACAAGGAGCAACAGTAGGAGTATACCTACCCTGTTGGGTGTGTAAATACTGCAGAGGAGCTCATCTATACGACAAGGAGCACCAGTAGGAGTATATCTACATTGTTGTGTGTGTTAATTCTGCAGAAGAGCTCTTCTACAAGACAAGGAGCACCAGTAGGGGTATACCTACCCTGTTGTGTGTGTTAATACTGCCGAGGAGCTCTTCTACAAGACAAGGAGCACCAGTAGGGGTATACCTACCCTGTTGTATGTGTAAATACTGCAGAGGAGCTCTTCCACAAGCCAAGGTGCACCAGTAGGAGTATATCCATCCTGTTGTGCGTGGGAATGCCGCAGAAAGGCTCTTCTACAAGACAAGGAGCACCAGTGGGAGTATATATACCATGTTGTGTGTGTTAATACTGCAGAGGAGCTCTTCTACAAGACAAGGAGCACCAGTAGGATTATATCTATCTTGTTGTGTGTGTTAGTACTGCAGAGGAGCTCTTCTACACGACAAGGAGCACCAGTGGGAGTATACATACCTTGTTGGGTATGGTAATACAGCAGAGGAGCTCTTCTACAAGACACGGAGCACCAGTAGAAGTATATCTACCCTGTTGGGTATGGTAATACTGCAGAGGAGCTCTTCTACACGACAAGGAGCACCAGTGGGAGTATACCTACGCTGTTGTGCGTGTAAATACAGCAGAGGAGCTCTTCTACAAGACATGGAGCACCAGTAGGAGTATATCTACCCTGTTGGGTATGGTAATACTGCAGAGGAGCTATTCTACACGACAAGGAGCACCAGTAAGAGTATATCTACCCTGTTGTGTGTGTTAACACAGTAGACGAGCTCTTCTACAAGGCAAGGAGCACCCGTAGGATGCACCCTGTTGGGTGTGGTAATACTGCAGAGGAGCTCTTCTACACGACAAGGAGCAACCGTAGGAGTATACCTACCCTGTTGTGTGTGTAAATACTGCAGAGTAGTTCATCTATTCGACAAGGAGCACCAGTAGGAGTATATCTACCGTGTTGTGTATGTTAATACTGCAGAAGAGCTCTTCTACAAGACAAGGAGCACCAGTAGGGGTATACCTACCCTGTTGTGTGTGTTAATACTGCCGAGGAGCTCTTCTACAAGACAAGGAGCACCAGTAGGGGTATACCTACCCTGTTGTATGTGTAAATACTGCAGAGGAGCTCTTCCACAAGACAAGGAGCACAAGTAGGAGTATATCCACCCTGTTGTGTGTGGGAATGCCGCAGAAAGGCTTTTCTACAAGACAAGGAGCACCAGTGGGAGTATATATACCATGTTGTGTGTGTTAATACTGCAGAGGAGCTCTTCTACAAGACAAGGAGCACCAGTAGGAGTATATCTATCTTGTTGTGTCTGTTAGTACTGCAGAGGAGCTCTTCTACACGACAAGGAGCACCAGTAGGAGTATACCTACGCTGTTGTGTGTGTAAATACTGCAGAGGAGCTCTTCCACAAGACAAGGAGCATGAGTAGGAGTATATCTACCCTGTTGTTTGCGTGTTAGTACTGCAGAGGAGCTCTTCTACAAGGCAAGGAGCACCAGTAGGAGTATATCTACCCTGTTGGGTGTGGTAATACTGCAGAGGAGCTTTTCTACACGACAAGTAGCACCAGTAGGAGTATACCTACCCTGTTCTCTGTGTAAATACCTTCGAGGAGCTCATCTATACGACAAGGAGCACCAGTAGGAGTACATCTACCGTGTTGTTTGTGTTAATACTGCAGAAGAGCTCGTCTACAAGACAAAGAGCACCAGTATGGGTATACCTACCCTGTTGTGTGTGTGTTAATACTGCAGTGGAGCTCTTCTACAAGACAAGGAGCACCCGTAGGAGTATATCTACCCTGTTCTGTGTGTTAATACTGCAGAGGAGCATATATACAAGAGAAGGAGCACCAGTAGGGGTATACCCACCCTGTTGTGTGTGTAAATACTGCAGAGGAGCTCTTCCACAAGACAAGTAGAACCAGTAGGATTACTACCACCCTGTTTTGTGTGGTATTACTGCAGAAGAGCTCTTCTACAAGACAAGGAGCACCAGTGGGAGTATATCTACCCTGTTGTGTGTGTTAATACTGCAGAGGAGCTCTTCTACAAGACAAGAAGCACCAGTAGGAGTATACCTACCCTGTTGTGTGTGTTAATACTTCAGAGGAGCTCTCCTACACGACAAGGAACACCAGTAGGAGTATACCTACCCAGTTGTGTGTGTAAATACTTCAGAGGAGCTCTTCTACACGACAAGGAGCACCAGTGGGAGTATACCTACGCTGTTGTGCGTGTAAATACAGCAGAGGAGCTCTTCTACAAGACACGGAGCACCAGTAGGAGTATATCTACCCTGCTGGGTATGGTAATACTGCAGAGGAGCTCTTCTACACGACAAGCAGCACCAGTGGGAGTATACCTACGCTGTTGTGCGTGTAAATACAGCAGAGGAGCTCTTCTACAAGACACGGAGCACCAGTAGGAGTATATCTACCATGTTGGGTATGGTAATACTGCAGATGAGCTCTTCTACACGACAAGGAGTACCAGTAAGAGTATATCTACCCTGTTGTGTGTGTTAACACAGCAGAGGAGTTCTTCTACAAGGCAAGGAGCACCCGTAGGAGTAAATGCTACCCTGTTCGGTGTGGTTATACTGCAGAGGAGCTCTTCTACACGACAAGGAGCAACAGTAGGTGTATACCTATCCTGTTGGGTGTGTAAATACTGCAGAGGAGCTCATCTATACGACAAGGAGCACCAGTAGGTGTATATCTACCGTGTTGTGTGTGTTAATTCTGCAGAAGAGCTCTTCTACAAGACAAGGAGCACCAGTAGGGGTATACCTACCCTGTTGTGTGTGTTAATACTGCAGAGGAGCTCTTCTACAAGACAAGGAGCACCAGTAGGAGTATATCTACCCTGTTGCGTGTGGTAATACTGCAGAGGAGCTCTTCTACAAGACAAGGAGCACCAGTAGGAGTATATCTACCCTGTTGCGTGTGGTAATACTGCAGAGGAGCTCTTTTAAACGGCAAGTAGCACCAGTAGGAGTATACCTACCCTGTTGTGTGTAAATACTGCAGAGGAGCTCTGCTTCAAGACAAGGAACACCAGTAGGAGTGTTTGCACCCTATTTTGTGTTAATACTGCAGAACAGCTCTTCTACAAGTCAAGGATCACCAGTGGGAGTATATATACCCTGTTGTGTGTGTTAATACTGCAGAGGAGCTCTTCTACACGACAAGGAGCACCAGTAAGGATACACCTACCCTGTTGTGTGTATACATACTGCAGAGGAGCTCTTCTACACGACATGGAGCACAAGTAGGAGAATAACTTGTCTGTTCTGTGTAGCAATACTGCAGAGGAGTTCTATAGCGAATTTATTAAGGGATTACAAGGATCTGTTAAGAAAAAAAGACAAGCTATGAGAGTCCTTCTTTGCAGATGATAGCTCTGGAATAATATTAATAATAATAAAACAACAACAACAAAAAAAAAAACAAAAAAAAACAAACAAAAAAAACAACAACAACAAAAAAAAAATCAGAAAAACATTCTGTTGCTTTGGGCTAGTGAATAGGGAAACTGTGACCGATCAGAAAAAAAACTTGGACCCATGTGGCACTTTGATACGTGTGTAAGTACTGCAGAGGAGCTCATCCATACAACATGGAGAACCAGTTGAAGTATATCTTGTCTGTTGTGTGTGCTAGTACTGCAGAGGAACTCTTCTTTACGACAAGAATCAACACATAGGTATATCTTGTCTGTTACGTGTGGTAGTAGTGCACAGGAGCTCTACCATAAGACACGGAACACCATATGAGTATATCTTGTCTGTTACGTGTGGTAGTAGTGCATAGGGGTTTTACCATAAGACACGGAGCACCATAGGGGTATATCTTGTCTGTTACGTGTGGTAGTACTGCAGAGGAGGTCTTCTATACAACATGGAGCATCAGCAGGAGTATATCTCGTTGTTGTGTGCGGTAGTGCTGCAGAGGAGCTCTACCATATGACGTAGGAACACCAGCAGGAGTATATCTTGTCTGTTGTTTGTGATAGTACTGCAGAGGAGCTCTTCTCTACGACAAGGAGCACCAGTAGGAGTACATCTACCTTGATGTGTGTGTGTTAATACTGTAGAGGAGCTCTTCAACACGACAAGGAGCACCAGTAAGAGTATATCAACCTTACTCTGTGTATTAATACTGCATAGGTCTACCATACGATATGGGGCACCAGTAGGAGTATCTTGTTTGCTGCGTGTAGTAATACTACAGAGCAGGGCTTCAATACGACAAGAAGCACATGTACGAGTATATCTTGTCTGCTGTGTGTAGTAATACTGCAGAGGAGCTCTTCTATACGACAAGGAGCATCATTAGGATTATATCTACCTTGTCGAGTGTGTTAATACTGTAGAGGAGCTCTTCTATACTACAAGAAGCACCAGTATACAATAGTACCAGGGGAGCTCTTGTACAGGTTGAAGAGCATCCGTAGGGGTATATATTGCCTTTATGATATAATAGCACTTCAGGGGAGCTCTTCTACAGGTTGAAGAGCACCGTTAGGGGTATATCTTGTCTTTTACTATAAAACAGCACTTCGAGGAGATCTTTAAGAGGATGGAGAGCATCAGTAGGGATACATCTTGCCTTTACTATATAATAGTACCAGGGGAGCTCTTGTACAGGTTGAAGAGCATCCGTAGGGGTATATATTGCCTTTACGATATAATAGCACTTCAGGGGAGTTCTTCTACGGGTTGAAGAGCACCAGTAGGGGTACATCTTGCCCTTACTGTAAAACAGCACTTCAGAGGAGCTCTTTTACAGGTTGAAGAGAACTAGTAGATGTACATCTCAGATTTGCTATATAATAGCACTTCAGGGGAGCTCTTTTACAGGTTGAAGAGCACCCGTAGGGGTACATCTTGCCATAAAACAGCAATTTAGAGGAGCTGTTTTACAAGCTGAAGAGCACCAGTAGGGGTACATTTTGCCTTTACTATAAAACAGCACAGCACTTCAGAGGAGCTATTTCACAGCTTGAAGAGCACTAGTATTGGTACATCTTGCCTTTACTATATAATAGCACTCCAGGGAAGCGCTTTCACACGTTGAAGAGCACCAGTAGGGGTACATCTTGCCTTTTACTATAAAACAGCACTTCAGAGGAGCTCTTTTACAGGTTGAAGAGTACAAGTAGAGTACATTTTGCCTTTACTATAAAACAACACTTCAGAGGAGCTCTTTTACTGGTGTTCCTCAACCTGTAAAAGAGCTCCTCTGAAGTGTTGTTTTAAAGTAAAGGCCAAATGTACTCTACTGGTACTCTTCAACCTGTAAAAGAGCTCCCCTGAAGTGCTGTTTCACAGTTAAGGCAAGAAATACCGCTACTGGTGCTCTTCAACCTGTAACAGAGTTCTTCTGAAGTGTGTTGTACAGTTAAGACTACATATACCCTTACTGGTGCTCTCCAACCTTTACAGGAATTCCTCTGAAATGCTGTTTTACAGTTAAGACAAGTAATACCGCTACTGGTGCTCTTCAGCTTGTACAAGAGCTCCTCTGAAGTGCTGTTTTACAATTAAGACTAGATATACCCCTACTGTTCTTCTTCAATCTGTACATGAGCTCCTCTGAAGTTCTGTTGTATTGTAAAGGCAAGATATACTCCTACTGGTGCTCTTCAACTTGTACAACAGCTCCTCTGAAGTGTATTTACAGTTAAGACTAGATATACCCATACTGGTGCTCTTCAACCTCTACATGACCGCTGGTGCTGTTATATTGTAAAAGCAAGCTATACTCCTACTGCTACTTTTCAACCTGTAACAGTTTCTATGAAGTGTGTTGTACAGTTACGACTATATATACCCTTACTGCTGCTCTTCAACCTGTAACAGAGCTCATCTGAAGTTATGTTTTATAGTTAAGACAAGAAATACCCCTACTGATGCTCTTCAACCTGTAAAAGAGCTCCACTGAAGTGCTGATTTATATAAAAGGCAAGATATACCCCTATTGGTGCTCTTCAACCCGTAGAAGAACTCCCCTGAAGTGCTGTTTTACAATAAAGGCAAGATGTACCCCCTACTGGTGCTCTTCAACCCGTAGAAGAACTCCCCTGATGTGCTATTATATCGTAAAGGCAATATATACCCCTACGGATGCTCTTCACCCTGTACAAGAGCTCCCCTGGTACTATTATATAGTAAAGGCAAGATGTATCCCTACTGATGCTCTCCATCCTCTAAAAGAGTTCCCCTGAAGTGTTGTGTTATAGTAAAAGACACCTAACGGTGCTCTTCAACCTGTAGAAGAGCTCCCCTGAAGTGCTATTATATCGTAAAGGCAATATGTACCCCTACGGATGCTCTTCAACCTGTACAAGAAATCCCCTGGTACTATTATATAGTAAAGCAAGACGTATCCCTACTGATGCATGCTCTCCATCCTCTTAAAGATCTCCTCGAAGTGCTGTTTTATAGTAAAAGACGATATACCCCTAACGGTGCTCTTCAACCCGTAGAAGAGCTCCCCTGAAGTGCTTTTATATCGTAAAGGCAGTATATACCCCTACGGATGCTCTTCAACCTGTACAAGAGCTCCTCTGGTACTATTATATAGTAAAGCAAGATGTATCCCTACTGATGCTCCATCCTCTTAAAGATCTCCTCGAAGTGCTGTTTTATAGTTAAAGACAAGATATACCCCTAACGGTGCTCTTCAACCCGTAGAAGAGCTCCCCTGAAGTGCTATTATATCGTAAAGGCAATATATACTCCTACGGATGCTCTTCAACCTGTACAAGAGCTCCCCTGGTACTATTATATAGTAAAGGCAAGATGTATCCCTACTGATGCTCTCCATCCTCTTAAAGATCTCCTCGAAGTGCTGTTTTATAGTAAAAGACAAGATATACCCCTAACGGTGCTCTTCAACCTGTAGAAGAGCTCCTCTGAAGTGCTATTATATCGTAAAGGCAATATATACCCCTACGGATGCTCTTCAACCTGTACAAGAGCTCCTCTGGTACTATTGTATACTGATGCTTCTTGTAGTATAGAAGGGCTCCTCTACAGTATTATCACACTCGACAAGGTAGATATAATCCTACTGATGCTCCTTGTCGTATAGAAGAGCTCCTCTGCAGTATTACTACACACAGCAGAAAAGATATACTCGTACATGTGCTTCTTGTCGTATTAAAGCCCTTCTCTGTAGTAATACTACACGCAGCAAACAAGATACTCCTACTGGTGCCCCATATCGTAAGGTAGACCTGTGCAGTAACACACAGAGCAAGGTTGATATACTCCTACTGGTGCTCCTTGTCGTGTAGAAGAGCTCCTCTACAGTATTAACACACACACATCAAGGTAGATATACTCCTACTGGTACTCCTTCTCGTATACAAGAGCGCCTCTGCAGTATTAACACACACAACAGGGTAGGTATACTCCTACTGGTGCTTTTTGTCGTGTAGAAGAGCTCCTCTGCAGTATTACCACACCCAACATGGTAAATATACTCCTACTGGTGCTCCTTGTCTTCTAGAAGAGCTCCTCTGCTGTATTAACACACAAAACAGGGTAGGGTATACTCCCATTGATGCTCCTTGTCGTGTCGAAGAGCTACTCAGCAGTAATAATACACACAATAGGGTAGATATACTCCCATTGGTGCTCCTTGTCTTGTAGAAGAGCTCCTTTGCAGTATAGACACACACAACAGGGTAGATATACTCCTACTGGTGCTCTCTGTCGTGTAGAAGAGCTCCTCTGCAATCTTAACACACACAACAGAGTAAATATACTCCTGCTGGTGCTCCTTGTCTTCTAGAAGAGCTCCTCTGCAGTATTTACACACACAACAGGGTAGGTATACTCCTACTTGTGTTCCTTGTCATGTAGAAGAGCTACTCTGCAGTATTAACAAACACAACAGGGTAGATATACTCCTACTGGTGCTACTTGTCTTGTAGAAGAGCTTCTCAGCACTATTTATCAACACAACAGGGTAGATATACTCCTACTGGTGCTCCTTGTCGTGTAGAAGAGCTCCTCTGCAGTATGAACACACACAACAGGGTAGATATACTCTTACTGGTGCTCGTTGTCTTGTAGAAGAGCTCCTTTGCAGTATTAACACACACAACATGGTAGGTATACCCATACTTGTGCTCCTTGTCATGTAGAAGAGCTACTCTGCAGTATTAACAAACACAACAGGGTAAATTACTCCTACGGGTGCTCCTTGTCTTGTAGAAGAACTCCTCTGCAGTATTACCACACACAACCGGGTAGATATACCTCCACTGGTGCTCGTTGTCTTGTAGAAGAGCTCCTCTGCAGTATTACCACACACAACAGGGTAGATATACACCCACTGTTGCTCCTTGTCTTGTAGAAGAGCTCCTCTGCAGTATTACCACACAGCAGGGTATATATTCTCCTACTGGTGCTCCTTGTCTTATAGAAGAGCTCCTCTGCAGTATTACCACACACAACCGGGTAGATATACCTCCTCTGGTGCTCGTTGTCTTGTTGAAGAGCTCCTCTGCAGTATTACCATACACAACAGGGTAGATATATACCCACTGTTGCTCCTTGTCTTGTAGAAGAGCTCCTCTGCAGTATTACCACACAGCAGGGTATATATTCTCCTACTGGTGCTCCTTGTCTTATAGAAGAGCTCCTCTGCAGTATTAACACACACAACAGGGTAGGTATACCCATACTGGTGCTCCTTGTCTTGTAGAAGGGCTCTTCTGCAGTATTACCACACACAACAGGGTAGATATACTCCCACTGGTGCTCCTTGTCTTGTAGAAGAGCTTAGAAGAGCTTCTCTGCAGTATTACCACACAAAACAGGCTAGGTATACTCCCACTGGTGCTCCTTGTCTTGTAGAAGAGCTTCTTTGCAGTATTAACATACACAACAGGGTAGATATACTCCCACTGGTGCTCCTTGTCTTGTAGAAGAGCTCCTCTGCAGTATTAACACACACAACAGGGTAGATATACTCCCACTGGTGCTCCTTGTCTTGTAGAAGAGCCCCTCTGCAGTATTAACACACACAACAGGGAAGATATACTCCTACTGGTGCTCCGTGTCTTGTAGAAGAGCTCCTCTGCTGTATTAACACACACAACAGGGTAGGTGTACTCGTACTGGTGCTTCTTGCCGTGTAGAAGAGCTCCTCTGCAGTTCTGACACACACAACAAGGTAGATATACTCGCACTGGTGCTCCTTGTCTTGTAGAAGAGCTCATATGCTGTATTACCACACACAACAGGGTAGATATACTCCCACTGGTGCTCGTTGTATTGTAGAAGAACTACTCTGCAGTATTACCACACACAACAGGGTAGATATACTCCCACTGTTGCTCCTTGTCTTGTAGAAGAGCTCCTCTTGAGTATTACCACACAGCAGGGTAGATATTCTCCTTCTTGTGCTCCTTGTCTTGTAGAAGAGCTCCTCTGCAGTATTAACACACACAACAGGGTAGGTATACCCCTACTGGTGCTCCTTGTCTTGTAGAATAGCTCCTCTGCAGTATTTACACACACAACAGGGTAGGTATACTCCTACTGATGCTCCTTGTCTTGTAGGAGCTCCTCTGCAGTATTAACACACACAACAGGGTAGGTATCCTCCCACTGGTGCTCCTTGGCTTGTAGAAGAGCTCCTCTGTAGTATTAACACCCACAACAGGTTAGGTATACTCCTACTGGTGCTCCTTGGCCTGTAGAAGAGCTCCTCTGCAGTATTAATACATACAACAGGGTAGGTATACCTCTACTGGTGCTCCTTGGCTTGTAGATGAGCTCCTCTGCAGTATTTACACACACCAGGGTAGGTATACTCCTACTGGTGCTCCTGGTCTTGTCGAAAAGCTCCTCTGCAGTATTAACACACACAACTGAGTAGATATACTCCTGCTGGTGCTCCTTGTCTTCTAGAAGAGCTCCTCTGCAGTATTTACGCACACAACAGGGTAGGTATACCCCTACTGGTGCTCCTTGTCTTATAGAAGAGCTCCTCTGCAGTATTACCACACACAACAGGGTAGATATACTCCTGCTGGTGCTCCTTGTCTTGTAGAAGGGCTCCTCCTCAGTATTAACACACACAACAGGAAAGGTATACCCCTACTGGTGCTCCTTGGCTTGTAGGAGAGCTCCTCTGCAGTATTACCACACACAAAAGGATAGGTATACTCCTACTGGTGCTCCTTGGCTTGTAGAAGAGCTCCTCTGCAGTATTAATACACACAACAGGGTAGGTATACCCCTACTGGTGCTCCTTGGCTTGTAGAAGAGCTCCTCTGCAGTATTTACACACACAAGATAGTAGATATAGCCCTACTGGTGCTCCTTGTTTTTTGGAAGAGCTCCTCTGCAGTATTTACACACACAACAGGGTAGGTATACTCCTTCTGGTGCTCCTTGTCTTGTAGAAGAGCTCCTCTGCAGTATTAACACACAACACAGGGTCGGTATCCTCCTACTGGTACTCCTTGTCTTGTAGAAGGGCTCGTCTGCAGTATTTACACACACAACAGGGTAGATATACTACTACTGGTGCTGCTTGTCTTATAGAAGAGCTCCTCTGCAGTATTAACACACACAACAGGGTAGATATACTCCTACTGGTGCTCTTTGCCGTATAGAAGTGCTCCTCTGCAGTATCTACTCACACAACAAGGTAGGTATACTCCTACTTGTGCTCCTTGTCGTGTAGAAGAGCTCCTCTGCAGTATTACCACACCCAACAGGGTAGATATACTCCTACTGGTGCTCCTTGTTTTGTAGAAGTGTTCCTCTGCTTTATTAACACACACAACAGGGTAGGTATACTCCTACTGGTGCTCCTTGTCTTGTAGAAGAGCTCCTCTGCAGTATTAACACACCCAACAGGGTAGGTATACTCCCACTGGTGCTCCTTGTCGTGTAGAAGAGCTCCTCTGAAGTATCAAAAGACACAACAAGATAGATATACTACTGGTGCTCCTTGTCTTGTATATAACAGGGTAGATATACTCCTGCTGACGCTCCCTGTCGTGTAGAAGAGCTCCTCTACAGTATTTATACATACAACAGGCTAGGTATACTACTACTGGTACTCCTTGTCCTGTAGAAGAGCTCCTCTGCATTATTACCACACCCAACAAGGTAGATATACTCCTACTGGTGCTCCTTGTCTTGCAGAAGAGCTCCTCTGCTATATTAACACACACAACAGGGTAGGTATACTCCCACTGCTGCTCCTTGTCTTGTAGAAGAGCTCCTGTGCAGTATTAACACACACAAGAGGGTAGATATACTCCTACTGGTGCTCCTTGTCGTATAGAAGATGCTACTACCTCTACCTGTGCTCTTCAACCTGTAAAAGCTTCCCTGAAGTGCTATTATATAGTAAAGATGTACCCCTACTGATGCTCTTCAACCTCTAAAAGAGCTCCTCTGAAGTGCTGTTTAATAATAAAATTCAAGATGTACCCCTCCTGGTGCTGTTCCTCCTGTAAAAGAGCTCCTCTGAAGTGCTGTTTTATAGTAAAAGACAAGATATACCCCTAACGGTGCTCTTCAACCTGTAAAAGAGCTCCTCGGAGACCGAACATATCCGAATCAAGAAGGGCGGACCTCTTAAATATTCATGAACCCTGTAGCGGTGCTCCTTTTCCGACTACCGTGCAGAACGTCATCCGTTTAGTAATCTCAAAATTGACAGCCCCCAGATCACCCCTAAAACGTGTTTTTAAATCTATAAACGATATTATTTTGGCATTCACTCTAATAGTTTGCCAAAACTTAATAAAGAATGATAAAAAATAACATGAATGCTGATAACAAACTAAAAAAAAAATTGGATTTGAGAGTTTCACACAGGTTCAGATCTTTCCGTAATACAACAACATATTTTAGAAATTATTTGCAGTTTAACGCACTTTTAAATATTTTATAATTATAATGGAAGAAGAAAATACGACCAACACTTTATGGATGGGAGACGTAAGTCTGAATGGTATCTGCATACGCAGTAACATAATGGTCTTCAATATCATTAGTTTTCGCGATATGACAGTGTGCCACAGAAAAAGGACATTACGCTAAGAAATTATCAGATTCACAGTATATATTATCAAATTCAAAAGTAATGAAAAAATAATAGACAGACAGTTCCAGGAGACCATAAGCAATATCTTTCAGAAGGTCTTATTTTTTCAGTGTGCTGAACTGTGAAAAATGTTGTTGTAAATTGATTTAAATCCATTTGCAGCGAGACTTATCCTTTGAAATTTCAGAAATCTGACAACACAAGCTAATATTTTAATCCAATACAAAGAGAATGCAATTTAAATCATCAAAATCAATTAAGGAATAAAAAAGTTGCACAAGTTTTTAAAAAAGGAGGTCAAAGAATTTTGTCTTGCAAATCAATCAGCTGTTGTACCTAGATTGTGCATTGGGTATCAGGTCAAAACGGCCCCAAGTCAAAACATCCCCAAGTCAAAACGGCCCCAAATTGGTCAAAACGGCCCCAACTGCAGTTGCAAATTGGTCAAAACGGCCCCAAAAATGGCCTCAAATTCGACTTAGGATTTAAGTAAAAAGTAATGTATGTAAATGCATTTTTCATCGCTAATCAATTTCAACTGAATAAATCTTGTCTATATTAACTTTTTTGTAGGGAAAATAGTCGAAAACGGGGTCATTTTTGGACGCTGATCCTTTATGACGCGGATTGATTCATAATAGCTGTTAAGGCAAATAAAAAATGCACAATTCACATTTTATTATTCACTATTCAAATTGCAGTAACATAAATAGCATAAGTAATATAAATAACAAGATTCCGTTTTTGTTTAACACTATAGAGTTGCAGTATGCGAGTATTCCAGTATCCAGACTTGATTATGAGATATGATGGCTAAGCAAATGTCACTAATTGAAAATATAGGTATTGGTTATTTCGCGTTAAAAAGCAAAGAAAGCTTGGTAGTAACAAGGAAGTTTGAAAATATCTTCAATTTGGTCCCGTTTCACACTTCTGTGATTATTGTTATAGACTAGTACAGTCCTGGGTATGACATAAAACTGTATCCATCTGTGACACTCAATATGAGTGTGGGAATGTGAGGCTGCCCTCTATCACAGTTGCCTCCCCACCTTCAGGGTTACGAGGCTGCCACAACCTTGGTGGCAGAGCTAGGCAGCAATCATTTACAGACCGATGGCTTGGTGTTCTAGCTATTGTGATTTGGCGGACGATCCTTTCTTTATAAGGACAATGGCAAAGTACACTGCCCGAGTGTGGGAAGGGCGTGCATGCTCAGATGCCGTAAAAGAACTGAGTTGGGATGTCAGCTAGGGGTCCCGTAAAAACAGTTATTCCAAAATCTTACATGGCAAGCAGAAGAGTTACACAGTTAGGCGGTGCCAACAGACACCAATGTTCTGTTGGTAACGCCTTCGGCTTGGCCTCCTGTCAGGTGTGGGAGGCAGGGTCGGGAAAGCGTGGGCCTGGGAGGCCCAAGATGACATGGAAGCAGCTGACAGGGAGGGATTGCACAGAGTGGAAGCTCTCGGATATCAACTCTCATGATAGACGTACCTGGAGATACCTGGCCAGCTATCTGGAAGGTGGGCCCACTGATGTGGATGTTGCCTTTGCATGTTAATCAAAAATCCGATTATGATATGATATGATATGAGTATATAATAATAATCAAATGGTATTTATCTGCAATTAACTTTTTGTTTATAACAAAAGAAAACAAAACACAAACTCTGTTTTCAGTATCATTTATTTTATTACATTTCATTGCTTACATAACATAATACTCACCTGTTTCATTGTTGTTTACAAGTATATACATAATTTTGCCATTACAATTATTTCCTACTCCTAAATACTAAGTTGTCCGTCTGTTTGTCTATGCATTTACAAAAAAAAAAATGGGACCGTTTTGACTTGGGGCCGTTTTGACCTTCATTTTTGGGATGTGGGGCCGTTTTGACCAATTTATGGGGCCGTTTTGACCAAATGGGGGCCGTTCTGACTTGGGGCCGTTTTGACTTGGGGCCGTTTTGACTGTAATTCGTGCATTGGACCCCATTGCGCATCCTGGATAGTTGGCCATTTCCAATTACTTGCCATGTTTTTGGTTTGGAACAGTAGACTTATAAATACTGCTGGCGCAAAAAAGCGATGCATAGTTTGTGCTAAATTTACCCTATTTTGTTTGAGATGCCCTTTAGAATACCTAGAGATAGGTCCTATGAGTTTCTCTTTGTATGTTATTAGGATAATTCAGGGTTCTTGGGGATGCAGAATCCTGCATCCAGGCCGAGCCAGCCGTACCCATGTTGTGGTTTTCTTTTCGTGTACTACTACTAATTATGATCAGATTATTTGACTAAGTCTAAAGTCAGCCACTTTTTATTCATACTGTTGGTAGCATGTTAAAGAACAGTAATAGTCAGCAGTGTGTTCTCACACCTGCAACAGTACTGTTATTTACTTGCTGAGCAAGCCTCTGAGAGCAAGCGGTAGTTAAACAGGTGTTGGCAGTACACACTTAGTGATCGTTAACTGGTCGAGCAATTAAAGCAAGGGGTTGACACCATTATGCACCCCTTCCCCGCATTGTGTTTTGCCTCTATCGACCCACTGATTCATCGAAAATGCACACACGGGTGTCAAGATCTTTCATCTCTTGAGGCTGGCGTTTTTTGTTGTTGTTTTTTTTTTTTTTTATATACCTGTTTGAAAAATGGGCATATTATGTTATGCCCCTTGGCTGTCTGTCTGTAAACTTTTCTATATATTTTTGCACAGTTTATTTCATAATTAAATCTCAATGTTTCGGCTGATTAAAGCCTTTTTCAAGAGAGTTATGGTCTTTCAGTGCTACACCATCTTCTTATCAATACTGTCAACCATTTTGAATACAGATATTACGCACAATGTTGTCATGACATCACAACATCTGATTACTCTCGCCAAGACGTTGTACTACCATTTGCCGCCAAAACTGGAGTAAAAGATTTAAAACTTTTTCAACAATCAGACCACTAATGTGACGCATTTCACAATGAAATAAACCAGTCCTTAGTAAATAGGAAAAAAAAATAAAATAAAAAAATAAATAAATAAATGAATGAAATAAAACAAAACGAAACAAAAAGTAAAAAGTAAAGAACCATAGCTGTGAAATTAAAATAATGAAAGCTGCCTGCACATCACCTTAAAAATTCAGTGTAGTAATACACAATGTACTACTTATACCATAGCCTGTTATAACATGGTTTATCTTTTCAGAGATAACCAGCCCCCACCCCAACCCCCAGGCCCAACTTTACCCCACCTCCAGGAGAAAAAAAAAAAAAAAGAAAAAAGAAAAGAAAACTAATGAGTTTTTTTTTAATGTTTTTTTTTTCGGCTGATTAAAGTCGTTTTCAAGAGAGTTAAGTTCTTTCAATGCTACACCATCTTCTTAATGTATGATAACAACTCATACATTCAAATCTTACTATACTGTATGTTTATAATATAGATTTGGATGTATCATGGTTCAAAGAGTGATATAGACCATACAGAACGCATAGACCAAAGAGCCTATAGACCAAATAGAAAATTACCATACATTCCTAAATAGTCATTCCTCCATACAATCACCTCACCCCTGCATGAGTATAACACAGATATTTAACTAACACGATTAATGCCTTGAACCCTACCAGCATTGTTATAAAGAGATTGTAGTGTATTAATCCCTGTCATGCTGAACACATCCAGACGCCAAGCCCACCCTCAAACCCCCAGCCAACCACACCACCTGATTCAGATATTTGATATGAATTCACACACTCAATGACCAACAGTGCAAATCCAGACCTGTTGGCTTCTGAAGAAGCCAAACGATCTGGATCCTCACTGTTGGCAAAGGCAGACCTATCCGGCTTCAGCAGGACTGAAGCCAATACCATAAAACCCGTAATTACAGAATAGAATTATTTAAACTTTTCGTTTCCAGGTAACTCCTCCTACAGTTTACATCCGATCAAGCTGAAACTTGATATTTAGTTAGGCCATTATGTGGAGCAATGCATATTATTTTGAGGCTACAATCCACTGAATATTAACAGAGTTATGCCCCTTTGAAATTTTTTGTAAACATTTCATTTCCAGCTAACTCAGCTAATTTCTGCAGTTTACATTGAATCAGGCTGAAACTTGATACATAGTATATAGTTAGACTGTGATGTGGAGCAGGGCATGTTGTCTCGAGAATACAGTCCACCAAATATTAACTGAGTTATGCCACTTTGAAAATTTTTGTAAACATTTCTTTCCGGCTAATTCCTCCTACAGTTTATGTCCAATCAACCTGAAACTTGATATATAGTTAGATCATGATGTGGAGCAGCCCGTGTTGTCTCGAGTATACAGTCCACCAAATATTAACAGAGTTATGCCCTTTGAAAAGTTTTGTAAACATTTGGTTTCCGGCTAAATCCTCCTAATGAGCCCATTTCCAAAAAAAAAAAAATGTATATATCACGTCACGAAAACAAATGACAATTGACAGTCCTTTTAAATAATACACCTCAACTCCGTTATATGACGGAAGTCCGGGTATAACGAGCATGATCAACTGGCGTCATCAATAAATACAGTCAGGTATGTAAAAAGAAAGAAAAAAAAACAAAAAAAAACGGTTTTGTTGTTATTTCCACCTCCGCAGGGTTTTCCTAAATTATTTATAAACAACTGATTCCCGTCTTGTATAAGCGCGAAGACGGCGGGAAACAGGAGAGACGGAACGAAACGACTTTCATGGACCTAATTAGGTCTAATAAAAAAGGCCTACGCCACGGGCGGTTTTGCAGTTTTCAATGTTTCAAGATTTGATCGGACTGCTTAAATTTTAAGCACTGACCAATCTTGTCTAGCGCAAGTGGTGCATTACTTATTTTTACCCTAAAATCTACCTTGAATTATACTCGCGTGTGACGGCAATCAACAACAACAAAAAAAAAAAGCAATAATACCCAGATCAGACGCCGTTGTGTGCGACATCTGATCAGGACGTACACGGTTTGGGAATTCATTTATCGAATCTGGGACCGACAAACCGTGTTGATCAAAACAAAAACGAAGAGGAAGAAAACGGGTGCGTTCAAGCGGTGCATTCTTTTATCACTCTCAGTAAAGCGACCTTTGATCTTTTGGACACGCCGACTGCACCTGGATGTTTTGCAGTCTCAGTGTATTCACATGTGTCACACAAACGGATTAATTATCAGACTACCGTTACTGATGATTCGTGTTAATCGCTTGTTTACCGCACAAAGGTCAGTGAAATGTTGATTTTTTGACAATGTTTGGATAGTGACGTAATTAATTTGTGCTGCGGTAGGTTGCCGTTATTCAGCTGTCAATATACATGTCAAATGACCGTTTAGAGCCTTTTAACTACCATAATATCGCATTTATAAGGTGCGCGGACGTTGTCAGTTTGGGAAGACTTGACCGTTTGTGATTTTTTAGACATCATTGATTCGTGAAAATTGGTTGGTTGGGGAAAAATGGGGTTCAAGGCACAAACCTGTTGGACCGATTTATTAGCGTTTTGGGGTGTTTGAAATCGGTCCAGAATTCTTAATTTCGGTCCAGACCGGCTATTTTTCCGGTTTTCCCGAGCCCTGCTTCAAAGTGTCATTTCTCACCAGACCTCAGGTTGTGGGCAGTCGTTAGAATTGCTTAGTGAGATAATTTTTTTAGCACCAAAGCATGTGTTTTATTGGATATAAGAAAAATAAATTAAAATACTTGAAGTGATATTGTTTCCTTGTTGTTTTTTGTAGCTGGAGCCTTATATGGATGAATTCTTCATATTGCAAGCATTTGACCAGATGGGAGAAACAGCAAAACAAGTTAAACTCATACACAATAAGTTTTCTGGGTAAGCTAAAGCTTTATCATTCATTTTGTACTTTTCCATATAAACTGTATTTACCCAAAGTACAGGGAGACAAGACCAAAAAAGTACTGATATTTTTCTTATTTCTCCGTGAAAACATATGTTGTGGGTGCTCATTAGAAGCGCCTCACTGGGGCACTTCTAATGAGTACCCACAACATATGCTTTCTTGGAAAAATAAGAAACTTAATATGTGGATACCCCCTCTAATCTGGAGCTATGCATGAGTGATCAGGGTCTAACAGTTCGTCATTCATCCTGCAGTTTTTAGACTGATCGCTAAGTAGTCAAATGGACTTTTTCAAATATTAGGTCAGATATGATAAGGAGTTAACAGAATATCCCAATATTTGGGTAAATATAGTAGAACTCTACAAGACGTATTTTTATCAGCCACATATATCGTTATTTTTTCTTATTTCTCCAAGTACATCAAGACTGCTGGGAGTAGGACTTGTTCATAGCTCCAGATAAGAGGGGGTGTCAGGTAAATATTTTTCTTATTTCTGCTTTAAACATATGTTGTGGGTACTCATTAGATGTGCCTCACTGAGGTAATGAATACCGAGAACATATGTTTTCTTTGAGAAATTAAAACAAAAATTTACCTGATAGCATCTTTTGTAGGGCAATATAAACATACCTTCAGGGCATAAGGAGGTAGTGAAGGTCCATTTCAGCCTGTGCATCTGAGCAGTCTGAACAGGGCCTTGGCTGTTGGCTTAGAGGATCATATGTTACTGTAGAATATGTTGATGTATAGCAGTATGATACTGTGTTGGAATGTTAACAAGTATAGATTTAACCTTTACGACTCTATGAGCAAATTCAGCAGACAACAAATTGATATTCTTCTTATTTTCCCAGAAAATCAACTTTGAAATTTTATGCAAATTGTCTCCTAAGGCAACAATTTGCATGAAATGTCAAAACCTATTTTCTGGAAGAAATAAGAAAAATATTTCAAAATGTCATCTGAATATTTTACCCAGAGTGCTAAGTGTTAAAAGATGCAACAACTATTTTTAAGACATAGTGACATCTTTCCCAGTTATTAATATTAAATTTCATTAATTACATATTTATAGCACAAGATAAGACGGATATCCAGATAAGTATTTTTCTTATTTCTCCACAAAAACGTATGGTGTGGGAACCTTTCTGAGGCATTTTTAGTGAGTACTCACAGGATATATCGAGGGTTGAGCGCAAGACTGGTGTAAGTCAGATGGTTGTTTTTCCCCAAACCTAATCTCCTCACCATGAAGGCGTTATGAAGATTACAACATTTCTTTCTGTAAACAATGAAAATTTAGGTGCCATTGCTCGTATGAGCAATGGCACCTAAATTTGCATTGTTTACAAAGGGGTCCAAGTTGCCCCTAAACAAGGGTTTCAAAAATATGTTTGAGTTACTATAGTCTTGCGCTCAACCCTCGATATTTATGTGGAGAAATAAGAAAAATGTCAATTTTTTGTGTTGGAAAATGCACCTTATCTGGAGCTGTGCATAGCTTCAGATAAAGATGATGATACTTTTTGTTATTTTTGCCCCAAACATATCTTGTGGCTACTCTTTGGTGAGACTATGAGTACCCACGAGATACTGATACAGTAATAACAAACTGTACCTGTATCTTTTGTTTAATATTGAAACATTTTCACTTTAAAAATATTTTAACTCTTAATTAAATGTAATCTTTAACCACTGTTTGAATATCAGCAGATTACATTTTACAGTGAAAATGCATTAGAGTTGTGATGTGAAGAAAAAAGCTCTTTGAACTTCCATTGTGCATGCCCTGCCCCTTAGTGAGGCCATATATGTCTAGTCCTTTGGCTGAAGTTTCCCCTTGTCCTATTGCTTACATGAGCATAGATTCTGCCAGGACTGCACAGATGTGCAGGCTTCCTTGAACCTTCGTCCCATGACATGACTCATTTCATCTTTAACACTTGTCAAGCCTGTTGGCAGCTCTTTACACCTTTCTTACTTATACATGTACTATTTAATTTCATTTATCTGTCAACTTGTCTAAAACCAAAAAAATAGAATGACAGATGAACAAAATGATATCTATTTTTTTCACATCTCATTGGAATTGTTTGCAAAATACAAATATAGAGAATTCATATAAAGTACCAGGCTTTTTCTCCTCTGGGTAAAAGGAAAAAAATAAATGTAATTTGAAATGTCATCTGCGATATGCAAATATAAAGGCTAAAGGTTAATAACATGTGACTTACTGTCATTTTCCTCTTTCCTTTTGCCAGGACAGGGGAAAATGATGACTATATAAAGATATTTGGTGAAGAAAGGGACATAAGGTCTAGAGTGGGTCATAAATATCCAGAACTTAGGTAGGTGATAGATGAATGTCGTGTGTTAATATTTTTGTTCATCTTATCATTTTAGTGCCTTGAAAAGATAGTTTGATTTATTTACATTGTATATGGGCTGCATCAAGTGAAGAAGTGCCTTCGAGCTGTGCAAAATGTGTGGATTCACATCATCTTGCACATGTGCAAAGTCTCATATTGACATATGCTCTCCATTGAATATTCTAAAGTATCCAATGATTCTGTTTGCAGTATCAAAAGCCTTGATCAGACTGCATATCTGCACAGTCTGATTTGAGCATTTGCTGTCCACATATGCCCAGAGACACATATATATAATGATAACTATATTTATGTCCACCAAACTATGGGGAGGGGGACATATTGATTTTTGTTAGATCTCTTTGGCATCGGCATTGATGTGACACTTTCTTGTCTGCACAATATCTTGTGAACCAGTGGTTGGATTCTTACCAAATTTTCACCGGCCTCAGTGGCTCAGTTGGATGCGCGTCCGACTGGAGATCAGGAGGTCGCGGGTTCGACCCCCGCTGAGGTCGGCAGCATTCTTTCGTGGAGATTGATCATGAAATATTTTCTATGGTCATTCTCTAAACAATATGCTGCAAAAAGGCCTCGGTGGCTCAGTTGGATGCGCCGTACAACTGGAGACCAGGAGGTAGGGGGTTCAACCCCCGCCGAGGTTGGCAACATTCTTTCGTGGAGATTCATCATGAAATATTTTCTATGGTCATTCTCTCCCTTCTGCTGATTCAAGAAGGGCAGTTGTCAGTTTCTGGCGAAAGAATGTGCACAATTCTGGTTAACCGCTTAGAGGACTAAACCTGCCCAGTAAACTTGTGGTTAGGTAAACTGACCACGCTCGACATGACCCCATTGGGTTGACTGGGCCAAAAAACCTCAACACAAACAAAAACTTACCAAATTCTCATGGATATATAATTGGGACATAACAAAGAAGAAAGAACTGATTAGATTTTGGTGACTTTGACCTAATTCAAGGTCACAGCAGTAGGAAAACTGAAAATTCATGGTTTGGGGACATTTATTTTCTCAGAAAACACTGTTCCTAGTTGTACGCCCGTTTGAAAAACGGGAGGTTTTTTTTGTTACAAGGTATGGCGTCCATCAGTCTGTAAACTTTTCGTTTCTGGCTAACTCCTCCTACAGTTTACATCTGATCAAGCTGAAACTTGGTATATAGTTAGACCATGATGTGGAGCAGCGCATATTGTTTCAGGGTTACAGTCCACCAAATGTTTGCCGAGTTATGCCCCTTTGAAAATTTCTGTAAACTTTTCATTTCCGGTTAACTCCTCCTACATTTTACATCCGATCAAGCTGAAACTTCATTTATAGTTAGACCATGATGTGGAGCAGTGCATATTGTTTTGAGGTTACAGTCCACTAAATATTAGCAGAGTTATGCCCCTTTGAAAATTTCTGTAAATTTTTCGTTTCCCGCTAACTTCTCCTACAGTTTACATCCGATCAAGCTGAAACTTGATTTGTAGTTAGACCATGATGTGGAGCAGCGCATATTGTTTCAAGGTTACAGTCCACCAAATATTAGCAGAGTTAAATGCCTTTGAAAATTTCTATTAATTTTTCGTTTCTGGCTAAATCCTCCTACAGTTTACATCCGATCAAGCTGAAACTTTATAAATAGTTACATGATGAGGTGGAGCAGCGCATATTATTTTGAGGTTACAGTGAACCAAATATTGGCAGAGTTATACCTCTTTGAAGGGTTTTGTAAACTTTTTGCTTTTTATCGCACCTGCTTGTAGCAGGGTGCGATATAGGCGTCCGATTTTCCGTCCGTCCGTCAGTCCGTCCGTCCGTCTGTCAACATTTATGTCGACGTTCGACTTTTATGTCAAAGTTAGTATTCTAATCAACTACAAGACTAAACAACCATCAAACTTTGCATGAAACATCTCCCTGACCTCCTGACTTTGCGACATAGGCGTCTGCCTTTCCGTATGTCTGTCCATTCGTCCGTCCGTCTGTCAACATTTATGTCGACGTTCGACATTTATGTCAAAGTTAGTATTCTAATCAACTACAAGACTAAACAACCATCAAACCTTGCATGAAACATCTCCCTGACCTCCCGACTTTGCGACATAGATGCCCACTTTTCCGTATGTCTGTCTGTTCGTCCGTCCGTCTGTCTGTTAACAGTTCTGTTATGTCGAAGTTCGACATTTATGTCAAAGTTAGTATTCTAATCAACTACAAGACTAAACAACCATCAAACCTTGTATGAAACATCTCCTTGACCTCCTGACTTAGCGACATAGGTGCCCGCCTTTCCATTCGTCTGTCCGTTCGTCCGTCCGTCTGTCTGTTAACAGTTCTATTATGTCGAAGTTCGACATTTACGTCTAAGTTTGTATTCTTATCAACTACAATTCTACAACAACCATCATACCTTGCATGACACATCTCCCTGACCTCCTGACTTGGCAGGTATGTTGACACAGTGACCTTGACCTATATTTTGCGCTCCATTGGCTTTGACACAATTTACGTTGACGTTCCAGATCTTCTCAACTATAAGGTGTACAACTACCAAACCTTGCATAGTGCTTCTCCTAGATGTACTGACTTGGCAGTTACCTTGACCCGGTGACCTTGACCTATATTTTGTGCTCCAGTGATTTTGACATATTTTGTGTCGACGTTCGATATCTCCTCAACTATAAGGCCTACAACCATCAAACCTTGCAAAGTGCTTCTTCTCAATGTACTGACTTGGCAGATACCTTGACCTGGTGACCTTGACCTATATTTTGGCTGCAGTGACTTTGACATAATTTACGTCAACGTTCCAGATCTCCTCAAGTGTAAGACCTCTAGCCACCAAACCTTGCATAGTGCTTCTCCTAGATGTACTGACTCGGCAGGTATCTTGACCCGGTGACCTTGACCTATATTTTGTGCTCCAGTGCCTTTTACACATTTTATGTCAATGTTCAATATCTCCTCAACTATAAGGCCTACAACCATCAAACCTTGCATAGTGCTTCTCCTCAATGTACGAACTCTGCAGGTACCTTGACTGGGTGACCTTGACGTATATTTCGCACTCCATTGACTTTTACACCTTTTACGTCACCCTTCCTTATGTCCTCAACTGTAAGGCCTTCAACCACCAAACCTTATATAGCACTTCTTCTCGATATACTGACTCAGCAGGTACCTTGACCTGGTGACCTTGACCCATATTGTGCACTCCAGTGACTTTGACACATTTTATGTTGATGTTCGGTATCTCCTCAAATATAAGACCTACAACCACTAAACCTTGCATAGTGCTTCACCTCATTGCACTGGCTTGGCAGGTACATTGACCCGGTGACCTTGACCTATATTTGACACATTTTACGTTGATGTTTGATAACTCCTCAACTATAAGGCCTACAACCACTATACCTTGCACTGTGCTTCTCCTTGATGTACTGAATTAGCAGGTATCTTGACCCGTGACCTTGACCTATATTTCATGCTCCAGTGACTTTTACACATTATACGTCAACGCTCCATTATCATTGGGCTGTATGATACGAAAAGTCAGTGCTGAAGATATAGCCATTAGAGGGAATGGGACTGGCCTGGAATATATGTGCCCCACTAGGCACTTTGTCTACATTTTTTTCAACCCAGTTTTCCAAGTAAGCACTGCTAAGAATGAAATAAACTTATTTAATAACCACGTTCTGATTGTGGCTCCTGTGACTTATGCCCCAGCAGGTGCGATGATGCCTTCCGCAGAATTCTTGTGTTTGTTTGTGTGGGGTCATGTCGAGCGCGGTCAGTTTACCTAACCACACATTTACTGGGCAGGCTTAGTCCTCTAAGCGGTTAACCAGTATTGTGCACATTCTTTCGCCAGAAACTGACAACTGCCCTTCTTGAATCAGCAGAAGGGAGAGAATGACCATAGAAAATATTTCATGATCAATCTCCACGAAAGAATGTTGCCAACCTCGGCAGGGGTTGAACCTGCTACCTCCTGGTCTCCAGTTGGACGGCTCATCCAACTGAGCCACCGAGGCCTTTTTGCAGCATATTGTTTAGAGGTAATAGTGTGCAAATTTTATTTTATAATAGATATATTTTTTTGCAAATAACTAAAGTTATGGCCATATAGGCAAGTTATTTATTTATTTTTTTTTAACATCTTTTATTAGATTTGCAAGTACATGTAAATGTTGCCATTATTAAATCTTTGTAAATACTATTATTAAATGATACAGAATTAAGAAACTTGACTAATATCAGAACTTATAAACATAATTCTTTTTGGATGTTTTTTTTTTTTTTTTTTTTTAATACTCTTCTGAGTTGGTTCCCTTGGTGAACAAAAATAAAATCAGTATAAAACAAGTTAAAGGTTTACAAAAAAATTTCTTGCAGCATTTTATTTTTTTTTGTTTTTGGTTGTTTATTTTTGTTTTGTTATTGTTTGGTCCTATATTGAAGTATAGGTAAAACAAATTGGCCAAAGGCTCATATGAGCTTATAATATAGCCATGCTTCTGTCGTGTGTCCTCCGTCCGAAAGCACTTCTCCCTAGATGCAGCAAACTTCTCCCTATTTTCCCAGGAGGGAGGTCACTTCTCCCTTAATTTCTGGGCCAGCTTGGACCCTTAGGTTACAGTTCACTAAATATCAGCAGAGCTATGCCCCAATGATTTTTTTTTTTTTTTTTGTAATTCCACTTACAGTTTATATCCGTAGCACTGAATTATACAGGAGCCAGTTTATGTGCTACATTTTATTACTTGCCACAGGCATATAATGCCACTCTTGGCGGAGCTCTTGTTAGTTTAATTATTCAGACAACTTAACTTCTGAACTTAATTGCCCTAAAATTTGAACAGATCATTTTTACTCTTGTGTGACATACATATCTAAAACTTAGTTACTGCACAAAAACCACGCAGGTTTTTTTTGGGCACATTTTTTTCTCCGTAACAGAAACAGATGTAACAATTAAAATATATAAGGAATACTCTAAAATGGACTGAAAAAGAATGAAACAAATGAAACAGACCAATAGCAGTTCTCACTGATGGTCTGTTTCATTCATTTCATTTGTTACAAAACAGGATGAAACAGTTCAAACACCTTGGTCAGTGCTTGTTACGAAACAGGGTGTAACGTAATGTAACAATGAAACAGATACTTTTCTTAGCCAAGCATTTTTTTTTTATAAGCCCATTTCTGTTTCGTAACAAATGAAACCAATAAGATATAGAGGAAAATCTCTGAAACAGGATGAAAAATTTAAAATATGCTCGTTACGAAACAGAGAGAAACATAATGAAACAATGAAACATTCATCTTTTTTTTTTATAAACCCATTTCTGTTTAGTAACAAATGAAACGAATAAAATATATAAGAAAAACCATGAAACAGGATGTAACAGTGCAAAAGACTTGTTCAAAGCTCGTTACGAAACATGGTGAAACGGAATGAAACGATGAAATGACATCTTTTTTTTTTATAAACCCATTTCTGTTTCGTAACAAATGAAAAGATTAAGATATATAGGAAAAACTCTGAAACAGGATGTAACAGTGCAAAAGACTTGTTCAAAGCCCGTTACGAAACATGGTGAAACGGAATGAAACGATGAAACGTACATCTTTTTTTTTTTATAAACCCATTTCTGTTTCGTAACAAATGAAACGATTAAGATATATAGGAAAAACTCTGAAACAGGATGTAACAGACCAAAAGACTTGTTCAAAGCTCGTTACGAAACATGGTGAAACGGAATGAAACGATGAAACATACATCTTTTTTTTTTATAAAACCATTTCTGTTTCGTAACAAATGAAACAATTAAGATATATAGGAAAAACTCTGAAACAGGATGTAACAGTGCAAAAGACTTGTTCAAAGCTCGATACGAAACATGGTGAAACGGAATGAAACGATGAAACGTACATCTTTTTTTTTTATAAACCCATCTCTGTTTGTAACAAATGAAACGATTAAGATATATAGGAAAAACTCTGAAACAGGATGTAACAGTGCAAAAGACTTGTTCAAAGCTCGTTACGAAACATGGTGAAACGGAATGAAACAATGAAACATACATCTTTTTTTTTTATAAACCCATTTCTGTTTCGTAACAAATGAAACGATTAAGATATATAGGAAAAACTCTGAAACAGGATGTAACAGTGCAAAAGACTTGTTCAAAGCTCGTTACGAAACAGGGTGAAACGGAATGAAACGATGAAACGTACATCTTTTTTTTTTATAAACCCATTTCTGTTTCGTAACAAATGAAACAATTAAGATATATAGGAAAAACTCTGAAACAGGATGTAACAGACCAAAAGACTTGTTCAAAGCTCGTTACGAAACATGGTGAAACGGAATGAAACGATGAAACATACATCTTTTTTTTTTATAAACCCATTTCTGTTTCGTAACAAATGAAACGATTAAGATATATAGGAAAAACTCTGAAACAGGATGTAACAGTGCAAAAGACTTGTTCAAAGCTCGTTACGAAACATGGTGAAACAGAATGAAACGATGAAACGTACATCTTTTTTTTTTATAAACCCATTTCTGTTTCGTAACAAATGAAATGATTAAGATATATAGGAAAAACTCTGAAACAGGATGTAACAGACCAAAAGACTTGTTCAAAGCTCGTTACGAAACAGGGTGAAACGGAATGAAACGATGTAACATACATCTTTTTTTTTATAAACCCATTTCTGTTTCGTAACAAATGAAACGATTAAGATATATAGGAAAAACTCTGAAACAGGATGTAACAGACCAAAAGACTTGTTCAAAGCTTGTTACGAAACAGGGTGTAACGAAATGTAACAATGAAACATCATCTTTTTTTTTTATAAACCCATTTCTGTTTCGTAACAAATGAAATGATTAAGATATATAGGAAAAACTCTGAAACAGGATGTAACATACCAAAAAATTTAAAATAATCTCGTTACGAAACAGGGTGTAACGAAATGTAACAATGAAACATCATCTTTTTTTTTTTTTATAAACCCATTTCTGTTTCGTAACAAATGAAACGATTAAGATATATAGGAAAAACTCTGAAACAGGATGTAACAGTGCAAAAGACTTGTTCAAAGCTCGTTACGAAACAGGGTGAAACGGAATGAAACGATGAAACGTACATCTTTTTTTTTTATAAACCCATTTCTGTTTCGTAACAAATGAAACGATTAAGATATATAGGAAAAACTCTGAAACAGGATGTAACAGAAACAAAAAATTTAAAATAATCTCGTTACGAAACAGGGTGTAACGAAATGTAACAATGAAACATCATCTTTTTTTTTTTAATAAACCCATTTCTGTTTCGTAACAAATGAAACGATTAAGATATATAGGAAAAACTCTGAACAGGATGTAACAGTGCAAAAGACTTGTTCAAAGCTCGTTACGAAACATGGTGAAACGGAATGAAACGTACATCTTTTTTTTTTATAAACCCATTTCTGTTTCGTAACAAATGAAACGATAAAGATATATAGTGATAACTCTGAAACAGGATGCTTTGAACAAGTCTTCTAGTCTGTTACATCCTGTTTCAGAGTTTTTCCTATATATCTTAATCGTTTCATTTGTTACGAAACAGGAATGGGGTTATAAAAAAAAAAAGATGTATGTTTCATTGTTACATTTCGTTTCACCCTGTTTCGTAACGAGCTTTGAACAAGTCTTTTGGTCTGTTACATCCTGTTTCAGAGTTTTTCCTATATATCTTAATCGTTTCATTTGTTACGAAACAGAAATGGGTTTATAAAAAAAAAAAAGAATGTATGTTTCATCGTTTCATTCCGTTTCACCCTGTTTCGTAACGAGCTTTGAACAAGTCTTTTAGTTTGTTACATCCTGTTTCAGAGTTTTTCTTATATATCTTAATCGTTTCATTTGTTACGAAACAGAAATGGGTTTATAAAAAAAAAAGGAAGTATGTTTCATCGTTTCATTTCGTTTCACTCTGTTTCGTAAAGAGCATATTTCAGATTGTTTGGTCTGTTACATCCTGTTTCAGAGTTTTCCCTATATACTTTAATCGTTTCATTTGTTATGAAACAGAAATGGGTTTATAAAAAAAAAATTGTATGTTTCATCGTTACATTTCGTTTCACTCTGTTTCGTAACGAGCATATTTCTGAATGTTTGGTCTGTTACATCCTGTTTCAGAGTTTTTCCTATATATCTTAATCGTTTCATTTATTACGAAACAGAAATGGGTTTATAAAAAAAAAAAAGATGTATGTTTCATCGTTTCACTCTGTTTCGTAACGAGCATATTTCAGATTGTTTGGTCTGTTACATCCTGTTTCAGAGATTTTCCTCTATATCTTATTCGTTTCAATTGTTACGAAACAGAAATGGGCTTATAAAAAAAAAGTATCTGTTTCATTGTTACATTACGTTACACCCTGTTTCGTAACAAGCACTGACCAAGGTGTTTGATTTGTTTCATCCTGTTTCGTAACAAATGAAACGAATGAAACAGACCATCGGTGAGAACTGCTATTGGTCTGTTTCATTTGTTTCATTCTTTTTCAGTCCATTTTAGAGTATTCCTTATATATTCTAATTGTTACATCTGTTTCTGTTACGGAGAAAAAAACGTGCCCAAAAAAAACCTGCGTGGTTTTTGTGCAGTATATGCTAAAACTTCTGACAGACAGTGTAGACTGCAGGATACATCTAATCTGAAATTACACTGTTTTTTGCAGGTCTGTATGTCCAAATACTAGGGTAAAATGGTAGTACTGCATAGGTCTAGATAAGAGTGGGTATCAGGTAAATATTTTTCTTATTTCTCCACAAAAATATATGTTGTTTGTAGTCATTAGAAGCACCTCACCAAGGTGCTTCTAATGAATACCCACAACATACATTTTTGTGGAGAAATGAGAAAAATATCAATACTATTGGATTGAAAAAAGCATCATATCAATTGCTATGATTAGCAAACATGTTTTGAAATTCAAATTCAATTTTTATTTTTTTTTTAATTTTGTATTACTGTATACAAGAGGAGATATTTTTTCATGAAAACATTTGTTCCTACTCACTGGAATCACCTAATTGAGGCAAATTCAATCAGTACCACAAAGTATGTTTTGTGACAAGTATGAAAAATGGTAGCATTCATTGCCTTAGATAAGAGAAGGGTACAGATATAATCTAATATTTTTCTTATTTTTCCATGAAAACATGTGTTATAGGTACTCATTAGAAGCACCTCAGTGAGGCATTTAGAAAGAGTACCCATGGCATATGTTTTCATAAATAAGAAAAAATATCAATACCTTTTGAAAAAGAAAAAAAAAATGCTCAAACTGAAGCGATGGTATTTTTAGATTGAAAAAGATATCTTCTGCAGAGGAATGTTTTGATGCTGCTGTGCCGGTTTCTGCATGTTTTAAACTTGATGGCCCTCAGCATTTTTTTTCACAGTCTATGGATTTATACTGCTTAGTTTCATAAGAGCTGAGTATTTAGTGTCTGTTCATTTTTCTATGAACTTGTGTAGAGTATTAAGATTTAACCCTTGTCATGCTGAATAAATTAAGATGCCATGCCCATTTCTGATTTTCAGCCAATCATATTACATGTACTTGATCCAGATTGTTGATATAAATTCACATACTTAATGGCAAACAGTACAGATCCAGATCAGTTGGCTTCTTAGATGTCGATCTGTATTGTGTGCAAAGGCAGGACATATCAGGGTTCAGCAGGATTAGGGTTATCTGCAATGAAATAAGGAATACACAACATTCCTTCTGTCAAAATAACTTCACCCTTATATATTGGAACTATGTAACAAGTTTTGTTAAATCACATGTATCTGTCTTTTACCTTCATTATTATGTGATATGATAAAATAAAAAAAAATGTTTGAGGACAACCTTTTTTATGCCCCGCCACTAAAAAAGTGGCGGGGTATTATGTTATACCCTCTGAAATTTTGAGTGTCCGCCCGTCAGCGCCCCCACCATTCTTCTGCCTGCAACTCCTCCTACAGTTTTAGGCCAATTCTTTTTAAACTTTACAGGCGCTTTTAGGATGGTCTGAAGATATGCATATTGTTTTTTCAGAATCCTGAAATTATTTTTTATCACATTTTTTGCATTTTTAACTTTGACTTTTTTCGAGCCCTAATACTACAGAAATGTATAGGGAGTATGTACCTTCTGCCCGCAACTCCTCCTACAGTTTTTGGCCAATCCATTTCAAACTTTACAGGCACTTTTAGGATGGTCTGAAGATATGCATATTGTTTTGTTAGACTCCTGAAATTATTTTTTATAACATTTTTTGCATTTTTAACTTAGACTTTTTTCGAACCCTAATACTACAGAAATGTATAGGGAGTATGTACCTTCTGCCCGCAACTCCTCCTACAGTTTTAGGCCAATCCTTTTCAAACTTTACAGGCGCTTTTAGGATGGTCTGAAGATATGCATATTGTTTTTTCAGAATCCTGAATATATTTTTTATCACATTTTTTGCATTTTTAACTTAGACTTTTTTCTAGCCCTAATACTACAGAAATGTATAGGGAGTATGTACCTTCTGCCCGCAACTCCTCCTACAGTTTTAGGCCAATCCTTTTCAAACTTTACTGGCACTTTTAGGATGGTCTGAAGATATGCATATTGTTTTTTCAGAATCCTGAATGTATTTTTTATCACATTTTTTGCATTTTTTAACTTAGACTTTTTTCGAGCCCTAATACTACAGAAATGTATAGGGAGTATGTACCTTCTGCCCGCAACTCCTCCTACAGCTTTATGCCAATCCATTTCAAACTTTACAGGCACTTTTAGGATGGTCTGAAGATATGCATATTGTTTTTTCAGAATCCTGAAATTATTTTTTATTACATTTTTTACATTTTTAACTTAGACTTTTTTTGAGCCCTAATACTACAGAAATGTATAGGGAGTATGTACCTTCTGCCCGCAACTCCTCCTACATTTTCAGGCCGATCCTTTTGAAACTTTACACACGCTTTTAGGATGGTCTGAAGATATGCATATTGTTTTGTTTTTTCAGAATCCTGAAATTATTTTTTTATCACTTTTTATTGCATTTTTAACTTAGTCTTTTTTTTTTTTTTTTTTGAGTTATGAAATAACTGTTTATTGCTTCTCTTCATGTTTAACTTAGATTGTTTTCAACCCTTATACTACAGAAGTGCATAGGGAATATGTCCCTATGGCGGGGCATGGTGCATGGCTTGCAGTTTTATTCTGGTTTGTCTGGGCCTGCAGAGTTAACAGTAAAGCATTTTGCAGTTGTTTGCTAGAGTTTTGAGAAACTTTGGAAAACATCAGGGCCCAGTTGCTCGAAACTAACAATGTCATTAGTTAACGTATCTTTTAAACTTTGATCATTAAATATGGCATATACGCTAATATTTTTGCTGAAAAAATGTGAGTAGCTTTTGCATTTGCAAAAGCTACTCACATTTTTTCAGCAAAAATCCCTGTGAATTAGATATTGTACTTACTAGAACAGTTAAAATTTTGACCACTAACAACACCGTTAAGCTGACGATGCTTTGAACAACTGGGCTCAGGTGTATATAATTATATATAACACTTCAAACAATAAATAGGTGGTTGATATGTTAAAAGGGCATCCCTTAAGGAAATCCGATATTGGTTGGTAAACAGATACAAAATGTTGCAAGACATGCCGTTTGTTTGTTATTTATTAGCTCACCTGAGCCTAAGGCTCAAGGTGAGCTATTGTGATCACCCACCGTCCGTCATCTTCATCGTCGTCGTCGCTGGCGTCGTTGGCATCGTCGTCGTCGTCGTCCGTCTGTCCGTCCACAATCTTTAAACAACATCTCCTCCTAAACCACTGATTGGATTTTCACCAAACTTCACAGGAATGATCCTTGGTTGGTCCTCTTTCAGAGTTGTTCAAATGGTTCCGGTCCATTGCATATCTAGGTCACAGGAGCTAAAAATAGATTTTTTAACTAAAAACTTAAAAAATCTTCTTGTCAGAAACCACTGGACCGATTTCAATATAATTTTGCAGAAATGTTCCTTTGGTGATTCTCTACCAAGATTGTTCAAGCCATTCGGATTCGTCAAAAAACATGGCCGCCAGGGGGCGGGGCTTATTTTCCCTATGTATCTATATAGAAAACTTTAAAAAAACTTCAAAAATCTTCTTGTCAGAAACCGCAGGACTGATTTCCATATAATTTTGCAGAAATGTTCCTTTGGTGATCCTCTACCAAGACTGTTCAGGCCATTTTGATTCGTCAAAAAACATGACCACCAGGGGGCGGGGCTTATTTTCCCTATATATCTATATAGAAAACTTTAAAAATCTTCTTGTCTGAAACCACTGGACCGACTTCAATATAATTTTGCAGAAATGTTCCTTTAGTGATCCTCTACCAAGATTGTTCAAGCCATTTGGATTCGTCAAAAAACATGGCCGTCAGGGGGCGGGGCTTAATTTCCCTATATATCTATATAGAAAACCTTAAAAATCTTCTTGTCCGAAACCACTGGACCGACTTCAATATAATTTTGCAGAAATGTTCCTTTGGTTATCCTCTACCAAGATTGTTCGAGCCATTTCGATTAGTCAAAAAACATGGCCGCCAGGGGGCGGGGCTAATTTTCCCTATATATCTATATTGAAAAAATGTAAAAATCTTCTTGTCCGAAACCACTGGACCGATTTCCATATAATTTTGCAGAAATGTTCCTTTGGTGATCCTCTACCAAGATTGTTCAAGCCATTTGGATTTGTCAAAAAGTATGGCCACCAGAGGGCAGGGCTTATTTTCCCTATATATCTATATAGAAAACTTTAAAAATCTTCTTGTCCGAAACCACTGGACCGACTTCAATATAATTTTGCAAAAATGTTCCTTTGGTGATCCTCTACCCTCTACCAAGATTGTTCAAGCCATTTGGATTCGTCAAAAAACATGGCTGCCAGGGGGTGGGGCTTATTTTCCCTATATATCTATATGGAAAACTTTAAAAATCTTCTTGTCCGAAACCACTGGACCGACTTCAATACTAAAAACTTAAAAAATCTTCTTGTCAGAACCACTGGACTGATTTCCATATAATTTTGTAGAAATGTTCCTTTAGTGATCCTCTACCAAGATTGTTCGAGTCATTTGGATTTGTCAAAAAACATGGCCGCCAGGGGGCAGGGCTTATTTTCACTATATATCTATATGGAAAACTTTAAAAATCTTCTTGTCCGAAACCACTGGACCGACTTCAATATAATTTTGCAAAAATGTTCCTTTGGTGATCCTCTACCAAGATTGTTCAAGCCATTTGGATTCGTCAAAAAACATGGCTACCAGGAGGTGGGGCTTATTTTCCCTATATATCTATATAGAAAACTTTAAAAATCTTCTTGTCAGAACCACTGGACCGATTTCCATATAATTTTGCAGAAATGTTCTTTTGGTGATCCTCTACCAAGATTGTTCAAGCCGTTTGGATTTGTCAAAAAACATGGCCGCCAGGGGGCAGGGCTTATTTTCCCTATATATGTATTTATATAGAAAACTTTAAAAATCTTCTTGGCAGAAACCAATTGACCGATTTCAATATAACTTGGAAGGAATATGTCTTTGGTCACCCTCTTCCAAGGTTGTTCAAGCCATCATGATTCGTCAAAAAATATGGCTGCAAGGGGGTGGGGCTTATTTTCCCTATATATCTATAAAGAAAACTTGAAAAAAAATCTTCTTGTTTTCCCTATATATCTAAATAGAAAACTTTAAAAATCTTCTTGTCAGAAACCACTGAACAGATTTCAATATAACTTGGCAGCAATGTTCCTTTGGTGACCCTCTACCAAGTTTGTTCAAGCTGTCATGATTCGTCAAAAAACATGGCCGTTAGGGCGTAGGGCTTTATAGCTATATAAAACTTTTTAAACCACTGAACCAATTTCAATATAACTTGGCAGAAATGTTCCTTTGGTGACCCTCTTTTAAGATTCAGTTCAAGTTGTCAAGATTTGTAAAAAAACATGGCTGGGGGTGTGGTGGAGGTGGTTAGTGCTATAAAGTTTATACAAAAATCCTAGAGCAGTGAACTTGGCTGAAACTTCAACAGTAAATATGCAAATCTGTTTGGTCAGGTGAGCGATATAGAACCATCATGGTCCTCTTGTTTTTTTTTTAGTTATAAACAGTTTTGGAAACATATAATGACCATATACAGTTGTCTTGTTGTTTCATGTATACATTTGTTTATCTTGAACTCCTTGCAGCCTCAGTATCTGGTATCAAGTTTCGGTGGTTGTGACATTACGATATTTTTTTACTTTCAGATTGCCTGCTGGTTATTGCTTTGTAGAGTTCAGAGATGGTCAATCAGCACAGAGAGCAATGCTTCGTCTTAATGGAAAAATAATACCAAACAGCCAGCCAGTAAGTAAATCTTGTATTTGCTGCAATAATTTCTGAGACTAGGAGTAAAGGATTATCCGATATCCACACATTGTGCAAACATTGTTGCTATGCCTTGTAGATACCACATACTTGTACACTTTGTCTTAATAACTGGCAGAAACTTTAACAGATAACATTGATATTTTTCATAGTTTTTCTTTTTTGTTTGTTTGTGTTGAGGTTTTACGGCCCATTCAACCCAGTGGGGTCATGTCAATTTACCTAACCACATTTTTACTGGGCAGGCTTAGTCCTCTAAGCGGTTAACCAGTATTGTGCACATTCTTTCACCAAAAACTGACAACTGCCCTTCTTGAATCAGTAGAAGGGAGAGAATGACCATAGAAAATATTTCATAATCAGTCTCCACGAAAGAATGTTTCTTACTTAGGCGGAGTGAACCGGCAACCTCCTGATCACCAGTCGGATGCTCATCCAGCCGAGCCACCAAGGCCAGCTTTCCTAGTTTTCCATTGGAGACAATTTGAATGAAGTCTTCAAGACAGTCTGTGGCCAGCTTCGACAGCAGGTCTGACTGGTGACCAGGAGGTCACTGGTTTGATCCCCATCAGGTCCGGCAACATTCTTTTGTGAAGCTTGATCTTAAAATATCTTCTATGGACAGTCTCTCACTTCCACTGATTCAAGAAGGGCAGTTGTCAGTTTCTGGTGAAAGAATGTGCAGAAGAATAAGTTAATCATTTATGGGACTAGGCCTGTCCAGGAAAAATGTGTAGGTAAACTGGCCAGTTACATGACATCAACAGTGTTGACTGGGCAGTTAAACTCCAAACCAACCAAAGGCAGCTGGCCTCGGTGGCTCAGTTGGATGCGCCGTCCGACTGGAGACAGGAGGTCGCGGGTTCGACCCCGCCGAGGTCGGCAACATTCTTTCGTGGAGATTGATCATGAAATATTTTCTACCGTCATTCTCTCCCTTCCGCTGATTCAAGAAGGGCAGTTGTCAGTTTCTGGCGAAAGAATGTGCACAATACTGGTTAACCGCTTAGAGGACTCCTGCCCAGTAAACATGTGGTTAGGTAAACTGACCGCGCTTGACATGACCCCATTGGGTTGACTGGGCCGTAAAACCTCAACACAAACAAACAAACCTAAGGCAGTCTGTGGTATGCGTGTATATGTTTTATGTGGATAGCTGATGCCTGTGTTTAAAATCAGATTCTTGGGTTGATTATTGTGCATAAAAGTTATTATGACATTTTGCTGATTTTAATTGTTGTCGGAGGTAATTTTCAGCACATATGTTTTCTTCGATTCCTGTGTTTTAATGGAGAAATAAGCAAAATATCCATACCTTTTGGCTGAAAAAGCATCTTTTCTGGAGCTGTGACCTGCCACAATGACCTTGGCCCAGTTGTTCAAAACTAATGATGTTGTTAGTTAACATATCGTTAGAACTTTAATCATTAAATATGGCGCATACGCTAATATTTTCCTGAAAAAATGTGAGTAGCTTTTGCATTTGCAAAAGCTACTCACATTTTTTTCAGCAAAACTAATTGCTAAAGCTACTTAGATTTTTTCAGCAAAAATACCTGTGAATTAGATATTGTACTTACTAGAACAGTTAACATTTTGACCACTAACGAGCTCATTAAGCTAACAATGCTTTGAACAACTGGGTCCTGCTGTTTTTCAAAAACATACCACCAGTTACTGACTGTCATGTTGCAGACTTGAATTTCAGTGGAATTGCATATGTTTTAAGTTTTATTCTCTTTCAGCCTTGCCGATTTAAACTGAACACAAATTTGAGTAAAGAAGATAAAACAAGGTAAGTAAGCATTATTTTATGGAAAATGGCTTAAACATAGCACTAACTAAGGTGCTTCTAAAACAAAAGGTGATACAGGAAAGTATATGTTCTAGGTTTAGAAGCACCTCACAAAGATGCTTCTAATGAGTGCCCACAGTGTGCTTATGGAGAAATAAAAGTATTTATCCGGAGGCTCCTCTTATCTAGAGCTTTGCTTAAAAATGATTGATGAAGAAATTATGATTATTTTTCTGTGTCTGAAAACTTTATAAAATTAGATTTGAAAATTATTATGTTCAAAAGTTAAGGTTTACTGGTATTTTATTCAGAGGCAAACTATTACAGGTTTGTCTTGTTTTCTTGCAGAAGTAATGTAAGTATGAAGTTTATCAATCTGTCTTACAATATTCACAGGAAACGTAGCATTTAACTGCATTAAAAGACCTTGAGGCTGTGCACCTTAAAAGTAATAGGCTCTGGTGGAAGAGCATTTAGTGCTGGCCTCGGTGGCTCAGACGGATGCACTTTTGACAGGTGATCAGATGTTCACGGGTTTGATCTGTACCAAGTCCGGCAACATTCTTTCGTGGAGATTGATCAGGGGTCAGGCTACAGGGCGACTGGGGTGAAATAGTCACCCTTGAGGGCTCTAAGTCACCCTGGGAAGCCCTGAGGGCAACAAAAACTTTGCCCTCGATTTTTGCAATTTTTGAAAAAGCTAATACTTGTGCAAAACGAACTTATTGTTAGGAGAAATCCAGTAAAAATTGAACAAACACGCAAAGGTAAAATTCTTTTGAAAAAAGTTGTTAGAAGTTTCAGAAATTCCACAGAATAAAAGTCTAATGTGGTTAAACAAGTTTTGGAGGAAAACAGTTTGCCTACTAAGTGACCAAAAGATTGTTTTCATCAATGTCATTAGTTTTCGTGTGTGTCTGTTTTTTCATAAATGAACGATTTACGTGCTGAAAATTGGTCAGAAACAGCATTAAAAATGCTAAAAACTAAGTTTAAAAGTTGACAGACATTTTAGCAAACAAATTTCTTTTTATCATTATGTTTATAGCTTATCAGATCTTGATGTTTTGACTGAGAAGATCAATTTCCAAAAAGCTATGGATGCAGATATGATGCATTTGCCCTACTCACGTCTGTGTTTCTGTGGATCATTTAATTGGTTTAGAAGTAAGAATTAACAGATCTACAGTAAAAATTGTTTCCTTTTTTGTTAATTCCCAAGACAATGCGGTAAAGCGAGTCAAGAGTCCTGTGTCATGCTTTCAGTAAGGTGATAGGTTAACTGAGTCTTGACTTCTCCCTCATCCTATAAAACTTCTCCCTGTTTTGTCTGGAGGGAGAAGTCACTTCTCCCTAAATTTCTGAGCCAGCTTCACCCCTGGATTGATCATGAAATATTTTGTACAGTCATTCTCTTCCTTCTGCTGATTCAAGGAGGGCAGTTGTCAGTTTCTGGCGAAAGAATGTGCACAAATACTGGTTAACTTCTTAAAGGACTAAGCCTGTCCATGAAAAGTGTTGTTAGTTAAACTGACCGCACACGACATGACCCTAGTGGGTTGATTGGGCCGTAGAACCACAACACAAACAGAGCATTTTAGCTCGCCTTACTTTGGATCATTAGGTCCTGGGTTTGAATATTGCTACAGGCAGAGTTCAGGTCATGACTGTATAGCTCTTCATTGAACAGATCTTTCATTATCACCCCTTCATCCTCTCAATATAACTTAAATTATGTTGAAAGAGTTGTTAACCTTTGTCATGCTGAATAAATTAAGATGCCACGCCAATTTCAAATTTTCAGCCAATCAAATTACTTGGTCCAGGTTGCTGATATAAATTCACATACTTAATAGCAAACAGTGCAGATTCAGATCAGTTAGCTTCTTCAGAAGCCAACTGATCTGGATCTACACTGTTTGCAGTTGCAGGATATATCCGGGTTCAGCAGGACAGTGGTTAAATACTATATCATCTAATAGGCAGTGGCAGGCATGACACTGATGTCTGCAATTCTAGTTTCATATTTCTGCATAAAACATGTTTTTTGGTATGTCATCAGAGTCATCTTACTGAGGGCTTGTTAAAGGTTGGTACAATTTTGATATAACCGTATTTTTGTTGTCTGAAAATACTATTTCCAAATGAAATTAAGCTGCCCCTAGTTTGCTATAATATGCTTCTGAGGACTGTGCAATAAAGTATTATAGGAGAAAATATTGGCTAAGTACGTAGTTTTCTAACTAGCCTACATAGCCAAGTTTGGATATGGGAGGTAAAAACATTATCAATTAAATAGTGATTATAATCTAAATACTTCAAAAGTTTCTTGGTATATTTGTATTTTTATGTTGTTGTTTTTTGTCTGTTTTTTTTTATTTTTGATAAGCATGTATATTTCTTTTACAGTGAGATTGCTGATTCTTCAGAATGTCAGTGAGAGCATAGATTATTTTTCTGGAAGCTTACAATATCAGAACACTTATTCTAATTAATTTTATGGACAATATAACTATCAAAACAACAGTCTGGGAAAATCAGTTTGAAACAAAAGTGAAGCTCCTGTGATTTTTTTTACATCTAAAGTAGCGCCAGTATTAGCCTTTAAAGAGGAGTATTTGGTGATAATGCTTGGAACATTTTTTGTATTTTTCCATAAAAACATACATTGTGGATACTCATTAGAAACACCTCAAAGAGTCACTTCTAATGAGTACCCACAACATACATTTTTATGGAGAAATTTAGAAAATTATCCCAGAATTGTCATCAAATAACTCCTTTACAAGTCCTGTGATCTTAGTAAGAGATTCTAATGAGATCACAGAAACTAATGTTTTCTTTAAGTAATATTTATCAGAGGGGGCAAATTCTTTCCTTTAAGAGTAGCCCATCCCACCTTTAAGAAAGGAGGCAAATATTTGCAGGTAGCATGGCCTCCCTTGGAGGTGTTTCCATTCACTTTAAATAAATAAATCATTTGTTGTAAAATTTCAGAAAGGAGTTTTCATTGTTTGTTGGGGAGTTGAGTGATGATGTTGATGATTATGTTTTATACCATGCTTTTAAAAAGAGATATCCATCATGTCATACAGCAAAAGGTAGGACTTTGTTCATATCTCCTCATAGCTCCAGATAAGCAGGGCTGATCAGAAAATATTTTTCTGATTTCTCCACGAAAACATATGTTGTGGGTACTCATTAGAAGTGCCTCATTGAGGCACTTCTAATGTGTACCCACAAGATATATTTTTCCTGGAGAAATAAGAAAAATACATGTAGCAACAACTGTTTGGGTTAATTAAAGCACCTTATCTGTAGCTATGTCTCTTGACAACAGAGGTATGGTTTCATTAATTCTTCTTTAAAGGTATGTGAGTACTCATTAGAATTGTCTCAGTTGGATCATTCTTGTGAGTACCCACAAAATATTTTTTCAAGGAGAAACCTAAAACATTTGTTGTTGAAAAAACAATTCTCTTGTCTAGACCTGTACAAAGATAATATTAACTGTTTGCCTCCAGGTGATAATATATGAGCCAGTGCAGAACAAAACCTACAATAAGACTTGTGTGACCAGTGAAGACTCAGATCAGCCTGCACATTCGTGCAGTCTGATCAGAGTCTTCACTTAACACATATGCCTTCTACAACCTCAGAGCTATCCAAAGAGAGATAAACGATACCGATGCCATACTGGGTGGATGTACAGGCTGATCTGAGTCTTTGCTGGTCACACAGGTCTTATTGTAGGTTTTGTTGTGCGTTTGCTCGTATGTAAAATTTCAAACAGTGTCATTTTGTCCAAATCTCAATTTCTAAAACAAGGAGTTTGAGAAAAATAATAATCTATTTTTTTTTTTCTGTTTCAAATTTTACATTGTTTACAATACAGTAATCTTATAATTTTGGTTTGAGATAATAGTATTTTAAGATAAAAGAAATGTAAGGATCATATAGCAAACTGAGCCAATATTTCTCTTTATATAGTGTAGTTTAAGCAATATGATGAGTTATCAGTAGTTGAGATAACGTCTTGTTATCTCAAATACTGGTAACTCAAAACTGGTTCTTTTTTAATTATATGAAATTGAATTTTTCATGTATGCATGTACCATATTTACCCTAAGTATTTGGGACACCTTAACTCCTAATCATACTTGTCTGAAAAATTTAACAAGTGCATTTTTACTACATACTGTTGATGTGTCTTAGAATTGCTTGATGAATGGCAAACAATGTAGATCCAGATCAGATGCTGTATTCTGCAGCATCTGATCTGGGTCTACACTGTTTTTTCTGGTCTGTCTGTCCAAATACTTAGAATAAATACGGCAATCAGAATTGTATTTTCAATTTATTTTTGTTCCCAGTTGTATTTGATCCACGAGGAATACCAAAAGGTTTTGGGTTCGTAAGGTTTTCTGAAGAAACAGAACAGCAAAGGGCTTTGATAGAAATGCAACATTCTTCTGGTATAGGGAGAAAACAGATCCGAGTTAGTTTAGCAACACCTAAAAAGTGAGTTGTTTTTCTTTATTCACATTTATACTTCATGAAAATAAAAAACAATAGAATCGTTGATGGAAAAATCCAGCTAAATGTTGGTTTTGAAAAATCGTTTTGAGTTTTTGCACATGGTCCCAACCATGCTGTGAAAAGTGCTTTTTACCCCCCACCCTCCCCCCAAACCACAAAATATATTTTGGGGATAGAAAGAGCTGCAGCAGGTTAAAATGTGTTATGGCCAAAGAAAATAGGTGTTTCAATTACATGCCAAATTTTAAAAAGATTCTTATAAGCATACAATATTTTTACCCATATATTTATGCACAGTTTATTTCAAAAACAAATCTCAACGTTTCGGCCGAAACGTTGAGATTTGTTTGTGAAATAAACTATAAAAAGATTGGTAGTCAGACTGTCTGATTTTAGCTTGCCTGTAAGAAAGTACAGATAAAGCTATACTATAGCAGTCACCGTGGCATCTTTGTCGGTGTCTATGTTGGTTAAAGTTTTGGTTAAAGTTTTTAAAAGGCTATATCTCTATGCTGTACCATCCTGACCCACGTGAATGACCTGGAAGTCAAGGTTACTAGACAAACAGTGCAAGTGATGGTGCCCGCCATGGGTATGTGTTACCAACTGTTCTCTTTGTCTAGTTATTTCTCCACGAAAATATATATTGTGGGTACTCATTAGAAATGCTTCAGTAAGGCACTTCTGATGAGTACAACAAATGTTTTCATGGGGAAACTGCCAAAATTATTTTGGCTCCCTTCTGAAAAGGGTCAACCCTAAAAGGTTTTCTGAAAAGGGGAAAGCTAACAGGAAGTTAAAAGTGTTGTCTCCCTTACAAAAAATGGCAGAATATTACAATGCATATCAAGACCCCTTAATAGTTATATTTTAGTTGCAAAAAAAATCTTACCTTAAGCGAAGGTCATATTATAAGATATTCTTCTTCATTTCAGATCTTCCAGTGCACCACCCCCTGAAAATTCTACCAGTACTACTAGTCAGTACAATAATTATAACAACCCGAGTTATTATGGAATGAACGCTAAAACATACGAAGAATACCTGTATTATCAGAATTATTACTATCAGTATTATGCAAATGCTTGCAATGCAGCTGCAGGGCAGGTCAGTATCTCGAGCTTAAGTAATCACCTTAAAATATTTCAGCATCTTAACCCTTAAATTGCTAAGCAAATCTATAGGAGATGACATTCTAAATTTGTTTGATTAGGCAGATGATTCACATGAAATGTCATGCCTTATTTTTCATGCCTTATTTTCTGACAAATATGAAGAAAAGAAATCTAAATGTCATCCGCTGCAGTTGTGATTAGCACTTTAAGGGTTAATTTTTACCATACTTGTCCTAAAATTCGAACAAGTCCATTTTACTGCATTTTGATTCATGTATGTCTAAAAACTGCTGGATTGGTGGCATACATTGTAGACCCTGATTAGAAGCCCCATCATGTGGTGTCTGATCAGGGTCCACACTGCTCAAGCATATATTTGGATAAATATGGAGCCCTTAATGTTTGTTCATGTGAGTCCATTAAATACATGCCCAGATAATGTTAAGAAAACCATTTGACAACCAGGCAGTATGTCTAAAAAGTGCAGGCTGGATAGCTCCAGATAAGAATAGCAAATTCTTTCCTTTAACCCCGGTCCTGCTGAACCCAGATATGTCCTACCTTTGCAAACAGTGTAGATCTAGATCAGTTGGCTTCTGAAGAAGCCAACTGAACTGGGTCTGGGCTGTTTGTCATTCAGTATGTGAATTTATTATCAACAATCTTTATCAAGTATTCTGACTGGCTGACAATTAGAAGTGGGCGTGGCATCTTAATTTATTCAGCATGAAAAGGATTAAAAATAGCCTCCCAATGAGAAGGGAAGCAAATATTTGCATGCTAGACCCATTGAATTGTATCATTGTATCTGTTCCACGTATGCTGAAACAAACATAGATATTTTTTTTTTTTTGCAGTATTTCTCAAGATTATATGATGTTGTTTTATCAGAGAAAAAATTGAGTTTGTTGTGTTAATACAACTTAGTTCTGTTTTGTATTTCAGTCCAATGATTGCCATTAAAACTTTGTTCTCTGTTGTTATTGTATTTCAGACCAGTGATCCGCTTAGTGTTGAACCTGATGCCCTTGAAGGTAAGTCTGTTTTTGTACGCCCCTTTTGAAAAAAACAGATGTATTATGTTATGGCATTGTCCGGCTATCTGTCCGTCCATCCATCTGGCGTTAACAATTCTTGTCATAACTAGGTATCCGTAAGGAATATTTTGATGAAACTTTATAGCAATGTGTATGAGGTCAAGACGGCATGTAGCGTACAAAAGAGATTGCTCTCCTTTCCTTAGTTCCTGAGTTTCTTCCCTTTATTTTTATTTATTTATTTTTTTTCAGACTATCTTTCGCACCATAACTCGGTAACCATATAGAATATATAGATGAAACTTTATAGCAATTTCTATGAGGTCAAGGTGGCGTGTCGTGTAAATATGCTCTCCCTTTCTTACTGAGTTATTTCCCTTTGATTAAATTTTTGACTGATCTTGTGCGTACCTTAAGTAAGTAACCATATGGAATATCTTGATGAAAATTTATAGCAATGTGTTTGAGGTTAAGACGGTGTGTGTAATACCAAAAGGTTGCTCTCCTTGTCTCAGTTTCTGAGTTACTCCCCTTTGATTATTTTTTTTTTCTTTCCACCATATCCTTATGCATTCCATAACTAGGTACCATATGATGAAACTTTACAGCAATGTGTATGAGGTTAAGACATTGTGTTGCCTACAAAAAAGATTGCTCTCTTTTTCTCAGTTTCTGAGTTACTTCCTTTTGACTTATATTTTTCAGACTGTCCTTCTTCATGCCAAAATTAAGTAACCATATGGCATTATAACAAGCAAACATTTCTAAAAGACCACATATTTTATGCCTTCGTCCAGCTATATTGCTGGGATATCCGTGTAAAATGTTAAACGGGTGTTTATTGCCCCATTATTCTTCAAGTGGATATTAAAGTGTGTAAACTTATAAAATTTGGGGATGGTTCATTTAAGATTGCTCATTGGTTAAAACAATCAATATTCTTGTAAAAGTCAACAGTTTGATGTGAAAATAATATTCCATGTACATACATGTATCACTCTTCTGCTTCATACTCTTTTCTGGCAAGTTAAATCTGATTATTAAATCTACACTTTAGTTTCTTTCCTTGTAAACTTGTGTACATTGCCAGTTTCATTCATTTTGTTTTGAAATTATTTGGCAAAATGATTTTTTCTTATATCTTAACTCCGGATGAGGAGTATTTACATAGTATTTTTCTTATTTCTCCGTAAAACTTATGTTGTGGTTTCATTAGAAGCGCCTCGGCAAGGTACTTCTTTTGAGTACTCACAACATATGTTTTTATGAAGAAATAAGAAAAATGTCAGTGCTTTTTGGTTGAAAAATTGCTTTATCTGGAACTATGTATATGCACGGAACAAAATGCCTGATCAACCTGTTCATCAATGCAGTCTCATCGGTGTCTTTATTATTTGTCAGTACATACTATTATAGCTCTGGATAAGAGAGTTGTTCAATTAAATAGCGGTTAACCCTTAAACTGCCACTTAAAACAATTGTCGTCTGCTTTGTCATATGTTTGTGATTTTAAAAGTCTTTTTTGCAAACAGTGTGGACCCAGATCAGACTGCTCCTCCAGGAGCAGTCTGATCAGGGTCTACACTGTTTGCCATTATGCAAAAATAGGTTTGAAAAGTTTGCAAGAATATTCAGCAGATGACATAAACAGACAAGATTTTCAGATGCAGGTTTTCTTGGCGTTTTAAGGGTTTATGTGCCTGGAGTTTAACATACAAGAAATTATTCCCGAGAGATTTGCAGATCCAACTAGATCGCACAATGGATGGCACGTCGGCGCAAATCCCCATGCTTTCACCACTAAGCAGAGAGAAGTGAAAAATAATTCACACTCTTACCATCGGGGAAGTCATGTTGCAAGTTTGGTTAAATTCCTCCCAGTGGTTTAGGAGAGAGCATGATGGACAGACGGACATATAGAGGGAGGCATTCAGAATATCCCCATGGCTTTTTTTTTAAAAAAACAAATGAGTATGATAGTATGAGTTTGTTTATAAGTATTGAGGAAAATCTTTCTAGTATTTTAAACTAAAATTATATATAAACTTATATATTAAAATAATAAATACATGTATCATGGAAATGATTTGTTTTTCTTCAGATTCTCTTTTGTGCTCTTTTGACGTTTCTAATGACATCAATAAGTTTTGTGATGTTACATCATCATCACTCATCACATGGCATGATAGTATTCTAAACTAAATATAATCTTACTCTAGGAGGAAATATTTCTTACAGGGTATTATGAGCTTCAGCTATGCAACATTAACAGTGCCAAACTTTGCAGCAGAGACCATTCTTTTCTTTTTTTTCTTTTTTTTTTTTTCTGAGAAAATAAGCCTTGACAGTTCATGTGAATTGTCTGCTCAGCAGATGATTCACATGAAATGACAACACTTATTTTCGTTGAAAAAAAAAAAATTCCAGAATGTCATCTGCTGCAATTGTAATTGGCGCTTTACGGGTTAAGGTTTATATTGTAGAACCCGAATTGACAATAGATGTAGACAAATACAACAGAGACTATATGGAACAGAGTGAGGTAAGTTCCATAATTTTCATACATAAATGTTTTGAACTTACATACTGTTTCCATAATTGTGATAGTAATGGTTTGCTTTGCTTCTATATTATACCCTTTCAACAGAATTCAGTCATTATGGGACATAACACATTTCTGCTGAGCCTATTTTTTATGTAATCATGATAAAAGTTTAAGTAAAATGTAGTTTGAAGATCTGAGAAGAATTAAGGCTAGCAGATAGAAAATGATGACTGTCAGGGTTCAGTCTAGGCTGTAGGTTTGTGCCACTTGTACATTCTCAGTGTTCTCAACTGAGTTTTGAAAGTCCATTGCATCCGGTCTGGGCAAATTGCAAGTTCTCATGCTATTCAGCCTCAGCAATGTGCCGTTAACCCATTGTAGTCTGGAGACTCCTAAAAGGGTAATTGACAAACAGTGGAGGTCCAGATCAGACACTACAGAATGCGGCATCTGATCAGGGTCTCCACTTTTTGCAAATAGTTTAGCCAACTTTCTTTTGGAATATGTAAATTACACAGCCTGACATACCTAAAATTGATAATGGACTCTTCCGATATAAAGTGTGGGGGAGTTTATTCAGTCTACAAGGGTTAAATACTTTTGAGCATTATACTTTATCTTATTTCTGCTGAACAGTTCTAAGTGATAGCATACCTGTGAAAATTCATCTTTCTCTTTGCTAAAGTTACATATTTGCTAGTAACCAGCACAGTTTTCCTATTACAAATGGCAGTTCCAGGAAAAAAAGCAAAACATATAGCTGATACTTTCAGCTATTCAGATGCAAACACAACTAAATGCGGTCTCTGGGACAAAAGAATCAAAAGAGCGAGAACTGAATGCAGTGAGATTTCTGGTATGACTTTGTGGTAAAATAACGTCCGTAATGACTGGAAAACTTTATTCTCTCAAAATATGCTGGCAGATCTAAATTACTGGCCCCCTCTGAAAAATTCATTGAGCCTTTGGCTGACAATGGAAAACTTAAATTGAACCCTGAATCCTTAAGACTGCACAATGTAAACAACCTTTCTTTTGTTTACAGAAGCTGTGAAAACCTTTTTTACTTGTCTCGCTTGTTATCATTTTTACACTTTAGGGGAACTGATACACTTCAAGGGAGGCAATTCTTTCAAAACTGCTTTGGCTCCCTTCTGAAAAAGGTTCTACTCTAAAAGGAAAGAATGTACTTCCAGGGAGAGGAACGTTTTTCCTTTTAGAGTAGAACTTCTTTCAGAAGGGCACTTGTGGAGGAAAGTAAACAGGAAGTCATAAAAGTTGTCTCCCTTGTAAAAATGGCGGAAAATCTACCAAGTCTATTAAGTCCCATTAATTCTATTTTCTGTTTTCTCAGGAAGTATTTGAACTGTTGGAGGATTCACGGTGGCACCCTATGGACCAGTGGAACTGTAGAGTTCCACCAACAGCAAGGTGAAATGTTCTACTGGTGGTGGCAGGGTTATAAAATCCAAATAGTGCTAGTTGCCATGGAAACAAAGGGCTTTGGCTCTCGGGGTTCATGCTGTTGCTATGGTGGAATTTTTCTGTTATGTTTGGATATAAAGGATGCAAACATGCAGTTATGTCTTGTTTATTTCTCTGGAAGAAAGTTATCTATGAAATGTTACATTAAAAGATGATTTGGCAATCTGTAGTTAACTGTTACAGCCTGACTACCAGACAGACAGATTCACATTGCATTTATAATGCAAGTTTATTTTGCAAGCATTAATAGAGGGGTTACAGTATCACTGTGTTCTACTTTATTTCATATGACCTAACAACTAGAGAAACAAATAGTTCTATGAAACATGGAATCCTATGTACATACTGAAGCTTTTCAAAGCATTGGTATTATTGTATTTGACCTAATTACTGCATTCTAGGCTTAGGTTTTTCAAAAATCACTAGAAAAACTTATAAAATATCCTCCTAATACTGGTACACTTTAGAGAAAGATCAGCATGCGTATTTAATGATACTTATATTTATGTTTCTTTCTTTGTAAATGCAGGTGTTGATTGTAATCATTTGAATTGCCTCGACTTGTCGAGAAGTCGAGGCAATTCAAATGAGTACCAACAACATATGTTTTTATAAAGAACTAGATAAAAGTAGGCTGGCTGTAATCTAAAGACTTCTAAATTGCTTGACTGTGCACTTATAGGAGCATGTGAGGTTATTAGGTCAAATATAGTATAGGAGAATGTAAAAATTCCATCCAGGAGAAGATAATAGATAAAAAAAAACAAACAACTGTTTACATGAATGTATTGTATGCTGGCAAAACATACCAGTGTACATATTAAAGTTCATTTTTAAATAAAAAATAAACATGCAATACAGCTGTATTTTTTATTTTTAACTTAAAACTACCACTTCACTACATCTAGAATACTCGGTTCCAGAATCGGTATGTTTTAATCTACCGGTACATTATCACACAGCTGGACTGTACCTGTAGGCAGTAGAAATAAACTGAGCTTTATCGTACAAGAATTCTCAATAAACTGCTTTAATTGATAATGTATATACCTAACTGATGACATTTTTTTTTTATTTTTCATGTGAACACTCATTTGACTTTTTGACTGTCATATTAGCATCACTGAACCACTCTTGCATTAGATAAAAGTTTATGCGGAGTATTAGGCCTTTCCAAGTTTTTTTCTATATTTAGTGTCCATATGCAAGCAAAAGATATCTACCTATCAGGAAAATTAAAAAAAACACAGCAACAACAACAAAAAAAACAAACAAAAAAACACCCATTTATATACTCAGCTAAGGCATGAATGGCTTAACATAGAAGCAAAAATAACAATAAACAAAACGTTATCAGAATCAAACACTAAAACAGAGCAAATTTCATTTAAAGCCATATTGTGTCAGACTTTGAAAACTTCATTTTAAGTCTATTAAAATCTTTGATAGCATGATTAGAACATAATCATGCACTTAAGCTCTTGTTCATGAAGACCAGACCGGTCTACAAACATTTTTTATTAAGAGTTCACTGCTCTCTGTGTACTTTTTGTTTTGTTTGATATCTTTCAGTCCTCCTGTTCTTGCCCTTACCTTTCAGGTATTTTAACTGAGACTCAACCAGCTTTTTTTAACCTTCAAACAGTTGGCCATTCATATTTGACCTCACTCAAGCTTCTCTTTGGTTTACACAGTATTTTATTCATTTAAGTTCACATATATACATCGCAAAATGTTATATGGTACAGGATTTGATAAAAAGCAAAAAGCTTATATAAATCATCTCCTCTTTATCTCTCACATCAAAAACTGCCTTAGGGCAGTTAAAACTATTCAGTGTCTCACAGACAGGTAATCAGCAGCTGTCCTCAATGTCAGATTCTGAAACTAAATTGAAAACTGAGCATTTTGTGTAACAGCCTGCTCGGTGGGTCAGTTTGATGCACATCCGACTGATGATCAGGAGGTTGCGGGTTTGACCCCCGCCGGGTTGGCAATATTCTTTTGTGGAGATTGATTGTGAAATATTTTCTATGGTTATTCTCTTATTTCTTCTGATTCAAGAAGGGCAGTTGTCAGTTCCTGGGGAAAGAATGTGCTTTATACTAGTTAACTGCTCAGAGGACTAAGCCTGCTCAGTATAAGTTAGGTTAGGTAAACTGACTGCGCTTGATATGACCCCATTGGTTTGACTGGGCCAAAAGTCCTCAGTACAAACAAATTTTGTGTAACATATTTCTTTCAAATTAATTGGAGCCTTGAAAGGAGCACCTGGCATGCCTCTCTGACTTGCAAAACAAATAATTCAAAAAAATGAGGCAAAAGATTCATCGCAAGACAAATGTAAAGTGAATATTCTAGATTGTCCTTGCCATTGACAAGCACTTGAACGGCGATGATTTTACCCTGTTTAGCTGCTTACTACCTGGCAATAAGAACTGCTCCCATGAATTTAAAATGCAAAAATTGTCGCTACAGTCAGCAAATTTTATAGTCTTGTCACCATGAGTTACAAAAAATGTAAAGAAATACCAATGAAGTCCTGAGTGTATCCAAATCAGAAGCTGGTTCCCAGTATTTATCAACGAAAATATATTGGCATATCGAAAAATCGGGATACTGTTATATAGTGCAACATGAATACAATGGAAGACTTTTACTACAGTATATAAAATGTTCAGAACTTTTCAGAAATGCTGAAAATTGAGAAGCATTTATATGTTGTTGTTTTTCCAAATGGATGCCGAAAACCAACCTGTCTGCGCTTGCTGAACAGAGAAAAAACTTGGAATGGCCTTACTCTGAAACAAACATTTTTGTGTCTGATTCATTGATTTATATTAACCTATAAAGTGCTGGGCCCAGTTGTTCAAAACTAACGATGTCGTTAGTTAACGATTCGTTAAAATTTACATCAAGTGATATGCAAATATGCTGAAATTTTTTGCTGAAAAAATGTGAGTAGCTTTTGCAGTGCAAAAGCTACTCACATTTTTTCAGCAAAAAATATCAGAATATTGTATATTGAATCTGCTAAAACAGTTAACGAAATGACCTGTAACACGCTCGTTAAGCTAACGACGCTTTGAACAACTGGGCCCTGATTTTTTGTTTGTGTACTGCACCCAGCTACCGATTTTTTTACCAATAAAAGTCATGTGTACCCACATTCGGCTGCATATTATGTATGAATTGCCAGATAAAAATTCCTAATCCCTTGAAAAAAGTATTGCTCATTGATTTTCTTATAAATAGTTACAAATATTTTTCAGCATTTGCATCGAAAGTCTCATAAAACATCGCCTAAAGAGAACTTGGTCAAAAAATGCGCAGATTATTACTATGCCTACCCAAACTTGTTAAATTGTCGTAAACGGATATTAATATTACATAAGTTTATGAAAATATCTTCTCTACTCTTAAATAACTCATTCCTTATCCAAAAACTTATTGATAGAATCTGATTGATATTAGTCCGTATCACCAAATCGGTGGCTATTTGCAATAGAAATTCTCCTTTACAAAGGTCACCAGATCTTCTGTGTACATGCATCTTTTTCTTTACCATGATAACCTTTCAGAGCTTTATCCCACCATAAAAAAATACAAGAAAACAGGGAAACACCCCTATGACTTGTCAGTAATACACTTCCAATTTCAGCTAAACTCCATTTGGTATCTGACATGTACCGTACTCATCCAATACAAAAAAAACCCTGCTTGTATGCTGGATCTGCACCAAAATGTGAATGTGATAAATCGCATTTTCATGTATGAAGGACCCTTGCTTTACCATCAAATACCACATAGAAAAATATTAAAGCTTTATTGATATGTTTCTATGTATAATTTTAGCTCAATATCTGCAACTACGAGATCCAAAACAATTTGTTTGCCTTCATAACTAACCTGTGTCATTGGAAATCATGTACATGTGTATGTTAATTGGTGATACATGACCATCTGTACACATTTTGAAAAATACATATTGAATATCAAGTTCCTATGTGTTTACTATAGAAAACTAAGTTCCTCTCAAAGCAAATATTTTAATAGCTTAGCATGCCTTAGCGTTTCACTAGTGAAACTGTTTATACCAAAAGGGAGTATGAATTCTGTTTACAGTGATAAACATTCATAAATTTTCTTTACTAACAAAAGTCATAAAAACTGTCTGACAGCTGCATAAGAGACCTGGTGTACAGTATCCTGTACTTACATAATGCACCTGTTTACAGTCTGTACGCTTCTCAGAAACATTCTCCTGTTTCCAATGACATGATGCAACTGGTTCAAGCGCTTTCATATAAGCACATGCCAAAGTAGGCAGTTTTACAGATGGGCAGGACACCCATAAAACAGTCATATGAAGCAAAAAGGTACATTGTATATTCTCTTCGTTTTGTTTGTTTATGACATAGCTCCAGATATGAGCGGGTATTCACATAATGGAGAAATAAGAATAATATCAATATATTTTATTTGAAAAAAAACATCTTTTGGAGAAATAAAAAAATACTGGTACCTCAGTTGGATGCTTGTCCGACTGGTGATCAATCAGTTCACTTTCGATCCCCACTGGGTCCGGCAACATTCTTTCACGGAGATTGATCATGAAATATTTTCTGTGGTCATTCTCTCCCTTCCTCCAATTCAAAAATTGCAATTGTCAGTTTCTGGCAAAAGAATATGCACAAGTACTGGTTAACTGCTTAGAGGATTAAGCTTGCCCCAAAAAACCGTGGTAAGGTTCGACTTGACCTTAATAGTATTGACTGGGCCTTTAAACTCGAAATCAAACCAAAAGAAAAATACTAATAGTTTTTGGTTGAAAAACGTGTCTTATCTGGAACTATGACATAATATAGCAAGGAAGATAGATCATGACAGCAGTGTGTAGGCAGATCTGTATCTGCCTTTGTCTGGTCACACTTGCAGTACTATATGCTGAAGGTTCAAATAGATGTGTCAAAGCAAACATGTAAACCCAGGTCAAGCAGCTTCTAAAGGAGCAGTATGATAAAGGTCTACACTGTTTGCCTCTCAGTCGCTGCTTTTTAGATACATCTTCAAGTAAACATATACTGTATTTGCCCTAAATATTGAAACACCTTAACCCTTGTCCTGCTGAACCAGGATATGCCCTGCCTTTGCAAACAGCATAGATCCAGATCAGTTGGCATCTGAAGAAGCCAGCTGATCTGGATCTGCACTGTTTGTCATTCAGCATGTGAATTTGTATCAACAATCTGGATCAAGTAATCTGATTGGCTGACAATTAGAAGTGGGTGCGGTAACAATTTATTCAGCATGACAAGGGTTAACTCATTGCCGTACATGTCTAAAAATATGACCAAGTCCATTCCACTTCCTGTCAGTGTGTCTAAAGCTACTGGATGAGTAGCAATCACTGTAGATCCTGATCAGGCACTACATTCTGTGGCATCTTATCTGTGACTACACTGTTTGCACATGACCATCTGTCCCAGTATTAACCTTTGTCATGCTGAATAAATTAAGATGCCACACCCACTTCTGATTTTCAGCCAGTCAGAATACTTGATCCATTGTTGATACAAATTCAAATACTTCATGACAGACAGTGCAGATCCAGATCAGTTGGCTTCTTAGACACTGCTTGCAAAGGCAGGGTATATCAGGGGTCAGCAGGACAAGGGTTAAGGGTAAATACTGAATAGGGTAAAGTTGTTGAAAGTTTAGGAGCAGTAGAATAAAGAGTTACAGTGTCAGCATAATTACATTAAGGTACCTTTTTGCTTGAAATGGCTTAAATACACTTTGCTTCATTTATACTAAACAGTTTACTCTCAACTTTTATTTTCAGCTTGGCATTTGCAGATAAACATAGAAAAGTTCAGATGTCTGTGCTGAGAGATAAAAAATATAATAGAAAGAAAACAAACAACAGCAATCACTTGGTAACTTGAAGCCATTTAAATTCAGTCTCTTGATAAGCCACTATACCCAGGCTTTTAAAGGGAAAAGTTGTTTCCTCACAATCACAGTATCTGCAGATGATTGATGGCTTCTGTTGGCATGCAGTCTGACACCAACTTCAGATTTTGCATAAACTGATTATGGGCTTCCGAAAATGTGTAATGAATGGCATAAATTTTGAGCATACTGCACTGATAGTCTGGATTTACAGTATTCTGTTTTGTGATAAAGTACCATTTTGATTATTATGTCCCATTAATTGAATAGGATGTGATATACTCAAGTTTTCAGATCAGTCTGAACCTTTCAAGAATGACTGACTATTATGTATTTTGAGGAGAAATTTTGTGAACTGGTAATACTGTAAAAATCATAATTGAGATTATCCAATCTGGCCTGTTTATATATTTTAGTGCCAGTAGGTTTTACTAGTTTCAGGAAGCAAGAAAGTTTGAAGAAAGAAATCAGTTGATATGCTATATCAGAAAAATCTTCATTATCCAGTTTGAGAAGAGTAAAGAAACAGATCAGTTTGCACATCCACACCTCCAATCAGTCTTTGACTTGGCTGTCTATATTTTGTTATGCCCAAATATACAAGTCACAACATGAGAAACTCCATTAAATCTTACCAGGCTGAATAAATTAAGATGCTACACCCACTTCTAATTTTCAGCCAATCAGATTGCTTGATTTGGATTGTTGCTATAAATTAACATACTAAATGGCAAACAGTGCAGATCCAGATCAGTTGGCTTCTTCAGAAGCCAACTGATCTGGATCTACACTGTTTGCAAAGGCAGGGTATATCCAGGTTCATCATGACAAGGGTTAATATATATAAGGAGTTATTGACTTTTTGCGCTAAGATGACAAAATGTTTTATGGAGAAATAAGAAAAATACACATCTGGATACTCCTTATCTTAATGTTTTAAAAAGCATTGATGATTTTCTTATTTCTCTGTGAAAATATTTTGTGGGTACTTCTTGGAAGTGCCTGGCAGAGGGGTTTCTAATGAGTACTCACATGTTTTTGTTGAGAGAAAAAATATCTCGATACCACTGGTATCTGGAGCTATGCCCCTGATAGGCAAACAGGAGAGTTCCCTGACCATGCTGCAAGGTCTGGGTCTGCAAATTTGCATAAAATTTCATTCTGACATTTGTATAGTGGACAAATGATGGACAATATTAACTGTGACGCAATTCCATGAAAACCTGATGTAATTACGTAAATTTCACAGCTGCAGATAGTTTCACACAGCAGAAAGAATCTTCCTTGTTGCTCTTCCCTTTCACTTCTTACCCCGACATGCCTGCAAGCAAACTGAAATGCCAAACCCTATATTCTGGGACAAAATGAAAAATATGTATGTCTGCAGAAAGTTTTACCCAGCATGCTAAGTGCTTAATCATCAGCATGCTGAACTATCTGCTAGCAAAAGTAATTTTAATGTCCTAGAAAATATGAATCCCTTGCATGATATCCCAGAAAATAGGGACTAATATTTCATATGAGCCACTGTGTTTGGATGCAATTCATATGAAATGCCAGTCTCATTGTTGCTTGGTGAAATAAGAAAAATCTCAGATTTTCTATCCGCTATTTCCACAAAATGCTAAAGGCGAAATGTGCAAGCAACTATCTCTGGGCATCAGTTGTGACCATCTAGCAAGACTTTAGCAATTCCACTGTGGTGCTTGGAGCATTGCTTGATGATTTGTATAGAAACTTGTTGGCAGAAAAATAAGAGAAAAAAAAAAAATATTTCAAATTGTTATCTTGTGAATTTCTTCACAGTATGTTAAGTCTAAAAGACTTCACTGTTGGTGTATACCATACTTTAACCCTTGTCATGCTGAATAAATTAAGATGCAATGACCACTTCTAATTTTCAGCCAATCAGATAACTTGATCTGGGTTGTTGATTCAAATTCACATAGTTAATGATAAACAGTGCAGATCCAGATCACTTGGCTTCCTCAGAAACCAACTGATCGGGATCTACTCTGTTTGCAAAAGCAGGACATATCTGGGTTCAGTAGGACCAGGGTTAAATGTTCATGTGTAATATCCAAGTTATGGTTATACTGTTTTTTTGGCATGGTGGCACAAATGTTAAAATGCATGTGCATGATTGGGAGATGTTTGTTTATGAAGACGGTTTTGAAAAGTTCTGGGAGGTGAGAGATTCTCAAGAAGAGAACTTGTCACTCAGTCTTACTGGTAAACTCACATTGGAGGATAAAGTAAGTAAAATTTGTTCTTTTCTGAGTATTTTTTTTTCTTCAAAAAGCTTTGCTTCGATGCTCTTGATGTAAAGTATACAAACTAAAATGTAAAATGTACATGTATGTGATAGAAAAACACAAGAATTTCTTGCAAATCAGGGCCCAGATGTTCAAAGCATAGTTAGCTTAACAAGCTTGTTAGTGGTCAAAATGTTAACTGTTCTAGTAAGTACAATATCTAAAAGTATTTTTGCTAAAAAAATGTGAGTAGCTTTTGCATTTGCAAAAGCACTCACAGTTTTTCAGCAAAAATATTAGCAAATATGCCGTATTTAATGATCAAAGTTTTAACGATACGTTAACTAACGACATTGTTAGATTTGAACAATTGGGCCCTGATAATGAATACATGATTTTCATGCATGCTTTTAAAAACCCTACCATATTTACCCTGAGTATTTGGGCTACCTCAAACACTGTTAGACCTAGATCAGACATCACAGAATGGCATCTGATAGGGTTTATACTGCTACTAATCCAGCAATGTTTTTGCTACATCAAAGCTGGCCAAAGGGACTTTTTCAAGTTTTAGGACAAGTTTGATAAAGAGGTGTCCGAATACTTGGGGTAATTTTGGTACATGTCACAATTATGATGTCAGATAAATTTGTAGAAAAGCAAAGCACATCATATTTTTGTTTTGATGTAAGTATCATGAAATTTCTATTTTAACAAAAGGAAAATTTTCAGATAAACAATTCTGATATTTTTAGCTCACCTGAGCTATGCTCAGGATGAGCTATAGTGATCACTTTTCATCCGTTGTCTGTCCGTCTGTGCATCCATCCATCCGTTAACACTTTCAAACGACAACTCCTGCAAAGCCATTGATGCGTTTTTTCCCTAATTTGGTAAGAATGTTGCTTTGGTAGGTGCATTAAAAAAAACAAACTAAAATTATGGTGATCTGGCTCTTGGTCTGTTTGCCATGCCAATAGAAAGCTCCCATAGACTTATAATGGGAAAACGGTTAAATTGCATTTTCTCCATAACCACTGAAGTGATGTGAATCGTATTTGGCAGTTATGTTCATCTGATGATTGTCTACCCAGTTTATGAGTTTTATGACCAGGGGCCATGTTGTTTGGTTGCCATGGCAACACTCAATTTGGAAAAAGGATTTTTTTAAATGACAACTCTATCAAAACCACTGAAGCAGTATGACTCTAATTTGCTACAAAAGTTGCTTGGGTAAGGGCAATCCAAAATAGCTAAAATTATGATGATCTGCCTTTTGGGCCGGCCTCGGTGGCTCAGTTGGATGCGCCGTCCGACTGGAGACCAGGAGGTCGCGGGTTCAACCACGGCCGAGGTCAGCAACATTCTTTCGTGGAGATTGATCATGAAATATTTTCTACGGTCATTCTCTCCCTTCCGCTGATTCAAGAAGGGCAGTTGTCAGTTTCTGGCGAAAGAATGTGCACAATACTGTTTAACCGCTTAGAGGACTAAGCCTGCCCAGTAAACGTGTGGTTAGGTAAACTGACCGCGCTGGACATGACCCCATTGGGTTGACTGGGCCGTAAAACCTCAACACAAACAAAAAATCTGCCTTTTGGTTTGGTTGCCATGGCAACAGAAAGCTCCCAGACTTATAATGGGAAAATGGTTAAATTGCTTTTTCTCCATAACCACTGAAGTGATGTGAACCATATTTGGCAGTTATGATAATCTGATGAATGTCTACTCAGTTTATGGGTTTGATAACCAGCGGCCATTTCGTTTGGTTGCCATAGAAACATAAATTTCAAAAAAGGATTTTTTTAAATGACAACTTCAAAACCACTGAAGCAGAATGACTCTTATTTATTTCAAATGCTGTTTTGGTATGGGCAATTCAAAATAGCTAAAATTATGTTGATCTGCCTCTTGGTTTGGTTGCCACGGCAACAGAAAGCTCCCATAGACTTATAATAGGAAAACGGTTAAATTGTATTTTCTCCATAACCACTTAAGTGATGTTAACCATATTTGGCATTTATTATCATTTGATGATTGTCTTTTCAGTTTATGTGTTTTATGACCAGTGGCCATTTTGTTTGGTTGCCATGGCAACATTAATTTTAAAAAAAAAAGGAATTTTTTAAATGACAACTTCAAAACCACTGAAGCAGTATGATTCTAATTTGGTACAAATGTTGCTTGGGTTAGAGGCAATTCAAAATAGCTAAAATTGTAGTGATCTGCTTCTTGGTTTGGTTGCCATGGCAACAGAAAGCTCCCATAGACTTATAATGGGAAAATGATTAAATTGCATTTTCTCCTTAACCAGTGAAGTGATGCAAACCATATTTGGCAGTTATGATCATTTGATGATTGTCTATCTAGTTTATGTGTTTGGTGACCAGTAGCTATTTTGTTTGGTTGCCATGGCAACATTAAATTTTAGAAAAAAGGAATTAAATGACAACTCCTCCAAAACCACTGAAGCAGTAAGACTCTAATTTGGCACAAAATTTTAATGTTGCTTGGCTAAGGACAATTCCAAATAGCGAAAAGTTTGGCTGTCTGCCTCTTGGTTTGGTTGCTATGGCAACAGAAAGCTTCCATACACTGATAATGGGGAAAATGGTTAAATTGCACTTGCTCCATAACCAGTGAAATGGTGTGAGCCATATTTGGCAGTTATGATCATCTGATGACAATGTCTACCAGTTTATATGTTTTATGACCGGTGGCCATTTTGTTTGGTTGCCACGGCAACTTTTAATTTTGAAAAAGGAGTTTTTCAAATGACAACTTCGAAACCACTGAAGCAGTATGACTCTTATTTGCTACTAAAGTTGCATGTTAAATTGCATTTTCTCCATAACCACTGAAGTGATGTGAACCATATTAGGCAGTTATGATTATCTGATGATTGTCTTCTCAGTTCATGTGTTTGATGACCAGCGGCCATTTCGTTTGGTTGCAACATTAAATTTCAAAAAAGGATTTTTTAAATGACAACTCCTTCAAAACCACTGAAGCAGTATGACTTATTTGGTTCAAATGCTGTTTTGGTAAGGGCAATTCAAAATAGCTAACATTATGGTGGTCTGCCTCTTGTTTTGGTTGCCATGTCAACAGAAAGCTCCCATTGACTTATAATGGGAAAATGGTTAAATTGCATTTTTATGCCCTGCCACAAAAAGTGGCAAGTGTATTATGTTATACCGTCTGAAATTTTGAGGGTTCGTCCGTCTGTCCGGGCAAACAGCCAAGGTTTAGGGGCTGTGTTTGGGCTGTTTTGGACATAATTATGGGGTGTTTTGAAGTTCGTTCTGTTTAAAATGCATTAACTAGCCCCTAAACAAAAAATAATAATTTGAAGAAGAAGAATGTGTAAAAAACACATTCTTCTTCTTCAAAACCAAGAACTTCTTAAATGATGATCCTTTCATTACTTGCAATGACAGAATTGAAAAAAATATGCATAACAGTGGAGACAATTTGCATGAAATGTCAAGTCCTGTTTTCTGGGAAAAATAAGAAAAATATCAGGAGTTGAGGTGTCCTAATAAGAGTAAATACATTAGATAACTCTATGCCGTCTAATTACTCTGATATGGAGAAATGCTTTGTGACATATGTTGGCTTGATATGGTGTTAAACCCAGTTTAAACTGAATAAATACCCTCCCCACACCCACAACCCATTTCAGACTGAATTGAAAGAGTTGAATTTCGATTATAGGTACTTGATATGTCTACTTGTCAAGCTCTGTGATTTATATATTCCTAGAAGAAAAAAAAGCTAAACTAATTGCAAACAGTGGAGACCATGATCAGATGCTGCAAAATGTGGCATCTGATCTGGGTCTGTACTATTTGCCTGTTGCCCTTTTCAGGAGTCTCCAAACCAGAATGGGTTAATAGAACATTGTTTTTCTGTTCCAGGATTATATGGTAGATCTGGACTCAGCTATATGGTAAATGACCTAGAATACAGTTTTAAACAGACATATTACAGCTAAAGACACAAATCTGCGAGAAAAAGAGAAGAGTTGGGTCAAACACAATTACAAATGGGCTGTAGTATTTACCCTACGTATTTGGACAGACAGATTGAGCAAATGGTGTATGCTGAGATCGGATGCAGCAGAATGCATCGTCTGTGTAGGGCCTACACTGTTTGCTACTTATCTAACAGTTTTTTGGCACATCAACAGGTAGTAAAATAGGATTGTTTCAGTTTTAGAGCAATTATGGTAAGGATTAAGGCATCTGAATATTTAGGGTAAATATGGTAGACTGGTTAGTAGATGTGTCTCCATCTGTGCTCAGCTCTTGACATATTCAGTTGAATTTTATTTTTCCTGAAAATAGGGATAAATACTTCTTGATGGGAATAGATATACAGTCGAACCTCGTTACCTCGAACTCGCTTATTACGAATTACCGCTTATCTCGAAGTGAAAATCTGGTCCCTGTTTTAACATGAAACTATGACAACAGGTAACAAAATAATGTGGAAAAGAGGAGAAATTGCTCCCAAGGAGCAATTTCTCCTCTTTTCCACATTATTTTATATATTTCTAACTTCAGGAGTCAAATTACATATTCATTTGTTTAATGTGTTTGTTCAATTTATTGTTTTCCTCACTCTCTCAACTCTGATATGTCGAGGTACAGATATCTCGAAGTATTTCAGTGAGTCCCTTGGAATTCGAGATAACGAGGTTCGACTGTACTTGGTAGATTTTCTGCCATTAGAGCCAGCACACAAGAAAACCTACATGTACAATAAGACTTGTGTGACTGTGCAGTCTGATCAGAGTCTTCGATGATCACATGTGCATTCCGCAGCCTCCAGGCTATCCAAGGAGGGATAAACAAGAATCCTTGCATACTAGGTGGATGCATAGGCTTATCTGAGTCTTTGTCGGTCACACAGGTCTTATTGTAGGTTTTGTCGTGCACTGGCTCATTTTTAACAGTGAAGGTAACTTAGTGATTTCCAGTTTTCTTGCTGTAGATAAAGCCTCTTCCAAAAAGGTTCTTCTCTAAAAGGAAAGAATTTGCTCCCAGGAGGGGAGCAAATTCTTTCCCTTTAAGAGTAGATCCCTTTTCAGAAGGGAAGCAAAACAGTTTGCCAGAGTTACCTCCCCTGAAAGCTTATTAGTTCCTTTTAATATGAATCTCTGTTTTCTGCAAAAAGTAAGAAAATTGTCACTTATTTATCTTTGTCGCACCTTGGTTAACATGGGTGACTTGGGCATGCAAGTTTCTGTCCATTTGTTTGTCCGTGTAATTAGTCCACCTTAGTGTGCCCCCTAAATGAAGTCCACAAACTATAAAACTTTACAGTTAATTTCATTTCACTGATTGTTTTATTTCACTGAGCTAAACAAGGATGATAGCCCATACTCTTCTGGTGTTTGTTTTCACAATTTAGTATGCAGGTGTGACATAAACTTCAACAAAGTTTTTTTTTTTTTTTTTTGTACATAATATAATTATGGTCTAGATAATACATATGCAAGAAGCATTGACACAAACAGTATGGGATAGTATGGATATGCATGCCGACTCTGTAGTGATCTCAGTTGCAGTAAATGACTCAGATATTTAATTTCAATCAAAATATTTATATACATGTACTACCTCTTGTCTTTGTAGTGCATAATATGTAGATTTCTCTCCTGTCGGAAACAATAGTCTCATCTTTTTACTGTCTCAAGATATTTTATTGCTCATTATGTTTTGTTTTTCTTTTTGTTATGGACATGTTTGAACGTATACTAGCGGAAATAAAAAATGGAAATTCGGTTTTGGTGTTAAAATTTTTTACTGAGGAACCAATAAACATCAGTGTGGACATGCTAACTGGTAAAGGATTAAAGTTTATATTAAATATCGATCAAAATTGTTCAAAGCACACGTACGTTAAAACATTTGATTGGATTCATTTAAGTACTTTTATTATTTTACTCCAAAACAAAACTTGCGGTTTTTATTTCAGCTAGTATATTTAATTATGCTTAACTGAGTATGATAAATGTCCTAAAAGTTTTGAACTGAGTATGATAAATGTCCTAAATTTTTCATACTTTTTTGGTCAGGAGTAGTCTGATCAGGGTCTACACTGTTTGCATATGCCAGTTTATTAGAAACTTTTGGTGTATGTATATTTAGGACATTTACTGTACACCAATTGATAGGAACATACAAACAACAAAGATCCTTGATCAGACTGTGCAGCTCCACAATTATTTTTTTATGTTAGTAGAAGACTTGTTAAGGAGGAGTATTTGATGATATTTCACAGACAATTTTCTCTATTTCTTTATAAAAGCATATTTGGTGGGTAATTGTTAGAATCATCTTCGTGAAACAATTCTGATTAGTACCCACAATGTGTACTTTTTATGGGGAACTAAGAAACATTAGCCAATTGTAAAATACGCCTCCTTAAGTCCCCTGTAAAACATAGACCCAAAAGTAATGAATGCACGAACAGAATAATGAAAGGAGGTTGGTGTGGACCTTTGCTGTTTCACCCATTTTAGTCTGGAGACTCCCAAAAGGGTAATTAGCAAACAATGCAGACCCAGATCAGATGCCACATTCTGCAGCATCTGATCAGGGTCTCCACTCTTTGCAAATAGTTTAGCCATTTTTCTCTGAGAATATCTAAACCACATAGTCTGATCCCAGCAAGCATTCTTTATAAATCTATAGTGGACCGTTATCGGCCCGTCAGCTATCCTGACAGGCCGATAACGGCCCGCTATAGATTTATAAAGAATGCTTACTGGGATATACCTAAAATTGAAATTGGACTGCCAGTATATAGTACAGGGGAGTTTATTCAGCCTAAAATGGGTTAGTTATGCACTAAAGGGAAAGCGAGGTTGGTGAAGAATGTAATTGAAATGAAAAGGTCTTGATAAACCATGCAGTTTGATGCAAATATGATCAAACCAATGTGAAAACTATGGAAGTTATCCAGGCGAAGAGTTTAACCCTTATCCTGCTGTTCACGACAACCCCTACCTTAGCAAACAGTGTAGATCCAGATCAGATGGCTTCTGGTCAGGATCTACACTGTTATTCAGTTTGTGAATTTGAACAAAAATCTGATTGGCTGATAGTCAGAAATGGGTGTGGCTGATTAAATTATTCAGCAGGATAAGGGTTAAATTGCTTTTATGTCTGCTTCCATTTTGAATATTTAATGAGACAACAAAGCTCCCGCATCAGACTGTGCAGCTCCACAGTTATTGTTTTATGTTAGCAGTATACTTGTTAAGGAGGAGTATTTGATGATACATGTATTTCACAGATAAATGTCTCTATTTCATCATAAAAGCATATTTGTTGGGTAAATGTTAGAATCGCCTTGGTGAAGCAATTCTGATGAGTACCCACAATGTGTATTTTTATGGGGAAATAAGAAACATTATCCCATATTAAATACGCTTCCTTAAGTCTTTTGTAAAACATAGCCTAACAGTAACGATTACTCAAACTGAATAATAAAGGGAGGTTGGTGTGGACTTTTGCTGTTTCACCCATTTCACCTGGACATTTTACCACCAAAAAATGTAAATTTTCAGATAAAAAATTCTGATATTCTTCATATTTCTGCTCAAAACATAGATTGTGGGTATTCATTTGAACCGCTTCAGCGAGGCAGTTCTAACAAGTACCCACAATCTATGTTTTTTAGCAAAATAAGAATAATGTATACCCCTGTAAACCCCAGTTTTATTATATAAAGGTGGGGTTTAAGGGGGTCAAAATGAATTAGGCATGTTTTCATGATAATACATAAAATGTTTGCAACAATATTTTACCTCTGTATTAGTGTGAAAAGCTTTTATATACATATATTGATTTTACTTGCAAACTGTACAGTTTTCTGTCAGAAAAAAAAGATTTAATTTAATATTTTGAAATAATTTGAACCTCGTTAAATATTCAAAATGGCAGCATCGTCCTTGGCAAAAGTTTTGAAATCTTTAACCAGCACTAGCTTATTAAGTTTTTGTCTTATTTTGATCTAAGTGCATGGTTTGTCAATCCCATTCATTACAGATGCATTCTATGCCAAACTTGCTTTTCCTTTAACACTTAGCACTCTGGGTAAAATTTTCAGCAGACGACATTTTGAAATATTTTTTTTTATTTTTCCCAGAAAACAGGATATGACATTTCATGCAAATTGTCTCCTAAGGAGACAATTTGCATGAAATGTCAAATCCTGTTTTCTGGGAAAAATAAAAAAAATATATCATCAATTTGTCTTCTGCTGAAAATGCCCAGAGAGTGGTGAAGGTTAAGTCCTTTTTTGTGAAAATGCTCAGTTTTCACGGAAAATTTCAGAAAGCGAAATTCTGTCAGTATTGCAAAGTTTGTCTCCTTCATTTTGTGCCTTGATATACGACAACTAGGACAACTAGGACACCCGATAATAATAAGGTAGCTAGATACGACTACATGTATTTTATGGCAGAGTAAGATTAGTTTTTGCAGTGCGCATTTGAATATTCATTACCAGATTCGACCTAACTACCATTACTATAGGTAAAGTTTGCATGTTTATGTAAAAAGTTATGTTAAAATGTCCACAGAATAAGCATACATTTAAAAATGATCAGATTTGGAAACATGCAAAACAGAAATTATCAAAAGCACAAATACCCAATTGCATAGAATGATACAGTTGCATTATGAATGAAAGTTGCAAGATAATTTGTTTTTAGCTTTTAGCTTTCTCAGCATTACTAACATATGAAACAAAGGTATATCACTTCTAAAACCCTGTGGTGTGTACACTTATTGGGATGATCACATAACTCCAGGTAAGGCATTTTTCAGCCAAAAGTTACTGATGTTTTTCTTGTTTCTCTGTGAAAACATATATTGTTGGCTTATACATGCCATAAGCCGTGCACTAAAATCTGTGAGATAAGGCAAAATTTTAAGGGAGATTTGACAAAATTCTGTGAGATTTTCTTAAACATCATTTTGGAGCTCCCCCAATATAGTCTAAAATCTTTTTTATTGCACCTGCTTGTAGCAGGGTGCGATATAGGCGTCCGATTTTCTGTCCGTCAGTCCATCCGTCCGTCTGTCAACATTTATGTCGACGTTCAACATTTATGTCAAACTTAGTATTCTAATCAACTACAAGACTAAACAACCATCAAACCTTGCATGAAACATCTCCCTGACCTCCTGACTTTGCAACATAGGCGCTCGCTTTTCCGTATGTCTGTCCATTCGTCCGTCCGTCTGTCAACATTTATGTCGAAGTTCGACATTTATGTCAAAGTTAGTATTTTAATTTTTATGTCAAAGTTAGTATTTTAATCAACTACAAGACTAAACAACCATCAAACCTTGCATGAAACATCTCCCTGACCTCCCGACTTTGCGACATATGTGCCAACTTTTCCATTCGTCTGTCTGTTCGTCTCTTAACAGTTCTGTTATGTCGAAGTTCGACATTTATGTCAAAGTTAGTATTCTAATCAACTACAAGACTAAACAACCATCAAACCTTGTATGAAATATGTCCCTGACCTCCTGACTTTGCGACAAAGGTGCCCGCTTTTCCATTCGTCTGTCCGTTCGTCCGTCCGTCCGTCTGTCTCTTAACAGTTCTGTTATGTTGAAGTTCGACATTTACGTCGAAGTTAGTATTCTAATCAACTACAATTCTACAACAACCATCATACCTTGCATGACACATCTCCCTGACCTCCTGACTTGGCAGATATGTTGACCCAGTGACCTTGACATATATTTTGCTCTCCATTGACTTTGACACAATTTACGTTGACGTTCCAGATCTTCTCAACTATAAGGTGTACAACTACCAAACCTTGCATAGTGCTTCTTCTAGATGTACAGACTTGGCAGGTACCTTGACCCGGTGACCTTGACCTATATTTTGCACTCCAGTGACTTTGACATATTTTGCGTCGATGTTCGATATCGCCTACAACCATCAAACCTTGCAAAGTGCTTCTCCTCAATGTACTGACTTAGCAGATACCTTGACCTGGTGACCTTGACCTATATTTTGGCTGCAGTGACTTTGACATAATTTACGTCAATGTTCCAGATCTCCTCAAGTGTAAGACCTCTAGCCACCAAACCTTGCATAGTGCTTCTCCTATATGTACTGACTTGGCAGGTATCTTGACCCGATGACCTTGACCTATATTTCGCGCTCCAATGCCTTTTATACATTTTACGTCAACAGTCAATATCTCCTCAACAATAAGGCCTACAACCATCAAACCTTGCATAGTGCTTCTCAATGTACGGACTCTGCAGGTACCTTGACTGGGTGACCTTGACCTATATTTCACGCTTCATTGACTTTTACACCTTTTACGTCACCCTTCCATATGTCCTCAACTGTAAGGCCTTCAACCACCAAACCTTATATAGCACTTCTTCTCGATGTACTGACTCGACAGGTACCTTGACCTGGTGACCTTGACCTATATTGTGCACTCCAGTGACTTTGACACATTTTATATTGATGTTCTGTATCTCCTCAAATATAAGACCTACAACCACTAAACCTTGCATAGTGCTTCACCTCATTGCACTGGCTTGGCAGGTACCTTGACCCAGTGACCTTGACCTATATTTTACACATTTTACATTGATGTTTGATAACTCCTCAACTATAAGGCCTACAACCACCATACCTTGCATTGTGCTTCTCCTTGATGTACTGAATTAGCAGGTACCTTGACCCGTGACCTTGACCTATATTTCATGCTCCAGTGACTTTTATTCATTTTATGTCAACGTTCCATTATCATTGGGCTGTATGATACGAAAAGTCAGTGCTGAAGATATAGCCATTAGAGGGAATGGGACTGGCCTGGAATATATGTGCCCCACTAGGCACTTTGTCTACATTTTTTTCAACCCAGTTTTCCAAGTAAGCACTGCTAAGAATGAAATAAACTTATTTAATAACCACATTCTGATTGTGGCTCCTGTGACTTTTGCGCCAGCAGGTGCGATGACGCCTTCCGCGGAATTCTTGTTTTCATGTAAGAAACTGGTGAAAACCACTACACTGTATGATTTATGTTAATTTCTTCATAAAATCTGTTGTAAAATGGTCTGAAAATTCTGTGAGATTTGAATTTTTTATGGGAATCGCCTTCCAGATGGGCCAAATTCTGCGAGATTTTATCTCACAGTGTGAGATATAGCATATATGTTGGCTGTCATAAGAAGCACCTCACACAGAGTACTCACAACATATATTTCCTTAGAGAAATAAGAAACTTCTTATGTGACTACCCTGTTATTTGGAGCCAAGTGATAAATTTGATTCACAAATGCCTTTGCAGTGTGCTTACAGAAGCATGTTTGATACCATAATAACCCTAAGTATCAGGACAGATAGACCTTTGCAAACAGTGTAGACCCAGATCAGATGCCACAGAATGTGGCATCTGATCAGGGTCTACACTGTTTGCAATACAAACAGCAATATTTTAGGCAAATCAAGAGGTAGTAGAATGGACTATTTCAAATTTTAGAACAAGTATGGTAAGGTGTCCCAATACCTATGGTAACTACAGATAATTAGGTTGAATGTGGTACTGTCAAAGGGTTTTGAGGTTGAGCATTGCAACCCTAAAATAAAGCATTCATGCATATTTGCTGAGCTGTTGTCTCGGGCAGTCACTGGTCATAAATATGTACATGCTGTACCACTGGCCAATTTTTTTTTTTTTTTTTCATTTGTTTGAGTTTTAGGTTTAGGTTTAATGACCTTGTCAGCCGGCCTCGGTGGCTCAGTTGGATGCACATTGGACTGGTGATCAGGAGGTTGTGGGTTCGACCCCCGCTGGGCCTGCAACATTCTTTCATGGAGACTGATCATATTTTCTACGGTCATTCTCTCCATTTGGTCATTCTGTCCATTCCGCTGATTCAAGAAGGGCAGTCGTCAGTTTCTGGCGAAAGAATGTGCACAATACTGGTTAACCGCCTAGAGGACTGAGCCTGCCCAGTAAAAGTGTGATGAGGCAAACTGACAGCGCTAGACATGACCCCATTGGGTTGACTGGGCCGTAAAACCTCAACACAAACAAACATTTTTTAAATCATGTTCAGCCTTCTCTCAGAGAAAGGGAGAGAGAAAAGAAGAAGGGATAGATGAGAAAAAGGTCCCATCTCATTATCTTGTTTCAAGGGAGGCAAGAAACTCCCTGCTAAAAGCCAGTGATGACACGGCCAACCCTAGGAAACTTTCAGCAGGAAGGAGCACCACCCTACCATCCAGCAAAGATGGTATAGATTTTATTTCTTTGTTGATAATTGTGAATATTATAGCTGGAACATAGACTGACTTTTACTTTGCAATGTTAAACCAAGTTTCTAATAGGGTTGGCCTTTGTTGAACTGTATTTGTTGAATTTGTTTTAATCTGTTTTATTGACAGAATTAAAAGAAATAAGCATTATTTAGACTTGTTTTTATTAGTGATTTCAGATGGTAGCTGTTCCAGTACCAACTTTGGTCACACTGTTAGAATTCATTTTTAATTCGGCCAGTGCTTTAATCCATTTTAGTTCAAGCCACGATGATTTGTAAAAAAAAATTTGCTGCTAGGGGACGGGGCTTATTTTCCCTATATATTGATATAGAAAATTTAAAAACCTTCTGATCAGAAAGCACTGGACCCATTTTAAAAATATATATTTGGCAGAAATGTTTCTTTGGTGACCCTCTATCAAGTTTGATTCGTCAAAAAGACATGGCCGCCTGGGGCGGGGCTTATTTTCCCTGTATATAGAAAATTTTAACTCTTCTTGTTTTGGTGCTGCCTCTATTGCCCCGTAGCGTTAAAATCTGAATAGTAATACTCTCTCCACTCCCACCCCCACCCCCACTCCCCCGTGGGCTGAGTGGCCTAGTGGTTAGTGCACTCGACTTTCAAGCGGGATCCCGCTCGGGTCGAGACAAATTTTTAGACCATTAGTATGCCTAGCTCATACTCGACGTGCCCTGGGTTGAGTATAAAGTGGACAGGGCGGCGCTTGGTGACAGACAGCGGCACCAAGTGTGCATGGGTGATCCATGAAAGCAAGGCTGTACAAATACATGTATATAACAATCGCCGCTGCCTTGATGTGCCACGGGTGCCTGGTAGCGTTAAAAATCCGCACAACCACAACAATGTTGTTTTAAGCCAAACCAGGAGTCCAGTAAAACTAATCCAGATTTTCTGGCACTTCCTCTATGTGACTCAGTTGCCTGGTAGCGTTAAAAATCTGAATATCATCATCATCTTGTCACTGGACCAATTTCAATATAATTTATCAGAAATGTTCCTTTGGTCACCCTCTACCAAGATTGTTCAAGCCATGATAATTCGTTAAGAAAAAACATGGGTGTCAGTGGGGCTTATTTTCCCTGTATATCTATTTAGAAAACTAAAAATTTTCTTGTTAGAAACTACTGGACCGATTTCAATATAATATGGCAGCAATGTTCCTTTGGTTACCCTCTTCCAAGACTGTTCAAGCCGTCATGATTCATCAAAAGCATGGTTGGCAGGGATGGGGATTATTTTCCCTATATGTCTACACAGTAAACTTTCAAAATCTTGTCAGAAACCACTGGGCTGATTTCAATATAATTTAGTAGAACTGTTTCTTTGGTGACCCCCTACCAAGATTTTCAAGCCATCATGATGCGTCAAAAAACATGGTCCCCATGGGGCAGGGCTTATTTTCCCTATATATCTTTATAGAAATTTTGAAGATCAGATTAGGAAAAAAAAAAAAAAAAAAAAAAAAAAATGAGGCACTGCTTGTCATATACGGCATTGCTACTCTATTTTATAGGACTATCATGTCACTTGTACATAAAATGTATATAAAAACATTAAAGCAGTGAACTTTTGTGAAACTTCAATAGAAAGTATGCAAGTCTGTTTGCTCGGGTGAGCGATATAGGACATTCAAGGTCCTCTTGTTGTTTTTTTTTTGTTTTTTTTGCTGATTTGGAAGGGCCATAAATGTGGAAAAAATAGTTTCGGTTACTAAACTATATATTACATTTATTGCCTATCGAAATCACTAAAAAAAAAAAAAAAACATAAAAAAAAAAAAAGCGCGACGGACCCCTATGCTTTCGATATACATCTGGAGAATGATAAACAGACTGAATGATAACTTCTACACAAAAAAGCGCTTGATCCTTGTGGATTCAGTGCCATTAGTTAATAGAATGATAGTGGAAAGTATATCTAGCCTGGCTATGAGTTTCTTTATTTCTAAAAAGGTAAAATAATCCTGCTGAAAAACAAAAAATCTCGCGCGCGCACGCTTGCTCTTAAAAAGAATGCTTAAGACCACTAACGAGAGAAAGGGACATCACACTGCAAAATCTAACCACCTAAAATACTTGACAATATACCAAAATCGCCAAGTCAGAATTGATGGGTTATACCCAAAGTTAACCAAGTAATATACTCGTTGGCCCAAAACAGTAGGCCAAATATCAGAACTCCTAACACAAATACTTTTCCGAAATGCATATAACAAGACTGCATAAACTGGCATTCCAGCAGAAAAAGGGACACCGCTCAGCCAGAAAGCGGCGGATTTTACCACAAAAATGAATAGGTGATCTTCGCATCGGATCAAAAACGTATGTCGGATATTAAATTCCTACCTCAAACTTTTTTTTCTGAAATCGTGATAATAAGACTGCATTTATTTATTGAAGAAAAAAACAACAACAAAACAATAACAACAAAAAGTATAACTGCAGGCGCTAGTCCGACGGAAGAGAAGACGGACTGTGTGGATGCAATGTACTCCCTCGCAACTTGTCTAAAGTCGGGGTATAAAATCCCCGCCTGCTGATCATGAACATATTAGGTCCACAATACATAAGAAAACACACACACACACACACACACACACACACAAACGGAAAGCAAAGTTGGCTGCAACTGAAGGTGACCGCAATACTAGCATCAGAACAAGAAAACATGATACACGAAAACAGAAACCAAAGTGGGCAGCCACAATACTAGAATTCAATCAGGACTTAACATGCAGCGAGGGGCACAAAGACACACAAAAAAACGAACCCGCCAGTTCATGCAGTTGTACTCTTTCTGATACACTAGACGACCAAATACCACTACACTTCCACAATTCACGCTAACTACCTGGGGTAGAGAGGTTAGGGGAGAGGGCTGGCTAGCAAGGTATCTTCCTTGCGTAGTACCGGATGTAGTACAGACTTGCGGCCTGCTGTCCCAACCCGCCTTTTTCACATTGGAAAGTATATGATAAGCACTATTTTTTAACAGCTCAGAATACGAATACACCGAAATATATCAATACCCATATTTTTTTTCTTATCACTAGATTTCTACTTTACTTATTTATTTGTTTATTTGCTAAAGTTCAACCTATCCGTTTAGTTTCGAGATAGAGGCCTAACACGCGCTTTCCAACAGCCACTATATATAATACATGAAGGGTCATCCATTTAGCATTTTACGTAAATCTATATCGATATCGGACCGTTATCGCGTCATAAATCGGCCTGACAGGATTCCTCCGATAACAGTCCGATATAGATTTAAGTAGAATGCTAGTGGAAAGGTAGGGTTTTATAAAAAAAAAATCCGGACTCACGTCTGTACCAAAAAATAATATGGGGTACCCAGGAAAGATCACAATCACGGAACGTGGCCCTCCCAAGTCACTGAATACGGGTTGGATTCACAAGCACTTCAACGAAAACTATTACGAAAATACGCCTATTCAAATATATTGAACATTTTACAACCCAAAAAGGAAAAAATTCAGATAAAAAATTCTGATATTTTTTCATATCCCTGCTCAAAACATAGATTGTGGGTACTCGTTAGAACCGCCTCGACGAGGCGGTTCTAACGAGTATTCACAATCTCTGTTTTTAGCAAAATAAGAAAAATAATGTATACCCTGTAAACCCCAGTTTTACTATATAAAAGTGGGGTTTAAGGGGGTCAATTTATATATGCGTGTTTTCGTGATGAGAGGGAACAAACGAAGAGGAACTGGAAAAGAAATACGGTCTGTAGATACACGCACGCACGCGTGTTGTGTAGGGCTCTGGGGTTTAACTTAACCCTTGTCATGCTGAATAAATTAAGATGTCACGCCCACTTCTAATTTACAGCCAATCAGATTACTTGATCCAGGTTTTTGATGCAAGTTCACATATTAAATGACAAACTGTGTAGATCAGAGCTAGATCAGAAGCCAACTGGTCTGGATTTACACTGTTTACAAAGGCAAGGTATATCCGGGTTCAGCAGGACAAGGGTAAAGTTTATGAAAGCTCGAAGCTCGCCTATGGCGTATTATTGGGAACCTGTGATGTATCCTGGCATAGCGGTGATGTATCATAGCATAGCGGCTCCTATTCCATCGCTATCTCTGAGTTTGTATGATGATGACGTTAATCGTATCGCCTCCAAAGTGAAGCAGAGACTCAGACAATGATCGAAGCTATGGTATCGCTTAAAGTTGCTGAAGAGATAGCTCCACTTAAAGAGGAGATAACTGAATTGCGTAAGTTCAGAAGGGAGACTATTAATGAGGTCGTTGCTTTGAAAGCCCGTGTTGATGACCAAGAACAGTACTCCCGCAGAATGTGTGGAAGAGTAGCTGGCATGCAGGAATCAGGCGATGAGGACCCAAACGGTTTGATCATGGATTTCGCTACACAGATGTCCGTCAGTTTGACAGCGGAGGGCATAGATAGAGCTCACCGTGTCGGTAAACCACGATCCGGTCCTAATCAACGGGGCCGAGAACTGATCGTGAATTTTACTAATTATTCAGCTAGGTTAAATTTCATCAAAGGAAGAAAACAGCTAAAAGAATCTGGAGCTAATATCTTCGACTGCTACAAAAAAAAAAAAAAAAAAAAAACAAACAAAAAAAAAAAAAAAAAAAAACAAAAAAAAAAAAAAAACAAACTATATTTTATGAATGCAGACAGCTAGCAAAAGTGATTAGTAAGACTTATTCTATGGATGGCAATTTTTATATTGTGGATAACAATAACATAAAGAGTCGAATTCGCAGTACTTCTGAACTCTCTACTTATAAGTCCCAAATCAAGCCAAAGTCGCAGTCATAAAAACTATACAGTAAAATAAAATTCGTATGCTCGAAATAACGTATCGAACTGTCAACTTCAAGGGGCATGTGACCTTAAAAATAATATTATAATAATTACAGCAGTAGAAAAGGTCAGCGAATGGTAGGACGACTGCGTGATAATCGACCTTATGGCAGCTGAGTGTGCGTTGACCCAGACCGGCGTGTAAACATATTTACGGTCGGTATGTGCCAGTGCAACCCACTGATCGGTATACTTATGGCCCGAGATCACTTAGACGAACAGCGCTTATGAGTTCGGACAACACTGATGCGTTGTTCGTGTCCTCTGTCTCGGTGGTCAGGGAGGTCCTTATCGGATGGCAATGCCCATTTTTCGCTTACCCATACACTGACACATGTACTACGGTTATCGAACAGTATGCACACGTTGCACGGATTACTACAGTGCGATGAACCGTTAACTTTCAATAGCATGTTTACCTATCTGAAGTCATCATGATCAATACGTCTTGGTGAAACACTGAATGAAGGTGCAATGTAAAATGGGTACGTCATGGTCAGTAGGCATTCACTAACCTATAATCTTACTACTATTACTACTACTATTCGATTTATGAATGGTGGCTACTCACTTAGGAAGAAACTTTTCATACGGCAAGAGATTCTACGGAGCAGAGACTTGATGTCTTGCCGTTTGATTCCTGAATATTCGGACAATGTATCTCCATACCATGTAACTCCCAAGCTTTGAACAGACCATCTGATCTGCTGATGATTCTAGCGATTTCTGGACGTGTGGCAAGCAGTGTGGACCTTGAACAGATGTCATGTGTGGTGCCTGATAGGGGTCTGAACTGCTTGCGTAGGTCTGCTTGTCCGAATGCTTGTAGTTAGCCCGGTAGATCAAGCATGCTGTTAGTGATTAATCGTCAGGGCCCAGTTGTTCAAAGCGTCGTTAGCTTAACGAGCTCGTTAAGGGTCATTTCGTTAACTGTTTTAGCGGATTCAAGACACAATATTCTGATATTTTTGCTGATAAAATGTGAGTAACTAAAGCTACTCACATTTTTTCAGCAAAAAAATTCAACATATTTGCGTATCACTTGGTGTAAATTTTAACGTTTCGTTAACTAACGACATCGTTAGTTTTGAACAACTGGGCCATGGCGTCAGGTCTTCGATCCCCACTTTATGATTTATCTAGCAAGTGCTAGACATTATGGCAGATAGTGAGTGTAGACTATGAGACAGATCTGATCTGGGACTGGGTTTGCCTGTCCGAATACTCGTCGTAAACCTGGACTCACGGTGTATGATCGTTCCGCTTCCTTCCTCTTTTGATCCGCGTTGCAGACATCCTTCGCGATCAGCACCGCTTCCTTCTGATGTAAAATGATGGAGAAGATTTCGGTAAGTGAAGTTTGTTTGCCTTTATTTTTTTCGCACATATTTACAGGACTGGTTTCTGTGCCTGCGGAACTTTAAAGTGATTTTTCTTCAACTCAGAATGCATTTGATGTATCTCATTGTAGTGGTTACGCCACAACATTACGAATTCGAGGGTTTGTGATTGCAGTTTTCATCATTCGTTGTTGTTTGTCAGCTCAGAATTAAGACCCTGGGGCGTACATATAGCATCGAAAAGCTTGTGTGGGAAGTTTTCATTTGCTTTTACCAGTTCTAGGTATTTGGAAATGATGACAGACACTGATCTTTATAAAAGAGACAAATTTAGCGAGTTGTGACAGGAACCGCTTCCTGCGTGATCCAGACTCCACTTCCTTCAAATCTTAAAGTCTATTCGCTCCGCCTCTGTTTCGTACTTTACATTACGATATCCTACGTTGTCACAGTGCTGAAAACAGCCTGTCACATTACAGATTGATTCATTTTCATATCTTAGATGGACTCTGCCTACTCTGCTCACGTTTTTTTTTTTTTTTTTTTTAATTCAATAGCATGGATATTTATCAGAAATTTAGAAAGGATTTGCTGACGCACTCTAAGTGGAGTTGGTGTAAGAGAAAAAAAAAAATCTTCGTAATTTGAGCGTCTTAAATAAATCATCCAGCCACAGATGTCTCGATAATACTTACATTTAATCGTTTATAAAACCATTATTAGACGCTATATGCCCTTTTGAAATGACTACTTGTATAAGGTCTTCTATTTGGAGTATCGCTTGAGTAAGGGTAGGTGTCTTCTCAAGACCACACCAGACCGCTGGAATGGCTACGTGTCTCGGTCAAAAATCATTCAAAAGGAAAACAAAATCGCCCGTAACATCGATATTTAGTGCCCTATCGGTCCGTTTCAGAGAATTTTAAGCACTATGACGACGCTGTTAATCAGTTCCGTAACGTCATTACATAAACATCGAATGACACAGACAGACAGACAGACAGACAGACAACACATTTATTCTCTTCAGTCATGTACATGACATATAAGGAATAACATTAAATAACATGGTGGGTGAGGTGGCAGTATGATAATGGAAACTATTCCTGTTGGTATCACGATAAACTCTATATATACGGAGCGAGGGAGAATATGCGGTTCATTATTATTAACATGATAGCATATTCAGTTTCATTACAGACCTATACGTGACACCATCGACATCGATATAATATCCACAAAAATACATACTTATCTAAGAAATGTATGCATTCATCCTAATATGCACTATTAATACGTTCATTGCAGTAGGAGTGATCATTAGTGTAAACAAAGCAGGTCAGTTGTAATTACTCAAGCATATACAGTGCGTGCGCTAGGTTATTAGGATGGCTAGGAGAATTTGTATGCAATGTAGCATATTTTCAGCCTTTTTTGCGCGTTGGAATCGAAATAGCTCAACTCCAAAAGTAAACTACTGAGTAATGAATCACAGTTTGTCGGTCAGTTGTAAGTAGATGTATTACTCGTATTACTCGCGCTCTGTGCTCGTGATATGATCTACTTCACAACTGATCGCCAAACCGTGATTTATTACTCAACAAATCACTGTCAGAGCGACAGAGTTTCTTAATACGATAACGTTGTCGGCATGCGTAACCCAATTTACGACGCACAGTGCGTCGTTACATTGCACCTTACGTGTAACTACATGTATATCTGAAATGCTCCAAATAGAAATTTGCCGGATGCATTCTGCATTACATATTTGATACACGAGTATGACAAAAAAGTTACATGTATACTGCGTGACACAGTTTTCCGTAGCGCTCATTTTATGCCGTTTTTATGTCATTTCTTAATCCAAACTAACTGTGAGATTCTCCAGACAGAAACATTCAGATCAGTCCCGACCTGCATATCTGCTTACCATAGGGAGAACCTTTGGAGCGTAAGTCACCCACAATTCACAACCACAGTGTCTAAGTGTGCCACCTAAACCAAGACTTTGCGTTTGATAGAAAAAGTAAATGGGCAATTTTATATAGCCCTAGAAATATGTTAAAAAAAAAACTGATACTTATTGCATTACGTGAACACGTCCATACAGTAAGCATCCCTGTGAACCCCGCTTTATATAGAGAAAAGTGGGGTTTACAGGGGTATACCTTAGCTGTCTTATTTATGATTCTTACATTGATTTTTGTGGCTAATCAGAACCGCCTCATTGAGGCGGTTCTAACGAACCCAGAAAAAAAAATATATATTGCGCAAAAATTAGAAAAATATCACATTTTTATCTGAAAAAATCCAAATTTTCAAATGGACAATGTTTTCTCAGCTACTCTCATTGCACGAAATGCAACAGAACGAACTTAGAGACGCCCCCGCGGGTCGCATGTTGAAAGTGAGAAAAACCCATGAAGCTGAAGGATATGGTGCCCGTGGATCTTGGCGGATTAAAAGGATGAAGGATATGGTGTTTCATGTTGCGAAGGATATGGTGCCATTTTTTGACTTCAGCAGGAAGGATGCGGATCTGACCTGATTTTCAAAAATCGTGATATTTTCTATTTCACGGCACCAGGCGTATCCTTATTGATACAGAATGCTTTGGAGGATTTGCTCTTGTATTAAAATGTGTCACTGTTTCATATGAAGTAATAGTTTGTTCAAAAAGCCGTTTCAAAGCTTCATTTTCAATGCTTCGGAATGTTCCCTCCCGAATATGTATCAAAAGTTTTACAGAAGTCATATCACTTTCGAATCAGCTTGATGCAGAAATTCAAACATTTGGCTATTCATCGTTCCGTCATCTGGTAGAAAGCCTTACTTACCTTTTAATCTCACTGTTGTTGTCCATTTTATGCGGATTTTGGGGTGTTGGTTCCATATTTCGATCCACGAGGAAGCGGTGCTGATCGCGAAGGATATGTACAACGCGGATCAAACGAGGAAGGAAGCGGAACGATCATACACCGTGGGACTGCGTTCGGAGGTGTAAGCTGATAGCAAATTGTCTTGCCTGGATCCCTGTATGTAATGGCGAGCGCAAATATATGCAGGGACTTGGAGCATAAGGAAACATCGCTTCTGAACGAGGCCCCGGTAAATTGAGCTTACCAGTTCGTATTTTGCAAGGTTACCTCAAGATAACGTATCTAGTGAGTGATGGACATGTGGAATGCGGTGCAGACTTTGAGCGGATGCAGCACACGATGGCTGATCTCGGTCTGCGCTGTATGCGCTGGTTTATTTGTCCGAAAGTTTGGTATGAACCGGATATTTAACTTCACAGTGACGCGAACAACGACAGTCAGACGAATGATAAACAGTACATACCTCGATCGGACGTCGCGAGTGGCATCTGACCGGGGTCTGGGCTGATTTCGTGGATATAAGTATCCGAGTCGAGTGCTAAGTCTTAACCCGACAGATCAGACTTACTATCCATGCTTGCTTGTTAATTTTTTGGTCTGTCTTATTCACAATGAAATCACTGACATGTAGTGTGACAGATAGTGCTGACTTTGAACAGACGTCGACTGCGGGGTCTGACCTGGGTCTAGGCTGAGCGAGTCTTACTTCCAAATGCTTGGTGCTAACCCGGTAGATCAAATTTACTTTTCGTGTTTTTGTTAGGTCTCTAGTATACTTTTTATTTTTGCTTATGTGTTTTTCGAGTGTCGGGCTTGGGATACACGGTGTAGTCCTGGTACACTCATCGCACGTGGTGTCTGGTCAAAGTCTGGACTGACAGCGCAGTCTGACAACAGTCTGAATAATTGGTGGTGAACCCTGAAGAAGAAACTTGCCATTCGAATGACCTGCCAGGTCTTTGGTCAACTATTATTACCGAATGTTATTAGTGATTGCTTAACGCATTGTAATTGGTGTATGCCCTGAGTAGACATCGCATGTTTTGGGTATTTCATGGTACCTGCTAATTTTGCCAGCAATCGCAATACGTTAGTAAGCGGTGTAAACCCTGGGCAGACATCGAGTGCTTAGTTCAACGTTTATTACCTGCTTAAACTCTAGTGATTGCTTAACTAGTGGTAAACAGAGCAGACCCTGAGAAGACATCGCAAGGGTGCCTGTCCGAATGCTTAGTAGTAACCAGGAAGATTAAAATTAGTGTTTTTGCTAGCTTGTCAGACTGTCGATCCTTTTTAGTTGTTACAAGTTGATGTGTTCAACGAGTGCTGGACGTGTCGTAAACCGTGTAGACCTAGAACAGGCGTCGCGTGCGATGTCTGATCTGGGTCTGAACTGTTTGCGCGGTCTGTCTGACTGAATGCTTGGTGTGGTCTCGGCGAACCAAACGGTGTGGACCCTGAATGGACGTCGCATGAGGCGATGGCCCTGTGGGCTGCGTGTGACGATGTTTTTGGAGAGTGTGCGACGCACGGTGTGGACCCTGAGTGGGCATTGCCCTCTGTCGTTGCTGCTACCGGCGTGTGGCGGATTGTGTGGACCCTGAGTTGACGTCGCGTGCGGTCTCTGGTCTGGGTCTTGATCTGGATTGTTTGAACGGGTTTGTTTGTCCAAATGCTCGGTATGGTTAATATTGATCAAATAATTTACTTCTTGGTTTGCCTATCAGGTCTTGGGTCTACTTCTGTAAGTACTGAAGTGCCTGGTGAATGCATTTTGTCTGAATTGGGTCTGGACTGTTTGCGGGAATCTATTTGTCCTAATCTTTGGAGTGAACCTTAATGCTTACACGTCAGATCTTCGGCCCACTTTTATTGTGTGCTGATGTGTCTGACAGGACAGACAGAAGGACCCTGAGCAGATGTCGCGTGCGGTGTCTGGCTCTGGACTGTCTGTGCGGGTCTATTTGTCCTGATGCTTGGAGTGAATCCTATAAATTAGCCATACTTCTTTCTTTTTGGATCTTTTGTCCGCTTTTCTTACATGCTGATGTATCTAATGAATGTTGGATGTGTGGCAGATGGCATAGACCCTGACCAGACGTCGGGTGCTGGACTACTTGAGCGCATCTATCCATGCGAATGATTCTTGGGAGTTCTTGGCGAGTGACAAACAGTGAAGGTCCCGAACAGACGTCGCATATGACGTCTGATCCGGGCCTGGATTGTTTGCGCAGATTTGTCTGTTCGATACATATGTATTTTCTAAGTTTGTACAAAATGTATATACTTATGTTTATATTTCCATAACTAATCATATGTACACTATTGTCTGTCTCCTCTACTACAACCCTTCATATTTACTGCTGCTACACCTAAGTACTAGTGTATCTAATTGACTCCTCCGTCAGAAGGCTATAACCACGCTCCTGCGTAAATCCTTAGACAAAACAATATCGTGATACCTGTATTTGTCAATGAAAAAGTACATAGGTAATATTGTTTGTCTAAGCAATAACATTAACCGTTAACAGGTAAGCTGTTTTGGTTGGTCAGATTTTGGTGTCATTTACTGGTCAGGTGATTTCACGGAGGACTCAATTGACTTCTTTCCTGTCTACACGCTTATCTTTATATCGCTATACCTTCTGTTATTTCTACATCCATTACAGACAATGCTCAAGTACATTATTATTATATTTTTTTTAACGATTTACTTCCAAAATACAATATCGACCGAGTGATTAGCATAGACTGTGTAACTGTATATATCCATTTACTCGGATGTCTCGATTGCTGCAGCGTATGACCAGTCGTTCAGCATAACTAGAAGGTTGCTCTTCAAATAAATTTTATATGTAGCTATAATGATCTGACACGGTAGCGATCGTCTTTAAGGATAAAACATCCTAAGCACATTCTTTCGTTTTTGTCCATTGGCTGCAGCAATGGACATACACAGTGTCCTTTGATTTTTAATGAATTTTCAGCACTGTTAAAATTGACAAATGAACTTATGAACTGTCAGTTCCAGTAACTGATGAAGCATAACAACTAAATTCCACAGAATTCAATAACTTTTGTGTATAAAATAAACAAATTCTCTTTACTACATTTCTATTACCTGTTTTTCTGTCTGTTTTCTTACAATCTTTGTACTATATACTTCAGGGGACCTTCTTTTGGCTTATATCCGACTGAACCGATTCGTGATCTTCAAAGTGTTTTACGCCTTGGTAGACAATATTTCGTAATGACTGTAGATATAAACACTTACAGATCGCGAATCGGAATACATTACAGTCTCGCACTGAGGCTTAAGGGTATCAAATATTTTACAAACTTTGAATTTTTGTTATTCGTAGGGACGTTTCTCTTCAGATCTGGCGATATAGAACTCAGTCCTGGTCCAAACAGCAATAGCAGTGGTAACTTGAACAGCAGTAACACTTCAACTAGTGATTTAGAGAATGACAGCCTATCCGACATCTCATCTACTTTATTTCAGAAATAATTTTCTCTTGTACACTACAACGTCCAAAGCCTTTTACAAAAAGTAGACTTAGTCGAATTAGAACTTAACAATTTTGACGTGATTTCTTTGACCGAAACTTGGCTACACCAATATAATCTAGATTCTGATATCAAGTTTCAAGGCTACAAATCACCGTTTCGTCATGATAGACAAGGGATGCGCATGGTGGAGTAGCTTGTTAAGGAAACGTTTTATTCTCGACGAAGGGATGATCTTGAATTACGTAACGTTGAATGTGTTTGGTTTGAAATTCTAATAAAAAACAAACCTGTACTTATAGGGACATTCTACAGACCACCCAACTCTAACGCATCAGTCCTTTCTGACATTGAAACGTCTATAGATCTTGCACACGATACTGGTATCAAAGACATTATTAGTACTGGTGATTTTAATCTTGATCTATTAAGTAGTTGCGGTCATGGTACCAAAGCCGTAATCCAAACTCATAAATCCATAAACGAATGACGAATCAGAATTTTCAGACCAACAGACATGGACCCCAGAACAATTAAAGGGTGTAATCAGGCGTCCGCGGATAGTAAGCATTACTTGGCAAGCAAGCTTCGCCCACCATGCTCATAGGCCTGAACGAAGGAAATATCGGTAGAAACGTATGTCCGGGATTTGGGAAGTCTACTTATGGCGCGTCACTGGCAAAAACATCAGAAACAATTCTGGAAACTGTCACATTGTAGGGATTGACTAGATCATGATGTCTTCCATAGAACTTCTTAAGTGTTGGTACCAGTTTGGTTTTTTTGATACCCCTGGCTCAACAACTTTGTAGTGAGCACTTTCCCACTCTCCATGAAGTCCTGATAATTTGAACAGGTTCAGGCATAACGGATTAACTGTGAAACGTAAACGCCGTATGCTGGTGCAGAAGGGATATTACTGCTCAGGAATGGAAAGTTAACAATGGGAAAATTGAAGTCATCCGGTTTGTCGTAAAGCCTAGTAGTAAGCTTTCCATTGTCAATGTAGAGATAACAATCCAAGTATGAGGAGGAGGCTGCAGTCTCCGTTGTTTCCTTTATTTTTAAGTTCACGTGGATAGATGAATTCTAAATACTCTGCAATTTTTTTGTTTTTCAGAGACAATACATCATCTATATATCTGTAGGTGAAATTGAATTGTTGTGCGAAGTGTTTCTTGCCTGCTTGGAGGAGACTTTCAAATCATATAATTTCGCTAGCCGAGAAACACATACCAAACAAATACATAACAGTTAGAAATGCAGAACCTATGTGGTTAAACAGTCAGCTACGCAGAATGATCAGAAAACGTAAACGTCTCTTCAAGAAAGCTAAACGAACAAAACTATCGCAAGACATGAATCTCTACAAACAATACAAACGAAGTTACAAAACTAATTCGCAAGTCAAAGAAATCTCACATCGACGATATAACAAACAAATTAAAAACACAAAAACCTAGCAGTAACGACTGGTGGAAATATTTGAAACCATTTATTAAATCATCAAGCAGTTCAGGCATTCCAACGCTTTTAAAGGACGACATAATTTACTCCAATGACATAGAAAAGGCTAATATTCTAAATGACCACTTTATAGGACAGACAAATCTTCAAGATAATAATAAGGAACTTCTAAAATTGAATATCTGTGATAATACACCCTCAATCCACGGTATCAAATTAAACCCTAATGAAGTCAAAGATATACTGCTGAATCTCCAGCTAGGAAAGTCTTCCGGACCCGATGGAATAAATAACAGAATACTTAAAGAGCTCTCTTCTGAACTGGCCAACCCATTATGTTCCCTGTTCAGTTCATCTCTGTCTTCAGGTTCCTTTCCTTCTTGCTGGAAAGAAGCTAACGTGACTCCGATCTTTAAAAAAAATGATACACATCAAATGTTTCGCATTACAGACCAATATCTCTTTTGAATACTATAGGAAAGGTCATGGAAAAACTTGTGCACAAACATGTATTCAACTTCTTTCTTTCTAACAATACAATTTCCAGTTTTCAATCAGGCTTCGTTACGGGCGATTCAACTGTAAATCAGCTTGTAAACATGTATAATACTTTCTGTAAGGCATTAGACGAAGGTAAAGAGGTGAGGGCGGTCTTTCTTGACATTAGCAAAGCTCTTGATAGAGTTTGGCATCGGGGACTTCTTCAGAAACTAAATTATGTGGGTATCAGAGGACGTTTATTGGACTGGTTCTCCGATTACCTTACAAACCGAAGACAAAGAGTTGTTATTCCTGGTTCTTGTTCTGATTGGTCTTATCTAAAAGCCGGTGTACCACAAGATTCGATACTTGGTCCTCTGCTATTTTTTATATTTATAAATGACATCGTTAATGACATTAATTCGAATATCAGACTGTTTGCTGATGACACTAGTCTATACATTATTGTCGATACTCCGCAAAATACCGCATCTGTTATGAATAACGACCTTTCGAAAATTAATATTTGGGCAACGAATTAGCTTGTCACTTTCAACCCTGCTAAATCTGAATCTCTCTTAATTACAAGAAGACGTATTAATCTGACATCCTCAACCGATCCTAAATAACCAACCGATCGAAAACGTTACCTCCCATAAACATCTCGGTTTAGTTTTGTCAAATGATGGAACCTGGCATAATCATATCGAGCTTATCACATACAAAGCTTGGTCAAGAATAAATATAATGCGAAAACTCAAATTCCAGTTTGATCGCAAGACTTTGGAGATTATTTATTTTACATTTATACGACCCATACTGGAATACGCAGATGTTGTATGGGATAATTGCACTCAGTTTGATCAAACTGAGATTGAGAAGGTGCAATTGGAAGCCGGTAGAATAGTATCTGGAACAACTAAGTTAGTCTCTCTTGCTTCACTGTATAATGAATTGGGATGGGAGAGCTTAGCTCTCGACGAAGAAAACATAAACTTGTTATTTTTTACAAAATGATTAACAGACTTACACCAAATTATTTGACACAGCTAGTTCCTGATCAAGCTTCTTCATACAATCTAAGACTGTATGAATTTGCAAAACATCCATGCTGGCACTCAACTATATTACAAATCCTTTCTACCTTCAGTAGTCAGAGACTGGAATGCTCTACCTGTTTTATCAAGAACCCCCCAGCCGGCCCCCCACCCCCACAGTAGAATCTTTTAAAAGATCACTGAGTACCAATTCACGTGAAACACCATCCTATTTCTATGTCGGTGACAGACTAGGTCAAATACATCATGCAAGACTTCGAACTAACTGTAGCTCTCTAAACTATTATTTATACCATAAAAATATCATTGAAGACCCGAGATGCACGTGTGGACTACCCGAGACCAACAAACATTTTCTGTTAGAATGCCGAAAATATAACGCTATAAGAATGGATATGTTGCATGAAGTATCGCAGTTCTGCCAACCAACATTACATACCCTATTGTTCGGGAACATGGCTTTAGCAGATGAAGCGAATGAATCAATTTTTAAATATGTGTTATTTCTGAATTTGGTAATGAACATGTTGTATGGTGTGGAGATTGGAACCTGGTCCTTAATAGTGATCTCGACACAGTAAACTATAAAAATATAAATAATCCAAGAGCCAGGAATACTGTTATAAATATTATAGATGAAAACGGATATGTTGATGTCTGAAGGGTTTTAAATGATACAAAAAAGAAATTTACGTGGAGAAGACTAATTCCAGATAGAAAACAAGCACGGTTAGATGTTCACATTAGTTCATGACAGTGATATAGTGCCTGGTTATCGAACTGACCATTCTGGTATTATTTTGAAAATCAAAATACAGGAAAATGAACGTGGAAGAGGATACTGGAAATTTAATAATTCACTATTAAAAGACACAAATTATGTAAGAACAGTTAAAACTGTAATTGACGATACAATAAATTTATATAAAATTATTATTAATAATAATAATAATCCTTATACTGTTCCCGATGATAATATCCAATTCACAATAAATGATCAATTATTTTTAGAGACATTACTTATTATAATTAGGGGGAAAACCATTAAATATAGTTCTATAAAGAAAAAGGAAAATATGCAAGAAGAAATTAAATTAGATAAAGAAATTTTGGAAATAGAGGAAAACATTAATAATAATACCTTAAATATTCACATAAATGACTTGAATAGTTTAGAAGAAAAAAAAAATAGATTATATGAGATAAGAAATAAAAAAAAAATGGAGGGAGTTTTATTACGATCAATGTGTAGATATGAAGATCTCGGGGGGAAAAGCCAACCAAATTTTTTTTTTAAATTTAGAAAGCAGGAATTTTACCAGTAAGGTTATATCTAAGTTAACAAATGGACAGGGGGAGGATTTAACAGATACTCCAGACATATTAAATTATCAGAAAAGTTATTATAGTACTTTATATTCAGAGACTATAAACATCGATGATACACCTATCTCTGAAGAAATTGGGAGAAATCCAAGAAAATTATCAGACAATGAATCTATAAAACTAGAGGGTGAAATTACATATGCAAAACTACTTACTGCTTTGAAAAAGATGAAAAAACTGTAAAAGCCCCGGAAATGATGGTTTTACTTCGGAATTCTTCAAATTTTTCTGGTCAGATGTAGGTGTTTTTATATTAAGATCTTTAAATTATGCTTATAGAACAGATTCTTTATCAGTTACACAAAAACAGGGTATTATAACCTGCATACCTAAACCAAATAAGTCAAGGCATTTTTTTTTTTTAAAACTGGAGACCAATTTCTCTCCTAAATGCCATTTATAAATTAGCTTCCTCAGTAATTGCAAATCGGACTAAATCAGTTTTAGATAGTATAGTTCACGAAGATCAGACAGGTTTTATTGCTGGTAGATATTTATTGGTGAAAATGTCCGATTAATATATGATATTTTATTTGAAACAAAACAACAAAATATACCAGGTTTATTACTTTCTATAGATTTTCAACAAGCATTCGACTCTGTTTCATGGAAATTTATTTCGAAGACTCTAGATTATTTTAATTTTGTTCCTCTATCAAGAAATGGATTAAACTTTTTCAAAATGGAGCAGAATCATGTATTCTGCAAAATGGTTTCTTGTCAGAGTTTTTTCTATTTACAAAGAGGGTGTAGACAGGGAGACCCTATCTCCCCCTACCTATTTATTCTCTGTGCAGAGGTGTTGAGCCTAATGATGAGAAAAGAAATTGCAATTAAAGGAATTGATATAAATGATAAAACCAGATGATACTCAGATATTTTTAAATGGGTCCGAAACTTCACTATTAGCAACTTTAGGTATTTTAAAAAAGTTTCACTTAATGCCAGGGCTGAAAATAAATGAGGATAAAACAAAGGCTCTCTGGATAGGTTCAATGTCAGGATCAGATTTGAGGTTATGTCATAACTATAATCTTGATTGGGAGCAGGGTCCAATTAAAATACTAGGTGTTATATTTACCCCTGAAGTTTTTAATATATGGGATTTTAACTCCTTAGAAGCAGTACGAAAAATGGAGAAAATACTACAATTGTGGTCAAAAAGAAAGCTGACTCTCCCAGGCAAGATCACAATCAAAATCTTTAGCATTTTCAAAATTTATTCATCTAATTACAGCTCTTCCAACCCGCCCCGCCCCCCCCCCCCCCCCCCACTCCCCCCCCCCCTCCCCGGAACAGTTTTTCAAACAGTTAGAGAAATTATTTTATAAGTTTTTTGTGGAACTCAGGGCCCGATAGGATAAGTCGTAATGTTATTATACAAGATGTTAAGGAGGAGGGTGGACTAAGGATGATAAAAATAAACAAATTTATTGAATCATTAAAAGTAACATGGTTGCGTAGAATTCAAATTAGTTCAAACGAATGTTCCTGGAACAGACTTTCCCATGTTGACTTTAGAAAACTTGTTATTTTTGGAGATGGTTATGCCAAGCTTTGTGCTTCAAATCTAAGTAATCCTTTTTGGATTGATGTGTTAAATAGTTGGAAAGCTTTTTTAAAATGCAACCCAGCAAGTCAAATTGAAGATGTTTCAAAATCACCAATATGGTTTAATTCAGAAATGCAACATGGTGGAAAATTCTTCATTAAAAATTGGTATGAGAAAGGAATAAGAAATATAGTTGATCTTGTTAATGAGAATGGGGTGTTTTATGATTTTAATCAGTTCAAAACCTTGTTTAATGTTCGAGGCACAATTTTAGATTTTCAAGGAGTAATAAATAGAATACCACAGGTCTGGAAGAATTTATTAAGCAATAATATTCAAACCTGTATTGATTTTTTTTTTTTTTTTTTATTTGGGTTTTACGGCCCTTTCAAGAATATTTCACTTATATCGAGCCGGTCGTTTATCAAAGGTGGGCGAAAACCGGAGAACCCGGAGAAAAACCACCTGACCATTCGTAAGCAGAACTTGGCTTTCCCACATGTGACCCGAGCGAGGCTCGAACCACAGCGGTGAGAAACCTAATGGATTAAGAGTCAACTCTCTTATCCACTAGGCTACGGGGGCCCGTACAAAACCTGTATTGATATGAAATATAATGTAATATGTTCAAAACATGTTAAACTTATTCTTTTAGATAAAAAAGGTTGTAAAAAAATTATGAAAGTTTTATTAAAAGCGAAAATGATTTACCAAATAGATTGCAACGAGATCTAGGGGATATTTCAAAGGAGGAAAAAAGTCAATATAATTCAGCCCTTAATGATATCAAAGAAGTTAAATTGAAAGATTTCCAGTACAAAATTAATAATAGAATTTTAACAACCAATTCATTTTTATACAAAATCAATAAAATAGACAGCAATAGATGTTCCTTCTGTGAACAGGCAATAGAATCAATTAAACATTTATTTGTAGACTGTCCTAAAGTAAAAGAGTTTTGGAACACATTAAAAACTGGCTACAGCTTAAACGGAATATAAATTTAAGTATTACTGATAAAAATATCATATTTGCTTGGCCACATGAATCATCCTTAATTAGTTATCTCATAATTAAAGCTAAATATTATATTTATAAAACAAAGTTTTTATCCAAACATTTGAGTATACAAGGATTTCAATCATTGTTGAAAAGAAAATTTAAAAATGAACAGTATATTGCAAGAATAAATAATAAGTATAATAAATTTCTGGGAAAATGGTCTCCCTTGGTCCACCCGCTTAACACAATGTGAGAAATGAGTTCCGTTTTTTTGTCTTTTTTTATATAATTAAAACAGTTCTGACACTCTATAGTATACAAAGTCTTAGATACCTTTAATTTATATTCATATGTAAAAGTTAAAAAAAAATATAACCCACCCAGGGCTACACACCTGCGAACTATGAAAGAAAACCACAGTACTAAATATAGCATGTGACATTAATATCTTCTTGGATAGATCTGCTCTTAATATATTATTGCAAAAAAGTTGTCACAAAATCATGAGAAACTATTATTTTTTGTTATATGATAATGTCTAAATGTACTTTGTAAAGACAAAAATTGTCACATATATGTTTGTGTATGTCTGTAAAAGAATAAATATGAAAAAAAAAAAAAAAAAATTAAAAAAAAAAAAAAAAAAAAAAAAAAAATAAATATGTACATAAGTTTATCCAAAGAAGCAAACGCTTTGAAATCTCCTCTTGAACTGTCCTACAAACTGACATATATCAATACGAATTTCCATAAAGCTAGTAACATAATATGTTGTCTGAATATTGTTTAGTTTTCTAATATAACAATACATTTGTAGTTTAAAATCGGTTTTAATCCATAAGTCTCAATGCTTGAAGTAAGATTTGATTTTTATTTATTTAAAGTAGGATCCCCACATCACTCTCTTTACTTCTCGCCTATATTACGTGATTGTGCCTGGAAAGTATTATTGTTTATAAGTCGTATTCTAATACGTCTCTATTATACATCCATTTCTCTCTAAGCTCTTAAACTGCACTCTCATTTCGCTTCTTTTCTTTCACCTTTCTTTCCCTTCGTTATTTATTTAGTTAGTTAGCTAGTTAACTATTTGTACATGCATGGTCACAACGTTTTGATTTGATGCTCAGGAACTGAGGGACACGACCTCACATAAGCTATATAGCTTTTTTCGAATCCCTTTTATATATTAACATACTCATGTAATATCTATGTAGATGTATTGATGTATAGAGAATATATGAAATAAAATATGGTTAAACCAAGCTCGCCTTCGATCCTCATACATCACCTTCGATCCTCCTACAGCTATACATATTTGTTCGGCTCGCTGCGGCTCATCAGCGGATCAATACAAAAACAAAAAACAAAAAACCCCAAAACATACATATTAACTTCAACAAAAAGTTGAAAACCTCAAGCTGCCTCCCACACTTCCCCGAGGGTGATTGGAATTCAACAGCTATAAAGGTAGTCCTATTCAAGTGCACGTACGCTTAAAGCCAGAACCCATATATGCCCTAAGGCATGTCCTGTAGCAGCCTAATGGAGTATGAAAAACGGAATGCAAGATCTATTATCCCTTGCTTTACTGTCATTTCAATTATTCATTTTTCTTCTCTCTTCAGAATTTAACGCTTAGTATTTATTTATTTACAAATGTATTTATTTATTTTCCTAGAAAACAGGATTCGACATTTCCTTGGTGCAAACAATTTACATGATATGTCAAATCCTATTTTCTGGAAAAATAAGAAAAAACAACAACAAATAATTCAAAATGTCGTCTGCTTTTTTACACCCCACCACACGATAGTGGCGGGGTATTATGGTTTCACGTTGGACGTCCGTGTGTCTGTCCGTCCGTTCGCATTCACGTCCGGCTACTTAGGGGGCAAAAAGTTTGGACATTTTGCCATTTAAGTAGTCATTTGTGAGTGCATATGGGATTTATTCCGTAGATTTGACATTTAAGTGGCAAAAATTTGCTCTTATGTGGCTTGCCGCTTAAGAGAATTTGCCACTTATGTAGTCATTATGCGAACGCCTAGCCACCTAAATGTCCATTTGTCAGAATGTCCGTCAGTCGTCCGTCCGTTTTTCGTTTCCGGATGCTAACTTGAGTAAACATCAATGGATTTTCACCAAACTTGGTATGTGCATTGATATTGCGGAAATCTGGTTTGGGTTTGCTAATGGGCAAATTTCGTCAAATTTTGACGGAGTTGTTTGCCCGAGACACGCCCTTATTTTCGTTTTCCTGATGATAACTTGTGTAAATGTCAAGGGATTTTAACTAAACTTAGTACATGCATTGATATGAAGAAGATCTGGTTTGGGATTGCTTAGGGGCAAATGTTTTACAGAGTTATCTGCCCGCGACACGAAAATAGAGGGTATAGACTAGCTCCTAGACCTTGATGTCATGTTTTATCACTACTAACTATAAGCTGATTCAAATTTGTGTAGGACATCTAATATAGCCAGTCTCTAGTAGTTGGTCTCTGACATCAATATCTCCAAGATTAGTTGCTGCTATCAAAGAGGTGAGGCAAGCAGTAAGTAGTAGATGGCCCTTAGTTCATTAAGTAAATTAATAATTATAATTGATTGATGAAAATAATATTGATATCCGACTAGTAGCTAGTCTATAGCGGGTATTATATTCTTTATTTATTTATAACGTTTTTATTTATTTATTTATTTTTATCTACCACGCTAAGCGTTAAATATTATTTACATTCGACTGTCCATGTCTAAAGATTATAAAGCTATCCCAGCTAGCATTCTACATAAATCTATATCGGGCCTTTATCGGCCCGACGAGAATCCTGTTGTGCGATAACGGTACAATATAGGTTTAGGTAGAATGCTAGTGGGGATATGTTTGCCCAGTTACTGTCTATGTCTAACAGTTAAGACATATTTTTTAAAGTTGCTCAGTTTTATCGCCCCTTTTATCAGTGATGGACCCTGTAGACTGCTAAGGCAGAGGTCATTCCAGGATGATTTCTGAAGTGGGGTCAATTTGATCAAATCACCGCACTTATTCTACATTAAATATTCGGACAGACAGGCCTGAGCAAACAGTGTAGACCCAGAGCATATGCCGCAGTATGACTTTTTTTTCAATCCACTGTTTGCCACTTACCCAGCCGCAGAGGACCCAGCAATTTTACACACATTCACATGTAGTATTATAAAATGGATTTGTTGAAGAAAAGTGTAAGGTAAAGAGTAAGAGGTGTTGATATTTAGGGTATCCCAAAATTTCTCAAATTTATCCAGAATGAACTCCACGAACCCTCTCTGAATCCGCCCCTGCATTGACCATGCTACTATTCAGGACTCATCAGCACTTGCCGTCGAACATAAAAAAAAAATTGTGACAGCTGGCGGGAAACAGCTGTTTGGTCACGTGACTCACGGCAGGTGTTAAATGAGAGATTTTAAAACAAACGATTTGTGTCTACTGATGATCTGTTGTATTGTTATAATATATCACACACATACAAATACTCACTACTTGCGAAACACACACGTGTGTGTGTGTGTGTGTGTTTGTGTGTGTGTGTGTGTGTGTGTGCGCGCGCGCGCACTCATGTGTGTGGTATATTTTAATAATAGTAGTAGATCATTGTCATACTAACATGGACTATTTTTATCCTCTCCATTCCCTGTCCACAGACACCCTAATGCCAACAAGCACCTACCCCCTCAGACCCTACCCCTGCCTGTCTCAACACACGCATACGCATGTGTCTGAGGCACGTGTCATAGTACCTGCTCGCAACACAAACGCTTTGTGTTTAATTAAAAGAAAAAAGTTGTTTCCTTTTTCATCACCATAGTACTTAAACTGTCTATACGTTTCGTGCATTGAAAGTATTAATTAAAGAGAAACAAAATAAATCAAATTTAATTAAAATACATGTCAAAATGCTGACTATTCAATTCTTTGTTAAAACATAGAACATTGCGACGATATGACGTTTGGTACCAAATTGTATGCCTTGACCTCTTGACACAGGTACGTTTCAAGAATTGAACCAATCAGATCGCGCGCCTATGCATAATTCTGTACCACGTGGTACCGCGCGCCTGTCAAACTAGCGAGGCGAAATGCCAAGTGCGACCTCGTGGTGTAAACGTTCGGTGAATGACAAAGGAGTCTGTTAGACAAATTTAACAAATCCTGGATTTTTTGTGGAACGACAGTGATATAATTTCTTGCTAGAAGTCCTGTTAGTACTGTAAGCTAACGATGAGACCTAAACGAGGTAAGTTTTTCCTTATCATACATTGTAAAAATGGATTATTAGAAAGAGCACTTGTTGATTTTGGCGGTAGGACCACGTGCTCGAAGTTTCGAAAATCAATAGAAAGAGTTTTCGATGAAACATTGATGTATGTGCTTAAAATGTCAAACTGTATGTTTAATACTTTATTATACTCTCGATGACAAAGTTTTCTGGAGCTGTTAAATTGGCTGATCAACAGTTTATATCGTGTAAACTTTTGACAGTTTTGACAGCAGCCATTTTGCTTTGTTGATTTCGCCGGATGTCAAAACAAACAAAACATTTTGCCCGTCAAGACTGGATTGATCGCTACAGTGGTGAATATTTTCGTGCGTTAACTATTTTCATTCTGATTTTTATATTAACCTGAATATAATGACTATTTTATTGTCATGGTACGCCACAATGACCTACTTAATTTGACATTTGCTTTGTCAAAGTGAAGGTATTTCCCGCGCTTTGTTATTCTATTTTTAGCATCTTTGTTTCCATTTTTCAGTCCGTGAAATGGAAAGACCTTGGGATGTCCCATATGATTCCAACGAAGGACAGTACGACGGCCCAGACTCTAAGAAAAGAAGGGGGAATCTTGCAAAAGAAAGTGTGAGAATCCTTAAAAATTGGTTGTATGACCATAGATATAATGCCTATCCCACAGATCAGGAGAAGGTTTACCTGTCAAATGCAGCAAATTTGACAGTTCTTCAGGTGTGTAACTGGTTCATAAATGCAAGACGCAGAATTTTACCAGAAATGATTAGGAAGGATGGACATGATCCTGTTCAGTATACAATTACGCGCAAACATAAGCAGTCATTATTAGATCGTTTTGATGAGAGGATGTTGAAGACTGATCCTTTGTGTCAATATGTGCCTTACAAACTTGATAAATTTGGTTCTTTTGATCCAAGTGCAAACTCTGCAAGAATAGAATCGCCAACTGGTGACACGGATGGTTATGTATCGGACTGTGAAGCCTCATCCAGTGACAATTGCTCAGAAACTGATTCAGCTGAATCTGACACTACCACACAGTATGCGACACAAATCAGCCTAAGCCATTTATATAATCATCCAAGGCCTACAGTTCACATTCAAGAATCTAACAGCGGTTCACAGTCAGATGGGTTAAGTGTTTCCTCAGCTAGCAATTCACCTCCACACTCACCCCCTGTTCTTGTGCTCAAAGCTCAGGATGAAGATAGATTCAAACCATTCTTCATGTTAGTTGATGTTGCTATGAATGAACTAGAAAAGCAGAAGGAAAGTGAATCAAATTAATTTCTACTTCCATCATCCACAGACTAAGATTTTTATGACATTAGCATTTATTCAGTTATTGACAGATAAAATTTTTACAAGTTAAGGATTCATGGGTTCTTGACTGAGACTGTCCAGAAGTTGGTATTTATCGAGTATTAATTCATAATAAACAATGTCCTTGTTATTGCAACTCGATACTTAAGATTGTGTTGTCATTTCTTCATTCACTACCACAAATGTGTTCAAATTTCGCCACCATATGCAACAGCCTAATAATGTCTTAGACCTTGATAGATTACTAGAAGAACCAATGTATATCAAATAAACTGAAAAGGATATGTCAAAATGCACGACCTAAACCAAAAGACTTGAAATGTTCCGCTGTATACGGTAGTTTATCAGTATAATGGGGTTACTTTCAGAGGGATGATACTGGCATAATCAGGAACCTTTCTCTCATCTATCCCATTTTGCAAGGGCTTCGTAGTGCAGTCGGTAGTCTGTCTGACTGTGGATCCAGGGATGACAAATTTGAATCCCATGATCATGTAACTTTCATGGAGATTGATCATGAAGTCATATCTGTGATTATTTATTGATCATGAAGTCCTATCTGTGGTTATTTAAGAAGGGCAGTTGTCGGTTACTGGTGAAAGAATGTGCACAACTACTGGTTAACCACTAAGAGGATGGAGTCTGCATAGGACTCAGTGAGTATGCTTACTTTCTGGCTCAACACGACCTAAATGTGTTGACTGGACTGTAGAACTCTTAACTCAAACAAATCAGATTTTTCCCATTTTTCTCTCTCCATCTCCCAGGTCCCAAATTGACCTCGGCTGTCAGAAGCATGGGTAATTGTATTGGACCTTTCAGTTCTTGACTGACAGTTTGTTTGAAAAATAAAAAATGTATGCACGTATGCATGCATAAATTTATCTGTACTAAAGAATTGTCTTTTGGTAGAAGTTGTGTGTTTTGGTGTATTCAATTTAAGATGTAGTCTCCTAGTAACTGGACTATTCTTGCCTAATAAAATATTGATACCACAACCTGATAAATTAATCTGTTCAGAGCTCCAGTAAAGGATTTTGAAAAGGGAGGTGACTCCTGATGGAGGATATGGGCGTTTTTCTGTAGTATATTATTTTTTATCAACAGTGTTAAAATGTGGAATTTAGCCGACAAATTCCGTATCTTCCTTTGAATAACCGCTAGGAATCTATATTTAGGCTTTTTCCTAATAATGATAGATTCAAAGTACTCTTCATGAAATATAATTTCTTATTAAAAGGAATGTGTATTGGATTATTCTCCATTCAATACTGCTGAGTTTGCTTTAACTTAGAGTCCAAGGAAGAGATGAAAAGTCTAGCAGGGACAAAATTCTCACACACACTATACTAAAGTACTGTACATGTATTTCAGAGTGCTTGGAAGGAGTAGTTGGGGATAACTCTGGGATTTTTTTTTTTTTTTTTTTTTTCATAAGAAACAAACAAAAAAATATATGTTGAGCGGTACTCTTTAGAAGCAGCTCACTGAGGCCCTTCTAATGGGTACCCGCGACATGTTAATGGAGTAATAAGAAGAAAAACAATAGCCCAGAATTATTATCTAATTCTCTTCCTTAAGCCTATAGACATAATGGTATTTGTTTTGTAATGCATCTTTCTTCTCACTCCCCATGCCTGGAGCTCTCCTGTTTTACAGTAAGCTTTTACAGTAATCATTAACCCAAATTAAGTATGTTTGAAATAGAATTTCTCATATATTTTGACAGTGGTTTTTGCCATATTTGGTCTAGATGTGTTTAAAATATTTAAGGTAATATTTACTAAAAGTGTTGATTCTTTCAGCCATTTGTTTGATAATTTTTTAGGCCTAAAATAAAAAAAAGTGTGTTTTGCAGGTTATCCTACCATGTCTAATTTTTCACCACCGACCCTAAAGCTTTTTAAGGTTTCTTTGGGGATTTCCCTGTACGGCCATATTGTTTTCCTTTTATATTATTCCTCGTATAAATACTTAAGAATATTTTCCAACCTACCATTGCTATTTTAAAATTCCATAAAACCCGAAACACACATTTTTTTAATTGGCCATAGTGTTTGTCATGGATACCTGTCTTGTAATACTCTGTGGAATTGTATCTGTTAATCACAAATTACACATTTCATAGCTCCAAAAAGTGTCGATATTTTTCTTTATTCTCCACAAAAGCATATGTTGCTCGTAAAAAGCGTCTCACTGAGGTGCTTGTAATGAGTACCCAACTATATATGTTTCCATGGAGAAATAAGAAAAATACTATCTGGATATGAGTATGTGAAGAAATAAGTAACTTAGTTTGGTGGGTGTCCCTTTTCTAGCTATGCATTTTTGCACTAAAACTAAGTAGACCACAACACAAGAAAAGGGGTATGTGATATGCGAACAGCGAAGTCCCTGGCCAGCTTGCACAACATTGCAGCCAGGGCCCAGTTGTTCAAAGCATCGTTAGCTGAACAAGCTCGTTATTGGTCAAGGTAACTGTTCTAGTAAGTACAATATCTAATTTGCAGATATTTTTGTTGAAAAATGTGAGTTGCTCACATTTTGTCAGCAAAAATATTAGCATATTTGCTGATATTTTATGATCAAAGTTTGTTAATTAATGACATTGTTAGTTTTTTGAACAACTGGGCCCAGATCTTTACTATAATTACATTCCACAATACCTTCATATCATGTGAGCAACTGCAATAATGTTCCTGGAATACACTGAGCAGACTGGTTTGGGCTGTTAATAGCTCTAGATAAGAGAGAGTAGCAGGTGAATATATTTTTTTATTTCTGCTTGAAAACAAAATTTATATTGTGGTACTCGCTAGAAGCACCTCTCCGAGGCGCTTCTAATAAATACCCACAACATGTTTTTGTGTTGAAAAAAAGTGCCTTACAGTATAACATTTTGTTTTATTTTTTCCATGAAAACATGTTATGAGCACTTGTTAGAAGCACATCTCAGAGACACTTGAAAATGAGTTCCCACAATATAGTTTTTTCATAGACAAATAAGAAAAAATCTGATGGACACCCCACTCTTTTTTAGCTAGACCTATGCAGTCATTTTTCGCATGCTGGTACAGGGATGCAGACTAAGAATTTAGAGTCAGGCGCCCAGACTGACAGAAATCTTGATTTGAAGGCTCCATATTCCTCAAAAATAGACATTCTATTATCGAAGAAAGGTTAATAAATTGATATATGGTATTAATGCAATCATAAAATGTGGAACCTGACAGCCTGTAAAATTTCAGTTTTGTCTCTCGTTCTTGAAATGAAATAATTTTCTATCATGTCTCAGAAATGTTGCCAACATTAATTCAGAGGTTAGATAAAAAAAATCATAATTTTTGGTCCAGTTAAAAAACGAGAGACTAACTGAAATTTTACAGACTGTCAAATGCCACATTTTACAATTGTATAGTCTTTACGATCGTACAATACTATATATCTGTGTTTTTTTTTTTAAACATTTCTTGGATAAAAAAAATGTCTATTTTTTTTTTTTTTTTTGAGGAATATGGAGCCTTTAACATTAAGTTCATACGTGTTTTCACCAAATACTTAGGTGCCCAGCCCAAATTTTTTGCACTCTGGGCGTCTGGGCACCTGTTAATTTGTATTGTTGTGTTACCCAAGGTTTACAACCTTTGATCATGATTGGGTTATTCACTAAGAAGAATTGATGGCAAAGTAAACAGTTGGATTACAGATGCAAAGTTCAGTGTTAAAGTAGATCAGTATGCAGCTTTTGTTGATACAACAGAGGACTGCAGATAAGATCAGTCATAGCTCTAGTTAAGACGATATTTTCAATCCAAAAGTACTGATAGTTTACTTATTTCTCCACAAAAACATATGTTGTGGTACTCATTAGAAGCGCCTCACCAAGGCACTTCTAATGAGTACCCACAACACATGTTTTCGTCGAAAAATAAGAAAAATATTAACCTGATACCCACTCTTGTCTAGACCTATGGTCAATGTTATTGTTAGTAAAGTAGTGGTTTTGTTTCTGAGCTCATAGCACTTGACAAGGTACTTTTTTTAAACCAAAAAGTGTTGATACTTTTCTGATTTGTCTACAAAAGCATATGTTGTGGGTACTCATTTGAAGCGCCTTGTCATGGTGCTTTTATTGAGTGCCCACAACATACATGTATATTTTCATGGAGAAATATGAAAAAAATATTTACCTGACCTGACCCCTGTTATAAATCTAGAGTGGTGAGCTAAAGTGCATTTTTAATACATTGTCATATTGTCATAGTCACTGGAATCATCATGCAATGCAGTTCCAATGTATATCCACAACATGTTTTTATGCAACATCAACAAATATGGTGATATTCTTTTTATGAAGATCCTATTATCGGTGTGTTGTCTCCACAAAAGAATTTATACAGTAGTACCTACTCATTAAAAATTTGATCTTATCTAGAGCTCTGCTTGTGTAATGACATGGTAGCCCTTAATTTTAAAGAGTGGGTAGCCAGTATTATTATTATTCTCCATGAAAACCTATGTAACCTCATGGAGGCACTAATTTCATGGAGAAGCATAGCAACAGATAAGGCACTTTTTTCATCCGAAAAATGCTGATATCTTTCTTATTTCTCCACAAAAACATATGTTGTGGGTACTCATTAGAAGCGCCTCAACAAGGCGCTTCTAATAAGTACCCACAACATATGTTTTCGTGGAGAAATAAGAAAAATATTATGTGGATACCCACTCTTATCTGTAGCTATGGAGAAGTAAGAAAATCTCCATACTTTAACCCATTGACATCTGGAGACCCCTAAAAGGATATTTGGCAAACATTGCAGACCCAGATCAGATGCCCTAAAATGTGGCATCTGATCAGGGTCTCCACTGTTTGCAAATAGTTCAATCATTTTTCTTTAGGAATATCTAAATCAAATAGCCTGACATACCTAAAATCGATATTAGAATCTTCCAATATCTAGTGTGGGTGAGTTCATTCAGTCTACAGTGGGTTAAGATTTTAAAGGAAGAAAAACACCTTATCTGAAGCTGTGCTTATGATAGCATATGCCTACATTCCTACTACAGTTACTGAAACTTGAAATTGTGCTTCAAAACTTTGTAAGTGTTGTAAGAAAAAAATTGGATATCAGAATCTTGACATATATTGCGGTAAATGTCCTAAAATTTCGTACACCAAAGTTTCTGGCAAAGTACATACACGCAAACTGTGCAGACCCAGATCAGACTGCTTCTGAAGCAGTCAGAATTTACAGTTTGCTAAGTTTTTGAAACAACTGCATAAAATGCAAAATTTAAGCATAGGTTGAAATTTTAGGACATTTACCGTATAGCTGTTAGAGGGTGTCAGATAAATATATTCCTGATTTCTCAACAAAAGCAAAAAAAAACAAAACTCTATTGTTGGTACTCTTAGAAGCTCACTACGGCAGGCACCTCTTCTAATGACCACCCACAGCAGGCATATATGCACTGAGGCCTTTGTTTTATATGGCAGGACTCATAATATTGCTTGACACTGACATTGTCTTAATTGGCTTCAAGGCATTTTATAACTTAGAGCCAGTGTGATCTTAACTGTGGCAGATTATTGTTATAGTTATCTATTGGTATCAGTCATGATTATCGGTTATTTTTTAATACAGATATTATCAGGATTTAGTTGAAGTATAATAAACTTACAGGAAATATAAAACAAGGAAGTGATATTAAATCTTTCCTGTTACTTTGTAAGTTGAAAAAGTATAGTAGAGCTCCAGACAAGGTGCTTATTTTTCAACAAAAAAGTATTGATATTTTCTTATTTCTCCATGAAAATACGTGTTTTATTTATATTATTTTTTTTCTTAGCACCAAAACAACCTGTGGATGCACACTGGAATTGCTTTAGTGAGTTAATTCCAGTGAGTACTGCCAAGATATTTGATGCAAAAATAATAACAGAAAAAAATAAGAAATAAATAAAATAATAATAACGATAAAAAGAAGTATGAAGAGCACTTAGTTTGGCTTGTTTGGACCTAACGTCGTGATTCCAGATGAAAAGGTTACCACGCAAATATTTTTTCATCTCCATGGAAAATACGTTCTAGGTACTCATTAGAAAATACTCAACAAGGCACTTACAAGTTCCATGTGTTCCCACAAGTTTTTATGGAGATATGAAATAAAAAAAAAAAAAATTAAGTAGTTTTGGTTGGAAAAAATACCCTGTCTTCAAGTGTCTTGAGTTACTATATGTTGAAGTGCTTGTATGAAAATGACAGTTTCAACTGATGTTACATCACGAAAACACACCTATATAATTTTGACCCCATTAAACCCCACTTTTATATAGTAAAACTGGGGTTTACAGGGGTATACATTATTTTTTTTTATTTCTGCTCAAAAACATAGATTGTTGGTACTCGTTAGAATCGCCTCGGCGAGGCGGTTCTAACGAGTACCCACAATCTATGTTTTGGGCAGAAATATGAAAAAATATCGGAATTTTTATCTGAAAAATTTCAGTTTTTTGGTGGTGAAATATTCAATATACTAGAATAGGCGTGTTTTCATAATGATTGAAATACAAACTGCATTTTGCAGTCTGAAATGTTCGTCACTATGGAGCTGTATATAAGGTGCCATTTTTAGCTAAAAGGTATTGACATTTTCCTTTTCTTCCAAAATAATGTTTTGTGGGTAGTGGGTACCCAGTGATAAGAAGTGCCTCAGTGGGGCGGTTCTCATGAGTTCCCATATTTTTGTGGAGAAATAGGAAATCTGTTTATCTGGATACCAAGATAGATTTACATCTGGTGTAATAAAAATACAGCATTATAATCTAGGGTACAGTTTCCTATATACATTACATACCATATTTGGACAGACAGGTCTGAGCAAATAGCACTGAGCCAGATCAGAGATACTGCAGAATGCAGCATCTGATCATGGTCTGGTGTAAGTCGCTCATCCAGTAATTTTGAGACTAATCTAAGGACCATGAAATGGACTTTTCAGATTTTAAGACGAGTACAGTAATAACCCTAAGTATTGGGACAGTTAAGTCTTTGCAAACAGTGTACACCCAGATCAGATGCCACAGAATGCAGCATCTGATCAGGGTCTACATTGTTTGCCACTTACATAGCAATATTTTAGACACATCAATAGGTAGTTGAATAGACTTTTTCAAATTTTATAATCAGTATGATTAGAAAAAGTGTCCCAATACTTAGGGTAAATATGGTATTAGGTTGTGAGTTGTGGTGTCCAAATACAGTACACACATGTATGAGAATCGTAGCAATTTGAACGTTGTAAAGATTTTGTGAAATTGCAAAATTATTCTTGAGGAGTAGAAGTGCCATAGACTTCTTTTTATTTTCTGTACTGAGACTTTCTGTATGAGCTAGGAAATGAAGCAAAGATTTTCTTAAAAAGGAGGTGCTTCTTTCTGATTTTGTTGCAATGGTCACAGAGAGATTATTCAAAATGTGAGAACAGGAATTTGTGACAAAATAATGCATACAGTAACTGTCTTAAAGTTCGATACTTGATTTTATGACAAAATTGCACATGTGAACAATGCAGCACCAAAGAAAGCAAGTCTACACTGTTTGCCAGTTTAAAAAACCAATCAGGACAAAAAGATGGGATGTGTTTAAACATTCAGGATATTACCATATTATGTTCTGTTTCTGCTGCTGTATGCTGGTTTCCTCACAGTTTTCCTTGCTATGCTCTCAGCTTACTACAGTCATTCTCTCCCTTAGCTGGTTCCAGAAAGTCATTAGCCTGGCTGTTTTTGAAGAAAACGACGAAGTATTGCCATAGCTCTGGCATCATCGTGCAAAAACTTGGACATTTTGTAATATCTGTCATTACTGAAGATATTTACTTGAAACTCGGACTAGTTGTTCATTATGAAAAGGGGAACTCATACCAATAGGGGAGGTAACCCTCAAAATATTTTTGACACAGTTATGCCCCTTTTTAGACTTAAAATTTTTGTTGAAAAATGGTTTCACTGCGATTTCTCAAGAACTGATGGATGAATTCTGATCATGTTTGGTATTACATAATTATGCCACTTCCAATTTAATGTATTTAAGTAGTTCTGTTGCTTATAATCAAACATGCCCTATATATTTCTAAAAGAAACTGCAGCCGAGCGTTGGCACCCGCATGCGGTGCTCTTGTTTTTCTGTTGCTGGCAAACGTTTGTGCACAAGTACTAGTTAACTGCTTAGAGGATTAAGTCTGTCCAGGAAAAGTGCGAGTAAGCTAACTGACTGGCTGGACATGACCTTAACAGTGTTGACTGGGCAGTAAAACCCAAACTCAAGACTAAGACTCAAAACCCTTCATAAATTGTGATTGTTTATACAACTGAAAGATTTAGTTATCTGATAAATATGTAACAATGCATTAAAATAACAAAGGAAAAATGTCAATATTTTTTCATTGTAAAAAAAAAAAAAAAAAAGTCCCCCTTTATCTGGAGCTATCGTATGCAACATGCAGATTCAAATCATTCATCTGTTGATTCTTTCTACATTATTCAATCATTTAAACACTTTGCATGCTGGGTAAAAATTTCAGTAGACATTTTGGAATGTTCATCTTATTTTTCAAATTTGCTTGAAGTGTCAGGTCTTATTTTCTTGGAAAAATATCACCAGTTTGTTGTCTGCTGAATTTGCCCAATAGTGTGGTAAGTGCTGAAAGAGGATATCAAAAGCCTTAGTCTGTGTAGACTGATCAGGTTCTTTGCTGTCCTCGTGTACCAAAAAGACAACTTTTTTGCATGGTGCAGTTCAGATAGGGTTTAACCCTTAAAGTGACAAATCACACCTGCAAAAAACATTTTATGTATTCTTTTTGCAGGGAAAATAGGGCTTGACATTTCATTAGAATAGTCTTACTAGCAGATGAGTTAGATGAAATGCCAAACCTAATTTTCTGTGAAAAAAAAAAAATTAGACTGTAATCCGCTGCTATTTTGCTTGGCACATTAAGGGTTAAATGTTTCTTGTCCATAGTTCAGAAAAGATACCCTGTCTTTTTTGCTTGGCACATTAAGGGTTAAATTGTGAAAATGTTTCTTGTCCACAGTTCCATTAAAGATACCCTTTCAAAACGATTGATGTTTTTCAAATTTCACTATGAAAACAAATGTGGGTACTCAGAATTGCCTTCAGACGTGCGCTCAGTAGATTCAGATCAGCAGACACATTCACATAGCCTGATCAGAATCTTCACTGGCACTTTTTAGATAACCAAGGCAGGGCCTGACAAATTCTAGTTTCAACCACTTGCCCAGCAGTCCACGGCATCTTGAAAATAGCTTGGAATTACAATATTCCTTACATATTCTGTACATTTTACCAGGCAAGTGAAATAAAAAAATCAGTTGCCCAGCCAAGATTTGGACTTGTCCCTGGCAGCTGGGCAATGGATTTGTCAGGCCCTGCAAGGATGCAATGTTTTCCATGCAGTGTGAATGTGACTGTACAGGCTGATTTGAGTCTTTGTTGGGCACATGTTAGACGGTATGTTTTCTCATGTTACGGCTCAAATATTTATTATTGATACATCTTTTACCTCAAGCTCTGGATATTTCATTGCCTAGCCTTTAGCATTCTGGGTAAAATTTTCAGCAGACGGCATTGAAATCTTTTTTCTTATTTTTTCTTGGAAAACTGTATTTGACATTTCATGCAAATTGTCTCCAATGGAGACAATTTGCATGCCGTGTCAAATCCTGTTTTCGGGGGAAAATAAGAAAGATATCACCAGTTTGCCGTCTGCTGAATTAGCCATGAGAAGGGTAAAGGTTAAGTACTTTTGGCTTAACTCAAATCAATGATAGGCTGCAATTATTTTTGCAGATATACAAGCTTTTTCATATGCTGAATAAATTTATTAATCTTGATACAATTTGCAAAATCATGAATTTTAATAAATTGTGTTAATACTTGAAAAAGTTTTGTTCTTTCTTGATAAAGAATCACTTGCTTATTCAAACTCTAGTCCAAAGAGAGTCTTTGCTGTTTTTATGCCCCCGCATCGGATGATGCCGGGGGCATATAGTTTTTCAGTTTTCCATATGTGCATACATGCGTACGAATGCAAGTCATTCTGTACGAATGTATGTACATACGTATGTACATGATCCTGTTAGACTCCGGTTAAGGCATTTGTACCAGGTAGAACCTGAACTTTTAAGCCTGCCTCATTATAATCAGAAAATCTCATCGGCAGCAGCAACCGATTCCAACTGATGATCGATTATGATTTCCAACCGATGTCCCACCACTACCTGCCTGTGGATGAGGATGGCCCTGGTCGGGGGCATCTGTGTCATACTGACACATTTTTTTTAAATTTTTTTTTTGTTGCTTTTGCACCAAAACATGATCCGCAATATCTGAAAACATACCGGTGGACATGCACTTAGTGAAGATTCAGATCAGCCTGTGCATTCGCATCTGATCAGAATCCTCACTCGCATTTTGGATAGCCAAGGATGCAAAGTTTGTGCAGATAATGAAGACTGATAAACTGTGGATGCACAGGCAGATTTGTCTTCGTTTGGAGCACATCAGAAGGTGCATTTTCTCATGTTGGGCCTGATGTCTTGTTCTCACTGGAATGGCCTCCGAAAGACGATTCAAATAATTACCTCACCCCGGAATTATTTTTTGTGCAAAAGTAACAAAAAAACTATCCTTAAATGTCTTCAAGTATCCCTTTTCCTGGAGCTATGTCAGTCTGCTACAAGTAAAATGAAGAGAATGATAATATATATATATATATATATATTTTTTTTTTTTTTTCCCCTGAAAGTAGGGCTTCATAGGCCATGTGATTCTTCAGAACAAATTTGAATGAAGTGCTGGTGACTTGATGGTCCCAATTTTCATGGAAACAGAAAAAAAAAAAAAAAATATGTTTGCTATTTTTAAAATTGTCTACAGTATAGGTTTGCTGGATGCTCAGGCTCTTAATGCATCATTGACTTTTTCTTAAAAAACAGCATATAATTTAATTATCCAAAGTAGACACATTACAGTACTTGTCCTAAAATTTGAGCAAGACCTTTTGACTTTTGTGTCTGAAATGTGCTGACTGAATGGCAAACAGTGTACTCCCTCATAAAGCTGATCAGTGTGATCTGCATCAACACTGTTTGCTGAGGCATGTCTACCAAGAATTTAGCAAAATTGCACAAGTCATTTGTAACCAGGGCGCTTTAAGTGACAATTTGCATGAAATGCCAAAGCTTTTATCCTGGGAAAAATAAGAAAAATGAAAAATGTCCATTTGTATTCTGAGTTTGTCCACAGAATGCTAATGGTTAAAAGCCGAATCCATCAATCTCCCTTGTTTTCTTTGATTTTTTTTTTTTTTTTTTTTAAATGATGTCTGCTGCTCTTGTGTTTAAATGATGTCTGCTGCTCTTGTGATTGACACTTTAAGGGTTAATTGGACAAGGAAATTGGTAATATTTTACTAAACTGGACACAGGATTATGTTTGTAGAAGTTACATACAGTAAAACAGTAAGGTCATTAAACTTAAGGACAATCTTTAACCCTTGTCATGCTGAATAAATTAAGATGCAACGCCCACTTCAAATTTTCACCCAAGCAGATTACTTGATCCCAGTTGTTGATACAAATTCACATATTAAATGACAAACAGTGCAGATCCAGATCAGAGAAGCCAAGTGATCAGGATCTACACTGTTTGCGAAGGCAGAATATATCTGGGTTCAGCAAGACAAGGGTTAATAGTTCCATGACATATTTATTGCTATATGAAAGATTAGCGATAGTCATCTGTCAAGAATATTCACAGTCTGTGCTGATAAACAGATGGGTTATTGACCATTTAATTTTCATAATAAAAGTTTTTACACTACTGACATTTTTTTTTTTTTGGTCTAAACAAACATAAAAAGTCCTTTCAAGGAAAAAATCCTGTCACAGACAGTATGCACCCTTCAGTCATTGCATAGTCTAGCATCTGAGAAGCACAGTGAAGACTTACAAGCAAGCACCTGCTTGTAAATGTCCGCTGACTTAGTATGTTATTGTTGCATAACACAAATGATTTTTTTTTTTATCTTAAAGCACCAGTCACAACTGCAGCAGATTTTTCATATAAGGCTTGACATCTCATATAAATCATCCACCTAGCAGAGGATTCATATGAAATGTCAACATAATATTATTGTCTGTGAAAAATATAAAAACAAACATTTTTAGTCTTTAACCTTATTTTTTTCTTACAAGTAAACTGGGATTAAGAAAGGGCTCAAAATTTCATTCCAATTGTAATATGGCTCATTAAAAATACATAAAAATACTAAATTACCAAACAAACTTAAAGTAATTAGAGTATAATCACTACGTATTTAATTGATATCATCGCCTCTCTTGCTCTAACTAAGGGTCAGCAACATTCTTTTGTGGAGATTGATCATGAAATATTTTCTGTAGTCACTCTCTCCCTTCCGCTGATTCAAGAAGGGCAGTTGTCAGTTTCTGGTGAAAGAATGTGCACAATACTGGTTAACAGCCTAGAGGACTAAGCCTGCCCAGTAAACGTGTGGTTAGGTAAACTGATCGTGCTCGACATGACCCCACGTGGTTGACTGGGCCATAAAACCACAACACGAACAAACTCTTGACCTAACTTGGCTATGTAGCCTAGATAGAAAGCTAAAGCTAAATAATATTTTCCACTATGATACTTTAATACACAATCCTCAGACGCATTTTACAGCAAAATAAGGGCAGCTTAATTTCATTTTGAAATAGTATTTTCAGACAAAAAGAGTAAGGTTATCAAAATTAGCTCCATTAGCAACCTTTACAGAATAGTTGTGCAGTTTGCTACTGTATTTACCCTTTATATTGGACACCAGGGTCCAGTTGTTCAAAGTGTTGTTAGCTTAACAAGCTCGTTGTCAAAATGTTAACTTCTAGTAAGTACAATATCTAATTCACAGGTATTTTTGCTGAAAAAATGTGAGTAGCTTTTGCAAATGCAAAAGCTACTCACATTTTTTTTAGCAAAAATATTAGCGTATATGCCATATTTAATGATCAAAGTTTTAACGATACAAGTAGTATAGGGTGTGACGGCCTATACTACTGATACATTATCTAACGACATTGTTAGTTTTGAACAGCTGGGCCCTGAACTTCTTACCATAATGTCCCTTGATATGAACAAGTCGCATTTTACTCCTTGTTGATGTGTCTAGAAACTTCTGGATGAGTGGCTAACAGAACAGACTTTATCCAAAAGCTTCATTCTCTGGCATCTGATCTGTGTCAACTGTTTTGTCAGACCTTTCAGTCCAAACACATAGGTGTAATGTAAATGTTAATATTCCGAGGCTGGACGTAATGTAAACTTGTTTCAATGTGCAATATTTGTTTTCGTGAGGAACTCTTGAGCAAATAACCACTCTGAAGGGCTGTTTTGTTTTTTTCAGTTTATGGAATGAATTTCAGTTTTCATGTCACAGTCAGCATTTGATACCCTCTAAACAGAAACATACACAGCCTAGTCTGATTAAGCTTATTTGCTTGGCCATAATGCCAGTTTACACTATATTCTGTTTCTATAAATGGTGAAGGCCCTAATCAGACTGTCCTGATTACTCGTTTCTACAAAAATAAAAAATAAATAAATAAAATAAGCATCAAGACTGTTTAAGATTGCCATTGGAGCCACAAGAGAAATAAGAATAACTGATGTGTCTGGAAACCTGGGCCCAGTTGTTCAAAGCTAACGACATCGTTAGTTAACGATTCATTAAAATTTACATCATGTGATACGCAAATATGCTGAAATTTTTTGCTGAAAAAATGTGAGTAGCTTTTGCAGTGCAAAAGCTGCTCACATTTTTTCAGCAAAAAATATCAGAATATTGTATATTGAATCCGCTAAAACATAACGAAATGACCCTTAAAGACTTCGTTAAGGTAACGATGCTTTGAACAACTGGGCCCTGACTGTCACACTCGGTCTGTATATTTTGCAGTTTTAATTTCTGTACATTTGATAAAATCAAGGAAATGAAACCTGGCAAAATCTTTCAACCATAAAAAAATCAATGATGCAAATTCAAAACTGGCAACATCTGTTTATACAGTCATGTGAACTCATGATGAATTAAGGGGAATTGATACACTTTTAGGGGAGACAACTCTATCAAAATTATTTCCCTTCTGAAAAGGGGTCTTCTCCAAAAATGAAAGCATCTGCTGGGCTTAAATTCTTTCCTTTTGGAGTGGACCCCTTTTAAGAAGGGACTTGGTCATCCCTTTTAAAATATGACAGAAAAGTTATTAAGTGATCAGGCAATTTAGATGGTTATTTTTCCACAAATGCATGAAATGTCCAACCATATTTTCTGGTAAAAATATGAGGGTAGTTCAATAAGTTCGTAGAACTAGGTATTTTAATATACAATTCAAGATTTCCTTTTTCATTTTTGTGCAGTGTAAACCTTTGTCAGTTGACTGATAACAGCCGTTCAGTCAACAAGTACATTTTTTGCTCTTCTTTTTGTTTGAAAACCTATACCCATAGGCAAAAATGGAAAGTCAGAATATTGAGTTCAGAGCAGTCATAAAGTTCCTCACTAAGGAGTGTGCAAAGGCCAAAGAAATCCATCGGCACATGGCTGATGTGTATGATGGTAGTAGCCCAAAGTATTCCACAGTGGCAAAGTGGTCAGCAGAATTTAAACGTGGGCGAGACTCCTTACAAGATGACCCAAGGCCAGGTTGCCCTGCTGATGTCATCAGCCAGGAGATGATCAACCGTGTTGAGAGACTTGTGCTAAACAATCGCCGAATCAAAGGTGCCAAACTTGCTTCAGAATGTGGTATTTCTAATGGAAGTGTTTACACTATAATCCATGAACATTTAGGCTTGTCAAAAGTATCTGCCAGGTGGGTACCCAGAAACCTGAACATGCAAGATCGTCAGCAAAGGGTGGAGTCAAGTTGAAGAACTTCTGGAAGTGTACAATGCCAATCCAGAACTTTCACACTCGTCTTGTAACAGGAGATGAAACTTGGCTTCACCACTTCACCAGATACTAAAAAAGAGTCCATGCAATGGAAGCGCCCTGCTCACCCCCACCTCAGAAATTTCGTACCCAACCATCAGCCAGCAAGGTAATGGCCAGTGTTTTGGGACTCCAAAGGGATTATATTGATAGATTACAAGCCTGTTGGTACTTCAATTACAGGAGAATACTATGCCAATGTCATTAAACAATTAAGGGTTGCTATTAAAGAAAAACGAAGGGGAAAGCTAGCTGCTTGTGTCCTTCTTTTGCATGATAATGCCCCTGTGCACGTCCAGAGTTGCACAAGTGGCTATTCGTGAGTGCAAGTTCGAGCAGTTAAATCACCCACCATACAGTCCAGACCTGGCCCCAAGTGATCATTATCTGTTTCGAAATTTGAAGTCCCACTTGCGTGGAACGAGATTTCGGGACGATGATGAGCTCAAGGCTGCTACAGAGGCTTGGTTTGAGGACCAAATAGACGACTTTTATTTCAAAGGCATAGACCGCTTGAAAGAAAAGTGGGCCAAATACATTGAAGTAAAGGGGGATTATATTGAAAAATAATGTTGAAACCATCTTCCAATCTGTGAGATTAAACACCGAGTTCTATGAACTTATTGAACTCCCCTCGTAAGAAGTGTAATTTGCTGAAAATTCTACCCAGCATGCTATAAGCATTAAGCCAGTTTGGATCTACACTTTTTGCATGTGCAATGCTTATCATAGTATCTAGCCCTATTTTGTAGTGACCTTGCTCAGGTCTAATGGGTAGACTTGCTTGGAACTTCTCTTGTTCTGGGAAATACAGAAAAATTGCATTTTGGGACACCTTTTTGTTGAAAATGGCTTTTGGACTCTCATTTTTAGAAACCTACAGATAATCCTGATTTCAAGATGGACATTACAGTAACTCTGTATATGCATTTAATTTGTTGGGTAAAAAATATTTGCTTTCCCCATTGTAAAAAATGGCCATAAATTATGCATTTACTGCCACCACATCCCCTCCCTACACAAAATACTTCCATTTAACCCTTGTCCTGCTGAATAAATTAAGAAGCCACACCCATTTTTAATTTTCAGCCGATCAGATTACTTGATTGAGGTTGTTGATACAAATTCACATAGGTAATGGCAAACAGTGCAGATCCAGATCAGCTGGCTTCTTCAGAAGCCAACTGATCTGGATCTACACTGCAAAGGCATTTGAGACCCAAGCACAGACATTAAGATGAATTATGTCTAATAAGATTGTCAAATAAATTTACAATAAACCATAGTCAAAAAATCTTTCCATGTGATCTAGGGATGGTATCAGAATTTTAGCTGTAGTAGTTCTGGGCAGTCAGTAAATGTCTAAATTGCTCTTGTATAGCATGTCAACAGTAAAAAAAAAAACCCAAACAAAACAGAATTATGTTTATAAGTTTTGATATTAGTCAAGCTTCTTAATTCTATATCACTTAACCCTTGTTATACTAAATAAATTTAGATGCCACGCCCATTTCTAGTTTTCAGCCAGTCGGACTACTTGATCCAGATTGTTGATACAAATTCCCATATTTAATGACAAACAGTGAAGATCCACATCATGGTCTAACTATAAATGAAGTTTCAGCTTGATCGGATATAAATTGTAGGAGGAGTTAGCCGGAAACAAAATGTTCAAGGAAAGTTTAAAAGGGGTATAACTCTGCAAATATTTGGTGGACTATAACCTAGAAACAATATGCACTGCTCCACATCTTGGTCTAACTATAAATGAAGTTTCAGTTTGATCGGAAGAGTTAGCCAGAAATGAAAAGTTTAATGAAATTTTAAAAGGGGTGCAACTTTGCTAATATTTGGTGGACTATAACCTCAAAACAATATGCGCTGCTTCACATCTTGATCTAAATATAAATGAAGTTTCAGCTTGATCGGATGTAAATTGTAGGAAGAGTAAGCCAGAAATGAAAAGTTTAATGAAATTTTAAAAGGGGTGCAACAGTTACTGTGCTAATATTTGGTGGACTATAACCTCGAAACAATATGCGCTGCTCTACATCTTGGTCTAACTATAAAGGAAGTTTCAGCTTGATCGGATGTAAATTGTAGGAGGAGTTAGCCAGAAACAAAAAGTTCAATGAAAGTTTCAAAGGGGCATAACTCTGCTAATAGTTGGTGGACTGTAACCTTGAAATAATATGTACTGATCCACATCATGGTCTAACTATAAATGAAATTTCAGCTTGATCGGATGTAAAGTGTAGGAGTTAACCTGAAACAAAAAGTTTTCTGAAATTTTCAAAGGGGCATAACTCTTGCAAATATTTGGTGGATTGTAACCCCGAAACAATATATGCTGCTCCACATCATGGCCTAACTACAAATCAAGTTTCAGCTTGATCGGATGTAAACTGTAGGAGGAGTTAGCCGGAAACGAAAAGTTAAATGAAATTTTAAAAGGGGCATAACTCTGCTAATATTTGGTGGACTGTAACCTCAAAACAATATGTGCTGCTCCACATCATGGTCTAACTATAAGCTTGATCGGATGTAAAGTGTAAGAGGAGTTAACCGGAAACGAAAAGTTTTCTGAAATTTTCAAAGGGGCATAACTCTGCTAATATATGGTGGATTATAACCCCGAAATAATATGTGTTGCTCCACATCATGGCCTAACTATACACCAAGTTTCAGCTTGATCGGATGTAAACTGTAGGAGGAGTTAGCCGGAAGCGAAAAAGTTTACGGATGGATGGACGCCATACCCCGTAACATAATATGTCCAGTTTTTCAAACAGAAGAGTTAGCAGCCAGAAACGAAAAGTTTAATGAAATTTTAAAAGGGGTGCAACTCTGTTAATATTTGGTGGACTGTAACCTCAAAACAATATGCGCTGCTGGGAGCTCCACATTATGGTCTAACTATAAATGAAGTTTCAGCTTCATCGGATTTAAAGTGTAGGAGGAGTTAACCGGAAACGAAAAGTTTTCTGAAATTTTCAAAGGGGCATAACTCTGCTAATATTTGGTGGACTGTAACCTTGAAACAATTTGCGCTGCTCCACATCATGGTCTAACTATATACCAAGTTTCAGCTTGATCGGATGTAAACTGTAGGAGGAGTTAGCCAGAAACCAAAAAGTTTACTGACGGACGGACGCCATACCCCGTAACATAATATGTCCCGTTTTTCAAACGGGCGTATAATAAGGCAAAAATATTGCTGATGAATTTAACTCCATTGATAATAGGCCCTTGCTCAATCATTTGCCGTCAGCATGTGAAAAAGGTCCTTATGTCATATGAAAGGAAAGAAGACCCAGATCAGCCTGCACACTTTGGTCAGTCTTATCTGGCCATCATTGTATGTCTGCAGAATCACTGGGCCCCATAAATACAGAATATAATACACAGAAGGTCCTGAGCAGACTGTGCAGTCTGATCTGGGCCTCCACAATTTGCATATGGCATACAGGCCCTTTTTACATACTCAACATCATTTATATTCAGTATCATGCAGTCACAATTTACTGAGTCTTAGTATGATGATGGTGAAATTAGCAGCCCTCTAATGAGGATAATTTTTTCATTTTTCCAGAAAATAGGGCTCCACATATTATAAACATGTAAATAGCTTTCCTAAGAAGGGACTTTTCATGAAATGCAAAACCCTTTTCTGCTGGTAAAATTAAACGTTAGGGCACCATTCTAAACACTGGAATTTGCAGACCACATTCTCAAATATTTATATTTATTTTTCAGAAAAATTAAGATGATTTTTCATGTGAATTGTCTGATTCAAATGAAATGTCACCTGGTTTTGCTGTCATTTTCCATTGTTTGAATTGGCATTTTTAGGATTAAAGGAAGTTTTAAAATATGTTCAGTAATATTGCATGCAACAGGTTAAGGGTCAAACAAATCAACTTATTAACATAAATGATTTTATAATGATGGACAATTGCATATCTATTTCCAAACTGAAATAAAGTTTTTACATAATTTTGGCCATGTTATTAGAAAATGGATCTGATGTGAGAGGCAAAGATTAACAGCCCAGATCAGTACATGACCACCAGATTTCAAAACTATTGCATGCTTATGTATACAGTTATTGGCTACTGAAAAATGTATATGGTAAATGTCCTAAAATATTGAACACCAAAGTGTCTGACAAAATGACAAATGCAAACAGTGCGACCCAGATCAGACTGCTCCTGAAGGAGCAGTCTGATCAGGGTCTAAACTGTTTGCCATTCCACTAAGTATTTTGAGCAACAGGTGCATAAAAAGCCAAATTTAGGCCAAAATAGTATGGAATTAAGTGTTTGAAATTTTAGGACATTTATTGTAAGCAAACATCAAAGGCTTATCTGTCAAGGCTACACAGGTTGGAGATCTACTGTTCATAGAGATTAATTCACTTTTCTTGTGATCAAGACTATTATTAATAAACCCATAAAAGTGTCATGCAAAATTGTAGCAGACATCATTCTTAATTATATATTTGATTTTTTCAAGAAAACAATGCTTGACATTGCATGTGAATATGCACAGTAGATGATTCACACTTAATGTCAAGTTTTATTTTCTCTGAAAATTGAAAAAAAAAAAAAAAGTCATCTGTTGCTAGATTGGCATTTTGTTTTGAGGGTTAATGTATAATAAAGAAGACAAAGCAGGTCCACTGATTTTTTTATGGTAATTCATAAATGACATTTGAGAACTCCAAGATTAATAGTGCTGTAGTTTCTTAACATAAATTCTAATAAATACAGATGGATGGACAGTCAATATACCCTTCAACTTTTTCTAAGCTGGAAATTTAAGCATCAGGATGAGGTGGGGGCAGGGGCATAGTAACAACCTGGCGAATTAAAGTATCAACAGATGAAATTTTAAACTATTTTGATGTTTTAGAAAACAGTAGATTGGTATTTAATTCATGGAGACAGTTGTAATGAAACTTCAATCTGTATAATGTGGAGAAAAAAGAAAAAAAAAAAAAAAAAAATACATGTATTGCTCATTGTAATCTGCTGATTTAGCCCGAAGAGCTTTATAGAGGAAGGAACAAAAAAAAGTTTTCTAAGACAATACATCTTGATGTTTCATGTGAATCGTCTGATAGGGATACTGTTATTTGAAATGTCAAGTATTATTTTCTCTGAAGAAAAATTCATGTTTCCTTTTTCTTTGAGCCTGATTGTTTCCCAGCTTGCCCATATTTCTGAGACATGAGGAGGGTCATCACGAAAACATGCCTATATAATTTTGACCCCCTTAACCCCCACTTTTATATAGTAAAAGTGGGGTTTACAAGGGTATACATTATTTTTCTTATTTTTGCTCAAAAACATAGATTGTGGGTACTCGTTAGAACTGCCTCGGTGAGGCAGTTCTAATGAGAATCTACAATCTATGTTTTGAGCAGAAATATGAAAAATATCAGAATTTTTTCTGAAAATTTTTAGTTTTTGGAGGTGAAATTTTCAATATATTTGAATAGGCATGTTTTCATAATATAAACTTATTATTGCTGCTGAATTCTTTTTTTTTTTTTTTTTTTGCTAGACATTGAAAAAGTATATAGTGCCTTTTCAGTTTGTTAACCATAGTATGGCATGCAAACTTTAGAAGATGACTTTCCCAAATTTCTATTTATCAAAAAAATTTGACTTGACATTTGATGAGCAGATGATTCGCAAGGAATATCAAGCCTTATTTTCTCTGAAAAATAATATAACATAAAATTCAGGGCCCAGTTGTTCAAAGCGTCGTTAGCTTAACAAGCTTGTTAAGGGTCATTTTGTTAAGTGTTTTAGCAGATTCAATATATAATATTCTGATATTTTTTGCTGAAAAAATGTGAGTAGCTTTTGCACTGCAGAAGCTACTCACATTTTTTCAGCAAAAAATTTCAGCATATCTGCATATCACTGGATGTAAATTTTAACGAATCGTTAACTAACGACATTGTTAGTTTTGAACAACTGGGCCCAGAATGTTGTCTGCTGCTGTTTTGACTGACACTTTAACCCTTGTCATGCTGAATAAATTAAGATGCCATGCCCACTTCTCATTTTCAGCCAGTCAGTTTACCTGATCCATGTTGTTGATACAAATTCCAATACTGAATGGCAACTGCTCTGGGGATCTACAGTTTGTAAAGGTAGGGCATATCCAAGTTCAGCAGGACAAGATTTAAGGGTTAAAATAATGGTGTGGTGAATCCTTGATTATAAATCACATACTAAGAGGCATTAACACAATGCTGAGTAGATAATATTTTGAAATATTTTTTAAGCTGAGAAAATAATCATAAATTTTTCACAAACTGAATCTGTCCAGGGTATTTATTTTATTTCAGTACATCCAAACTATTTGATGTGATAATATGAACAAAATGGGGCCTTAAATCACATGAATAGGGATACAACAATGAAACAAATATTCAAAATTTTTTATCAGGGCTTTCACTGGTCATTAAGAGAGCTCTTGGATCGTGCAGTAATTTACCCTTAAATTGCTAATCACAGTTGCAGCAGATAACATTTTTTACATTTTCATGGAAAATAAGGCTCATCATTTCATATAAATCATCTCCCTATAAGATGATTCACATGAAATGCTAAGTTAAATTTTCTCTGAAAAATGATACGAACATTTTAGGATGTCATCTGCTACAATTTTGCTAAGCATTTTAAGGCTTTTTAATGTATTTTTTATAAAGTATCAGTAGGGCTTAATATTTCGTATAAATCCTCTTGGGAGAGGATTTTCTTAAAATGCCAAGCCCTATTTCTTAGGAAAATATTACTTGTCTGCTAATTCACCTTCACTGTGCAAAAAAGTTAACCCTTTAAGCGCCAATTACAACTGCAGCTGACAACATTTTGAAATATTTTTTTATTTTTCAAAGAAAATAAGTCTTGTCATTTCATGTGATTCATTTGCCAAGCAGACAATTCACATGAAATGTCAACCTTATTTCAGAGAAAAATGATATAAAAAAATTTAGAATGTCATCAGCTACAATTTTGTTAACCTTTGTCATGCTGAATAAATTAAGATGTCATGCCCATTTCTAATTTTCAGCCTGTCAGATTACTTGATCTACATTATTGATATAAATTCACATACTTAATGGCAAACATTGCAGATCCAGGTCAGTTTACTTTTACAGAAGCCAACTGATCTGGATTTACACTATTTGCAAAGGCGGGACATATCCGGGTTCAGCAGGACTAGCGTTAATTTAATAGAAGCACTTTAAAGTTAAAGTATCTTTTTCTTATTTTATTTTTCATAAAGTAGGTCTTAACCCTTGTCCTGCTGAATAAATCAAGGTGTCACACCCATTACTAATTTTCAGCCAATCAAATTACTTGATTTAGATTGTTGATATAAATTCACATACTTAACAGCAAACAGTGCAGATCCAGATCAGTTGGCTTCTTCAGAAGCCAACTGACCTGGATCTACACTGTTTGCAAAGGCAGGACATATCCGGGTTCAGCAGGACAAGGGTTAATATTTTGTAGGAATCCTCTCTGTGGAGAGGATTTTCACAAAATGCCAAGGCCTGTTTGCTTTGAGAAATATTACTCATCGCTACTCTGTTCATTCACCTTCATTGTGCTAAAAAGTTCACCTTTAAAGTGTCAGGCACTAGGGCAGCAGACAACATTTGAAAATATTTTTTTTTATTTAGAAAATAAGTTGACATTTCATGTGAATCATCTGCCAAAAGATGATTCAAATGAAATTTCAGTTCTTATTTCTTTGACAAATAATTAAAAAACAACAACAACAACAAAAAAACAGAATATTGTCTGCTACAAATTTTGCTTGGCACTTTAAGGGTTAATGCATGTCACAGATGTTGTCATTGCTAATAAGCTATTGTAGACAAGTCCAGCTGTCACACTACCTCCTTTACCACTCTCGACCAATTCAGCAGACAACAATCTAATGCTGTTTTTCTTATTTTTCCCAGAAAATAGGCTTTAACATTTCATGCAAATTGTCTCCTTAGGAGACAATTTGCATGAATAGTCAAAGCATATTTTCTAGGAAAATAAGAAAAATATTTCAAAATGTCATCTACTGAATTTTTTCCCAGCATGCTCAAACAGTCATGTCTGTCCTGTAAATTAATCTTTTTTGTTCTTTACCTGAAATAAGATCAATGAAAAATAAAATTTTGAAGACAATAAGGCATGACAATTGAGACAAATTGTCTTCAAGGTTTTCTTGGCATGACAGTTGATTCAAATTGTCTTAAATGTTCCTTGGAAAATTTTTAAATATTTCATAACGTTGTATGCTAAGTGTTGATGAAGAATGCTAAAGACTAAGCCAAATAAATCCAGCGCATATGACTTCTTCTCAAGCCCTGATCCCTGAAATGATATGGTTGTAATCATTTAACACTTGATTATATAAGCAAAATTGTGGAGACACATTGTTTTTTTTTTTTATTATCTTTCAGAGAAAATGACTTGTAATTTCATGTGAATTATCTGTTAGGCAGACAATTCACATGAAATTTCAAGTTGTGTTTTCACTGAAAAATACAAGAAAAAAAACAAGCTGTTGTCTGCTGTAGTTGAGATTACTGCACTAAGGGTTTATATTGTCTGAGGCCTACTGACAGTTGCCATAACATACAGACAGCAGGAGTTGCAGAATCTGTACATAGCAAAAGACCATCAAACAATAATCAAGCATCACAGCTGTGGGCGTCTACAGGAGTATTGTTGCCTCTGTACTCAGTAGCAGAATCTTTAATCTCATTACGGAAACACGCCTATTCAAATATATTGAAAATTTTACAATGAAAAAAGGGAATTTTTTTTTATAAAAAATTCAGATATTTTTCATATTTCTGTTCAAAACATAGATTGTGGGTACTCGTTAGAACCGCCTCAACAAGGCAGTTCTAACAAGTACCCACATTCTATGTTTTTAAGCAGAAATAAGAAAAATAATGTATACCCCTGTAAACCCCAGTTTTACTGTATAAAAGTGGGGTTTAAGCGGGTCAAAATTATATAGGCGTGTTTTCGTGATGTGTTTGGACAACTTAACATCTTAATGCTTAGCTTGCTAGGTAAAAATTTTGGCAGCGAACATTTTTAAATATTTTTTCTTATTTTTATTTCCAGAAATAGGATTTGACATTTCATGCAAATTAAAATCCAGAAAATTAGCTGTGGCGAATTGTTATCCAGGAAATGTATTCCAATGGAAAACATTTGCATAAAATGACAAATCCTATTTTCTGGGAAAAGTCTGCTGATTTTACCCTGCAGACAGATAGGCCTGAGCAAACAATGTAGACTCAGATCAAACTGTTTCTAAAGGAGAAGTAACTATTGCATCAGGGTCTTAATTGTTTGCCTTCTCATCACGAAAACATGCCTATATAATTTTGTTCCCCTTAAACCCCACTTTTTTATAGTAAAATTGGGGTTTACAGGGGTATACATTATTTTTCTTATTTCTGCTCAAAAGCATAGATTGTGGGTACCCGTTAGAACTGCCTTGCTGAGGCAGTTCTAAAGAGTACCCACAATCTATGTTTTGAGTAGAAATATGAAAAATATCAGAGTTTTTTAGCCGAAAATTTTCAGTTTTTGGAGGCGAAATTTTCTATATATTTGAATAGGCGTGTTTTCGTAATGATCAAGGTTTTAGACATCTCATCAGGTTGTAAAATGGAATTGATTAAATTTTAGGACCAGTATGTCAAGAAGGTAAAGTGCCCAAATATTTATGGTAAACACAGTTTTGCTAAAATATTTTAAGATAACAAATAGTGAGATATGCTACCAGAGAAGTTTAGGGTTGATAACATGAAGGTTCTGGTTGGCATCCCATCCCTATTTTAACCCTTGTCCTGCTGAATAGATTAAGATGCCACACCTACTCCTAATTTTTGGCCAATCAGATTACTTGATCCAAGTTGTTCATACAAACTCAAATTCTTAATGACAAACAGTGCAGATCCAGAAGAAGCCAACTGATCTAGATCTACACTGTTTGCAAAGACAGGGTATGTCCGGGTTCAGCAGACAAGGGTTAATCAACTATTTACTTAGGTCAGTGTGTCTTCTACGCTATTAAACCATTCTGGAAAAGTATTGAGCAGGCCCTGATCAGACTGCAAAAATTGTACACTCTAAGACTGATTTGAGCTTTTACTGTCTGCAAAAGCCCTCAGTCTGAAGGGAAGAGCCCTTTTCACATGGCTAAGACAATATTATTTTGAAAGGTTATAATTACATATTTATTTATTTTCCTGCAGGCAATATTCTGGAGCTGATACATTTAATCATAACTGCAGGAGAAATTTTTATTTTTTCATCTTTTGGAGAAAATAAAGCTTGACATTTCATGTGAATCATCTGCCCAGTTTTTGTAATGTGGTTGCTAGGATGTTAATATTACTTATTTTCATTTCCTGATGAACTGTTGTAATAGTGAAATTTGTTGAAATAAAACAATGAAACTGAAGGATATTCCTGTCTGTCTCTCTTTCTCTCATGATCAAATCAATAAATTAAAATAAACCTACAAATCATCCAAAGGTGAATTTATAAAAAAAAATGTATTGATCAATATGAACAGTGTTTGCCTTTGTTGGCAGTGAAGACCCAGATCTGCCTGTGCATTCATGCAGCCTGATCAGGATCTTCATTGCCAACTGCAAGACATTTTTGTTTTATCAGAGAAAATAAGACTTTACATTTCATGTGAATCATCTGCCAAGCAGATGATTCACATGAAATGCCAAGTCTAATTTTTTTCTGAAAATAATATTAAAAAAATATTTAGAATATTACAAATTACAATTTTGCTTAGCATTTTAAGGGTAAATGACTATTGTACCAGCGGAATATATCAATGAACAGAAAGAATCCTGATCAGAATATGTGGAGACATAGGTCTCACTGTTTCCATTATAGCATAATTTTCCCATGTTGCACATCCTATAAATTTATCTTTTAATCAGGATTGTGGGAGATAAAACTAGTAAAATCAATATGGGACAAGACACCTGTTACCTTACCATGGCCTTTAGTATGCTGATAACAGTATTAGCAGATAAATGAGGGACATTTTTTTCTTTCTTTTTCAAGATAATAAAAATTCTGTCTTGATATGTCATGCATATGACCTCTTGCATATATTGTCACACCTTGGCCACAGGTATGGAACACTGAAAACATGTCAAAAATCTTAATCCTGTTAAGAGCTATGGTTTATATATATATATATATATATATATATATATATATATATATATATATATATATATATATATATATATATATATATATATATATATATATATATATATATATAATTTTGTGAAACTTTAAAAAAAAAAAAAAAAAAAAAATAGGTGTTACTATAAATACATTTCTAACCCACAATGCAATGTTCAGTGATATTTAAAAGGGTTTAAAATTTAAAATTAAAAAATTTGGTTCTACATTTCTTTGTTTTTGTAACTTTGTCAGTGAAGTTTCTATAATACTATTAAATTGATGAAAGCAGTTTTTCATTCATACAACGTCAGAATAACTTAAATAAAAAAGTAAAATTTTGTTATTAATTAAATCCACAAACTGATCAATTTTCTATTTATTTATTATTTTGACTATTTGTAAGTTGTCTGACTGAATCCCATCAAATATATCAAACAGTCTGAAATTTACAATATTTAAAATTTAATTCAAATTTTAAACTTGACTGATTTTATAATAGCATTTCACAAAAAAAAAAAAAAAAAAAAAAATCATTTGCGAGTCTAGGATTTATTCATTAAATACCAATAAAATCCAAATACATCATAAGTAAAAAGTACTTTCTGTGTACATACCACCATTTCTAGAGAGAGAGAAATAAAGCAAGAAGCAGATAAGCGATGAAAAATACTGGATAAATTTTTGCAATTTATGAAGACATTTGGGACTCAGGGATGCAGCGGTTTATGAAAAGTTAAGTGTATGTGAGATTGATTACTGGTATGTGCTCTTGAATGCTGTTCTCAACATGAAGTAACCCCTTTTTTTGAACTTGCCCAAGATTTAATGCCTGACTTGGCATTGAAACGACGTTCACTTTTCACTCAGAACTTTGTCAAAGTCATACCCCACTATGTAATTCTGGGTATCTAATGTCACTGCTGTAGGCGCCTTTCTTCACAAGATAGCTTGTTCTTGGTCATGTAGACATACTGCAATATAAATCTATGCAATGGCTGACAAGTCAGAAGTATTTTATTTCTTTTGCATCTTCTGCTTTAACGTTTTTTCATCGTCATCTATAAATTCAACAATCAAATATTTCTACCATTGCTTAATTTACTCATAACATGGAAAAAAAAAAAAAAAAAAAAAAAAAAAGAACAAACAAAGCAAACAAAAATTTCATTTTATCCTCTGACTTTGAGAACTTTTACTTTTTTAAAGTCTGTCATAACTTTGTCCCATTTGATTTTCTACTTGGTCCCATCAAATAGCTATATGATTTATCTTTTCTTATGAAAATGCCTTTGCTTAATGTACATCATTAATTCTATCAAATTGTTTTTCTAAATAGAGCAGGTTTATTTTGATTTTGGAAAATTAATTTTGGGACGAGCTTGAAAATCATATTGAAAATGAGTTACAGGGTTTGACAAAAATAACAGTTTTATGAGATTTAACATCGTTTCAAGGCACATGCATTCTTCCATACAGAGGCAGACAGACTTAGGTCACAAATGATTTTATAAAGTTTCATCTAAAAACATAAAGAAAGAGAGAGAAAAAATATAAATATATATTTGCTGATTCTTTACATAACAAATTGGATAAATTAATAAGTAAGCAAGACACCAGGCATTCCTTGCTGCACTTTGCATAGACAAGTGCCCCTTAAACAAAGCCCCCACAAAATCATGGCTTCAATTCACAGAATAATATTTTGAAGAATAGCTATATTTATAGCCCCACTTTGAAAAAAGTGGGGCTATACTGGATTGGCCCTGTCTGACATTCCAAAATTCTGTAACACTTTGTAGTGGATAGTTTGAAATCAACTCCTCTAACAGCTCTAAGCACCAATTGTTTTGAAACTTTGTAGATGCTTTTTACATGGAATGAAGATGTACATGTGTTTTTTTCATGCTTGTCTAATAATTTTTTCTCACTTTTACGGCTTAGTTAATTTAATAGTCATTTTTTCATCAAAATGCTATATTAAACAGGCAGTGGGTACATTATGAAATCTACTCCTCTTACATCTTTGCATCAATTGTTTTGAAACTTTGCATATATGTTCTGCATGGAGTGATGATGTATATGTGTGTTTTATATGCTTTTCTATTTATTTTTTCTCACTTTTTCAGCTTTGTTAACTTAGTCGATTTTTGGCTAAAATGATATTATATTCAATTTTTGGCTAAAATGATATTATACAATTTACATGGAGTGAAGAAGTGCATGTGTTTTTTTTTCATGCTTGTCTAATATTTTTTCTCTCACTTTTTCTGCTTTGCTAATTTAGTCATTTTTTCATAAAATGCTATATTGTATATTAGTCGATTTTTGGCTAAAATGATATCATATTGTATAGACAGTAGGTATGAGGGGAGTTCAATAAGTTCGTAGAACTCAGGGTTTAACTCACAGATTGGAAGATGGTTTCAACATTATTTTTCAATATAATCCCCCTTTACTTCAATGCATTTGGCCCACTTTTCTTTTAAGCAGTCTATGCCTTTGAAATAAAAGTCTCTATTTGGTCCTCAAACCAAGCCTCTGTAGCAGCCTTGAGCTCATCATTGTCCCGAAATCTCGTTCCACACAAGTGGGACTTCAAATTTCGAAACAGATAATAATCACTTGGGGTCAGGTCAGGACTGTATGGCAAGTGATTTAACTGCTTCAACTTGCACTCACGAATAGCCGCTTGTGCAACTCTGGACTTGTGCACAGGGGCATTATCATGCAAAAGAAGGACACCAGCAGCTAGCTTTCCCCTTCATTTTTCTTTAATAGCAACCCTTAATTGTTTAATGACATTGGCATAGTATTCTCCTGTAACTGAAGTACCAGCAGGCTTGTAACCTATCAATATAATCCCTTTGGAGTCCCAAAACACCGTGGCCATTACCTTGCTGGCTGATGGTTGGGTATGAAATTCTTAGGTGGGGGTGAGCCAGGGCGCTTCCATTGCATGGACTCTTTTTTAGTATCTGGGTCCCAGTGGTGAAGCCAAGTTTCATCTCCTGTTACAATACGAGTGTGAAAGTCTTCTGGATTGGCATTGTACACTTCCAGAAGTTCTTGACTTGACTCCACCCTTTGCTGATGATCTTGCATGTTCAGGTTTCTGGGTACCCACATGGCAGATACTTTTGACATGCCTAAATGTTCATGGATTATAGTGTAATCACTTCCATTTGATAAACCACATTCTGAAGCCAGTTCGGCAACTTTGATTCGGCGATTGTTAAGCACAAGTCTCTCAACACGGTCGATCATCTCCTGGCTGATGACATCAGCAGGGCGACCTGGCCTTGGGTCATCTTCTAAGGAGTCTCGCCTACGTTTAAATTCTGCTGACCACTTTGCCACTGCGGAATACTTTGGGCTACTATCACCATACACATCAGCCATGCGCCCATGGATTTCTTTGGCCTTTGCACCCTCCTTAGTGAGGAACTTTACGACTTCTCTGAACTCAATATTCTGACTTTCCATTTTTGCCTATGGGTATAGGTTTTCAAACAAAAAGTAAGAGCAAAAAATGTAAGTGTTTACTGAATGGCTGTTATCATTCAACTGACAAAGGTTTACACTGCACAAAAATGAAAAAAGAAATCTTGAATTGTATAGAAAAATACCAAGTTCTACGAACTAAATACTGAACTCCCCTTGTGGTTTGTGAAATCAACACGGCGATTGTCGCCTCTTACAGCTTTGCACGGATTGTTTTGAAACTTTGCAGATGTTTTCTACATGGAATGGAGATATGCATGTTGTTTTTTTTTTTTTCATGCTTATCTAGTATTTGTCTTTTGTTAAATGAACTCCTCTTACACCTTTGAACTGATTGTTTTGAAACTTTGCATATATGTTTTCTGATTTTTCAGCTTTGTTGACTTTAGTTGTATTTTTTTGGCTAAATGCTATTGTATGGACAGTGGGTACTTTATGAAATCAACTCCTCTTACAGCTTTACACTGATTGTTTTAACACTGCATATGGATGCTGCATGGTATGAAAATGTGCATGTGGTTTTTGTAAATTCTGTCTATGATATTGTCTCACTTTTTCAGCTGTTCAGACTTAGTCAAATTTTAAAGCGATAGTCAACTACAGGCAGTGGGTACTGTGTGAAATGTACTCAATCAATTTGGACAATCGATTTGGACATTTTTTGGCCTACACGTTTTACACACTTTTTTGTCTTTCTCCTCTGACAGCACTACAGTGGGGCTACAGTCAGATCCTCTGACAGCTCTAGTTTCTACAGTTTATTGTCTGTTGATAACTGATATGATATTAAAGTTTTTTTGTTTCTTTTTTGTTAAAATGCATGGGTGACATGTAATAATACTGTTTTTATGTTTTGTAAAAATACATTTATGCTATTGCCCTAAAATTGATGTTTAGGTCAAGGTTAGGGACTTGAACTGTTTATATTGAAGCTTTAAAATTTTTGAAAGAGCTTCGTCTCCTGAAATCCTTAATGCGTTATGATGATACTTGCGTTAATGCTATATTGTATATTAGTCGATTTTTGGCTAAAATGATATCATACGAGGGATGTTCGAAATGAATTGCTTATTTCTATCTGGAGACTTCAAATTTCAAGTTAGCCCTCGAAGTACTCCCCGTGGCTAGAAATGCAAAGTTTCAGCCGATGTATCCACTTCTTGAAGGCGTCACGGTACGCTGATTTGGGCACAGTAATAAGGTACTGATGAATGGCAGATCCAAGTGCCTGTACGGACTGGTATTTCCGCCCAGCAAGGAATGCTTTCTATTTCGGAAACAAAAAGAAATCACATGGGGCAAGGTCTGGGGAATACGGGGGGTGAGGCAAAACAGTTACTTTTTCTTTCTTAAAAAACGCCGTAACTATTGCGGCGGTATGAGCTGGGGCATTGTCATGTAGAAGACGAACATGTTTAAAACCAGTGGCAGTGCGTCGTTTCTGATAATACTTTTTCAGTTTCTACAGTACTACGTCTTTGTAGTACTTTCTGGTGATGCTTTTGCCCTTTTTAACTGGCAATTTTATTGCGATTCCTTCACCAGAGAAGAAGATTGCATACAAAACCTTCTTTGTACTCAAAGAACGTTTGGCAATTATTGGACGTTTGCTGTGTTTAGTGGCCCAGATCTTATTGCTAACCTTTCTGACGGGCTCAAAATAATGGACCCAGGTTTCATCACCTGTGACGACATTGGCAAACTGCTTTTTGTCATATTTTGGAAACATTTGAAACAGCTTTTTGGCCACTTTAACCCGTTGCCTCTTTTGCTCGTCAGTCAACAGATGTGGCACCTATCTAGCAGAAATCTTTCTGACTTTCAAATGCTTCTTCAAAATAAGGTGAACCGTTGATAGTGATATGCCTACCTTTCGTGCAATATCACGAACTGTAAATCTGGCATCTCCTTCAATGATTTCCTTTATTTTGGAAACGATTTCTTTACGAGATGCATATTTTGGCCTACCTGATTTCAGTGCATTTTTGATGGACTCTACACCAAACTCAAATTTCTTTTTCCACCGCTGAACTGTGTCATAAGACACACAAGAAGGTCCAAAAGCAGTAGAAATTTCAGTCATCAGCTTCTTCAAAGAACAACCAAGTTTTGAGCGAGCTTTGATGTAAGCGCGTATTTCATCTTTTTTGTCGACGCTTCTACCAACCATTTTTACTGCAGTGGTCAATGACTGCGTGTATTCAAATGGCAAATTTTATGTCTTACACTTAGTCTAACATGTACATTTATACACCATTGTGTAGATATTGAATAGCCCTATACAGGTATGTATTGGTTTTTATCATGCCCTACGTGGATATCGAGCTAGAGGACAATAAGCAATTCATTTCGAACATCCCTCATATTGTATAGATAGTAGGTACGAGGGGAGTTCAATAAGTTCGTAGAACTCAGGGTTTAACTCACAGATTGGAAGATGGTTTCAACATTATTTTTCAATAGAATCTTCCTTTACTTCAATGCATTTGGCCCACTTTTCTTTTAAGCAGTCTATGCCTTTGAAATAAAAGTCGTCTATTTGGTCCTCAAACCAAGCCTCTGTAGCAGCCTTGAGCTCATCATTGTCCCGAAATCTCGTTCCACACAAGTGGGACTTCAAATTTCGAAACAGATAATAATCACTTGGGGTCAGGTCAGGACTGTATGGCAAGTGATTTAACTGCTCGAACTTGCACTTACGAATAGCCGCTTGTGCAACTCTGGACTTGTGCACAGGGGCATTATCATGCAAAAGAAGGACACCAGCAGCTAGCTTTCCCCTTCATTTTTCTTTAATAGCAACTCTTAATTGTTTAATGACACTGGCATAGTATTCTCCTGTAACTGAAGTACCAGCAGGCTTGTAACCTATCAATATAATCCCTTTGGAGTCCCAAACCACCGTGGCCATTCCTTGCCGGCTGATGGTTGGGTATGAAATTCTTAGGTGGGGGTGAGCCAGGGCGCTTCCATTGCATGGACTCTTTTTTAGCATCTGGGTCCCAGTGGTGAAGCCAAGTTCCATCTCCTGTTACAAGACGAGTGTGAAAGTCTTCTGGATTGGCATTGTACACTTCCAGAAGTTCTTGACTTGACTCCACCCTTTGCTGACGATCTTGCATGTTCAGGTTTCTGAGTACCCACCTGGCAGATACTTTTGACATGCCTAAATGTTCATGGATTATAGTGTAAACACTTCCATTTGAAATACCACATTCTGAAGCCAGTTCAGCAACTTTGATTTGGCGATTGTTTAGCACAAGTCTCTCAACACGGTCGATCATCTCCTGGCTGATGACATCAGCAGGGCGACCTGGCCTTGGGTCATCTTCTAAGGAGTCTCGCCTACGTTTAAATTCTGCTGACCACTTTGCCACTGCGGAATACTTTGGGCTACTATCACCATACACATCAGCCATGTGCCCATGGATTTCTTTGGCCTTTGCACCCTCCTTAGTGAGGAACTTTACGACTTCTCTGAACTCAATATTCTGACTTTCCATTTTTGCCTATGGGTATAGGTTTTCAAACAAAAAGAGCAAAAAATGTATGTGTTTACTGAACGGCTGTTATCATTCAACTGACAAAGGTTTACACTGCACAAAAATGAAAAAAGAAATCTTGAATTGTATAGAAAAATACCAAGTTCTATGAACTTACTGAGCTCCCCTTGTGGTTTGTGAAATCAACACGGCGATTGTCGCCTCTTACAGCTTTGCACGGATTGTTTTGAAACTTTGCAGATGTTTTCTGATTTTTCAGCTTTGTTGACTTTAGTTGTATTTTTTTGGCTAAATGCTATTGTATGGACAGTGGGTACTTTATGAAATCAACTCCTCTTACAGCTTTACACTGATTGTTTTAACACTTTGCATATGGATGCTGCATGGTATGAAAATGTGCATGTGGTTTTTGTAAATTCTGTCTATGATATTGTCTCACTTTTTCAGCTGTTCAGACTTAGTCAAATTTTAAAGCGACAGTCAACTACAGGCAGTGGGTACTGTGTGAAATCTACTCAATCAATTTGGACAATCGATTTGGACATTTTTTGGCCTACACGTTTACACACTTTTTTGTCTTTCTCCTCTGACAGCACTACAGTGGGGCTATAGTCAGATCCTCTGACAGCTCTAGTTTCTACATTTTATTGTCTGTTGATAACGGATATGATATTAAAGTTTTTTGTTTCTTTTTTGTTAAAATGCATGGGTGACATGTAATAGTACTGTTTTTATGTGTTGTAAAAATACATTTATGCTACTGCCCTAAAATTGATGTTTAGGTCAAGGTTAGGGACTTGAACTGTTTGTATTGAAGCTTTAAAATTTTTGAAAGAGCTTAGTCTCCTGAAATCCTTAATGCGTTATGATGATACTTGCATTGATCTTAGAAATGGATCCAAAGTTTCATCCATTTTTCACCCCATCACATTGAGTGACTGAGGTCATGGCCACAGAAATTTTATGTAAAACATTCAGATTGAAGTTTCTAGGAAACAGTATCTCTGGAATGCATTGATGTTTAACCTATTTTATACTGAATAGACTCCCCAAACTATATATTGGAATTGAATTTCAATTTTAGGTATGCCAGGCTGTGATTTAGATATTCCTAGAGAAACAGGGCTAAACTATATGCAAACAGTGGAAACCTTGATCAGATGCTGCATTCTGCAGCATCTGATCTGGGTCTGCACTGTTTGCCAAGTTTACTGGTCTCCAGACTAAAATGGGTTAACTTGATGCTCAAACAAATGGAAGATGCTGGTTCAAAGTGGTTCATTGTTCGTATCTGCCCCTACCCTTGGGCTTTATACAACTACAAAAATCATGAAATATCTTCTAAACTTCTGGGCCATTTTTCACCAAACTTCATGTACAGTCTTTGAGATTACACAATGATCAGGCTATTGAAGATTCTTATCAGACTGCATGAATCAGAATGTGTAGGCCAAGGGTACGTTTTATGCCACTGCGGTGTATGGAGTTTCAACATTTACTTCAGTGTTATGTACGGGCGGTGTTGAAGCAGTGCCAGCAGTTAGTTGCATATTCCAATATACCATATTCGATCGGAGTGCCACACATTTCATAGTCGCATATTTCAATATACCATATTCAGATAACAGGCAAAGTATCTACTTCTTTATATAAGCATATGTTGATTATACTCATTTGAATTTGATGAGTACCAACAACATATGCTTTTATAAAGAAAGTCAGGAAGATATTGCGTAAGTATCATTAAATACATGTACGCCCCTCATGAAGTTCTCTGCTGATCTTTCTTTAAAGTGTACCCGTATTAGGAGGATATTTTACTCCAGTTTTTCTTGTGATTTCTGAAAAAAACTTGAGTGCACAATGGGATAATTAGGGTGAGTACAGTACTGCAAACATCCTAAATATTTGGAGATTTCAAATCCTTACCATATTTATCCTAAAACTGAACAGCCCTTTATCACTACCTGGTTGATGATTACAGGCCTCCTAGTGGCCCACTTTGAAAATATAGGTTTTTATGTAGGTTCTTCTTACTCAAAATATAGGTTATTTACAGGTTTTTCAATAAAAAATATAGGTTAAAAAAAGGTTCTTCCAAACTCACATAGAGAGGTTCTTCTTACTCAAAATATAGGTTATTTACAGGTTTTTCAATAAAAAATATAGGTTAAAAAAAGGTTCTTCCAAACTCACATAGAGATTTAAAACTGAAGAAAAAATATTTGATGAATTTTTGCACCACATTTATTCAGATAAAGTTGATCTGAATTTTACTTGGTCCGAGCGAGCGAAGCGAGCAAGGAAAAAAATACAATTTCTTGACAGTTTTCATCACGTTTTTGGGACTAAAAAGTAAAAATAGTAGGGCATTTTGAAGAAAAGTTAGGGTTGAGTCGCGAGAAGGTTCAAAAAGTGAAAAATATAGGTTTTTTCATGAAAATACAGGCTTTTTATAGGTTTTATGAACAAAATAAAGGTTTTATAGGTTTGACACAAAATTATAGGTTATTATAGGTTTTATAGGTTTCGCTAGGAGGCCTGTAGATTATGTAACTACATTATGAAAACATGCCCATTCAATTACACTGAAAATTTTTACACCAAAAACTGAAAATTTTCACAGAAAAAAATCTGATATTTTTTATATTTCCGCTCAAAACACAGATTGTGGGTACTCATTAGAACTGACTCGGTGAGGCAGTTCTAATGAGTACCACAATCTATGTTTTTGAGCAGAAATAAGAAAAATAATGTATACCCCTGTAAACCCCAGTTTTACTATATAAAAGTGGGGTTTAAGGGGGTCAAAATTATATAGGCATGTTTTCCTGATGAAAAGGCCTGAATGCCCAATAGTGTAGATGGTGATCAAATCCTGTTTTCTGGGAAAAATAAGAACATTTTTTCACAATGTCATCTGCTGAATTTTTTACCCAGCATGCTAAGAATTAATATTGTCGAATCAGAGGGATGAGTATAAATGTTGCTATATTAAAGGGTGACTGTCGCGATATGAATGAAAATTTGTTGAAAACGACGTAATACCAAAATAAAACAAACAAACAAATATTCAGGATAGGTCATGTTATAAAAAAAAATTGCCGAATGGCTATGTTGCAACTGTTGGTGGTGTTCAAGAAACAGAGCCAAACGCACACAAACTATGTATTGTTCAACCAAGCATGGAAAATATGTCAAGGTCAGTAGCGGACAATGGCAGTGAACAGGGTGCATCATGGCAGACGTGTGTATGACGTTTCATTAGCCTAGAAGCCTTGGTTTTTAAGTTAATTGATTGTGTTAGGATTTAACAACACTTGAACCCTTGTGGGTCATTTTGTGTCGTCTCCCAGAGAAAGGGAGAAAAGAGATAGAAGAGATAGTAGAAGAGAAGAAAGACAGGGACAGGGAAGAAAGAGGAACAGGAGTGAAAGTGAAGAAACTGAAGAAATAAAAACATTCCCCCTATACCCTTACCTGCTACAAGGACAGCAGGCCTTGCCCAACTGTAAGCCAACATCAGCTGGACGCCCCGATGACGTGAGATACACGACACCTTCGCACCACCCGACCACCCCAATTGGTGTTTAAAAAACCGAGCTAAATGCATAGACTTTACATTATTGATGCTGATACCAACACCAATGCTGGAAAGTGATCCCTACATCTCTCCTGCCTGCTAAAGCAGTCACAACAAAAACTGTAATGGAATTGTACATGAAAGTACAAGCATGAAAAACACAACTTTTTTATTACTATTATGTTAATATTTTTTTTATCTTAGGAGCCTGAGCTCCAACTATTAAAACAATACAAGCTTGATGAGGCAGTGTCTCAAAGAACAATTTCACAACAATTTGAATAAAACACTATAGTCATAGCCCTTAGCTCCAGAGAAGGACATTTTTTCAATTGTAAAGTTCCGATACTTTTCTTATTTTTCCACCAAAACATTGTGGGTACTCAGAAGCAACTCACTGAGGCTTTTCTTATGTGTACCCACAACATGTGTTTTCATGGATAAATAAAATACCATATTCAACCTTATTACTGCACATACCCCTATAAGTGCAGTCTTCAGATTACAGCCTGGTACCTTTGTCTATTTCTATCTAAAAGCTTATGTTGTTGGTACTCATTTTGTCGAGGCAATTCAAATGAGTACCAACAACATATGCTTTTAGAAATCAATCAGAAAAATGCCGCATGATCATCTTAACCCTAGTCCTGTTGAACCCGAATTACCCTGTTTTCGCAAACGGTGCAGATCCAGATCAGTTGGCTTCTTCGAAGCCAACTGATCTGGATCTGCACTGTTTGCCATTAGGTATGAGAATTTATATCAACGGTGTGGATCAAGTGATCTGATTGGCTGAAAATTAGAAATGGGCATGGCAACTTAATTTCTTCAGCATGACAAGGGTTAAAATAATCCTCTCATGAAATCTTCCGCTGATTTTTTTCTTTAATGCATGCCTTATCAGGTGGAAAAACCTAAGTGCAAAGTGCGGTAATTAGATCAAATACAGTATTCACACGTATATTGACCTCCCTATTATCTGGAGCTAGGGTCATACTCTAAACTCTTGGCATGCTGGGTAATAATTTCAGCAGCTGACACTTTTAACTATTTTTCTTATTTTTCCCTGAAAATAGGCTTTGACATTATGTCAAAGCCTATTTTCAGGGAAAAGATAAGAAAAATAGTTAAAAGTGTTGGCTGCAAGCATGAAATGTCAAAGCCTATTTTCAGGGAAAAATAAGAAAAATAGTTAAAAGTGTAGGCTGCTTTCTGAGAAAAATATTTCAAAGTTGTCAGCTGAAATTTTTATGCAGCATGCTAAGCATTAGGGAGTAAAGACAGTTTTCTGGCTTGATATCGAAGAGCAAACATATCTTCCATATACTGTGTTAGAACAAAATGAGCAAACTTGAAAACTTTATGCCAGTTGAGCAAAACAGGGATGTTGCAGACCAATCTTTCCAGGAACATGTGGACAGCAAGGCCCAGATCTGCCTCCTCATCTGCACAATTTAAGGAGGCCTTGGCTGTCTAATGACTTCATAAGCCAACAGTCATGCCCCATCACCTTGCTCTTAATAAAAGGGTATCGGGTAAATATTTTATTTATTTCTCTATGAAAACATATTGTGGAGACTCATAAGATCTGAAAAAGACTGACATATGTAAATAAACGTAAATATGTCTGTTTAATTTTGGTATGAAAAGACCAATGAAATGGCTTTCTTTCAGTTTTCTTGCCAAAGCACTATCGTTTTGCATTTACAAAGTGGCAGTATTTTAAATTTTACTGGCCAATTTCTTATGCAATTTTCAATATGACATAAAGTATTCTGGATCTGGTGTCTCTTATTTGTTGTCTATTGACAGTAAGTCGGTGACAGAGGGTTTACCCATTTCATATTCATCCCCAAATGACTGAGAGGGGATACACACACAAACACACACATGACACTCTCTTTCATCTTTCATAGCTCCTTCAGCATTTCATCTATCCCTGCCATAATAAATAAAAAAAAGAATTAAAGAAAAGATTTCATTCATGTATTATATTCGAATATTTATGTACAAGGGACACTATTCCATTACCTGCATTGTAAGCACACAGCATGAACATGTTAATGGGAAAATTATCTTTCTTTGCCAGGTTTTGAAGTAAAACAACCAATTAGCAAAAGAAGACAACATAACAAATCTGGAGAAGGAAGGCATCATTAAAATAATGATAAAAAATCTTTGCTGAACTGGTTATCTCCCCTCCCATTAAGGGGAATATTGCCCAGACCAGCATGTACAACTGTACTGCCTGGACAGGATCATTGCCATCAGCTGCACATTTGTCAATGTGGAGACTGGTCTAATTATTCACTGTTCCTGTATAAGGAAATACATATACTGATCTTCACTTAGAGTACCAAGAAAAATTGTGGCAGACAACATTTAAAATTTACTTGTTATTTTTCAGAGAAAATAAGACGACATTTCCTGTGAATCATCTGCTTGGTAGATGATTCTCATGAAATATCAAGCCTTATTTTCTCTGTAGAATAAAAATATTTGAAAATATCATCTGCTGCAGTTGTGATTGGTGCTTCAAGGGTTAACAGACTTCAAACCATTTACCATACCCACAATGTAATTTTTTAATATAAAAAATTTCATTTGAAATAAAAACAACAATAGATAACATAACATGGTCACTAAGACTGTTAATGAAAAAAAAAAAAAAAAGGTTATCAATGTGTAAGAATGGATGAGAACTTATAAAGTAAGCCTCCTCATTCCACTCTCCAAGAGAGAGAGAGACAAAAAAATCAAACTGCCAGAAGAGTGTAGACCCTGATCAGATGCCACTTTCTGGGCTAGCTTAACTGGCTCTACACTGTAAATACTATATAATTTGTTTAAAAATCAAACTGCATCATGGAGCACCTGATCTGTGTCTACTCTGTTTATTGCCATATACTCATGGTAACTAAATAAAATGCTATATCATTTGCAGAAAATCAAAACAATGCTTCATGATAAATTCATTTGAGCTATGCCATATGAAATGGTACCTCCAGGGCCTATACAGACAGCAAAGGCCCATATCAGTCCTGATCATGGCCTTTGCTATCCATTTACAGAATTATCTGGTAATGAATTGAAGATAATATTAGCAAACATGAAAGGACCTAATAGGAGAGCAGATATGCAGGCTAATTTGAGACTGTGCATATTATACCCTGAAGATCCATTATCACATGATACAGATTATATAAAATTTAAAGGGAACTGATACACTTTCAAAAGCAACTCTGTCAAAACTGTTTTGTCCCCCTTTCCACCACCCCCACCCCCACCCCATACGAAAAGAGGCCTGCACTAAAAGGAAAGAATTTGTTCCCAAAAGAGATCTAAACTAAAAGGAAAGAATTTGCTCCCCTCGGGAGCAAATTCTTTCCCTTTAGTGTAGACCTCTTTTCATATGGGGGTTGGTGTACAGGAAAGCAAACAGGAAGTCACAAAACTTGTCTTCTTTGTCAAAAATGGTGAAAAATCAAGCAAGTGTATCTGATCATGTTAAGACACTAATCAGGACTCACAGATCAAGATAAGAGGGAGAATCAGGTTAATATTTTTCTTATTTCTTCATGAAAACATATGTTGTGGGTACCCATTAGAAATGCCTCAATGAGGCACTTCTAATGAATACAAAAACATGTTTTGTGAAGAAATAAGAAAATAGCCACACTTTTGAATGAAAAAAGCTTATCTGGAGCTATGCAGGTACAGTGCTCCAGCTAGCCCTATATAGAGGGGTGGGCCGCCCCTCTTGCCCTCTCCTGCCACCCCTCTGCCCTTCTTAAGCTGCATTCTGCCACTTCAACCCTAGACATAACACCCTACATTTTGGTGAAAATTTCATGAAAATTGGACCAAAATTAAAAAAGTTATCAATATTTGGAAGTTGGTTTTATGTTTATTCTACTTTCTACTTTCATGCATTTAATGTGGAGTGGGATTATATATATATAATTTTGTAACATGTCTTGATACTAAGCACATCACATGACACATTGTGCCCTTATTCTTGTCAGATGGTACAAAAAGTGCCCTGCACCCCCAAATCCTAGCTGGAGCACTGAGATAAAATAAGCAAATCTTAAGGGGGACTGGATACACTTGGTAGATTTTTATATTTAATGCAGATTGTCTCACAATTCAATTTGCATGATACATCAAGCCTTACTTTCTTTCAAAAATGTATGACATGTAATGCCCTATTTTCTAGGAAACACGCACACACAAAGAATAAGAAAAATGCCTAAAGACATTATGGACAGGTTTTTCAGAAAAGTTAACCAAAAAGTAAACCTCGGATCATGTCCAACGCCCGATGCATGCCTGGTCATGGCTATTTTAAAGGACAGATTTTTTGCAAATGCCATCCAGAAAAAAAAAAAAAAAAAAAAAAAAAAAAAAAAAAAAAAAAAAAAGGAAAAAAAGAAAATATTGTCTACCAGTATATTAAGTTAATATGCTATGAGCAATGACCCGTTTCTGCTTGACACAGCTTCTTAAAATTTACATCGTGTGATAGGCAAGTACGCTGAAATTTTTTGCTGAAAAAATGAGAGTAAAAGCTACTCACATTCTTTTAGCAAAAAATATCAGAATATTGTATATTGAATCTGCTATAACAGTTAACGAAATGACCCTTAACGAGCTTGTTAAGCTAACGACGCTTTGAACAACTGGGCCCAGGTATATAGTACATATCATGAACAGTTATAATGTCTACTATAATTACCCACAACATTCAGACACCATAGACATGTTATGTCTTATTTTCTTGAAAAAACACACAAAAAAGTCTCAAGAATCAATTTGCATGAAATGCCAAGCCCTAATGTCTTGGAAAAAAGGGCAAAGTCTTATTTTCTTGAAAAAAACAACAACAAAAAAAAAAAAAAAAAAAAAAAAAAAAAAGGAAAAAAAGAAAATATTGTCTACCAGTATATTAAGTTAATATGCTATGAGCAATGACCCGTTTCTGCTTGACACAGCTTCTTAAAATTTACATCGTGTGATAGGCAAGTACGCTGAAATTTTTTGCTGAAAAAATGAGAGTAAAAGCTACTCACATTCTTTTAGCAAAAAATATCAGAATATTGTATATTGAATCTGCTATAACAGTTAACGAAATGACCCTTAACGAGCTTGTTAAGCTAACGACGCTTTGAACAACTGGGCCCAGGTATATAGTACATATCATGAACAGTTATAATGTCTACTATAATTACCCACAACATTCAGACACCATAGACATGTTATGTCTTATTTTCTTGAAAAAACACACAAAAAAGTCTCAAGAATCAATTTGCATGAAATGTCAAGCCCTAATGTCTTGGAAAAAAGGGCAAAGTCTTATTTTCTTGAAAAAACAACAACAAAAAAAAACAAAACAAAAAAAAAACACACAAACAAATAAAAAAGATAAAAATTTTGTCCACTAGCATAGTAAGTAAACTGTTATGAGTAATGCCACCTTTCCGCTTGATATAGCTTAATGAAATTCTATAAATAATTAGAAACCAAGTATATATATAACTTCTCATATAAATTAAAATATGCACCATAATTACCCATAACATTTGGACATTGTAACTCCTTAATCATACTTAGTCTAAAATTTTAAGATGTTCATCTGATTACTTGGGATATGCCTAAAACATGATGGCTGAATGGCAAACAGTGTATGCCCAGATCAAACTGCTCCTTCAGGAGCAGTTTGATCTGGGTATACACTGATTGCTCAGGCAAATTCTGTGTGTTTGTTTGTGTTGAGGTTTTACGGCCCAGTCAACCCAATGGGGTCATGTCGAGTGCGGTCAGTTTACCTTACCACACGTTTACTGGGCAGGCTTAGTCCTCTAAGCGGTTAACCAGTATTGTGCACATTCTTTAGCCAGAAACTGACAACTACCCTTCTTGAATCAGCGGAAGGCAGAGAATGACCGTAGAAAATATTTCATGATCCATTTCCATGAAAGAATGTTGCCAACCTCGGCAGGGGTTGAACCCGCGACCTCCTAGTCTTGTCAGACGGTGTATCCAACTGAGTCACCGAGGCAGGCGCAAATTCTGTGTGAATATTTAGGATAATTACAATGTTACAAGAGTTATTGTGAGCTGTGGGAATATCAACACAATCTCAAACTTAGTCAACATTCTCAGATCAGCCTGCTTGTCTGTGCATTTTGATCACAGTCTTTAGAGTTCACTATTTTACTGTACACTAAGCATGATTGTACTACAGTGTATGCAAACAGTGAAGACCCAGACCAGTGTGCATAGAAATATACGCTTTTTTGGATCTCTGGTTGCGTTGGCCTTGGATTAGCCCTTAAAGTGCCTTAAAATGCCATTTATATCTGTTGCCTCAAATGTTTTATTCTTTAAAGAAAATCTGGCTGTGTATTTCAACTGAAATGCCTGCTTAGCAGGTAATTCTTATGAAATGTCAAACGTTTTTTTTCTAAAACAAACAGACAAACATACAAAAAAAAACAACAAAACACAGAATGCTGTCTGTTGCAATTGTATCTGGTGCTTTATGGGCTAAAACAAAAACATAAGTAATAACTGGTTTGGTAAAACTAGCTGGCTATCATTTGTTCATTTGGATAAAATGTTTTTCTTTTCTATACTGCAGTTTTAAATTACAGATTTTGAACAGTTTTCAGGGAACTTAAAGTAAGCACTGCACATTATTTCAGATTTTCATTTTTGCAATAAGCTGAAAATAAGGACAGTGTGTTACTTATTTCATACTTCCAGATTTTGGCAGGGTACTGAAAGTTAAAGAACATACTGTTTATGATTTTGAAAATGTTGCAGAGAACTGGTAGTAAGCATAATTCCAGATAAGGCTCCTTTTTCAACTGAAAAATACAAATATTTTTCTAATTTCTCCACACAAACATATGCTGTGGGTACTCATCAGAAGCGCCCTCACTGAAGCACTTCTAATGAGTACCCATAACAAACATTTTCATGGAGAAATAAGAAAAATATTGTGTGGATATGCCATCTTATCTGAGCACAATGTATTATTTCAGACTTTCAAAATTGATTACATGTAATCAAAATTCCAGAGAGCTGAAAAATTAAGTGCAATGTGCAAGCTTATGCAAACCTGAAATTATATATAACCAAAGAACAACCCTATTTGGAATGGCTATCATCAAGTAAACAAAAGGTTTCATCTCTAAATGGAAATACAGTTGACTCTTGCTATCTCGAACTCGCTTATCTCGAATAACCGCTTATCTCGAAGCGAAAATCTGGTCCCTGCCTAAATATGAACATCTAACAACAGGTAAAAAATTTTGTAGAAAAGGAGCAATTTCTCCTCCTTTCCACAATATTTTCAATATATCTTTAACTTCAAGAATCTAATTACATATATATTTGTTAAATGTGGTTAATTGAATTATTTTTTCCTCAATTCCGCAAATCTGATATGTCGAGGTACGGATATCTCGAAGTATTTCAGAGAGTCCCTTGGAATTGGTGATAACGAGAGTCGATTGTACTTGTGAACAGAGTATTGTTTCAGTCAGTTGTGATTTTTCTATATCAACAATCAGAATTGGTATGCATAATCCAACTAAATTTTGATTACAATTGATAACTGAACTATTTCTAATCTTCAATGCCCACCTATGATACTAAACTCCAGATAACAGGCAAATTCAAACAATTTATTTTGCTATTTAGCCCTTAAGCTTATTTTGGGAGTACTCTGATACTAGAGCTGACTTAGTAAGGCAATTGCCCTGGGTACTCTTAATATATTTTGATGCAAAAATTATCCAAAAATATCACAATACACTTTCAGGGGAGGCAACTGTCAAAACTGTTTCTACCTCCCTTCTGAAAAGGGTCTACTCAAGTAGTCAACAATTTGCTCATAAGCAAAAAATTTTCCTTTTACAACAAGGGCTAGACAAGAAACTAAATCAGAAGTCACAAAAGTTGTCTCCCTTATAAAACATGGTGGAAAATCTATCAAAACTATTCAGTCCCATTAATTAACCCTTGTCCTGCTGAATAAATTAAGATGCCACGCCCACTTCTAATTTTCAGCGAATCAGATTACTAGATCCAGATAACTAGATCCAGATTATTGCTATATATTCACATACTTAATGGCAAACAGTACAGAGCCAGATCAGCTGGCTTCTTTAGAAGCCAACTGATATGGGTCTACACTGTTTGCAAAGGCAGGATATATCCGGGTTCAGCAGGACAAGGGTTAATGCTTTATCTGGACCTTAGATGAGGTCATGTTGCTTTTCCTACAGTACTCCTAACATTATGTTGGATTGTCAGGATTGTATGGTGTGACCAGATTAGTAGAGAAGCCTTTAATTTTATCTACACCTCGAACTTCATCTTCTAGTAATGGAAGTTTAACCACATGAAAATCTTCATACAAGTCTGCAATCTGAAATCAGAAAAAAAGTAGAAACATTACAACATAAGAAAAAAATAATGCCCAATCCTACTACAAATTGAACTGTATTTAGCTTAAGCTATAGGACAGATATGATTGAAGGAACAGTACAGACCCTGATCAAATGCCACAGCATGCTACTTATCCAGCACTTTTAGGTGCAATATGTAAAATGAATTTGTAAGTAGTTAGTGTACTTCATTAATCTTTTTTAAAAATGACCATGTTGTGGATGTCCATTCTTTTGAAAACTAACAAAGATTTCAGACTTAAAATTACTGGTGAATCATTTATAGGATAGTTTACAGAATTAGCGGATATTGTAGAATATATATCAACAAATAGACAGGTTATGCAGATGCACAGCTTGATCCTGGCCTTCGATTTTTGCATATGGTAAAAGGGCTTTTCCCATCATCATTCCACTTCTGTGAATTCTGTGCAAGTTCTTGGATGTTTGCTGCATACAGGCTTTGTCCAAGCAAGCCAGTTAGGATTTTTCTTATTTTCCACAAAAACATATGCTCAAGTACTCATTAAAAGTGCCTCCTTCAGAGTACCAGAGAAATTCTGATAGTTCAAAAAAAACAAAACATTCTACTGAGTAAACTCAGCATACCATTATTTTGTCTATTGAAAATACAGCCTTAAATTATTGCCATTTATGTACTGACCTGACACTATAATTAACCCTCAGTGGCTCAAACTATCCATGTCTTGAACAAATTTCCATGGTCCGAAAGATGTTTGAGCTAAGTTTGACTGTAGATTTTTTTTTATTTTGTGTTAACCCTTAAACTGCCAATTGTCATCTGCTTTGTCTCTGCTTGTGATTTTAAAAGTCACTTTTGCAAACAGTGTGGACCCAGATCAGACTGCTCCTCTAGGAGCAGTGATCAGGGTCCACATGTTTGCCTGTATGCAAGAACAGGTTTGAAAAGTTTGCAAGAATATACAGCAGATGACATAAACAGACGACATTTTCAGATGCAGGTTTTCTTGGCATTTTAAGGGTTAATATTTTGCTTGTTACAAATTACTTCCACTGCATCTGAGTTCTCCTTGGAGTAGACATTTTTTTTTTACAATTAAAATCAATCTCTTCATTCTTCTATGTGCACTACTATCATTCTGTATCCACTTCTATTTCCACTGATAGCATACCTTATACACTATACATTATTCCTATCCATTTGTGCATATATTCATATTATGAAAATAGTTATAGAATATAAGGAAAGGATATAATAAAATGTAATGTCCTATATTCCTTTTTATAATGGCCAGTTTTAGGGTACTTTATCCAATGCACTACATTGTATTTCATGCATTATTTCAGATCATAGCATGTATTATATACAAAAGCAAACTGACCATTCATGTAAAATTAACATACTCATTTTTAGGCCTGGCAACACTTTTGGGGGGGCTGCGGTGGGGAAATGTGGGGACATGCCCAGACTGTAGAATATAAACTTCTCACCTGTTCTAGGTATTTTGTCTGTATCCGATGTCTTGCAGCACACAATTTACATGGTTTATCTCCCTTAGCAAGAAAATTTAACTGGTTTACAACTATATTATGAGTGTCTATACCAAACAGTGTTAGCTGTTGTACCAGTCTTTCTGTCTCATATAATGAAAGAAATTCTGCTATACAAACACATACAAAAGTAGTGTGGTCCTGCAAAACAAAAATATTAACATATACAGAAACCTTAAATATTCTATAGGATTATCTAGGTTTTTCTTATTTCTCCACAAAACATAAATTATGGGTACTCAGTGGATTATCCAAATGAAAAGATTTAAACCAGTCCCACAACTTATGTTTTCATGGAGAAATAAGAGAAAGTGAAACACATGTTAGCTGCAAAATGTATCATATCTCAAGCTGTTTCTGTCTGGACAGAATTCTTCAAAGCTCTATAGTCTAACAAGATTAGCCAGGGCCCAGCTGTTCAAAGCATCGTTAGCTTAACAACTGAACAATTGGGCCCATGAATCCAAATTAAGATGCCTTTTCAGAAAAAAAAATCTGTAGAATTCATGTGGCATCTTATTTGAAAAGTCTTCATTGAGATTCTATATTAATATATATGGTAGTATGTCTCTTGGAGAAACACATTTAAACTTTTATCCCTAATACTCTGTTTGTTTTGCTTAGTTTGCTGGGAAAAAAAACAGCAAACAACATTTTGAAATATTTATTTCTTATTTTTCAGAAAATATGGTTAAGACATTGAGAATTTGCATGAATAAATAAATAAATAAATAAATAAATAAATAAAATAGATAAATTTGTTGTATGCTGAATTCATCCAGAGAGCATTACAATTTAATATTCTGTTTCTTCACACAAGAATTCCGCGGAAGGCGTCATCGCACCTGCTGGCGCAAAAGTCACAGGAGCCACAATCAGAATGTGGTTATTAAATAAGTTTCATTCTTAGCAGTGCTTACTCGGAAAACTGGGTTGAAAAAAATGTAGACAAAGTGCCTAGTGGGGCACATATATTCCAGGCCAGTCCCATTCCCTCTAATGGCTATATCTTCAGCACTGACTTTTCGTAACATACAGCCCAATGATAATGGAACGTTGACGTAAAATGTGTAAAAGTCACTGGAGCATGAAATATAGGTCAAGGTCACGGGTCAAGGTACCTGCTAATTCAGTACATCAAGGAGAAGCACAATGCAAGGTATGGTGGTTGTAGGCCTTATAGTTGAGGAGTTATCAAACATCAACGTAAAATGTGTCAAATATAGGTCAAGGTCACTAGGTCAAGGTACCTGCCAAGCCAGGGCAATGAGGTGAAGCACTATGCAAGGTTTAGTGGTTGTAGGTCTTATATTTGAGGAGATACCGAACATCAATAAAAAATGTGTCAAAGTCACTGGAGTGCACAATATAGGTCAAGGTCACCAGGTCAAGGTACCTGTCGAGTCAGTACATCGAGAAGTGCTATATAAGGTTTGGTGGTTGAAGGCCTTACAGTTGAGGACATATGGAAGGGTGACATAAAAGGTGTAAAAGTCAATGGTGCATGAAATATAGGTCAAGGTACCTGCAGAGTCCGTACATTGAGGAGAAGCACTATGCAAGGTTTGATGGTTGTAGGTCTTATAGTTCAGGAGATATTGATCGTTGACGTAAAATGTGTAAAAGGCACGGGAGCACAAAATATAGGTCAAGGTCACCGGGTCAAGATACCTGCCAAGTCAGTACATATTGGAGAAGCACTATGCAAGGTTTGGTGGCTAGAGGTCTTACACTTGAGGAGATCTGGAACGTTGATGTAAATTATGTCAAAGTCACTGCAGCCAAAATATAGGTCAAGGTCACCAGGTCAAGGTATCTGCAAAGTCAGTACATTGAGGAGAAGCACTTTGCAATGTTTGATGGTTGTAGGCCTTATAGTTGAGGAGATATCGAACGTCGACGCAAAATATGTCAAAGTCACTGAGTGCAAAATATAGGTCAAGGTCACCTAGTCAAGGTACCTGCCAAGTCTGTACATCTAGAAGAAGCACTATGCAAGGTTTGGTAGTTGTACGCCTTATAGTTGAGAAGATCTGGAATGTCAACGTAAATTGTGTCAAAGTCAGTGGAGCGCAAAATATAGGTAAAGGTCACTGGGTCAACATATCTGCCAAGTCAGGAGGCCAGGGAGATGTTTCATGCAAGGAATGATGGTTGTTGTAGAATTGTAGTTGATTAGAATACTAACTTTGACGTAACTGTCGAACTTCGACATAACAGAACTGTTAAAAGACAGACGGACGGACGGACGAACGGACAGACGAATGGAAAAGCGGGCACCTATATCGCAAAATCAGGAGGTCAGGGAGATATTTCATACAAGGTTTGATGGTTGTTTAGTCTTGTAGTTGATTAGAATACTAACTTTGACATAAATGTCGAACTTTGACATAACAGGCGAACTCTGACATAACAGAACTGTTAAGAGATGGACAGACGAACAGACAGACGAATGGAAAAGTGGGCACCTATGTCGCAAAGTCTGGAGGTCAGGGAGATGTTTCATGCAAGGTTTGATGGTTGTTTAGTCTTGTAGTTGATGAAAATACTAACTTTGACATAAATGTCGAACTTCGACATAAATGTTGACAGATGGACGGACGAATGGACAGACATACGGAAAAGCGGACGCCTATGTTGCAAAGTCAGGAGGTCAGGGAGATGTTTCATGCAAGGTTTGATGGTTGTTTAGTCTTGTAGTTGATTAGAATACTAACATTGACATAAATGTCGAACGTCGACATAAATGTTGACAGACGGACGGACGGACAGAAAATCGGACGCCTATATCGCACCCTGCTACAAGCAGGTGCGATAAAAAAGGAATCAGACTTGTGTATCATAGCTAATAATTCAGACAATTTAATGAAAAGAAGCAGCTGAACCAAAATAAAAAGCAGGTGTCCGGACCAACCTGCAAATCTATCCTATGATTAGTATAACTGTAATTGCAATTCTGTAAACAAACTGTAAAGGCACTGCTGAGGTGTGCAACATGTTCTGTGCTATTGCTGCCCATTTCATGAACTGCATAAAACACCTGTCCTGTTTTAAGCAAGGCCTAGTTGTCTCATTACCGGCAGCTTTTTTCTCGGTGAATAAAGGGTCTTGTTTTTCATTGTGTGCTTTAGTTTTACCTGGGCACAGCACAGATACTTTAACCATTTTAGCTAAAACTACCAGTATATTTGTGACGTGCCATAGGAGTGTATTCCCAATTTTTATATATATACGAGGAATGTTCGAAATGAATTGCTTATTTCTATCTGGAGACTTCAAATTTCAAGTTAGCCCAAAAGTACTCATTTCATGCCCTCGATTGATTGTGTTGGGGTTTAAAGACACGTCAACCCTTGTGGGTCATTTTGTGTCGTCTCCCAGAGAAAGGGAGAAAAGTGATAGAAGAGATAGTAGAAGAGATTAAACAGAGGGACAGGGAAGAAAGGAACAGGAATGAAAGTGAAGAAACAGAAGAAATATTCCCCATCTACCCTTACCTTCTACAAGGATAGCAGGCCTTGCCCAACTGTAAGCCAATATCAGTTGGACGCCCCGGTGACGAAAGATACACGACACCTTCGCACCACCCGACCACCCCTTTCATGCCCTCGAAGTACTCCCCGTGACTAGAAATGCAAAGTTTCAGCCGTTGTATCCACCTTGAAGGCGTCATGGTACGCTGATTTGGGCACAGTAATAAGGTACTGATGAATGGCAGATCCAAGTGCCTGTCGGGACTGGTATTTCCGCCCAGCAAGGAATGCTTTCAATTTCGGAAACAAAAAGAAATCACATGGGGCAAGGTCTGGGGAATACGGGGGGGGGGGGGGGGGGGGTGAGGCAAAACAGTTACTTTTTCTTCCTTCAAAAACGCTGTAACTATTGCGGAGGTATGAGCTGGAGCATTGTCATATAGAAGACGGACATGTTTAAAACCAGTGGCAGGGCATCGTTTCTGATAATACTTTTTCAGCTTCTTCACTACTACTTCTTTGTAGTAATTTCCGGTGATGCTTTTTTCCTTTTCACTGGCACTTTTACTGCGACTCCTTCACCAGAGAAGAAGATTGCATACAAAACCTTCTTTGTACTCAAAGAAAGTTTGGCAATTATTGGGCGTTTGCTGTGTTTAGTGGCCCAGATCTTATTGCTAACCTTTCTGACGGGCTCAAAATAATGGACCCAGGTTTCATCACCTGTGACGACATTGGCAAACTGCTTTTTGTCATATTTTGGAAACATTTGAAGCAGCTTTTTGGCCACTTTTAACCCGTTGCCTCTTTTGCTCGTCAGTCAACAGATGTGGCATCCATCTAGCAGAAATCTTTCTGACTTTCAAATGCTTCTTCAAAATAAGGTAAACCGTTGAAAGTGATATGCCTACCTTTCGTGCAATATCACGAACTGTAAATCTGGCATCTCCTTCAATGATTTCCTTTATTTTGGAAACGATTTCTTTACAAGATGCAGATTTTGGCCTACCTGATTTCGGTGCATTTTTGATGGACTCTACACCATACTCAAATTTCTTTTTCCACTGCCGAACTGTGTCTGACATAAGACACACAAGAAGGTCCAAAAGCAGTAGAAATTTCAGTCATAAGCTTCTTCAAAGTTTTGAGCGAGCTTTGATGTAAGCCCGTATTTCATCTTTTTTGTCAATGCTTCTACCAACCATTTTTACTGCAGTGGTCAATGACTGCCTGTATTCAAATGGCAAATTTTATGTCTTACACTTAGTCTAACATGTACATTTATACACCATTGTGTAGATATTGAATAACCCTATACAGGTATGTATTGGTTTTTATCGTGCCCCACGTGGATATCGAGCTAGAGGACAATAAGCAATTCATTTCGAACATCCCTCGTAGAATAAAAATTATTTTGGGACAGGTGGAACAGAAAAAAAAAATATAGGGAAAAGCCAGTGACCTTTGTAATTGAGTTTTTGTATTGCAGATGTCCATAGATTCCTTACCATATACACATCTGATTGGTGATCAGGAGGTTGCAGGTTCAATCCCCGCCATGGCCGGCAATATTCTTCCATGGAGATTAATCATGATATATTTTCTACGGTCAGTCTCTCCCTTCCACTGATCCAAGAAGGGCATATGCCAGTTCCCACCAGAGCACAAATACTGTTCAACTGCTTAGAGGACTAAGCCTGCCCAGAAATGTGGTTAGGTAAACTGACCGGCTTGACATGACCTGCCCAGGAAAAGTGTGGTTAGGTAAACTACCTGGCTTGACATGACCCTAATGAGTTGACTGGGTCCTAAAATCTAAATTTAATCAAAACAACCTTTACCAAACTTGTCCTGAAATATGAATAAGACCATTTTACAGCTTGTTGATTGTTCAAAGACTGATGAGTGAGTGGTGGATAGTGCAGGCCCAGATCAGATGATGCATTCTGCAAAGCCTTATCAGGACCTACACTGTTCACTAAGATCTGTTTGTCTGAATACTTAGTTCAAGTGCAAGGTAAAAAAAAAGCTCTTACCGGATTTTTAAATTGTTCGTTAACTTGTCTAATAGTGTTCATCATATCTTCTAGTTTTCCAGACATGTCATCTGCATTCATGTCCTGCATCCCCATCATTCCAGCCATCTACATGTAGAAACAAATAACACATATACAGAAAGACAAAGGATCTTATTATACTAAATGCACATATTTTAACACTTAAAGTGCTATTATTACGAAAAATTGAAGCAGATGACATTCTCTCTCTCTTTATTTTTTAATTTTTCAGTGAAAATAAGACATGGCATTTCATGCGAAATATCTGCTAGGTGGATGATTCACATGAAATGTAAAGCCTTACTTTCTCTCTAAAAAATCAGAATGTCATTTGTTGCAGTTGTAATTAATGCTTTAAGGGTTGAAAGGACTCTCTAGTTTCAAGCTAAGATTTTTCAGCTGTGGGCCAATGGCTCATTGAATTTTCATAACCGGCCATCCATAATTTAGATGGGTCAGCATTTTTTTATGACAAAAATATAAGACTGTCATGCAATTTTACCAATCATACCAGAGTTCTGCAGCATCTGATCTGGGTCTATACTATTTGCTCAAGCCTGTCTGTCCCAATATTTAGAGCTAATACAGAAACTGATTTCTAATAATCATAAATGATTCTGTATGAAGCTAACAAATTTTACAAGATTCCAGCCTAGATCCAGATAAGGTGCTGTTTTCAACTGAAAAGTACTAATACACTACAACCTCTTTATAACACGGTTCGTTATAACACGGTCTTGGATACAACACGGTTCAAAGATGGATCCCAAAAATGTACAGATTATATTGAAAAATGACCATAAATGGTCATTTTTTCAATATAATCTATACATTTTTGTTTGGATATAACACGGTTGTTTAACTAACACGGTTTATGCTATGGACCCCAACAATAGTGTTATAAAGAGGTTGTGGTGTATTTTCTTATATCTCCACAAAAACATATGTTGTGGATACTCATTAAAAGCATCTTGGTGAATATATATTGTGAATACTCAGTAGAAGTGCTGAAGCAAACACAGAATATATCGCGTAAATATTATGTGGCCATTCCCTCTTATCTGGAGCTAGGACAGCAACTGAAACAGCAATCTCAAACAAACCTGTGATGTAAAGTGTTCAAGACAGATGTATGGACAACATGAAAACAGTATACCCCTAATAAACACAGTTTGTTGGGGTATGGGTGGGGTATAATAATCTCATAAAAACCTGTGATATAAAGGGTCCGACTTTATTCTTCAGTCTAAGTAGTTTCCCTAGTCCTTTCTCCGCCACTGAGGGGAATGATAGAAGCCTGAGTGTATGGCCTGTCGGAGCAGTATCAAACACAACCACATCAAAGTTCATGTTCTTCACTAACCTGAGAGAAAAAAAATGATACACTACAACCTCTTTATAACACGGCACATTATAGAACAGTTTTGGATATAACACAATTCAAAGATGGATCCCAAAAATGTATAGATTATATTGAAAAACAGGGGTCAGGCTAGAGGGTGACTGGGGCGAAACAGTCGCCCCTGAGGGCTCTATGTCGCCCTGGGAAGCCCTAAGGGCGACAAAAACTTCGCCCTCGATTTTTGCAACTTTTGGAAAAGCTAGTACTTGTGCAAAACAAACTTTTTGTTAGGAGAAATCCAGTAAAAATTGAGCAAACATAAAAAGGTAAAATTCCTTTGAAAAAAAGCTGTTAGATGTATCAAAAATGCCACAGAATAAAAGTTTGATATGTTTTAACAAGTTTTGGAGGAAAACTGTTTGCCTACTAAGTGACCAAAAGATCGTTTTCGTCAATGTCATTAGTTTTCGTGGGTGTCCGTTTTTTTCATAAATGAACCATTTACAAGCTGAAAATGGGCTAGAAACAGCATTAAAAATGTTAAAACTAAATTTAAAAGTTGACAGACATTTTAGTTAACAAATTTCTTTTTATCACTATGTTTATAGCTTATCAAGCCACAGATCTTGATGTTTTGAGAAGATCAATTTCCAAAAAGATATGGGTCCAGATATGATGCATTTGGCCTACTCATGTCTGTGTTTCTGTGAATCATTTAATTTGTTTCGAAGTAGGAATGAACAGGTCTTCAGTAAAAAATTGTTTCCTTTTTTGTTAATTCCCAAGACAATGTGGTAAAGAGAGTCGAGAGTCCTTAAGTGTCATGGTTTTGATAGGTTAACCGAGGCTTGACTTCTCCCTCATTCTATAAAACTTCTCCCTGTTTTGTCTTGAGGGAGAAGTCACTTCTCCTTAAATTTCTGAGCCAGCTTGACCCCTGGAAAAATGACCATAAATGGTCATTTTTCAATATAATCTATACATTTTTGTTTGGATATATCACGGTTGTTTAACTAACATGGTTAATGCTATGGACCCCAACAATAGTGTTATAAAGAGGTTGTGGTGTATAAAGAAAGTAAGTGCTCCTACAGAAAACAGAGTATGCTGTGCTTTTTGGGTCATTTGTTTACAATGGAACCATAGTATATGTACACCAAAATTTCTTTATGGTTGTTGTTCATGTGATTATCATTGACCAATGAAATCAATTTATCTGTTTATATGAAATCCAGGTACGACTGTTTATAGCTGTGCTATTCTTGTCACTGTGGCATCAGAGTGAAGTGTAAAGAGGCGTTTTTGTAAAACCTGGACTTGGACATTGGCAAACAGTGCTGATCCAGATCAGGGTCTGCACTGTTTGCTTAAATTACTGGGCCCAGTTGTTCAAAACTAATGATGTCATTAGTTAACGATTAAAATTTACATCGAGTGATACGCAAATACGCTGATTTTTTTTTTTGCTGAAAAAATGTGAGTAGCTTTTGCAGTGCAAAAGCCACTCATATTTTTTCAGTGAAGAATATCAGAATATTGTATACTGAATCTGCTAAAACAGTTAACAAAATGACCCTTAACGAGCTCGTTAAGCTAAAGATGCTTTGAACAACTGGGCCCTGGAATTTAAGGGTTTAATGAAACAATCTTAAGTCCCCGTTCAGGACCATTTTCACTCAGAGACAATTGACCCACCAGTGCTGTCAGTGCTTTGATTATTAATTCTTCAGACATTGTGTGATCTCATTTATAGAATCATCTACCATATTTACCCTGATCTCCTTTCATGCATATGATCAATTCATGGTTTATGATACTATTGTGTTTGTCTTAACTTTTTGGATTAATATTACTACTCTAAAGTAAATTCTACAGCTCCAGATAAGGCAATTTTTTCAACCAAAACTTGTTGATATTTTTCATTATTTCTCCAAAAAACCCATATGTTGTGGGTTTACATAAGAGGCGCCTTGGTGATGCGCTTCTAATGAGTACCCACAACATGTTTTCAAGAGAAATAATAAAAAAAAAAAAATTCCTGAGACCCTCTCTTATCTATGAAACTCAATATTCAGACTCAACCCTTCTGGTGTTCAGTGGCTGGTCCATGATAAATGATCCATGATCTCATCCTGAGACAAAAGGGTTAAATAAATCATGTTTCTTAGAATATTAGAGCAAGTGCCTGGAGGGGCACGAATACCCCCAGCTGGTGCCATTTCTTAATTCTGAAAATAAAACTTTCAAGCAAAACTTTGATGTAGATGTTAACTAATGGATGGAAATGTATGTACGTACATTCCAACAAACGGAGGAATGGAAAGATGAAAACTATATACCCATGACATATTTGTTTGTGGAGGTTTTACAGCCCAGTCAACCTAATGGGGTCATGTTGAGCGCGGTCAGTTTACCTAACCACACGTTTACTGGGCAGGCTTAATCCTCTAAGCGGTTAACCAGTATTGTGCACATTCTTTTGCCAGAAACTGACAACTGCCCTTTTAGAATCAGCAAAAGGGAGAGAATGACCATAGAAAATATTTCATGATCAATCTCCATGAAAGAATGTTGTTAACCCAGCTGGGTTCGAACCCGCAACCTCCTGGTCACCAGTGGGACGTGCATTCAACTGAGCCACCGAGTCCGACATTATGTATTTTACATAGTGCCTTGTGGACCTCTTTACTTGCCTTATTAGAAGATTACTACAAACAAAATTCAACATGTATGCTTTGTTCTTGTTAAGCTGTGAACTGAAGGATGAAATATACTATACACACTGTAAAACTGTAAAGTTCAATGGGGTACAATAATTCACAATGCCAGTTAAACGTCAACACTTAGTCTAACACTGAAGACCAAAGTCATTTTGTTGAGAAATATTTTTGTCTGTAAATGGTCCAAACAACAATCTGGGTCCAGTTGTTCAAAACTAACTATGTCTTTAGTTAACGTATCGTTAAAACTTTGATCATCAAATATGGATTATACACTCATATTTTTGCTGAAAAAATGTGAGTAGCTTTTGCATTTGCAAAAGCTACTCACATTTTTTCAGCAACAATATCTGTGAAAAGATATTGTACTTACAAGAACAGTTAACATTTTGACCACTAATGAACTCGTTAAGCTAACAATGCTTTGAACAACTGGGCCCTGATCCTTCTGCCAATTAAACTGTTCACCTTCATTCATTTCATTGGTTTTGTGTTATTCTGCAGCTGGTATGATGTGACTTTATGTATTATGGTAAATATCCTAAAATTTCAAACACTTTATTCCATACTTTTTTGGATTATACTTTGATGATTTTCACGCAGTTGTTTCTTAAAATACTTAGTGGAATGGTAGACAGTGTATAACCTCATCAGACTGCTCCTTTGGGAGCAATCTGATCTGGGTCTGCACTGTTTGCATATGCCTTTTAATCAGAAAGTTTGGTACACACATACGAAATTTTAAGATATTTAGCATAATGATATGACAGGTTCAAGAATTTATTTTCCCTCATGTTTGAAAGACTGCTTATGTGAAGTCATGCAGAGATTATTTTTTATTTCAGTATCAGAATGAGAACCTTGTTACAGAAAGACTTTTTGAAATGGGATATAAAGTTACACATTTTTTTCTGATTTTCAAACGAAAAAAAACAACAACAAATAAACAAACAAAAAAAACAAAAACACAGAAACACACAAATTTTTTTTGCAAACATCTTGACTAGGTAAATTTCTAAGAAAAGTCTCCTCAAAGAATTCAGTTTGTGGTGTCAAAACATTACACACTTTACATGGGAGCATGACCTTACGAGGATGTACGTCTTAATGAGAGAAAGCTCTTCAGTCCACTTTCATCATCTCAAACTCTAAGGGACCAGAAACTTTGGTCTGAAATAATAGTAGTTCGAGAAATAAAAGGAGTTGGAAAGTAAATAATATATAGCAACTAAACCAACAGTGTCCTTTACTTAGTTTGACTTAAGCTGCAGTTTTGAGACATTAGTGTAACAAGAGTCAACTGTATTTTCAGTGCCTTTCATCTGAATATATTGTTATATTTTAACAAAACTGGGGCTGGGGTGAAAGGCCTACAACTTCAATTAACTTACTTCATGACTTCAGCAAAACTCATAGCTTCATCAATTCCTGGGAAAGCTCCTAATAATTCCTGGGCCATGGATTTACCCATACTCACCATGTCTGTAACAAACAATGAAAAAAAAAAGGCACTAAGCAGAGTTTCAAATTTCGATTTTCTACCCTTGAATAGTAAAGAGGGCTATCTATATGCTTTATTCATCTATTTTTCCATAAAAATATGCTGTTGGTACTTATTAGAACTGTTTTGCCAAAATAATTCTACCATCTATTTAGTACCCAGGGCTGGACATAGGAGAAAATTCCAGAAATTTCCTGTATTGGAAATCCATATATCCAATGCTGAAATTTACTTTTTCTCTACATTTCATATAGGAAGAAAAATCTTCCCAAAACTTAATTCAGTACTGATATTAAATTTCTCACACATAAGTACAGCTGGAATACAACATAGCTCCAAATAAGGCAATTTTTTCAACCAAAAAGTACTGATATATGAGCCAGCACACAACAAAACCTACAATAAGACCTGTGTGACCAGCAAACACTAAGATCAGCCTATACATCCACCCAGTATGGCAAGAGTTCTTGTCTATTAACGGGTTAAGCATTCAGGGCCCAGTTGTTCAAAACTAACGATGTCATTGGTTAAGATATCGTTAAAATTTTGATCATCAAATATGGCATATATGCTTTTATTTTTGCTGAAACAATGTGAGTAGCTTTTGCAAATGCAAAAGCTACTCACATTTTTTCAGCAAAAATACCTGTGAATTAGATATTGTACTTACTAGAACAGTTAACATTTTGACCACTAATGAGCTCGTTAAGCTAACGATGCTTTGAACAACTGGGCCCAGATAATCTAAAGTATACGAAACTGTATTGGTATGACTGCACATACTACAGTGTTCACTGTGAATTATCTATCTTATTCTATTTATTTCATATTTGTGCCAAAGTTTTTTTTTGTTTTTTTTTTTTTGTTTTTTTTTTCTCAGATTATAACTTCTGTACTAATGTTATCATCTAATAGAGGAGTACAGAGATTTTGGAGGAGGCTTTTGGTACCACTAGCCAGTCAAGGGTCTGTATGTTTTGGATTACAAGCCTCAAAAAGTTGATTTTCATGTTATATTTGCCCTTATCTGCTGCACGCATGCACATAGCATGCATGCACATGCACACACACACACACATATTTGCCCTTATCTGCTGCATGCATGCATGCACAAAGCACACACACCTGTAAAAACTTAATTCTAACATACTGAATTTAAATATCAATACCCAATACATTTATTACAAATAATCTCTTAAGACATCTCCATAAAATGTCAATACCTACTTTTGGTGAAAAATAAGGAAAATATGTCAACAATCTGCTAGCTTAGTCATCACCATAATATGATAAACACAGTATAAACATTTGGAAAAAAAAGCAGCAGTATTTTGCTTTGAAGTAGAAATTAAAAGAGAAATGAAAATTAAAACTGCCACTTTAATTTCACTCAAATGCATCATTAGTTTAGAATTGTCTTAGAGACAAATACATGTATTTCCAACATTACCTTGTTCAAAATATTCATCAGGCAACTCAGAAATACCAAGATTTGGGTCTATCTCCTGCAAACAGAAAATAAACTTGATAGAGTTTTGCATACTTCTAAATAAGAGGATTAAGAGATAAAATTTTTCTTCAACCAAAATATATGGCCAATTTTCTTATTTCTCTTTGTAAGGTGATTCCAATGAGAACCCATAACATGTTGTAGAGAAATTTTCTTTTTTCAACCAAGTGGCTGTACAAAATCCAGGTAACGGTTATCTATAGCTGTGCCATTCTTGTTGCTGTGACTTCAGTAAAACCTGGACTGGGACACTGGCAAACAGTGCAAAGCCAGATTAAATGCTCCAGAACACAGCATCTGATCAGGGTCTGCACTGTTTGCTTAAATTACAGAAGTTAAGGGTTAAATGAAAGAGTCTCAAGTCCCCGTTCAGAACCATTTTCCCAACCTACATTCAGAAACAATCAACCCACTAGTGCTGTCAGTGCTTTGATTATTGTTTGTGTTGAGGTTTTACGGCCCAGTCAACCCAATGGGGTCATGTCGAGCGCGGTCAGTTTACCTAACCACACGTTTACTTGGCAGGCTTAGTCCTCTAAGGTTAACCAGTATTGTGCACATTCTTTCGCCAGAAACTGACAACTGCCCTTCTTTGATTACTTAGAGCTATTCTATTATACATGTACAGGAAAAAGTTTCAAATGCTGCATAGCTCTAGATGAGAGAGGTCTCATGAGAAATTGTTTTCTAATTTCTCCAAACTCCGAATAAGCAGCTTTTCTTAAATGAAAAGAACTGATAATTTTTACTTCTCCAGGAAAAGAAGAAGAAGTGCCTCACTGAGGTGCTTCTTATGAGTATACATGAGATAAGTTTTCATGCTGAAAACCTGTTTAGCTGGAGTTCTTTTTATACATAATATTTGTGGGATGCTCATTAGAAGCTGCTCTTCTAATGGGTACCCACAACAATGCTTTATCAAGAGCTATAAGATAGCATACTGGAACAGGGAAGACAATAGATCACTTAGCTCAATTGCACAGAGTGATCAGTCTTTCCTGTGGTTATGAACAGTCTTATTTTTCTCTGTGCATTTGAGCTATATCTGGTTATGCTGCATGGCTGTTAAATCTAGTCTGGGTCTTCAACATTCAAATGTAGCAGACCCTAAGTGCAAGATTAGAAGCAATAGCAGATATTTTATTTTCTTTTTTTTTTTTTTTTTAATTCTTGGTACAGTTGTACTAAGGCTGGCACAATTAATCAGATAATCGATTAATTGATCGATAAATTCCACAAAAATGACTATCGTGAGTATCATTACAGATTTGAGAATAAATGATCATTTGATTTTTGTGTCTGTTACTTTACCGTATTTACCCTTAGTATTCAGACACCTTAACTCCTTATCATACTTTATCTAACTTTTGGACAAGTAGAATTTACTACCCAATGTTGTGTCTAAAATAGATGAATGAGTGACAAACAGTACAGACCCTGATGAGACACCACGTTTTGCGGCGTCTCATCTTGGTCTACACTGTTTGCTCAGGCCTGTCTGGCCAAATACGTACAGTAAAGTATAACATATGGTAAGAGTCATGCTCAGAGACAGGTAAAATTATGACCAAATCTTCAGTGATTACTAATCGATTATCGATCACAATGGCGGGACTGATAATCGATTCTCTTTTCAGCTCTGATTAGCCAGTCCTAAGCTGTACTATCTCTCGAAAGATAAAATACACAGAAAAACGAATATTGTATTTTTCTCTGTACATTTAAGGAAACTTAAATATACCATATTTACACTAAGTATTCAGAGAGACAGACAGATCTGACAGTGTATGCCCAGAACAGACACTAAATAATGTGGCACATCAGATCAGGGTCTACACTGTTTGCTACTCATCCAGCAGTTTTAGCACATCAACAGGTATTCGAATGGAGTTTAAAATTTCAGGACAAGTATGGTATGAAGTTAAGAAGCCCCAATATTTAGGATACTTAGAGTATATATTTACCATTGCAAATAGGTTGTCAAATCCTTTCACAAGGCTAGGAACCTTTGAAAACTTCTGACTGAAGGCATCGGAGATGTTATGGGCAGGGTCAGTTGAGATGATTAATACAGACTCTCGAACTTTAGACAGTAAAACAGCTAGACTGCAGCTGAAAATACACAGAAATTAATGACTCCAGATGAGACACAATTTTCTCTACCTCAAAAACATTTAGGATTTCCAAATGGTTTTTACCATATAGGGGTATGCTGGCCATTTCGGTAAGCAGACATAATTTAATTTGATTTTACACCACAACCTCTTTATAACACTATTGTTGGGGTCCATAGCATAAACCCGTGTTAGTTAAACAACTGTTATATCCAAACAAAAATGTATAGATTATATTGAAAAATGACCATTTATGGTCATTTTTTCAATATAATCTATACATTTTTGGGATCCATATTTGAACCGTGTTATATCCAAAACCGTGTTATAACGAACCATATTATAAAGAGGTTGAAGTGTACTTTGTCAATATAAATGACAAATGGATTAAAGTAATAATAAAGCGTAAAAATTAAGCAGCATGAATATTCACAGATTTGTTGATGACTTATTATCGTAATAACCCTAAGTATTGGGACAGACAGACCTTTGCAAACAGCGTATACCCAGATCAGACACATCAGAATGTTGCTACTGATCAGGGTCTACACTGTTTGCCATACATACAGTAATAATTTAGACACATCAAGAGGTAATAGAATGGACTATTTCAAATTTTAGGACAAGTATGGTAAGTAGATAAGGTGTCCCAATACTTAGGTAAATATGATATCTCTACTAAAATGTGTTTCATTATTTGACTACCCTAAATATTTGGACAGATACCCAAGTAATTCACTGAGCAAACAGTGTAAACCCAAATCAAACTGTCCCTGTTTGATCAGGTTCTCTACACTATATACCACTCAGCAACTTGGGTAGTCAAATGGAGCTTCACAAATTCTAGGGTGAGTGAGGCAAGAGTTCTTATGGTAATTACTGAATACAAATATGTGATTTTGCATGTGTTAAAAGCAACTGATATACTTCAGGGGAGTAAACTCTTTAGAAACTGTTTGTCTCCCTTCTATTCTAGAAGGAAAGACTTTGCTCCTTTTCAGAGTAGACTCCTTTCCAGAAGGGTTTTGGTGAGCAAATAAGCAAGCAGGAAGTCACAAAAATTGTCTCCCTTTGAGAAAAAGGCAGAAAATTTACCAAGTGTATCCAGACCCTTTAACCCTTGTCATGCTGAATAAATTAAGATGCCACACCCACTTCTAACTGTCAGCCAATCAGAATGTTTGATCCAGATTACTGATACAAATTTGCATATTTAATGACAAACAGTGTAGATCAAGATCAGTTGGCTTCTTCAGGGGGTTTACCCAGGTTCAGCAGGACATAGGTTAAAGTATTGATTATCCAATAAATTAAATCAAATTACATTAGATTTGACAACTTCCTATATTTTCGCATAAACAAGGAAGTATTAACTAATTTACAAATTTTACCCATAAGGCAATGACCTCAAACTAGAGCTTCTATATACCGGTATGTCAGTGAAAGAGAAAGAGCATATAATTCTGTTGCATGTTGGTCTATATCATGACTTTATTTCATTCAGTGACTTTAGCCTTTAACTTTTTCTGTGCAAATTCAGCAGATAAGGAGATAATCTTCTAATGTCAAACCCATTTTTTTTTGTTTACAAAAAAAAAAAAAATATGCTTCAAAATGTTGTCTGCTGATAATTTTACCAGCATGCAATTTCTCCTGAACAGCACATATTTTTTGGTTGAGTTGGAATTTTTGGCCCAGTGTTAAGGTCATGTCGAGCCTGTCATTTAACCTACTCATTCTTTTCCTAAGCAGGCTTCCAGTCCTTGTGCACGTACTTTCACCAGTATTTTTTGTTTCGTGTTGAAATTTTACAGCCCAGTCACCCCAATAAGGTCATGTCGAGCGCGGTCAGTTTACCTAACCACACTTTTACTGGGCAGGCTTAGTCCTCTAAGTAGTTAACCAGTATTGTGCACATTCTTTTGACAGAAACTGACAACTGCTCTTCTTAAATCAGCGGAAGGGAGAGAATGACCACAGAAAATATTTCATGGTTAATCTCCATGAAAGAATGTTGCCGACCAGGCGGGGGTCAAACCTGCAACCTCCTGATCACCAGTCTGATGCATATCCAACTGAGCCACCAAGCTAGTAACTGACAGCAGTTCCCACTTTTCTTGATTTTGTTTGTGTTTAGGTTTTATGGCCCAGTTAACCCAATGGGGTCATAGGGAGCATGGTCAGTTTGCCTAACCACACTTTTACTGGGCAGGTTAACCAGTATTGTGCACATTTTTTCACTAGAAACTGACAGCTTTTCTTGATTCAGCTGATGGGGAGAATTACTGTAGAAATAATTTAATAATAAATCTCCACAAAAGTTATCTAGTCAACATGGGATCTGAAGTTGCAATCCCTGGATCTGCAGTCAGATGCACTGATGACTACGCTATGGAGCCTGGTGAAAAGAACAGGTTACGATGTATATGCCTTGTCTGTCAAGTAAATAACTGATTCAAATGGGCCTCAAATTCAGTGCCACTGGGCAACAGAGCAGGATCCTGTTTTGTACGCCATTTTTGTTTTATCATGCACTCCAAGTACTGTAATACAAATGTACATGTACATATATTCATTCTTATTTCATTCCTCTTCCAGATACATGTACTTATTTCAGACCCTTTGTATCAAATGCTTTCACCTTAATTCACAACAAATGATCCAAAATGACAGCTTATTTAATTTTTTACAATTTGCCTATTAAAAATCAATAAAATAAAAAGTGAGAAAAAATATGGAACTAAAAGTAAAATGTCCTGGTCAGTTGACTATGAAAATTCTTTCCTATCATCAGTCAAAATAGGCAAAAGTGACTGATTCTAAACATCATCAGTCAAAAGTGACAGATGATGGATTATCAATTACCATGCATTTCAATATTCATTAGGCTTTGGTGCAGATGTGACATATGACAGCTGCCTAAGGGCAGCCAATTTCAGAAGCATTGCCACATACTGATCAGAAACCGTCACAAAAACATCAAACTAGTCGCTTGCGTATTGGAAGAAGGCCATTCAACATTAAAGCAAAACAGGTACCTTACCAATTAAAAAAAAGTAGGTCGAAATCTACTCATTCCTTCAGGAGACAAGGTGCAGACAAGCCATTTTCCACCAATCTAAGCCTAAGTGTGACCTTGAAAATGGGGTCAAGGTCGTCAAAATCTAGCCAGTTCTTTTCCATGTCTCAACAATTAAGACGTAGAAGTTTGGTCGAAATCCATTCATTCTTTTAGGAGATAGGGTGCAGACAAGCAATTTTCCAACAATCAAAGCCCTCCCGTGACCTTGAAAATGGGGTCAAGGTCACCAAAATCTAATCAGTTCTTTTACATGTCTCAGCATTGTAGATGTGCAAGTTTGGTCAAAATCTATTCATTCCTACAAGAGATAGGGTGCGGACAAGCCATTTTCCAACAAATCTAAGCCCTCCTGTGATCTTGAAAATGGGGTCAAGGTCACCAAAATCTAATCAGTTCTTTTACATGTCCAAGCATTGTAGATGTGCAAGTTTGGTCAAAATCTATTCATTCTTACAAGAGATAGGGTGCGGACAAGCCATTTTCCAACAATCTAAGCCCTCCTGTGACCTTGAAAATGGGGTCATGGTCACCAAAATCTAATCAGTTCTTTTACATGTCCCAGCATTGTAGATGTGCAAGTTTGGTCAAAATCTATTAATTCCTACAAGAGATAGGGTGCGGACAAGCCATTTCCAACAATCTAAGCCCTCCTGTGACCTTGAAAATGGGGTCAAGGTCACCCCAATCTAATCAGTTCTTTTACATGTCCCTTAAATCAGTAAAATCTGCAGTGTGAGTACCTTACCCAGCATTTATCAGGGTATACCCAGCATTTATCAGGGTACAAATGAATACTTTGTTATGTTAATCTCTTACAGTATAATACATTAATAACATTATATTTATTGGCTTATACAGCAATCTTCAGAACTTTCGTTTCCATGTGAAGTGTTCTGTTTTTGTGGCTTCAATATATGCGATATGCAAAACGAAGACCATAATTTATTTAACAAGTAAAAGAGACGCTTTGTATAAACCTAGCGCATCGGCGGGAAAGCGTCTTCTGGGCTAATTCAGCAGACGACAGATTGAATTTGTTTTCTTTTTTTTTTTCTTTTCATTACCAAGAAAACAGGATTTGACGTTTCATGCAGTGGAGACAATTTGCATGAAGTGCAAATAATGTTCTCTTGGAAGAATGAGAAAAATATTTCAAAATGTCTGCTGAAAATTGTACCCAGGGTGCTTAGCATTAAGGTTTGCACAAACAACTCGCGCATGAGTCTGTACATGGCAAAACCTACAGTAAAACTTGTACGAAGAGACGAATCAGCCTGCACACTCTGAGACTGCACATCAGCAGATATCAGTAGTCTGATCAGAGCCTTCGCTAATCGTAAGTACCCCCTATGATTACTGGGTGTAACAAAACGTCTTGTGCGACGAGCGAAGACTCGGGTCAGTACGTGCCTGCACATTCTGATAAGAGCATTCGCTGATCGTATTTACCATTGATAGCCGGGCTGTCCAAAGCGGAATAAACAGTGTGACTGCAACAGCACATTCTGTTCAGACCCTTCGCTGATCGCACAGTATGCAAGAAGCTTGCTTTATCTAGTGGGTCGATGCACAGACTAACCTGAGTCTTTGCTGGTCGCACGTACATTGTAGTATTGTAGGTTTTATCCGGTTCAAAGTTCGTACATTGTAAATCATACTTCAGACATGAGAACTTTGTACCGATGTAATTTTTGTTTGAACTGGAGTTAAACTGCCCAGTCAATACTATTCATCAAGCCCACACACTTTTCCGGGCGGGCTTATTCATAAGCTATTACAACAGAAACTGACAACTGCCCTTCTTTTCTTTCATATGTAATATATTTGTGTCCGCTCTGCAACTTGAAAACTGTTTGCGATATTTTCTTGAAACTTAATTAATTTATTAACAAAGTTATGGTACTTGTTTGATGTAAGTGCAGTGGTGGGGCATGGTGAAATGTCTGCAGCCCTTTTATTAGATATTTAACAGGTTGAAATATTGGGAAAGGGTGCCTCGGTGGTATAGTGGTAAAGCTGCGCGCCTTGTAACCCAGGGGTCATGAGTTCGATCCCAGGCTTCTTTCATATGGGACTTTAAACCAAGGTCCACACCTCCGTATGAACTAGCTATTAGTGGGACATTAAAAAACTCACTCACTCATTTGAATTGTCATTAACTTCTGTGGCCCCTTGTTCGTTACGTGTGTTTTTTGTATGACAGACACCATTTTTGCTTGGGCTGTCTCACTGATTCAATGTCTCTTTGATAGCAGAAGCGCCCCTTTAAGTAAATTTATATTGACACGTGCGGTTGCTGCACGCGAGTGAGAATTACCCGGCCTTTTACCACATTACGTCATTTATATTGAGCGTGTGCGGTTGTTGCATGGGAAAAGGCAGTTACAGGAATACCAAACATAAATACGTAATTCGTGGGTTCGAGGCAGATGTTTGATTCTCTTTGAGATTTTTGAGTGTTTGTTTTGTTTTTTTACGGCACTAAGTAAAAATAACCATGCCGTGCCCACTTGTTGGCCGGACCAAACTAAGCCATAGAATCCGGTCTTTTTTCATATGGAGCTTTGTTGTGGCCCATGTTACCTGCTCGAACAGTGAAATGGGCTACCGGGGTTTTCTATGGACCAAGGGAACACCCAAATATATTTCAAGGAACAGGGCAGCATTGGTTAATATTTCAAGAGAACAAGGGAATAAACCTAATTTTGAGGGATCGGAGAGTGGCAATTTGGAAAACTCATCTATGCATTGGCCATACGCATTCGTTATTGTCCGTCGGCAATCGCAGTGTTTCGATGCTTTATTAATATTCAAAAGGATGCTGATGAGCGAAAACTGACTCAAGCAGGACGTACGAATATTGCAATTTATGCACCGAATTTGCTGTACGTTTTGTGTACGCAAATACCAACAATTCTGTACACTCATGGTGAATGGGAATGCTTACAATCAAAATTCGTTAATTGCTGTCACACACTGAGTTGAAAAGGCTGATTTGATCAGGCCGGCAGTTTGGTCCTATTCAACCGTGCATGCCGAAAAAGTACGACTGGCTTTAGCCTCGCCCCTTTGGAAAAAGCTTTCTCACTTCATCGCGGAAACACTGCGTGGCCCCCGCGGCTGTTTCAATTGCCTGTCATAACCGCATCGAATTTTACCTGTTCGAAAGTAATTTTATCAGGCGATTTTTACCACGGGAACACAGCGGATCCACCGGCCCGGGTGAAACCACTGTGGGATACTAAAATTTAATCCTTTCCACCCGAATCCACTCCCCACCAGCTTGGGGGGGATTTTGAAAAACCACCTGAGCTGTACTGTAGATGTGCAAGTTTGGTTAAAATATATTCATTCCTTTAAGAGATATGGTGCGGACAAGCCATTTTCCAACAATCTAAGCCCTCCTGTGACCTTGAAAATGGGGTCAAGGTCACCAAAATCTAATCAGCATTTTCCCCCCTCCCAATGATATATTTGTGTAAGTTTGGCTAAAATATGTCCATTCAATAAGGAGATAGAGTGCGGACAAGAGGCTACGCCGATGCCAACGTGATCCGCACTAAAAACAGTATGTTTCCCCCCATCAACTGCCATGGTGGGTGGACAAAATTATGCTCGGGCAGCAGGCTACCACATCCGCCTATTCCGATCAGCACCTACAGCTTGCTTGACAGGGTTAACAGGACCTAGAAACATTTTTCTGCGCAGGCTGGTCTAGGTCATCGTATCTTGCCCAAGAAGTACATGAAAGTAACTATTTTGCAGTTCACGAGTCTACCGGTTAATCCAATATATGCAGTGTTCCGAGTAGTAAAAAGCGTTCCTTATTGCAAATGTGAAAATTGCTGATCCAGCCAAGTCTGCAGGGTCTGATAAGGGTCTATTTTATTTATAGTGCATACTTACAAGGACGGACATTCTTTACGCACAATGTTAGCAGTTTTATTATTTTGAATAGCCTGCGCAGCCGATCAGGACGTGAGTAATTCATGTACATTGTAAGATCTGTTTTTCTTTTGCAATTCAAATTTCTATGAACACCTGGAAACAATTTGCATGAAATGTCAAACCGGAAAAATATTTCAAAATGCTGTCTACTGCATTTTTGTACCCAGAGTGCTAGGCGTTAAATCCAATTTTCTAACACTTTTACTGATTCCAACTGGGTTTGATTTTTTAGTCTCTGGATAACCAGTGTGATGTTCTGGAGCATTACTCGTCTTGAGAAATAAATCGGTTCAAATAATTTGCTTTGTGCTTAGGAATGACCTGTTCCTATTATGTAGCATTGTCCGTGTAAGAGCAAAAGATTATGACCTTTGCCCATCAAATTATTGAAGAAATTATTGGGCGGAACTTAATTAGTGTTATGGTGACAGTTAGCCAATGACAGTTACACCGTGACAACCGTAGATTGAAAGTGTACACATCAGAATAAAACAATGGTCAATGGATTGCTCTAAAATTAAACTTCTGTCAAGGCTATTTTTGATGTATTTTGGCCACCACTTTTAAGGCCCCTGTAAACTCCACTTCATACATGTATATATATATATATGTATGGAAAAGTGGGTTTCAGGGATAATTCTGGCTTTGAATAACACGGGAGAAAATATCTCATTCAACCAAAACTGGTGAGAAATTATTAATTTTCAGTGAGAAATTTTGGCAAAATCTCCACTTAAATTGCATTTCACTATGATATTTTTTCTCATTTAGCCCATTTCAATGAGATTTTAGGGAAAAAGTGAGCGAATCTTTCAAAATCTCATGTGAAAATTATTTTACTTTTTTTTTTCTTATTTACTCAAAAGCATGGATACTGCCAGTGTGTTAACCCATTAATGCCTGTTGTCTCCTAAAAGGGACTTTGGCAAATAGTGCAGACTAAGAACAGAAACCATATTATGCAATGTCTTGATCAGAGTCTACACTGCTAAAGTGATACAAGTTTCTGTAAAAATGATGAAATAGTAAACCAGACACTCCTAAAAGGACTTAATAAAGGGGTGCTGTGTTAAACGGCTTTTATTTTATTTTAGGCCAGTATGTGGCTGTACTCTTTGAAATAAACTGCACTAATGTACTTGGCTGGCTTGTAGGGGCGCAGCCATATTGGAAATAAATAAACCAATGATGAAGACCAAAAATCATTACGGACAACTTTATGTAACGAATGTATATAAAAACCGGAATTGTGCAGGGTATATCGCGGATTTCTTTTTTTTTTCTTTGTGAACGAAAAAAATTTACAGTCGGCATTAATTTTGACAGTTGGTCGGGAAATCGGAAACAACATTTTTTAGGCCTAATTGTAGATGTCTAGCCAATATACTGTAAACTGATGGCTGAATTTCAGTATGTAGTTATAAATTATAGATGTCTGGCCAAAATAATGAAACAGATGGTCAAATTTCAGAATATAGTTATTTTAGTGAACTATCTACATGTAATTACTAAATGTCTTGTGTAAGGAATTTAAGCATTCCCATATGCCTGGCATATGTTTTAAACTTCAACACTGTTTTGGACTTCACAATATCATCTGGTAACTTGGTAAAGCATTCCATTTGTTTATAGCGAGCTTAGCTCGCGATGCGCGTCGCGAACGAAGTGAGCTCTACGGTAGAGAATATGATCAAATAAAAGTAACATTCAACGATATATACTTTCAGCAGAAACCTCTGACCAATTTTCTTCCAGTTTTCTTCCCGGAAGTTGTCAAAAGTTGTCACCGGAAGTTGACAGGACTGGAGCGGACTTGATACTAGTAAGCGTCACGAAGTGAGAAGAAAAGAGTGTCAATAAGTCACGGACATATATTGCTGATTATTTTTATTCTTTATTTATTTAATATATTTTTTTACATACTGATAGTCATTCTTTAATGATGCTGAGGAGGACTTCTGAAGAGACTACAAACAGGGTCTGTGCTGTGCTCGCATTTAGGCTAAGCCTATTTTAGTTTTAATACAGAATGAATTCATCCTAAAAGTTTTCAAAGCTCCTGGTTTCAAATTTCTGGGTTTCCACAATTTTGCAAATATAAGGTATAATCCAGTGAATGAAAGGAGACAAGCTGGATTTAGTCAGCAAGTGCTTTCCGAGGCTAAATCCTAATTGATATTGCTAACGATTATATGCTCAATGGTCTATGAGAGTTTAAGAATATTAAGGTTAAATTTCTGAAAGTGAGTAAAAAAATTTGATCACCAAGACTTCCAGATATTGGAGCTAGGACCATAGTTTAAATCCGGACCTCAACAATAAACACCGGCCATTCAGTTCAGTTTCTTCTTAAGTTCCCCCGTTGATTTGTCGGGGTACCACCATCCGGTGTGAGAGTTATATCTTTCAATGAGCTCTTAAATGTTTATATACAAAATTCATAGACTGGTGAAGGTATATATACAGTCTGTGATTTAACTACAACTTTTCCAATAATTTATGTATCCCTGCATTGTGAGGTCTGATTGAGTTTTATGATCCTCTTCCTGTGAATCTGGTCTATGTACTCTCTTGAATGTAGTTCAAGGTTCTCCAGTTCTTCTCTCTGCTTCACATAAGACGAAGCATCTAGGGTGAGCTGGGTGAACAGTTCTGGGTTTAATAAGTCATGCTTCAATTCGTCAGGGAGGGCTGGGTTATTTCGAAGTTTCTCAGTATATCTTTCTCTTTCAACTGAATAGGTCATGCACTCCGCCACAAAGTGCTGTCGAGTTTCAGGAGCAGGTAAGCACAGTTTACATGTGGCGTCGACTGTGTACTGATTGAATGCAGCACTATTGCCTTGCAGAGTATATGTGCCGGATAGAAGCTTACATTTTAATTGAGCTCGTCTATTGTCAGTTATGCTGTTCCTAATGGTGGCCCAGACAGGATGCACGCTACCGACTTTTAATGAGTCTGGATTGACATACTTTAAGGAAGGTTTTTCATTTACTTCAGCCCGCCACATGGCTTCAATATAACCGTGGACAGCCGAGGAGAGGATTTTTTTCCATTCCTCTTTAGAGAACCGCTGATCAAATAGATAAAGGATTGAAGGCAGGCCATATTTGTCTAATATTTGTCTTATCAAGTTAAACCAGCTCTTATCTTCAAAGTCCTTCATAGCAATCTGTCTCTCTGCAATTTCATGTTCGTCATGTTTGTCACAATACTAATTGATTTAAGCTAAACTTTACTTGGATAATAAAGTCCTTTTGGCTAATATTCACTTGTAAATTTTATCTAGCGTTTAAATATACAGCTTTAAAAAGCAATTTCATGGCTTTTCCTAATACAACTGCTTCAATGATATTTTTCCGAAATCAGCAGGCATGCGTGCAACCCTAATTTTGCTTTATGGTGACCATTTTAACACCTAGTTTTAGCTACTGACCCTTGCTCAACTGACCCTTCGTCTACTGAGTACTGACCCCAAGTATCTGTGTGTTATTTAGCTTAACAAAGGCAGTTTTACTCCATAAATGAGAGTTTAAGAATATTGAGGTTGAATTTCTGAAAGTGAGTGAGACTTCCTGATTTTGACAGTTAGTGTAAGCACTGAATTCACTGTTGGTTTTCACATCAGTAACACAGCTGTCGGCTAGACTTTAGAATCTGTCTGTGTTACTGAAGTGAAAACCACCAGTGATCTCTTTAATATCCAGAGTGAAACAGATTTTAAGTATACCTGGTCGTTGTTTTACCGACTCCACCTTTCCCGCCAACAAATATCCATTTCAGTGACGTCTGGTCTACCAAATTCTTCACAGTCGGTTCAAATTCCAACACATCATCATTGGAGGCAGCCATGTTTATTCGGTGTTCGTGTACTTTTTCTCTCGGATATTTTATCCAAGCAAGTATTAGCTTTGTTGAAATGTTGGCAATCTGGGTAATGGTCTGGATCTGGTTGCTCTCGGGAGCAGTCCGATCTGGGGCTGTACTTTACAGGTATCTTTTTAATGATATTTGCGGCAGCTTTCTCATGTCCGGATATTTTGTATTTTGTTGTACCTTACTAAAGACAATTTGTAATTGTTACATGCAGCTTTTTAGCCAGCAGGACACGTACTGAGCTTCTAGTCAAATGGATATTAAAATACTCTAGGTGAATTGGACACATGTTATGCCATTCAGTATTAATGAATACTACAAAGGACACTGAGCTACTAGTCAAATGGAATTCAAACACTCTTGGTCAAAATCAGCATTTAATTCCAATCATAAATAATGGCTGTGGCTGGGTTACTTTGTGAGATTGCCTTAATTTCTCAGACAATCCTGGGTTTTCGGGTGTATTTGTCATGGCCAATGGTGGGGGCCCGGATTGGGGTGGTCTATATTGAACATTTCGGTCTGGGTCTGTGTTGTTTACTTCAGTATAGGCTTGGATTTGGCTGCTCTTGGGAGCAATCTGATCTTGGACTATACATGCATGTATCTTATAGATGATGCTTGCAGTAGTTTTCAGCCAGATATTCTGGATTTTTGTTGTATGATGCTATTTACTGATCGGCAAAGGGTCAGTGCTTTAATGGGTGCATATGATCCTGTGACAATATAGGACACTTATGAAACTCCAATTCAAATGGACAGTATTCTACTAACACATATTATTATTTTTGTCAGGGTTGTATTCTCTGGTATTGATTTATACATACTCTTGGTCACAATCATGTGACCATGAGGATGGTTTAGAATCTTCTTCAATATCATAGTTTGCAACTTTCCTCAGATGTTTTTTTACATGTGTTTCATTTGTTGAAAGTTTTGACTAATGCTCCAGTTAGTTACAGTTGATAATAAAATCTTGAAAATCTTGGATTCAGTAGTAGTCTGTACCATTTGCTATATAGATTCTATAGTTTAGTGGGTTTTCCCATTTCACATACTGTATCATCCCTAAGACTAAAAGTATTTGAGACATACAGGCTTGAGCAAACAGTGAAGATGCAGATCAGACAGCTGAACTCCACATCTAATCAGGGTATGCATCGTTTGCAGCAATGTTGTCAGAATAAGAATTAGGGAGGCTCTGGTGGAAAAAAAGAAGTGGTCATTATTTTGACACTGATTACAGAAGAAAATCTCCAATATTTCACGGAGACTGCTTGCATATAACATCAGATTTTTTTATTAAAAAAATTGCTGAGTCTTACTTAAAAGCAGAGACATCATATTTGCTGCTTTCCATTCATTCAGCAGATTGTCGACACATCAGTAGTTAGTACAAGAATTCCGCGGAAGGCGTCATCGCACCTGCTGGGGTAAAAGTCACAGGAGCCACAATCAGAACGTGGTTATTAAATAAGTTTATTTCATTCTGAGCAGTGCTTACTTGGAAAACTGGGTTGAAAAAAATGTAGACAAAGTGCCTAGTGGGGCACATATATTCCAGGCCAGTCCCATTCCCTCTAATGGCTATATCTTCTGCACTGACTTTTCGTATCATACAGCCCAATGATAATGGAACGTTGACGTAAAATGTGTAAAAGTCACTGGAGCATGAAATATAGGTCAAGGTCACAGGTCAAGGTACCTGCTAATTCAGTACATCAAGGAGAAGCACAATGCAAGGTATGGTGGTTGTAGGCCTTATAGTTGAGGATTTATCAAACATCAATGTAAAATGTGTCAAATATAGGTCAAGGTCACCGGGTCAAGGTACCTGCCAAGCCAGTGCAATGAGGTGAAGCACTATGCAAGGTTTAGTGGTTGTAGGTCTTAAATTTGAGGAGATACCGAACATCAACATAAAATGTGCCAAAGTCACTGGAGTGCACAATATAGGTCAAGGTCACCAGGTCAAGGTACCTGCCGAGTCAGTACATCGAGAAGAAGTGCTATATAAGGTTTGGTGGTTGAAGGCCTTACAGTTGAGGACATATGGAAGGGTGACGTAAAAGGTGTAAAAGTCAATGGAGCGCGAAATATAGGTCAAGGAGTCCGTACATTGAGGAGAAGCAGTATGCAAGGTTTGATGGTTGTAGGCCTTACAGTTGAGAAGATATTGAACGTTGATGTAAAATGTGTAAAAGGCACTGGAGCGCAAAATATAAGTCAAGGTCACCGGGTCAAGATACCTGCCAAGTCAGTACATCTAGGAGAAGCACTATGCAAGGTTTGGTGGCTAGAGGTCTTACACTTGAGGAGATCTGGAACATTGTCGTAAATTATGTCAAAGTCACTGCAGCCAAAATATAGGTCAAGGTCACCAGGTCAAGGTATCTGCCAAGTCAGTAGATTGAGAAGAAGCACTTTGCAAGGTTTGATGGTTGTAGGCCTTATAGTCGAGGAGATATCGAAAGTCACTGGAGCGCAAAATATAGGTCAAGGTCACCGGGTCAAGGTACCTGCCAAGTCAGTACATCTAGGAGAAGCACTATGCAAGGTTTGGTAGTTGTACGCCTTATAGTTGAGAAGATCTGGAACTTCAACGTAAATTGTGTCAAAGTCAATGGAGCGCAAAATATAGGTCATGGTCACTGGGTCAACATACCTGCCAAGTCAGGAGGTCAGGGAGATGTGTCATGCAAGGTATGATGGTTGTTGTAGAATTGTAATTGATTAGAATACTAACTTCAACGTAAATGTCGAACTTCGACATAACAGAACTGTTAACTGACAGACGGACGGATGAAAGGACAGACGAATGGAAAAGCGGGCACCTATGTCGCAAAGTCGGGAGGTCAGGGAGATGTTTCATACAAGGTATGATGGTTGTTTACTTTTGTAGGTGATTAGAATACGAACTTTGACATAAATGTTGAACTTGGACATAACAGAACTGTTAACAGACAGACGGACAAACAGACAGACGAATGGAAAAGTGGGCACCTATGTCGCAAAGTCAGGAGGTCAGGGAGATGTTTCATGCAAGGTTTGATGGTTGTTTAGTCTTGTAGTTGATTAAAATACTAACTTTGACATAAATGTCGAACTTCGACATAAATGTTGACAGACGGACGGACGAATGGACAGACATACGGAAAAGCGGATGCCTATGTCGCAAAGTCAGGAGGTCAGGGAGATGTTTCATGCAAGGTTTGATGGTTGTTTTGTCTTGTAGTTGATTAGAATACTAACTTTGACATAAATGTCGAACGTCGACATAAATGTTGACAGACGGGCGGACGGACTGACGGAAAATCGGACGCCTATATCGCACCCTGCTACAAGCAGGTGCGATAAAAATGGACTTTCTGTATTATAGGATAAGTATATTATTAATAGAAGTTAAGGTGCCTGAATACTTATATGCACCTTATGAAAAACTTGTGTGTTGTCAGTGTATCTTCAGTGTGTTGTTGGTTTCTAACCAGTGCATATCCAGCATATTATCAGATCTGACAACACAATGGCATTAATTACCCAGTCTAATGCCAATGTATGCTCAGTTCATTGCCAGTGCAAAATAGTGTGGCAACAGTCTGGATTATGCACTGGCAATAAACTGCATGATTCTGATTTATCTGAACCTGGTAACTTTGGTCACTATGGTTCAAGGAAAGGCGTCACTGCTCAACACAATGCATAATGCATATAAGACACGGGCACAGATGTAGGTGAGGGATGGGAAAACCACTGAGACAAACACATTAAAGAATTTCAGTTTATTTATTGCTTCTATAGTAAATATTAATACAACAATTTTAATATTAACTAGCTGGCAATTCCTTTACACAAGATCCATATCACAAATCTACAACAATTGATCTGCTAAATTACAATGATCCATATCACAAATCTACAACAACTGATCTGCTAAATTTACAGGTAAATTTAAACATTTGCAAACAAATTTCAAAACATGTTTCAACTTAGACCAGAAAATATAGCTTTACATATAATGTGAATTATCTCCATTGCTATATACATGCAAATAATTGTATTTCGTTGTTTTATAATTTGAAGTAAAATGACATAAACTGATATTAATGGGAATGGATACAATATCAGCTGGGAGGGAACTCCATCAAAATTGTTAAGAATCCCTTCTGAAAAGGGGTCTAAAGTTTTAGAGTAGACCCCTTTTCAGAAGGGCCTTGGTGTGCTGGAAACTGAGAAAAGCTAACAGGAAGTCACAAAAGGGATCTTCCTGGTAAACAAGAGCTGTCGCAGGACAGCATAGCTTGCGTGAGTCGCACCTTGTCTGTCTATGATATGGCTAAGTGGAAAACTTTAAAGTGAGTGGTATCTAATGTTTGACCCCTAAGATCCACTCCAGAATCAAACTCTGGGGTATTGAGTTATAGAATGTAAGGTTATGCTATGATATATGTTCCAAATATGGAAGGGTTCTGTCCAGTGGTTGCTGAGATATGAATGATCAAAAAACTTTGTCGTAAAACTTTAAAGTGTGACCCTAAGCTTCACCCCAGGGTCTGACCCTGGGGTACGATATTATAGAATAGAAGGTTATACTACGCTTATGATTATATTCCAAATATGGAAGAGTTCTTAGGGCAGTGATTGCTGAGATATGAAAGTTTAAAAAACTTTGTTGTAAAACTTTAAAGTGAGTTTGACCTATTTTTTGACCCCTAAGCCCCACCCCAGGGCCTCATCCTGAGGTGTGATGTTATGCTATTATATGATTATATTCCAAATTACAAAGGGTTCTGGCCAGTGGTTGTTGAGATTTGATGATTTAAAAAACTTTGCCATAAAATTTGAACGTGTGATGCTAATGCTGAGCCAGACATCAGGGTGACAACAATAGCTACCTGTACTTTCATACAGGTGAGCTAAAAAATGGCAAAAAATCTCTTAAAATATTCAGTCCCCGTAAATTTTCTGGCTGATATAATGCTGGAACAAAACAAGAAGTTATAGCAATAACAATGTAGGGCTGCTGAATATATACATATAATAAGACCAAGCTACCAGAATGGGCACAATCATTAGGAAAACACGCCTATTCAAATATACTGAAAATTTTACCACCAAAAAATGAAAATTTTCAGAGAAAATGCTGATATTTTTCATATTTCTGCTCAAAACATAGATTGTGGGTACTCGTTAGAACCGCCTCGACGACGAGGCGGTTCTAACGAGTACCCACAATCTATGTTTTTAAGCAGAAATAAGGAAAATAATATATACCCCTGTAAAGCCCAGTTTTACTATATATAAGTGGGGTTTAAGGGGGTCAAAATGATATAGGTATGTTTTCGTGATGGATCTTACGGAAAACAAAAATAAAAACATATCTACAGACACATTGCTATATATATGCAAATAATTGCATTTGTTGTTTTATAATTGAACTAAAATGACATAAACTGACATTAATGGGAGTGGATACACGTTCAGCAGGGCTGAAAATGGGTCTACTCTAAAAGGTAAGAATTGGCTCCTCTTGGGAGCCAATTCTTACATTTTAGAATGAGCCAATTCATACCTTTTAGAGTAGACCCCTTTTCAGAAGGGGCTTGGTATGTAGAAACTGACGAAAGCTAACAGGAAGTCACAAAAGTTGTCTTCCTGTTAAAAAATGGCAGAAAATCTCTTTAGTGTATCCAGTCCCCATAATTTTTTGGCTAAGTAATGCTGGAACATAACTACGATAAGTGCAAGCAATACCAATGTAGGGCTACTGAAAATATACTTACCGTATTCGACCTAATTACAGCACATACCCCTATAAACACACAGTCAAGCAATTCCGTAGTCTTCAGATTACAACCAGTGTACTTTTTGTCTTCTTCTTTATAAAGACATACGTTGTGGGTACCCATTTGAATTGCATTGCCTTGTTGATGCAATTCAAATGAGTACCATCTTAATAAAGACATATGTTGTTGGTACTTGTCGATGCAATTCAAATGAGTACAAACAACATATGCTTTTATAAAGAAAATCAGGAAAAAAAACAGCAACAAAAAACAACACAAAAACATTGCATAAGCATCATTTGACAAGTCCTTCGCTGATATTTTTTTTAAAGTGTACCCTAAGTATAAGTAGGTACATATTTTACCACAAGTTTTCCCAGTAGTTCTGAAAAACCTAAGGGAACAGTTCAGTAAATAGGTCGAATATGGTATAACAAGATAAGTTACTTGAATAGGCAGTTTGGCACAATGATCTTAAAAATAAAATCATGTCTACAAACACATGATGCATAGTAATATACATGCAAATAATTGCATTTCGTTGTTTTATAATTTGAAATAAAATGACATAAACTGACATTAACCCTTGTCCTGCTGAATAAATTAAGATGCCACACCCACTTCTAATTTTCAGCCAATCAGATTACTTAATCTGGATTGTTGCTAAAAATTAACATACTTAATGGCAAACAGTGCAGATCCAGATCAGTTGGCTTCTTCAGAAGCCAACTGATCTGGATCTACACTGTTTGCAAAGGCAGGATATATCCGGATTCAGCAGGACAAGGGTTAATGGGAAAGGAAACACTTTCAGTTGGGAGGCAACTCCATAAAAATTGTTTAGAATCCCTTCTGAAAAGCAGTCTTTTCTAAAAGGTAAGAATTGGCTCCCTGAGTAAATGCTCCCTGAGTCAGTTCTTATCTTTCAGAGTTGACTGCTTTTCAGAAAAGGCTTGGTGTGCAGGAAACTGAGGAAAGCTGACAAGAAGTCACAAAAGTTGTCTTCTTAAAAACAAATGCAGAAATTAAATCTACAAAGTGTATCCCGCCCCATAAATTTTCTGGCTGAAGTAATGCTGGAACATAACTAGGATAAGTGCAAGCAATGACAACAAAGGGCTGCTGAAAATATATACATATAACAAGAAGCCTACAAGCCATGACTTGCTCACCTGAGTGAAACAACCATTTTATATCTGCAGATGCCACAAATCAATTTTCCAGTATTACCACAGCAATTAATCAAAATGACTGATGACCTTTAAACTGGAATAATAAATTCTGGTTCTTAAACAAAGTCCTTGCTCCTCTCAGCTGTCATGCCAGAGATTTAACAAAAAGGTTTTAAAAGCTAATTTAATATAATGTTTGTTTACATTTTATATGTAAACTGCCCATTATCCCAATGTGTCATATTCTGATTTCTAAGCAAGAGGATTTCCCTATGGCTTCAAGCCCTGTTTTGTCGGCCTTTTTTTTTTTCTTCAATTTAATTGACATGTATATGGCCTCAGGGTAGTGCTACATGTGATTCTGGTGCTCTAGTAAATTTGTTCTTACCCACTGAACATCCAAGCAAAGTTTCATGAAAACGTCTTACAAGCCCTTTTTAGCTCATCTGTCACACAGTGACAAGGTGAGCTTTTGTGATCACATTTTGTCTGTTGTCTGTCGTGTGTCCTGTGTGTGTCCGCCTGTAAATAATTTCTTCAAACGTCATCACCTCCTAAACCACTGATTCAAATTTGACTAAACTTCACAGGAATAAAGGATTTGTCCTCTTTCAAAGTTGTTCAAATGGTTCTGGTCCATTGCACATCTAGGTCACAGGACCTAAAAATGGATTTTTTAGTGAAAACTTAAAAAATCTTCTTGTCTGAAACCAGAAGGCCCAGGTCTTTGATATTTGATATGTTGCTTCATCTAGTGGATCTCTACCAAAGTTGTTCAAATTATAGCCCCGGGGTCAAAAATGGCCCTGCTCCGGAGGTCACTTGTTTTACATAGACCCATATAGGGAAAAACTTTAAAAATCTTCCTGTCTGAAAGCAGAAGGCCCAGGCCTTTGACATTTGATACATAGCTTCACCTAGTGACCTCTACCAAGATTGTTTGTTATTGCCATGGGGCCAAAAATGGCCCTGCCTTGGGGCCGACATGTTTTACATAGACTAGATATAGAAAACCTTCAAAAATCTTATCTGAAATCAGAAGGCCCGGGCCTTTGATATTTGAGATATAGCTTCACCTAGTGGACCTCTGCCAAGATTATTCAAATTATAGCCCTGGGGCCAAGCCCCGGAGCGGACATGATTTACATAGACTTATATAGGAAAAAAACTTAAAAGCTCTTCTTGTCTGAAAGTGCAAGGCCTAGGCCTTTGGTATTTGGTATGTGGCATTGCCTACAGGTCCTCTGACAAGAGTGTTCAAATTATGTCCCTGGGGTGAAAAGAGGCCCCGCCCAGAGAGGGGTCACTTGTTTTACATAGAGCAAAAAGCCATCGGCAATGATTAGGCCTAGGACTATCAAACAAGTAGGGAGGACGGATCTGAAGAATAGATGACCTTTAAGTCAAAAGTCAAGGTCACCATGACCTGTAGTACCAAAAAAACTTATAATTCTGCAATGCTTATGGTTGGGACCCTCAGACAGTAGAGATGTTGGTCCTCACCAGTAGATGATCCTGAGGGCAAAAGTCAAGGTCACAATATCCCTTAGTAATAAAAAGCTTATAATTTGGCAGTGCTTGAGGCTAGAACCCTTGAACTTAGAAGGGATGTTGGTCTTGACCAGTAGATGATCCTAATGGCAAAGGTCAAGGTCACAGTTACCTCTAGTATAAAAATTTATAACTAAGGCTTGGGGCTAGGACCCTCAAACGTAGTAGGGATGTTTCTTCTGCCCTTGAAACTTAAAATAGTTATTTTCTATCGAAGTCTTCATCAAAAGAAACAAATCCCATAACTCTGATTTGAATTTTGACAGAGTTATGCCCCTTTTTAACTTAAAGTCAAATATCTCTGTTAGCTATGTTACATACGGTATAACATGATTCAGGTGAGCGATATAAGGCCATCATGGCCTTCTTGTTTCTAATATATATAGCTTTGTGGTATTGCTAGACAACACCAGGTGGATAAGGTTTTGATAGGAATGGTAGATACAAGTTTTCTTACTTTTGATCATGTAATTATTGTCATTGCTTAAAAATCTGACTTAGAAATCTATCAAATTTGGCAACTGTGATATACAGCTTTTATCATAATTTTATATATATATACAGCCCTTGTGTAGGGGCAGACAAACCCCACCAGATATTGTATTTTTATTTTTACAGCATTCTTTTACCACTTCCATTATTTGTCCTATGTTTCAGGAAAAGAGGCAGGCATACCCATCAGACAAATTTTGGTAAAAATAGATAGGTTTGTCCTTTCAAACCTTTTTTGTAAGTTCCAGAAAAGTCAATTTTAAATGATTTTTTTCACTGATTTTATTCATGATTTTATACATTTGCACATAGCCCGATGGTGGGGGCAGATAACCCTTAAAGATTAAACTTTTTTTACCCCAGCTGAAAGTTTGTGCTAATAAGATCAACAGTAGTTTCTTAATTGGTCTTTAATACAGGTAGAGAAATCATTTTCCAGTGTTTTCCCCATACAAATGTACAAAGAAGCAAATATGATCTTGCCATAAAAATGTCAAAGGTCAACCTAGGACCATGATCTTAGCAAATTTGATTGCCCTCACGTCTCTGATGATATAAGCAAAATTAAGCATCAACATTCTTGGTTTTGGAGGAGATTTTTAAAATCTTTTTACCACATGCATGTATAGGCATGGCGGCCACCTTGGTCGGTGCACAATCATTTTTGCAATTCTTTTACACTCCACAATGCAAGGAGGCTGCATATGAATGCTAAAACTGGCCCAGGTGCTTCAAAGGAAAAGTCATTTGAAACTGTGGATGGACAACAGATGGAATGCGATCACTAAAATTCATCCCAAACCCTTTGACTCAGGTGAGCTAACTCATCCTGAGCCTTCAGTTCAGGTGAGCTAAAAACAGATGAACACACATTAGAATAGAAACAAAATTAAAAATGTAAGATCAACTTAAAATTTTGTAAATATGTCAGACTAGATTTTCTGTAAATATTTATATTAACCCTTAAATGGCAAGTCATAACAGCAGTAGACAGCATCCTTAAAAAATATATATATTTTTTTTCTTTCAGAGAAAATAAGGCTGGCATTTCATGTCAATCATCTGCCTGACAGAAAATAAGGCTTGACATTTCATGTGGATCATTTCCCAAGCCTTACATGCTGATAATCTGCATAGACAATTCACATGAAATTTGAAGCATTATTTCTCTGGATTTTATTTTTTTAGACTGTCATCTGCAAAAATTTTAAGGGACAGAAAACTTTCGACATCACTCCGAAAGACGTTTTTTGTTTGGCGTTTTATTTTAAATGAAAATATTTTATTCTGATCAACCATATCTTATCATTAATCATTTGTCTTTTCTGTTTCTGTGTTTTGTTTTCAGATATTTACCCTAAAATTAAATTTACGGCCTAAAATTTTTCTGACCTATGCACTTTCTAGTGATTTTTTGAAATATTTGTCTTAGCAAATATTTTTTACTTTTCTTTGCTCAATTTAAATTATTGATGTTTCACAACAATATTGTGAAAAGAACAAGTGTAACTTGCTGAAACTCTGCCTCAGATTTCTACACAATTTCCATTCATTTTTACTATGAGAAAGTGAAAGTATTTGATTTTTTAAAAAACAATGACTAGAATAAAACTCTTTATGCATATGTAGTTATGACAAATGGTTTTGCATTAAATCATGACAAAAGTTTGCAAATTTACTTCTTCAGTGTAAAGTGCCAAACAAAAAACAACTTTCTGAAAGATGTGGAAAGCACAGTAAGTGGTAGCACATAATAAAGATGTCTGTTTTGTAAAATATGGTAGAAAGTCTACCAAGTGTGTCAAGTCCCCTTAAGGCAGTAACTGATATGTATGCAAGGTTATCATGCATGGATATCTAAGTATGGTAAATGTCCTAAAACTGTGAACACTTTATTCCGATTTTATTGGCCTAAATTATTCTTCCTATGTACGTGTAGTTACTTTTTTTAAATACTTCGTGGAATGGCAAAAAGTGTAGACCCCAATCAGACAGCTCCTTTGGGAGCAGTCTGATCTGGGCCTGCACTGTTTGCACATGCCACTTTAATGGAAACTTTGGTGTATAAAATTTTAGGACACTGACTGTACCATATACATGTATACCCTAAATATTGATACACCTTCACTTAACATATTTGTTCTAGAATTTGAACAATCCATCTGACTACAAGTTGATGTGTCTTTAAAACTATGTTGGATGAACGGCAAGTGTATATCCTGATCATATGCCAAAGAATTCAACATCTGATCTGGGTCAACATTGTTTGCTCAGGCCTGTTTGTCCGAATACTTAGGGTTATTATGATAAAATAAAAAGATAATGAAAATATGGCAAATGGATAGATGTGAGAACAAAGTACATGCATTGCAAAGCAATCAATAGCCATACAGTACAAAGGGTATGGCCTGGAAAATAATTTGTGGATGTACTGAGGGACAGATAGTAGGATGAACAGACACATAGATAGATTACTATAGGACATCTGCAAATGCAGGGCCCTAACTAGATATGGAATCAAAAATTATATTAAACTAGCAGTACAATTTGGCAAAAAAAAAAACAAAACAAGTCAATGATGACCTACTTTTATGACAGATGACCAGGAATGGTGAGATGTATGGAATGAAGTTACACGGTCCTGAGGCCTGCTGAAACTACCATATTTACCCTAGATATTCAGACTCCTTACCATAAATACCCTGAAATTGGAACCATTCGATTTCCTGTTAATGTGTCTAAAAATAGCTGGATGAGTGGCAAACAGAGTATGCCACATTATGAAGCATCTGATCAGGGTCTACAATGTTTGCTCAAGCTTCTGAATACTTGTGGTAAAAATGGGTAAGAAACCAATGAACCACAAAATCAGAAAACATATCTTCAGATATGTGCATCCAATAAAGATTCAAATCAGACTGCACATTCATGCAGTCTGATCAGAATCTTTACTAAGTACACATCACGAAAACATGCCTATATAATTTTGACCCCCTTAAACCCCACTTTTATATAGTAAAACTGGGGTTTACAGGGGTATACATTAGTTTTTATATTTCTGCTCAAAACATAGATTGTGGGTACTCGTTAGAACCGCCTCGCTGAAAATTTTCCATTTTTTTGGTGGTAAAATTTTCAATATATTTGAATAGGCGTGTTTTCGTAATGATTTAGGATAGCCAAGGATGAAAAAATAGTTTCCCAATGCTGGAAATGAAGACTGATCAGACTGCACAGATACACAGCCTGATTTGAATCTTCTTTGGGTGCACATCAGAACTTGCATTTTCTTGTTGCGGCCCCAATCTTCTTCATCTATAATTCACAAATCAACATACAGACAGGAGTATGCACAAACACCAAACAGGTGAATATGTTATTGTTATCGCAAGTCAGCTTGATAAAAAAAGTTTAGACTGCCACCATTCTGTCGTTCATGACCATCACCTTGATATTGTACCTGAAACTGTATCACTGTTTACATCACTAGACTACAACTATACAAATGTACAAGAGATAACAAAAATAAAGCCAATCACAAATAAAACTTGAGGTCACCTTTGATTTGTTTATGTGTTTGCATATATAGGCATACATTGCTTCCCATACCAACTTCAAAACTCCCATCATTTTCCCATACAAACCAGACAATTTTAGAGCATACATGTACATTTTTTCTTAATCTTTATTCAGTTATATTCTTTCATACAAGATTTCTTGTGCTTGATTTAAAAAAAAACTAGTCAATGAATTCTGGTATAAAAGACTACCCATTGCTCAGAATGCGAGGTAAAAATTCCAGCAGATGACATTTTGAAATATTTTTCTTATTTTCCCCAGAAAACAGACTTTGACATTTCATGCAAATTCTCTCCCAAGGAGATAATAAGAATGTCTGAAGCAAAAATGAGAAAACCACCTTACTTGGAATCCTCTAATTCCAGTATGTATTTCTCTGAGAACCACAAACGCATTCATGTTGCAACAATAAACAAAGATGTACAAACAATTTGCAGTGGCACAATGGGAAAGTCTTTGTCAACAGGGAGGCAGTATAACTAAACCACCTTGGCCCAGCTGTTCAAAGAATTGTTGACTTGTTGACTTACTTTGCAAAGTTTCAAATCCTATCTATAACCATCTTCAGACTATGACCTTGAGCTAGTGACATCACAGGAAAAGTGGTATAAAGTCTAAGCCATGGCATCAACAGATCAAGGTCACAGCCTGATAATGGTTCTGGATAAGAAGCAAAACTGTCACAAACTAAGTCAACATTATGGAATAGGAAAGGGTAACAGTCTAAGTTAGCTTAATGAGTTTGTTGAGCTAACGATGCTTTGAACAACCTTGGCCCAGTAGTTCAAAACTTAACAAAGTTGTTAGCTAACATGATGTTAAAATGTGGCAAATACATTGACATTCTTTTGCTGAAAAAATGTGAATAGCTTTTGCGTTGCAAAAGCTACTCACATTTTTGCAGCAAAAATATCAATGTATTTGAAAATACCTTAGCTTCAGCAGTTAACAAGTTTGTCATTAACAAGCTTGTTATTCATAGGATGTTTTGAATAGCTTGGACAATTACTCTCTGTACTGTCATTAACCTTAATGTGCCAGTTATAATAGAGCAGGTGACAATTTGATTCTTATTTATTTTTCTGAGAAAATAATGTTATGTGAATCATTTGCCTCACAAATTGCCTTATTTTCTACAAAAAAAGATAATAAAAAATTTAAGACTTCATATGCTGCAATTTTGCTTTGCATCTAAAGGGTTAATGCTACCAATGTTGATATCTTTAGCATACTGGGACCGGTTCTTCAAAGCGTCATTAGCTTAACGAGCTCGTTAAGGGTCATTTCGTTAACTGTTTTGCAGATTCAATATATAATACTGATATTTTTTGCTGAAAAAATGTGAGTAGCTTTTGCAATGCAAAAGCTACTCACATTTTTTCAGCAAAAAGTTTCAGCATATTTGCGTTTCACTCGATGTAAATTTTAACGAATCGTTAACTAACGATGTCATTAGCTTTGAATAACTGGGCCCTGAATTTAAATATCAACAGTCAACATTTTAATTTTTTTCTCAGCTGAAGAAAAATGTTTGATATTGTGATTAAATTGTCTTCTAAAATGAAATCCTTCTGAGTTTATTCAAATGAAATGCCAAGCCATTTTGTTAGAAAAACTGCGAAAATATCACTCGTGTGTCATCTGCTACCTTTGTATTCAGCATACTACAGCTTAACCTGTAGCATTCTCTGGGCAGATTCAGCAGACAATTGGTGAGATTTCAAAAGAAAATAGGGGTTGACATTTCATGCAAACTGTCTCCTATATCAAGGAGACATTTTGCCTGAAACATCAAACCCTATTTTCTGAAGATTTTTTTTCCAAAATGTCTTCTGCTGAAACTTTTACCAAACATGCTAGAGGTTAATAGTTCATAAAAATTGTCTGATCGCAAGTCCTGCTATCTATTGTTTTCCTTTTTATCTTCAATTAGGATAGGTGTAACATCACTGGGCTTCAGATCTCTGGAACAAAAAAGAAAGTCATTGAAATAATACAAAGAAATACAATACACAGTTAATCTTTACCACACAGCAGACAACAAACTGAAGTTTTTTTTCTTATTTTTCCCAGAAAACAGGATTTGACAAGTCATGCAAATTGTCTCCACTGAAATATATATGATTCGATAACTGACAAAGCTTCATACCTTAAATGGTGTGAAAACCTAAATCAGCCTGCAAATCCATGCAGTCTCATATGGCACTAATCCATGCACTATACAGATTCTGCAATGCCAATACATAAAGTACCTACAGCTCCAGCTAAGATGTGTATCCAGGAAAACATTTTTTTTTATTTGTTCTTGAAAACAACATACAGTCGACTCTTATTATTTCGAATTCCAAGGGACTCACTGAAATACTTCGAGATATCCTTACCTCGACATATCAGAGTTGAGAGAGTGAGGAAAATAATAAATTGAACAACCACAAATGAATGTGTAATTTGACTCCTGAAGTTAGAAATATATATATATAATAATGTGGAAAAGAGGAGAAATTGCTCCTTAGGAGCAATTTCTCCTCTTTTCCACATTATTTTGTTACCTGTTGTCATAGTTTCATGCTAAAACAGGAACCAGATTTTGACTTCGAGATAAGTGGTAATTCGAAATAAGAGAGTTCGAGATAACGAGGTTCGACTGTATGTTGCAGAGCTCATTGAGGCACTTCTAATGAGCTCCACAACATATGTTTTCATGGAAAAATTAGAAAAATATTTTTACATTTTGGTGAAACAAAAGGAGCCTTATTTAGAGCTTTGGTATTGATATTGAAATGTGTAAGCCCTAATAAGACTGCCCACATCTGCAGACTGATCTGGCTCTATGAATTTTCAATACGACATAAGGTACAATTTCAGAAAAAAAATATATATATCTTAATAGACCTTTATGTAAATATCTGTATCCCCAATACTTACGAATAAGGAGATGCCGGCACCCCAACTATAACTATGTGTTTCTCTTTTAAAAACTGTCTCCACATACTCTGAAAAGAAAAGGATCAGGTATTGTTAAAGAAGCCAGGCCAGGTATTGCATATGCCTAAATATTTGGACTGTCATATCTGCAATCAATGTCAACACTATTTGCTGGTCAGTCAGCACTTTTTAGACACACCCTCAGCAGTCAAATAAACATGTTCAAATTTTAGGATAACCACTATTATGGGTTAAGTGTTCCAAATATTTATGATGATGTATCAACAAAATCTGTCAGACTCCCAGCTAAACAAAGTTTTCACATGAATATTATGTCCTGTTTGTAAGTTTGTGGGCTCTCAACAGAATGATCCTAGCAATATGTTAAATGGACTAGGATATACTTGGTAGAATTTTTCACCATTTTTACAAGGGAGACAACTTTTGTGACTTCCAATTTGTTTTCCTCTCACCAAGTCCCTTCTGAAAAAGGGGTTTACTGTAAAAGGAAATAGTTTGTCCAAAGTGTCTCCTTTAACAGTAGGGAGGAATAACATTTTTGTGAGTTAGCTCCCATGAAATATCCATTTCCCTAAATTCAGGACATGAACTGTCATGCAATAATAAGGGAAATTAAGACGGCAATGTCAAATGAGTGTAATCTGTCACAGTGACCTTGACCTTTGAGCTAATAGCTCATAAATCATTTGGGGTCATCATTCCATCAAGTATGAAGTTTGAAGAGTGTAGGTTAATCTGCAGGTTACTAAGTGAAAATGAAAAGTGTGATGAATAAGACACCTATGCAAACATTGTTTTCTAAGTGAGTGCCATGTTATGTATGTGATACAAAATTGTTACAGAACCATACAGCCCAAAAATCATTCATCCATCAATACATTTTGTATTTTCAAAGACATCTTTAACCATTTTACCCTCTATCTCCATAAAATGAACTCTTCCAGCAATTCATTATGCTGAAGACAAATATTGTTTGACATAACAAACTTAATAGCAACTGTATTGATTTTGAGTCAACTGAATGGACATTGTGTTTAGAAAACTTTTCAATACAGTATGTGGTTTTTAAGTGAAAACAATCAATTTTAAGAGTAATGGCTGCTTACCTTATGAAAACCTCTTACATCTAGGTCCCACAGATCATAACACTAGAAAAGACAATAGCAAAATTAACCATATCTTAACCACTCTCTAAGCAAATGTAGAATATTTTGTCCATGGATGTTTTGGCCTTGAACATTTTAGTCTAGATAAGTTTGGCCATGACAATTCTGCCAAAGTATTTATATTGTTTAATTTGAAGTTTTACATTATGGTCCAGTCAACCCATTAAGGTCATGTCGAGCATGGTCAGTTTAATTAACCACACTTTTCCTGGGCAGGCTTAGTTGCCAGACCTGGCGGGGATTGAACCCACTACCTCCTGATCACCAATGGGATGCGCATCCAACAAAGGCACCAAGGCCGGCCAAAGTGTTTACATTAATGATACTTTGCTACATATATGATTTGTAACATGAGATACAGTACTACATGGTGCTATGGTAAGAAAAAATGTGTTCCCCATTTCATGGACCTTAGTTTTCTAAATCTAAGGTATTAAGATCATGCCCTTCTCTTTGAGCATAGCATTCCAACACAGCCATAACACAAATAAAAGTTAAAAGTCCAAAAGATACAATTCTTGAACATCACTGACTGTAGTAAACCTATAAACAGCACATAGTTCCAGATAAGTGGGGACATCCATAATATTTTTTTCTGATTTCTGCACAAAAAATATATGTTGTGGGTACTAATTAGAAGTAAATCAAGAAAAAATATTTAGATACAACTAAAATAATGATTGCCGCAATGTCCACCCATGACAAGTTCTCTGGCTGAAATGTCCTAGTTTGAACTGTCCCAGACCAAAACATCATGGATAAAATGTCTGAGCCTTCTCTGGGCAAATTCAGTAGACAACAAAATGGTGATATTTTGTTTATTTTTTTCCATAAGAAAAATATCACCCAACGTATTGTCAGCTGAAATTTTACACAGCATGCTAAGCATTATCATTTAGCATGCTATATGCAAAATTAGCAGACAATAAAAAGAGTAATATTTTTCTCTCTTTTTTCTGGAAATAAAGGTCATTCATTAAAAAAACAACTGATAACTGGAGTTAAAAGAACTATAAAAAACCCCATTACCAGGGAAAAACAATGAAAACATTCTTAAATTTCATCTCGAGGAAAATTTAAAGCTTAAAAATTGCTTGCTTAATGTCTTGACACATTCTCTAAATCTGGACCCAGTTGTTCAAAGCATCGTTACTTTAACAAGCTCATCAGTGACAAATTTGTTGTAGCTTGGGTGTTTTTAAATACATTGATATTTTTGCTGCAAAAATGTGTGTAGCTTTTGCAATGCAAAAGTTACTCACATTTTTTCAGCCAAAAATATCAATGTACTCGCCATATTTCAAGACAGAAATTTTAATGTCATGTCAGCTAACAACTTTGTTAAGTTTTGAACAACTGGGCCCTGATTATCTTCCACATGTGTTTTATTCTTGTAATATGCATATAAATGAATGCAGCATGAGAAAGTGTACATTTGGACATGTGCATTCTACAAACTCAGATCAGCCTGCATATCCATGAGTCGGATCAGTCTTTTCTGCTCACCCTGGATATTCTAGGATCCAAGGCTTCTTCAAGCAGACAGTGAAGACTGACAAGATTGCACAGATGTGCAAGATGATCCGAGTCTTTGTCTGGTGCATAATCTGCAGTAACATTCTCAAGGTTCTGGTTCAAATGTACACAGTATATGAGATAAATCCTGTTCAGGTTACAGAGATGGATAGGCCAGATCAGGGTCTATGCGTTTGATATAAACAATAATTTATAAAGTAGCTTCTGATCATATCTCATATGTGTTTTATCTGTAAACAAAAACAAACAAACAAAAAAAAACAAAAACAAACAAACAAAAAAAAACAAAACAAACAAACAGAAAATTTCGACTCTGAAAACTAATAGTATATTTTTCTTTAAGCTTTACTTCTAGAGGCTTTTATGAGAGTAAGAAAATAGATACTGGTACAAAAATTTAAAGTCGTAATTAAGTCTTCACTTTTGTTTCATACTGCTAGTGGTCAGAAATGGTAATTAGGTCTACAGTTTTGTTTCATTTAGAAATGGAAGATTGTCTCAAGTACAGTTTTGTTTCTTACAGCTTTGGAAGTTCAGGGATAATTTTAGGTCTAAAGCTTTGTTTCATGCAAGTACAGAAGATGTTTCATGCAGATGTGGAAGTTTGGAAGTAGTATCTAAATCTATACTTTTGTTTCATGTGGGCAATGAAATTTGAGAATTGCTAATGAAGTCTACCTTATTTTTCATGCATCAATGAAAATTTAAAAAGAAATTAAGTCCATTAGTCTTGTTTCATGCAGCTACATAAGTATGAATTAAGTTGGAATTAAGTTGATAGTTTCGTTTTATACAATTATGGAAATCCAAAGAAGTAATTAAGCCCAATGTGTTGTTTCACACAGCTATGGAAATTGAAATGACATGGGGACCCCAATACTTTTACTTAAAGCTCTAGTACCAGTTAAATACATGAACATACCTTTGCTAAATTTTTCCATGTCATAAAATCTGAACTATTATTCATCTGTATGTACAAAACAAAAGTTTCCCCCTGAAAATAAAAAAAAGAGAAGAATATAACCAATATTGTGCAAAAAGGTCTTTGGTGTATCATATTTACACTAAGTGTATGGACAGGCTGGCCCAAGCAAAGTATTTGCCACTCATCCAGCATATTCTAGACACATTAACCCATTTACACCAAATGGATTCCAGCCTCGGTGGCTCAGTTGGATGCGCCGTCCGACTGGAGACCAGTAGGTCACGGGTTCAACCCCTGCCGAGGTCGGCAACATTCTTTCGTGGAGATTGATCATGAAATATTTTCTACGGTCATTCTCTCCCTTCCGCTGATTCAAGAAGGGCAGTTGTCAGTTTCTGGTGAAAGAATGTGCACAATACTGGTTAACAGCTTAGAGGACTAAGCCTGCCCAGTAAACGTGTGGTTAGGCAAACTGACCGTGCTTGACATGACCCCATTGGGTTGACTGGGCCGTAAAACCTCAACACAAACAAACACCAAATGGACTCTTCTACCTCAACTCTTTGGACAGGTCCATTTCTAATTGAAGGGGTATCTGGTTAGTTTTTACTATTAAAAACTTTTATAGAAATTCCTGTATTTCATGCAAACAGTGTAGACCCTGATCAGATGCAGCATTCTGCGGTGTCTGATCTGGGTCTACACTGTTTGCCAATGTTCCTTTCTAGGACACTAGGGATAAATAGGTTAAATGTACTTGTTAAATATGAGGTAAGTGTTACACACATTAACTGGTAATCAAATATAGTTGTTTAAATTTTAGAAACAGCATGGTAAGGCATTAAGGTTTCAGAATCCTTCCAGTAAATATGGACAATGGTGTATACAAACAGCAAATGCCTAGGTCAACCTTGGAATCTGTGCCTTCTGATCAAGGCCTTTGATGTTTGCCTGGAGAGAAACCGGACACTGTAGAATTTACCAGTGAAAAAAGGATGTTCTACTCAGACAGTGCAGGCTAATCTGGGGCTTCACTGTTCATATAACATCCAAAGTTTCTTTCTGCATGAAAAGACAATTATATATCTGCACACAGAATTCTCCAGTGTTAGATGTATACAGTATTTACCTTAAGAATTTAGACATACATGTCTAAGCAGTGTGGACTCTTTTAGAAGGGAGGCAAAACAATTTTCACAGTTGTCTCCCTTGAAAGTGTATCAATTCTATTTAAAGTACTTCATGGAAACCAATGTATAAGGTTTATCAGGGGCCATAACTCACATCAAAACTGACAAAAATTTCAGTGAATAGTAGTAAAAACCCTGAATGGGCCCAGATCAGATAAGACTGGTTTGCTGCTGATGATTTATGTCTCTTTCAACATCATTTGTTGTATTGAAACAAAGGGGTGATCATTAACCTATTGTAGTCTGGAGACCCCTAAAAGGGTAATTGGCAAACAGTGAAGACCCAGATCAGATGCCACAGAATGCTGCATCTGATCAGGGTCTCCACTGTTTGCAAATAGTTCAAGTATTTTTCTCTAGAAGTATCTAAATCACATAGCCTGACATACCTAAGATCAAAATTAGAATCTTCCAATATATAGTGTGGGGAGAGTGTGGGGAGAATTCATTCAGTCTACAATGGGTTAAAGACTTCTTATGGTTTGTTTGCTCTTCCTCTTGATGTCATTCATAGGCTACAGGGTTCTTGGGGACGCAGAATGCATAAATCATGGTCCGGACTCCTAAAAATTCCCAAAGCCGCGTCCACCGGATGCATGTTTTTTTTTTCCCCCGAGGGACTACTACTAATTATGATCAGATTATTTGACTGAAGTCTAAAGCTTGCCACATGTTATTAGTACCCTCGGTTGCATCTTAAAAGAACAGTAGTAATCCGCCGCGTGCTTTTCACACCTGCGCCAGTACCGTTATTTGCTAAGTAAGCGGTAGTTAAACAGGTGTTGGCAGTTCACACTTCAGTGATTGAGTAATTTAAGCATGCAACTGACACCGGTATGCGACCCTTTCCCTCACTGTGTATTGCTTGCACCGACCGACTGATTCTTCGAAAACGCACATGCAGGTGTCATGCTTTCATCCTTTGAGGCTGGCCTTTTTTTTTTTTTTTTGTTTTTTTTTTTTGTTTTTTGTGCGTTTTTTTTTTTTTTTTTTTGTTATTAATAGATTTTTTTTTTCCATTTCAAAATTTTAGGACAATTTTCGTCACTAACATCAAAAAAGCCCGCTTACTGTTTTCTGTTAAAATCCGACAAGTGTACCTTATCCCTTTGTGAGATAACAGTCTGCGCATCTGAACAGTTATTCCTGCTTGTCACTAAAAAAAATTAGTTTCTAAGTCCCATCGAATCTATCCCGTGAGCCCTGTGAAGAGTCTAATGGGATTGCTCAGATGCACCCCAGACGACGGTATACAATTCGGGACTGTTCTAGTATAAGTTACATTTTCGATTACTCCCGCATGAAGAAAGCGTGTACTCATTACGGTAGCGCATGCTCGTAAGGGTAACGTCATTTGACAGCGTGGCGGGAAACCGTTTTGGGAGAAAAACAAACTATTTCCATGTTGCATTGTAGAGCATTTTCTTGTAAGAAATGCATATGAATCAGACACATATTTAAAAACAGAACTAAATTTTCAAGACTTTTACGGCAAATCAAAGCAGTAGATCAAAATTTCAGCTAGTGAAGAAGTCCCGGACATTTTTTCGTAGCGTGTATTGATCGCAGCACGGTGCAAATGTAAACATTGAAATAACGTTTTGCGGGAAGCTCAAAAGAGGTGTCCATGATCAGAATGTGTGGATAGATTGCATATATAAGTTTGCGATGGCATATAACAGAGCTTAAATTGGTTTTGATTAAAATATTTTTCACTTAGTATCCAGAACACTCAAGATCACTGAACAGACAGCGACGAACGGCAGGGTATTGAATTTAAGTGCGACGATCTTTACCATGAAAGTAAAATAGGTTAGGATTGTCATGTCTCCCTGATCTGCAAAGATGTCTCTATTTCCCCATGAGGGAGATATGATGTTATCCTAATCTCTGGGCCAACTCCATTGAATTAACAACATCAGGATATGTGATATACAGATTATGACTAATAGTTGGTTACACACATTGCTCGGAATAATACATAATGCAAAGCACCATAAAAAAAGTATGTGAAAATAAGGAAACTGATTCTCCATCAGATATTTATAGAATGAAGTTACCTGGGACATGCTCACTATCAAAGGAAAAAAAAAAAAAAAAAAAAAAAAATGGGACTCCTATTTTGGGGGAGTGGGACTCCTGCTTTTTGGCTGGGACTCCTACTTTTTAAAAAAAAGTCCCAGACTCCTACATTTAAAATCCTAGTGAGAACCCTGGGCTATTGGTAGGCTATGTTCTGTGATTGTGGCTCTCCCTGGACATTTTCTATACTATTTTTCTAAGCAATACTGCACTGTACAGTCCTAAGATGGTCCATCTCCAGTGGGATTTGAACCTTGGACTTCATGATCCGAAGTCAGGAGTGCTAACCACTCAGCCATATAGACACTTCAGTTTGCTGTAGGTGCAAACTTTTCTGGTGCAATGTTCCTTGTCAGGTACACATTCAGATTAGAACTCTTGGAATCTGGTTTCTGCTTACCGGTACTAATTTGTAGCTATTAACCCATGTCATACTGAATAAATCAAAATGCCAAGCCCATTTCAAATTTTCAGCCAATCAGATTACTTTAATCAGACTGTTGCTATAAATTCACATTCTAAATGATAAACAATGCAGATCCAAATCAGTTGGCTTCTTCAGAAGCCAACTGATCTGGATATACATTGTTTGCAAAAGCAGGGCATATCCAGATTCAGCAGGACTAGGGTTAAACTTAGAAATAGAGATCTGATAAAAAAGTGGTCTTTATCTTTTATAGGTATACCATAAAATTCTTGATAGCTGTGGCATCAAAATTTCGCAGTTACACAGGAAAGGCTTGTCTGCGCATTTTAATTTTGGCGCATTCATACCTTCAGAAGAATGCCACACTGCAATACTGAAAACTGAATATCGGTGATTTTAATTTGACAGATTTTGCCTATACAACAGCAATAGCACCAAAATAAAGTGACTGCTAAACATACAGGGCCCGGTTGTTCAAAGCATCATTAGCTTAACAAGCTCGATAGTATCTAGTGGTCAAAATGTTAACTGATCTAGTAAGTACAATAGCTAATTCACAGGTATTTTTGCTGATAAAATGTGAGTAGCTTTTGCAAAGCTACTCACATTTTTTCAGCAAAAATATTAGCATATATGTCATATTTAATGATCAATACATTAACTACGACGTCGTTAGTTTTGAACAACTAGGCCCAGGTTTTACAGTATAACTTTTGTTTAATACATGATGTCTGACCTCCTTTTGGGGAATAAAATCTTCAGCACAAGCGTCTTTGGAATGATCTAAAGTTTTGGCACTTTTGATAAGACCCCTGACTAGAAGTTCATATGGCTCACTCATCATTCTGAAATAAAACATTTTTTCTTTAATACTGGTTCACTAGACTGTATTGTTGCATTAACCCTTGTCCAGCTGAACCCGGATATACCCTGCCTTTGCAAACAGTGTAGATCCAGATCAGTTGGCTTCTGAAGAAGCCAACTGACCTGGGTCTGCACTGTTTGCCAGTAAGTATGTGAATTTATAGCAACAATCTGGATCAGGCAATCTGATTGGTTGAAAATCAGAAGTGGGCGTGGCACCTTAATTTATTCAGCATGACAAGGGTTAAGGAGAATGGGAGGTCAAAATTTTCACGGGAGGTCAAAATTGTTTTGCCCCTTTTCAAAAGAGGTCTTCTCTAAAAGGATAAAATTTGCCCCCTAAATTCTTTCTTTTCAAAGCAGATCCTTTCAGAAGGGGATTAATGTACAAAAATGTAAACAAGAGATCACAAAAGTTGTCTCCCTTGTAAAAGATGGCAGAGTCAACCAAGTCTATCTGGTCTCCTTAAATGAGCTGCATTATAATACCAGTAAAGACACAAGCTTGCCTGCACATCAAGATAGTCTTATCATTGTGTTCTCTTTTTCATGTACATTTTAAGGTAGATTGATACATTTAAAACAATTTTGTTCCATTTTGCAATGGGAGATAACCTTGCAGACATGCAGCGCCTCCCTAATGTTCAAAATTTTCAAAACTGGGGTTACTCTTACTCAAAAGAATGGTCTGTAGAGGCCCTAAGTAGACTTTGATTGTGTTGGAGTTTAATGACATGTCAACTGTTGTCGGTCTTTTTGTGTCGTCTCCCAGAGAAACGGAGAAAAGAGATAGTAGAGGAGATGAAAGATAGGGACAGGGAAGAAAGAGGGACAGGAATAAAAGTGAAGAAACAGAAAAAATAAAAACATTCCCCCTCTACCCTTACCTGCTTCAAGTATAGCAGGCCTTGCCCAACAGTAAGCCAAGATCAGCTGGATGCCCCAGTGACGTAAGATAAACGACACCTTCGCCACCCATGTTTTCATGTAGAAATAAGACAAATATTATTTGATAAACCCTCTTATCAATCTGGAGCTATGAATTAGTGCCTGGAAGAGGGCTAAAATAAGAATAAAAAGACTTTCTACAAGTGGATTATTAGTCCATGATCAGTTGGTTTAAAAGCCTGATGATCAAAGTTAAAATTCTGGCTGATTCCCAACACTAGTATTAACCCTAAATACTGGGACATCTTACCATACATTTCCTAAAATTCAAACAAGCCAATTCTTACTACCTGCTGATGTGTCTGAAAACTGCTGAGTGGCAAATAGTGTAAATCCTGATCATTCTGTGGCATCTGATCTGGGTCTACACTGTTTGTTCAGGCATGTTTTGTCCCAATACTTAGCATAAGTATTTAAGTACCTTAGTAACCTAAATATAAAAATTTTTCTATGTACATCTTTACACAGATTGTTGGCTTTCTCCTACAAGGGCTAAATTACACAGGCTAGGTATACTTACTGATCTACGTCTTTTAACCTGACATTAGGTTTTGTCATTAAGGAATGTTTCTGAAAATATTTCTCTTGAAAATATGGATTAATATTAAGTCCTTTGGATCCAAAGTGATATGTTCTTGATATGTCGGGTATGATACATTCTCTGTCTTTTCTTATCACTGGATGTCGCATCCACATGTCCCAGTCCCATTGCTGAAATAGGAGAAGATAATAAAATTAGCTGCAATGTGAGAAACATACCTTTGGACTAATGTGCCCAACAAAGACACAAATCAGCCTGCATATTCATGCCTGATCAGAGTCTTCGTTGTGCCCATGAAGAAAGTTGGCCCTTTTGGCTATCAAAAATGTGCCCAGTGAAGATTCTGATCCCTTCATGGAAAATGTGCAGGCTGATCTGAAGCTTCACTGGGAACACATGTCAGACGGTAAGTTTCTTCATTTTACAAATCAAATGTGCAAGAATTCCTTTATTAAACTAGGTACCATTTAGTTGAAGTGTCCTGGAACCAGCAAAAAATACATCTATACACAATGTAAGAGTTATATTTTGATTAAAGCCTAGCTACTTACTCTTACAATGTCATTCAACTTTATAATTGATGACATCCTTAAATATGTTTTTATTTTCAGAGAAAATAAGGCTGACATTTCATGTAAATCATCTGCTAAGCAGATATTTTAGGCAGATGATTTACATGAAATGTCAAGCCTTCTCAGAAAAATGTAAACATTTTTGAATGTTGTCTGATGTTTTTCGTGACTCAAACTTTAAAGCTTAATGCATATGCAGGAGTGTCAGAACTTTAATGTTTGAATTTTGCTACACATAAAAAAAGCTATTTCATTTCAAGTTTTTGTTTTATTAACCGATTGTTTAAGGGCATAAAATTTTATAGTTTAACATCCTACCTTTTCATAACTAGGCCACTGTGGTTCCAACTCATCCTTAAACAAAGATTTCTTTAACATCCATCCAAGACCTGGCATTGTCTCTATACGATACAGTAGTCTGGGATCTTTACAAGAATGCTCATAACCTTGATCATTCCAGGCTGAGATACAATACAAGGTACTGTCATCAAGTAAAGGCATGGTCTGAGAGAAATAACTGGAAAAGAAAGGAAAACATACAGAATGGGCAAGTTACCATAATAATTTGGAAGAATTTCTTGGGTTTTAACATTCAGTCAATAGTATATCTGTTAACGCGTAGCACGCTGGGTAAAAATTTCAGCAGACAACAAATTGAAATATCCTTCTTATTTTTTCCAGAAAATAGGCTTTGATATTGTGATGCAAATTGTCTCCTCAAGAGACAATTTGCATGAAATATCAAAGCCTATTTTCTGAAAAAATTTTTTTGTCAATTTTGTCGTCTGCTGAATTAGCCCACAGAGCAGTAATGTTTAAGCTAAGGTGTAACATGGGAATTACAGCAGCAGTCACAATAACAACATTCTTAATTTGTTTAGTAATACAATATACATTACAGATTTACTTTTCCAAGACATCAACGTATTGTATATGACCTATTGGATATATTTCAGGCATATATTACTGTTTATTTTCCCTGCTTTTTCAGAAAAAATGAGTGTCTGTGGAAATTGGCCAAACAGCTTGGCAACAGAAGTGTTCTGTTTTCTGAGGTTGCACTTTCTAATGAATTAAGTTTCAGAAGTGAAAAAGTGCTAAGATTAGAAAAGGGGTGTAAATTTAAGCATCGTTCATACTTAATCAGGAACTCACTTGAAAAAGTCTGGAGATACATCAAGATCCTCTTCTATGATCACAGCGTATTCTGCATCCTAGAAACAAATACATGTATTATCTATACCCTAAGTTTTTTGACAGTAAGACCTGAGCAAACTGTGTAGACTTGGACAAAGATTCCTTAGAATACAGCGTCTGAATTGGGTCTATCTGTTAGCTACTTATCCAGCAAATTGTAGACACAATAACAAGTAATAGAATGGGCTTTTTCAAATTTAAGTCAGTGCACGACAAAACCAACAAGATGGCATGTGCGCCCAGCAAAGACTCAGATAAGCCTGGGCATCTGATCAGTCTTCAATGTCCGCATGAAGAAAGCTTGGGTCCTTAGCTACCCATTGAGTGCACAGCTAAGAGTCTGATCAGACGGCAGATGCCCAGGCTGATCTGAGTCTTCCCTGTGTGCACATGCCATTTTGTTGATTTTGTCATGTTCTGGCTCATTTAAAAGTAAGTATGGTAAGGAGTTATGTTGTCAGAATACTTAGACAAATGTGGTAACAATAAGCTAGTTGGGAGGAAAATCAGTCAGAATGTAAGAAAACCCACCTGCTGAAATGTGCATATTGGGAAGACTCAGATCAGCCTGTCCATCCATGCAGTCTGATCAGTGTCTTTGCTGTTTGTCTGAAGAGACCTATCATCAGAGTGCCTAGTGAACTCTTGTCAGAATGCATGGATGCACAGGCTGATTGGATTCTTCCTTAGGTGCAAATGTCTGAAGGGACATGTTGTTATATTGCACCTCAAATCTATATAATACCATATCAACAACCAAATAAAGGAAGCATTAATTTTTTCTCATTTTGTGCTAAACTGTGGTGTGTGCACTCATAATAATTATCCTACAAATTATTATGTATCTGAAGCTATGGCATACATGAAAAGTAAAGAGGAACTGATAAACTTTTATGGGAGGCATCTTTGTCAAAACTTATTTTACCTCCCTTCTGAAAAGGGGTCTATCCTAACAGGAAAGAAGTCTTTTTCTATTTCTGCAATTCTGCAAATATGTGCGTTGAAAATGGCTCTAAAGCCCCTAAATCACATCCTTCCTGGTTGCTAGAGTAAATTTTTTAACTCAAATAATTTACTAGAAACTGGCTGAAGTCTTTGGGACAACAGAAATTTATTTGAGACATGGGTAATTCGAGCCACTGAGGGTTAATCATGGTGCCAGATCTGCAAGCAAATGGTGATCATTTAGGGAAATCTTTTTCATATTTTATACAATAATGGCATGCTGAGTGTATTCATTAGAATCATCTCAATGAGGCAATTCTAATGAGTATACAACATACAATTTCATGATTAAATAAGAAAATTTCCCTAATTATTTGTTTTCTTGAGCTATCGGAAGAATTTCATAAGGACTCAAAAACAAGTTTGAATCATCCAAGGCAAACAAGCAATCTGTGTTCCAAGTCATCGAGGTTTTACTGTATTTATTTTTGAGGTTTTTCTGTATTTATTTTTGAGGTTTTACTGTATTTATTTTTGAGGTTTTTCTGTATTTATTTTCATATATGGCATTTGTTTGGTCATTGCATGTTCCTCATCTTTTCTTCTTTTGTAGCCTCAAGAAAGCTCTGCTTCATGATTGTGACATTTCCTGGGTATCTTTACTTACACTGAAATGTCAATGGCCCAAACATCTTTGGGACAATAGAAAATTGTTCGAGATATGGGTAGTTTGAGCCACTGAGGGTTAATCATGCTGCCAGGTCAGGAAGCAAAGAGCAATGATTTAGGGATTTTTTTTTATTTTCTACACAATAAATGTATGTTGAGTGTACTCATTAGAATTGCCTCAATGAGGCAATTCTAATGAGTTCATGCAACATACAATTTCATGATAAAATAAGAAAATTACCAAACTATTTGTTTTCTTGAGCAATTGGAAGAATTTTGTAGGGACTTAAAAATGAGTTTGAATTAGCCATGATAAATGAAATGAGCCATTGGTGTTTGAGCTGTTAAGAGACCACTTGTTTGGTTCCATTGAAAGAAAATTAGTGTAAATGTTAACCAAGCGCCTGTCTTAAGCAACCATTTTTCTGCTTTCCCTTAGATGCTTGTTTAACACATGTTTGACTGTATATAACTCAAATAACTTGAAGAGACACTAATACATTTTCAGTAGAAACAACGCTTTCAAAAGCATTTTTGTCTCTCTTCTGAAAGGGGTCTACTGTAAAAAAGAAAGCTTTTGCTCCTCTTGGGAGCAAATTCTTTTCTTTTAGACTAGACCCATTTTCAGAAGAGGCTTGGCATACAGGAAAGCCAATAGGAAGTCATAAAAGTTGTCTCCTGTATAATAAATGGCTGAAAATGTACCAAATCTATCTAGTTTTCTTAACCCTTGCCTTGCTGAATAAATTAAGATGCCATGCCTACTTCTAATTTCCAGCCTATCAGATTACTTGATCCTGGTTTTTGATAGAAATTCACATATTTAATGACAAACAGCATAGGTCCAGATCAGTTGGCTTCTTCAGAAGCCAACTGATCTGGATCTACACTGTTTGCTAAGACGGCATATCGTGTTTAGCAAAAGTAGGGTTAATACAGAATGAACAAGCAAATTCCATGGGGAATTTATGTCCCCCGCCTAATTTTTATTTGAGGTGTTAAAAATGGTAAAGTTAACCAGAGGACCACTGGTCCTGTATCAAATACCTAAGTATTGAAGCAGGAAACCAGTGATAAAAAATAATTTCAAGATTCTGAAAAAAAACACATGCATATCTTCAGACCATCCTTAAAGCACCTGTAAAGTTTCAAAGGATCGGCTTAAAACTGTGGTAGGAGTTACGGGGTCAAGGTACCTACTCCCTATATGCTTCTGTAGTATTAGAACTCAAAAAATGTCTAAGTTAAAAATGCAGAAAAAGTGGTAAAAAATTATTTCAGGATTCTGAAAAAACCACATGCATATCTTCAGGCCATCCTAAAAGCCCTTGTAAAGTTTCAAAAGGATCGGACAAAAACTGTGGGAGGAGTTAAGGGGACAAGGTGCCTGCACCCTATATACTTCTGCAATATTAGATCTCAAAAAAATGTCTAAGTTAAAAATGCAGAAAAAGTAATAAAAAAATATTTCAGGATTCTGAAAAATCCACCTGCATATTTTCAGGCCATCCTAAAAGCCCACGTAAAGTTTCGAAAGGATCGGCCAAAAAATGTGGGAGGAGTTAAGGGGACGAGGTACCTACTCCCTATAGACTTCTGTAAAATTAGAACTCAAAAAATGTCTAAGTTCAAAACGTGTAAAAAGTGATAAAAAATAATTTCAGGATTCTGAATAAACCACATGCATATCTTCAGACCATCCTTAAAGCATCTGTACAGTTTCAAAACGATCGGCCAAAAACTGTGGGAGGAGTTAAGGGGACAAGGTACCTGCTCCCTATAGACTTCTGTAAAATTAGAACTCAAAAAATGTCTAAGTTAAAAATGCGGAAAAAGTAATAAAAAATTATTTCAGGATTCTGAAAAAACCACATGCATATCTTCAGGCCATCCTGAAAGCCCATGTAAAGTTTCAAAAGGATCGGCCAAAAACTGTGGGAGGAGTTAAGGGGACAAGGTACCTACTCCCTATACACTTCTGTAGTATTAGAAATCGAAAAATGACTAAGTTAAAAATGCGGAAAAAGTAATAAAAAATTATTTCAGGATTCTGAAAAAACCACATGCATATCTTCAGGCCATCCTTAAAACACCTGTAAAGTTTCAAAAGAATCAGCCAAAAACTGTGGGAGGAGTTAAGGGGACAAGGTACCTGCTTCCTATACACTTCTGTAGTATCAGAACTCAAAAAAAGTCTAAGTTAAAAATGCGGAAAAAGTAATAAAAAATTATTTCAGGATTCTGAAAAAAACACATGCATATCTTCAGGCCATCCTAAAAGCCCATGTAAAGTTTCAAAACGATCGGCCAAAAACTGTGGGAGAAGTTAAGGGGACAAGGTACCTACTCCCTATAGACTTCTGTAATATTAGAACTAAAAAAATGTCTAAGTTAAAAATGCAGAAAAAGTGATAAAAAATTATTTCAGGATTCTGAAAAAACCACATGCATATCTTCAGGCCATCCTTAAAACACAAGTAAAGTTTCAAAAGGATCGGACAGAAACTGTGGGAGGAGTTAAGGGGACAAAGTACCCACTAAAAACTCGGAACCACGCACCACGCACCACGCGCCATGCACCACGCCCCACGGAAAACCAAAAACAGTGTCCCTCCACTTTTCTTCGAAAAGGCGGGGGACAATTAAACGTCAGAAAGTTGATGTTATACTAGCTTCATAATGTTTGAGATAATGTAATATTGCTTCTAAATGGTAATGTTACACCTATATTTAACCCTTGTCATGCTGAACCCAGATTTACCCTGCCTTCGCAAACAGTGTAGATCTAGATCAGTTGGCTTCTGAAGAAGCCAACTGATCTGGATCTGCACTGTCTGCCATTCAGTATGTGAATTTATAGCAACAATTCAGATCAAGCAATATGATAGGCTGAAAATTAGAAGTGGGTGTGGCATCTTTATTTATTCAGCAGGAGCAGGGTTAACTAAAATACTTTACCGGAAACAGGCTGAATGTTGCTGTTAGACTGGCTTTGTAGTGCTGTGAGATCCTGGCATTCTTCAATCCCAGTGGTGTGTGCTGTATTCCTCGAACATTCAGCAGCCTGCAGACTTCTAAAGGGTCCTAACATAAAACATTTTCACTATCAAATCAGCAAATGCGAAATGAGAGGTAAAAGATAAGTGTGGTATCATTGACATGAGCTTAAACTGACTAAGGAAAAAGGGTAAGTAAAAGATTTTATTGATTTGGAGTTTAACAGCCCAGTCAACACTATTTAGGTCATGTCAAGCTGGTCGGTTTACCTAAAGATTTTTCCTGGCAGGCTTAGTCCTATAAGCCGTTAACCAATACTTGTGCACGTTCTTTCACCAGAAACTGACAGGTGCCCTTCTTAAATCAGTGGAAGTAGAGAATGCCTTTAGAAAATATTTCATGGACAGTCTTCATGAAAGAATGGTGTCGGACCCAGCAGGATCAAACTAACAACCGCCTGATCACCATTCATCGACTGAGCCACTGGGGCTGGCTAAAGTCAAAGAAGTGGAGCTTTCGTCCCTAAAAGCATTCCAGTAAGTGTCCAGGGATAACTGTTCCAAATGTGAAGTGATGTATTTCTCTCTCTTAATAGTCATATAAAAAGTTTAATTGCTTTATGCCTTTAAAATCAGTCTTAACACCAAACCTAGTAACATTAATGAATCTGCTTAACTTCAAAAGTTATAATATAAAAAATAATTACATTAAAGAATCCATCAATATAGACTGTAATTTTATCAGCAGCAACCCCTGGTGTCTGCAGAAGGGTCTGTAACATCCTGAAAATAAAGAAAATTAAGAGAAACTAATAAACTTTCACGGGAGGTAACTGACACAATTGTTTATATTTCTCTTCTGAAAGGAGGTCTACTCTAAATTGAAAGAATTTGCTCGCCCTGGGAGCAAAGTCTTTCCTTTTAGAGTAGACCTCCTTTTAGAAGAAGCTTAGTGTGCAGGAAGCAAACAGAAAGTCATGAAATTTGTCTCCCTTGTCAAAAATGGCACAAAATCTACTAAGTGTATTCAGTCCTCTTAACACAGATTTAGACCAGAAATGATTCAAGTCCTGGTGTCAGTCAGAAATAATTCATTAATAATAGATAGCACAATAAAATCATAGAAAACTAGTAACAGTGTTTTCAGAGAAAACAGATGTCCCCCCACCATGAATTTTCAGTTTTTCTACTGCTGTAACCTTGAAAATTAGGTCAAGGTCACCAAAATCTAAACAGTTCTTTGTTATGACCCAATTATATTTTCATGAAAATTTGGTAAGAATCCAACCACTTGTTTAAGATGCTGTGCAGACAAGAAAGTGTCACAGAATTTCAGTTTTCCTACTCCTGTGACCTTGAAAATTAGGTCGCAGTCACCAAAACCTAATCAGTTCTTTATTATGTTTCAAATATATATCCATGCAAATTAGGTAAGAATTCAACCACTGATTCACAAGATATTGTGCAGACAAGAAAGTGTGACAATGATGCCAACACCAACGCCGATGCCAATGCCAACAGGATCCACATAAACTCAATATGTCCTCCTCCCCTTAGGTGGGGGGACATAATAATTACTTGAGAAATCATTTTAAAGGCATAAATCCACACTACTATCAAGTTTCATGTCACACTACTATCAAGTTTCATGTTTTTTTCTACTGAAAGTTATTAAATAAAAGAAAATGGGTTAGGCAATTTTAAGTCACATAATATATAATTATTGTTTTGGAGAAATAAAAAAATACTAGCAATTTTGTTAATAAAATAGCTTATATAAAACATAGTAAGTAAGTAAGTAAATTTTATTCCTAAAAGGCCTATTGGCCCATGAGCTACATACATACACAGAACAGAGCAATACAAACATGACATGAAAGCATATAATGTATAGTTAGAAATTCATATTTCCTCAGTGGGTGCAAAACGTTAAAACAATGTTTCAACGTTGTTTGTGAATCAACATTGGTTCAGCGCCACATCAATACATTAAGCCTGCCGAGACCAAAAGGGATACTGGATGACGTTGATAATTCGGACTGGACTGTATTCAGAGGGTCTATACGTGCAATACTGCTCACCAAGTAAATTTTCGAACCACGTTAACTTCATAGCAGTAACTATTCTTAGAACTAAGTAAACATATAAATATAAAATAATGCACTGATCGGACATATATAACAGATTTATGATAATTAAATTTCCAATATATGGGAGAAGGTGACTTAATACATATGACTCTTAGAAACAAAACAGTGAATATATCCATAAATTCGTGATCAGGTTCTGTATAATAATTCAGTTCTTAGAGCAAAATACCTTTGAACAAAACATGCTAATCTTTGAAGGTCCGACTTACTGTTTGATGTCATTAATTCTACAAATTTTAACATGTTGGGTCTTCACCAAAAGTAGCACTTTATATATTTGCTTTGCAAATCATTATATGCCGGGCATTCTAAGACAAAATGATACTTGTCTTCTAGAGTATTACAAAGAAAACATAATCTTTCTGCAATAGGTTTTCTCATGGGTCTAGCCCAACGACTAGATTCTATTTCCAATTGATGGGAAGAGGTTCTTAACCTTGAAAGAGCAATTCGAAACTTTCTAACAGTAACGCGTTCCAAATACAGTCTAAAGCTGAAATCTAATATATTTCTATAAAATAATGCACGGCTCGAATCTTAAAGTCTGGCATTCCAGTTTTGAACAAAATTATCTGTTACACATTGCTGGAGCTCACTCAAAAATGCAGCTTGGTTGCCTACACTCTGTTGTAACCAGACATAATGAAATCCTAACTGTGATAATATAATGACATTCTATACTGTTTATTATAAAAAATAAGACTTGACATTTGATGTGATTTTTCAGAAAAAACAAGAATTGGCATTTCATGTGAATTGTCTGCCTAGCAGACAATTCACATGAAATGCCAAATCTTATTTTCTCTAAAAAATACTATTTTTTTTTTTAAAGTTCAAAATCTTGTCTGCTGCAGTTGTGACTAGCACTTAAAAGGTAAAAGAAATCTTAATTATGAGCTATCCAGAGAGCTTTCGAACTCTGATCAGACTGCACAGATGTACCAGCTGATCTACATCTTTGCTGGGCCCATGTATCATAGCTCCAGATAGGGTACTTTCGTCAAATGAAAAGTACAGATATTTTCTTATTTCTACACAAAAACATATGTTGTGGTACCCAGTACAAGCGCCTCATCAAGGTGCTTCTAATGAGTGCCCACAACGTATGTTTTTTGGAGAAATAAGAAAAATATATGGATACCCCTCTTATCTGGAACTAGGGGTATACTTTTTTAGTGTTGGTTTCAATTTATGGTTACCTGTAGAGATATTGAGGTCTGTTACTGGCTATCACAACAACTGGAACATCAAAATACTTCCCAGACTCTAGCTGAAAACAGAAGAACAGAACCACAAAAATTGTTTTGCTTATACAACTGTACATGTATGATCTTCAGTGCCCAAACAAGAAAGGCATCAAAAAGAAAAAAAAAAAAAAGAATTTTCATACATCTCCATTAAAATGTATGCCAGGTATACTGAAAAAAATTGCCTCAATAATGTAATTATAAAGAGTACATATTTGCATGAAGATACCAGATGACCAATGGTTCTGTAGCTCACCTGAGACTATTTGTTCCGAGCAAGTTTATAGTAACAATTTTAAAGACTGCAACATATGGGTATGGTAGTTTGAAAACCTTTCGTCTGGTCTCTGTATCCTATAGTAACTTGGTAATGAAGTTAGCTTAAATTTGGTAAAACAGACACTTCAGATAAAATATGGGTTTTGATGAAGCTACATACCAAATATCAAAGGCCTGGGCATTCTAGTTTCACACTAGAAGATTTTTAAAGTTTATCCCCATTTGAGTCAATGTAAAACTCGTGAACCCTTAGGCTAAGCCATTTTTTAACCCAGCACTATAATGTGAACAATGTTGGTAAAGGTCCACTAGATGAAACTACATACCAAATATCAAAGGCCTGGGCATTCTAGTTTCAGACAAGAAGATCATTAAAGTTTTTTTCCTTCTATACGAAACAAGTGAACCCCTGAGTGGGGCCATTGTTCAAACTCAAACCTGGAAATTCCAGCAATTTCCATGAAATGAAACTCTATTTTCTGGGAAAATAAAAAGAAAATTCAAAATGTCATATGGCAATTTTTACCAGCATGTATAAGGCATTTAACCCTTAAAATGCCAAGAAAACCTGCATCTGAAAATATTGGCTGTTTATGTCATCTGCTGAATATATATACAAACTTTTCAAACCTGTTTTTGCATACAGACAAACATGTGGACCCAGATCAGACTGCTCCTAGAGGAGCAGTCTGATCTGGGTCCACAGTTTTCAAATGACTTTTAAAATCACAAGCAGATGACAAAGCAGACGACAACTGTTGTGATTGGCAGTTTAAGGGTTAAAATGTCTAAACATGATAAAATAAGTCATTAACGTACTGGTTCTGGTGCAAAGTCTATGGGGGCTGGATCCTGACAGCTACATACACTACCATAACCATCCAACTTGTTACAGAACTCTCGTCTCCGTCTGCTAGCATCACTGTTATCCCAGGAACATTCTGTAGCTGAAAATACAGAAGCACAAAGCATAAATTAGAAGGTACCTTGATATGGCTGACTTAACAGAAATCTTGATTTGCTACAGCCCCAAACCCTATCTACTGTACCACTCACTCACTAATACAGTATATGCATAATTTAGAATTTACCTTGATACAGCTGAATTAACAGAGAAGTTTATTTTGTGACTGATGTGAAATGATATTATGGGTCTATGGATGAAAATATTGATATCTTGTTTTGCTACAACCCCAACCCTATCCACTGTACCACTCAATCACTCACACACTCACTCACTAACTTACTCACTCACTCATATGATAAATCAATAAATAAATAAATAAATAGATAAATATAGTATATGCATATTTTTTTTTAGTTGGCTAATTTTCATGGAATAGCAGTCAGCAACAATCCCTGAAAATCAAATCTGCAAAATATATTCCTATTTTGACACTGTAGTATTAAAAAACTGGCATCATCATGTAGCAAGACCAATAATTATGTTATTTTCACTATTAAAGATATGCTGCATCCTGAGGGGCATCTAGACAAATGCTTACACTATTTCTTCACAAAGACCTTATGTTGTGAGTATCCACAACATATGTTTCCGAGGAGAAATAAGAAAAATATCAATATCAATACTTCAGCGCCCAGCTGTTCAAAGCGTCATTAGCTTAACGAGTTCGTTACTGGTCAAAATTTTAACTATTCTATTAAGTACAATATCTAATTCACAGATATTTTTGCTGAGAAAATGTGAGTAGCTTTTGCAAATGCAAAAGCTACTCACATTCTTTCAGCAAAAATATTAGCATATATGCCATATTTAATGATCAAAGTTTTAACGATACTTTAACTAATGACATCGCTAGTTTTGAACATCTGGGCCCTGGTTGAAAAAAAAAGGCCTTATCTGGAGCTACGGACTCAGACAGATAAAGAATAGTTTGAGTGAGAGAATAGTTTGCTAAGCATAAACCCTTATCTAATGAGCATCCACACCTTATATTTTCATTGAGGAATAAGAAAATGTCATCTTCTTTTCTTAAAAAAAAAAAAGAAAAAAGAAAAAAAGGACCTTTTCCAGAGTTCTGAGTATGACCAACTGGTTGGAAGTCTTAGAAATTTTCTTCCACAACAGCACTGATACTTACATGGGTGTGGGTCAAGAGTTATAGTTGTATGTAGTGACAGACGTTCTCCCCAGCTTGGCAGTCCAGCTGATTTGGTATGTTTCTCAGCAATTTTATTACCTGTGAAAAATTAAACCAGTCTTGTTAGGCAAAACAAGGCATCCATAGGTCTAGATAAGGGAGGGTATCCAGTAAATATTTTTCTTATTTCTCTATGAGGCACCTCTAATGAGTACCCACAACATATGTTTTTCATGGAGAAATAAGAAAAATATCAATACTTTTGGATTGAAAAAAGTGCCTTAACTAGTGCTATGGGCATCAGGGCATATGAAAACAGCAAATGCCTACAGTAGCCTGGGCTTCCATAGTCTGATTAAGGCCTTCTGGAAATGCATGGAATATGGCAGGAACTCCTTGTAACTCTGATCAGTGAGCAAATGTGTAAACTGATCTGGGGCCTCCATTTTCACATATAATTAAGGTCCTTTTTTGTGTGATGCAGCTTAAATGTGTAATGCAAAAAGGGCCTCAGTTTGCTTGAGAGAAACTGAAGCATTATACTGCTCAGACATACTTACTATTACTAGCGCTGCTGAGATTGTCATATCAGTTTGCAATTAGTTAACTACAAATGGTTTTCTGTCACTTCATTGATGCATACATGTACTTGCTAAATTTCTGTCTAATATATCATTTATCTCCACAAATTTCTCATACTTTTTTCTACCAAAAGTAAATAGAATGTAAGATGAATGGGTATAGTTGATGATTTATATCAACTATAGTATTGCCACAGAACAAGTCATGACAAATTTTGATACAGAACTGTTTCTTGAATTTTGTTGTATTTGTATCATATTAAAATAATAAAACAAAAATGCTTGTAATACTTGAAAACTTTCCTTTGTCTGTTCATAAATTAAGCTTTTTATTTTATTACAAGTGGTGAAATCAATGTATATCCAAAATGAATAAAAATGATATTTTCAGAAGTGAAAGAATATGATATTTTCACAAGTGAAAAATAACAAGTCGACGTTATTTTCACTACTCATTTTGGATACCTTTGGTTGTCTTCATTGTTCCCCTAACAGATACCGATCCCACTCTGGTTTTTGACTCCTGTTTCTGAGCAAAACTATCAAGAGCTGAGATGCATTTTCTCAGTTAGAATTTAAGGAACATTTTGGTAAAAAAGATTATTGTATTTCCATTTGCCAAAACTTTTTGTTTTTGTCTCTCTAGCGCATGTTAAGCACTGAGTGTCAAAGCCATGAGATTCATGTTTTGCTTGGTGACATTAGTTATGACATCAGAAGCGCACATTGGCATGTAAACAATAAAATAAAAAGAAAATTTGTTCTTTTTCTGTGAATACGATAAAAATTTTCATCTCATGTAATGAAAACATTCAAATTTTCACTCATGTTTCACACTCGTGACACACTGACATTTTACATTACACTCAATGAAAATATTTATGGTATTCACAGCAAAAGACTAAATATCCTCTTTATATTTAATGAATAGTGTCTGAAATTTTATTTTGAGTACTTGTTTAACACTTATCATGCTTAATAAATTAAGATGCCACACCCACTTCTAATTTCCAGCCAATCAGATTACTTGATCTGGATTTTTGATAGAAATTCACACATTTAATGACAAAGAGTGTAGATCACGATCAGTTGGCTTCTTCAGACGCCAACTGATCTGGATCTACACTGTTTGCTAAGACAGGGCATGACATGTTCAGCAAGAGAAGGGTTAATGACACATCAACCTTTGTATCCAGGCCCCGTAAGTAGGCTAGATACTGCTGGTAGATTTTCGGCCATTTGTTACAAAGAACACTTTATTTAGGCAAACTGATAAGCATCTAAAGGTAAATTTAAAAAGAAGAATACCTCCTTTTATAGTGATAAAGGCCCACATATCTCTCCAGTTGAGTGATGAGACAGACTCACTCCCCATGTCAGTAAGTAGTTTTCGGGCTGCCTCTTTCAAATGAAAGGTACCCTCATCCTGGGAAAAAACAAACAAGAAACTGGTAAAACCATAAGGGAAGGAATACACTTTTGTGGGAGTCAACTCTGTCAAAACTGTTTTAGCCTTCCTTCTGAAAAATGGTTTACTTTAAAAGGAAAGATATTGCTCTCTTGGAGTGCACACTGTCCTTTTAGAATAGACCCCTTTTCAAAAGGGGATAGGGGAGCAAATTCTTTTGTTTAAATAGAACCTGTTTTAGAAGGGACTTGGTGTGCAGGAAAGCAAACTTGAATCACAGAATTTGTCTCCCTTGTAAAAAATGGCAGAAAACTTAACAAGTGTATCAATTTTGACATACAATATGTGATACAAGGCAAATGAATGTTATATCAGAGGAGAACTAATATGAGCCAGCACATGACAAAAAACTACTACATGTATAAGACTTGTGTGACCAGCAAAGACTCAGATCAGCCTGCACATCTGCACAGTCTAATCAGTCTTCACTGATTGCATGTGCCTTCAATAGCCTCCAGGCTATCCAAAAAGGGATGAACGAGAACCTTGCCATACTTGGTGGATGTACAGGCTGATCTGTCTTTGCTAGTCATACAGGTCATATTGTAGGTTTTGTCCTGCACTAGGTCATATTATTTGATAAGGTACATCAAAGAAAACATAACTGCTTATCCTTCTAAAACTAACCTTTATGGCAAAGATAATAATTCTTCCTGGTGAGATCATATTCAGAAATAGCACCATTCCCTCATCTTCATGTTCAAGATAAGTGTCAAACAGTCTTTGGGCCATTACAATACCCTATGAATTAGAAAGAAGACACATCACTATAGCAAACAACAACAGATAAAGTTGTTTTTGCATGCTGAAGGCAAATTTAGTCGATGACAAGTGAATCATATTTTTCTATTTTTTCCAAGAAAATGGGAGTTGCCATTGCATATACATCATCTAAAGAGACATTTTAAATGCCACAATAGTGAACTGCACAGCTTCAGACAAGAAGGGTGTCCAAATTACAGTGAACCCTCGTTACAACGACAGCATTTGTTCCCAAAAATGTTGCCATTATAATGAATTTGCTGTTCTAAAGAATCCTTAATGGAGAAAATGATATGTAAGAAATGCCTTGTTTCATTCTTATTTCATCATAGAACATATGTTTTGGATATTTGTTAGAATCGCCTCTCTGAGGCAATTCTAACAAATATCCAAAGCATATGCTGCATGAAGATATTATGCAATGTTTTTGCATAATTTCTCATTAACCGTCTCCTCTTAAGTGAATGTTTCGTTACATTCAAATTGTCATTATGACGAATTTTGTCATTCTATCTGTGTCGGTACAACAAGGGTTGACTGTAATACTTTTCTAATTTCCTCTACATGTAAATGTATCTGTAGGTATTCATTAGAAGTGCCTCACAGAAGGATTTTTAATGAGTACTACAATGTTGGGTTTTGTGGAGAAATAAGAAAAACATCAACACTGTTTGGCTGAAAAACTACCTTATCTGAAGCTATATATAACAGAACAGCATCTGTACAGGAGGTTTGCAGGTTTGACCAGTAAACTTGCAAATGTCCTGCACAAATGCTGTTCTATTACAACGTAACTCGAGACAAGGTGCCATCTTGGCAAATAAAAAGTATTGATATTTTTCTTGTTTCTCTAAAAAAACATACCATGTGGTTCTTGTTACAAGCATCTCACCAAGGCACTTCTAATGAGTATCTTCAGAAAATGGTTTAGCAGAGAATTAAGAAAAATATTTACCTGGATATACATAGCTCCAGATCAAGCACTTTTTTCCAACAAAAAATTGTTAATAATTTTCTTATTTCTCCACGAACTCATATATTGTTTGTTTGTGTTGAGGTTTTATGGCCCAGTCAACCCAATAGGGTCATGTCGAGCATGGTCAGTTTACCTAACCACACTTTTACTGGACAGGCTTAGTCCTCTAAGCGGTGTAACAGTATTGTGCACATTCTTTCCCCAGAAACTGACAACTGCCCTTCTTGAATCAGCAGAAGGGAGAAAATGACTGTAGAAAATATTTCATGATCAATCTCCATGAAAGAACATTGCCCACCTGGCAGGGGTTGAACCTGCAACCTCCTGATCACCAGTCAGACGCACATCCAACTGAGCCACCGAGGCTGGCATGTTGTGAGTACTTATTAGAAGCTCCTAGATAAGATGCTTCTAGTGAGTTCTTGGAAAAATTAGAAAAATAAAATTACATTATTTCATTACTGGGCAGATCATTGCACCAAGTATAAGAGCAGTTATAGTTGATGTTCTAAAACTTCCTACACTTTATTCTATAATTGTTTGGCTTAAAACTGCTTTTAACCCTTGTCCTACTGAATAAATTAAAATGCCACACCTTTTTCAAATTTTCAGCCAATCAGATTACTTGATCTAGATTATTGATATGAATTCGCATACTGAATGGCAAACAGTGCAGATGCAGATCAGTAAGTAGCCAACTGATCTGGATCTACACCGTTTGCAAAGGCAGTGTATATCCGGGTCCAGCAGGACAAGGGTTAAGAATAGTTTAAAGACTTTAAACATGTCCATTATGGTCTAACACCTGAGATTTAATATCAGCAGACAACAGTTTAAAGTATATATTGTTTAATTTTTCAAAGAAAATAAAGCTTGATATTTTATTAAAATATATGTAGTCTCCTTTTCGACATTTCATTCAAATTAGGAGACAATTTGAATGAAACATCAAGGCTTATTTTCTTAACATTTGTGCTGCTGAGCCCAAACATACCCTGCCTTTGCAAAGTGTAGATCCAGATCAGTTGACTTCTGAAGAAGCCAACTGATCTGGATCTGCACTCTTTGTTATTCAGTATGTGAATTTATACCAACAATCCAGATTAAGAAATCTGATTGGCTGACAATTAGAAATGGGTGTGACATCTTAATTTATTCAGCATGACAAGGGTTAAGAAAAATATCACTCATCTGTCATCAGCTCATACTGCACAGAGAGTGCAAAAGGAAAAATGCCAGTATCATCAGTAATACAAGCGATGATGAAAAATTCAGAGGAATTGTTAAGGAGAAATATTTCGTGATAATTATGGGATAATTTTCTCTAGTTCTCAATAAAACATATGTTGTGGGTACTCATCGGAAGCACCTTGGCATATGTTTCTATGGAGAAATAAGAAAATTTATCCCAGAATTATCATTTAATACTCGTCCTTAACAATTCCTCTGATTATATAAGCTGTAATTTCAAATGAGTTAACTTACAAAAAACCTGTAATATTAACAACATTTTCTTAGCTCCAGATAAGGCACTTTTTTGCTGAAAAGTATTAGTATTTCTTCTTATTCTTCCATGAAAACATATATTGTGGTACTCATTTAAAGTGCCTCACTGAGATGCTTCTAATGAGCACCTTTGACATAAGTTTTTGTTGAGAAATAAGAAAAATATTATCTGGATACCCCATCTTATCTGGAGCTATGAATTATTAATGCTGCAGAACCAAACTGTCTAAGAGCTGCTTTCTAGACAACAATAAGCAACCTACTGTAGCTTGATTAAGCACTATTACATGGATGCCTCTGTCCTCCTCAAACTTGTCACTGAGTAAAACCTGCAAGTACAGACATTAAAATAGTAACTTATGATGAATGGATACACCTGAAGGATTTTTCGCCATTTCTGACAAGGGAAACAACTTTTGTGACTTCCTGTTTGCTTTACTGGACACCAAGCCCCTTTGGAAAAAGGATCTACTCGAAGGGGCCCCAATTTTTTCCTTTCAGAGTAGACTTCTTTTTACGAAGGAAGGCAAACACCATTCTGACAGTTGAAAATGTATCCGTTGCCCTTAACTCTTGTCATTCTGAGTAAATTAAGATGCCACACCCAATTCTAATTGTCAGCAAATCAGATTACTTGATCAAAGTTGCTGACACAAATTCACATACTTAATGACAGACAGTGCAGATCCAGATCAGTTGGCTTCTGAAGAAGCCAACTGATCTGGATCTTCACTGTTTGCAAAGGCAGGGTGTATCTTAGTTCAGCAGGACCAGGCTTAATATTGTAAAAACATTGAGTTATGGTAAATGTCCTATAATTATGAACACTTTGTACATAGTTGTTTCTTAAGATATTTAGTGGAATTGCAAACAGTGTAGAGCCTATTCAGACTGCTCCTTCCTTTTGTACTAAATTTTAGGACATTTACCTTATTTTGGCAAAACAAGATTAAATACAGTATAATGTGGTATAGCATACTGAGTATTTATTGCCCAGTCATAACTGTTAAGGTTATGTCAAGCTGGTAAGTTAATAATATATCCTACTCACTCTTTTCTTGGGCAGGTTTAGTCCTCTAAGCGGTTTGTTTGAGTTGGGGTTTTATGGTCCTGTCAACACTGTTAAGATCACGTCAAGCCGGTCAGTTATCATACACACAAGTATGGTTAGTTAACCAGTACTGGTGCACATACTTTCTCCAGTAACTGACAACTGGCCTTTTTTAATCAGCTGAAGGGGTAGAATGGCTGTAGAAATTATTTCATAATCTTTTTCCACGAAAGTTTCAGTAAAACCTCAATGATTCGAACATCTTTGAGACCATGGAAATTTGTTCGAGATGGGTAATGTGACAGGGCAATGATCAGACAGATCTGCAATGTCATACATATAACAGGAGCCCCTTAGAGTAGATCCTTTTTCCAAAGGGGCTTGGTGTCCAGTAAAGCAATCATTGACAGGGCAATGATCAGACAGATCTGCAATGTCAGGCTGCAAGACATTGTCACCACCAGGTCCAATGAGCTACTTGTGCGGCTTAGCATTGAGGATCTGGACCTCATTCTGAAGGAGAGAAGACTTCGATGGTATGGACATGTGGAACGCTCCAGTGGTGCAATCAAGACAGCCTTTGACATACAGGTTGATGGAAAGCGTGGGCCTGGGAGGCCCAAAATGACATGGAAGCAGCTGACAGAGAGGGATTGCAGAGAGTGGAAGCTCTCTGCTATCAACCCTCATGATAGACGTATCTGGAGATCTGGTGTGAGATCTGACATGCGTGCAGCAAGCCAGCTATCTGGAAGGGGGCCCACTGATGTGGATGCTGCCCCTGTACCTGCACGTTAATCAAAAATCCGATTATTATTTATTATTATTATGGGTAGTTTGAGCCACTGAGGGTTAATCATGGCACCAGGTCAGGAAGCAAATAGCAATAAATTAAGGAAATCTTTTCAATTTTCTATACAATAATTTTATGTTGTGTGTACTCATTAGAATTGCCTCAATTTCATGATAAAATAAGAAAATTTCCTTAAATATTTGTTTTCTTGAGCTATCAGAAGAATTTCGTAGGGACTCAAAAATGAGTTTGAACCAGCCATGGTAAATGAGCCATTGGTGTTCGAGTTATTGAGGTTTGACTGTATTTAGCTGAGCTGGGATTCAAACTTGTGACTCTTGGAGTTGCAGTCAGATACACTAATGACTATGCTATGGAGCCTGGCAGCATGTTGAGAGTCGGTGTGAAGAAAATACAGTCGACTCTCGTTATCTCAAATTCCAAGGGACTCACTGAAATACTTCGAGATATCCGTACCTCAACATATCAGATTTGCAGAATTGAGGAAAAAAATAAGTCGAACAACCACATTTATCAAATGTATATGTATTTTGATTCCTGGAGTAAGAGATATATTGAAAATATTGTGGAAAAGAGGAGAAATTGCTCCTAAGGAGCAATTTTTCCTCTTTTCCACAATATTTTGTTACCTGTTGTTAGATTTTCATGTTCAAACAGGGACCAGATTTTCACTTTGAGATAAGCAATTATTCGAGATAGGCGAGGTCGAGATAACGAGAGCCTGTATTGTGAATGGGGAATGACAACAACCCACTGATAATTAAATTAGTAGGTGACAATGAAAGCTGGTATGTTTTGAACCCTTCAGACTCTTAACCCTGGTCCTTCTGGTCCCTGATATGCCCTGCCTTTGCTAACAGTGTAGATGCAGATCAGCTGGCTTCTGAAGAAGCCAACTGATCTGGATCTGCACTGTTTGTCCTTCAGTATGTGAATTTGTATCAACAACCTCGAGCAAACAACCTGACTGGATGTCAATTAGAACTGGGCATGGCATCTTAATTTATTCAGCAGGACGACAGTACACTTTGGCAAAGAGGTCCCTGTAACTGAAAGGTAGAAAGGTGATCAAGGGAGGAAGAGGGGAAAAGAAGCTTGATTAGCAAAGGGAAAATTGTAGTTGTGAAAGACAGTGGCACTAGTGATAATAGAGGGTCATTCAAGGGAGGGGAGGGGGGTACTGCTTCGAGCAGTAGCCCATAAGCATCAGAATAAATTTGACTAAACCAGACTTTGTAAATATGTATATGCGGTGCAAAGTTGTGCCTTTTTGCAGTTGTTTATGTTCTAGAAATTTCAATTAATAATTTACTGAAAAACTACTTTCTGTTTTTCAGATATTGCTGAAAACTTTGAGAATTTTGACCAGTTTAGTGCTACTACTACATCAGAATTGAAGTATTTTATCTGATGACACTTTAATATATGGAATAGATACTTATGAAAGTACAAATAAATGCGACTCTATTGGATAAACTATGGATAAATAGAAGATTTGAGGACATCAATATTTTTTAATACAAGTATATGTATAATTGTATAAAACTAAAGCCACAAACTAAACATTAATTTTCCCGAAGAATTCTCATTTAGAAAAACGAAATCTAAAGTCAGACTACAGAACAGAGAAAACAATGATGTTACAGGGAAGATGAACCATGTAAGGGTTAAATGGTTGATTACTCACAAGTAAGATCACAAGTACGAAATTAAAGAATTAAAATAAAAATGCAGAAAACTCACATTTTTGGCATTTACAGTGACAGAAACTAGTTCTTTACTGGAGATTACTTCCACCAACACTGTCTGTTTAGATGGCTCTGTTTTCTCTGACATCTCCATGGCAACCACATCATGTTCACCACTCTTGTTGTCAAGTACATTTCTAGTTTTACCAGACTGAACTAAGGGAACATCTGCAAGACAAATAAAGGATGTTGTAAGAAGCATTTAGAAGCAAAGTATCGTAACCCTTGTCCTGCTGGACCCAGATATGCCATCCCTTTGTAAACAGTGTAGATCCAGATCAGCTGGCTACTGAAGAAGCCAACTGATTTGGATCTGCACTGTTTGTCATTCAGTATGTGAATTTTGTATCAACAATCTGGATCAAGTAATTGGATTGGCAAAAAACTTTAAGTGGGTGCAGCATCTTAATTTATTCAGCATGGCAAGGGTTAAAGTGTCATTAGCATTGTTTGTTTGTATGAGATGATATTGAATGGCCCTGTCAACAATATTTTAGTCATAATAAGCCATCTCCTAGAGACAGGAAGAGAGGAGAGAAGAATGAGATCAATCAGAAAAAGGTCTCAACCCCTGATTTTGCTTCAAGAGAGGCAATAACCTTCCTGTCAAAAGCCAATGATGGCGGTGGCAGGTCAACCCTCTGAAAGTTTCAGCAGGAGTCTGCATCATCCTACTATCCACTCATTCAAAAGACGATATCATGGTGTTTTGTTCCAAAGCATTGCAGTTCTAGTGAATAATTGTCTGCCATGCCCCCTCCAAAAAATAAAAAAAAAAGAAAAAAAAAAAATGTTTTAGAATGTCTTCAGCCACTATTTGATTGGTGCTTTAATCCATTGTAGACTGAATGAACCCTCCAACACTATATTTTGGAAGATTCTAATTTTGAATTTAGGTTTTGTTTGTGTTGAGGTTTTACGGCCCAGTCAACCCATTGGGGTCATGTCGAGCACGGTCAGTTTACCTAACCACACGTTTACTGGGCAGGCTTAGTCCTCTAAACGGTTAACCAGTATTGTGCACATGCTTTCGCCAGAAACTGACAACTGCCGTTCTTGAATCAGTGGAAGGGAGGGAATGACCGTAGAAAATATTTCATGATCAATCTCCACGAAAGAATGTTGCCGACCTTGGCGGGATTTGAACCCGCGACCTCCTGGTCTCCAGTCGGACGGCGCATCCAACTGAGCCATCGAGGCCGGCTCGAATTTAGGTATGTCAGGCTATATGAATTAGATATTCCTAGAGAAAAAATGGTTGAACTATTTGCAAAGAGTGGAGACAATGATCGGATGCTGCAGAATGCAGTGTCTGATCTGGTCTGGCTGTTTACCAAATACCCTTTTAGGGGTCTCCAGATTACAATGGGTTAAGGGAAAAATTTTCAGGCTATGCTACTTCTACTGAATTTTTAAGCTTTTTCTTTTCATTGCCAAATACTGTGTTTTATTGTTTGTGCCAAAAAATAATCTGGATTGGTTTTTGCTACATTTTTGCAAAGAGATAGATTAATACATCAAAACTTTATTGAACTATGTTTTGGGGAAGAAATCGTATATCCTAACTACAAATAATTAACACTAAAAGCACTAATCACAGCATTTGGCCGCTGAATTTTTTTATATATAAGACCTAGCAAATGATTCACATGAAATGCCAAATGTTATTTTCTATGAAAAAATAATAACAAAATATTCAGAATCTTGTACGCTACAATTTTGCTTAGCACTTTAAGGATTAAGAAACAAATAAACTTGATTTTTTTTTTTAATCTTTTTTTTTTTCAAATTGAATTTTTACAATAACATTTTAAATACAAGTTTTTTTTATAAAAACTAACCAGGAAAAAAACTGCAGAGGAAGTTAGGCATTGAAATCTCTAAAAAGTTCCAGTTTTGCTGCACACAGAAGGAGTTTTTCAAAAATATAAAATTCTGAGGATTTCTTAAGTGCTAACTAGATCGGGCAGTCGATGGCACGCCATCGCAAATCCCCACGTTTCTGGCAGAAATTGCCCTTGTACCACACAGCATAGTTTTAAGCAACCAGGCAAAATTCTACTTGTATGTTATTCTACTCATCATTGCCTTCAATTTGATATGCCACATGACCATGTTGTGAGAAATTTAATTTTTGACCCCGCCCCACCCCCCAAGTCCCACCCCAAAGGGTGTTCCTGGGGTCACAAAGTAAATCCCGTTCAATATGTTTTACAACTATCACTACTGAGTATATGTGCACATTTTCGCATAAAAATCTTTAAAGACTTTGAAATTGGAAATTGTTAATATCTGACCTTTTGACCCCTCCCCAGGGCCCCTGGGGGCAGGGCCAAAAATAAATGTGCTCTTGCATGCCCCACTTGTGTAAACAAGCCACTCACCAAATTTGGTTGGATTCTGTCCAGCGGTTTGGGAGGAGATAACATAACGGACAGACGGACGGAGGCGATAACAATATCCCCGACGCTTTTTCTAAAAAGCGTGGGGATAATGATTGATATCCGCATGCACTTTTCAGGTAATATCTACTATCGATAACCAAACATCGTTTAATGTGTGCCAATTCATTGCTATTTATAAGCATTCAGTCAACCTTGGCTTTAATTTTATAAATGGTTCAGCATCTTAGATAAGCTGAGCATTTAGCTGTTTAAAATCATCATGCTTTGGCAATTTGAATGAAATTAAAAGAAAGGTATGTTTTTGTGATGGATATTGTAATAAACAAAAATATTTAATCTATTAATAAAAAAATTTGATAGTCAGTTCTGACAACCATTGAGGTGTAAAAGGGTGGTGCTCTTCGACACTAAAATTCTACAGAACAGAAAACTGTAAGATCTTCATCTGATTACAGTGAAACCTATAAATATCTGAAAGGACATCTATGATTAGGGCAGAGATTCTCCCTAAAGGTCCAAGTTGATGAGGTCAAATTCTAAAAGGTATGATATGAGCAATTTTTTGGTCAACTTGATCAGCTACATGTTATTTATGTAATACCATTAATTATTTGGCAGTTCAAACGTTCCCACAAGCGGGTACTTGCGTGGCTTACCATCAGCATTTTAGATACTTAAGTGGCAAAATGGTCATACCAGGCTAGCCACATTAGAGAGAGCTATGGACAGGTAATCCATACTTAATCTGGCTAAATAAAGTTATTTTAATTTGTAGGCACATAATAATGGTCAGAAATCCATCCATTCCTAAGGACGTCCAAGTACCCTCGGGTACCATCTTTTTTTATGCGCCTGCGCAGTAATACATCTTTTGAAAGCCACTTAAAATCAGTAGCCCCTTATGAACAGTTAATCTATACCTAACGTGGCTAAATGGCTAGCCACATAAGAGAATGGTAGCTACTGACAGGTAATCCATACCTAATGTGGTTAAATGGCTACCCACACAAGAGAATAATAGCTATGGACAGGTAATCCAAAGCCACTTAAAATCAGTAGCCCCTTATGGACAGTTAATCTATACCTAACGTGGCTAAATGGCTAGCCACATAAGAGAATGGTAGCTACTGACAGGTAATCCATACCTAATGTGGTTAAATGGCTACCCACACAAGAGAATAATAGCTATGGACAGGTAATCCATACCTAATGTGGCTAAATGTAATTTGTAGACACATAATGATGGACAGTAATAGGCACTTAAATTCAGTAGCCACTTAATGATTTTTGCCACAAAGTGCATAGCCACGTATGTACCCATTCGTGAGTCCGTCCGTCACAAAATGGGGAGATAACCAATGGTTTATCTACCTACCCTAAAATCAACGTACTCTTACACCTCATATGTTCAAGAAACTAAAAGCATAGTGATCTGTTATCTTTGATTCCTCAATTTGCCATAGAAACATGCACAATAGATTTAACTTTAAATGTCTTGTTTTTCTTCTTTCTGTGATTTCCAATCACTTAAACATAAATAAATGCATCTTTACTTCCGGTCAAAAACTGGAAAATGAGGGTACTTCAGTATTTTTAAAATAAAGTATGTTCCACTCCTTGAACCAGCTTAACACTCATATACACCACAACCTCTTTATAACACTACTGTTGGGGTCTGTAGCATAAACCGTGTTAGTTAAACTACCGTGTTATATCCAAACAAAAATGATAGATTATATTGAAAAATGACCATTTATAGTCATTTTTCAATATAATCTATACATTTTGGGAATCCATCTTTGAACTGTGTTATATCCAAAACTGTGTTATAATGAACCATGTTATAAAGAGGTTGTAGTGTATAATGTGTGAACAGACCACAGAAGTCTCCAGTATAGAGGACTTGTTGGTTCAAGTGGTGGAACATACTTTAATTTTAAAAATACTGAAGCACCCTCAGCATAGCTCTAGATAAGGCGCATTTTTCAGCCAAAAAGTATCTGTATTTTTCTTATTTCTCGACAAAAACATGTTGTGGGTACTCATTAGAAGTGCCTCGCCTAGGCACTTCTAATGAGTACCCACAACATATCTTTTTGTTGAGAAATAAGAAAACTATTACCTGATACCCACTCTTATCTAGACCTATGCTCAGTATTCAATATTTTATATTTAAGGTGAAGCTGATACATTTTCAAGGAAAGCAACTCTGTCAAAATTGTTTTGCATCCCTTCTTAAAAAGGGTCTACTATAAAAAGAAAGAATTTGCTCCTCTTGTGAGCAAAGTCTTTCCTTTTAGAGTAGATCCCTTTTCAGAAAGGACTGCATGAACAGGAAAGCAGAGCAGAAAGTCAAGAAAGTTGTCTCCCTTGTATATAATAGCAGAAAATCTACCAAAAGTATCCACTGATAATTCCCTGTAATAGATTCTTCAAACTTAAAAAAAAAGTAAAAAAAAAATACTGGCAAGACCATGAGCAAAGCAAATGGATCTTTTATAAGTCATGCAGTGTGATCAAGACAACTGCTATTCATTGTTTGAATAGGAAATTTTCTGTTCAAAAGACAAAAGGCAACTTGATAAGAGGAGATTCCAAATCAATGTATTTTTTATATCTCCATGTAAAACTGAAAACATGTGTTGTAGGTACGGCAAATGTCCTATACTTTCTAACACTTTATTCCATACCTTTGTGGCCTTATTTTAGCTTTTTGTACAGTTATTTCTTAAAATACTCAGTGGAATTGCAAATAGTGTAGACTCTGATCAGGAGCAGTCTGATCTGGGCCAGTGTACTGTTTGTATATGTAATTTTGTCGGACACTAAGGTGTACAAAATTTCAGGATATTTACCATACTCATTAGAAAAAACATGGACAAGGCGCCTCGAATAAGTACCACAGCAAAACTATCAGTTCTTTTCAGTTGAAAAAAGAACCTTATCAAGAACTTCGTTTCCAATGAAGAATGTGACTTGCAAAATGGGTTTCATTGGTTCAGACCTCACTTTGTTCATGGTAATTAACCCTTGTCCTGCTGAGCCTGGATATACCCTGTCTTTACAAACAGTGTAGATCCAGATCAGTTGGCTTCTGAAGAAGCCAACTGATCTGGATCTGCACTGTTTGCCATTAAGTATGTGAAATTGTATCAACAAACTGGATCAAGTAATCTGATTGGCTGAAAATTGGAAGTAGGCGTGGCATCTTAATTTATTCAGCAGGACAAGGGTTTATATCATAGTCATTACTTATTAGTAAACTAGCTTATGCTTGATGGGCTTTGGGTTGTCTTGTCTTTCTTACAAGGAGGCACTTGGTGACACTGCAGCACCAAATATTCATGGATTGGACCAATACACCCATAAACGCATATCTAAGCCTGATATTATTGAAGCACCATGTTTACCCTAAATATTCAGACATACATGTCTGGGCAAATAGACAGACATGCCGGGGCAAACAGTGCAGACCGAGACCAGACTGTTCCTAAAGGAGCAATTTATCGGGGTCTTCACTGTTTGCCATTTAACCAACACTTTTTAGACACATTGCCAATTAACCCTTGTCATGCTGAATAAATTAAGTTGCCACGCCCACTTGTAATATTTAGCCAATCAGATTATTTGATCCAGTTTGTTAATACAAATTCACATACTTAATGTCAAACAATGTAGATCCAGATCCATTGGCTTCTGAAGAAGCCAACTGATCTGGATCTACACTGTTTGCTTAGACAGGGCATATTCAGGTGCAGCACGACCAGGATTAATCAAATGGATTTGTTCTAATTTCAGAAGTATGAGAACTTGTTACAGTGTTTGAAAATTTAGAGCATACACAGACTCAGATAAGTAGCTTTTTTCAACCATATAAAGTTTGATATTTTTCTTACTAGTCAATGAAAACATGAGGTGTTTCTAATTAGTAGCCACAACATGTTTTATTAGAAAATTATTTATTGGATAATCCTCTTATCTGGTGCTATAGTGTATATGGCACCTTTGAACACAGAAACCACCACCACCATCACCACCACCAATAAAGAACATCCAATTATTAACCTACAAGAAGTTTCAATTTCACAAGTTTTCCAATCTGTACAATGGGTTACACAGTAACAACCGGTGATGTATGAACAGTCAATTGCTAAAGCCAGAATCATGTACCTCCAACAAATCATCACAAAATAAGTTTAGTTTCCATGCAATGAATTCAATAACAATTATGTGCAGGTAATCATGTATCTATTCAACCACAACCTCTTTATAACACTATCACTGGGATTCAAAGCAAAAACCAAATGAGCTAAAGAGCTGTGTTGTATTCAAACAAAACTGTGTAGACTATAAAGAAAAATGACTAAAAAAGGTCAGTTTTCTATATAATGTAAGCATTTTTTTTTTTTTTTTTTTTGTTTACAACATTCAAAATCCACCTTAAAACAGTCTTATACTGGAAACTGCCTTACAATGAACCGTCTTATAGAAAGGTTCCAGTGTATTACTTTTTTGTATATGTTTTGCTTTTGCCATTGTTTTTGAACCTACATGTCCTTAAATTCAACAGTCCAGTGAAATATCAATGACACACACACGGAGAAAATAAATTCATTCCAAATCTCGAACATCTGGAAAAAAAATACAGTCTATTTTGTCTCATATACTTTTTGTTTTTCATGTGAAATGTTTAACCTATATGCACATTTTAAGTCATAAGCTTTGTTTCAGAACACTTTAAGAATAAAAAATATCTATCCAATAAGCTCAAACTCAAGCTCATTATTTATTATTTTATCATGGCTTTTTAATATTATTCCACACAGAAATGTACTTTCTGCGCTAAAAGATATAATGAACACAATTCTATGTATGAAATGAGTCATGTGAAAAGGTCCTCTGGGGGTATATCCTTACAGCAAAGACCAGAATCTGCCCTTGCATTCAGTCAGTCTGAGCAGGCTTGGTTGTTAGCATACACAATCATGGGATCTTGTAGAAAATATCAAAGGACAGTAAAGGTCTTGATGAGACAGAGCATCTTGGCAGGATGATCTGAATCTACATTTTACCCATGCTAAAAGACTCCTTTTTGCATCCATGGCACAGCTCACGTGCACTGAGACATACAATAAAGGTACCTTATCAACACTCAAACGGCAAAGGATGTACACCACAACCTCTTTATAACATTATTGTTGGGGTCCTTAAACCATGTTAGTAAAACAATCATGTTAAATCCAAACAAAAATGTATAGATTATATTGAAAAATGACCATTTATGGTCATTTTTCAATATAATCTAAACATTTCTGGGATCCATCTTTGACCAGTGTTGTATCTAAAACCGTGTTATAATGAACCATGTTATAAAAAGGTTGTAGTGTACATGTATCCAAAATTTTCAGATTGCATAAAAATGAAGTCCAGATAGATTTAATGCCATTCATTCTACAATTCTTACAAGTTGTATACATTATACAATGTCTATGTAAAATACCCACATCCGAAACTGAGCAGACATGCTGGCTGACGTGGGATGTGTAGATCCCATGTATTTCCAGATAAGATGAAAACTAAGAAGAATTTTTATTTCTGCATCAAAATTAACCTTGTGGGCACTTTCTGGAACAGCCTCACCAAGGCAATTCCAATGAGTACCCCAAGATATCTTTTGAACAAAAAATAACAAAAAATATCCAAAATCATCATCATAATTATCATGGAGTTATACAAAATCAGTAAGTTACCTTTTTGCTTACAAAAGATAAACTACATTGCTCTAAGGAAAAATAAGCAGATGACATACAAGTGATAACTTCCCCAAGTTCTCATAAGAAATAGGGCTTCACTTTTTATTCAAATCATCATCTGGTGATGATTTGAATAAAATGTCACACCTCTTTTTACAGGGAAACCTGAGAAAAATGTTTGAAACCATTATCTGCTGATATTTAAATTCATCACATCAAAGGTTAATTAAATATGCAACAGATTGTGTAGTTGGAAACTGACTTACAATCATCAGATCATAGACAAAAAATCAATTTCCAGCAGCTATTGAATGAGGTTTACTGTGGTAAAAAGCAACTTGGTCAAAGCTGCAACAGATGTTAACCAGAAAATGTGTTAGTAAAACACTATGCCCCCAAATGTGCTCGTAACTGAAAGATGATAGAACAAGAGGCCCACGGGCCACAGCTCGCTCACCTGAGTGACATAGTCACTGCAGATATGTAGACATTATGCAACATGTTTCCAATCCTATCATTGCAACTAATGAATGGATCACTATTTAAGTAGTTCTTAGTTTTGAAGAAGATTATATGGGCATGACAGTCAATGGAGCGTGATCATTTGAACAAACTCTCAATCACATTTCAACAGTAGGATCAATGTGAAATTTGGTGGAAATGGCTAAGTGGTTTCTGAAGAGTTGTTTAACAATATCATAGTTTTATACATGTAAACAGCACAGGGGCAGGGAAATATAATAAATGTCAAAAAGATTGCCTTTGGAAACAAAGAACTCATTACAGATTAGAAAATGGGAGTCTCGGTTTTATTGACTCTTCAATAGCAGTAATGAAGTTTGCAACACCGCTTACTGTGGTTTTTGAGGAGCTGTCATTTAAAAACTTCATTTTTTTTAAAATTAAATGTTGCCATGGTAACCAAACAAAATCATCACTGGTCATAAAACACATAAACTGGATAGACAATCATCCAACTGCCAAATATGGTTCACATCACTTCAAAGGTTATGGAGAAAAGGCAATTTCACCATTTTCTCATTATAAGTCTATGGGAGTTTTCTGTTGCCGTGGCAACCAAACCAAGAGGCAGATTTGCAGATTTTTAGCTGTTTTCAATTGCCCTTACCCATATAACATTTGTACCAATTTAGAGTTCTACTGTTTCAGTGGCTTTGGAGAAGTAGTCATTAAAAAATTATTATTTTTTTTTTTAAATTTAATGTTGCCATGGAAACCAAATGAAATGGCCACTGGTCATGAAACACATAAACTGGATAGACAATCATCAAATGATCATAACTGCTAAATATAGTCCACACCACTTCACTGCTAATGAAGAAAATGCAATTTAACCATTTTTCCATTATAAGTCTATGGGAGCTATGGTCTATGGTTGCCATGGCAACCAAACCAAGAGGCAATCACCATAATTTTAGCTATTTTGAATTGTCCTTACTCAAGCAATATTTGTACAAAATTAGAATCATACTGCTTTAGTGGTTTTAGAGGAGATGTCATTTTAAAAAATCCTTTTTCAAAATTTAATGTTGCCATGGCAAGCAAACAAAATGGCTATTGGTCATAAAACTCATTCACTTGGTAGACAATCATCTAATGATCATAACTGCCAAATATGGCTCACATCGCTTCACTTTTTATGAAGAAAATGCAATTTGACCTTTTTGCCTTATAAGTCTATAGAAGCTTTCTGCTGCCATGGCAACCAAACCAAGAGGCAGACCACCATAATTTTAGCTATTTTGAATTGTCCTTACCCAAGCAACATTTGTAAAATATTAAAGCCATATTGCTTCAGTTGTTTTGGAGGAGATGTCATTTAAAAAATTCATTTTTTAAAAATTTAATGTTGCCATGGAAACCAAACAAATTGGCCACTGGTCATGAAACACACATACTGGGTAGACAATCATCCAGTGATGATAACTGCCAAATATGGTTCATATTACTCCACTGGTAATGGAGAAAATACAATTTAACCATTTTCCCATTATAAGTCTTTGGGAGCTTTCTGTTGCCCAGGTGAGCTAAAAATTAGCTCTCTGGGGCAGCTGCTTTAACTGAATAAGAGGCCCATGGGCTACAGCTAGCTCACCTGAGTGAAATAGCCACTGTTGATGCTATGCAATATTATTTTCAATCCTGTCATTGCAACTAATGAAAGGATCATCATTTTGAGCAGTTCATGGTTTTGAAGAGGAATGTGTTTTTTATCATGATTTTTTTTTACCATATATGGGCATGACAGTCAATGGAGCATGACCGTTTGAACAAACTCTCACTCCCGTTTCAACAGTAGGATCACCATGAAATTTGGTGAAAACTGGCTGAATGGTTTCAGAAGAGAAGTTGTTTATTTATATCATGATTTTATACATGTATACAGCACAGGGACAGTGGAAGATAACCCTGGCAGAAGAAAACCTTGATTGTAACTTAAAGCTCTTGTTACTTCAATCATATATTGTAAGTTGTAGACACTTCAGCTATTTTTGTCTTAGTGTGTGTTTTCATTGCTCTAAAGGGTCATTCTTTTTATAATCTTTTGATCTTTGCCAGAATGCAGAGATTTGCCAAGCTCATCTATACTGAATAAGTGAAAAAAGAGGGGAGAAGAGGCATTACCATATTTCAGTTGCATGTTGCCACTCCCACTATGCTACATGTCCTGTCTCTATTCAAGGCCAGACAAGAGACAGGTTCAACATGGTCTTCTGTCCCTGCTGGTGCTTAACAGGGTCTTCTTTCCCTGCTGGTGTTTTACAGATTTACTACTTTAATTTTGCCATGGCAACCAAACAAAATGACCACTGGTCATAAAACACAAAAACTGGGTAGACAATCATCAGATTATCATAAATGCCAAATATGGTTCACATCATTTCACTGGTTATAGAGAAAATGCAATTTAACCATTTTACCCATTATAAGTCTATGGGAGTTTTCCATTGCCATGACAACCAAACTAAAAGGCAGATTACCATAATTTTAGTTATTTTCAATTGCCTTTTCCCAAGCAATATTTGCATATTCTTGTCAGAAGTGCATTTGAAACACAAAGATATTAAAAATAGACCAAACTGCACCAAATACTTTTCAGAGAATGTAAGCAGAAGAGTGAAACTACTGCAAGTAAACAAGACCCAGACTTTTTTCGTAGCTTACATGTATATTGATCGCAACACAGTGCAAAGTAAACATTAAAATAATGTTTTGCAGGAAGCTCGACATAGAAGCCACAGGTCAGAATGTGACATACATGTATATATATGAGATAACGTGTAAGAAAGCATTAATTTGTTTTGATTAATAAATGTTTTACTCAACTGACAAAAATGCTCAATATCAATAACACACAAGATTAAAAGATAACTACAGACAGCAATAAACTTTTTGGTTGGTGGAATACCGAACTGAAATAAAAGGCAGTGGAGGAGTCATGCCACTGTGAGGATTAGTCCAGTATTTCTTAAGAAATGCCCCTTGAATCATTTACCAGAGATGCTACAAATATAAATATCTGCCCTACATGCAAAAAAATGAAAGGGTTCAAGCTTTTTAAGCCTAAAAACATAACAAGAGGACCATGATGGTCCTATATCGCTCACCTGACCAAACAGATTTGCATATTTACTGTTGAAGTTTCAGCCAAGTTCACTGCTCTAGGATTTTTGTATAATCTATATAGCACTAACCACCCCCGACCCCCCCCCCCACCCCCCCCCCCCCCCCCACACACACCCCCGGCCATGTTTTTTTACAAATCTTGACAACCTGAACTGAATCTTAAAAGACGGTCACCAAAGGAACATTTCTGCCAAGTTATATTGAAATTGGTCCAGTGGTTTAAAAAGTTTTATATAGCTATAAAGCCCTACGCCCTAACGGCCATGTTTTTTGAAGAATCATGACAGCTTGAACAAACTTGGTAGAGGGTCACCAAAGGAACATTCCTGCCAAGTTATATTGAAATCTGTTCAGTGGTTTCTGACAAGAAGATTTTTAAAGTTTTCTATTTAGATATATAGGGAAAACTAGAAGATTTTTTTTCAAGTTTTCTATATAGATATATAGGAAAAATAAGCCCCACCCCCTTGCAGCCATATTTTTTGACGAATCATGATGGCTTGAACAACCTTGGAAGAGGGTGACCAAAGACACATTCCTTCCAAGTTATATTGAAATCGGTCCATTGGTTTCTGCCAAGAAGATTTTTAAAGTTTCCTATATAGATACATATATAGGGAAAATAAGCCCTGCCCCCTGGTGGCCATGTTTTTTGACAAATCCAAACGGCTTGAACAATCTTGGTAGAGGATCACCAAAAGAACATTTCTGCAAAATTATATGGAAATCGGTCCAGTGGTTTGGGACAAGATGATTTTTACATTTTTCTATACATAGGGAAAATAAGCCCTGCCCCCTGGCAGCCATGTTTTTTTGATAAATCCAAATGACTCAAACAATCTTGGTAGAGGATCACTAAAGGAACATTTCTACAAAATTATATCGAAATCGGTCCAGTGGTTCTGACAAGAAGATTTTTAAAGTTTTCTATATAGATATATAGGGAAAATAAGCCCCACCCCCTGGCAGCCAGGTTTTTTGATGAATCCAAATGGCTTGAACAATCTTGGTAGAGGATCACCAAAGGAACATTTTTGCAAAATTATATTGAAGTCGGTCCAGTGGTTTCGGACAAGAAGATTTTTAAAGTTTTCTTTATAGATAGATAGGGAAAATAAGCCCTGCCCTCTGGTGGCCATGTTTTTTGACAAATCCAAATGGCTTGAACAATCTTGCCAGAGGATCACCAAAGGAACATTTCTGCAAAATTATATGGAAATCGGTCCAGTGGTTTCGGACAAGAAAATTTTTACATTTTTCAATATAGATATATAGGGAAAATAAGCCCCGTCCCCTGACTAATCGAAATGGCTCGAACAATCTTGGTAGAGGATCACCAAAGGAACATTTCTGCAAAATTATATGGAAATCGGTCCAGTGGTTTCTGACAAGAAGATTTTTAAAGTTTTCTATATAGATATATAGGGAAATTATGCCCCGCCCCCTGGTGGCCATGTTTTTTGACGAATCCAAATGGCTTAAACAATCTTGGTAGAGGATCACTAAAGGAACATTTTTGCAAAATTATATTGAAATCGGTCCAGTGGTTTCGGACAAGAAGATTTTTAAATTTTTCTATATAAATATATATAGGGAAAATAAGCCCCGCCCCCTGGCGGCCATGTTTTTTGACGAATCCAAATGGCCTGAACAATCTTGGTAGAGGATCACCAAAGGAACATTTCTGCAAAATTATATGGAAATCAGTCCTGCGGTTTCTGACAAGAAGATTTTTTAAAGTTTTCTATATAGATATATAGGGAAAATAAGCCCCGCCCCCTAGCGGCCATGTTTTTTGACGAATCTAAATGGCTTGAACAATCTTGGTAGAGGATCACCAAAGGAACATTTCTGCAAAATTACATTGAAATGGGTCCAGTGGTATCTGACAAGAAGATTTTTAAAGTTTTCCATATAGATACATAGGGAAAATAAGCCCCGCCCCCTGGCGGCCATGTTTTTTGACAAATCCAAATGGCTTGAACAATCTTGGTAGAGGATCACCAAAGGAACATTTACGCAAAATTACATTGAAATCGGTCCAGTGGTTTCTGACAAGAAGATTTTTAAAGTTTTCTATATAGATACATCAGGAACATAAGCCCCGCCCCCTGGCGGCCATGTTTTTTGACGAATCCGAATGGCTTGAACAATCTTGGTAGAGGATCACCAAAGGAACATTTCTGCAAAATTATATTGAAATTGGTCCAGTGGTTTCTGACAAGAAGATTTTTTAAGTTTTTAGTTAAAAAATCTATTTTTAGCTCCTGTGACCTAGATATGCAATAGACCGGAACCATTTGAACAACTTTGAAAGAGGACCAACCATGGATCATTCCTGTGAAGTTTGGTCAAAATCCAATCAGTGGTTTAGGAGGAGATGTTGTTTAAAGATTGTGGACGGACGGACGGACATACGGATGAAGACGACGACGACCGACGGTGAGTGATCACAAAAGCTCACCTTGAGCTTTCAGCTCAGGTGAGCTAAAAAGCTTTCTTTTAAAAAATTATAAATTTAAAGTTTGGCAGCATTCAGAGTGGAAGTTGTAGGTTGGGACTGTCACATCTGCCTGAGCCCAGTTGTTCAAAGCGTCGTTAGCTTAACGAGCTCGTTAAGGGTCATTTTGTTAACTGTTTTAGTGGATTCAATACACAATATTCTGATATTTTTTGCTGAAAAAATGTGAGTAGCTTTTGCACTGCAATTTTAGCTAATTTTGATCTACAAGTCACCACCATGCTTCCTACCTAATTTAATGTCAAAAAGCCTTTTGGTTCAGGAGAAGAAGCGAAAATAGATTTTCAAGATGGCCCCATGGATTTCTGATCGGAACAATTTTAGCTATTTTTGATCTACAAGTCACTGCGATGCTTCCTACCTAATCTAATGTCAAAAAGCCTTTCAGTTCAGGAGAAGAAGCGAAAATAGATTTTCAAGATGGCCGCATGGATTTCCGATCAGAACAATTTTAGCTATTTTTGATCTATAATGCACCCCCATGTTTCCTACTAAGTTTGGAGTCAATTGGCTTTTGGGTTTAGGAGAAGAAGCGAAAAATAGATTTTCAAGATGGCCACCATGGCGGCCATCTTGGATTTCCGATAGGCATGATTTTAGCTATTTTTGACCCTGATGCTTCCTACCAAGTTTGAGTCAATTGGCCTTTTGGTTCAGGAGAAGAAGCAAAAAGTAAATTTTCAAAATGGTGGCCATGGCGGCCATCTTGGATTTCCTATTGGAACGATTTTAGCTATTTTTGTTCTACAAGTCACCCCAATGTTTCCTACTAAATATCGAGTCAATTGACCCAGGGGTGTAGGAGGAGTAGGCTTTTAAAGTAATTGTTGACACTACACGATGGACGACGCACGACGGACATTGACTGACCACAATAGCTCACCATGAGCACTTTATGCTCAGGTGAGCTAATAAAAACAAAAGGTTCCAGAATGCAAAACAGCAACCACAACCAGTCTATTGACATTTATTACCCTCTGTCCAATGGAACTACCAGCTTTATCAGTTATTGTAGGATCCCATTTTGGACAATACTATGGACTACTGGGAAATGAGTTGTACTTTTTGGACATATATGAGGACAGAAGCCATTTCAGTGATCTGTTGGTAAGTTATTCACTAGATGGTGATTAAAAATATTGGTAACACGTACAATGCACATTGTTCTTTTGAAGATACTATAGGAAACAAGTACATAACTCAAGATAATACCTTAGAATTAGACTTTCTCCAATTAAATCTCGTATACTTCTAAAATATAAGAATCTGTATAAAAGGAACAGTATGTACATGTATCATAATATTCTAAGTGCAATGCCAAGAGTTGCATCTGCTGCAATCATTTAATTTGTCAGTCAACAATTATTTCTTCAGTTAAAGTTAATCATAGACAATTTTCAGTTGTAAACAACTCTGATTTAGACTGAAAATCAGAGGATGTTATATATGTTCTCACTTGCAGCGAAGGAGGCTGAGCAATGCAGTATGTTGGACAGACCAAATGGGCCCTTAAAACTAGGTTGAAGGAACATTTGTTTAAAATTAAAAAAAGCAAAGAAAATTGAAACTTTTCTTTATAAACATTTCGGGAGAGCTGGTCATTCATGATCATCTAGTAAAGTTTTAGTTCAACCTTTTGAAAAATATATACACAAGTCCAGTTCTACCGAAAGATTCAAAAATATTTTAAGACATGAACATGAACTTAAATGGATTAAACAGTTACAAACCCATTTTCCACTTGGATTTAATGATAATATTTGCCACGAAGGACGTATTTCTAAAATACTGGATTTCAATGTTTTTTCCCTTTTGGATATTAAAAAACGTAATAAACGATCCCATGGTAAGCACAAAAATGGGAATTTTAAACGAAAACATAAAATTGACTTATCTTTTTTTTATTTAAACATTCTCTTAAATTCTGGACTTTATCAAATGCTTTCTAATGCTTTCTAAACTAGCTTCACTATCAATTTCTTCATTACAGAAGTTAGATGATGAGACAAATAAATTGTACGATAGAAAACATGATCTGTATGAAGCAGCTCTCCTTACTAGATGTTATACTCAACATGCTCTTCATCCTTATATTGATTCTGAAATTAACCATATTAGACACTGCATATTGAATTCATAGATTTACCTAGCATATTTCAAGATAATAATGTTATATCAGCTATACCTTCATATTTAGAAAACATAGAATCTCCTATTATCTGTTACTAATGTAACAAACCTATCCATAATACTATACTTAATTTCAATAAATTAGTTTTTGATCTTGATACTGAAACTAGTTCCCCTGATTCTTCAGATTGTAAAGATTCTAAATTTTGTTATCAACCAGTGGGTCATATTGTCACTGGTAACTTGAGGATTATAACTGATTCACAAATCCGTTCAGCTATTTCAAAAGGACATAAATATAGATGCCCAGCCCACATTGATTTCAATAAATGTCGGGAAACAATTTCCAGTGCTTTAAATGATTATTGTACGCGTTGGTGTGAGAGAGAGCATGTTGAGTCTAATGCTTTAAATAATTGGAAATTAAAGATTTTTAAGATCATTGATGAAAGTGTGTTATTTTTAGCTCGGCTGTTTTCGAACAAAACGATGAGGTATTGTCGTAGCTCTGGCGTCATCTGCATCTGCATCGTCGTCTTGCAAAACTTGGACATTTTGTAATATCTCTGTCATTAATGAAGATATTTACTTGAAACTCAGACTAGTTGTTCATTATGAAAAGGGGAACTCATACCAATAGGGGAGGTAACCCTCAAAATATTTTTGGCACAGTTATGTCCCTTTTTTGACTTAGAATTTTTGTTGAAAAATGGTTTCACTACGATTTCTCAAGAATTGATGGATGAATTCTGATCATGTTTGGGATTACATAATTATGCCACTTCCAATTTAATGTATTTAAGTAGTTCTTGATCTGATGTAAACTGTAGGAGGAGTTAGCCGAAAACGAGGTCAACTGAAATTTTCAAAGGGGCATAACTCTGCTAATATTTGGTGGACTGTAACCTCGAAACAATATGCAGGCTCCACATCATGGTCTAACTATATATGAAGTTTCAGCTTGATTGGATGTAAAATGTAGGAAGAGTTAACCGGAAATGAAAAGTTTACAGAAATTTTCTAAGGGGCATCTCTGCAAACATTTGGTGGACTGTAACCCCGAAACAATATGCGCTGCGCCACATCATGGTCTAACTATATACCAAGTTTCAGCTTGATCAGATGTAAACTGTAGGAGGAGTTAGCCGGAAACGAAAAAGTTTACGGACGAATGGACAGACGGACGCCATACCCCATAACATAATACATCCCGTTTTTCAAACGGGCGTACAAAAATATAGCATCAGCCGAAAACACTTTTGCAACAAGGTATATCAGAACCAGAATTTTACAGTGACTTAATGTACAGATTTAGAAAAATTGCAGGAAATTCTAACTTTTTGGAGCAATTCAGGAAACTAATTAACTGTAATAAAAGAATTGGCTATAGCCTGGATATTATGCGGCAGACTGCATGCCTAGTTGTCAACCCAATCATTGTTGATGGCTATGTTTCACTCTTTAATTGCACGATGGTGGTTTCGGCCTCAGACTCAATGATGGCCTCTTCGTATAACTTTAACCAGTGTGTTGAGGCTTGACGATATGTCTTTGGCTTGGTGTTCATTTACTCTGGCATACAGTAGAATTAGCCATGAGTACTCGTCTTTGATTATTATAGTGATTAATTTGATTTTTATGTTTTCGCTTTGATGCACTGACTGAGTTGGGAGCCTTTATGAGAACCGAATTTTTATGTATTTATGTATTAAGGGTAGTATCGGGACCCAGAGTGAAGCTGGCTAGCTGTAAAAGTGCTTTAAACCCCCCCGGCGGTTTACTCTACTGACCAGCCTAAGACGGCAGTCCCAGTGTTAGTCTTACTCTTTGTTGCTTTATGGTTTATTCTACGAGGCAATTTGTTTTATGTCTTACCTTGTGTTATTTGTTCTTGTGTTTTTCTGTCCTTTTAGCATTGCGATTACCTCGCTTGGGGAAGAGAGAGCTAATCTTTGTGCTTTTCATATGTTTGTTTGATTTGCACTTGTTGGTTTTCTCTGTTTCCTCTTCCTCTTGGTGTCTGAGAAGTGCTGCGGTTTGTGATTGTGGCACTCCCTGGACTTTTCTCTTACCTTATTTTTTTTTTTTTTTTTTTTTTTTGCTATTAAACCTAAAAATATTGATATTTCTATTTCTCCATGAACACATAATTATGTTGTGGTACTCATTAAAAGTATCTCCCTTAGGTGCTTCAAATGAGTACCCACAACACATGTATTTGTGCAGAAATAAGATACCTCTCTCACCTGACACCTCTCTTCTAGAGCCATGAAAGTATACCACTTTTTTGAAAGAGCAATCTGAGAAATGCCACCATTTGCGCCATAGCTCCAGATAAGGTGCTTTTTTCAACCAAAAAGTCTTAATACATGTATTTTTCTTATTTCTCTACAAAAATGTATGTTGTGGTACTCACTTCTACTAATTAAAAGTGCTTCTAATGAGTACCCACAACATATGTTTTCATGGCTTAATAAGAAAAAAATATTATGCTGACACTCCCTCTTATCTGGAGCTATGCACGAGCCATTCAGGAATGAACCTTTAGCCACTAATCATCAAATAATGCAACCATGTATTTCAAAGGTTTAATAAAGGCAAGATTCAGACAGTCTAATGCATACTTGTTGAACAAACTATCTACCTGCCAGAGCAGAATTAATGATGGTTATTAAAAGGCCAAAGGGCAAGCTATGATATCTTATGAATGAAGCAGATTTCATATGTACAGTGTACTTCGCTGAATTTAAAGGACAACAGATGATTTTTTTTAAAGTAGGTGATTATTATTTTCTCCCAAAACAGGGCTTGACATTTCATGTGAATGGTCTCCTAAGGAGATCATCCACATGAAATGTCAAACCCTATTTTCAAGAGAAAAAAGAAATGGGAAATAACTCATGTTGTTTGTGAATTTTATCAACATTCTAAAGGTTAATGTTGACAGTCCATTAGCTCCATGAAGATATTTGTTTGTGATAACAGGTGAATACTTAACTTTGATAAAAACAATGTGACAGCCTCGCTTGACAAAGTCTTTAATTCTTGGGTTGGCAAGATATATGCATAAGTATAAGTCTATCAAGTAAACAGGGCTTAACCCTTAAAGCGCTAATCACAACTGCAGCAGACGACACTTTTAAATTTATTTTTGTTATTTTTATTCTTAGAAAATAAGCCTTGACATTTCATGTGAATCGTCTGCCAAGCAGACGATTCACATGAAATTTCAAGGCTTATTTTCTCTGAAAAATACTTTTTTAGAATGTCGTCTGCTACAAATTTTGCTTGGCGCTTTAAGAGTTAACGCACACTACAGTATTCACTGTAGCTCCAGATAAAAAGCTTTTTCAACAAGAAAATACAGATACTTTTCTTAATTCTCCAAAGAAACCTATGTTGTGGGTACTCATTTGAAGTGCCTCGGCAAGGTGCTTCTAATGACTAATCACAACAGCTATAGGCTTTGGTGCAGAAATAAGAAAACTATCATGTGGCTACCCCCTCTTATCTGGAGCTATGATTTACCCAATTATTTGGGGAGACAGCCCTGAGCAAAGAGTGTAGACTAAGGGTTTAAATTGCTTCTCTGTTTTGAGTTTTGTTTATGGTCACATTAACTCTTGTGGGTCATTTAGTGTCATCTTCCAGAGAAAGTGAGAAGAGGAAAGAAACAGAAGGGTGAGGGGAAAATGACAGTCCAAAATAGAATATCAGAATGTCCCCTGTCCCAACCTGCTGAAAGTAGAGCAGGTCCTTACATTACCGGAAAGCAAAGACCCTGGTGAAACTGCAGCTGTGCATGACAATTTGAATCCATGTATTTCTCGAGACTTGTTAACCCTTGTCCTGTTGAATAAATTAAGATGCCAAGCCCATTTCTAATTTTCAGCCAACGAGATTACTTGATTCAGATTGTTAATATAAATTCATATACTTAATGGCAAATAGTGCAGATCCAAATCAGTTGGCTTCTTCAGAAGCCAACTGATCTGGATCTACACTGTTTGCAAAGCCAGGACATATCCAAGTTCAGCAGGACTAGGGTAAAGGAGTATGTGATGATAATTCTGGGATATTTTCCCTATTTCTTATAAATCTTTAATATGTTGCGGCAAGTGGCATATAAGACAGGCCTCCTCTTATATACCACTTGGTTGTGGGTACTCATTAGATGAGTATGCACCACATATGTAGATGAGTACCCATAATACATGTTTTCATGGAGAACTAGAGAAAATTATCCCAGATATATCATCAAATACTGTTTAGGATAAAATTTTCAACAGCCAACATATTGAAATATTTTTAATTTTGCCAGAAAACCGGCTTTGACATAGGACACAACTTACACGAAATATCAAAGCCTATTTTTTGGCAAAAAGAAGATGTGTCAATAAGCAGTGCTTATTAGATGCCTGCGCAAGATAATGACTGCCTTCTGATAAATTATTTAGCAAGATAAGAAGCAGAAACCAAAATGTAATGGACAAACAGACATTTGGTTGGATGGATGGATGGATGGACAACATGAAAACACATCACGAAAACATGCCTATATAGTTTTGACCCCCTTAAACCCCACTTTTATATAGTTAAACTGGGGTTTACAGGGGTATACAAATGTGCAAACAGGGTATAATAAAAAAAAATATCATAAATTTGTCATCTGCTGAATGTTCCCAGAGAGTGATAAAGGTAAACAACTGAACCCATGCAAGGCATTAATATAAAGGAACATAATCATACCATTTGCGTTGATGTGATCCATTTTGAGTCTTTTGTTGGTTTCTATGATGAAAGACACATTGATCACTAAGGTAACGATTAGCACCACAAATAATCCTGCCTGTAAATAATAACAGTGCTTCATCTCAAAAACTGTAGAAAAATGACAGAAATATACCACAAACTGTTTCAACCACAATTGTGACAAACAAAATGAAATTCACAATACAGGAAAATGGCCCTTATACTACATGTATATTTAACTTCATAGGATCTTAACAAAAATGGGTATCAGGTAAATAGTTTTCTTATTTCTCAACGAAAACATATGTTGTGGGTACTCATCAGAAGCACCTCCATGAGGCGCTTCTAATGAGTACCCTCAACATATGTTTTAGTTGAGAAATAAGAAAAATATAGATACTTTTTGGTTGAAAAAAGCACCTTATCAAGAGCTATGCACTGTAAGCAACAAGGACCAAGATCAGCCTGCAGATTTGTGCAATCTCATCAGGAACATTGATGCCTATTTCAATACAGAAACAATGATTATTGTAGAATACATTGATGAACAATGAAGGCTCAGATCAGCACATATGGTATAAGGGCACTTTTCTTGTACTGGACATAATATAACAAGGATGACACAGGCCATTATAAGCATACCTCCATTACTTACTATATGAAAAACAAACCCAGATCAGCCTGCTCATCTGCACAGTGTTTGCTTTTCAGAGCTGTATACAATCAATGAACTGTGTTATGCCGAATCTATCTGTAGAACAGCGAGGAATCTGACTAGATTGATTTTTACATAAAAGCAGATGTCAGTGTTTATATCTGACATGTAGCAAGTTTTTCCATGACATATACATGTATTAATGCTTAGCATGCTGGGTAAAAAGCACACCCGCAGATGACATTTAAAATATTTTTCTTGTTTTTGCTAGAAAATAAGATTTGCTATTTCATGCAAATTATCTGCTAAGGTGACAATATATAGAGATGTCAAATCTATTTTTTTTTCTGGGAAAAATAAGAAAAAATTTATCAATTTGTCATTGGCTGAATTTGCCCATAGCATGCTTAGTGTTAATGAAGAAACAGATTTTCTTGTGTATGGTATACATAGCTCCAGTTAAAAGGGAATATCAGTTAAACATTTTTTTCTTATTTCTCCTTAAAACATGTTGTTGGTACCCATTAGAAGTGCCTCTTTGAGGCACTTCTAATGAGTACTCACAACATATGTTTTCATGAAGATATAAGAAAACTACTGATATTCAATATTTTTGATTGGAAAAAAAAAAGACACCTTATCTGGAGCTATGATGCATACTTGTTTCTTTGGTACTCTCTGAGCTCAGCTGTTAAAAACTAACGATGGCATTAGTTTACTTATTGTTAAAACTTTGATCATTAAATGACATATAAACTAATATTTTTGCTGAAAAAATGTGAGTAGCTTTTGCAAAAGCTACTCACATTTTTTCAGCAAAAATTCCTGTGATTTAGATATTGTACCTACTAGAACAGTTAACATTTTGACCACTAACAAGCTTGTTAAGCTAACAGTGTTTGAACAACTGGGCCCTGGGCAATATCAGCTGATGACAAACTGATATTTTTCTTATTTTTCCCATAAAATAGGGTTTGCTATTTCATGAAAAATTGCCCCCATTAGGAGAAATTCTGTACAAACTGCAAAACTTTACTTTCTTGAAAAAATAAGAAAACTATTTCAAAATGTCTGCTTTTGAAATTTTTACCCAGCGTTGATTTTGAAGTTTTACAGCCCAGTCAACCCATTAGGATCATGTCCAGCCAGTCAGTTTACCTAACAACACTTTTTCCTGGGCAGACTTAGTCCTCTAAGTGGTTAATTAGTATTTGTGCATATTCTTTCATTTTACCCAGCATAGTCCATAGCTCCAGTCCAGATAAGGATGGGTATTAGGTAAATATGTTTTCTAATTTCTGCATGAAAACATATGTTGTGGGTACTCATTAGAATGACCTCACAATGGCACTTCTACTGAGCACCTACTACATATGTTTTCATGCAGGAATATGAAAAATATCCATACCTTTTGGTTGAAAAAAAAAGCATCTTGTCTAGAGCTATGGCATACTAAGCATTAGAGGTCCAAGTGGGCCAGAAATTGCTCTCCTGAATTAGGCTGATCATGATATGTTACATTGTGCCATGGTGGCCATCTTGGCTATCAGATCAGATTGCCCAATCAGACTTACCCTTCGGTAGCAGATGTGATTTCAAGATTTTCAAGATGGCTGCCATGGTGGGCATCTTGGATATCAGAAAGGAATCATTTTAGCAATTCTAAATCTCCATGTTGCCCCAATGCCTTCCATCAAGTTTCTCCTCCATCCAACTTACTGTTCGGGAGCAGATAACAATTGAAGACTTACAAGATAGCCGGAGGAGATGTTGATTGAAGATTTTCAAGAAGGCTGACAATTTTAGCAATTCTGAATCTCTATGTCGCTTCGATGCCTCCAATCAAGTTTTGACTCAATCAGACCTATGGTTTGGGAGGAGATTTCGTTTGAAGAATTTCAAGATGGCCGCAATCTTGGATATCTGAATCGAAGGATTTTAGCAATCTCTGTGTCACTGTGATGCTTCCCATCAAGTTTTGGCTCAATCCAACTTATGGTTTGGGAGGAGATATCATTTGAAGAATTTCAAAATGGTGTCCATGGTGGCCATCTTGGATATCGGAAAGGTACAACTTTAGTAATTCTGAATCTTTATGTTGCTCCAATGCCTCCCATCAAGTTTTGGCAATGGCGGCCATCTTGGATATGCGAATAGAACGATTTTAGCAATTCTGAGTCTCTATAACTCTCCAAAGCCTCCCATCAAGTTATAGCTCAATCTGATTTATTGTTTGGGATTAGTTGTCATTTGAAGAATTTCAAGATGGCTGCCATGGCGGCCATCCTGGATATCTGAACGGAATGATTTTAGCAATTCTGAATCTCTGTGTCTTTGTGATGCTTCCCATCAAGTTTTGGCTCAATCCAACTTTCGGTTTGGGAGGAGATGTCATTTGAAGAATTTCATTGCGGCCATCTTGGATATCCCAATGGAACAATCTTAGCGATTCTGAATCTCTATGTCGCTCCGATGCTTCCCATCAAGTTTCGGCTCAATCTGACTTATGGTTTTGAAGGAGATATCATTTGAACAATTTCAAGATGGCCGCTGTGGCGGCCATCTTGGATATCGGAACGGAACAATTTTAGCAATTCTGAATCTCTGTGTCACTGTGATGCTTCCCATCAAGTTTTGGCTCAATCCAACAACGGTTTGGGAGGAGATGTCGTTTGAATAATTTCAAGATGGCCACCATGGATATCAGAACAGAACAATCTTAGCAATTCTGAATCTCTATGTAGCTCCTATGCCTCCCATAAAGTTTCGGCTCAATCTGACTTATGGGTTTGGAGGATGAAGAATTTCATTTCGTTTGAAGAATTTCAAGATGGCCATGGTGGCCATCTTGGATATTGGAACGGAACAATTTTAGCAATTCTGAACCTCTGACAACTGTCACTGTAATGCCTCTCATCAAATTTTGACTCAATCTGACTTACAGTTTGGGAGGAGATGTCGTTTGAAGAATTTCAAGATGGCCACGGCCATCTTGGATATCTGAATGGAACGATTTTAGCAATTCTGCATCTCTGTGTCACTGTGATGCCTCCCATCAAGTTTCAGCTCAATTGCACTTAGGGTTTAGGAGGAGATGTTTTTGGAAGAATTTCAAGATGGCCGCCCTGGCAGCCATTTTGTATATCGGAATAGAAGGATTTTAGCGATTTTGAATCTCTGTGTCACTGTGATGCCTCCCATCAAGTTTCAGCTCAGTCGGACTTAGGGTTTGGGAGGAGATGTTGTTTGAAGAATTTCAAGATGGCCGCTGCCTTGGATATCGGAAAGGGAAGATTTTAGCAATTTTGAATCTCTGTGTCACTGCGATGCCTCCCATCAAGTTTCAGCTCAATAAGACTTAGGGTTTAGGAGGAGATGTCGTTTGACAAATTTCAAGATGGCCGCTTGGCGGTCATCTTGGATATCGAAACGGAAAGATTTTGGCAATTTTGAATCTCTGTGTTACTGTAATGCCTCCCATCAAGTTTCAGCTCAATCGGACTTAGGGTTTAGGAGGAGATGTCGTTTGAAGAATTTCAAGATGGCCGCCATGACGGCCGTCTTGAATATTGGAACAGAACGATTTTAGCAATTCTGAATCTCCATGTTGCCACAATGCCTCCAACTAAGTTTCAGCTCAATCGAACTTATGGTTCTGGAGGAGATGTCGAAAATGTGAAAAGCTAACGACGGACAGATGACAGACGGACGACGGACAACAGGCCATTGCATAAGCTGACCTGGAGCAAAGCTAATAACCCACAACATATGTTGCCATGGAGGAATAAGAAAAATATGACTATCGAAAAAAAAACAAACAAAAACAGTTTGACCCTGCCGCGTTGGGTACATGTAACATTCTTTTAGTGGAGATTGACAGAGAAATATTTTCTATGGTCATTTTCTCCCTTCCGCTGATTCAAGAAGGACAGATGTCAATTTCTGGCAAAAGAATGTGCACAAATACTGGTTAACCGCTTAGAGGACTAAGTCTGCCCAGGAAAAGTGTGGTTAGGTAAACTGACCAGCTCGACATGACCCTAATGGGTTGACTGGATGGTAAAACCTAAACTCAGTAAGTCAAAGACCCCAAAAGGGTAACTGGCTAACTGTGCAGTCCTAGACCATGGGCTGCAGAATGCAGCATCTGATCAGGGTCTGCATTATTTGCAAACAGTTTAGCTACTTTTCTCCAGGAATATCTAAATGACATAGTCTGATATACCTCAAATTGAAAGTGGACTCTTCCCACATATTGTGTGGGGATTCTAACCAGTCAAAAATGGGTTAAATGTTTGGACATCTTACCATACTTATACTAAAATTTGAACATGTCTGTATTGTGTCCAAAAACTGCCGGATGAGTGGCAAACAGTGTAGATCCAGATCATTAGTGCTGCTACTAATCTGGGTCTGTATTGTTTGTCATTCATCTGCAGCATCTGATCTGGATCTACACCATTTGCTCAGACTTGTCTGTCCCAATACTTAAGATAAATACCATAATATTTTAACCCTAAAATCTTAACCCTTGTCATGCTGAATAAATTAAGATGCCACACCCATTTTCAACTGTCAGCCAATCAGATTCCTTGATCTAGATTGCTGATAAAAATTCACATACATGTACTTAAAGGCAAACAGTGCAGATCCAGATCAGTTGGCTTCTTCAGAAGCCAACTGATCTGGACCTACACTGTTTGAAAAGGCAGGGTATATCTGGGTTCAGCAGGACTAGGGCTAACATGTCCATTTACCGGTAACTAACTTACTATGTGTCTAAAATTCTGGCTGGATGGCAAACTGTGCAGATACAGAATACACTTTTTATGATCAGTTTGATCTGGGTCTGCACTGTTTGCTCAGGTATGTCACTCCAAATATTAAGGGTAAATGCAGCAAATTATCCTACATCTGTGGATAGAATCCTGACCACTGATCACCAGACAGATGCACATATGGCTGAGCTTCCCAGGCTGGCTTTTTGTGGGGTAAAGTTGATTATTACAAGATTAAAGCCAAAGAAAAAAATGTTTTGTTTCTGATTACATCTCCAAATATTTTAGGGTCAGTAGATAGACAAACATTTTTGTTTTTCAATTTTCTTTTTTGTACAGAAAATGTATAGGAATCTTTAAGAATAACCTTAAAACAGACCCAAAAAAATAGGGTTGTTAGAGTAACCAGAAACGAGACAATTTTTTTTTTGCCTAATACCTGGCATATTTTTTTCACAACTTTTTTCTTTGGTATTTGGCTGTGGTGGGACTCATATTGTTTCACATTCAGTTTGGTATACCGCTTGCTGCCATGCTTTAGTTTATCCATCATGGATAAAATAATGTCTGTACACAGTTATCTTCATTTCTCCTGAAAGAAAAATATAGTCAAATTTCAATGGCTCCAACATCTTTGGGACCATGGTAATTTCTTCCAGACATGGGTGGTCAGGAGGCAAATGGGATATCTTTTCCATCTTCTATAAAATGATGGTATGCTGAGTGTACTCATTAGAATTGCCTAAATGAAGCAGTTCTGATGACACACATTATACATTTTCTTGCTAAAATAAGAAAAATTCCCTAAAATATCCCTAAATATTTGTTTTCTTGAGAATTTCCAAGGGATTCTAAAACTACCTAATTACTACACATACCCTTATAAACGCACAGTCAAGCAATTTCGTATTCTTCAGATTACACCCAGTATCTACTTCTTTATAAAGGCACATGTTGGGGTACCTATTTGAATTGCATCAACTTGTTGATGCAATTCAAATGAGTACCCAAAACATATGGTTTTATAAAAAAAATAAATAAATAAAAAGACAAAAACATCACATAAACATCATTAAAATAAGTCCTTCGCTGATCTTTTTTAAGAGTACCCTCAGTATAGATAGATGTATATTTTATCCAGTTTTTCTAGTATTTTTTGAAAAATTTAAGCGCACAGTGTGGTAATTAGGTCAAATACGGTAGTTCAAATCAGCCATGATAAACTAGCCATGGGTGTTCCGAGTCACTGAAGTTTTACAGTACATGTAGTTCAAAAGAATAAGAACTCATCCCGAAAACATGCCTATATAATTTTGACCCCCTTAAACCCCACTTTTATACCGTAAAACTGGGGTTTACAGGGGTATACATTATTTTTCTTATTTCTGCTCAAAAGCATAGATTGTGAGTACTCGTTAGAACCGCCTCATCGAGGCAGTTCTAACGAGTACTCATAATCTATGTTTTGAGCAGAAATATGAAAAATATCACAATTTTTATCTGAAAATTTTCATTTTTTGCTGGTAAAAGTTTCAATATATTTGGATAGGCCTGTTTTCGTAATGTCAAATATTTTTTGTTTTCAGGAAAAAGGCTGTATCTTTTACCATTACAGCTGTATGCAGACAAAGCATGGTGTTCGAACCCAACTGTCACAAAACTTTTTTCAGACACAGTAGTGACTGACAGACAATCAGGCGGGAAAAATGATTCAGAAAACCCTCACCAAATATCCCAACTAAATCAACTATTGTAGCTATGCAAGTTCCAAAAATAGGGACATTAACCTTAAAGCTCTGCCTTCTGGAAGCATACAGACTCTGTATGTCCGTGTATACAAATGTCCCCAGGTGGAGCAATCTGATTGTGAAGTGAATGCTGTTGTACCCATAGAGATGTACAATTGTATGAAGTTACAATATTAAAGGACAAACAAAACCTCAGAATTTGCCTCAAAATATAACCTGAAGCTAAACATAACTTCAGATAAGAGGGGAGAGCCACATAATTTTTTTCATATTCCTCCACAAAAACATATGTTGTGGTACTCATTAGAAGTGCCTTCTAATGAGTACCACTACATGTTTTAGGTCTGATACTAGATGGCTGTTACTAGACCTGTCTGCTGCCAGTCTACTGGCAGCTGACACCAGAGTTAAATCTGCAAAATCATTCTACAATACTGGGCAGGGGCCAGTCTTGAATACTACACTAGTAAATTTACATTGTGGGGCCTATTTCTGGCAGAAAATGGCTTTAGGACTTCTATTTCCAAACTCCTTTCACCTGAGCACTATAATAACATCAACCCAGCCATGATGCTTATGGAGCATGTTTGCATTGTTTGTGCCCAGAAAATGGTCTTACCCAGAACTGGGATCTAACTAATCCAAACCTTCTCTGATGATAAAAAAAACCCTGTTTTTATTTTCTGATCTGGCGACTGTCTAACGGTGCAGGACAACTCGACCCACATAAAACTTGCCCCAAGACACCTCGCCTCACATTCATAGGACAACTTGCCCCATTTAGAATTTTGAAGACACATTTAGAAGACAAGTCACCTCAGACTGATCATAGCAAAGGGTCTTCATAATACATGTATAAGGTCTTATAAACTTTAACGTAAAAACTTTGACCCTCAGACAAAAATAAAGTATGAACGAATAATGCTTCAACGGATGGACGGACAGAGGAACAGATTCCTTGCTGATAGCTACATGTATATCCACTCAACCTTTCAGTTAGGGGATAATGAAATTTAACAAAAGGTCTTGATGATATGGCTATATAAACTTAAATGCAAAAATTTTTACTTTTATATGAAAATTCTGTGACCTTGACCTCGGTCACACCTGGGGTGGGGATCATGCTGAGTAAGACTCTAGGCCGATATCTACCAACATGTCAAATATAAATGAAATTCCTCAAGGGTCTTGATGATATAGCTATATAAACTTAAACACAAAAAACTTTGACTTTTTTTATGAAAGTTCTAAGTCCGTGATCTTGACCCCAAGGTCACCCCCGGGTGGGGATGGTGCTGATAATAACTTTAGACCTACATCTACCACCATGCCAAATTTAACGCAAAAAGTTTGACCATGTGACGGAATGACAAACGAATGAACGTACGTACGAACGGACATACGGAAAAGCGAAAACTATATACATGTACCCCTACATACTTCGTATGTTGGGGGTATAATAAAAAGGTTCAAGTATTATTACCACTGAAATAAAAAGCTTTAAAAAAAAAGAAAAAAAAAAAGAAACAGATTGCTCAAATCTTTAAATAAAATTAAAGTTTCTCGGTGTTCACCGCGTAAGTTAAGTAGGCTGGGATTGTCACATCTCCCTGATCATGGAAAACGTCTCCCTAATTTCTCATGAGGGAGACGTGATCTCCCTATTTTTCTGGGCCAGCGTCATGTCTGTGTTACCATTAGCTACATGTAGATAAATAGACAGATACATAGATTTGAATAATAATCCCTTTTTTCAATATACCTTAGTGTTGAGGATAATTGTCTGACACAATTAAGTATAATCAATGTAATAATTACAACAATGGATCTGGTAGTGCAATGCAGTTTGGTGCATATATATATTTTAGATTTTCTTCGGGTTTACTGTGTTGAACAGGCTTATGGGTACTTGGTCGACTGGAGAAGGGGGTGGGTCGACTTTTACTTGTGAGGTGAATTGTCTTATTAATGTTGGGAGAGTTGTCTTGGGGCGAATTTTATGTGGGGTGACTTGTTTTTTGGGGCAAGTTGTCTGTAATTCCTGTCTAAAAGCCAAAGCCCAAAAATAAAAAAAAACAACAACTTTGAATGGACAGAGAAGATTTGGATTATGATCAAACTAGAGGCCTCATGCACTAGAGGCCACAGAGGCCAGTGAACAAACCATTGCGCCACAATCATAGCTAGATAGTAGAAGGAAAAAAAAAAAAAAAACACCACCCGCCCTAATTGCCTGAAATGTATGTTTTTTACATCCAATTGAAACCCTAACAATCGAAATATATTTTAATCTTACGAAACCATACAAATAGAATGAAGTAATGAAATTAAAATTAAATGAACGACACTGTCTTAAATTTCTTACAAAATCATGAACTTTGATAAGCTGGATTACTTACCGACTACAAACACTAGTCAGTACTTTTTTTTTTTTTCGATTAAATGTTTACATTAACACCGGCCTGGGTAAAACGTGGTGCCGTAAAATGAAATGTAGTCGCGTTCTGTCGGAGAAAACACGGAAAGTGCCGAACAGAACAGAAGGAAGGAGTAATTTCAACTCCTATTTTAACTTCAAATTCAACTTTAGCTCATATTTTAACTAAGCTGTTTATGTCTGGCATAAAGGGCTGTGTGGCGGAAATATTGGGGGAAGAGGACTGACAGCTGATATCTGTTTACGCGCATGCTGGACCTGTTGAACACACACACAGACACACAAGTCGCACGAGCGTCCGTGCGGGCGGGCGGGCAGATGGGCGCGTGCCTGCGCACACCAAATGAATCATTTTGAGCAGCAAGAGACAAGGATGCACGAGTCAAGTGACGTGACGTTCACGAAATTTCCTCTTTTATCAGGCAAAATAATATACTGAAATCTTTAATAGTGGCATACAAAATATTTCTTTGTCAACATATTGTTTTACTGTCACATAGAAAGTGTGCATTTCATCCTCAATTTCATTGCAAGTTTCACATGACCTTTCTTCCATTATATTATTTATTATAAACCCTTCCACGTTCGATTTGAAAATTATAATTATTGTATAAAAAGCAGTGTCGCACGATATTAACAGCCGTGCATTAACCGGCAATTCACGTGCTGTTTATGCACGGCTACGCAACTTTCAATATGATCATACCGGGGCCACAGATTTGCTGCCGTTACGAGATGTGTACTGCCCGGCCCTAGAACGAGCATAGTCTGTGGAAATTACGTTCGCGAGACATCGGTGAAAAGGCGAAACAAAATAGTGCAAGAAATAACGCGAAATGTAGCAAATGTTTTCAGTTTTTATGCAATAACAGCGATCGAACATGGTTTTTCAATGCATTAACATTCGCCAGGTCCCGAGGGAGGTGTTGAAAACCGCGGCCTTCGGCCTCGGTTTTCAACACCTCCCTGGGGACCTGGCGAATGTTAATGCATGAAAAACCATGTTTTATCCCTATAATGAAGATGCATTCCCGAGGCACCAAAAGGAAAAAGAGATGAGGAACAAACAATGACAAAACAATTGGTACAAATAAAACCACCAATACACAAACAAGTAAGAACTGCAACAGAGGAACCGCCTTGGAATGGTCAGTGGAAGCAAGAGCTGCCATCAGACAGCAGAGATCGCCTGAACAGGTGCCCGTCCGTTACCATGAATGATTCCATAACGAAATGATTAAGCATCATATCTGACCTGTGAACAAGGTGATCTTAAGACCATGGAGAGAGAGAGAGAGAGAGAGAGAGAGAGAGAGAGAGAGAGAGAGAGAGAGAGAGAGAGAATTGCTGAATAAAACTTTACACATATATCTATCATCATACCAAATATGAACTAAATCTATTATGGTCTGGAAAATATGAGCTGTTAAAACTTTAACGCAAAACTTTAACATAAAAAGTTATTAGTCCGTGACCTTGAACATAGGTATGGTTGGGGCCTATTATTGAATAAAATTTTGGACCTATATCTGTCATCATAGCAAATATACGTATGGTCTGGAAAATATGAGCTGTTAAAACTTTAACGCTAAAGTTTAACATAAAATTGTAAGTCAATGACCTTGACCTTCAGGCCATAAGCGTGGTTGGGAATATTGCTGAATAAAACTTTGAGGCTATATCTATCATTATACGAAATATAAACCAAATCTATCGTGTGTATGAGGTCTTAAAACAGTAAGTTTGGGTGGACGTCGACGCCGATACTGACGCCGACACCGGGGGTAGTTCAATATAGCTCTTCCTAGATTTCGTTCAGGTGAGCTAAAACTACTTGGGGTGGAGTGGGATGGGGTTGGGGCTCAAACCAGTTTTATTCGCACGAAACCTCGCCCTATGAAGCCTATGTGTACTGATTCTAAAAGAATACAATACTTATTTTCTAATCTTTTTATCATATCACAAGTTCAAGGTAAAGCTCAAATCTAAATTTAAACTTCAGTAGTTTGTATGCGTGTACTTTTTGCTTGCATACGATTTGTTTTCAGAACAGGATGTATCTTTCTTTCAGTTTGTATCTGACACAATTAAGAAAAGCATAATAATTATAAAAATGTACCTTGATTGTTCCATGCAAGTGACAGAACTAAGTCAGCTAATACATTATATATATATATATATATATATATATATATATATATATATATATATATATATATATATATATATATATATATATATATATATATATATATATATATATATATATATATATAGCAAGATATTTATCATTCAAACCATCAAGTTGTTCTAAATATGCTTTTGCTAGTATAGAAACATAACTTGAGTAAACAGTCATGCGGTCGAAAGATAATGAGAAATCGCAGAAAGTTGTCTACCTCTGATTAGAACAGAAATATATTTATTGGAAAACCAACACAAAAACAGAAGCTTTTCTCTATTCATATGGAATATGCAAAATTAACAACAACACAAACACGCACGCACACACGCACACACGCACGAACGCACAAAACAGTAGCAGCAACAACAATAACAACAAAAAAACAACAACAAAAACAAACAAACACGCTATATCTATTACCTGAATTTCAATATTTTTTGGATTAATTTACAAATAAGTTTTGCATCTGCAGCATCAAGTTAGAAAACAATTTAAAGGCTGCTAACGGAGCTAATTTTGGTATAACCTTACTTTTTGCTGTCTGAAAATACTATTTTTCAAATGAAATTAAGGTGCCCCCTAGTTTGCTATAAAATGCGTCTGAGGACTGTGCAATAAAGTTTTATAGGAGCAAATATTGTTTAAGTACGTAGGTTTCTAACCAGGCTACTAGCCAAGTTAGGTCAAGGTAGGTAATAATGTTATCAATTGAATAATGATTATAATCTAATTACTTTAAAAGTGTTTTGGTTAATTTGTGTTTATGTATTTTTATGATTTGCATGTATATTTCTTTCACAATGAGTGGGCAGATTCTTCAGAACCTGAATGAGAGCATATTAATCTATTTCCGTGAACCTTAAAGTGTCAGAGCACTTATTCTAATTAATTTTATAGGCAATATAATTATGAAAACAAAAGTCTGAGAAAATGAGTTTGAAATAAAAGTGAAACTCCTGTGATTTTCGTAATATCAAAATTAGCCCCGTTAGCAACCTTTAAAACATGAACCAGTATTAGAATTCAGGTCTGGTATCTTTACGTGTAATTTTGTAAACAATACAATCCGTATATTCTTTATAATTCCTACAAAACAGGAAGAGTGCATTCCACACAAATACGCTGCTCACGTGGAATTCTTGGTCTGAAGTAGAAGCCAACGTTAATTCTATTTTTGTAAGTTATATCATTAACCATTTTGGGTATCCAAAGATAAATAGGTTTGCATGCGGTAAATATGACGTATTTTTTGACTATGTAGCTTACTGTCTTTTATCTGACGTTTAAATAAATCTAAATAAACAATATGTCTGAAAAATAATTGTTCAAAATTTTAATGCTAAGCCAAGCTGTTCTCATTAATCATTCGATCTAATGATAATATTTTGGATAAAAGAACACCAGCATCATTAACCTCCCTGATAAAATGGTTTGTCACACTCCATGAACTTCTTTGAAAAAAAAAATGGGCAACTGGAAGACGATTTAAACGCTCGCTGAATTTGAATGGTTGGCTGGTAATAAAGTTTAGTTTCTATCTCTTCCTAATTCAAAACATCACGAAAGCACGCCTATTCAAATATATAGTAAATTTCACCTCCAAAAACTGAAAATTTTCAGATAAAAAACTTATATTTTTCATATTTCTGCTCAAACATAGATTGTGGGTACTCGTTAGAACTGCCTCGGCGAGGCGGTTCTAACGAGTACACACAATCTATGTTTTTGAGCAGAAATATGAAAAATAATTTATAGCCCTGTAAACCCCAGTTTTATTATATATAAAAGTGGTGTTTAAGGGGGTCAAAATTATATAGGCATGTTTTCATGATCAATAGTATCGTAGATGTTCAGGAATAGCCAAACTCACAGATCATAGCCACCAATGGCACCACGAAGAAGAACAAACAAACCATGACTAACAGAACACAAGTCACTAACCAAAGAAATGCAAGCAACCAGCGGCCTATTCGCCAAAAAGGTGCTCCATTAAACACAATAGTAAGACAACAAACAGAAAAAAAAGACGGAAAAAAAGCCTTAAAGCGAACAGCCACAAGGCCACATAAAGAATGACCAACACCAGAACCACCACCTTAGAACGTACGTTACCAGATGTGTGGATGGGTGTGGGTGTGTGCGGGGGCGGGGGCGGGGGCGGGGGCGGGGGAGGGGGTTTCAAATCGATCTTACTGGTACCAAATCCTTATCCAAGGTTCAAATGTTCTAAAACTACGAACAGATCGTTTAGGTCGCATAGAGGCGTCTGGAAGCAAAATTTGACCATTTAATGAATTCCTAGTAAAAATATACAAAATGTTTTTTTTTTTTTTTTTTTTTTGTAAAGGGAAAAGTACATGTATAGGGAACAGGGTACCAATTAGGTGGGTGAGGACTGGAACCAGCAAAAAGGGTTATATCAGATAATAAGCTTGACTGCGTACAATAATATATGAGACTTCTGACTTCTGACTTCTCGCCGTAAAACGAAATTTCCGACCGTAAAACCGACGATACACCTCCCCAAATGTAAATTTTCAATACAGTTATCCCCTAAGTACCACACACCGAGATGTCCGTACTTCTCTACAATTTCAATCTCAGAATTGTACTCTACAATTTCAATCTCAGAATTGTATACCACAAATTCTAATGCTTTAATGTCTATTTTACTGTTGCTAAAATAATAACTTTTGTCTCTCTAATGAAAGTTTTCCAGAGGGAAGTAGTATACAATTATGAATTTATTCACCAATTTTAAATATTCGGCCCAAGACCTTCGTCAGCAAAACGAAACACACTGTTATTTATTTACATTTTCAGAAACCATATTTGTTCATAACGGAATAGGATGAGCACAAAACGGCCTTAGTTTTCAAAATGAGTTATCTTTTGGGATTTTTTTTCCGGAGGAAAACGAAGTTGAAACATCAACCTGAAAAGACTGCAGAACTTACAGAACTGATTAAAAAAGTTAAAGTCAACGAGTTCCGTTAAAGTCGGTGCTCGGGGGCGTAAGCAGCTCTGAAAATTACATTGCTGTCATCTGGAGAGTCCGAATAAAACGAGACTCCGATTTTTGTCCTTTTATGAGTTTCTAATTTTCAAGGGCAAGCTTTATAGATTTTATTCCTGTCGGATTTTGACTTTCCTTCCTTTGGTGTTTTTGGGTTCAGACAAGGATGTTCGCTCCTATCTGCAGATGATGTCTGCATCTGTCTTGCGTCGCGAGTCGGGACAGTTGAAGTGACTCGATAGGGTAGCTTTTCTCACCACTTACGCAACCGTCTCCTGCCTCTGCGGCTACTGTACTTCGCAGACCATGGCAGTTGGTGTGTGCTCGATGGGCGATGTAGAGGGCAAACGATGGAATATCCAAATAGTGACATAGTAGAGTCCTCTGGTCAATATAAATGGATTAATCCGTCAGGCCATCTATCCTGGCTGTTCTTCACAATGACTATTTACTTACTTGATTTGCCGGAAGTACCCATTAACGCTCAGCACATTGGATAAAATTCTCAGCAGGCGACATATTGAAATATTTTCTTATTTTTCCCAGAAAAGAGGGTTTTGACATTTCATGGAAATTGTCCATTGGAGACAATTTACATGAAATGTCAAAACCTGTTTTCTGGAAAAAAATATGAAAAATATCAATTTGTCGTCTGCTGAATTAGCCAAGAGAATAATAAAGGTTAATTAAATAGTGGTTTACTCTCAATAGTACGGGTCCCAATACAGATATTTTGCTAACCATAGAATCGGAAAGATATACAATTTATTTTGATATGGGAAGAAAGTTTGGACATGCCTGTATATAAAACAACAGTATAGTAGATATGCATATACACGAAATATTGTATTTCGCGAAAACAGGCATGTTTCTACGGAGGCCCAATTGATACGTAACGAATTTCAAGTATACAAAACCTTGATTAAATTCATAGAAAAGAAAAAAAAATGCTCAAAACAGAAAGCAGAATGTTTTTATTTCTCATGTGCATATGCAACTATGAAGCCAAAAGTGACACTGATTATGAGGCTGTTTGCTGCATACCAGGAAGCATTCTTTATAAATCTATAGCGGGCCGTTAACGGCCCGTCTAGGTAGCTGGCGGGCCGATAACGACCCGCTATAGACCTTTTTAAACACTACGTCACACAATAAAAATCGTCCGGAACCTCTCGGTCTTTAACGCAGAGTACGTTCTAGGCTCGTACCTATTGGACGGCAGAAAGTTGTTGCTTACGTTTATCGGACCGTATAATTGCCGATGTCTTTTCAGAATGATAAAGCATTTTCATTCGTCAAAAGCTTCTTTTCAGAAGAGATTCTCAGCGAGTGATCATTCAGATGTCATAACTAAAAATATTAATACACATTTGACCATATACTAGCTAAAACTAGGCGTTAAAATGGTCACTATAAAGCAAAATTACGGTTGCGCGCCTGCCTGCTGATATCGGAAAAATATCGTTGAAACATTTGTAGTTGTCTTAGGAAAAGCAGTCAATTTGCTTCTAAAAGCTGTATTGTTAAACGCTAGGTAAAATTTACGAGTGAATGTTAACAAAAAAGAATGTATTATCCAAATAAAGTTGGGCTTGATTCAACTAGTATCAATGGAACCGGAAGAGTTTTTGCCATCCACAATCATTGGTCACGTGACACAACATTGTAATCACGTGGTCAGTAGCCCGGATAAAAACAATGACATTAAAAAGGTCTATAGATCAGTCTCAACTTAACCTTCGACAAGTATGGACACTATCTTAGTTCCGGAAGTTTGTGCGCTGGCGATAGGCATATTGCCTATCGTCGGCAGACCTATCTGGCGGCTGACGGAGGGGAAGCACATTGTCAAGTTAGAAATAACTCGGCAGCTTCCCCGAACCACACCACAGAGGAAAACAACCAACAAGAGATCTGCTACTAAAGACGACGACGCTCGTGTCAAGATGGCGGAATCCAAGATGGCGGCGCCCACGCCACCGAGATTGGCCGCCTCCTTCAACGACGCGGTGTGTTTGACACCGTCGCCGACGATAGAGGAAAGGAGGGCGCCACTACAAGAGAGACCTAGTACTCCTACCACCGCCACCGACCTGGAGACTAGAACTGACCGCTCTCCTCCGGGGGAGTGGAAGGAAGTAGTCTCCAAGAAGAAGAAGAAGATTCTGAAGGCGTCGACTCCGAAAGAAGAACCAACTGCACCGAAGAGAAGGACTCCCCCAATGGAGCAGCCCAGAAAGATCCAAAGGACGACAGCGTCGAGAACCTCTCCTCCTGCTCCTGCTCCTGTTCCAGCTCCGGGTCCTGTTCAGCCTCCACGCCGTTGCTAACACAGAAACCACAGAAACAGGAAGAAGCCAAGTGATTTCTCTCTGGCTGTGACAGGTCATACCCCATTCATGAAAAGTATGACCTGGACGAAGTGAGGACACTTCGTATGGCAAACGGCAGACAGGGAACCATCATCAGGGCGTACCGGCTTCCCGACGAAGATGGAAGGACCACAGAAGAGGCTCTTGTGTACTTCACAGACATCGAGGACCAGCCCTATTGGTACTTTTTAAAGGGCTCCTCTTCAAAGTATTATTCGAAGAGGTTCATCGATGACATCCAGGAGAAGTTCGCAGGGGCCACTCCAGTCGACAACAACATGCTTTGGTACGACGACCTGGAAAGATGTTGTGCCGGTACAGACCACCCAAGAGGTTAGCGAGGCTGGGACCCTAGCTAGCTCCAGGTATTTCTGGCCTTTTTCAGAGACCCTGACATGTAGGGCGAGTGTAGTATAACATTGTGCATAAGTAATACACACGTTTTAAGGCCCTTTTCTTTTGACCGTGTATTCTAAATTGTGTAACTTACAGACCTTGACCTTTATGCATATCGTTCGATATCGTACGATCAGGCGAGGTAGTACACGCATGAATTATGCGTGCACACCGTTTCAAGCCAAGGTCAGGGTAAAACTAATCCAGATTTTTCTGGCGCTGCCTCTATGCTGGTGCCTGGCAGCGTTAAGAATCTGAAAAACAACAAACGGGTCTATAGATTTATAAAGAATGCTAGTTTGGCGTGCCCTGGTTTACTGCCTGAAACCAATTTTAAAAGTTCGCATGCAAACTGTCTATGAAGTATACACCTTCTACCTTTTTCGATGTCATTTATAAGGCTCATAGAAATTGATTAAGATAAAAAAAAATGTCCGATTTCTTATCCAGTAAGGCCGCTCCGATTCACTTATAAGAAAACGCTGGTTTTGGAAAGTTTACAATACCATTTTGAACGACACATTTTAATTTTTACCAGACACCTTTCGGGCGTTCGTGCCAATGGTTTTCCTAATAGGTTTATTCATATACAATGCAATTTTATACTTGTGTAACTCTTAAAAATACATGTTAAGGGGGTTCTCTACGAGTTTTGTCATGTTCACAATTGTTAAACATTTGTTGAGGGACTACAGTAAGAATGCATGGACACCAAACACAAGAAGTAAAGTAATTTCCGCAAAAAAAAAAAAAACAAACAAAACAAAACAAAACAAAACAAAACACACAAAAAAACAACAACAAAAAAAAAAAACAACAAAAACTGTTCCATGAAATACAAGCCCTTTTACAAAACGCGACAAGAATTTAAAACATTCAGTGCTAATTTATAGACAACAACTGTACAGATTAATCTGTTGGAGTCGCGTGCATTTACCTGTCAGTGTATACCTCTTTTATTATACGCTCAGTATAGAACTTACAGTTGCTGGGCAAACATAAAACAGTACCATGCAAAATGCATGCACTTTGCCAAAACGCAATTAGTTTCGAATTGCTATACAGCGGTTTTGTATCATGCTTTATATATGCAAAAAAAATCAGCTGTATAACTTTCCGATGGTAGGGTTGTGCTGTTTTTTCTTCTTCTTTTTTTCTTTCTTCTTTTTTTTTTTTGAAAGATATGAGAAATGAGACAAGGAGTTTTATGCACGCGGATGGGTTATTTACGTGGGCGCCAAATGTAACAAGTTAAAAAATGCATATCACATTTTTCCCCGACCGGGATCGAACCCGGTCCGCTGGACTCAAAGTCCTGCACTCTACTGCGTCGCTGTAAAAGCCGGCTTGTACCGCAAGACAGGACAAGTGTGTTATATATCTATACTCGGTGGCATTGTCCCCACTCAAAACTGAAATTCGTCCCTGAATTTTTAGGAGTCCGAGAATCACGTGAAATGAGACTCAAGGAGTTTTATGCACGCAGGTGGATTAATTACGGTGGATTTGAGGTATGTTTGAGGTTCAGTCGCAATTAGCAGACCACTGTTGTAATACTCAAAACTGACAGTGTACTCGTATAGCAGTGGATGAATGAATAAATAAATACTGCAGTTCATACAAGGAACAGGTCGTTTTAAAGTCTTAAAATGTAACAAAAGTAACGTTTATCGCATAACCTGACATAACACTTGACACGAAACACATCCTTTCCGAAGCATCGAAATAAGATGGTATGAGGAACAACAAAATGACACGTTTTCAATAGACGTACAAAGAACTGCAACAGAGGAACCGCCTTGGAACCCGTCAACAGAAAAAAAAAACATTTGGGGAGGTGGGCGGTCACTTAAAGTAGTTTTACTCGTGTGAAACCTAGACCTTCATCACGAAAACATGCCTATATAATTTTGACCCCTTAAACCCCTTTTATATAGTAAAACTGGGCTTTACAGGGGTATACATTATTTTTCCTATTTTTGCTCAAAAAACATAAATTGTGGGCACTCGTTAGAACAACCTCGCCGAGGCGGTTCTAACGAGTACCACAGTCTATGTTTAAGCAGAAATATGAACAATATCAAAGGTTTTTTTTTACATGAAAATTTTCAGTATTTTGGAGGTGAAATTTTCAATATATTTAAATAGGCGTGTTTTCGTAATGACTATTGATGCAGCTCCAACTTACACACGTCTTCAGTCCGAGTACAGAAACTTCGACACTTTGCGTTGGGAAATCATCCGATATCTGTCAGAAGGTCGTTTTTTGCTCGTCGCTTTACACAGAAGAGGTAAATTTGCAAACTTTTGTCATGACTTAATACAAAACCATTTGTCGTAACTACCTATGCCCAAAAACTTTTATCCTAGTTATTGGTTTTTAAAAAATCAAATATTTTCACTTTTTTCCCACAGTAAAAATGAATGCAAACTATACAGAAATCTGTAGGGTAGGTAACTTGGAGGCAGATTTTCAATAAGTTCCGCTTTTTCAATTTTTCAGAAGTTTTCACAATATTGTTGTGAAACATGAATAATTCAAATTCAGCAAAGAAAAATAAAAAATATTTCCCCAGACAAAAATGCAAAATATCACTTTACTACAGAATTTGCATAGGTAAGACCATTTTTGGCCGTAAATCAAATTTTACTGTAAAGATTTGAGAGGAAAAGACAGAATCAGAAAAGACAAATGGTTTCTGATAAGTTATGGCCAATCAGAACAAACTATCTTCATTTAAAACAAAACGCCAAGCAAAAAAAAAAAAAAAAAAAAAAAAAAAAAAAAAAAAGAAGTCTTTCCGAGAGATATCAAAAGGACAGATGACAATATTATTCTTGGGGCTTTAACCAAGGAAATGGAGAATAAGAATACAGAATATGAAACATTTAGAGATTTGTTTATTTCTATAAACAAAATTATTCAAATAAAAATGATATCAGCATACAAAGTACTTTTAACACTGATAATTAAATATAAATTGAAATATAATTTTGTAGTAAACAACTGATATTCAGATATCAGGTGAAATCTATATCACACCTTCACGCAACGTCGTTTCCAGCGGTGACTTAAAAGGACAGTGTTGCTATGTTGTTTGCTTACTGAGTATAAAGAATTTCTTTTGAAACAACATTATCATTAATATAGAAACTTAACCTAACCCCATAACTTACCTTTGTAAACAATGTAGACCCAGATCAGACGCCACAGAACGCGGCATCTGATCAGCGTCTGTACTGCTTACCATAATTTTGGCTATTTACATCAATCAAAGCATTCACGGTAGTTTCTACGTAACACCCATTTAACTGGACAATGGACACTTCTAACTTCCATGACGGAGGTCCATTAAAGACGTACATAGATATTTCACGGGTCAATATAAAACAGCAAAAGAAAACATAAAAGATTAAACAAACAAAAAAAAAAAAAAAAAAAAAGAACAATGCACTGGAAAATAGTAAGATGATGTTGAGAGATACAGAACAATGTCTGTCACTTTCCCAGCGGACACATGGCGTTTATACAACGTCGCAAGAACGTCGATGCAACGTGATGACGTTGCATCGACGTTAGTGCGACGTTGTATAAACGTGATGACGTTGCATCGACGTTAGTGCGACATTGTATAAACGTCATGACGTGTTGACGTTAATGACGTTGTATAAACGTCATGTCGTTGCATCAACGTGAATGCGCCGTTGTAAATACACCATGTGCCCGCTGTATTATAAGTAACATACCATGCAACAAATAAAAGTAAAAATAAAATAACATGATCTATATGATATACAACATGCTCTAAACAGTTATGACAATGACACTGAGATATAAACCCTCAAAATGTAAATCACATAAATATTATGCAAAAGTATTTACATATCATGTAATTAAGATAACCCAGCGGGCACATGGCGCATATACAACGTCGCGTAAACATCGATGCAATGTCAAGACGTTGCATCGACGTTGATTCGGCGTTGTCTCAATGTGTGCTCGCTGGGAAATTACACGTCTACGCTCACATTGCAAGCTACTGAAGATATCAAACTAACAATATACATGAAGATACGAAATCTCATAAAACTAATGTGATGAGAAATATTTGAGGTAATGTCAGTAGATGAATGACTGGCATAAGATCTTCCCGATAATCAGCAAATGATATCAAGAAATGGAAGCAATAACCCACCAACCCATTTAAGTCTGGAGACCCCATAGGGTAATTGGAAAATAGTGCAGACCCAGATCAGACACTGCAGAATGCAACGTCTGATCAGGGTCTTCACTGTTTCCAAATAGCCATTTGTCTCAATAAATATCTAAATCACATAATCTGATATACCTAAAATTGAAGTTTAGCTCTTCCAGTATACAATGTGGAGGAGTTTATTAAGTCTAAAATGGGTTAAATGAACGTGATGCCATCGTTTGGCTGCTGTCCGCTTTCCTGTTTTATCCATGTGGTATGGCCATAATGATTCTTGCGACTAAAGATTTGCCCTCTCGCATCTTCCGCCGATGCTACGACATCCTCGGAACCCAGCGGGCACATGGCGTTTATACAACGTCGAATTATCGTCGATGCAATATCATCGTTAGACATTACGTATTCATGGCCTTCCGATCATATATGACTTATTAGCTGCCAAGTAACACAGTGCACGCAATTACGGCTTGGAATTTTGGGCATCCATGTTTTCTGAGATGAACAGTTTTTGGTCAATGGAAAAATATCGCTTTCGTTGAAACTAAGGTACCGTCTTGGTCTTGGAGAATAATCATCCCAGCAGGGCACATGACGCTTATACTGCATCGCAAAAACGTCGACGCGACGTCAGGACGTTTATACATGTACATGACATTAAAACCGATCAGCATCATGATCTGGACAGAGGAAAATTAAATTGATTTATCAATGGCCTATCATGATTTTCATTAACTGAGAGACCGGCGGCGCCGCACCTTTCATTTTTCCCTTCTCTCCGTCATGGTCTGAGTTCGAGATACGCAGTACTAAAAACTGTAAAAAATATATTTAGGGACTGAAAATGATGGACGAGATAGCCGAAGTGTCGACGTAGAAGGTGTTCGACATACGCTAAGCTGACATATAATAAATGCATAGGGAAAATAATCGGGACTTAGAAATCAGTTCGACATAAGTGATTGGATCGAGATAAGCAAGGTCGAGATAATGAGAGTCAACTGTACATGACATTAAAGCCGATCAGCATCAATGTCGATATAAGGTCATAATATAGGGATCAAACATGGTTTTTCATGGATTAACATTCGTCAGGTTCCAAGGGAGGTGTTGAAAACCGAGGCCGAAGGCCGCGGTTTTCGACACCTCCCAAGAGACTCGGCGAATGTTAATGCATTGAAAAACCATGTTCGATCGCTATTATTGCATAAAAACTGAAAACATTTGCTACATTTCGCGTTATTTCTTGCACTATTTTGTTTCGCCTTTTCAACAATGTCTAGCGAACGTAATTTCCACTGACTATGCTCGTTCTAGGGCCGGACAGGACACATCTCGTAAAGGCAGCAAATCTGTGGCCCCGGTACGAATATATTGAAAGCTGCGTAGCCGTGTATTAACAGCGCGTAAATTGCCTTGTTAATACACGGCTTTTCGCCGGTTAATGCACGGCTGTTATTAACGTGCGGCACTACTTTTTATGCAATAATAACGTTTATAAAACGCCATATTAACGTCAACGCAACGTCATGAAGTTGCATCGACGTTAATGCGTCATTATATAAACGTCATATCCAACTGGGACGGTAGCTAATATTTTCCATACTCATTACCTGAGACGTTTACAGAAGTCGCAACGTCAGAAAACGTACCGTCGGACATGAGCACCCAGCGAAAATTCAGATTAGCCTGCGAGAACACTGGTGCAGTTTGACCAGTCTTCACATGGCGCATTTTTGATAGCCAAGGTTGAAAAGTTTATTCATGCGGACAATGAAGACTCTGATCAGACTATACCGATGCGAAGGCTGCTTTGAGTCTTCATTTGGTAAACATCTAAGAAGGTACGTTTCTCACGTTGAACCTCACATAACAAAACATGTATGTCGCTACATGAGAAAAGAGTCATTACCACACATGCCAGCAACGAAGTCCCAGATCAGTGTGCACATACACGCAGTCTAATCAGGGTCTGATTTACCCGCTAAACTCACTGCAGAATCGATAACTACTGATGAATATATTGGCGAAATCAGAGGACCGTGCCAGCGGGGACATTACGTTAAAATAACGTCCCATCAACCCCCGCCGAGGTCGGCAACATTCTTTCGTGGAGATTGATCATGAAATATTTTCTACGGTCATTCTCTGCCTTCCGCTGATTCAAGAAGGGCAGTTGTCAGTTTCTGGCGAAATAATTTGCACAATACTGGCTAACCGCTTAGAGGACTAAGCCTGCCCAGTAAACGTGTGGTTAGGTAAACTGACCGCATGACATGACCCCATTGGGTTGATTGGGCCGTAAAACCTCAACACAAACAAACAATCAACTGTCGATGCAAAGTCATGGCGTTGCATCGACGATGATGTGACGTTATCTCAACGTGGACTACGCCGACACCATCACGAAAACATGCCTATATAATACTGACCCCACTTAAACCCCACTTTTATATAGTAAAACTGGGGTTTACAGGGGTATACATTATTTTTCTTTTTTCTGCTCTAAAACATAGATTGTGGGTACTCATTAGAACCGCCTCACCGAGGCGTTTCTAACGAGTACCACAATCTATCTTTTGAGCAGAAATAAGAAAAAATATCGGACTTTTTATATGAAAATTTTCAGTTTTTGGAGGTGAAATTTTCATTGTATTCGAATAGGCATGTTTTCGTAATGCGAAGGTTGATCTGAACCTTCCCTACGCATAAATAGCATGAAGACGTTTTTTGCACGTTGCACAAGGACAACAGAACACAATTAATTAAAGTATGTGGCGCCGAATGTAGCGATATTGTGAAGATTCACTTTTGCTTCCATACAGTTCAATCTGACAGTATTTATGCATGCTTCCATACATATTCTGGCAGTATTTCAGCATGCTTCCATAGATATTCTGGCAGTATTTCAGCATGCTTCCATACAACTATTGTTGCAGCGTTTATACGGGCTTCCATACAGTTATTTTGGCAACCTGTTTCCCCTCAACGTCTTCATACGCCAGATTTTGAACATCGATGCACTTGAGCCTAGAAAAAAGAAAATGTCATTTAGGTAAATTAAAATGTAATATCATCTGAGCCGGGGCACAGCCCTACAATATAACATATGCGTCCAGCGAAGACTTAGATCAGCCTGCACATCCGTACAGTCTGATCAGTCTCTTTGTTGTACGTTCTATGGGTAGCAAAATACTACAAAAAAAATATATGCGGCCGGCGAAGACTCTAGTAAATTGCATTTGCCGGCCTTCTCTAAAAGCAAAGTTGTCTCCCTTGTAAAAATGTTGGAAAATCTACACCAGTCATCTTTAAATAAAATAATTAGATAACAACTTCTACACGTGCATTTATTATTGTGAACGTCCTCAAGAGCGATTACTCTTCTCAAAGCGGATGGGAGTTAGAAAATTAAAGCAATAATTTGCTACCCTGGCGAGCTAAGTGAGCCATTTGAGAGAGGATTCATAAACCACAATATTTTTTTTTCTGTTTCAGTATCTTCCCTTTGAATAAGGAAGATCACACTTTCGCTTAGAGCTCTATCTGTTAATCCTTGTAATGCTGAACCCAGATATACTCTGCCTTTGCAAACAGTGTAGATCCAGATCAGTTGGCTTCTGAAGAAGCCAACTGATTTGGATCTGCACTGTTTGTTACTAAGTATGTGAATTTGTATCCATACCCTGGATTAGGCAATCTGATTGGCTGAAGATTAGAAGTGGATGTGGCATTTTAATTTATTCAGCATGACAAGGGTTCAGTAAAGTCAAGTAAACATGCCAACTATTTACCGTTTCTCGTTAAGAGTTGGCTCAAGTTCTTCTTTACCAAATGTACCAGTTGGAGACGCAATCACTATAAGGCCACTTCGTTTTGTAAGTTCTCCAAGTCGTAGGAGCCATGCTGCAAGTGTAAAAATCGCAGTATAAGTCAAAATTACTTTAATACAAACCGGAAAAGTGAGACCAGCTTGCATTCAGCAATCTTACATGGGACACTGCAATTCATTTAGAGAAAATCTGGGTCTGAAGAATCTACGGACGAAAAACAAAACCGTGAGCAGACTGCGTGAATATAAGCTGGTGTTATCTAATGTAATCATAAGATGGTAAATGCAATTATATATACTATCAAAACATCAGTTTTGTATGACTCCACTCACGTTGATGATAAAGAAGCAAGTGCTATAAAGAATGTCTCGGTTACAATTTTGTACTTGAGTCACACTACGCAAATATAAATCTTTTGGGTGTGTAAGAACATTCCCATCCAAGTTCAGCATCTGCTATCGCATGCTATACTAAGCACTTGTTAGTATTGAGTATTTTGTGATAATTCTGGAATTTTTTTTTATTTCTTCATGAAAATATATATTCTGAGTACTTATTAGAAGCCCCTTACCAAGGTGTTGCTAATGATTACCCAGAACAAAGGTTTCTATGGAGCGATTGAAAAAAAATATCCCAGATTTATCAACTATTCATTAGTAACAAGCCTCTGCATACATCTGGTCAGATGCTACTATTTGTTTATTTCAGTGTGTTGACCAGTGCCCTACCATAATCCTTTAGGTGTTGTATTTTATAAATGCCCAATAAACTGTTAATAATATTGACAGCCCTGACCAGAATTCCTCAGCCAGGCGCTTCTAATGAATACCCACAACATACATTTCATAGAGATATATGAAAAATACTGCCTGGATACCCCTTTTATCCATCTGGAGCTACGAATATGTAGCTGTAGAGGGCTAAAATAATATTAATAAAAAAACATGAATAAATTTTCTACAAGTCGACCATTAGTCTATGATCAGTCGGTTTTAGAAAACCGATTATTGGCTATTAAATTCTGGCCGATTTCCAACACTATTATATAGGGAAGGGAAAAAATATGTACATGTGTTAAATTTGCAATATGATTTGAAACAAATGAAGTATTACGTTTTGGTTAATCTGTCCTCAACAATCAAGTCATTGTAGCAGTAAATATAAACAAGAGGGCCATGATGGCCCTGTAACGCTCACCTGAGCAACATAGCACTTTGAGAGCCTGATCTAGAACTGATCAAGGCAAACATTCTGATCAAAGTTCAAAATGATTATAACAAAGTTTTCTGCTGATTTGGCCCGGTGACCTAGTTTTTAATACCAAGCAACCCAGTTTCGAACTTGACAAGATTTTACGCTTATTTGGCCAGGTGACCTAGTTTTTGACCCCAGGTGTTCCAGTTTCGAACTTGACCTAGAAATCATCAAGACAAACATTTTGAGCCAGATTCATGATGATTGTTTCAAAAATGTGACCGCTAGAGTGTTAACAAGGTTTTCTGCTGATTTGGCCCGGTGAGCTAGTTTTTGACCCCAAGTGACCCAGTTTCGAACTTGACCTAGAAATTATCAAGACAAACATATTGAGCAAGATTCATGATGATTGCTTAAAAAATGTGACCGCTAGAGTGTTAACAAGGTTTTCTACTGATCTGGCCCGGTGACCTAGTTTTTGAACCCAAGTAACCCAGTTTCCAACTTGACCTAGAAATCATCAAGACAAACATATTGAGCAAGATTCATGATGATTGCTTCAAAAATGTGACTGCTAGAGTGTTAACAAGGTTTTCTGCTGATCTGGCCCGGTGACCTAGTTTTTGACCCCAGGTGACCCAGTTTCAGATTTGACCTAGAAATCATCAAGACAAATATATTGAGCAAGATTCATGAAGATTGCTTCAAAAATGTGACCGCTAGAGTGTTAACAAGGTTTTCTGCTGGTCTGGCCCGGTGACCTAGTTTATCACCCCAAGTGACCCAGTTTCGAACTTGACCTAGAAATCATCAAGACAAACATATTGAGCAAGATTCATGATGATTGCTTCAAAAATGTGACTGCTAAAGTGTTAACAAGGTTTTCTGCTGATCTGGCCAGGTGACCTAGTTTTTGACCCCAGGTGACCCAGTTTCGAACTTGACCTAGAATTCATCAAGACAAATATGATGAGCAAGATTCATGATGATTGCCTCAAAAAATGTGACCGCTAGAGTGTTAACAAGGTTTTCTGCTGATCTGGCCAGGTGACCTAGTTTTTGACCCCAGGTGACCCAGTTTCAAACTTGACCTAGAAATCATCAAGACAAATATATTGAGCAAGATTCATGATGATTGCTTCAAAAATGTGACCGATAGACTGTTAACAAGGTTTTCTGCTGATCTGGCCCGGTGACCTAGTTTTTGACCCCAAGTGACCCAGTTTCGAACCTGACCTAGATTTAATAGAGGCAAACATTTTGAGCAAGTTTCATCAAGATTGGGTCTAAATTATGACCTGTAGAGTGTTAAGTTTTTCCTTTGATTTGACCTGGTGACCTAGTTTTTGACCCCAAGTAACCCAGTATCGAACTTGACCTAGATTTCATAGAGGCAAACATTCTGACCAAGTTTCATCAAGATTGGGTCAAAACTGTGACCTCTAGAGTGTTAACAAACTAATTGTTGACGACGAACGACGGACGACGGACAACGGACATAGGGTGATGACAATAGCTCACCCTGAGCTTATGCTCAGGTGAGCTAATAAACGTACAGAGTGTTAAATTTGCAATGATTGAAATTCCAATACCTTTTGGTTCATTGGCCCTCTCCAGAAATGTTAGAACAGTAAGATCATTGTCGATTCTCACTTCATTTGCTAGCCAAGTGAACTGAAAAATGAGCAGAAACTCAGATTTTAGTAAATCATGTATTTTTCTGACACTAAGTATATAACATCTACTTTATGGACGTCTGGAAAAACCATGTAGAATCTCAGAGTGTAGATTTTTTTTTGCTCTTCCTCTTGGAACGCTATGTTCTGTGATTGATGCTCTTCCTGGACATCTTCTATGCTATTTTTCAGCTACAAACAAACCTAAACAGATGTCCAAAGTATACAGATGCTCCCATGCGCACTCCTCAAACATTTAAAGTCTGTGACCAAGGTGGCATGAGTAGCTGGATGCTGTTTATAAAATAGAAACGTCACCTCTTACGTCTTCTTGGCTAATCTGTTTTGCTCTTTTGGGATCAGTAAGTTGAAAATTGAATATAACCAGGAGGCTTAGGCAGGGCTATCGTTATTTTAAACTTCGCAAGGCGTTTTCGAAATTTTATCGCAGACACAGTGCCTTTGTAGAAAAATATAACGTCGGTCGGAAAACACTTCTGCAACAAGGTATATCGGAACAAGAATTTTACGGAGACTTAGTACACAGATTTAGTAAAATTGTGGGAAAATCTAACTTTTCGGAGCAATTCAGAAAGCTAATTAAGCATTATAAAGAATTGGCTATAGCCTGGATATTATGCGGCAGACTACATGCCTAGTTATCAAGCCAATCATTGTTGATGGCTGTGTTTCACCCTTCAATTGCACGACGGCGTTTTCGGGCCTCAGACTCAATGACGGCCTCTTCGTAAAACTTTAACCAGTAGGTCGGAGCTTGACGATATGTCTTTGGCTTGGCCCGCCGTGGTTAAACTATTGGTTTTCATTTACTCTGGCACAAAGTAGAATTGCCATGAGTACTCGTCTTTGTTTATCATAGCGATTATTATGTTTTCGCTTTGTTGCACTGACTGAGTTGGGAGCCTTTATGTGAACCGAATTTTTATGCATTTCTATATTGAGACAAGCATCGGGACCCAGGGTGAAGTTGGCTGGCCGTAAAAGTGCTTTAAACCCCGTTCTAAGGCGGTGGTCCCGGTGTTAGTCTTATTCTTTGTTGCTTTGTGGTTTATTATACGAGGCGATTTGTTTTAAGTCTTGCCTTGTGTTATTTGTGTTATTTTGTTCTTGTATTTTTCAGTCCTTTTAGCATTGCGATTACCTCGCTTAGGGAAAAGAGAACTAATCTTAGTGCTTTCCGTACGTTTGTTCGATTTGCGCTTGTTTGGTTTTGTCTGTCTGTTTCTTCTTCCTCTTCCTGTCTGGGATGAGCTGCGACTTGTGATTGTGGCACTCGCTGGACTTTTCTCTTACTTTTTTTGAGCAATGTGACGTGATATATTTCTGTTTACAAATAAACTCAATAAAATCGAGTATGCTATTTTCGCTTATCTGATGTGTGTTTGCTTCCAAAGGATCCGTCCTTTCATAATCTATTTCTGCCAAAGATTATGGGCAGTATTGCATTTGCATTTCTAATCATAAATAGACTCAAAATTAAATATAAGTAAAGATACACAGGAAATGCCAGAACCAGGAAGCACAGCCTTCCCGCGGCATCCATCACGAAAATACGCCTATTCAAATACATTGAAAATTTCACCTCCAAAACTGAAAATTTTCGAATAAAAACTTTTGATATTTTTCATATTTCTGCTCAAAACATAGATTGTGGGTACTCGTTAGAACCGCCTCGCAAATCTATGCTTTCGAGCAAAATTAAGAAAAATAATGTATACCCCTGTAAACCCCAGTTTTACAATATAAAAGTGGGGTTTAAGGGGGTCAAACTTATATAGGCATGTTTTCGTGATGAACAGGAGAAATGAGGAATAAAAATGGCAAAACAAACGCTAAACATAAAACCTCCGACGCAGAACCTCCCCTCCCCCTCCCCCCCAAAAAAAAAAAAAAAAAAAAAAAAAAAAAAACTGGAACAGGACAACCGCCTTGCAAAGACCAGTAGGAAAACTACTTGGGGTGGGGATCCGGGGAGTTGGGGCGAGGCTTAAACCAGTTTTACTCACGCGAAACCTAATCCTTATCTCCTGTTGCAGCTCCAAAGAGTAAAACAATACAAACAGAAATAAAACCGAAAGCAAAGTGGGCAGCCATTGAAGAAGATGACCACAGTGCTAGTATCAATACGACCCATTCAGATATTGTTTCGGTTCACTGACAAATTTTGTTGACTTCAAAGGCTTCCTCTTTACAGAACATCTTTAACATCACCAAGCTTGATGCTAAGTGTCCTGTGGCGGCAGCAAACCGTCTTTTTCATGTACTGTTTTTGTATTGTCATTACAATAATGATACCTGTAACTAAATTTGTGCCTTTTGTGACTATATGCTTTTATGGGATATCTTCATATCTTTCTTCATAAAAAATATCGCGTTTCTGTTGTATGTATGTTTACTGATGTGCCATTTAAAAATAATAGTTGTTACTTAAACTATTATACGTGTTTTGTAAATTAGCTAGGCTTGTTACTTAAACTGTAATATGTGTGTGTTGCAAATTCTCCAGATGTAATAACAGACAATGATATTTTGCTAATTGTAACTCACCTGCTTAAACAGTATATTTTCAGGCTTGTAGCTGGGCTGAAGTGAAGCTGCCAACGGTTTACCTTCGGCATTACTTGAAGGGAACATCATCGTGTTTCCTTTTTGTATGTACATAGCTGCCTCCAGAAAACGCGCACAGTAATCCAAAGCAAGTATCTGAAACAGAGAATGGAAAATGGGTACCATATCTGCTATAGTTAGATCAGACTAATACAGAGCTAATATTTATTAGTTATTAGTCTTAAAGGAAACAGATACACCTGAAAATATAACTGCCATTCTAATAAGGGGATAACTGTTTCAGGCGGGAATTAAGTTCCCTAGAACTTTACTTCCTTAAAATACTGGAGACTACCCATGGAAACAAATTATTTCCTTTTAGAGTGGACCCCTTTTCCGAAAGAACTTTGACAGAGTTGTCCCTCCGTCGAAAGCGTATCATTTTCCCTTGGACACATTGAAGTGAAGAACACTCCCGTCTTAGTCAATCACAACAACTGTCGTCTGCTTTGTCATCTGCATGTATTTTAAAAGTCACTTTTGCAAACAGTGTTGGCCCAGGTCAGACTGCTCCTCTAGTAGCAGTCTGACCAGGGTCCACACTGTTTGCCTGAATGCAAAAATAGGTTTGAAAAGTTTGCAAGAATATTCAGCAGACAACATAAACAGACGACATTTTCAGATGCAGGGTTTCTTGGCTTTTTACGGGTTAGTTTAGCAAGAGTCAATGGAACGAAGAGCGCCACACACCGTAATGTGATTTTGTGAATTGTTAGAATGAGGCGTTGTTATTTAATTTCAAAAAATGAAAACTGTCAATAAGCAGTGCTTATTCATTACCCCCCGCATAAAGCATAAAACTTTTTTCTATCAAAATTTAAGTTTCAAAGTGCCGGTGTGACCTTGAAAATAAAGTCAAGGCCACCAAAATCTAATCACTTCTTTCCCCTTCCTAATGATGTAGTTGTACTAAACTGGACAAATTCCAGCCGTCGGTTAACAAAGAAAGTGTGCATACACTCTTTTCTTCTTCCTCTTGGGGTCTGGGAAGGGCTGCGGTTTGTGATTGTGGCACTCCCTGGACTTTTCTCTTACCTTTTTTTTTACTGAATTAAGAAATTTTACAAAAGAGCAATTGCTCCAAGAGAATTCGCCGTTATCCCTTACTTATTCTTATATAGGTACACCTTATTGATCTCAATGTGTCTGCAGAAACTGATGAATATCCATTGCTGCATTTTCAAGATACCCTGCAATTGAAAAAAAAAAAAGTGTCGCGGACGGACACCAAATTTTACATCGGGCAATAACTCTAAAAGAATTGGCCCCTAGCATTGCAGAAATTGATGAATATCCATCGCTGCATTTTGAAGCTATTACGAAAAAAGATAGGGTGCACGCAAGGCTCATTTTTAGTCTTTATAATGTAGTGACCTTGAAAATGAAGTCAAGGCCACAAAAATCTAATCACCTCTTTCCCATGTCCTAAGGATGTATCTGTGCTAGTTTGTTAAAATTTCAACCAAGATATAGTGTGTACACAAGATTTTTTCTATCAAAATTTGAGTTTCAAAGTGCCGGTGGGACCTTGAAAAAGAGATAAAGGTCACCAAAATCTAATCGCTTCTTTCCCCAATCTCAATGATGTATCTGTGCTAGTTTGGTCAAATTCCATCTATTGATTCATGAGTGCACACAAGGCTCACTTTTTGAGAATTTATAATGTAGTGATCTTGAAAATAAGGTCAATGTCACCAAAATCTAATCACTTCTTTCCCCCATCCTGATGATGTATCTATGCTAGTTTGGTCAAATTCCAGGTACTGATTCAAGAGATGGTGTGCACACAAACCTTTTACTGCATTAAGAAAAAAATTTACAAAGGGCAATAACTCCAAGAGAATTTGCCCCTAGCCCTTACTTTCTCTTATGAAGGTACACCTTATTTATATCAATGTGTCTGCAGATATTAATCAATATCCATTACTGCGTTTTCAAGATATTAGGAAACGACCAGCGTGGCGGACGGACACACGTTTAATGAACAAATTACCTGCTCATACTTTTCGCTGAGAACAAACGGTCCACACCCTGTTCCAGCACCAATCCACAAGGCAGAGCTGGGCTGGATTTTGTGACTTTCTGTCACTTTATGACAGAAGTCAGCCACGGCAGTAGGGAAAGATTTTCGGAAACCAAATTCCATCTCAAGGATTCCATATAACGCCGACTGCGTCTCGAATCTGTATTGCACATTGGAAGACGGATGGAACTCTAGTTGTACATTCTGTCGGTTAAAAACAATCTGGTTTGCTAAAAATAAACGTTTGAAAAAGAATAATTACCTTTAAAATGTGCAACTTGTCATCACAACGAACGAAAATTAAAATGGCAGTTAGTAAGGACACAACAAGAACCGACAACTTTAATGAAACTGAACGATGAGGCTTATGATGAACAGATTCTAGAAGAATACTTCTTTTGCCAATTTGGTCTCCAAGGCATTTCTTTATCTTTCCAAAGGTTAAAACAAATATTTATCTTCTAACTTTCTCCTACTCTTTCATTTAACGTTCTTATATATTGGTGTCTACTCTGCTCCTTGGGGCTAATGAGCTCATATGTTTTATCTGAAAAGAGAGTAAAGGTCAAGATAGACTCAACAGCAATAGGTATGCTTACCATTGCAATGTGTTTTATCTGACATCATTGTGCAGGTTATATTTTATTTCCTTTGGGATCATTGAGCCCATCCTGGTTATTTTGAAAATCGAATACCACTTAAGCCCGCGCTGGGGGACGTATGCAGCCTCGCAAACTACATTGTTGCATATAAAGAGACTCGATCAAACCGAGTCTACGATTTTTGTGATTTTGTGTGTTCTTTGTTTCCAAAGGTAATCCTTTTTGACTTTTATTTTACTCTACTGTAGCTGGTGTTGTGCCGTGTGGCGGCCGTAAAAAGTCTCCCCGTACATCATCATAGTGCAGGTTATATTTTGTTTTCTTTGGGATCCTGGTTATTTTGAAAATCGCGAAAAGCGCTTAAGGGCGTATGCAGCCACGCAAACAACAGTGTTGCATATGAAGAGACTCAATTAAACCGAGTCTACGATTTTCGTGATTTTGTGTGTTCTTTGTTTCCAAAGGCAATCCTTTTTGACTTTTATTGTCGGTATCATAAACACTGAATTGATTTCTAAATATAAGGAATTATGGTGTCCAAAATGATTAGTTACCACGATACTCCTATGGTATCCAATAACGCACCAAGTGTTACTCACCTTCCACACCAGCCCCAAGAATATACACTTCCGTGTTGATTAGTCTGGCAGGAAGTGGCACGGGTTCATTTAAGTCTTTCACTGTTTTGGCTATCCGGAAACCAGCATGCTGTAGGAAATGACGTCGAAATGCAAACCTGGCAAATCTTGAAGCTTCATCGCCAGTACTGACCCAAGAACCACCCTGTTAACCAGAAACAATCCTCTTATTTGTGCTGCTAGAGAGCCGCTTTTATAGTAAATATTTTTCATATTTCTCCATAAAAAAACAACCTGTGCATCTTTAGGGATTTGCAAATAGAAAGGAAGGCAGTGGTCAGGAATCGATAAAATTACCAAACACTTTCCGTCAAAGACACCAAAGCGCAAGAGAGGCACTTAAAGAAACGGTACCACAATCAAAACACTACAAGCAGAAAGTCAAAAAGACAGTTTCTTTCCCCAAAAAATGGCCAAAGGCTTTCCAAAATAAAACTTTCACCAGGACATAAATGCGAAGACACACAATGAGAGAAATAGTAAACCATAGCAGAATTACCGCCTGGAATGGTCAGTAAAAACGTTACTGGGGAGCTTAAATCGATTTTACGTGGCAACAACCCTCGAACTTTGTAAGCCGTCTTTGGTTTACCCTTGCGCATAGCTATCATCATCATCATCGGATTTTTTATTAACGTGCAGGTACAGGGGCAATATCCACATCAGTGGGCCCCATTCCAGGTAGCTGGGTTGCTGCACGCATGGCATATCTCACACCAGCTAATCTATTTTATCTAAGAATCGCTCACATTCAATACACAAAAGAAAAGAGAAAAGTCCACGGAGTGCCACAATCACAAACCGAAGCCCTTCCCAAACCCCAAGAGGAAGAGGAAACCGACAAATCTAAACAAGCACAAACCAAACAAACATACGAAAAGCACTAAGATTAGCTCTCTCTTCCCCAAGCGAGGTAATCGCAATACTAAAAGGACTGAAAAACACAAGAACAAAATGACACACGGAAAGACATACAACAAATCGCCTCGTAGAATAAACCACAAAGCAACAAAGAGTAAGACTAACACCGGGACCACCGCCTTAGAACGGTCGGTAGAGTAAACCACCGGGGGGGGGGGGGGGGGGGGGTTATCACCAGTAAAACACCAGTTATCATTAGAATACCATAAGATCAACTTTTCTTTGATCTGTTTTAAGCTTGATTATGTCAGAAAATCTCATCCTTTATTTCAAATAGCACACAGCGTTCTAGCCACGTATACTTATTGAATGAGGTGTAAAGATATTTTCATACTGTGCTGTCACAGTTTATGATCTTGGATTTGCTCGTTATCTCAAACTCGCTTATCTCGAATAACCGCTTACCTCGAAGTGAAAATCTGGTCCCTGTTTTAACACGGGCAACAAATTATTAATTTCTCCTCTTTTCCACAATATTTTCAATATATCTCTAACTTAGGAGTCAAATTAAAGATTCATTCTGTTAAAGGTGGTTGTTCGTTTAATTATTTTCCTCAGTTCCGCAAAACGGATATGTCGAAGTACGGATATCTCGAAGTGTTTCATAGAGTCCCTTGGATTTCGCGATAAGGAATGTCGAATGTATTTCCTACAAGACTTCACGTGCGTCTGATCAGAGTCTTCTTATGTCACTCTGTGGGTAGCTAATGATCCGAAGCGGCTTCAAGCGGAAAGCAGAGACATTGATCAGCCTACTCAGAGGTGCGCATGTAATCTTGTCGCAAGTGCTGTGCACCAGCCCATATTATTATCTTGCATTCCAAGTACAGGGACTTAGCTTTCTTGTCTTTTCATGGGGATTCTAGATTTGAAATTAATTACATTTTATTCCACCAGACATTAGTGTTCACATTTTTTTCTACAAGGAATATAATAGTTAAAGAAACTGAAGCTCACTTATACACTTTATAACGATGTACTATGTCAGTGGCATTTTCTGTTTATTTGAAAACTTAATCGTTGTACATTGTTGATAATTATTCTCAGCTTTTATAAGGAAAATATAGATTCTTCAAAAGACGACAAACCCACACTAGAATGCACAGTCAATAGCGTACCATCGCTAATCCCCACGCTCTTTGCTAATGTTGCTAATAGCATGACGAACGGATGGATTTGCTCTCCCACACCTTTACCCTGAGGGAAGGTCATGCAGCTAGTTTGGTTAAATTCCGCCCAGTGGTTAAGAAAATAGCCTGACGGTCAGATTTTTTTTGATTTGGGTTTTACGACCCTTTCAAGAATATTTCACTTATTCGAGCAAATCGTTCATCAAAGGTGGACAAAAACCAGAGAACCCGGGGTAAAACCACGTAACTGACCACCCATAAGCAGAACTCGGCTTTCCCACATATGACCCGAGCGAGGCTCGAACCACAGCAGTGAGAAACCTAATGGATTTAGAGCCAGCTCTTATCCACTAGGCTACGGGGGCCCCAGTCGGACGGACGGACGGAAAAAAATGTTGCTCTCGCACACCCTAACCGTGAGGGGAAGTGATGTAGCAAGTTTGGTTGAATTCCGCCCAATGGCTTAGGAAGGGGTATTGTGACGGACAGATGGACGGATGACGGACGCACGGAAAAATAATGTTGCTCTCGCACACCCTTACCATGAGGGGAAGTGACGTTGCAAGTTTGGTTGAATTCCGCCCAGTCGTTTAAGAGGAGATAGCGTGACGCACAGATAGACGGACGACGGACGCACGGAAAAATAATGTTGCTCTCTTACCATGAGGGAAAGTGATGTAGCAAGTTTGGGAGGAGATAGCGCGACGGACAGATGGACGGACGACGGACGCACAGACGGACGGACGCATGGAAAAATAATGTTGCTCTCGCACAACCTTACCACGAAGGGAAGTGATGTCGCAATTTTGGTTGAATTCCGCCCAGTGGTTTAGGGGGAGATAGATAGTGTCGGATGACAGATGCATAGACGGACGGACGCACAGAAAATGTTGCTCTCGCACACTCTTACCATGAGGGGAAGTGATGTAGCAAGTTTGATAGAATTCTACCTAGTGGCTTAGGAGGAGATAGCGTAATGAAAGGACGGACGAACGGATGACGGCATTATCAATATCCCCATAGCTTTTTAAGAAAAAAACAACATGGGGATAACTAGCTGGAGAGAAGGTTATATTGTTTAATTGATTTTTCGACAACACTCCTTCTTTAACATAAAAATGTTAGTTCTGTAACGTGACGTAACAATAACACTGTGAACTTTACGTAACGTAAGATTATTACTAAGGACTTAGAATAGTGTACAGGACGATAATATATTTGAATTTTGCAAACTGATTTTGTGACGTCATCTGAATTTGTAATATTTGAGTCATGCCGTGAATTATGAAAAAAAAAAAAAAAAAAAAAAAAAAAAAAAAAGGAATATTCGGTGTATGAGTACAGTAAATGATCTGGATGTTAACTCTTAGCCCACATAATAGGGTGGACTGTTCGCATACCCACATCTTTGATACCAACAGGCCATGTACCAGTATCTACTACAGTCAACTCTCTTTATATCAACACTCGATATAACGATATTTGACTGGCATGAAACCTTCGCTCAAGAGGTGACAGGTAATAAGTAATTGGGCAAGAACATTTTATTTAATATTTTAAGAAACATATGTTTTAGATATTTGTTAGGATAGCCTCACAAATATCCAAAACATATCTTCTATGAGGAAATAAGCATAAAGCAAGGCCTTTCTTACACACCATTCTGCTCATTAAAGATTCTTTACAACAGCAAATTCATTTTAATGGCAGTTTCTTACCAGGATCATATTGTGCTTCCCATCATAGCATGGTGCAGAGAAGTCGTCATAGTACCAGTGAGTCTCGGTCGACAGCCCATTAAAATGATCCTCCTGCCATTGCCAGACGTTGCCAAATACGTCATGGAAGCCCAGCTCATTTCCAGGGAACAAATTTACCGGCTGGAATGCAAATATCAGACCTCAAGATAAAGTGTCTTTTTCTCAACAAAATCTTTGTAATACGAAAAACTATATTGTGAGTACTCATTAGAAGCGACTCGTCTGGCTCATTAAATCTTGACAGTTGTTTTCATTTGTGTGTGGTGTGTTCACCGCACTCACTTCCCTTTAAAATCTACCTACAATATCCATCTCTTTTGTTTAAGTGCGGATGACAGATGAATGATTTGTTTATGATACATGTATAAAATATTTTTCACACTTATTTCTGTTAAAAAATATGAAGTATTGTTTGCATGCGCATTATAAATAGCTGTATTATTTGATGGTCGTGACATAGCAAAAATGAGATCTCTTGTAATGTGTTTGGGATCTTTCATTCCATCTCTATTAATATTCTGAATGAGGGATTCTTTGAAAGTACCGGACAAAACAATAAGAAAATAAGAGAAATATCGAACTCAGTTTGATAGAACCTGTTAATGAGGTATAATGAAAAACGGCCCCTAGCAGTGACTTCAGCGGAACTACTTTCACACAATCATTAGTCTGAATGGTCGATTATTTAAATGATTTTCAATTACTTTTATTTCGCTGTAGAAATGTACTAAATACGTTCTTAATTTTCATTAAATTGCCTGACAAGCAAAAAGCATTTAAAGTTACAAAAAAGTTGTCAACTATTTTCGTCTGTGCAGATTAAAAATTAGCAGTAAATGTAGCAATATTGTTTGTGATCTTTCATTCTATCTCTGTTAATATTCTGAACGAGGAATCATTTGAAAATACAGAACCAAAAAAAAAAAAAAAAAAAAAAAAGGAAGAATATATCTGTCCACATAAGCACTTTACCGTATTTGAAAAAGGGACAATGTAAGAAAATGAAACATAAAAATGATCTCTCATGCCCTTCCCCAAGTAGCGACAAGTGGAACTCTACTTTCACATGTAAAGTGTTATAACCTTAATGCTTAAAGTGAAATAAACCTTGTAGTTGTAGTCCTTATTCAAAAGCATAGACGTAGAACATTGTTTTGTTGATGAAATGAATGATAGCTAACAAAGAAAAACTTTTGTTTGTCTGCAATGTTAGATTAGTTCAAGCTAGTACAGTATTAAAATTGAAATTAAGACTAAAATACAATGTAATAGAAAAATTATTCAATATTCGGTGTGCTATTTTAACATGTGATTAAATTACCATTAAAGATAACTGAAATTCCTCTTTTACGGATTATATCAAAGCACTCCAAAAGTAATGCGTAACAGCTTCAAAATTTTAACAATTACCACCACCGAGTCTATGCTGATCTGATACCATGTTTACCAACCTCAGATAACTTATAATTATTTAATCACAGCAAACCATGTTAAATTTCATACTCACTGTTGATGATCCATACGTCATGTTGTAGTTGTATTTATACTCAGGGCTGAATATAGGGTCACAGCTGGTGCCACTGGAGGGTGGAGCCTGCAAAAAGAAAGCAATATGTTTTTATATGTTCTCTGCCGTCAAAGAATCCACTTTTTATGATAATTTTTCTACATTAGAGGACGAAAGTCTGTGTATTTAACACACACACACACACACACACACACACACACATGGAGACACACACACACAAACACACGGGGAGAGAGATTTAACACACACACAGACACACACACGGAGACACAAACACAGGGAGAGAGATTAAACACCCCTCCCCCCTCACACACACAGATTAAACGTATTAAATTAGTACCTGATGTCCTCTAATGACATTGTGTTCTGATTCTGTGAGCAAACGATAGCCCCTTCCTTTCCATGCACAATAAGCTTTAGCCTCGTGGTAATTGATCTCAACAGGCCACGACCATGGCATATCAAGAATATCAAACATGGCACGATATCTGCAGAAACAATAATATGGCAGTGATAAAACCGTGGGAAAAAGACCTTATGCGATTTGTGGGCAATGAGACCAAGAACACCCTTCGCGTTCGCACAGTCTGAGCTGGGACTTCTTGTCGGATGAGCATACAGATGCCCAAAGGTCAAGATAGACTTCGTGAATGGAAAGAGCGGCCTGTGCCTTCTCTACTTGGATATGACATGAGGTACAATTTCCAGCTTTTCCAATCATATTATGTCTACACTGGAGTTCTAGAAAAAAATAGGTATTCAGAAATTATATTTATTATTCGTAAAAGTAGCAGTGACTTAACTGGATCTCTGTTTCACATGTAATGCATAAGCACACTAAATCCAAAATTATATTGAAGCACGGGGCGACATGTTACGGCCTCCAAAGACACAGTTTATGACAGCTTTTGCGACCACAAAAACAATTTACGGATTCTTGAGAAATACGGAATTAAACAAAAGACAGAAAAAGCAGGCTCGGTTCGACTGAATTGTGCGTGGCAGAAAATGAAAATTGCAATATTCACGTCATATAGCAGCTGCTTGAGCGAAACTCTATTTTCAGTTTTTAGTAGTTGTGGTAATGGTACCCAAGCCAGAATCCAAACTCATAAATCCATAAACGAATGACGAATCAGAATGTTCAGACCAACAGACATGGACCCCAGAATAAAGGGTGTAATCAGGCGTCCGCGGATAGTAAGCATTACTTGGTAAGCAAGCTTCGCCCACCATGCCCATAGGCCTGAACTAAGGAAATGTAGGTAGAAGCGTATGTCCGGGGTTTGATAAGAGCACAATAGTCACTAAAAGGACTAGAGAACTGAATAATGAATAATGTTTGCATTTCAGGGGCGATGTTTTACCCTTAAAAGATAGCTGCCCGGCCAACTGCTGCGATATAAAAATCTGGAAAGTGGATCCTTTACAAATATAGAACAGAACAAAAAACAAGACCCAGAAACCAGTATTCATCACGAAAACATGCCTATATAATTTGACCCCCTTAAAACTCACTTTTATATTGTAAAATTGGGGTTTACAGGGGTATAAATTATTTTTCTTATTTCTGCTTAAAACATAGATTGTGGGTACTCGTTAGAACCGCCTCGACAAGGCAGTTCTAACGAATACCCACAATCTATATTTTGAGCAGAAATATGAAAAAAATATCAGAATTTTTATCTGAAAACTTTCAGTTTTTGGTGGTGAAATTTTCAATATATTTGAATAGGCTTGTTTTCGTAATGTCCCATCATTTAACAAGAGGGCTAACTTTTGTGACTTCTTGTTCCGTTTCCTACAGGTTTTTTATCTGAAAATTTTCAGTTTTGGAGGTGATTTTTTTTATATATTTAAATAGACGTGTTTTCGTAATGAAAAGAAAATAGCAGGTATGCTGTGAAAAAAAACTTTCAGGTCACATTATAAAACTAAAATAATGATTAATCGTCTTAAGTTTTGAAACATGTATGTATATTACAATTGCAACTGACTTACTTGTATTGAGGAAAGGCGAAGTTATTCTCCAAGAAACCATTTTCATGTGTGCCATTGCTTAATCCATTCATAACCTCGCCATTTTCATTTAGGTCGTTTACACCGTAACCATTCTCATTAGGACTGTAATGACCGTTAGATTCCCCATTCATAATAATGTCATCTTGGCTTGTGGGAAAACTGCAATGGCTGTAAGAAGCCAAATCAGCACCACAACCACCTTTGCAACCTTAAATATAAAAGAAAGTTTTATTTTAATTTATTGTTTACAACTTTTATTCTGATGCAGACGACAACACAAAAAAAGAAAATGTGCTAACGATTTCCTTGGTTTTTCTTACACTTTATTTTCAAGGAAAAAAAGGAAAAGTTTTAAATGTTCTAATCTATTTTCGTCCGTGCATATTGAATGTTAGCAGTAAATGTAGCAATGTTGTTTAAAGTAAATAAGCAAACTCAGGTACCGATGGAATCAGATCCACATCAAGTTCTCAACATCAGGGAAATACAATTAAAGCAGAGTTGGTTTAAACATACTTTATTCAGAACTATCAATAAAAAATCAAATACTGTAAACAATGAAATACAGGATAAGAACGAAAGCACACAAGCCTCAGGATAATCAAAGTAAATAAGAGAACTCAGGAACTGATACAATCAGATCCACATCAAATCCTCAACACCAAAGGGAAAGACAGACAAATACAATAAAGCAGATGAACAGATGGCAAGCAGAGTTGGCAGCTCTTTCTTAAAAAGGTGGGAACTGCTATCGAAATCTCATTGAATATATAATCAACTTACAAAATTGTTAAAAGAAAACTATTAGTAAGTGAAACACAAAAACAAAAAAGTACCAACAACAAAAAGTACCACAATGAATTACCGCCTTGTAACGGTCAATAATGAATTACTTATGGGTTGGGGCTGGGGGTTGGAGGGGGTTGGAAGGCTTAAGCTAGCTTTACGGGATCCCAACCCTCACCCTCAGCTTTCAAAATGGTAAAAACGTATCTTTGTTTGGTCTTCTTACTCATCCATAAATCATTACGGGCAACAGATGAATCACAGATAAAACCTATAATGAAGCAAAGATAAGGACTCAACAGAAACAACGTGTTGAGACATTTGGTGATCCCGGGGTTGGAGCAAAAGAACACAACCAGTTGAAACCCGGTTAGCCGAGAAATAGACATTTTCTCTTACCTTTTTTTTTTTTTTATAAAATTCCGGCCCAGACCATCCAATGAATGGTTTTTAAGTCGGGACCATCATAGTTGTTATGTTGAGATTTAACGACACGTCAAATCTTGTGGGTCGTCTCCCAGAGAAAGGGAGAAAAGAGATAGAAGAGATAGTAGAAGAGATAAAAGACAGGAACAGAGAAGAAAGAGAAACAGGAATGAAAGTGAAGAAATATGGTCTGAACTATGACCCACCGGCGTGCAATTAAAGAGGTAAGCAAAGTGGTCAACCGTGACTGGATTAACCGCTAATCAAACAGACTGTTTTATGATATCAATGTTATACTCCTTTGGTTTATAACATATGACAGTTTTACTTAAGTGAGCAGAAAATTCAGGTGTTCCTTCAATTTTCTAAACTTATAAGTCACAATAAAATTCAGGTTCAAGAAGAGTTCAAGCAGAGTTAACAACCCTTTTCCATAAAGGTGACAACTATGTTCCCCAAACTTAACTGAATACATTGTGTATATCAGAATTGTTAAAAGAAAAACATTTGTCAGTGAAACACTACAAAACATTTAACAAAAAGTACCACAATGAAGGTACCGCCTTGGAATGATCATAAATAAATTACTAGGGGTGCATTTGGTGGGGGCTGAAGCTAGTTTTACCGAATCCTAACCGTCGCTGTTCGTTCGCAGATTCATTAACGGACTTAGCTTTGGATATTAATAATAATAAAAAAATGAACTGCAGTTGAACCCTCAATTGCTCGAACACCGATGGCTTGTTTACCATGGCTGATTCGAACTCGTTTTTGAGTCTACAAAATTCGTCCGATAGCTCCAGAAAAGAAATATTTATGGAATTTTTTGTTATTTTATCATAAAATTGTTTGTTGTATATACTCATTAGATTCGATTTCTCTAAATATCGCCATTTGCTTCCTGACCTGGCACCATGATTCACCCTCTGTGGCTCGAACTAACCATATCTCGAACTAATTTCCATGGTCCCAAAGATTTTCGAGACATTGAGGTTCGACTGAATTCCATATGTAGTGCAGAGAGAAGAGATATGAGCTGGACAACAGCATTTCCAAAAAGATTGCATGCGCGCCGAGAGAGCAACACCTGAGAGTCAAGATACAAAACTCACCATTGTTACAAATCCAAAACATGGGGTGTTTGGATTGTCTGAACGTTTTCCACCTCCATCCCTCTTCGGTCCACAATTCCCGCTTGTTATACCCGCCATCATGAATAAACTGAAGAAAGTCCTGATTCGTTACCAGGTACTTTGACGCTTCAAACGTTGGGACGCTAAATAAATACAAATGAGTCACAACGTGAGAATAATGTATATTCTGACATGTGCTCTAAACGAAGACTTAAATCTGCCTGCACATCCTGCACATTCCCGCACTGATCAGAATCTTCAATGAAGATTCTGATCAGTGCAGGAATGCGCAGGCTGATCTGAATCTGCACTGGCGCACATGTCAGGAGGTATGTTTTCTGACGTTGCGGCTCAAATAATATTTAGAAGACTGGATACACCTCCAAAGGAGATCACTCCGACCAGAAGAAAATTGCCTCCATTCTCGACTGGGGCTACTCTAAAACTATACAGATAAAAAATTTGTTCTCTGTGATCAAATATTTCCTTCGCGTTGCCCTCCATCCTAGGGAGGCAAATTCCACTAAAACCCTACGCGGACCCGTACCTGGAACTATGTCAAGATTGAAGGTGAGGTAAGGCGCCTTTAAGGCTCGGTTTTGCTGTTCGCCATTCTAAAACGGTATTTCATCGTCGTTGTTCGTTCTGTTTTCGACAAACAGCTGTTTTATTTTGTCAGTTCGTGTCGTTCAAAAATAAACTCAGGAAATGCAACAATCATGAAGTACAGCGCCCCCCTGAAGCACGAAAGAAACAAACAATGACAAAACAAACGCAAACATGAGTTGTCAATAAGCAGTGCTTATTAGATACCCCGCTCAGGAACCACAACGTAACGGACTGACATATGGACGAGCAACGTGAAAACAGGAGTGGGGCGGGTATAAATATGAAACGTTCAAGGTACAGACAAAGAAGAACTACAATAGGTGAACCACCCTGGAATGGTCAGTAGGGAAACTACTAGAGGGCTTAAACCAGTTTCACTCGCACGAAACATTGCCCATAGCAACAGGTAAGGCGCTTTTTTCATCCGAAAAAAGTTGATATCTTTTTTATTTCTCCATGAAAACATATGTTGTGGATACTCATTAGAAGCGCCTCGGCCAGGCGCTTCTAATGAGTACCCATAACATATGTTTTTGAAGAGAAATAAGAAAAATATTATGTGGATACCCCCTCTTATCTGTAGCTATGACTGACCTTATCTCCTGGCGCATCTCTAAACATTATAACAATGCAAACAGAAAGAAAATGGAAAGCAAAGTAGGCAGCCGTTGAAGAAGTTGACCATAATGCTAACACAAGAACAAGAAAGCAGAAGGCAAAGTGGGAAGCCGTATAGCGGGTGGCCCCCAATGCTAGAACTGCAATAAAAATGGTCAGCATCAGAATATTCCGCCTTGGAACGGACAGCAATATAAACCACTGGTCGGCCTGAAGCAGCTGTACTCTCGCGAAATCTCACCATTAATTCGGATGCAGCTCCAAATAACAAATATTGGTTTCCGTGATTGTGGCATTTCCTGGATCTTTCTATACAGTAATCTCTCGTTAACTCGACTTCGCTTATCTCGAATAATGGCTTATCTCGAAGTGAAAGTCTGGCCCCTGTTTTCAAAATGGAAATCTAACAACAGGTAACAAACTATAGTTTTCCACAATATTTTTAAAATATTTCTACATTCAAAAGTCAAATTACATATTCATTTGTGAAATCTGGTTGTTCCATTTACCCTTTTCCCAATTCTGCAAATCTGATATGTCGAAGTATGGATATTTCGAAGTATTTCAGAGAGTCCCTTGGACTTCGAGATAACGATAGTCGAGTGTACTTATTCTATTGCCAATGCGTCTCAATTAGGGGAAATTGATACACTTTCAGCAAAATTGTTATGTCTCCCTCCTGATTAAAGGTTTGAGAGAGCTAATCTTAGTGCTTTTCGTACGTTTGTTCGATTTGCGCTTGTTTAGTTTTGTCTGTTTCTTCTTCCTCTTGGTGTCTGGGAAGGAGTGGCTTGTGGTTGTGGCACTCCCTGAACTTTTCTCTTACCCTTTTTTTGCTAGATATGAGCCAGCGCACGACAAAACCTGCACTAAGACCTGTGTGACAGCAAAGGCTCAGGTCAGCCTGTTCATCCACCTAGTATGGCAAGGATTCTTATCCCTCTTTGGATAGCTCGGAGCTGCTAAAGACACATGCGATCAGCGAAGACTCTGATCAGCTTGCACAGGCTGATCTGAGTCTTCGCCCGTCGCAGAAGTCTAATTGTAGGTTTTGTCGTGCGCAGGCTCATATAAAACAAGAGGCCCACGGGCCACGATTCGCTCACCTGAGTGACATAGCCACTGCAGACATGCAAATGTTATGCAACATTTTTCCAATCCTCTCATCGCAACTAATGAAATTATCATCATTTGAACAGTTCTTAGTTTTGAAGAAGAATATGGGCCTGACAGTCAATGGAGCATGATCATTTGAATAAACTATCAATCACATTTCAACAGAAGGATCAATGTGAAATTTGGTGGAAATTGGCTAAGTGGTTTCTGAAGAATCGTGATTTTATACATGTAAACAGCACAGTGGCAGGGAAATATTATAAATATAAACCAGATGATGACCATCTTAGATTTCCAATCAGAACAATTTTAACTACTGTTGATCTACAAGTCACTTCGATACTTTCAATATAAATGTATATGGCCTACACAAATAGGGAAGCAAATTTGACCTTGGAGGCAAAAAGGTCAAATGTCAACACAGAACCATCATTTGAGCAATTTTGGCAAAACTCCTGTCCCCCGTAATTTGTGCAAAGATTAGAACCCAGGGCTTATTTGGTTATGGAGAAGAAGATTTTTAAAGGTTTTTACCATATATGGCCATGGCAGCCATTTTAATCAATGGACCATACCCATTTTAGCAATCTTTCATTCTCCTTTCCCATGGAGGCCCCGCATGAAATTTGAGCAACACTGGCCCGAAGGCTTCAGAGGAAAAGCCATTTGAAATTATCAACATTTTTTCCATACAAATGTATTGGGTCCATACAAATGCATACAGAACAAACTTGACCTCGCCGTAAAAAGGTTAAATGTCAATGTATGACAATTATTTTAGCAACTTTGGTAGACCTCCCGTTCCAGATGATATATGCAAAGATTCAGCCCCAAAGCATCCTCGGTTCTAGAGAAGAAGATTTATAAGGGTTTTTACCATATATGGGCAAGGCGCCCATCTTGGTCAACGAACCGTGACTATTTTAGCAATCTTTTGTTCCCCCTACCTAAGGAGGCTCCATATGAAATTTGAGCAAAATTGGCCCAGAGGCTCCAGAGGAGAAGTTGTTTGAAATTCTGAACATTTTTCCCATACAAATGCATAAGGAAGCAAAATTGACCTTAACATAAAAAGGTCAAATGTCAATGTACGACCATTATTTTAGCAATTTTGGTAGCCCTCCTGTCCCCGAAGATATATGCAAAGATTCAGCCATAAGGCATGTTCGGTTTTGGAAAAGGAAATTTTTAAAGGTTTTTCCCATACAAATGCACAGGGAAGCAAACTTGACCTTGCCGTAAAAAGGTCAAACGTCAACGTACAACAATTCTTTTAGCAATGTTGGTAGACCTCCCGTCCCCGATGATTCCTGCAAAGGATCAGCCCCAAGGCATTCTCGGTTCTGAAGGAGAAGATTTTTAAAGGTTTTTACCATATATGGGCGTGGCGGCCATCTTGGACAACAGACCGCGACCATTTTAGCAATTTTTCGTTCCCACACCCTAAGGAGGCTCCATATGAAATTTGAGCAAAATTGGCCCAGAGGCTCCAGAGGAGAAGTTGTTTGAAATTCTGAACATTTTTCCTATACAAATGCATAAGGAAGCAAAATTGACCTTACCGTAAAAAGGTCAAATGTCAATGTACGACCATTATTTTAGCAATTTTGGTAGCCCTCCTGTTCCCAAAGATATGCAAAGATTCAGCCATAAGGCATGCTCGGTTTTGGAGAAGAAGATTTTTAAAAGTTTTTACCATACAAATGCATAGGGAAGCAAACTTGACCTTGCCGTAAAAAGGTCAAACGTCAACGTACGACAATTCTTTTCGCAATGTTGGTAGACCTCCCGTCCCCGATGATTCCTGCAAAGGTTCAGCCCCAAGGCATTCTCGGTTCTGGAGGAGAAGATTTTTAAAGGTTTTTACCATATATGGGCGTGGCGGCCATCTTGGTCAACAGACCGCGACGATTTTAGCAATTTTTCGTTCCCCCACCCTAAGGAGGCTCCATATGAAATTTGAGCAAAATTGGCTCAGCGGTTTAAGATGAGAAGTTGTTTGAAAATGTTAACGGACGGACGCACGGACGGACGGACGACGGACGAAAAGTGATCACAATAGCTCATCCAGAGCAGAGATCAGGTGAGCTAAAAATTGTGATTTCAGTTGCCTTAATTTTTCAAGTACTATAAAGTAGTTATTAACCTACTATCGCCCAACCTCCAGTATTTTATATTACATACGACAGTTGGTTGGGCGATAGTAGGTAAATAACTCTAAAAAAATAATTCCAACAAGAAGGTGTCAGTCAATAAGCATGGGTTACTGATACCCCGCTGACAGCAAAACGTCACGGACGGACAACGTGAAAACAGTATATACCCCGCTACACAACACAGTTTGCAGGGAGGACGAGTGAGATACTCACAAGCGCTTAACTTCTCCATATTCATTGTCCCAGCCATAGGATGGAAAATCCTTTGGTTTACCAAATGTAACATCCCTCCCTTCAACATGAATCATTGCATTCTCTATTCTCCCATTGCCAGCTGGAAATACAAAATGTCGTTATATGGTTTGCCAGCTGTTTTACTTGTGACCATGCCAAGGCGGCATTTCTGTTATAGTTCCTTTTTGTTTAGTTTGAACTGTTTTATTCCCAAACTTCGAAGAGGTTTGGTGGGGGAGGGGGTGGGGTGGCGGAATTTTAGTTTGGGCCTGTCCGTCCGTCTGTATGTCCGTTACATTTCATACTGTGAAGAATGGTTAGAACTAGAATCCTGAAAATGATATATAGCATCAGCATGAAAAATAAGCGGACCTGTAGATTTTTCATTTATTCCGTCGGTTATTATGCAGAGTTATTCCCCTTTTTCTACTTAGGTATTTGATGACAGACGGTGGGTAACTTGTGTGCACAGCTCCACATATTGTTTATACCCATCAATTTGAAACTTTGCAGGCTTTTTTTTTGTCATGATCTGTAGATATGCATGTGATTTTGGCATCATCGACAATTTAATTTTTGTCACTTTTTTGACTTTTGAACTTAGCAAATTTTGGGGCTTTAATACTATTAACGTGCAGTGGGCACCTTGTGTGCGCAACTCCTCCTACAGTTTTAAAATCGATCAGTTTGAAACTTTGCAGGCCTTTTGTCATGGTCTGCAGATGTGCATGTGGTTTTGGTAGTATCGTCAATTTAATTTTTGCAATTGTTTATTCGACTTTTGAACTTAGCCATTTCTGTTGGTCTATCAGTTAGGCTTAGCATATCGTCAGATATGGTTAGAGATAGGATCCTGAAATTTTGTACATAACATCAGCATGAAATATATGCGGACCCGCATTTTTTTCGTTTTTACATTGAAGTTTCATCTTGTGGAGGTATTTCCCTTTTGCGACTTAGGCATTTGATGACAGACGATGTGTACCTTGTGTGCGTAACATACAGTTTTAGTCCTGTCTGTTTGAAACTTTGCAGGCTCTTTTGTCGTGGTCTGTAGATGTGTATGTGGTTTCGGTAGTATCGTCAATTTAATTTTTGTAATTGTTTGTTCGGCTTTTGAACTTAGCCATTTCTGTCGGTCTATCCGTTAAGCTTTGTATATGGTCAGTTTGTTTGTGTTGAGGTTTTACGGCCCAGTCAACCCAGTGGGTTCATGTCGAGCGCGGTCAGTTTACCTAACCACACATTTACTGGGCAGGCTTAGTCCTCTAAGCGGTTAACCAGTATTGTGCACATTCTTTCGCCAGAAACTGACAACTGCCCTTCTTGAATCAGCGGAAGGGAGAGAATGACCGTAGAAAATATTTCATGATCGATCTCCACGAAAGAATGTTGCCGACCTCTGCGGGGGTTGAACCCGCGACCTCCTGGTCTCCAGTCGGACGGCGCATCCAAATGAGCCACCGAGGCCGGCTTGTATATGGTCAGGAATGGTTAGAGATAGGATCCTGAAATTTTATACATAGTATCAGAATGAAATATCAGCGGACCCGCATTTTGATTTCGTTTTTACGTTGTGGTTCTCCTTGCGGAGTTATTTCCCTTTTGCGACTTAGGCATTTGATGACAGACAGTGGGTATCTTGTGTGCGCAACTTCTCATACAGTTTTACACCGATCAATTTGAAACTTTGCATGCTCTTTTGTCGTGGTATGTAAATGTGCATGTGGTTTTGGCTTAATCGTCAATTTAATTTTTGTTACTTTTTTCGAGTTTTGAACTCAGCCATTCCTTGGTGCTTAAATGCTATTAAAATGCATTACTGTTGATACCTTGTGAGCGCAACTCCTCCTACAGTTTTATACTGATCAATTTGAAACTTTGCAGGCCTTTTTGTCATGGTCTGATGATGTGCATGTGGTTTTGGCATTATTGTAAATTTCATTTTGTCACTTTTTTTTTGACTTTTGAACTTAGCCAGTTTTATGCCAACTTGAAAAGTTTAGGGGGTTGTGGTGGGGGCGGGGAGGGGGGGCATATTGGTATGGGCCTGTTCGCCCGCCCGTCTGTCCGTCTCTCGGCAGTTTCGGTCAATACATGTTTAAGGAAAAGCATATAGTTGGGGGCATAGTGTTTTACAAACATATTTTCTAGTTTTTATTGTTGTTGATGTGTTGTTGTTCTGTGAGTTTGTTTCATGTCACTTTAACCTTACTCGGTGCACTTGGAGGGCTGTGTTCCGTAATTGTGGCCTTCCTAACAAACAACGTGAGAACAGTATACCCCCGCCCCACACACAAACACAGTTTGCGTGTGTGTTTGGTGGGGGGGGGGGGGGGCGAGGGGTGTAACATTGCATGTATAAATTAAAACAAGAGGCCCACGGGCCACGGTTCGCTCACCTGAGTGACATAGCCACTGCAGACATGCAGATGTTATGCAACATTTTTTCCAATCCTATCATCGCAACTAATGAAAATATCATCATTTGAATAACCTATCAATCACATTTCAACAGAAGGATCAATATGAAATTTGGTGGAAACTGGCTAAGTGGTTTCTGAAGAATCATGGTTTTATACATGTAAACAGCACAGTGGCAGGGAAATATTATAAATGTAAACCAGATGATGGCCAGCTTAGATTTCCAATCAGAACAATTTTAACTACTGTTGATCTACAAGTCACTTCGATACTTTCAATATAAATGTATATGGCCCATACAAATGGCGAAGCAAATTTGACCTTGGAGGTAAAAAGGTCAAATGTCAACACAGAACCATCATTTTAGCAATTTGGGTAGATCTCCTGTCCCCATAATTTGTGCAAAGATTAGGACCCCGGGTTTATTTGGTTATGGAGAAGAAGATTTTTAAAGGTTTTTACCATATATGGGCATGGCAGCCATTTTGATCAATGGACCATACCCATTTTAGCAATCTTTCATTCTCCTGCCCACGGAGGCTGTGCATGAAATTTGAGCAACACTGGCCCGGAGGCTTCAGAGGAAATGCCATTTGAAATTATCAACATTTTTTCCATACAAATGTATGGGGCCCATACAAATGCATACAGAAGCAAACTTGACCTCGCCGTAAAAAGGTTAAATGTCAATGTATGACAATTATTTTAGCAACTTTGGTAGACCGCCCGTTCCAGATGATATATGCAAAGATTCAGCCACAAGCCATCCTCGGTTTTAGAGAATAAGATTTTTAAATGTTTCTTCCCATACAAATGCATAAGGAAGCAAACTTGACCTTGCTGTTAAAAGGTCAAATGTCAATGTATGACCATTATTTTAGCAACTTTGGTAGACCCCCTGTCCCCGATGATTTATGCAAACATTCAGCCCCAAAGCATCCTCGGTTCTAGAGAAGGATTTAAAGGTTTTTACCATATATGGGCATGGCGGCCACCTTGGTCAACGAACCGTGACCATTTTAGCAATCTTTTGTTCCCCCTACCTAAGGAGGCTCCATATGAAATTAGAGCAAAATTGGCCCAGAGGCACCAGAGGAGAAGTTGTTTGAAATTCTGAACATTTTTCCCATACAAATGCATAAGGAAGCAAAATTGACCTTACCGTAAAAAGGTCAAATGTCAATGTACGACCATTATTTTAGCAGTTTTGATAGCCCTCCTGTTCCCGAAGATATGTGCAAAGATTCAGCCATCAGGCATGCTCGGTTTTTGAGAAGAAGATTTTTAAAGGTTTTTCCCATACAAATACATAGAGAAGCAATCTTGACCTTGTCGTAAAAAGGTCAAACGTCAGCGTACGATAATTCTTTTAGCAATTTTGGTAGACCTCCCGTCCCCGAGGATTCCTGCAAAGGTTCAGCCCCAAGGCATTCTCGGTTCTGGAGAAGACGATTTTTAAAGGTTTTACCATATATGGGCGTGGCGGCCATCTTGGTCAACCGACCGTGACCATTTTAGCAATTTTTCGTTCTCCCACCCAAATGAGGCTCCATAAGAAATTTGAGCAAAATTGGCTCAGCGGCTTCAGAGGAGAAGTCCTTTGAAAATGTTAACGGACGGACGACGGACGAAAAGTGATCACAATAGCTTATCCTGAGCAGAGCTCAGGTGAGCTAATAATCGTTATTTTACCTAGCCTATATCATAACATGAAATTTGAAATTCAGTACAAGATTAGATCAGAGTGAAATAAGCCGACGGATTGAAAAGCTCATTATTTGAAAGTCACTTGCAATGATAAGTGATAAAATTTACGAACATCAGAACACGTGACTAAAAATAACGTGACTGAGGTCGCATGTGACACTAGAAGTAGACAAACAGTGTTTGGTTTATATAATACAAATACTACAGTATTATAACGTTATATAACATATCTTAACACAACTCTGGTTGACCCGTCATAAAATGTGGTCCTTATGAAATATTAGGAACACTATGATAACTGCTCATTGCCGGACGTTTTCTTTTGATAAACCCAAATGAGGATTTATCGAAGGCTCGAGATAAAGAGGAAATGTTAAATCGACATTTCTTATGTTACTGATCAAAATATAGAATTTCATTAGAATTGTTCGGCAAAAGCGATTCTAGTGAGTACCCATTACCAAGTGGGCACATGACGTTTATACAACCATAGCACTAGTTAAGGCACTCACGTTTCAATCCAAAAGTATTGGTATTTTCTTATTTCTCCACGAAAACCTATGTTGTGGGTTCTCATTAGAAGCGCCTCGCTGACGAGGCGCTTCTAATGAGAACCCACAACATAGGTTTTCGTGTCAGCGAGGCGCTTCTAATGAGAACCCACAACATAGGTTTTCGTGGAGAAATAAGAAAAATATTTAATTGATACCCTCCCTTATCTAGACCTATGTACAACGTCGCATTAATGTCGAAGCAATGCGTCGTTGTATAAACGGCATGTGCCCGCTGGGGTTTTGGTGTAGAAATAACCATAAGACCATTCTTTCAAGAATCACTTACCAGCCTTGACGGGTCCGTATACCCATCCTTCTGGTTTGGCAACCATATCAACAGGCAGCTGTCGAATGAGGACAGAGGATGTTTCTAAATGTATTCTCTCATGCTCCATACCCATTAGAAGACCCCACTGCAAGAATGTTGAAGCTTTGATAATAACAGTCAAACAGTCTCTCTGTCTCTCTTTCTCTCTCAAATAAGGCGCACAAAATGCCATCATGTTTTAAAACTGGTTTAAGCCCGCCAACAATTTTCCTACTGACTGTTCCTAGGTGTTTCCTCTGTTGCAGTTCTTCTTTGCTTGTTTGTCTGTGGTTTCATGTGTTGCATTTGTTGTGTCCTTATATGTTCTTCATCTCTCCTTCTTTTGGTGTCTCAGGAAGGTTGTGCTTGGTGATTGTGGCATTTCCTAGATATTTTCACTTAAACTCTTTCACTGCCACAGGCAATAATAATAGGCTTTAGCGAACAGCATAGATCCAGATGCGATGACTCAATGAGTCGTTTCATCTGGATCTACGCTGTTTGACATTCAGTCTTTCAACTTTACATATAAACGTCTTTCCAAACGATAGTTTGTTAAAATGAAAAAAAAGCAGACGACAAATGTCGTCTGAAATTTGGCACCGAAAGAGTTATACATTTTTAAACTAAATGTGTGTACATAGAAACACACGTGCACGATTCAAGACATGCAACATAGCTTCAGAAATAGGAGGTATTATGTGATATTTCTTATTTCTCCATGAAAATATATGGTGTGGATACTCATCAGAAGCACATCGCCGAGGCGCTACTAATGAGTACCCACATGTGTTCTTGGAAAAATATGAAAAATATCAATACTTTTTTGTTAAAAATACGCCCTATCTAGAGCTATGATGCGATACTCATTGTATGATGGGTGTTCTGTTTGCCACGTTTACATCATAAAAATATGCCTATATAATTCTGACCCCATTACACCCCACTTTTATATAGTAAAACGGGTTTACAGGGGTATACATTATTTGTCTTACTTCTGCTCAAAAACACAGATTGTGCGTATCGTTAGAACCGCCTTGTTAGACACACGTGATAAAGATATGTAGCATATGTGAAGACAGGTAAGAAATGACTTTTACGGTCAATAACCGTGTCAGGTTATCAATACAGTTTGACCATCATGTCTAAGGAAGGCATGAGTATCAGTAACTTCACACTTTATAAGTTCATCACAAAGGTGAGTCACACAGTTGTAAGAAATACGATATGCATACGAAAGTATAAGACGCCCTACAAATGCGTATGGATATGAGATACCTATACGAATATATGTAGGTCTTAACCCTTGTCATGCTGAATAAATTAAGATGCCACGCCCACTTCTAATTTTCAGCCAATCAGATTACATGATCCAGGTTTTTGATACAAATTCACATACTTAATGGCAAACAGTGCAGATCCTGAAGAAGCCAACTGGATTGGATCTGCACTGTTTGCAAAGGCACGGTATATCTGGGTTCAGTAGGACAAGGGTTAAGGGGAATGGATGTACTTCGGGGATGCAAAATAGTGTAGAAGACGTCCAGGAAGAGCTATAATCACAGATCATATATATAGCCTACCAATGGCGCTAAGAGGAACAGCAAACAAATTATGGCAGACAGTATACAAGCCACAAACTAAAGACTCTTGAAGAGCAAAGCAACAACTCCCTTTTCCCAATCAGGCGATAACAATGCTAGACAGGATCCATTAAACACATCAATAAGAAAACGAACAGGAAAAAGCAAGAAAAGCGCCATGCAGCAAGTAGCCACAATGTTACATAAGAACCAAACAACATCAGAACTGTCAAATTTGTTTAGCTTCTCTTCTGAAAAAGATACACTCTCAACGGAAATTATTTGCTGGGCTTGGAAGCAATATTTGTCCTTTTAAAGTGGGCTCCTTTTCAGCTTTTCAGAACGTTTGGTTTGTAGGAAACCGTACAATCGCAAAAGTTAAAATGGTGGGACATTACGAAAACACGCCTATTCAAATATATTGAAAATTTCACCACCAAAAACTGAAAGTTTTCAGATGAAGATTCTGATATTTTTCATATTTCTGCTCAAAACATAGATTCGGGGTACTTGTTAGAACCGCCTCGCCGAGGCGGGTCTAACGAGTACCCACAATCTATATTTTTTAGCAGAAATATGAAAACTAATGTGTACCCCTGTAAACCCCAGTTTTACTAAAGTAGGGTTAAAGGGGGTCAAAATTATATAGGTATGTTTTCGTGATGAATTTACACGATGTCGCCAACCCCCTTAAACAGATACACCAATGTCTTGCCTATGCGTCACAAGAAGCGTAAATGTACTTTTCCATGGAAAGCTTAAACCTAGATTTGTATGCAAATTCGTCCAGTCAATGTGCAGTCTGATCAGACTATGCCATTAATTGGATGCGCACATTATTCAATGATTCTTTAAGGGGACTGCAAAGACCTCGATTAGCATGCGCGGATACAAAAGCCGATGTTGGATTTCGCTGTCTTATTACTACTATTCATTAGGCCATGTCCAAGATGTCGGCACATACATCTAATATGTTCTACTCTGATGTCAGTTTATATAACATATACTGGAGACCAGGAGGTCGCGGGTTCAACCCCCGCCGAGGTCGGCAACATTCTTTCGTGGAGATTGATCATGAAATATTTTCTACGGTCATTCTCTCCCTTCCGCTGATTCAAGAAGGGCAGTTGTCAGTTTCTGGCGAAAGAATGTGCACAATACTGGTTAACCGCTTAGAGGACTAAGCCTGCCCAGTAAACAAGTGGTTAGGTAAACTGACCGCGCTCGACATGACCCCATTGGGTTGACTGGGCCGTAAAAGCTCAACACAAAAAATATAACATATACAGTAAAACTTCAATGCTCTTCATTACGAAAATACGCCTATACAAATATATAGAAAATTTTTACCTCAAAAACTGAAAATTTTCAGATAAAAAAACTGACATTTTTCATATTTCTGCTCAAAACATATATTATGGGTACTCGTTAGAACTGCTTCGGAGAGGTGGTTCTAAAAAATACCCACAATCTATGTTTTTGAGCAGAAATAAGAAAAATAATGTATATAATGTATATCCCCTATTATAAACCCCAGTTTTACTATATAAAAGTGGGGTTTAAGGGGGTCAAAATTATATAGGCATGTTTTCGCGAAGTGTTTCGAATTCGTTTTTAAGTCCCTAGGAAATTCTTCTGGTAACTCAATTTAGGAATATTTAGGGAATTTTCTTTTTTTGTCATGAACATGTTTGTTGTGTGTACTCATTATAAGCGACTCTAATGAGTACACTCAACGTACCATTATCCCCACCTGCTTCCTAACCTGGCACCATGGCTTACCCACAGTCGTTCAAACTACCAATGTCTAGAACAAACTTCCATGGTCCCAAATAAGTTCGAGCCATTGAAATGCGGTTGTAAATTGCATATGTATGTATATAAAATTATGAAGTACTAACCCACTTGCTCTCCATAGTGATTGGAAGCTGAAGGGGCGTGTCCTTGATTATGTTTGTAACAACGTCACGCACTTTTCTGCGATATTCGACAACCTCGGCAAGTGATGGCCACTTGTAAGCTCCTCCCATTCGATAATTTTCCTAGAAAGAAAACAAGTACATGTAGTACTAAACATAGATGAAATTACTAATGTACTTGAGGCCAGTAAATGACAAACCGGCTTAAATAAAATTACTTCGTAATTAGGTCGTGAGTAATTTCACAACTGACTCAAGTCGGCAAGAGATATAGATGACATTGACTGAAATACAGAACTACAAAAAGACTATTTTCGTTAGCATTTTTTTTATAAATTTATAGCGGGCCGTTATCGGCCCGTCAGCTTCCTGACGGGCCGATAATGGCCCGCTATAGATTTATGTGGAATGCTTACTGGGTTCCTTTTTACTTTCCTGTGCCCTTATCTTCTGCTGAAAAGGGGCAATGACAATGAGTACCCTCATGTTTTAGTGGAGAAGTAAGAAAAATATTTCCTGATACTCTCTCGGGAGTTATGCGAATGAATAGGCCCTTTATTCTATATCCCAGCAAGCATTCTACATAAATCTATAAGGGGCCGTTATCGGCCCGTCAGGGTAGCTGACGGGCTGACAACGGCCCGCTGTAGATTAATAAACAATGCTATCTAGTAGCAATTATGCAATTATGCAGAGAATATGGGAGCTCTGTATTCGACAACAGTGTGCCGAGTTTCAGAAAAAGATGGACCAATATGGACGAGACTGTGTGAACAGTTTGAACAGAAAAAGATTTATGAATCTTAGTTAAATGTATATATGAGCCCGGCCAGAGCATTTCTTACAATACGCCAAGCAAAGATTCAGATAAACCTGCACAGCCACACATTCTAAGCAGAACCTCTGCCATCTAAATAAAGCTTGGAGATTTGGCTACCAATGGAGCGCAAAGTCAGAAGATGAAATGACTTATTACAAACAAAATTTGGTCACAAACAGTCGAACTTCAATGGCTCAAACATCTTTGGGACCATAGAAAATTGTTCGAGACATGGGTAGTTCGAGCCACTGAGGGTTAATCATGGAGCCAGGTCAGGAGGCAAATAATTTAGTAAAATATTTTCGATTTTCTACACAACAATTGTATGTTGAGTGTACTCATTAGAATCGCCTCGATGAGGTGCGCTTCTAATGAGTACACACAACATACAATTTCATGATAAAATAAGAAAATTTCCCTAAATACTTGTTTTCTTGAGCTAGCGGAAGAATTTCGTAGGCACTCAAAAATGAGTTCGAATTAGCCATGGTAAACGAGCCATCGGTGTTCGAGCTATTGAGGTTCGACTGTATATTTAAAATCATACATGTTTATGACAAATAGTAAAGATGTTTCAGAAAAGCCATAATCTCAGAACATCACCTACCAGTGGCACCATGATACCACGAAAACATACCTATATAATTCTGACCCCCTTAAACCCCACTTTTATATAGTACAACTTGGGGTTACAGGGGTATACATTATTTTTCTTATTTCTGACCAAAAAAAACATAGATTATGGGTACTCGTTAGAATCGCCTCGGTGAAGTGGTTCTATCGAGTACCCACAATCTAAATTTTGAGCAGAAATATGCAAAATATCAAAATTTTTATCTGAAAACTTTCAGTTTTTGGTGATGAAATTTTCAATATATTTAAATAAGCGTGTTTTCGTAATGGAGAATAAAATCACTAATATATAGTACACATGTAAAACAACAACAAAAAAAAAAAAATCACGAAAAGCAAAGCAACCTTTTCTTTCTTCTCCAACGCGATGTTTACAATACCAGACAAGACCCACAAAATACAACGGCACATTAAACAGGACCAAACACAAATATAAAGCTCGCAGCGATTAGCCGCAAAGAACCTTAAAAAATGGACAAACAAACAAACAAACAAGATACTCCATCTTAAAACGATCAGTAGTAAAAGGTACTCGGATTTTTAAATCGATTTTATTGGTACCAAGTCTTAAACCCTAGGTTCAAAAGATGTAAAAGTACAAAACATTGTTCGACTCACATGGAATCTCTCTAATTCATTCTGTGAAACATCCTAGAAAATGGACGTACGTATAACGAAGGGTAAAACTATATGTCCACCTCCACGGGGGTATAAAAAACACATAAACAGTACACAAATTTATTTGCAAACTGCAATCTGACAGAAGAAAATCACGCAAGCCACTGACGTTTTTCTAACATTTTTTTCATATTTGGTGGCTTGGAATCATCGGTCCTTTTCGGTGGAAGAGGTCCCTTTCGGTGTTTAGTAGGACCGCGGCTCGGGTTACACTTTTTACACAACGCTGTAGATTTGTCGCTTTTTACTGGAGTATTTAAAGTGGCCCGCCGATATTGTAAATCGTATTTCTTCAAAGTTTTAAGTTTTCTTTGGTTTTATTTATTTATTCAAGATTTATAAGCATCAGAGTGTATTGGGCTATATATTTGAATGCAGAATTTAACGTTATCCGCGCTAGCAGGGGACTATTTGTTCGGTTGTTATTAGGCTGGTATTAACAGAAAAATGAACTTGTATCGCTGTATTTTACAATGATTTATCCTTCTGCAAACTTCCAATGAAATATATGCATCCCTGCAAACGTTATAGAGCGGAAACCAATATCATTAACACAACAACAGAAACTAAGTCGAAAAAGAACCATAACTCGGGTAAAAGTTTGCGGATGATTACAAATATCAAACTTGGCCTGTACTTTATAATGATATATCATTCTGCAAACTTCCAAAATAATCAATGCGTCCCTGCAAAAGTTATACAGCGGAAACCTACATCAACACAAGAACAAAAATTAAGTCTAGAAAGGGCCATAACTCGGCCAAAATTTTGCGGATGATTACCATATCAAACTTGACCTGTATTTTAAATGATATATCCTGCAAACTTTCGATGAAATCAATGCAAGTCTATAAAGGGCCATAACTCAGCCAAAATTTTGCGGGTGATTATCATTACCGACCTGTATTTTACAGTGATATAAACTTCTGCAGACTTGGAATGAAATCAATGCATCCCTTCAAAAGTTACTGAGCGGAAACAGAAAATGTGATGACGACGCGGACGGACAACATGATTCCTGTGTATCTGCTTTGCTACGCAGGCGACACAAAAATATGACGAATTTGCCGTCTGCTAAATTTTATCCAAGGAGTGCTTAGTTAATATGGTAACATTACAATGGATTTCACAACTGGTGACCACTGACAGTAATGTCATGAGAAACTTTCCATTGGTAAACCGATACAAACAAGAAATATTTGAAATAAGTTCAAAAACAAACAGACCTAACATATGACCTACGATTGACACTTTATAACTTAGGGAATTTAAAACAGGTTCCAACTATGTAAAAATGTTTACTAAAATAAACAGTAACAATAGATCACTATTATTTTTATAGTTAGCGGAGCGACATTTATAGATTTTCTACGAACATTAATTTACAGCATGGTTGTGTATCACACCTCTTTCCATAACCGTATTAACCTTATATATTCGGACAGAAGGCCTTAACAAACAGGGCAGACCCAGATCAGATACTGCAGAATGCGACGTCTGATCTGGGTCTACACATTTTGCCACTCATCCAGCAATAATTATACGCACCAACAGGCAGTAAAATGCACTTCTTCAGATTTTAAGGATATGAATGGTAACGAGTAAAGGTGTCCGAAGACTTAGGGTAAATATAGCGAAACACGAAAGAGAAAATACGGAAATATACGATAGAAAGCGGAAAACAGAATGCACTGTTTGCTCAGGCATGTCTGCAGGAATGTTAACCCTTCTCTTGCTGAACATGACATGCCCTGTCTAAGCAAACAGTGTAGATCCAGATCAATTGGCTTCTGATCTGAATCTGCACTGTTTGTCATTAAATATATGACTTTCTATCAAAAACCTGGATCAAGTGATCTGATTGGCTATAAATTAGAAGTGGACGTGGCATCTTAATTTATTCAGCAAGACAAGGGTTAAGGTAAATGAGCTCTAGTGACAAAATGCACCTTCTAACGCATGCTCAGAGCGGAGAATTAAGTTCCAGATCAGCATACACATGCGATGGGGCCGGGGTGGGAGTGCTCTATGGATTGTTAACCCTTCTCCCGCTGAACCCAGATATAACCTACCTTTGCAATCAGTATAGATCCAGATCAGCTGGCTTCTGAAGAAGTTGGCTTCTGGATCTGCACCATTTGCCATTAAGTATGTGAATTTATAGCAATAATCTGGATCAAATAATCTGACTGGCTGAAAACTAGAAGTTGGCGTGGCATCTCAATTTATTCAGCAGGACAAGGGTTAATCAATCAGGGTTTCTATATGTGGACAGCAAAAACTAATCAGTGCGGCTGCCTATGCACCTGGCATAAGGTACATTTTCTCTCGTTGCGATCCTTATACGGTACAGTGCGAGGTACAGTGCGTGCATTTCTGGTAACTCAATTACCTTGTGAATCATCATATTACGAGCTGGTGCATTTTCCGTGCTTCACAGCACTTTTTATTATTATTCTATGTCCCCAAAGTTCGTTTTACGTTCCTTTTTCACTTAAAAAAGTTGTTCATTTATCCTTAACAAGTGACTATGACAAAAATGCAGACAACTAAAAATGAGTGAGACTGAATCAATTAAAATATTATGTAAACTGTGTCATGGTAACTGATGGAGAACATTTAGAATGCTGAATTTGAAACCAACCGCCGACATTTAAACTATTTTTACCTTGACCCTAAAAAGAGCTTGCTTTACTTTTCATTTGACTTCGAATAATTTCCTTTGACTGTAATTTCAAGTGCGCAATCCCCATCCCCTCCTAACAAAGAATTTCTAAGACTAAGAGGTATTTTGTCGCCAGCTGTTTTCTTTTCACTTCTCGCTATATTTTGCGATAACTGCGCTTGGCATGCTAGTAAAAAGTATCCCCAGACTTGAAATATAATATATTGTTTCCTCAGAAAACAGGTTTTGAAATTTTATGCAAATCCCGCCCCCACCCCCACCAACACAACCCCCACCTCCAAGGGGACACTTTGCATAAAATATCAGCGCTTATTTTCTAGGAAAAATAAGACATATACGAGGATCATCAATGCATTGACTGCTGAATTCGTCCACAGTGTGCTAAGTGGTAAAACCATAAGTATAGGCTGTTGATTCCGGCATTTTACAGCCAGAAACTCAAAATTAATGAAAATGAAAACTCAAGGTCTTTTTCTAGGATCAGAGTAAGAAAGAATTTGAATGTCTGCTTCAGTTTAAAATTCGGCAATCTAGATGGCTCAGTAGTTTTTCTACTGACCGTTCCAAGGTGGTTGCTCTATTGCAGTTCTTCTTTGTTTGTGCATCGGTGGCTTCATATGTGGCGCTTTGTTTTACAGTCAACCTTCTTTATACCGACACTCGATACAACGACAAAATTCGTTATAATGGCAATTTGAATGTCACAAAACCTTCGCTCAAGAGGTGACGGTTAATGAGAAATTATGCAAAAACATTGCATAAAATCTTCAAGCAACATATGTTTTGGATATTTGTTAGAATCACCTCAGAGAGGCGATTCTAACAAATATCCAAAACATATGTTCTATGAGGAAATAAGAATAAAACAAAGCCTTTCTTACATATCATTCTGTCCATAAAGGTTTCTTTACAACAGCAAATTCATTATAATGGCAACATTTTTGGAAACAAATGCTGTCGTTGTAACGAGGGTTCACTGTATCATATTTGTTCCTTGTCTCTTTAGGTGGCTCGGGAATGCTGTGCTTCGTAATTGTTGCATTTCCTAGGTAGCCACGCTTATATTTTTGGTGTATTTTAAAATATGTTTATATGTATAAAATATATGATATGTACACCATGATGAGATTTAACAGACTAATCGATTTTTTATTTAGACGGTTTTAATCTCTTTGATGACTGAAAACTGCTGGAGGACTAGCATCATGATATACCATAATCAGATGCAGTGCTCTGTAGCGTCTGCTCTGTGTCTAACTGTTTTCTCAGGACTGTCTGTTCCAGTACTTTAGATTAATAATGTTATGATTAAGTAATCCTCTGTCATGTAGGAATACAAATACAGTCGACTCTCGTTATCTTGAATTCCAAGGGACTCTCTGAAATACTTCGAGGTATCCGTACTTCGACATATCAGTTTGCAGAATTCAGGAAAAATAAATCGAACAACCATATTTTACAAATGTTTAGGTAATTTGAATCCTGAAGTTGGAAATATATTGAAAATATTGTGGAAAAGAGGAGAAATTGCTCCTTAGGAGCAATTTTCTCCTCTTTTCCACAATATTTTGTTACCTGTTGTTAGATTTTCATGTTTAAACAGGGACAAGATTTTCACTTCGAGATAAGCGGTTATTCGAGATAAGCGAGGTCGAGATAACGAGAGTCGACTGTATTAAATTTTATTATTCTGACGATAATGTTTGACTTCGTGGTTAAATTTGCTTCGCAAACAAATTATATTCCAATGAAAGGCAGAAGTAAGAAAACTGAAACCTACCGTATCATCCCAGGACATCTCATCTACCCCGGTTTCAAACATCTTTTCAAACTCAAAGTTAATTCGCTCCTGAAATAAATGTTAAAGAATTTTTTTTTTTATCTCTGCTGTAAATGTGTATGCAAGCTGTTCTGATAAAATCATATAAGAAAATATTTTATGAAAATAATGATAAAGCATCAAATGTGACTCGTTAGTCGCAAAATTCTAAGATAACACACACACACACACACACACACACACACACACACACACACACACACACACACACACACACACACACACACATACACACCGTACTACAAATGTAAAGGTACTTTGATCTATACTGTGCTCTTTGCTTTCCTGCATGTCAGGTCCCTTCTGTAAAGGCTCTACCCTAAATGGAACGGCTTTGCTCTCATGAAGAACAAATTATTTCTTGTTAGAGCTGAACCAATGGCAGCAAATATTTCCCTTTCAGAGTAGACCCCTTTTTAGAAGGGAAACAAATTAATTTGCCTCACCTAAAAGTGTATCAATTCCACTCCCTCTCCCACCACCAAACTGGAGCTTGTGTTTCCAAATGTATACCATTGCACTGAATACTACTGTTTAGAGTTGTTTTTTTTTTTATCTCTAAAGCTTTCTGTGGTTTCAATGCTTTTGAGGTGAAGTTATATATGCGTAATACAATGAACACTCGTTACAACGACAGCATTTGTTCACAAAGATATTGGTATTAAACTGAATTTGCTGTTGTACAGAATTCTTAATCAGTAGAATGATATGCAACAAATGCCATGTTTTATTCTCGTTTCTTCACAGAACGTATACGAAAGAATGTTGCTTGAAATATTGAATAATAATGTTCCTGCATAATTTCTGATTAACTGTCACCTCTTGAGAAAGGATTTCCGCGCTAGTCAAATTGTCATTATAACGAATTTTATTGTTGTATCGAGTGTCAGTATAATGACTATCAAACGGCATTCATAGTCATATGACATGTCCATGACATAATACAAGCTACTCAATGACTGACCAGTGCAGGCCTGCAATGCAACTCTGAATCTCAGTTGGTGAGTTTTTTCAATATTTAATCTCTTATAGTTCGAAAACAAACCACAGTCAAACGTCAATGGCTCGAACATGTTTGGGACCAAGGAAATTTGCTTTAGACACGAGTAGTTTGAGCCACTGATGGTTAAACATAGCGCTATGTCAGGAGACAAATGGAGCTAATTTAGGGACGCCTTTTCAATATTCTAAAAAATGTTGGCATGTTGAGTGTACTCATTAGAATTGTGTCAATGAGGCCATTATAATGAGTACACACAACATACTTTCAGATGATAAAGTAAGAAAATTTCCTTAAAATATCAAATATCACCAAATATTTATTTTCTTGAGCTATCGGAAAAAAGTTCCTATATAGTGACTCAAAACGAATTCGAATGAACCATGGTAAAGGAGCTAACAATGTTTGAAAAACCGAAGTTCGACAGTACATGTATTTCGTCGGAAGTCGGATATCGCTTGTTTTACAGGATGCAGTCTTTTGAAAAGAAAAGCATTTTGGGATGTTTGTGGATTAACTGCCTATTTACTGTCATTCAAATTGTATCAATGTGAAAAAGGAGGATAGAGTAAATAATAACGTTGATGACAATGTGTAGTACTCTGACAGAAGATAACCTACCTTGACGAGGCCGGCGAGCATGAGTTTGTTGATATAGACGACAGCAGTATGACAGTAATAGAAGATCAACGGCAACCTTAAACGATCCGGACATTTGTAGAACGCTGTCTCATCTAGAAATAATAATAATAACAATAATAATAATAAATAAATAAATCTGCCAACAATACTACTGCGGCGCATGTTGTCCGGGATCCGTGTTGTTCACTGCGTAAAGTCTAAATGAATTACCACTAAAAACATTTATCCGAGAGTGATATAGTATCAGGTATACTTCTATATTAAAATAAAAAACAAACAAAAAAAAACTCTGGTTTAAAGGTTTCGGCATTGACTCCTTCCTCTGTATATATATAATAATAAATTAACTGGTAGATGCCACATTTCTCTTTCACCGTAGAGCCATAAATGTTTCTTAGCGCTAGAAATGATTTCGAGCTCGTTTTTTTTTTTTTTTTTTTTTCTATTGGTTGTTATTTGCTCTGAATTCAAGTTTGTGGTCGTGCCCTCATCTTTGTTTCGTCATAATGTTAAGAGTTAACCCTGTCCTGCTGAACCCGGATATGCCCTTTCTTTGGAAACATTGTAGATTCAGTTCAGGTAATCTGAAAACCTTCGAATCTTCTTACATTTGATAAATGCGATCAAAACACAGAAACACTCAAAAGACTTGGCAAAGAAGTCCTCTGTCAATATTACATAAGCGAAACGCAAAGTCCTAACAGATTATAAACACAACCATCACGAAAACACGCCTATGAAAAGTTTGACCCCCTTAAACCCCACTTTTATATGGTAAAACTGGGGTTTACAGGGGTATACATTATTTTTCTTATTTCTGCTCAAAAACATAGATTGTGGGTACTCGTTAGAACCGCCTCACAGAGGCGGTTCTAACGAGTACCCACAATCTATGTTTTGAGCAGAAATATGGAAAATATTTGATTTTTTTGTCTGAAAATCTTCAATTTTTCGGTGATTAACTGTTCAGTATATTTGAATAGGCATGTTTTCGTAATGGATGGTGTCTGTTCGCTAGTATATTCCTGTGCCATGCGCATTCGATATATATGTTTACTGCAGAAAAAAAAATACAAAACTGATTCCCAACATGAGAGAATGGTCTTTTATGCCACAATGCGAACAGTAAATGTACCATTACGAAAACAAGCCTATTCACATATACTAAAAAATTTACCACCAAAAATGAAAAAAACCTCTGATATTTTTCATACTTCTGCTCATAACATAGATAGTGGGTACTCATTAGAATCGTTTCGGCGAGGCAGTTCTAACGAGTACCCACAATCTATGTTTTTGAGCAGAAAAAAGAAAAACAATGTATACCCCTGTAAACCCCAGTTTTGCAATATAAAAGTTGGGTTTTAGGGGTCAAAATTATATAGGCATGTTTTGCTGATGCAAAAAGCTTGTACAGCCCAGAAAACCTGCACGTTAAAGCAGTTTCATCAGGTCCTTCTCTGTTCGTCCATATAGTCTATACAGTAGCCACTGATTCTGTAAACGGGCGACGATGGTCCTGATCGGACTATTCAAATGTATATACTGATCTTAACTTTCCTTGCCAACATGTGGCATATCAGCTATTTTTGCGAGTTAAGCATCTTTGTAATACGAACCTTTGAGTGCTGTAAAAAGGCTCTCATTGAGGTCATAGCTGTTCTCAAAGTAGGCTTGGAGCTCCCTATAAAATACAAGTAAAACATTGATAGTTGTCTTAACCCTTGTCCTGCTGAACCCGGAAATACCCTGCCTTTGAAAACAGTGTAGATCCAGATCAGTTGGCTTCTGAAGAAGCCAACTGATCTGGATCTGCACTGTTTGCCATTAAGTATGTGAATTTATAGCAAAAATCCAGATCAAGTAATCTGATTCGCTGAAAATTAGAAGTGGGCGTGGCACCATAATTTATTCAGCAGGACAAGGGTTATAAATAACTAATAACAGATTACCTGTTAAAAATGGAAGATGGAAAAAATATTAAATAGTCACAGAGATTTTGTACACTGTATCACTAAAATATAATTGGGGATGAATTTCACTTTTTATTTGAATGGGAGTGCATTTATCCAGGTTTTGTCTGAGACTGTTTGTCTTTCATTTTTTAACCGTGAAAACCCATATATATCATCTTTTTTTGGCGGTTATGCAGTTTGCTAAGTGTTTCCCGGTTCTGTCAAGGCGGTGATAAATGAAACAAAAATCAAAATATTGCACTATTATTCAGGGATATTTCTGAGACCCCCACCCCATGTAAGCTATTCAAATCCACTGTTTATTTTGATCTTAAGGGAGTATTAAAGATTCTTGGGCCTATTAAAAATTCCAGAGGGCCCATCAAAATTTAAAAAGGCCCATCGAAATTCTAAATTTTGCATTTGAATGGGACATGAACCCTTGGCCCATTTCAAGGGTCCGTAGTAACTTTGGGTAGGAATATATCCCTGATCATGTCATTAAGTTCTATGAGGGTGCCAACAAACTTACTGTTTGGAGCACTTGGTGAGATCCGGTGGTGGTCTCGACTTGAACGTGAGTTCTCCCGTGAGTACTTCCAGTAACATGGTAGTAGATATGGCGTAGCGTGATTTAATTTCTTACTGCAAAAAAGAAGAAAACCGTAATAACAAGAATTACTTCAGCAAGTATCAATAGCGCCCATTATGAAAACACAACGAAGAATCAAACAAGTCTGCACGTCACATGCAAATAGTCTGATCAGGATCCTCGTTAGATGTACTCTACTAGAGTACACTCTACTATGATCCCAACAACATGACCCAATAAACACACGTCTTAATAACGTCGGTTAGACGTCGCTGCGACGTCATGACGTCGCAGCGACGTCGAAACGGCGTTATCAAGACGTTGTGTGTATGCTGCTGGGGATGTCCTCGATGATGTCCGACCGTTTGCAAGGTCCTTCACTATTAGTCTGTACCATGCAACGTTGAGACAATGTTGCATGAACGTCATGTGGCTACTGGATATATTCTGCAGTATCCAATTATTAGGTAAGCGGACAACGAAGACGCTGGTCAGACAGCGAATAATGCACAGTCTGATCAGGGTCTTCATTTCCCGCCTATGCAAAAGGATCTTTTTACAATGCCAAATAAACTACTGTGCTTTCGATATCTTTCAGAAAGCCATTTTTGTTTGGCGCTTTACAAACAAGTAAATTTGCAAACTTTGGTCATGATTTAGTGCCAAACCATTTGTCGTACTTACCTAAGCACAAAAAGTTTTATTCTAGTCACTGTATTTTTATTTAATCAATTATTTATACATTTTCCCCATAGTGAAAATGAATGCAGAAATCTGTAGGGTTTTCAACAAGTTCCGCTTGGTTAATTTTTCTGAAATTTTCACAATATTGTTGTCATACCACAATAAGTTAAATTCAGCAAATAAAAGTAAAAACAAAAAACAAAAAAAAAAAAAAAAAAAAATTCTAAGAAAGAAATTTAATTTTATGGTAAATATTTGAGAGAACAAAACACAGAAACAGAAAAGACAAATGTTTCTGATAAGATATGGTCAGACAGACCAAAACGTTTTCATTTAAAAGAAAACGCCAAACAAAAGCGTCTTATCCAGTGCTGTCGAAAAGACAATAATGTAATAATCCTAAATATCGATATCCCTCAACTCCTGATCATATTGTTCCTAAAATTTGAACAAGTCCATTTTACATGTACTGCCAAATGATGCGTCTAAAACAACCGGGACGTGTGCCAAACAGTGTAGATCTTGACCCGACGCTGCGTTCTTTGGTGTCTGATCTGAGTCTACACTGTTTGCTCAGGTCTGTCTGTTCAAGTACTTGCGATAATGCGGCCAGGGCCGTGGTACACAGCAATAGTTAAGGCGATAGTTTTGATGATAATTTAGGACTATTCCCATTTCTGAAAAATTCCCAAATCTTATTAAAGATCCCTTAATTCCAAATCAGGAAATCTTTGGAAACCTTTCAAACTCTGAGGGAAAACCCTGACCTTTATAAATTGTTTGAAATCTAGTGATGTAAAAGAAGTTTACACTGATAAACTAGCTGATTCATAGAAACAAACACATAAATAGCATAAATAGCAATAAAGTTCATCATACCAGTGACATGTCATGACAACCATTCCATACATATAAGATAAAGATAAAAGCGTTATCTGTCAACAGTGAATCTAATCATATTCTACTATCACTATTCTGTTTGCATACTTCTTTCTCTTCGTGTGCTCAATCCCATACAAGTGTATAAAATATTTCATCATACTAGGTATTACGAAAACACGCCTATTCAAATATATTGAAAATTTCACCGCCAAAAAATGAAAATTTTCAGATAAACAAATCTGACATTTTACATATTTCTGCTCAAAACATAGATTGCATCACGAAAACACGCCTATTCAAATATATAGAAAATTTCATCTCCAAAAACTGAAAATGTCAGATAAAAAAACTCTGATATTTATCATATGTCTGCTCAAAACATAGATTGTGGGTACTCGTTAGAACCGCCTCGGTGAGGCGGTTCTAACGAGTACCCACAATATATGTTTTTGAGCAGAAATAAGAAAACTAATGTTTACCCCTCTAAACCCCAGTTTTACTATATAAAAGTGGGGTTTAAGGGGGTCAAAATTACATAGGCGTGTTTTCGTGATGGTGGTTACTCGTTATAACGCTTAATTTTTCGCAATAACTTATTTTTTTTGAACTTTTGAATTTAGCGAAAAATGTTAGCGACAAAGTTGTAGTGGACAACCTCTGCAAACGTCTCCAAAATCCAGCTTCAAATTAATTCTAGATTTTTTGTTGGCGCTAATTAGACGAAGATCTTAATTGTTCAAGATCTTGTCGTTTTTCTAAGTCCGCATCTGTCAATTATGTCATTATAATGTAAAGCAAGCCGGTGAAAAACGTGATCCACACGGGTATCAATAGAGTCAACGTACCGTATTATTAGAGGTTTGTTTAAAACTTATAACCGGGATTTTAAATATTTTCCGTTCGATGATTCTGGGATAAAGCTTTTCATTTTTTAGGCGGGGTGGGGGTGGGGGTGGGAGTTGGGGTGTGTTGCGAAATATATCCAGCGACAAAGATGTAGAGGTATACGCCGATTTCTCCAAAATGTCCTAGCCCGCAGTCTTGCAGTGTTTGTTCTACTAGGATAAAAGATTTTCAATTTACTACTTCGAAAAGGGTGGCAAGCATTTTCTTATTTTTATTATTTCTGCTCAAAAACATAGTTCATGGGTGCTCGTTGGAACCGCCTCGGCGGGCCGGTTCTAACGAGTATCCACAATCTATGTTTTGAGCAGAAATATGAAAAATATCAGAATTTTTATATGAAAACTCTCAGTTTTTGGTGGTTTTCAATATATTTGAATAGGCGTGTTTTCGTAATGCCTAGTTTTGTGTAGGTTATTGCATAGTATTAAATTTCGAGCCGTCGGGCGAGAAATTTAAAACATGCAATAACCGATTTGTCGCAATAACCCTCTAGGACCATATCTCACAGCTGCCATAATAAGACTGACCACTGTACCCACCGATCAGGTATATATTTACCCAAGGATATCACGTTTCATTTAATGGCTTATTGCGACAAGAGCTGAAATCAGGAATCGATTCACGCCCCTCGTCGTATAGTAGGAATAACTAGTGTTGAGAATCGGCCAGAATTTCATAGTCATAATCGGGTTTGTAAAACCGACTGATCATCGATTAATATTCGATTTGTAGAAGTTGTATTCACTCTTAATTAAGCCCTCTTCCAGATACTTATTTATTGCTCCAGATCGATTAGACGGGTATCCAGATAATATTTTTTTTCTTATTTCTCCATGAAAACGTGTTGTGGGTACTCATTAGAAGCGCCTCCGAGAGGCGCTTCTTATGAGTATACCCACAACATATGACTTCATGGAGACATAAGAAAAATATCAGTACTTTTGGGTTGACTTATTTAAGGCTTTTTTTATCTGCTTATGTGCAGGATGGATGCGTAAGCAGACAAAATTCGAATTAAAACTATAGCTGTGCGCATTGGGACAGTTCAGAAATACTTTCAATCCGACAGACAACAGATAACGCATGCTTACTATATGATGACCCAGAAAATGACGTTTAAAAATACCTATGGGATTTCTCAAGGAGATTATGACTCTTGGATTTCTTAACAGGAATCGTTACACATTTGGAGCGATTATGTTCTTTTCCATCAATACCTCACTCGTGCAAACCCTAACAAATAGTTTGCATTTGCTTAGTGGCCATGTACAATAAGGTTGCCTGTATGGAGGATGTAACCTGACAAAATTAAACCCCTCAGATGATCTTCAATGAACTCTCCCATGGTGCGAGTCGGAACGGTCCATTCGATTTTTAAGGGGCGTTTCTTAGAAACTTTCCTTAGTAATTATTTCTGTTACGATGGTCATGCAAAAAGTTTTGTAACTGGGTTCGGATTACTTCAGTGCTACGTTTTATCAAACATATTTTTATTACAAACCTTCAAAGTATTCCCCCTTAACTGAAACACATTTTTGTAATCTTTTTACCCAGTCGCGAAAAGCAGATAAATAGTCTTCTTTTGGTATGTGTTGGAGACACTGATAAATAGCGCTGCCAAGAGAACTTCCAGACGTATACTTATTTCCAGAAAGCATTTTCTTAAGCCTTGGAAATAAAAAGAAGTCACAGGCTAAGGTCAGACGAATAAGGTGGATGACTTAAAACTTTCACCTTTTCAGAAGCAAAAAAAGACTTAACAACCTCACTTTTATGAGAGAAGGCGTTATCATGTAATAGGTGGACTCCTGACCACCCTTTGCTTGGTCGTTTCTTATTGTAAAACTCTTTCACTTTCTTCAGTACAGAATTCTTGTAGAATCGGCCAGTGACTATATGACCAGATGGACAAGGCACTTGAACGACTGGCCCACTTGAATTAAAGAAAATTGCGTACATCTTTTTCGAACTAATGGTTCTCTTGGCAATATATGGGCGTTTTTGATCTTTTCGCTTCCATTGCTTATTTTCAGCCCTTCTTTGTGGCTCAAACATGTGCACCCAGGTTTCAACACCTGTTAGCAAGTTAGAAATAACCCGACTATTACAGCCTTTGTATGTTTTCAAAAGTTCATTTAAGGCGTTTGTCTTTTGCTCCTCAGTGAGCAAATAGGGTTCCCACCTAGCGCAAACCTTTCTCAGGTCCAAACGCTTTTTCAGAATTGTTTGCACACTGCCTTCTGGTTTGTTTGTTTGTGTTGAGGTTTTACGGCCCAGTCAACCTAATGGGGTCATGTCGAGCGCGGTCAGTTTACCTAACCACACGTTTACTGGGCAGGCTTAGTCCTCTAAGCGGTGGTATGTCAGTACAACTAGCTATATCTTTGACAGACAATCGTGCATTCTGTTCGACCACATTTACAGCAGCGATGTTAGCCTTGGTAACAGAGGTTTTAGGCCTTCCAGGACGGGTATCATCTTCAACAGAAAATTTCCCAGCTTTAAAAGCTTTAACCCACCAAAAACTGTGTGCATTGAAATGGTCTGAGGTCCATATATACCACACAATTCATTATATATCTGCGTTGAATCTATATTAAGCCTAATGCGGCATTTAATATAGTTACGAATTTCAGTCTTCTGGTTCATGATCCAATGTAACAAGTAAATTGATCAGTGTATATGACTGCATCTATTTCAATTTGAAATAACTCGGTCAGTTGGAAAGCAATTTGCACGAAATAAACGGGTATCTGCTTTTCGCGACTGGGTAAAAAGGTTACAAAATGTGTTTCAGTAAAGGGGGGAATACTTTGACGGTTTGTAATAAAAATATGTTTGATAAAACGTAGCACTGAAGTAATCCGAACCCAGTGACAAAACTTTTTGCAGGACCCTCGTATTCCCAGACGGAGTGAATTTTTTTCCTTCAGACTATGTCAGTTAGTACTCAGACGTACACACGCTTCTAAGTCCCAATGGACAACCACGTTTATACCACGTCGATGCGACGTTGTATAAACGTTATTTGTCCACTGGGAATGACTATCCATAGTATAAGTTTTCCTGGAGAAGTAAGAAAAATATCAGTACTTTTCGGTTTAAAAACAAACAAACAAAAAATAAATAAATAAATAAATAAAAAAATAAAATAAATATATAGTCTTATCTGGAGCTATGTACCCAGTAAGCATTCTTTATAAATTTATAGCGGGCCGTTATCGGACCGTCAGGGTAGCTGATAGGCCAATAACGACCCTCTATAGATTTACAAAGAATGAGGTCTTTCAGTAACCAACCTTTACCACTATCTGGTACTAAAAGGAAAGAATTAAGAATTTTATCTCAGACTGAGTAAATTCTTTCCAATAGACTTGGGGGTGGTCGGGTGGTACGAAGGTGTCGTGTATCTCACGTCACCGGGGCGTCCAACTGATATTGGCTTGCAGTTGGGCAAGGCCTGCTATCCTTGCAGCAGGTAAGGGTAGAGGGGGAATGTTTTTATTTCTTCTGTTTCTTCACATTCACTCCTGCTCCTATTTCTTCCCTGTCCCTCTCTTTCATCTCCTCTACTACCTCTTCTATCTCTTTTTTCCCTTTCTCTGGGAGACGACACAAAATTACCGACAAGGGTTGACGTGTCGTTAAACCCCAACACAATCAACCAGTCGATTCCCAACAGACTAGTTCCCTGCAGTGAGACGAGAGGCAAATACTTCAATATCAGAGTATTTTCCCTTGAATGTACATCTGTCACCCGTAAGAGTGGGGATCCCAACGAGAAAACAAAACAGTGTACAGATGAGTAATAAAAAATATTACATAAAACATACAATGTTTATAGTATACATTTTAACAGGTGTTTTTTTAAAGTCTATACTTGTCTCAGTTATGTAACCAGAAGGTCAAACGAAAGTTAATCTGGATCGCGGTTCAGGCATCAAGAACAACGTATACACCTGTTCTACCTTGAACAAATATAAACCTGCAATGTAATAGTACCGGCCTTGGACAAATAAAACTGCAATGTTAGTTTGATACGTAGATACGAAGTTTATAATACAATCAGCTGATCGAGCCGTATTAAAATCGATTTCAAGAGGTCCTTCAGTATCTAACCTTTACCACTATCGGGGCTAAATCAGCAGACGACAAATTTTAGCGATATATTTCTTATTTTCCTCAGAAACAGGATTTGACATTTCCTGCAAATTGTGGATTGGAGACAATTTGCATGAAATGTCAAAGCCTGTTTTCAGGGAAAAATTATTCGCCTGCTGAAAGTTACGAGTGCTAAGCATTAAGGAAGAGCTATATTGCAATCAATTCGACGTGCATATCAAGCGTTCATCCAAGTCAGTTCGTGTTAAAATTTTACAGTTTTTTTTTCTCCTTCAAATTTCTACCCCTTCAAATGAAATAAAAAATATTATTTCCTACAAAAAATTAAAAAAAAAAAAAAAAAAAAAACAATAACAAAAAAAAATATTGTGTGAAGACCTGAACTATCCTCTTATACAGTAGGTAGTGTCTCTCTCTAACTCTGTTTAAAAACATGCAAATATTAAAAAAACTCACCAGCCTGCAAAGGTCTGTAGAACGCCTGTGAATGACAACCTGTCGTTCTTTCACTGTTTAAATACAAAGCTCTAGCTGTAGACACACCTCCACTTTCATTGGTAACCTGTGTGGGGGTGTGTTTTAATGACCAATCAAAATTTACAATACTTCCACGCAAGTAGTGTTTGTAAACAAATATGAATGAACTATTAAGTCCAGAGCCTTTATCAGTTTTCAAGAAAGAACATCAACCATGGCACCACTGTAGCTAAATATGATGATGATGATGATGATGATGATGATTTGAAACGTAATGTGCAGGCACAAGGGTCGACGGTCGGGGAGGGGGAGGGGGGGGGGGGGGTGTGCTGGTGATAGTTGCCGGGGTGGGGTAGGCGGTAGGGAAGTGTCACACATGCTAAGAGTGTCTCGAATCACAAGTCTGCAAAGCCCATGGTAGGTTGTATTTGGGCTAACCAAGTTCTGGGTCCGGACTTCTTACGTTTGCGAGCAACTGGAGTATTTTACAGGTAGAGGGAGGACCGATCAATAATGTATTGATATTATATTCTTCTTTTTTCAACACTTTGATAAGTACACGTGTATACAAAAGGGTACTTTTCCATACATATTCTTCTTTATGTTCTTTAGAAATGTCTACCAGTCTGAGATATTCCTGTAGATACTAATCGCATTAACCCTTTACCTCTATTTGGGCAAATTCAGCAGACGACAAACTGATGAGCTTTTTTTTTTTTTTTTTTTTTTTTATATATATAATTTTCCCGGAAAATAGGCTTTGACATTTCATGCAAATTGTCTGCATGAATTTGCATGAAACGTCAAAGCCTTTTTTTCTGGAAAAAAATATCAAGAATATATTAAATTGTTGTCTGCTGAAAAGTTTTCCCAGCATGCTAAATGTTAAAGTTTCCGTAAATGTTCTCGCCTATTGGGTTAAAAGTCGGTTATTTTCGGCACTGAGAAATTCAGAACATCGAAGTTGACCGAAATACTGACTCGATCTTAGAGACCAGTCAAACAAAATTACTTAACATCCTTTAAAACGCGCCATACGAAATATTTAAATATTACAGTCGACATTTGAATTATCTACCCCTTCGTTTTTTTTGTTATTGTTTTTTTTTTTTCTCTCGAGAAAAAAGGGTTTGATATATAATGCGATTTCTCCGTTTCACATATTATGTTCAGTCATATTTTTGACCCAGAAAAGTAAAAAAAAAATAAAAAAAAATATCGTCTGCTGATTTCGTGATAAACCTACACGAAATAATGGGATAATGCTATCTCACTTCACAAAAATCAAATGATCTGAATGGTTAGGTTGTCATTTGTGCTGAGCTCATATCTTGTCATGGTTTCGCTGTTCGTCTTGGTGTACATACTGATTACTGTAAAAAAAAAAAAAAAATACCGGCGAAAAGCGACAGCTCTGACCAGACTGCGCGTATGCCGCTTTTGTGTGAAAGGTTATTTGCTCCCAGCGGGGTTGGAAGCGGTAGGGGTGTAAATTATTTCCTTTTGGAGTAGCTGCCTTTTCAGCACAACCGACTCCCCTGTAAGCACAATCGCCTAGCTGTAAGCTTATTCATTCCCCTTAAGCACAACCGCACCGCTGTAAGCATATCCATTCCCTTTAAGCACAATCGCCTCTCCTGTAAACACATTCATTCCCTTTAAGCACAATCGCCTCCCTTGTAAGCGTATACATTCCCCTTAAGCACAATTGCCTCTCCTGTAAGCATATTCATTCCCCTTAAGCGCCATCAGCGTAGGCATTCCCTTTAAGCACATTCGCGTCTTCTGAAAGCTTATTCGTTCCCCTTAAGCACAACCGCCTCCCCTGTAAGCATATCCATTCCCTTTAAGAACAATCGCCTGCCCTGTAAGCTTATTCATTCCCCTTAAGCAAAACCGCTTTCCCTGTAAGCATATCCATTCCCCTTAAGAACAATCGCCTGCTCTGTAATCTTATTCATTCCCCTTAAGCAAAACCGCCTCCCCTGTAAGCGTATATATTCCCCTTAAGCACAATCGCCTCCCGTGTATGCGTATACATTTCCCCTCAAGAAAATCGCCTCCCCTGTAAGTCTTCATTCCCCTTAAGCACAACCGCCTCCGATCTATGCATATACATTCTCCCTAAGCACAATCGCCTCTCCCCTGTAAGCGTATTAATTCCCCTTAAGCAAATTGCCTCCCCCGGAAGGGTATCCATTCCTATTAAACACAATTGCCTCCCCTGTAGTCGTACCCATTCTCTTTAAGCATAAGTGCCTCTCCTGCATGTGTAACTATCCCCCTTAAGCAAAACTGCCTCATCCGTAAGCGTATCCATTCCCCATTAGCAAAATCGCCCCCAACCACTGCAAGCGCATCCTCCCGTGTAGGCGTATACGTTCCCCTTAATCACAGTCGCCTCCCCTGTAAGCGTATCCATTCCCCTCAGCACAATCGCCTCCCCTGTAAGCGTATCCATTCCTCTTCCGCACAATCGCCTCCCCTGTAAGAGTATCCATTCCCCTTCAGCACAATCGCCTCCCCTGTAAGCGTATCCATTCCCTTTAAGCACAATCACCTCCCCTGTAAGCGTTTCCATTCCCTTTAAGCACAATCGCCTTCCCTGTAAGCGTATTCATTCCTCTTAAGAAAATCGTTCCCCTGTAAGCGTATCCATTCCCCTTAAGATAAATCGCCACTGTAAGTGTATTCGTCCCCCAATTAAGCAAACTGGCTTCCCCCGTAAACATATCCATTTCACTTAAGCACAATCGCATCCCCTGTAAGCGTATCCATTTCCCTTAAGCATATCTGTAAGCATATCGATTCCCTTTAAAAACAATCGTCTCCCTGTAAGAGTAGTCATTCCCAAAAAGGACAATCACCTCTCCTGTAAGCGTATCAATTCCGTTTTGAGCAAAATTGCCTCCCCTGTAAGCGTATCAATTCCGATTAAGCATAATCGCCCACGCGTAAGCGTAAGCACCCCCATTAAGCAAAACTGGCACCCTCGTAAGCATATCCATTCCCCTTAAGCAAACTTTCTTTCTCCGTAAGTGTATTCATTCCCATTAAGCAAAATCGCTTTCCCTGTAAGCGTATCCATTCCACTTAAGCAAAATTGCCTCCCCTTAAGCGTGTCAATTCATATTCAGCAACATTACCACCCCTGTAAGCGTATCCGTTCCACTCTTGTAAACGTATCCAATTCCATTCAGAAAAATCTCACCCCTTTAAGCAAATCCATTCATATTCAGCAAGATTACCACCCCAGTAAGAGTATCGATTCCCCTTAAGCAAAACTGCCCAGCAAAATTACCACCCGAGTAAGAGTATCCATTCCCCTCAATCAAAATTGCCCCTCGCCCCGTCCCGCCCTGTAGACGTATCGATTCCCATTCAGAAAAATATCCACCTTTGTAAGCGTATCCATTCCCATTAAGCAAATTGCCATCCCTGTAAGCGTTTCCATTCCCATTCAGCAAAGTGCCACCATTGTAAACGTAATCATTCCCGTTAAGCAAAACAGCATTCTCTGAAAGTGTATACATTCCCCTTAAGCACAATTCTCACCCTTGTAAGCGTATCCATTCCCATTCAGCAAAATTGCAACCCTTGTATGCGTATCAATTCGTATTCAGCAAAATTGCCACCTCTGTAAGCGTAAATTATTCCCATTAAGCAGAAATTCCACCCATATAAGCTTATCAATTCTCAGTCAGCAAAATTGCTAACCCTGTAAGCGTAATCATTCCAGTTTAGCAAAAGTTCCACCCCTTACGCAAAATTGTCACCCATGTGAGCGTATCCATTCCCATTCAGCAACTTTGCCACCCCTGTAAGTGCAATCATTCTCATTAAGCAAAATTGCCACCCCTGTAGGCGTATCCATTCTCACTCAGCGAAATTGCAACCCCTGTAAACCTAATGATTCCCGTTAAGCATAATCACTTTCTGTAAGCAAAATTGCCTCCACTGTAAGCGTATCTATTCCTTTTAAGCAAAATCGTCTGTAAGGGTATTCATTCCCGTTAAGCAAAATGCCACCCCTGTGAGCGTATCTTTTCCCTAAAGCAAAATGACTATCCCTGTAAGCGTATCCAATCCCCTTAAGCAGATGTGCCACCCAGTAAATTTATCCATTCCCATTAAGCAAAAGTGCCATCCCCAAAGCATATCCATTCCCCTTTAGCAAGACTATTCCCCTTAAGCAGATGTGCCACCCTGTAAATTTATCCATTCCCATTAAGCAAAAGTGCCATCCACAAAGCATATCCATTCTCCTTTAGCAAGACGGCTTGCCCTGTAAGCGTATACATTCCCCTTAAGCAACAGTGTCATCCCTGTAAGTGTGTCCATTCCCCTAAAGCAAAATATACACTCTGTAAGCGTATCCATTCGACTTAAGCAAAGGTGCCATTCCTGTAAGCGTATCTATTCCATTAAGCAAAATTGTCACCTCTGTAAGCGTAATCATTCCCCTTAAGCAAAATTGTCACCCCTGTAAGCGTTTCCATTTCCCTGAAGCAAATTTGCCACCCCTGTAAGCGTATCTATTCTCCTTAAGCAAATGTGCCTCCTCCGTAAGCGTATCCACTCCCCTTAACGAAAATTGTCACCCCTGTAAGGGTATCCATTCCCAATAAGCAAAATGCCACCCGTTTAAGCGTATCCAGTCCCATTTAGCAAAATTGCCATTCCCATCTAAGCGTAATAATTCCCAATAAACAAAAGTTACACCCCTTTAAGCGTATCTGTTCGATGCAAAGTAAGAATCGATATAATTCATAACTGTTCTTGCACAAAGTAAGAAGAATTCTTACTTTGTCCACCGACTCGGACAATTCTAAAATTGCGCAGGAGATATTTTAAGTAGTTGATTAATAAGGTACGCGTATTCATTTCCCTTAAGCAAACTTTCTTCCCTTGTAAGTGGATCCATTCCTCTTTAGCAAAATCGTCTCCCTTGTAAGCGTATCCATTCCCAGTAAGCTAAAGGAAAAAAAACAACAAAAAACAAAAAAAAAAAAAAAAAAAAAAAAAAAAAACGTGCAACCCCTGTTAGCGCAACTATTCCTCTTAAGCAAAATCGTATTCTGTGTAAGCGTATTCATTCCGCTTTTGCAAAATTGCCGCCCCTATAAGTGTATCCGTTCCCAGTAAGCAAAATTGCCACTTCTGTAAGCGTATTCATTCCGCTTAGCAAAATTGCCACCATGTAAGCGTATCCATTCCCATCCAGCAAAATTGCCACCCCTATAAGCGTAATCATTCCCATTTAGCAAAAGTTCCACTCATGTCACTTATGTAAGCGTATCCCTTCTCATTAAGCAAAATCGCCACCCCTGTAAGCGTATCCTTTCTCATTCAGCAAAATTACTTATGTAAGCGTATCCTTTCTCATTAAGCAAAATCGCCGCCCCTGTAAGCGTATCCTTTCCCATTCAGCAAAATTGTCACCCCCGTAAGCGTATTAATTCCCCTTAAGTAAAGTTACCACTCCTTTAAGCGTATCCATTTCCATTCAGCAAAATTGCCTCCCCTGTAAGCGTAATCATTCTCGTTAAGCGAAATCGCCTTCTCTGTAAACGTGTCCATTCCCCTTAAGCAAAATTGCCACCGCTGTAAGAGTATCCATTTTTATTCAGCAAATTGCTTCCCCCGTAAGCGTTTTCATTCCCGATAAGCAAAATCGCCTTGTCTGTAAGCGTATCCATTCCCATTAAGCAAATTGTCACTCCTGTAAAGCGTATCCATACCCATTCAACAAATTGCCACCCCTGTAAGCGTAATCATTCCCATTAAGCAAAATCGCATTCTCTGAAAGTGTATACATTCCTCTTAAGCGAAATTCCCACCCCAGTAAGCGTATTTATTCCCCTTTAAACTTAATTGCCACCCCTGTAAGTATATCCATTCTCCTTAAGCAAAATCGCTTCCCCTTTAAGCGTGAAGGGGAATGGATACGCTTACAGAGGAGGAAATTTGGCTTTTTTCCTCTTTGTATTTTTGCATTCCCCTGCAAACGGGTACACTTTCGAGGGAGACATCTCCTTAGATGTGTTTTTGTCTCCGTTCTAAAATGGGTAGCCAAAGAATTTGCTCCCCTTGGTAACGAATTCTTTCTTTTTAGTTAGACCAAATTCTCTCCTTTAAGAGTAGACCATTTTTCAGAAAGGGCTTGGTATACAGGAAGACAAACAAGAAATCATAAAAATTATCTCCCTTGTAAAATTTGTTGTTTTTCTACCAAGTGCATTCAATCCCCTTTAGAGAGACTACTCTCACCTGAAAATAATTATCTCCCTTGTGAAAAGGAGCTACTCTTGAAAGTTTATAGAAAGTACGAAATATTTCCTTTACGTGTAGCAGGGGGAGCAAATTCTTTCCTTAAGAGAGGTCCAATGCGAATGGATTCCTTAACCTTGCCATGCTGAATAAATTAAGATGCCACGCCCATTTTTACTTTTCAGCCAATCAGATTACTTGATTCAGATTGTTAATATAATTTCACATAATTAATACCAAACAGTGCAGATCCAGAAGCCAACTGATCTGGATCTACACAGTTTGTTGGCTTCTTCAGTAGCCAACTGATCTGGATCTACACTGTTTGCAAAGACAGGACATATCCGGGTTCAGCAGGACTAGTGTTGATTTTACCAGTGAAGTTCGTTGTTTTCTGCTAGGTTGGTCTCCCTTTTGAAACAGAAAGGCAGCCAAACCTTTCAGTCCCCACACCCCTACCCCCTCCCAGGCATGTAACGGTGAGATAACTTCGCATCAACGTCGATGCAACGTGTGCCTACTGGGCCTATAGAGTGCCCTCTCTCTTTAAATTCGTTGTGTATTATATACATGTATGTATATATATATATATATATATATATATATATATATATATATATATATATATATATATATATATATATATATATATATATATATATATATATATATATATATATATATATATGAATAAAATTTTCAAAAGAAATCGTGGAGCAAATTTATGTTACAGCGAAGTTAATGTAAAGGATGTATATTCTTATACATACAAATTAACATATAAATTAAACAAGTGTATGTAGATCTTACCATTCTTATCTCTAAAATATTTCGAATAGCTTGGGAATTATGAAGTATAAATTAAATGATACCAAAAAGGGCAGATAGATCTGTCAGCATGTGACAGAAAAAAAAAAGTTCTTATTTCAACAATGTGCACCCCCCTATACAGACATAACGTTGACAAGTCTATATAATGTAGACCCCACGTTTTCCAATAATACGTATATCAGCCGCGAGTTGTGAAAACGTACCTTCTGATATATACGTCCTACGAAGACTCAAATCAGCCTGCGCATACGCGCAGTCTGATCAGAGTCTTCATTGTCCGCATGAAGAAACTTTCAATCCTTTGCTATCGAAAATGCGCCCAGTGAAGACTCTGATCAGACTGTGCGAATGTTCAGACTGATCTGAGTCTTCACTGGGCACATTTGTCCGAAGGTTCGTTTTCTGGTTTTCTGTTGTTTTTTTTGTTTTGGTTTGAGGTTTTACGGCCCAGTAAACCCAATGGGGTCATGTCGAGCGCGGTCAGTTTATCTAACCACACGTTTACTGGGCAGGCTTAGTCCTCTAAGCGGTTAACCAGTATTGTGCACATTCTTTCGCCAGAAACTGACAACTGCCCTTCTTGAATCAGCGGAAGGGAGAGAATGACCGTAGAAAATATTTCATGATCAATCTCCACGAAAGAATGTTGCCGACCTCGGCGGGGGTTGAACCCGCGACCTCCTGGTCTCCAGTCGGACGGCGCATCCAACTGAGCCACCGAGGCCGGGGTTTTCTGTTGTTGCGGATTATAAAGTGAAAGAAGGGGTATGCATCAACAGGCGGATTTTCCATTACGAAAACACGCTTATTCAAATATATTGAAAATTTCACCACCAGAAACTGAAAGTGTCAGATAAAAATTCTGATATTTTTCATATTTCTGCTCAAAACATAGATTGTAGGTACTCGATAGAACCGCCTCTCCGAGGCGTTTCTAACGAGTACCCACAATCTATATTTTTGAGCAGAATTAAGAAAAAATAATGTATACCCCTGTAAACCCGAATTTTATTGTATAAAAGTGGGGTTTAAGGGGAGTGACCTCCTTTAACTATATACGCGTGTTTTCGTGATGAGATTTAAATCAGCTTTTCAATGTATGTTTTACTTCTAGCAACCGTTTTTACTGCATATTTTGGTCTTCAATTTCTTTAAAGTTCCACATTCCTCAAAAATAGACATTTTATTATCCAAGAAAAGTTTAATAAATTGACATATGATATTAATACAATCATAAAATGTGGTATCTGACAGCCTGTAAAAATTCCATTAATCTCTGGTTTTGATCTGGATCAAAAATGAACTGATTTTTTTTTATCGTATCTCTGAATTAATGTTGCCAACATTAATTCAGAGATACGACAAAAAAAAAAAAAAAAAAAAAAAAAAAAAATCATTTCATTTTTGATCCAGTTGACTAAATGAAATTTTACGAGCTGTCAGATGCCATATTTTAGGATCGTTTTAATACCACATATCAATTTATTGAACTTTTTTTGGATAATAAAATGTCTATTTTTTTAGGAATATATGGAGCCTTTAATAACCCACCAAATATTCGTCATTTTCCACGTCATATGATGAAAATACCATGACTTTCATAGCTCTAGAAAAGAGGGATATTAAGATATTTATTTTTCTGGGCCCAGTTGTTCAAAGCGTCGTTAGCTTAACGAGCTCGTTAAGGGTCATTTCGTTAACTGTTTTAGCAGATTCAATATACAATATGATATTTTTTGCTGAAAAAATGTGAGTAGCTTTTGCAATGCAAAAGCTACTCACATTTTTTTAGCAAAAAATTTCAGCATATACGCGTATCACTTGATCTAAATTTTAACGAATCGTTAACTAACGACATCGTTAGCTTTGAACAACTGGGCCCAGATTTCTCCACAACATATATTATTTTGGAGAATTCAGAAAAGAAAAAAACAGTCTTTTTTATTTATTTGTTTAAAATGACTTATCTAGAGCTATCCGAAGACGTTTACGTTTTACATAGATGTGTTAACATTATAGAATTGTATATATGACTTGATCTTTAACGTGAACAAAGTACTTTAGTTCTTATAACAATGTATATGTCCCTGCCCCAGTTTAACCTTTACTACTCTCTGGGCAAATTCAACAAGGGACAAATTGATAACATTTTTATTTTTATTTTTCAGAAAACAGCGTTTGACCTTTCATGCAAATTGTTAGGAGACAATTTGCATGAAATGTCAAAGTCTGTTTTCTGGGAAAATTTGTAAATATTTCAGAATGCACACTGAATTTTTACCCGGCATGCTAAGAGTTAAATCCATTTGCTTACTAATGCACGTATTAACTTCAATTCTGGAATACCGTAATGAGACAATCCTAGAAATCAAAGATAACACACGAAGTATATCACTATGTCCTTGATCAATATTTGCCAGACTGTCTGCAAATATGTTGTAAGCAACCATTCGATTATATATGTAAATGGCATTATGTCCCGTCTTAATAAGGGGAAGTAATGCCCAGTCAGGGGAGGTAACTCTTTCCAAATTGTTTCGCCTCTCTTTTAAAAAGGGATCTGCTCTAGATAGAAAGAATTTGCAGCAAATTCTTTCTTTTTAGAATAGACCCATTTTCAGAAGGGGTTTTGTGTGCAGAAAAGCAAACAGGAGGTCACAAAAGTTGTCTCCCTTATAAAAAATGGCGGGAAATCTACCAAGTCCCCTTAAGTATATTACAAAGGGATATTATGTTCGGTCATACGTTTTTTGTGTATGCTGTCACCGCATTTTTACTGATATCAGTAACACAAATGCGTATCATATTTAGAAACGTAACCTGGTTGTTCGGAAGAAATATGTTAGGTAAGCTACTCATACACACATAAAGTTGCTAATAAAATGTTCTCAACTGAGATGACCTTCTCGCGGTAGAGCTTATTTTTAACTCTTAAAGCGGCAAGAAAATCTGCATCTGAAAATGTCGTCTGCTTATGTCGTCTGCTGCATCTTCTTGCAAACTTTTCAAACTTACATTTTGCTTATAGGCAAACAGTGTGGACCCAGATCAGACTGCTCTTAAAAAGCAGTCTGATCTGGGTCCACACTGTTTGCAACAATGACTTTTAAAGTAACCGGCAGAAGACAAAGCAAACGACAATTGTTGTGATTGGCGCTTTAAGGGTTAACGTATTTTAACATCCCTTCTTTTAATATATCTGGCTTCAATCGTTAGTGTTTGTTACAGTGATGTCTGCGGCTACCTTGTTTTGCGAGTAAGGGCATTTGGTATGAGCACTCGATATTAAATGGCTGCCGGTTTATCTCGTGCGCAGGCATTTCCTGTCTGATGTCTGCGACCACCATGAAGGTTGCTGTGAGTTCGGTGAGGTGGGAACGTAGGGAGCGGGGTGTTTGACGTATCGGGCGATTGAACTGTTCAAGGCTGGTGTGTGTGTGTGTGTGTGTGTGTGCGTGTGCGCGTGTGTGTGTGTGTGTGTGTTAAAAGAAACTGAATAAAACAGATATTTACTGTAGTAGTAGTAGTAGTAATAGTAGTAATAGTAGTAGTAGTAATAATAATAGTTTCAGCAGTAGTAGTAGCAACAATAGCTCAGCAGCAGTAGTAGTGACAGTAATAATAAAAGTAGTAGTAGAAGTAGTAGCAGCAGCAGTGGTAGTAGAAGTAAGAGTAGTAATTGCAATAGTAGTAGAGGAAGTAGTAGTAGTAGTAGCAGTAGTAGTAGTAGTAGTAGTAGCAATAGCAGTAGTAGTAGCAGTAGTAGTAGTGATAGTAATAGTAGTAGTTGTAGTAGTATAGTAGCAGCAGTAGTAATAGTAGTAGTAGTAGTAGTAATAGTAGTAGTAGTTGTAGTAGTAGTAATAGTAGTAGTAGTTGTGGTAGTAGTAGTAGTAGTTGTTGTTGTTGTTGTTGTTGTTGTTGTTGTTGTGTAAACTGATAACTAGGAGTATTGATTGATGCATTTATAGCAAAACTTCAAATGTAGCTTATAGAACATATCGGTAGACTATACCCGAGGCTGTATACATAATTAAATTCACATCCCGATTCTGTTTGATTCTGTTCGAACCCACCGGAATGACGAGACGTAATTCAGTAGTCCTCCATAAACTCCAAACTAGCGCAGTCGATGGCACACTGTCGCAAAATCCTCACGCCCCGTGCTAATGTTCTCGCACACTTTTACCACGTGGGGAAGTCATGTAGCAAATTTGATTACAATTCTCCCGATGCTTTAGGAGGAGAAAGCGTGACGGACGCAGGGCCAGACAGACGGACGGAGGCGTGGGGATAATAACTTGATGAGGATCTATTCATTTTTACATCTGTCTTCATGGTTTTAATATGGAGTAAACAACCCACAACATATGTTTTCATGGAGAAAGAAGAAAAATATGAATGCATTTTTTTCTCTTTTTTTTTCTTGGAAAGAAAATGCATTCTATCGGAAGCTAAGTAATGCTCGTTTTTATGTCGCACGACCCATGATATATACAGAACATAAATCGGAACATGATTTATTATAGGGTCATTTATGGGAACAGAGTCAAAAGTGAAATTTTTATAAGAAGTAATTTCTCATTGAAATCAGAACGTTCATGGTTGAGGTGACGAAGTTCGGGTTGATAAGGAAAAACGCACACACAAACAAACAAACAAACAAACAAAAAAAAAAGATGTGACAAACGATTATATTTATTGTGTTCTTTACCACTGTCTGGGCAAATTCTGCAGACGACAAATTGGTGATGTATTTTCCCCGAAAATAGGCTTTGATATTTCATGCAGATTGTCTCCTTTGGAATATTTACGCCAATTTTCTGGGAAAAAATAGACAAAATTTTTTTCAAACTCTCGTCTGCTAAAAGTATTACTCAGCAAGCTAAATGCTAAGCGTTAAGCTGCTGTCGACTGGCACCAGCCCGGGAGAAAAGGTTCTGCCCAGCTAGCATTCTTTGTAAATCTATAGCGGGCCGTTATCGGCCCGTCAGCTACCCTGACGGGCCGATAACGGCCCGCTACAGATTTATAAAGAATGCTTACTGGGTGTTTGGCATATGATGGGAAAAAGACCCGAAAAAGGACTTTATGTGGGCAGCAAAGGCTCAGACAGGCTCTGCATTTGCACATTCTAATCAGGGCCTTCATTGCCCGCTCAGAGAATCAACGACAACTCAGAGAAGACACAAACACCGACGTGCAGACTGATCACGCATATGATATAAGGACACTATTCTTGCGTCTCGCCTGGCATGTGGGCAGCATAATACAGTCCGGAGCTTCAATGGATCGAACATCCTTGCACCACGAAAATTTGTTCGAGATATAGGTAGTTCGAGCCACTGAGGGTTAATCATGGCGCCAGGTCAAGAAGCAAATAACGATAATTTAGGAAAATCTTTTCGATTTTCTACACCATAATTGTATGTTGAGTGTACTCATTAGAATCGCCTCGATGAGGCGATTCTATTTAGTACACAGAACATACAATTTCATGGTATAACTTGATAAGAAAACTTCCCTAAATATTTGTTTCCTTGAGCTATCGGAAGAATTTCGTAGGGACTCAAAAACTAGTTCGAATTAGCCATGGTAAACGAGCAATCGGTGTTCGAGCTATTGAGGTTCGACTGTATTTGCTGTAAACTTGACAAATGATATTTTCTAGCATACTCTACAGTCCTTTCGACATCATTTTAGATGAAATTATTTTGTTCTGATTGACCATATATCTTGTGAAAAAACAAAAAAAAACAAAAAAAAAAAAAAAAAAAAAAAAACAACAACAACAACAAAAACACAAAAACAACAACAACAAACAAACAAACAAACAAAAACACACACACACACAAAAACATTTGTCTTTTCTATTTCTCTGTTTTGTTCTTAAATGTTTACCTTAAAATTTAATATATGGCGAAAAATTAGTCTGACTTATACAATTTCTATGGTAAAGTGATATTTTGGGTTTTTTAAATATATATTTTTTGTTTCTTTGATGATTTTTCTTCCATTATAGATGCGTCATTACAATATTGTGAAAAGTTCAGAAAAATGGAACAAGAGGATCTTGTTGAAGACCTGCCTCAAGTTTACCTACCTTACTGATTTCTGCATAATTTGCAGCCATATTAACTATGGGATAAATGAAAGATTTCATTTTTTTAACCAATGACTAGAATAAAACTGTTTGTATATAGGTAGATACGACAAATGGTTTTACATTCAATCATAAAAAAAAATGTTTGCAAATGTACTTCTTCTGTGTAAAGCGCCAGGCAAAAACGACTTTCCGAAAGATGTCGGAAGGAAAGTATAGTTGGAATATCACAATCATTTCATTGTAAGACATATTTGTTCTCGGCTTCATTTTTTATACCAATAAAAGTGTTTTATTCCCGACATATCTTCAGTGCTAAATGAATACAATTTTTAAGAGCCCATCCAGCGGACACATGGCATTTATACAACGTCGCATCAACGTCGATACTACCGATGTAACGGACAGGGGAGGGGGAGGGGGCGGAGTAACTGCCGATATATAGCTTAGTACCGCTGTGTGTGCCGAATGGCCCCCTATACTTGTTTGTATACATTTAGTATCTTGTCACTGGGTGGATGGCCCCAGTATGAGTAGGTTATCCTATGAGCAGTATATCAGAGGCATATTTGATGAGATTACTTTCCAAAGATATGCATGTTTAGTTGAATATATGTTTAAGCTTTAGGCCTGATCACATCAAGATCGTAGTACTACGTTTTACAAATTCTCATATATGCACAGTACCCAACTTTGCAACAGGATTCAACATTTTATTAAGTAGATTTCTGGATACATCAGTGAGAGGTCAAAGGTCTTGGGTGATTATCAAGTTTAACTTTTTAAATAGTTGAGTTCTTGCCAAAGAAAATTTGATACACTAAGGCGAGGCGGTTCTAACGAGTACCCACAATCAATGGTTTTGAGTAGAAACAAGAAAAATAATGTATACCCATGTAAACCCCAGTTTTACTATATAAAGGTGGGGTTTAAGGGGGTCAAAATAATATAGGTATGTTTTCGTGATGATAAAGAGCCGCTCTTTTCAGTTTAGTCTATAGGAAGTGGGATCCGAGGTGCTGTTCCTGACAGCATTGACTTTTTTCAGAGAGTATTCTGCTTTTAGATACGTCAGACCCCCAGCGGGCACATGCAACGCCATGACGTTTATAAAACTTCGCATTAACGTCCGTGCAACGTTATGTCGTTTAAACAATGTAGCATTAACGTCAATGCAACGTTAACGTCTTGACGTTGCATAGACATTAGTGCGACGTTGTATAAACTTTAATTAAACGTCATGTGTCCGCAAGGACATATCTAAAAGCATGTAACAAGAATATTCTCTGTTGTGTGTTAATGCTGTCATACAGGGGTACATACAAAGACTGGAGGGAACCTTATCTAGCGGGCATATAACATTTATACAGCGCCGCGTCAACGTCAGTGTGACGTCATGATGTTGCGTCGACGTTGATGCGACGTCGTCTAAACGTTGCGTTCCTGCCGGGTATATATAACATCACAATGCCACCAGTAGTTGGATTATTCAGCGACATGACTCTCATCTGAGTGTCAGCGGCTGCTATGCAGCTATTGCCAATGTGGTCCTTAGCTACATTCTCCGTTGTATTTGATAACCATACCATATATGTATTGTGCCTTCTTATAGGGATCAAACATGTTTTTCCATGCATTAACATTCGCCAGGTCCTGTGGGAGGTGTTGAAAACCGTGGCCGCGGTTTTCAACACCTCCCAAGGGACCTGGCGAATGTTAATGCATTGAAAAACCATGTTCGATCGCTATTATTGCATAAAAACTGAAAATATTTGCTACATTTCGCGTTCAATTTCTTGCACTATTTTGTTTCGCCTTTTCACCGATGTCGCGCGAACGCTATTTCCACGGACTATGCTCGTTCTGGTACAGGGCAGTACACATCTCGTGACGGCAGCAATTCTGTGGCCCCGGTACGAGCATATTGAAAGTTCCGTAGCCGTGCATTAACAGCGCGAGCCGTGCATTAACAGCGCGTGAGTTGTCTTGTTAATACACGACTTTTCGCTGGTTAATGCACGGCTGTTAATAACGTGCGGCACTGCTTTTTATGCAATAATGTGCCTTATTGTTGATTCTTTTCAGTTTTTGTAATTTTATAAGACGCAAAGTCATAAAACGTACCTTCGGACATATGCGCAAAGTATATATTCAGATCAGTCGGCGCATTCGCGCAGTCTGGGCCCAGTTGTTCAAAGCGTCGTTAGCTTAACGAGCTCGTTAAGGGTCATTCCGTTAACTGTTTTAGCGGATTCAATATACAATATTCTGATATTTTTTGCTGAAAAAATGTGAGTAGATTGTGCACTGCAAAAGCTACTCACATTTTTTTCAGCAAAAAATTTCGGCATATTTGCGTATCACTCGATGTAAATTTTAACGAATCGTTAACTAACGACATCGTTAGTTTTGAAAACTGGGCCCTGATCAGAATCTCCACTATCCAAATTTATAGCAGTACTCACACACACACACACACACACACACACACACACACACACACACACACACACACACACACACACACACACACACACACACACACACACACACACACACACACACACACATCCTTACCCCATATCCTGTTTCTAACAACTTCGTCAGTACGAGATTAATCCCTGCTTAACACCTAGCAAGCTCTCTGCACCAGAAACTGTTTCAACAGTAGGAATCATGATCCTCTGATTTGATGGAACTATTGTACAGGTCTGTCCACGTTTTGGGAAAGTATTTACGTTTTAGTAAATCAAATCCATGTTGTCAGAATATCCAATCAAAGAACAAGACATTGAGAATTCTTGATTTAGACATACTATTGCATCAGTTTTTCTTTTCGTCCATGTGGCTGTCATGTGAGCGCTTTCGGTGGCAGGTCAGTTAGCTGTTAAAGACAGAGATGTGAACACCGAGAGCCCAGATCAGCCTGTGTCTTTATAGGTCTGATCACATTCTTCGCAATGCTAGTTTTCAGTGATTGACCTGATGCGATTGTGCGGAATTACAGGCTGACCTGGTCCTTCTCTTTTCGCACTAAATTTGTTCAGGGGATTAGATAGACTTGGTAGATTTTCCGCCATTTTTGACAAGTGAAACAACTTTTGCGACTTCCAGTTTGCCTTCCTACGCGAAGTCCCTTCTCAAAAGGAGTCTGCTCTAAAAAGGAAAGAAATTCTTTCCTTTTTAGTGTAGAGTCCTTTTCAGAAGGGCGGCATAAATAATATAGACAGAGTCTCCGCCCTTTAAAGTGCAGCCATCTCCCTTCAATGAATCTCAACCTCAGATAATGTATCTTCGGACATGATAAGACTCAGATCAGCCTGTGCATCCACACAGTCCGATCAAAGTCTTCGCTGTCAGTCTGAAGTCTTGGAACCTTGGGTATCCAAAGAGCGTCCAAGAAGACTCTGATCAAACTGCACGCATGCGCAGGTTCGCTGAGCACACAGTCCGATCCACACAGTCCGATCAAAGTCTTCGCTGCCAGTCTGAAGTCTTGGAACCTTGGGTATCTAAAGAGCGTCCAATAAGACTCTGATCAAACTGCGCGCATGCGCAAGTTCGCTGAGCGCACATGTACGAAGACACGTTTTCTCACGATGCGCCTCAGAGACTTTCTTTCTGCATTACACTGTCATTTACATATTCTTATTTAACCGTGTATACCCTATATATTCGGTAATCTTAAATGCTTACCACATAGTCCTAAAATTTGAACAAAGCCATTTCAATACCTGTCGATGCGTCTAAAATCGCTGGACGAATGGCAAACAATGTAGACCCTGATCGGACGCCGCGTTCTGCGGCGTCTGATCGGGGTCTACACCGTTTGCTCAGGTCTATCTGCCCCAATACTTAGGATAAATACGTTATACACTAATAATTTTGGTGGCATCAAATAAAATATGTTTTAAACACAATAATGCTGGACATTTTTGAAGATGTAATCCAGTTTTGAATGACTGAGGGTCGGTTGGGCTGAAGAAGAGATGTGGTTAGTTATACAAGGAGTTTTGACCTTCTTCACGTTCGTGGGTCGTGACAAGTTGACCCGTAGTAATGCCATCATACCACCACAGCGAAACATTGATTATGATCAGAAACGCGTCATGAGAAAAAGGGGCATGTGTGAACAGCAAAGATCCTGATCAGACTGCGAAGCTGCCGAATCCAGTAAGGGCATTTGCTAAACATAGATATATTCTATAGTATCTAATTATTCTGTAAGCAGACAGCGAAAGCCCTGCTCAGACTGCGCAGATGCAGTCCGATCGGGCCTGCGTTGTCCGCATTTAGTCGTAGACCCGTATTCCCGTTGCGCGGCTCATTGAAAGCGTGTTTATATTGATCATTGCCATGGGAAAATCACCTTGGTGGAATATTAGAAGAATAATATCACAAACAAGGCTAGCCTGTCCTGTATCGTTTGAGTATTTTATGGCAGAAAAGAGTCAAACCTTCGGGTTATTTTAACGTTTAGAATGCTGAGTATAATTTTCAGCAGACGACATTTTGAAATATTTTTTTTATTTTTTTTTTTTCACAGTCAATGTGCTTTGACATTTTATGCAAATTGTCTCCTTTGACATGTTGTCGTCTACTGAGGATAGCCTTTGGCATAGTATCGTCTGCTGAAAATAGGCTTTGACGTGGTGTCGTATGCTGAAATTAGGTTTTGACATTTCATGCAATTTGTCTCCCTTGAGTTGTCTACTTTGGAGACAATTTGCATAAAAGTTCAAAGCCTACTATCATGAAAAAAAAGAAGCAGAAAACTTATCATCTGTTACCGTCTGCTGAATATACCCAGATAGTGGTAAAGATTAAATGCATTGACCGCATTAACTTTTTGAAGTATTTTCTGTAAATACTGATAATATTCGGTCACCGTAGTAAGTCTTTATAATGCCATACTTACCCTAAAATTTGATTAAGTCCATTTGACCGCCTTGTGGTGTTGTGATTGATCATGGCAAACAGTCTAGATCCTGATCAAACTGCTCCTTTACAGGCCGTTTGGGTTAGGACTACACTATTTACTCAGGCATGTCGGTCGGAATATTTAGGATAAATAGGCCATGCTATATCAATACATGTATGCGCATTGTTTGTAGTTTTGCAAGGAATATTGGGTTTATTTGTTTGTGGTGAGGTTTTACAGGCACAGCCAACCAAAGTAACCACACTTTTACTGGGCAGGCTTAGTCCTCTAACGGTTAACCAGTATTGTGCACATTCTTTCGCCAGAAACTGAGAACTGCCCTTATTGAATCAGCGGAAGGGAGAGAATGACCGTAGAAAATATTTCATGATCAAATCTCCACGAAAGAATGTTGCCGACCTCGGCGGGGTTCGAACCCGCAACCTCCTGATCAAAGTTTGATCCGCTCCACAGCTTGTCAAGCATCGCTCCTTGCGCAAGTACACCGTTTGTGGCCTATCTTAGGGTCATGCCTTTTCGCTCTTTTTATCACGAAGAAGCTCAGACAGAGAGGTGGTGGACGGTAAAAGAGATGAAACTTTATCTCTCAGGAAGAATAAGTTATTCACTTCAAGAGTAGTCCCCCTTTGAGCCTGAAAGGAGACAAATGCTTTCTGTTCAAAGTGAAATACTTTGAAAATACTTAACCCATTGAAGACTGGATACCCCTAAACGGGTAACTGGCAAACACTACAGACCCAGATCAGGCGTCTGATCAGGGTCTCCACTGTTTGCAAATAGTTAAACCATTTTTTTTATTTAGGAATACCTATACATCATGTAGCCTGACATATCTAAAATCGAAAATGGACTCTTCCAATATACAGTGTGGGAGAGTTTATTCAGTCCTAAATGGGTTAAGGGGAACTGACACACTTTCAAGGAAACTCTGTCGAAACTCTTTTGCCGCCCTTCTGAAAAGGGGTTTCCTAGTGGGAGCAAATTTTTTCCTTTAACAGTAGACCCCTTTTCAGCATGGGCTTAATGCACAGGAAAGCAAATAGGAAGTAACAAAAGTTGTTTCCCTTGTCAAAAATGGCGGACGATCTAATAAGTGTCTCCATTTACCTAAAACAGTTTCGTTGAGCATGCCATTGTGGGAAAAGTCTTATAACCAAACCAAAACGTAATGAACATTCTTATTATAAATTTGATGTTCAACGCAGAAAACGGGGCTCTTACCCCAGCAAACACACAACGTCACAACAACGTCTTTATAACGTCGCTGCAACGTCGTGTACCCCAGCAAACACACAACGTCACAACAACGTCGCTGCACCGTCATGACACCAGCAAACACACGTCACAACAACGTCGTGACAACGTCGCTGCAACATCACGACGTTGCAGCGACGTTGTTGTGACGTTGTGTGTTTGTGGGACGTCGCCTTCGGGCAACGAAGGCCCAAATCAGACTGTGCACCTGCGGAGTCTGATCTGGGCCTTCATTGCCCGCTTGCTGAATCAATAGATACTGTGAATATATCGACAAATAGAGAAGGCCCTGATAAGAACGTACAGATGCGCAGGCTGATCAGGGCGTTCTCCACCCACAAATGGCCTCAGGGCCTTTCTCCTGCGTTTGTCATCAATTTTATGTATTCGTTGCTAGATGTCAGAACTGTTTAATGGTAGAAAAGACGCAAGGTTTTCTTTAACCCATTTATGCCAAATGGACTTCTACTTTAACTTTTTGGACCGGTCCATTTACAATTAAAGGGTGTCTGTTTTTTTTATTGTTACCATGTTTTATAGAAATTCCCGTATTTAATGCAAACAGTGTAGACGCCGCGTTCTGGGTATACACAGTTTGCCAATGTCCCTTTTATGGGACGCTAGGCATAAATGGGTTAATCCCAGGTATGACGTTGCCCATCTCTCTTGCACCCCTTTTCAGATAAAACCAAGCGAAAGACTATTGAGTTAGCTGAACTACTGTAAGATGAATGGATACATGTGATAGAATCTTGTCATTTTTGACAAGGGAAACAACTATTGCGACTTCCTGTTTGCTTTCCTGTAAACCAACCAGCTTCTAAAAAGGATCTACTCTAAGGGAAAGAATTTGCGGAGCTAATTCATTCTTTTTAGAGTATATCCTTTTACAGAAGAAAGCTGAACAATTTTGTCAGAGTTGTCGCCCTTGAATGTATATTAGTTCCCCTTAATCCATGCAATATAAAGTAAGTTTGAATCTGTTCTTTTATTCTGCAGTCTTGGTGCCCCAGTGGGTGCAAATTCGTTCCCTTTAGAGTAAATTCCAATTCATAAGAGAGCAAAACACATTTGATGGAGTTGTCTACCTTGAAAATATCAGTTCCTCTAGAATTATGCGTGTAGTGTAAAGTATATTAGAGTTTGAATCTCTTCTTTTATTCTACTTCTTATAAATTTTATTTTGTTCACGGACAACAACACGTGATATACAATAGGCTACATTGTTACCACTCGTTTTTGACCTGCATTGTAGACTTGACATAGGTCAGTTTAAATTAATATTGATCATGCTATATTAGTCCTAAGCCTTCTTTGTAGATAAAGCCACCAAGTGGGCTGACCCAGTGTTAGACAGCATATAAGTATATTAAATTTCACAGAGCGCTTACTGTATGAATGCTAACGCTTAGCATGCTGGGTAAAATTTTCAACAGAGACATATTGGCTTTTTTCATGTTCCCCAGAAAACAGAATTTGACATTTCAAGCAAATTGTCTCCAACGGAGTCACTTTGCATGAAATGTCAAATGCTGTTTTCTGTGAAAAATGAGATAGTTTGTCGTCTGCTGAATAAGCCCAGAGAATAATAAAGGTTAAGGTTTTAATAAGCGCCTTTAGGAGCGATCACGCTGATCTGATGGTATTTTGCTGGCTTTCTCAAAGGGGGTGGGGTGGAGGGGAGGAGGGGCTACTTCACTCACCCTTTTGAGAAGGGATTTTTACAGAAGATAAGCAAATGCGTAACCACTCACCTTGATGTGAGTAGTTGAGACAGTTTCGTTGAATAATATTTCCAAAAAAGTGGAGATTTAATCCATATAGTACAGACGACATTCTATTTATTTTATTATTTTTCAGAGAAAATACAGCTTGACATTTCATGTGACTCGCTTTTCTAGCTGACTAGCAGTCGTGCTGTTTATGTTTTCTCCACGATTACAGACAGCATGCACGGAAATGAGACCAGTTACCTGGTCGAAAGGGTCCGGATTGATCATATTGTCCAAGGGAAGAAGACATTTGTTTATTTTGTTTCAGGCACTAAAATAAAGCGAAGACAATATTAACATGCTAAGAATATGAAGCACTGGTCACTAGTAACCCAGCAAACATGTATATATGGGACCCATATGGGCAGAATCTGGGCATTTATCCCATTCGGGTCCTACATGGGCTCCATATAGGCTTTTTTACCCATATAAGACCCATATAGGTCCCATATTGGTAAAATTCGACCAGCAGACGTGCCTATATGGGAATCATATGGACAGATTCTAGTCATTTATCCCATTGGGGCCCACATGGCTCCCTTGTGATACAGATATAGGACTTCTATGGTTCCAATATTGACTTCCCATTACTATATGGGACCCATATGGGTTCAATATGGGTATTAAGGGGAACAACTGTACCACATTTTAAACATAATATAAAAAAAATGGTAAATTTCCTGACATAAATGCAAATAATAATGATAATAATAAAATAAAAATAATCGTTTGATCATTACAAAATGAAAGTATCTATTAAATTTATCTTAACTATTTTCCCGACATGGACGTCAATTCATGGTCATGTTTTTATTTTAACTCGTATGTCCCTATTACTTTTAAAATTGAGAGGTAATATATAAATACGCATGAAGCCACCATTCCTAACTGTTAAAAAAGACGCCTATAGCTTTAAGGCTTCTTGATTGTACGCATGTGCAATAACTTGCACGTGTACATAGGCCTCTCTCATTTGGGACCTTAACAGTCCATCGAATGGACTGGGACTGGGGACATAATCATTTATGTAAAAAGGTGTAAAAGATTTTTTCATTTTTTTTTTTTTTCTGGAAGGTAAATGTGGGTTGATTTTTCCCATACTGGACCCATATAGTTCCCACATGGTTCCCACATTGCTTTGCCCATGTGGGTCCAACATGGAACCATGTAGCAAATCCCTCATGAGTCCCTTATGGGTTGCCCATATAGGACCCATATAAATACCCATTTGGGGCCCATGCGGGTCCTATATTTTTTGCTTGCTGGGAAGCACGTATATAAAATTTCCAGGTCGTTTTTGTAGTTTTTCTTTCACTCTTTGGTAACTGTGTTTAATAGGCATCTTCCCAGCTAGCATTCTACGTAAATCTACATCGGGCCGTCATCGGCCCGTCAGCTACCCTGACGGTCCGATGACGGCCCGATATAGATTTACGTAGAATGCTGACTAGGTTAATCGTGCCATGTCAACTTGATGTTCCTGTCCTCTTCAGGACGTCCATATCTGGGACCCTGACTGGCAAATGAATCTTCAGTAGGTTGTTTGGAAATGGAAAGCTTGTGTGGAAACGGTTATGCTAATTGGAATGGGATTAGTAAATTGCCCAGGTCTTAACCCTTGTCCTGCTGAATAAATTAAGATGTCACGCCCGCTTCCAATTTACAGCCAATCAGATTACTTGATCCGGATTGTTACTATAAATTCACATACTTAATGTCAAACAGTGCATGTCCAGATCAGTTGGCTTCTTCAGAAGCCAACTGATCTGAATCTACACTATTTGCAAATCAGATTACTTGATCCGGATTATTACTATAAATTCACATACTTAATGTCAAATAGTGCAGATGAAGAAGCCAACTGATCTGGATCTACACTGTTTGCAAAGGCAGGGTATATCCGGGTTCAGCAGGACAAGGGTTAACACGCAACACAGAAGAGTCTGAAGGCCCATGGTTTTGTATACCGCATTTGGCCTAATATTAGGACACCCAAACTCCTAACCATACTTGTCCTAAATTTTAAATAAGTCCATTTGACTACCTGTTGGTGGTTCTTAACCCTAGTCCTGCTGAGCCCTGATATGCCCTGCTTTGCAAACAGTGTAGATCCAGCTCAGTTGGCTTCTGATCGGGATCTGCACTGTATGTCATTCAGTATGTGAATTTGTATCAACAACCTGGATCAAGTAATCTGATTGGCTGACAATTAGAAATGGGCGCGGCATCTAAATTTATTCAGCATGAAAAGGATTAAATATTGCTGGATGAGTGACAGTGTAATTAAAAATGGGCGCGGCATCTAAATTTATTCTGCATGACGAGGATTAAATATTGCTGGACGAGTGACAGTGTAAACTCTGATCAGACTGCGTTATAGGATACGCAATTTGCTCAGGCATGTCTGTCCGAATAGCTCTTTGTGATAGTTTAGCCTGCTGTTTAGGAATGAGACATTTTGTCTTAATAGCAAAATTTAAACATTTTATTATGGTCTCTTAAGTTGTATCTTTATATCATATGTGAATAGAGGAAGTTCAAATCAGTCTATATAGTTAAGAAAATTTCTAGTTCGCCGTTGGATTCCATAGTACATACATAGCTCTAGATAATGCGTGTTTTTTTTTTTTTGTTTTGTTTTTTCAATCGAGTACTTGTTTTCATAATAACATACGCTGTGGGTGCTCATTAGAAGCGCCTCGCTGAGGCACTTCTAATGAGTACCCACAACGTATGTTTTTATGGAGAAATAAGAAAAATATGTGGATACCACTTCTTATCCGAAGCTGTGATCGTATCTGATTCTTGTGAGAGCAAGCCGTTCAGTGACCAGCTGTTCGTTTGAACAGACTCTTTACTGTTCTCGTACACTCAAGATACATTTAGCCCCAAAAGTAGTGCTGACATATCACCATGACGTTGCCCAGTATTTTACATGCCAAGACCTCGAACTAAAAAAAGAAGCTGCAACGAGCGAAAACATACATTTGTCATATGCGCAAAACAAACACTCAAATCTGCCCGCGCATTCGCGCAGTCTGATTAGAGTCTTCATTGTCTGCATGAAGAAACCTTGCATCCTTGTATCCAAAATGAGCCCGGTGAACATTCTGATCAGACTGCACACACGCGCAGGCTGATCTGAATCTTCACTGGGCGCACATATCCGAAAGTACATTTTCTGACGTCGCGGTCCAAAACAGTCTATGCGAGTTGCGGGCAACCAGCATAAAGGCCATTTTCTTGCGTGTTGAACACGTGGCATTCACAAAACTGGGAGCAGATCAAGATACATAATGAAGGTTTTAATTGGATTGCGCAAACGTGCAAGCTCATCTTGGCCTTCGTTGCACGCATTGGTTATTTTGGGATTTATAACGACACGTCAACCCTTGTGGGTCATTTTGTGTCATGTCCCAGAAAAAGGGAGAAGAGAGAGAGGAGATGAAAGAAAGGGACAGGGGGGGGGGGGGGGGGGCACGAGCATGAATCCCCCACCCCATCCTGGATCTAGGCCTGGTGCACTTATCTTTGTTGTAATTCAATATTTTCACATTCTCTCTACTGAAGTGTTTGAAATTTTGAATGTGGGTGCGTGCGCGTTTGAGTGCGACTCTATGTATATGCTCAAGGGCTTGTCAGCCTGCATTTTGAATGAATTCTTCTTCTGACTGTACGAAGTACAAGCATTTATCATATCTATCGTATTTTTACGGGTAAATGTATATAATTCGGCATTTCGAAATCTTTCATGGAACAAAATAGAACAGCAGTTCACATTAACATTTTAAAGTAAATTAATGAGGCCTTAATGAGATTAATGAGATACTGGGAACCTTTTATCTTCTGAAAAAATATGGGTGGATAGATAGATGAAGGATGGATGAATGTATGGGATGGATAGAGAGAGGGAAGAAGGGACAACTTCTAAATAATTATATCTGGATGGCCGAACTGGATGGGGGGGGGGGGGGGGGGGGTGGGGGGAGGGGGGTGGGGAAAGAGGAAAATGAATGAAAGTGAAGAAACAGAAGAAATAAAACACTTTTCCCCTCTACCCTTACCTGCTGCAAGGATAGCAGACCTTGCCGAGCTGTAAGCCAGTCTCAGCTGGACGTCCAGGTGACGTAAGATACACGACACCATCGCCTCATCCAACCACCCCCTTCGTTGCATGCAAATGGCCTACGGGCCATATTTGATTGATTGTGTTGGGGTTTAACGACACGTCAGCCCTTGTGGGTCATTTTGTGTCATCTCCCAGAGAAAGGGAGAAGAGAGATACAAGATATTGTAGAGGAGATGAAAGAGATGGGACAGGGGAGAAATGAATGACAGTGAAGAAACAGAAGAAATAAAAACATCCCCCCTCTACCCTTACCTGCTGAAAGGACAGCAGGCCTTGCTCAACTGAACAATATCAGTTGGACTGCAGATGGCCAAAGGGCCGTTTTATTAAGATAACTTTTGCCTTCTGTTGGGTTTACAAACAAGATACAGTTATGTTCTAGTTTATTACGAATGAACGTGGGAACGTTTATTACTGAAAGTAGGCGTTTCTGGGCGGAGAAACCAAACCGAACTCTTACAACTTTGCATACATTATTTTTGTTTACCGTTTACGTTGTTTCTCATTCATTTTTCTATATACCGTATTCGCTCTAATTACCGCGCTGTGCGATTAGGTATAACCCGAAAACTTGTAGTAAATATCCACCTAACCCAGCTGGCACGCAACGCTGAGACAACGTCGCATCAACGTCGATGCAACATCATGCGTGACGTTGATTCGACGTTATACAAACGTCTTATATCTGCTCGGAATAATGGCACAAGAAATATCAACAGAGAAAATCATGCGGGGCGTATTTAGTAAGTATTTTTTTTTTATGAGGGTAATAACATTTAGCATATACATTTACATGTATTAGCTAACCTTCCAGGAGGCCCTCAAAAAGCTAAAGCGACTTTTTTGTCCTGATTTTCTTTGTAAAAGCATTTGCTATTGGTTCTCATTTGAATTGCCACGACATGTTAAGGCAATTCAAATGAAAATTTACAGCATACCCAGCAAATACACAACGTCGCATCAACATCGCTGCAACATCGTGATGTTGCAGCGACGATGTAACGACGTTGTGTGTTTGCTGGATATACTTTTATGAAGAAGTAGATAAGTACATACCTGTAATTTGAAGACCAAGAAATTGCTTGATTGTGCGCTTATAGGGGTATGTGCAGTAATTAGGTCGAATATGGTATCCGTATAGAGGACCGTCGTGTAGTTTGCGCCTATAGTCTGATTAAGAGCCGTTATATACAGAGAGTTTGGAGATGGGTCAGTTAAAATGGTATAATTCCACAAGTCTGTCTTACATAGGACCAGGAAGAACTACTTGTTCAGTAATATACTTAAAGGAAATGGAAACACTTTCTGGGAAGACATCTCTGTCAGAATGTTTTGTTCCTTTAGGAAGAGATAAATCTAAAAGAAAAAAATCTGCTCCCCTTGGGAACAATTTCTTTTCTTTTTGAGAAGATTCCCATTCAGAGGGGCTTGGTGTGCAAGAAAGCGAACAGGAAGTCACAAAAGTTAACCTCCTTTGTGAAAAACGTCTGAAAATATACAAGTATATCCATCCTCCTTAGCCGTTCACCACTCTCTGGGCTAATTCAGCCGACGACAAATTGATATTTTCTTATTTTTTCCCAGAAAAAAGGATTTGACATTTTACTGGAGACAATTTGCATGAAAGGTCAAAACCTGTTTTCTGGAAAAAAATAAGAAAAAATATTTCAATTATGCTAAGTGTTAGGATGAATGGATGCACTTGGAAGTTGTCGTAAAAGGGAGATAACTATTACAAAAATAAAAGAATTCGATTCTCTGGTAAATGACTCCCTTTTCAAAGTAGTGTTATATTTAAGAAAACAATTTGCCTCTTCTAGGGCAGATTCTTTTCTTTAAGACCAGTCCCACTTCGAGAAAGGAGGCAACTTCTTCCACGTCATAGTGGTCTCCCCTTGGAGAAATAGCCGTTCACCTTATTCCATTTTTAGACTCTATTAATAAACTCTCCACAGCTATATATTGGAAGAGTCCAATTTCAAATTTAGGCATGTCAGGCTAAGTGATATATTCCTAGAGAAAAAATAGATCAACTATTTGCAAACAGTGTAGACCCTGATCAGATGCCACATTCTGCGGCGTTTGATCTGGGTCTGCACTGTTTGCCAATTACCCTTTTGTGTTCTCCGGACTAAAATGGGATAAAGAGCACTTTGGAAAATTGAAGTGTTACTGGCTTAACTGGCAGGGCATGTAAATGGAGCTTTGTTAATTTATGGCAGGTCGGGTCGGGTCAGGTCAGTCTCAGAGATGTAATGGAGCTAACCATGCCTTCTAAAAGATTCAACAATATAATATAACAAACAAGACATATTTTATTTTCTCTATTTTAAAAAGTTTAAAAAAATCTGAGACCAGCTCATTAATAACTACATTAACAATTAGTGTCAGAAGAATCACTACAAAGCTACTGAAAAATTATTTAAATTTTTACATATAAAATTACTTACTGACATTCTTTCCAAAAGGCACTCACACTTATCTAAAAATATTATCTCAATCTTAAGGAAAATAGATACCATTTCAAGGGAGACAACTGTAAAAATTGTTTTGTCCCCTTCTGAAAATTGGTCTACTCTATAAGGAAAGAATTTGCTCCCAGTGTAGACCCTTTTTCAGAAGGGAATTGGTGTACAGGAAAGCAAACAGAAAGTCAAAAAAGTTATCTCTCTTGTGAATAAAATGGTGAAACAATAATACTCCACTATTACCGTGTAATCGGCAGATAACTCTTTCAAAAGCTGACGTAATTTGCCTATTTGCAATCCAAACCAAAACTCCACAATATCAATGCATATACCAAGTTAGGTAAAAGTCCAGTGATATTTACTCACGTTAATATCCAGAAATGAAAATATGGTATGTAGCGGGCAGATTACTCTGTCAAAAATTGACAAAATTTGTCCATTTGCAAATCAAAACCAGATGTCCATAATATCAATGCCCTTACCAAGTTTGGTGAAAATCCACTGATATTTACTCATGTTATCATCCGGAAATGGGAATACAGATGTGTGGTTGGCAGACAACTCTGTCAAAAATTGACAAAATTTTCCCATTAGCAATCCCAAACCAGATTTCTACCATATCAATGCACATACCAATGTTGCTGAAAATCCATTGACATTTACTAAAGTTATCGACCCGAATACAAATTTTGACATGTGGTGGGCAGATAACTGTTAAAATTTACAAAATTTGCCCATCAGCAATCCCAAACCAGACCTCCATAATATCAATCAGGATAAGACACTTGCAATCTGCTTCAACCAGAATCAAGCATGTCATCTGCTGTCAACCAGGATCTAGAGTTGTCATCTGCTATCAACCATGATATGACACTTGCAATCTGCTTTCAACCAGAATCAAGCATGTATCTGCTGTCAACCAGGATCTAACACTTGTCATCTGCTGTCAACAAGGATTAACACTTGCAGTCTACTATCAACGAGGATCTAGTATGTTATCTGCTATAAACCAGGATCTAGCATGTTATCTGATGTCAACCAGGATCTCGCACTTTTAATGTGTTCAGTAATTACTAATTACCCAGTGCATCCGTGCAGTTTGCCCAGAGCTGGTATATTCTATCAGGTAGATGACAAGGTTGATCAAGGCCTTTTGTTGTTTTCAATTCTAATAACACATGCTATGCTGAATAAATCAGATCCATGGCAACTTCTAATTTTCAACCAATAAGAGTACTTGATTCAGGTTGTTGATACAAATTCACTTACTTAATGACAAACAGGGCAGATCCAGATCAGTTGGCTCCTTCAGAAGCTAAAAGATCTGGATCAACACTGTTTGCAAAGGCAGGGCATTTTCGGGTTCAGCAGGACCAGAGTTAAGTCCCTTTTAGCTGTGGCATGGTACAATTGTGTTTGGTTGAACTTAATCAGTTTCAAAACTAATGCCTATATGTAGTAAGTTCATGCAACTTATTACAAACTCATCTGATGCTTACTCTACGAAGACCAAACTTTTCCCGTAAGAAAACATTGAAAATCTAACCTAGTCTTTGCCTACACAAAACAATGAAAAATGTTAATCCTTGTCCTGCTGAATCCGGATATACCCTGCCTTTGCAAACAGTGTAGATCTAGATCAGTTGGCTTCTGAAGAAGCCAACTGATCTGGATCTGCACTGTTTGTCATTCTGTATGTGAATTTGTATCAACAGCCTTCATCAAGTAATCTGATTGGCTGAAAATTGGAGGTAGGCGTGGCATCTTAGTTTATTCAGCATGACAAGGGTTAATACATAGCTCTAGACAGAAGGAGTATCTACTGTGGACTCTAGATAAACTCCAAAAGACAAGAATTTGTTTGGGGTAACAGTAGTTTGAGATACAGAAGTTGATGTGTAAAGAATATAAAACATAACTATACCAACATTATCAAACATTTAGTTATTTAACCCTAGTCCTGCTGAACCCAGATATGTCCTGCCTTTGCAAACAGTGTAGATCCAGATCAGCTGGCTTCTGAAGAAGCCAACTGATCTGGATCTGCACTGTTTGCCATTAAGTATGTGAATATATATCAACAATCTGGATGAAGTAATCTGATTGGCTGAAAATTAGAAATGGGTGTGGCATCTTAATTTATTCAGCAGGACAAGTGTTAACTTAATCAGTAGTTTGAGTTACCAGTGTTTAACATAGTGAGAGTCAACTGTATACAAATTTTCTTTTCTCATTTCTCCCTAAAAAAACATGTTGTGGGCATTTTGCAGCTGCTAAAATTTGCCTGTTGCAGATTAAAGGCAAAGAATGTATTTGAAGTTTTGTCAATATTATTGTTGTCATATTTCATTGTTTTTGTTTATATGTCATCTGTGTATGGAAAGAACTGAAGTACAGGGCAGTTTGCCCTACAACAGTATCTGCACAGGGCCTTCACATTCCACAGCCAAACTATTTGAACTTTGCATGAAACATTGCATCATATTAACACTAGTCTGAAACCAGATATACCCTGCTGTTGCAAACAATGTAGATCCAGATCAATTGGCTTCTGAAGAAGCCAACTGATCTGGATCTACACTGTTTGTCATTTAGTATGCGAATTTGTATCAACAACCTGGATCAAGTAATCTGATTGGCTAAAATTAGAAGTGGGAGTGGCATCTTAATTTATTCAGCATGGCAAGGGTTAACACTTTGCATGCTAGGTAAAAAGCATGAATAGACATTTTGAAATGTCTTTCTTTCCGTTTGAAAATACAGAAATTACAGTAGATCTTCAACCATTTGGGATATTTTGATAACATTTTGTATACACACTGACACATTCTAGCCAAACAATATTTCTGTCTTGAAAGGAATAAATCTGAATGATAGGCCAAGCCCTATTTACAGAAAAAAAATAGAACTAGAAATGTATCCATATGACACAGATGCCCCCGCCCAGGGACCACAAGCATTTTGCAAAAAAAAAAAAAAAAAGCTGAAAAAGGGCAATAACTTCCATAATAATTGGGAGGTTTTACCCTAAATATAACATGACCTATGTTTTATGATTATATATCTGTGTATAAAAATTATGAATCCAATACACTAATCTTTTCAAAAGATACCTAAACAGAAACCATTTTTCGAAACTGAAAAAGGGCCATAATTCCCATAATAGATTTTTAATTGGTGGATTTTACCCTAAATCGAACTTGACCTATATTTTATGATTATACCCTGTGTATAAAATATGAATCCAACACACCAATCTTTTCAAAAGATATCATATGGAAAACATTTTTTAAGTTGAAAAAGGGCCATATATCCCTAATAACTGATGGATTTTACCCTAAATCGAGTTTAAGAGATGTGTGAACAGCAAAGATCAACATGTTTATCTGCCCATTATGAACAGAACAAATTCTTCAATGTTCACCACATGCGTTTTATAGTATCTACCTTATTTACTGACAAGTTTGAGCAAACAGTGTAGACCCAGATCAGATGTGGTAGAATGTAGCATCAGATCAGTCTACACTGTTTGTCATTCATAAATCAGTTTTTCAGGTGCATCAACAGGTAGTAAAATAAGACTTGTTCAAAGTTTAGGACAAATATGGTAAAAGGTGAAGGAGCCTGAATACTTAGGGTAAATATAGTTGGTTGTGTAGATGAACAGCAAAAACCCTGATCAGACTGTGCTAGTGTAAAACAGGCTTATCTGGATTTTTGGTCAGATATGCTATATGATACATATTCTTGGCCTGAGGTCCAGGTGATGTGAAATTATGGAAAATACCCAGTAAACCTCAGAATTTTTCTTACCGAAGATTTTATTGCAGCTTTTTTGCTTAATAACTATTTATGTTACATTCTTTTAAGCCTTAAAGTGCTAAGTAAAATTGTAGCAGATGACATTCTATTTTTTTTCTAAACTATTTTTCAGAGAAACTAAGACTTTGCATTTCACGTGAATCATCCACTAGGCAAATGATTCACATGAAATGTCAAGCATTTTTTCCTCTGCATAATAATAAAAAAAATCATCAAAATGTCATCTGCTGCAGCTGAGATTACCGGGTAGTGCTTTAAGGGTTAACAATGACTGAATGGCTAATGGTTAATCAAGAACTCTTTTTTTTACTGACATTATACTGAAAGTCTACAAAATGTTTGGTTTCTAACATCTGAAAATTAAGACTAATTTTCCTGCATTGTTTTCCAAAAGGTAGGTCACAATGACCCATCATCTTTTTTTGTTACTTGGTATCTTTTTTTATTATTTGGGGATACGGGTAATCTTTATATTCTCTTTTAAAGCCTATTTAATGGAAGAAACAAAAACTATACCATTAACAATATTGTTTATTATCATCACGAAAACTTGCCTATATAATTTTGACCCTCTTCAACCCCACTTTTATATAGTAAAACTGGCGTTTACAGGGGTATACATTAGTTTATATATATCTGCTCAAAAACATAGATTATGGGTATTCATTAGAACTGTCTCATTGAGGCAGTTCTAATGAGTACCCACAATCTATGTCTTAAGCAGGAATATGAAAAATATCAGAGTTTTTTGTTTGTTTTTTTTATCTGAAAATTTTCTGTTTTTGGGGGTGAAATTTTCTATATATTTGAATAGGTGTGTTTTTGTAATGCTTAATGAAAATGCTGTTTCAATGTTTTACTGTACAGACTAACTGAGATCATCAGAGTTATGCCCCTTACAAGACAACAAGAACAGGATGAGGATGACATGATGTATGGCAAGGGACTTCTTAACCCTTAAAGTGCCAAGCAAAATTTGTAAATAAATAAAAAAATTGTCATCTGCTGCAGATATCACTGGTCCTTTAAGGGTTAAGAGTACCAATAAGATCATGTTTTCATGGAGATTAAAGAAAAAATATCAACACTTTCCATTCAAAAAGGACCTTATCTGGACTTATGTTTAAGAGTAGCCCCTTTTAAAATTGGGATTCATATACAATGGCAGTAAACTCTTTTCTGCTCAAGTGGTCTTTTGACAAGTAAGACAAAAAAATTCAGCATAGAGTGTTCCCTCTTTGATGCATATCCATTCACTTTTACCTCATACAAGGTCTGTTTTTCCAAACAGTAATGACTATATACAATATCTATATCAGTTCATTTTATAAACAGGTGACCCTGAAAAGTTCACTGAATTGTTTATCATTCCAAACAGAGTACCAGCACATGTGAGCAATGTCATGAAGAAAAGGAACCATAGCTCCTGACAAACAGGGGTGTCCACAAAAAAAAAATTCTCTTATTTCTGCAAGAATACATATGTTGTGGGTATTCATTAGTACCAACATGTTTTCATACAGATATAAGAAAATAGAAAAAAAAACTGCCTTATCCAGAGCTATCTTTTTTGTTCATATCATTTCAAAAACCCGCCTATTCAAATACATTGAAAATTTCACTACCAAAAGTTGAAAGTTTTCAGATAAAAAAATTCTGATATTTTTCAAACTTCTGCTCAAAACAGACTGTGGGTACTTGATGAGGCGTTTCTAAAAAGTACCCACAATCTATGTTTTGAGCAGAAATAAGCAAAATAATGTACACCCCTGTAAACCCCAGTTTTACTATATAAAAGTGGGGTTTAAGGGGGTCAAAATTATATGGGTATGTTTTAGTGATGTTTAATTCAATATACAGAGATAAAATACCAACACTTTTTGTCAATATATACAAGTATATTATGAGTACACATTAGAAGTGCCTCTGTGAGGTGCTTCAAACGTGTACCCAAGCATGTTTTTTTATGGAGAAATAGGGAAAAAAGAATTATCATCAAATACTCTGCCTAAATAAGGCCTCTGATTTATAATATCTGAAAAAAAAAGAAAAATAATAACAACATAAAATAAAAAAAAAAGATTAATTGAAAACAGATGTTATTAATGATGACAACATTATATATAGTAACAATCAATGCAAATATTTACAAAATGACTGCAAATATTCTTGTACAAAGAAGAAACTTTATTGTCAATAAATGCAGAAATGTAAAAACATATCACAGACAAAATCATAAAAAAAAATAACTTGAAATGCACATATTAAAGTACAAAGAGCACATAAAGAAACAAGAGGGCCATGATGGCCCTATATCGCTCACCTGAGTATCACAGCACTCAAGGAGAATATGACTTAATCAGAGGAACATTTCTGCGAAATTATTTTGAAATCAGGCCATAAGCCTAGGAGATGTTGTTTAATGGTTTTTCTGTTTTTAGCTCTGGTGGCCATTTTGTTCAGCAGAGCAGAACCATTTTAGCAAATTTGGTATAGGGGTATTAGAGGAACATTTCTGTGAAATTATTTTGCAATCGGGCCTTTCGCCTAGGAGGAAATGTTGTTTAAAGATTTTCTTTCTTTTTTTTTTTTTTTGTTCTGGATGCCATTTTGTTTAGCGGAAAGGACCCTATATTAGCATTTTGGTAGAGGGTCACTCAAGAAATATTCCTGTAAAATTATTTCAAAATCCATTTACCGGTTTAGGAGGTGATGTCTTTTAAGTAAATTGTTGTCAGATGCATGACAGTCTATGCCCTTTTTCTATTTTTAGCTCTGGTGACCATTTTGTTAAGCCAAAGGGAACCATTTTAGCAATTTTGGTCAAGGGACATGAGGAACATTTCTGTGAAATTATTTTGAAATCTGGTCATAGGCCTAAGAAGAGATACTGTTTAAAGGTTTTTCTATTTTTTAGCTCTGGTGGCAATTTTGTTCAGTGGAGCAGAACTATTTTAGCAATTTTGATAAAGGGGCATTAGAGGAACATTTCTGTGAATTTATTTTGAAATCGGGCCATTAGCCTGGGAGAAGATATCCTTTAAAAGTTTTTTTTTTCTATTTTTAGCTCTGGCAGCCATTTTGTTCAGCCGAGCAGGACCATTTTAGCAATTTTGGTAGAGGGTCACTCAAGGAACATTCCTGTAAAATTATTTCAAAATCCATTAACCAATTTAGGAGGAGATATGTCTCTTAAGTAAATTGTTGATAGATGCATGACAGTCTACGCCCTTTTTTCTATTTTTTTAGGTCTGGTGGCCATTTTGTTCAGTCGAACAGAACCATTTTAGCAATTTCGGTAAAGGGTCATAAGAGGAACATTTCTGTGAAATTATTTTGAAATCCGGTCATAGGGCTAAGAGGAGATGTCGTTTAAAGGTTTTCTACTTTAAGCTCGGACGGCCATTTTGTTTAGCAGAGTGGAACCATTTTAGCAATTTTGTAAAGGGGCATGAGAGGAACATTTCTGTGAAATTATTTTGAAATCGGGCCACTGGCATGGGAGGTATCGTTAAAAGGTTTTTCTATTTTTAGCTCTGGTGGCCATTTTGTTTTGCGGAGTGGAACCATTTTAGTAATTTTGGTAAGGGGGCATGAGAGGAACATTTCTGTGAAATTATTTTGAAATCAGGCCATTGGCCTGGGAGGAGATGTCGTTTAAAGGTTTTTCTATTTTTAGCTCTGGCTGCCATTTTGTTTAGCAGAGCGGAACCATTAGACAATTTTGGTAGAGGGTCACCCAAGGAACATTCCTGTAAAATTATTTCAAAATCCATTCACTGGTTCAGGAGGAGACGTCTTTTAAGTAAATTGTTGACAGACGCACGAAGACCGGTCACAAACGCTCACCTTGAGCCTTTGGCTCAGGTGAGCTAAAAATACAGAAACACAAAAAGTAAAAAAATAGAAAAATACCCAATGTAGATAATTTATATTAGTTATTCATTCAGTTTTGACATGTATACAGCCTGTGTGTAGGCTCAGCGTGTGTACGAAATCATGCCTATTCAAATATATTGAAAATTTCACCACCAATAAAACTGAAAGTTGTCAGATAAAAACTCTATTTTTCATATTTCTGCTCAAAACATAGATTGTGGGTGAGGCGGGGCAGTTCTAACCAGTATCCACAATCTATGTTTTTGAGCAAAAATAAAAAAAATAATGTATACCCCCGTAAACCCAAATTTTACTATATAAAAGTGGGGTTTAAAAGGGTCAAAATTATATAGGTATGTTTTTGTGATGGTGGTTTTGCCTTCCCTCTAAATAAGGTCTACTCTACAAGTGGAAAAATGCTCCTCTTCAGAGCAAATTCTATCCTTTTAGGTAAGATCCCTTTTTAGGAGTGGCTTTGTGTGTAGTGAAACAAACAGGAAATCACAAAAGTTAACTCCCTTAGCAGAAATGGCTAAAAATCAACCAAGTGTATCCAGTCCCCTTACCTCTTTACCTTTTTTTCTAAAACTGAACAAGTCTATTTGACTATGTAACCTAGTGGTTTGTCTTAACCCTTGTTATGCTAATTAAATTAATATGCCACACACAGTTCTAGTTTTCAGCCAATCAGATTACTTGATCCAGGTTGATGGTTTGTCTGAAATGTGCTGGCTGAATGGTAAACAGTGAAGACCCTGATATATTACTTTTGATTTTTATTACTGTCAATTTCTATCATGAAATATTGCTGTAGTAATGGATCAGTGATCCATTAAAGTCACTTCAACACCAAACTCACTTGGAAGATCATCATCATCGCCAATCCTTAAATCACCAATCACATTCAACAGCCTGAAATATGATATATTATAATCAAAGGAATTATGACAAAACTCCACATACGACATTTTTTTTTTTTTATAACTGAAAGCTATTGATAGTTTTTCTTATTTCTGAACAAAAAAATATATGTTTAGGTACTCCCTTCACCAAGGAGTTTCCAATGAGTACCCACAATATTCGTTTTTCATGGAAAAATAAAGCATCGCAGACGTTGCATGATACCCCGCCACTGCAGGTAACAAAAGATTTAGAGGATGGCTGCGTTTGATGTGTACCGGTAATAACTTTACCAAAAATTGTTGTGCTGTAACCTCAAAATAATGGGTGCTGTAACACTACATAGTTTTAACTGGTACTGGTGAAAACTGTATGAGTTAGCCTGAAAACAAGTGAGGAGGCTTTAATAAGTAATAACTCTATGGCAATTTTGTGTACTGTAACCATGAAAGAATATGAAAATTTGGTGTATTATAACCTGGCTGCAATTCTCTACATCTTCTTTCTATCCAAAAACATACAAATAATTACAACTTGATCAGATGAAAACTATAGGAGGAGTGAGCTGGAAATGAAATCATGCTTGAACAATCTTTAAAGAGCTATATCTCTATCAAAATTTGGTGTACTGTAACCTCGAAACAATATGTGCTGCATCACCTCATAGTCTAACTGTTCACCATGTCAGATGAAAAGTAAAGTCCGAAACACCATTAAAAAGTGTAAAGTATTGTAACCTTAAAACAGAATGCGCATTACCACCAATGGTCTAACTGTCCACCAAGTTTAAACACGATCTGATGAAACCTGTAGGAGGAGTTATCAATAAACGAAGTGCAGATGGGTCGACAGACACAGGAGGTATACCATAATATCCTGCCATTATCAAGTGGCGGGGTATAATATGAAGAAATATTTGTCTGAATTACCCTCTTAAATTTGTTACTTCACTCTGTTTGAACTTCACTATTTGACACAATGTGACCATAGCCCCAGCTCCCAGTAAGCATTCTACATAAATCTAAAGCAGGCCGTTATCAACCCGTCAGGGTAGCTGACGGGCCGATAATAGCCTGCTATAGATTTATGTAGAATGCTTACTGGGATAAGAGGCGTATCCAGATAAATATTTTTCTTATTTCTTCCAAGAAAACATATGTTGTGGTACTCATCAGAAGCACCTAATTGAGACAATTCTTATGAGAATCCACATCCTGTTTTCGTGGATAAATAAGAAAAATATCACTATGGATGACTAAAAAAAGTGTCTAATCTGGTGCTAATTGTCATCCAGTGATACTGGGACAACACCTACAGTCTTATAAAGTTGGAGTTACTCAGACTTGCAATATCACTCCACATATACCTACAGGAGACCTATGGTGCATATATCTCATGCAAGATTATTCAACTACGCTAAGAAGCGTATAAAATGTGACTGCTGAACATTTATTGGCAAATCAGTCATTTTGTGGGGCTCAGGTGAGGAATGTTAACCTCTGCCTCCACGGATTTTGCATATAAAAATAAATTCAAGGCAAAGAAAACAACATGTAGCCATCCAAATGTCTGCTGATTATAATAGAAAAGCTAACAAACACTCTTACAGAGCGGTTTCAACCCACATTGTCAAAAATCTATAAACTAAAGTGGATCTGTCTTCAACACTTTCTGTATATCATAACAAATGATAAAGATGTATCCACTATACAGGTCAGCAACATAAAGGTCACTGCACTGTATGATCATACTCTGTGTATTTTGCCTAATACCTATCACATACACTTATGTACATCAAAATAGCTCCTGCCCATACACTGGTGTTGAAATGTCTATAGTTAAGGCCAAAAATCCTTCTGCTATTTCTTAGAAAGTGTTTATATACAACTCAAGTATCTAGCATCTCTGTAATCTTACAGCTATCAGAATGAATGTTTCAACCTGGGCCCAGTTGTTCAAAGCGTCGTTAGCTTAATGAGCTGGTTAAGGGTCATTTCATTAACTGTTTTAGCGGATTCAATATATAATATTCTGATATTTTTTGCTGAAAAAATGTGAGTAGCTTTTGCACTGCAAAAGCTACTCACATTTTATCAGCAAAAAATTTCAGCATATTTGTGTATCACTTGATGTAAATTTTAACGAATCGTTAACTAAAGACGTTGTTAGCTTTGAACAACCGGGCCCTGGTCTCCAAGTACTGTGCAGTTGTAGCATGAACATGTTGAAATACTTTAACTACTTTTTTTTTACAAAGCTTTCAATTTTCAAATACCAGTCTCCAAATCAATAATCTTGACAACAAAGTCTTTTAATGATTAATATTTGGCAGCAGATTTGTACGAGTTAAGTTATAAGATTAAATCATTTTATAGATGATATAAAAAGTGGGATCAAACTTACGGCATTTCCTCTTTTCTGTAACAGATATGTATGTAAGATGCTGACTTGATGATAGTTTTAGCTATCTTTCCTCGAAGATCATTAACTGTATCTGTTGCTGATAATGAATACCTAGAAAAATGTACAGGAAGAAGTAATACTGATATTCTTGCCATATCCTGTTTGCCCTAAGTATTTGGCCAAGGCTAAGTAAATAGTGTAGACCCAGATTAGGTTTAAACTGGTTGTCACTCATCCAATTGTTTTGGACACATCAACAGGTATAATTAACTTGTTCAAATTAAAGGACAAGTATGGTAAGGTGATTAAGTGTCCAAGTACTTAGGTTAAATACTATAGACAACATAAAGATTCCAGACATAGCTCATGATAATGCACTCTTTCCATTAACCCTTGTCCTACTGAACCCGGATATACCCTGCCTTTACAAACAGTGTAGATCCAGACCAGTTGGCTTCTGAAGAAGCCAACTGATCTGGATCTGCACTGTTTGCCATGGAGTATGTGAATTTATAGCAACAATCCGGATCAAGTAATCTGATTGGCTGAAAATTAGAAATGGGCGTGGCATCTTAATTATTCACCAGATCAAGGATTAAAAGAAATATTGTTATTTTTCCTTTTCTCCACAAAAACATATTGTTGGTACTCAATAGAAGGGCCTGATTGAGGAGCTTCTAATGAGTGCCCACAAAATATGGTTTCATGATGAAATGATAAAAATAACTTTATGAACAATAGGGGTGTACCGATACATTGATATATCATTGCTTCATGATAGTTACTGCCATGATAGTGCTATTGTGATTGTGTTTTCAACTATTAATAACTATAATAACTATCGCGGATAGATAGTCTCTTCAACTATTGATAGTTTTGATAATTTTTGTCCCTGTAGATTTGCTACCTCTGTAATACCATTCTGAAGCTTTTTTTTTTTTTATTTTTGTCTAAATTAACAAAGTATGAGAAACAAAAGGATCTCTGTTTTGCAAAAATGTTTAAAATGGTAGCAAAATTGATATTTGAGAGGGCAGTAATGACAGGTATCTTTACAGGTAGTCCAGTTTCGTAAAAAACAACAAAATTCATTAAAATATTGTGTGATTTGAAGATAGTGATAGTGATAGTATTGTGATACTATCATGATAGTCATGATTTGGCATGACAGTCAGTCTAACTGGACAATCGTCTTATCTAGAGCTTTATCCATAGCAAGCAAAGTGATGCCTCCTCAGCCATCTATGAACACACACAATCAGTATCACTGAAATACATAGGTTGTCCAACAAACATTAACAAAAAAATATAACTTGATTTATGTCCCAAATCATACCAGGATCTTTGATTTTACAACAGATTCATTTTAGATTGAAATCATTATCATGATTTTGCACCATTATATGTCCCGACGCCCTGAGCAAGGCTCCATATTTTTCATCATATTTTTAGTGTTAACCCTTGGCCTGCTGAACCCGGATATGTCCTGCCTTTGCAAACAGTGTAGATCCAGATCAGTTGGCTTCTGAAGAAGCCAACTGATCTGGATCTGCACTGTTTGCCATTAAGTATGTCAATTTATATCAACAATCTGGATCAAGTAATCTGATTGGCTGAAAATTAGAAATGGGTGTGGCGTATTAATTTATTCAGCATGATAAGGATTAAAATCATATATATAAGGACAAAGCCAATGTTAGGATATTTATCAGAAATGTGTAACCATGGTAAGATGCAAGAAATACAGTCAGAATTCAATGGCTTGAACATCTTTGGGACAATGTTTTTTTTTTTGTTTTTGTTTTTGTTATGGACATGGGTGGTTCAAGACACTGGATAGTCACAATCATACAGCCTATATAATTTTAATCCTCTTAAACCCCCCTTTTATATAGTAAAACTGGGGTTTACAGGGGTATACATTATTTTTCTTATTTCTGCTCAAAAACAGACACAGTTGTAATGAGTACCCACAATCTATGTTTTGAGCAGGAATATGAAAAATATCAAATTTTTTTTATCTGAAAATTTTTCATTTTTGGTTGTAAAATTTTCAATATATTTAAATAGGCGTGTTTTCATAATGGGTTTCTTGAGTGACTGGATGAATTTTGTACCAACTCAGAAAATGAATTTAAATCAGCCACAGTAAATGAGCCATCAGTGTTTGAGTCACTGAAGTTTTTCTGTACTGCCTTCTAGAAGAGCCTCTTTTATCTGAAAGCCTTTATTTAGGTGCAAGCAAGTCAAAATTATTTATCTTGGAGAAGAATACATGCCTCTTAAGTCTCAGTGTATAATGGTGTTTGCAATACATACAAAAATATTTATTTCATTCAAGAGATAGACACATTTTCTGGGAAAGGAAGGTAACTCTTAAAACTGTATTTAATGCAGCATTCCTTTGAAAAAGGGGTCTTATCTAAAAGCAAAGAATCTCCTTCCTTTTGGGCAGATCTCTTTTCAAAAGGGATAAGATGTGCATGAAAGCAAACATGAAGTCACAGAAGTTTCCTTTGTACAAAATAGCAGAAAATCTACCAAGTGTATCCAAGTCCCTTAACCCATTTAAGACTGAATAACTTCTCCAACACTATATATTGGAGGAGTCCATTTTCGATTTTAGGTATGTCAGACTATATGGTATAGATATTTTGAAAGAAAAATGTTTGAACTATTTGCAAACACTGGAGACCTTGATCAGACAATCCGGGTCTGCACTGTTTGCCAGTTACCCGTTTAGGGTTCTCCAGTCTTCAATAGGTTAAGCTAATAATGCTTAAACAATATGGAGCAGAATGTCAAAACTTTCACCCAGTTCAAAGTGATTGATTATGTGGTCACCACATGGAAGCAGAATGGACTAGTCCAAACTTCCAAGTTCACAGTGGCTATAATACTCGTATACACAAAATACATACACAGACATGTAAATGAGTGTTGTCCTATATATATATACATAAAAAAAAATGTGTGAGTTCCAAAAATATAAAAACATGTAAACTTCTGAAAGTAGAGAGACAGCATTATTTTGAACCAAGAAATTTTTAAATGCCACTTCAGTGAAGGGACTAAACTCACTCCATTAATCCATTATACATAGCTCCGGATTAAGGCACTTTTTTTTTTTTCAATCAAACAGTATTGATATTTTTCTCCACAAAAGCATATGTTATGGGTACTCATTAGAAGTGCCTAAATGAGGCACTTCTATTGAGTATGTACAAGGTATGTTTTTATGGAGAATGAGAAAAATGTTTACCTGATGCCCCCTCATATCTAGAGCAATGATTAAAGAAAAGGCTGCAGTTTTCAAGGAATGAAAAAAAAGTTTGATAAGAGTTTTACTGGTTTCTCTTTTAACCCTTCTTTTGCTAAATATGACATGCCTGGTCTTAGCAAACAGTGTAGATCCAGATCAGTTGGCTTCTAAAGAAGCTTACTGATCTGGATCTGCATTGTTTGTCATTAAATATGTGAATTTCTATCAAAAACCAGATCAAGTAATCTGATTGGCTGGAAATTAGAAGTGGGCGTGGCATCTTTATTCAGCATGACAAGGGTTAAAAAAGTTTCTCTTCAAAATAAGACTTTTCTCTCTATCACAGACTAGCAGATATTGACTTGTATTTCAATATGCATTCTTTCTTATAATTAGTGGTTACATAGTTCTATATAATAATTAGAGTATAGGTGAGCTCACATCACAGATAATCCTCATGTGTAGACTTTGTAAAGGGAAAAATAAATGAATTAAAAAAAGCGGGAATCATCATGGTATTTAACTGATTGTATGTCCATTAACCATTAGAGTTAAATGAAAAGAAATGTAAGTACAAGTCTTGCTCAAACTTATATTTTTTTGCATTTATATACAAAATATTTAGAACATTTGTGTGGCTTAACCTTATTAGGATGAAAATAAGTTACATCAAAATGTTTACAGGTTTGGTGATTTTGAACAAATTATAAAGAAAAAAGTAAAAATGTTCACTCATACAGCGTCCAAGGGCACTTGTTATCACAAACAGACTAGTGGAATTTTCCAGTCCTGATTGTTATCCTGTTTTCATATGTAACATTAATTTGTTCAATGTATTTCTCTGTAGCATTAGTATATAGGTATAGAAATGGAGGTAGCCAATTTGGCCATTTCAACACTTTTTTCACCTGTTTGATCAAGTTTTTAAGCATGGGCACAGAAACCTTACAACTAAATATTATGTATAAATTTTTTATATGTACGAAAACTTTTGTAAGATCTGTGCCCAATGTAAAAGAAAACAAAAAGTTCCAAAATATGCTAAACAGTGCCAAAATGACTAACAGGGCAAACTCAGACAACAAAAAGTTATATTTGGCACATGATACAGCCTCCTCACAAACAACTCTCCTACAAAAAATCTATTTTGACTAATTTAGTTGTTATAAAATACTGCAATGATAGGCTTCTGTGTTTGATAAAACATGCCAAAATGTGTCAGAAATGAAAAATATGGGCAGAGCTCTAGAAAGTATTGATATTTTTTCTTATTTCTCCATGAAAACATGTTGTAGACACTCATCAGCAGAGGTGCTTCTCATGAGTACCAAAAAGATACATTTTTGTGCAGAAACAAGGAAAATGCTTATCTAAATACATGTACTCCCTATCTAGAGCTTTGTCATGAGTCAACTATACTTACTGTATTCTGTATCTGTTTGGTATTCCTGGAATAGGTTCATCTGTCACTGCTGCAATTGAACATTAATCATAACCCAGCAGGCACATGACGTAAATATAACGTCGCCTCAACGTCGATGCAACGTCATGACGTTGCATCGACGTTGAGGCGACGTTATATTTACGTCATGTGCCCGCTGGGAAGCCACATTATAACAAAGCATCCACTGCCCTCCTGTTAGAGGCCAATTTATTTTTTTTTTTCATTCAAAACTTTACTTCTTCAAGAAAACATGTTATGGATACTCATTAGATGCATCTCTGATGAGTATCCACAAAATAGTTTTTCTTATTTCTTCACAAAATCATATATTGTGGATACTCATTAGAAATGTCTGTGATTTTCATGAGTGTCTATGAGGCAGATGGGAAGCGGTGGTCAAAATATTATATTTTAACTCTGCATAATTAGTTATAACAAATGGTCTTGCATTAATTTATGACAAATTGATTGATTGTGTTGGGATTTAATGACATGTCAACCCTTGTGGGTGATTTTGTGTTGTCTCCCAGAGAAAGGGAGAAAAGATATAGAAGAGATAATAGAGGAGATGAAAGAGAAGGACAGGGAAGAAAGAGGAACAAGAATGATAGTGAAGAAACAGAAGAAATAAGAACATTTCCCCTTTACCCTTACCTGCTACAAGGAAAGAAGCCTTGCCCAACTGTAAGCCAATATCAGTTGGCCGTCCTGGTGACATAAGATACACAAAACCTTCGCAACACCAGACCACCCCCAATTCATGACCAAAGTTTGCACATTTACATCTTTTGATTTAGCTCCAGGCAAAAAAACACAATGTAAGAGATGTTGAAAAGGCAGTGCCATATTTACCCATACCATCCTAAAATTTGAACAGGTCCACTTTTACTATACAATGATGTGTTTAAATATAAAGAACTTAGTTGAAGTTTTTAGTTGCATACTAATAACTAAAAAAAAAGTAAAAACAAGCACCAGAAGAGTGAGAGTTGTCATCCTTGTTTAGCTCAGTGAGATAAACTAATCAGTGAAGTGAAACTAACTGTAAAGTTTTACAATTTGTAGACTTCATTTAGGGAGAAAGCTAGGGTCGCCACTAGGGTGCTCCAGGGTGCACACAAGTACAAAGATGAATGGATGAATGAAAGACGGATGGAAACTTGCATGCCTTTGTCGCCAATGCTAACGCAGGTGCGACAAAAACTGATGGATGAGAGGCAAACAGTGCAGACCTTGATCATGCTGTATTCTGCAGCATCTGATCAGGGTCTGCACTGTTTGCACCGGCTTGTCTGTCTGAATACTTAGTAAACCTATAGTAGTATGTATGCTACAGTTACCATGGTCAAGAAATGTGAGATCATAATAGACATCATTTGGATGCTGTCTCAGTGGCCATGCAGGATCCTGCCCCATCTCTTTTGTTGTTGTTGGTCTCACAACAGTTCCATCTTTTGCATTCCAGCCTTTCCCATACACATAAAAGACCTTCTTTTGCTGAGTTCTTGCTGGACCTTTTACTACATATATAAACTTGTGGTCATCTTCCTTCTCTACTGAGGCTTCTGAAATACACAAAATAAGCTTCACTTACAGCTCCAGATATTGCATTTTTATTCAATCAAAAAGTACTTATATTTTTCATATTTCTCCACAAAAAGATATGTTGTTGGTACTCATTAGATGCGCTTCTAATGAGTACCATAACATATGTTTTTGTGGAGAAATATTTTGTGGCTACCCCCTCTTATCTGCAGCTAAATATATAAGAATAATAAGAATGGTATATGCTAACCACAAAGGCCTAAGTCATGGAAAATCTATGCAGTATGATTACAGACTTCCTGAAGCGAAATCCCTGGTGCTACATCATTTATGGAAGGCATAATAAAAAACGCAAGTTTTCTTCTGGAGTAAAATAATTGAAATACTTAAATGCTTTTGATCAAACGTTTTAACGTAAGTGTGCTTTGAACAATTTTGACAGATTTAAATGAAAACTTCGATCCTATACCAGTTAGCATGTCCACAGTGAAGTTTTAACATAGCCTAATAAAAAAATTATGACACCAAAATGGACCTTGCGTTTTTTATTTCCACTAGTATATATTGATATCAGCTTATTCATTTTGCCAGATTAGTGAGGTCAGTAACTTTAACAGTCATAAATGATTAACTTCAAAAACAAGGCTACTGATATCTTAAATTATACAAAACATCTTCTAAATTCTATCATCAAAGCTAAGAATTAACTCTTATCTTGGGACATTTTTTTTCTGATCTGGATCCACAGAAAGGTTACACTAACTTGAGCACCCATTTTTTCTCTTTTTTCACCAATTTTGTTCAGACGCACATGTAATGTATCAATGGACAGGCTTACCATTAGCTGATCAGTTGTGATCATGTGACTATCATGATAATGATCATAAGACAAACTGGAGTTAATTTCAAATATGAGCAGCTCGTAGGCTGAATACAGTAAAAGTTATTTCTTTTTCTGTTTGAATTGTTAGAACAATCACCATACTGACAAAATATGAAACATATTTATCTGGATGCTTCTTTGATCTCCAAAACTAGAGCTATCAGATATGTTTTGGTGCCACAGCTCTAGACAAGAGGGTATCAGAACAACATTTTTCTTTTTCTCCACAAAAACATGCTGTGAGTTATCATTAGAAGCGCCTTGCCAAGGCGCTTCTAATGAGTACCCACAACATGTTTTCTTAGAGAAAAAGAAAAATATCAATACATGTACATGTACTTTCTTTTGTCACATTCTCTCCCTTCTACTGATTCAAGAAGGACAGTTGCCAGTTTCTGGAGAAAAAATGTGCACAATATTGGTTAACCACTTAGAGGACTAAGCCTGCCCAGTAAAAGTGTGGTTAGGTAAACTGACCACCCTTAACATGAATCCACTGGGTTGACTAGGCCTCAATGCAAAGCAAAACTTTCTTTTATTGAAAAAAAAAAGTGCCTTATCTGGAGCTATGTTTTAGTGCAAAGGATTTTTTTTTTTTTTTTTTTTTCGAAACAATATAGACATATTCGTTTACTTACTTTCGCTGAAGTCATTCAGTCTGGGGTGATAGAAATAATGTCCTTTCTTTTGTTTTTCTTCTCCTTCAAATGGAATCTCCACCTTCTTTGATTTATTCTTGGGTTCATTTTCATCTTGAGTGTAGCGATACCTTATTGACCCATGCTTCAAATCAATTAATACTGGAGCATCTATTACACATTCCTACAAAACATATATTTAGCCAAAATTTAGTGACATCACATATAAAGGCAGAAAGGGAGGATACCTTTAGCACTTGTGTGACAAATTTAGCAAATGATAAACTGGAGATTCTGTTTTCTTATTTTCACTGAAAAAAAAAACAACAACAAAAAACAAAAAAAAACAACTTTAATATACATGTTACATCAGGCATGTCTGTCCAAACTTTTGGCAAATATAGTACATGTGTACTACATGTATATTTACATGTACTATATTTGCCAAAAGTTTTAGACAGACATGCCTGATCAAACAGTGTAGACCCAGACCAGACATGGCAAAATGTGGCATCTCAGTGGCATCTCATTCTGATCAGAGTCTACAATGTTTGCCACTCATCCAGCAGTTTTCAGATGATCAACAAGTGCTTAAAAGGACTTGTTCACATTTATAAGGACAAGATTTAGTATATTAATGAGCTCAGGTGTCTGATAACTTACTGTGCTTTCAACATCTGTCAGAAAGTCATTTTTTGCTTGGAGCTTTATACAAAAGAAGTAAATTTGCAAACTTTTGTCATGATTTAATGCAAAACAATTTGTCTTAACAACCTTTGCACAAAAAGTTTTATTCCAGCCAATGGCTTTTAAAAATCAAATATTTTCTCTTTTTCCCATAGTAAAAATGAATGCAAATTATGCAGAAATTTGTAGGGTAGGTATATTTTCAACAAGTTCTGCTTGTTCAATCTTTCTGAAATTTTCACAATATTGTTGTGAAACATAAATAATTCAAATTCAGCAAAGAGAAGTAAAAAATATGTTCTTAGATAAAAATTCCAAAAAATCACTTTACTATAGAAATTGCATGGGTCAGACCAATCTTTGGCAATAAAGTTAATTTTAAGGTACATATTTGAGAACAAAACACAGAAACAGAAGACAAATTGTTTCTGATAAGATATGGTCTATCAGAACAAAATATTTTCATTTAAGATAAAACGCCAAGCAAAAAACGTCTTTCCAAGAGATGTCGAAAGGACAGTAGAGTAAATACAGTATATTTCAATTTCAACCATTGAAGTCTAATCAATATATTAAACTTAAATGAATATATAAGAAGACACAGATTAGTTGAATATAATTATGTTTTTCCAGCACTATCTGATAAAACATAATTAGGGTTAAAATTAAGGTTAAATAATGAAAAAATATGGCTATTACACAAACTTAACCCTTGTCATGCTGAATAAATTAAGATGCCACACCCACTTCTAATTTTCAGCCAATCAGATTACCTGATTTAGATTGTTGATACAAATTCAAATACTTAATGACAAACAGTGCAGATCCAGATCAGTTGGCTTCTTCAGAAGCCAACTGATCTGGATCTATACTGTTTGCAAAGGCAGGACATATCTGGGTTCAGCAGGACTAGGGTTAAGATTTCTTTTAAAATCTGTTATAAAAATGGGCATATTTGTGGCATGTGTCTATTTTATTTAAGTATTTGACTATCTCCCTTATAATTCTAGTTCTCTCCAAAGACACAGGATTATTAGCACCCTGGCTACCCACTTGCTTCTTGCAATGGTATCATTGAAAACACAAAAGGACATTTTTGTAACAGAGCTGACGTAGTCTGTGGATGCACAGCCTTCAGAAGCTAAAACACTTTCCTGATAATTAATAGAATAAACACTTGAAAATGGAGAACAATTAGTTTTTGGAATTTGACCTTTTTGGTCTATTTTGATAGAAATTTCAGGGAGCCCTGAAGAAATCAGGATTTATTCGGAATTTTAGGAGTTCTGGAAAGCCTCTAAGAAACATATAGAGTTCTATGAGGGTCCTTCAAAAAGTTTTGTCACTGGGTTCGGATTACTTCAGTGCTATGTTTTATCAAATATATTTTTATTACAAACCTTCAAAGTATTCCCCCTTTACTGAAACACATTTTTGTAACCTTTTTACCCAGTTGCGAAAAGCAGATAAATAGTCTTCTTTTGGAATCTGTTGGAGACACTGATAAATAGCGCTGCCAAGAGAACTTCTAGACATATACTTATTTCCAGAAAGCATTTTCTTAAGCCTTGGAAATAAAAAGAAGTCATAGGGACTCAGGTCAGGTGAATAAAGTGGATGGTTTAAAACTTTCACCTTTTCAGAAGCCAAAAAAGACTTAACAACCTCACACTTATGAGAGGAGGCATTGTCATGTAAAAGGTGGACTCTTGACCATCCTTTGCTTGGTCGTTTCTTATTGTAAAACTCTTTCACTTTCTTCAGTACAGAATTCTTGTAGAATCGGCCAGTGACTGTATGACCAGATGGACAAGGCACTTGAATGACTGGCCCACTTGAATTAAAGAAAATTGCGTACAACATCTTTTTCGAACTTATGGTTCTCTTGGCAATACATGGGTGTTTTTGACCTTTTCGCTTCCATTGCTTATTATCAGCCCTTCTTTGTGGCTCAAACATGTGCACTCAGGTTTCATCACCTGTTAGCAAGTTAGAAATAACCCGACTATTACAGCCTTTGTATGTTTTCAAAAGTTCCCGGGCACATTTAAGGCGTTGTGTCTTTTGCTCCTCAGTGAGCAAATGAGGTACCCACCTAGCGCAAACCTTCTCAGGTCCAAACGCTTTTTCAGAATTGTTTGCACACTGCCTTCTGATATGCCAGTACAACTAGCTATATCTTTGATAGACAATCGCGCATCCTGTTGGACCACAATCTTTACAGCAGCAATGTTAGCCTTGGTAACAGAGGTTTTAGGCCTTCCAGGACGGGTATCATCTTCAACAGAAATTTTCCAGCTTTAAAAGCTTTAACCCACCTAAAAACTGTGCTCAATGAAATAATCTGAGGTCCATATATACCACACAATTCATTAAATATCTGCTTTGAATCTATATTAAGCCTAATGCGGCATTTAATATAGCTACGAATTTCAGTCTTCTGGTCCCTGTTCCAATGTAACAAGTAAATTGGTCAGTGTATATGACTACATCCATTTCAATTTGAAATAACAAAATAAACGGGTATCGTTAGCTATTCAACACACCATTCAAGTGCAGTGAAGCATTTTAAAATATACCTGGGAAAAAACAAAGGAAGCCTATTAGTGACAGAATTTTTTGCACGACCCTCGTACACAATTCACCGGGAAAAAGCAGAGACCAATCAGCATTTACAGGTGTGCATGTTGATCTAGATCTTCATTAGATCTAGATTCTGCTGGTCAAATGAGAATTACATATGTCAAGGCCTCTTTTAGGATGACACTGATCATATAAGCAAGAAGATTTGAACAGCCTAGTCAGACTACTGTCCTTTCAACATCTCTTGGAAAGACGTTTTTTTGCTTGGCGTTTTATTTTAAATGAAAATCTTTTGTTCTGACTGACCATATCTTATCAGAAATCATTTGTCTTTTCTATTTCTGTGTTTTGTTCTCAAATATTTACACTAAAATTAAATTTACGGCTAAAAGTTGGTCTGACCTATGCAATTTCTACAGTAAAGTGTTTTTCTGGAATTTTTGTCTAAAAAATATTTTTTACTTTCCTTTGCTGAATTTGAATTATTGATGATTCACAACAATATTGTGAAAATTTCAGAAAAATTGAACAAGTGGAACTAGTTGAAAATCTGGCTCCAAGTTACCTACCCTACAGATTTCTGCATGATTTGGTCTCATTTTTACTATGGGAAAAAGTGAAAATATTTGATTTTTTAAAAACCAATGACTAGAATGAAATTTTTCGTACATAGGAAGTTACAACAAATGGTTTTGCATTAAATCATGACAAAAGTTTGCAAATTTACTTCTTCTGTGTAAAGCATCAAGCAAAAAACGACTTTCTGAAAGATGTCGAAAGCACAGTATTTGCCATTTGCCTGTAAAAATACTACATGTATATTTAATGGAAACTCTATGCTAGGGCTGGCTAATCAGAGCTGAAAAAATAACTGATTATCAGTCCTGCCATTGCGATCGATAATCTATTAGTAATCACTGAAGATTTGGCTATCCACAGAATGAACAGTAAAGGTTATGATCAGACTGCATGAATGCATAGGCTTAACTGAGTCTTTTGCTTAATGACATGACCAAAGGTATACTTTTCTCACATTTCAGGTCATATAAATTCATCACGAAAACATGCCTATATAATTTTGACCCCCCTTAAACCCCACTTTTATATAGTAAAACTGGGGTTTACAGGGGTATACATTATTTTTCATATTTCTGCTCAAAAATATAGATTGTGGGTACATGTAAGAACTGCCTCGCCAAGGCAGTTCTAACGAGTACCCACAATCTCTGTTTTGAGCAGAAATATAAAAAATTTTATCTGAAAATTTTTAGTTTTTGGAGGTGAAGTTTTCTATATATTTGAATAGGTGTGTTTTCATAATGTTGTATGCAATGACATGTGATCTTCAGCACCTGTGCAGTCTAATCCAGGCCTTTCCTGGCTTCATAATTATTATGCCTACAGGACAACTATTTTTGTGAGATGTGCTTCAAATGATTTCCTTCCCTAAGAGTGTGATAAATTTACCTTCTTCTTTGATTTCTTGGCCAACTGATCTGCATAGACAACACGGGGGTTAGCTGACACCCCTTGCTTTGGCTGAACACTTGAACCCGTGCCCATATCTTCTTATGGCATCATAGAGGTCTTAGGAATGAAAATGAACTTGTGATTACATCTCTTCAGAATCCACTATCTGTTTAAAATATAACAGAAATAAATTTATTCATTTATGCTTTGAACATGTTGAATTAGAAATTGTAACATTAGAAAAATCGAAGAGATATTAGGCTAATATAAACAGTATACATCTATGGTTTATAACTTATTTAAATCCAGTCTGTTAATTAATGCATTAGCTCCATTTTGGACAAAGTCTATGAGTGTCAGTCATATCTGACTTTACACTGGAACTTTTTTAAGATGGCTTATTATAAGATGGTTTTGGATATAAGACAGTTTAATGGTGGACCCCAAAGTGTTGTATCCAAACAAAAATGTTAGATTATATAGAAGAAAAATGACCATTTATGGTCATTTTTCTATATAATAGATACATTTTTGTTTGGATACGTCATGCTTGTTTAGCTAACAAGGTTTTTGCTTTTGATCCTGCTATAGCGTTATACAGAGGTTGTGGTGTCTCAAGCTGTATTCATTACTGCTTCAGCAACCTGCAGTATCAAGACATATAGTTGTCTCATCTGGAATGAGACAAACTAGCATATGGATTGAGACAAACTAGAGCCTCACATCATTCAGAATATACAAGAAATGTCAAGATTTTTTTTTTTGTTGTTGTTGCTAAATTTAGCTACACACTCCAGTCACACAGTGATCAAATTTGATATGAAGATAGATGGATATCATTAGGACAACAGTTCTATCAGTTACATAAACCACAATCTCTTTATAACATTATTGCTGGGATCCAAACAAAAACCATGTTAGCTATTAATATAAAACAACCATGTTGTATCTAAACAAAAATGTATAGATTATGTAGAAAAATAACCATTTAAATACAGTCATTTTTCTATATATATCGGTATACACCTGATTCTCATTTTATCTCCCCTTCTCATAATATTGTCAACCCTTCAATACCAATACAAGAAATTAGCCAGCACTTCAAAGTAAGATTATAAGCAAATTCCAGCTAAAGTAAAATTCTTTGTTACTTACATTGCAAATTTAGTGAAAATATAAATTTCAAACACCTTCAGGAGCAAAAATTCTCATGCATATGTGATATATACAGGTGTGGCAGAAGGTCTATAGTGTGTGTTAAAAACAGAGAAAAAAAGGGTGCCCCGGCCCCGAGGTTATAAAACTTTTTTCATGCTCAACTTGGCTGAGCATGAAATTTTTCATGCTTATAAATCTCAACTAACAATTGCAAACTCTTTCTTGCTAAACATAGTTGAGCATGAAATTTTCTCTGCTAATAAATATGAAAATGCCAACTGTTCTTGGCATTTTCATATTTATTAGCAGAGAAAATTTCATGCTCAGCTGAGTTGAGCATGAAAAAAGTTTTATAACCTCGGGGCCAAGTCTAAGGAACTGCACCAACTGTCCTTGCCTTGAAAACTAGGGAAGGTGCTTTGAAGAGTTCAGCTGAGATGGATACTGGATGGATAGAAGGAATACTTGTAGGCATTGATACTGCAGTATGGCACAGAGAATCTGTTGGCGTGTCCTTGGTTATGGGTACCCAGTGGGATCAGTAGAGATGCTGTCTGTATATTGAATGAGCTGGTTAACCCATTGTAGACTGAATGAACTCTCCCACACTTTATATTGGAAGATTCTAATTTCAATTTTAGGTATGAAAGGCTATGTGATTTAGATTTTCTGAGAGAAAAATGGTTGAACTATTTGCTAACAGTGGAGACCCAGATCAGACGCCGCATTCTGCGGCGTCTGATCTGCGTCTCCACTGTTTGCCAAATACCCTTTTAGAGGTCTCCCGACTACAATGGGTTAACAATCCTGTATAACATGATGGCCTTGCTTGTTGGTGGAGGACCTCTATACTTGTTCCCAACCTAATTCCTCCATCATCAATGTTACATTGCTTGCGCGCTTCATTGTAGTCACTGTTACAGAATCTTGCTGCATGGCATTGGACAGCTTCCAGATTGTTGATGTTGGACTTGGTATGAGAATCCTAAATGGAGGATCCATACTCTGGCTGCAGGCGAACCATAGTCTTGTAGCAGGTAGCCTTGATGTCCTTTGGGCATGCAGGTAGGTTTCTTTGCAAGGAGGTCACAGTGTTGTTGGCCTACTTTAATAGTGACTGTGTCAACATGTAGATTCCATGATAGGGAGCTGACGATAGTGACGCCCTAGCTTTGTTGAAGAATCTGGCCATGTATCCTGTTGATTATGCGTGTGACCCCAAATTTATCATGCAGGATTGAACTTCATCTGTGAGGGCCGTTTCTACTGTTATCTTTGATTGAGGTCCTCTAGAGTGCTGTGGCATCTTCATCAGAATTTATAGTCTGGTAGAGGAGAGAGTCATCAGCAAACAGACATGCTGTTGATCCAATCTTGCAAGAAAGGTCATTTATGTAGATCAAGAACAACAGGGGGTAGAAGACGGTTCCCTGGGGGACTCCTGAACTGACCGGTGAAGTTGATGCAGTCTTTCCATCGAGCACCACCTCCTGGGTTCTTCATTCAAGAAACTCTTGCTCCATTCTAGGGTCCTTCCTTGTACATATTAGTGGTGTAACTTCCCGGCTAGGCAATCATGTGCCACCTTGTTGATTTCCTTTGAAAAATCCAGCATGGGCACATCAAACTGTTGGTGTACATTTGTTCAAGCCATTAGCTTAGTCCTGGGTAGTGTTGATCAGTTGCGTCTCACATGATCTTCATTTCCTGAAGCCATATATATTGTCTCCTAAAGTATTTTTTCCCTCATCCAGGAATTTCAAGACATGGCTGTGGACGATATGTTCCAGACCTTGGAAGAGACTGATGTTAGGGAGAGAGGTCTGTAGTTGAAGGGTTTGCTCTTATCCCTTTTTTGGTGTGATAAAAGCACCTTTTCCAGTCATCTGGCATCTGTCCCTGTTCATTCAAAGCCTGGTAGATGAGAGTTAATGCTGGTCAATAGAGGATGCCATTTCCTTCAGAAATCTGGCTGAGATCTGATCCGGACCCGTGGACATGCAGGTTTATGCCCTTTGAGACCTTCCTGACTCTTCTCACAAATTGATAGGGGAGGAATTGATGATGCAATACCTGGTCCAAGATCTGAAATGCTTGACATCTTCTGTTTTGCACTCTGAAGAAAACTGGTCATTCAGGATCTGGGCCTTGTCTTGATCTTCTGGGTAGCTCCGAGGGTAGCTCACTCCTTCTTTCTTCAGGATGCAACACCGGAGCTGTCATTTTGCATGCTCTTACAATATGAACAAGAGTTGTCAGTAGACAACATAGCTTGCTATGCTATTGGAGGAGGGCAAGTTATAGATAATGAGAACTTGCCTGTAAACTTTAACAAAATGCAGACAGCTAAACTTCAACCATAAAGTCTAAGTACTAATACCCCTGGGGGATCCCCGGTCTATGCCATTGGATGCATCTTATCATAAGGAACAACAATATAATATGGTTTAGGGGTAGGGATCTGAACGGTTTCTGGGATATAAGGCCTTTTATTAACTAGAGGGGGTGGGGCATACCCCTGGGGGATCCCCAGTCTATGTCATAGGATGCAACTTATCATAAGTAACAACAACATAATTATATGGTTTAGGGCTGGGGAGCTGCACAGTTTCTGAGATATAAAGCCTTTTACTAACAAGAGGGGGTGGGGCATACACACAGAGGGATCCCCAGTCTATGTCATTGCCATGGATGCGTCTTATTATAAGGAAGAACAATATATATGGTTTTAAGGCTGGGGATATGCACGGTTTCTGGGATATAAGCCTTTTATTAACTGGAAGGGGTGGGGTATACCCGCAGAAGATCCCCGGTCTATGTCACTGGATGCCTCTTATCATAAGGAACAACAATATACATGTATATGGTTTAGGGGTCCCCGGCATACCCCTTAGGAATACCCAGTTTACATCGTTTGATGTGTCTTATCATAAGGAACAACTATATGGTTTTGGGGTTGGGATCGACCCGGTTTCTGAGATATAAGGCCTTTTATGAAGTGAAGGGGGTGGGGGATCTCAAGCCGACCTCATGTCAGTATCACTGGAAGCATCTTATCCTAAGGAACAAGAATATATATGGTTTATGGGTGGGTATCTGAATGGTTTCTGAGATATAAGGCATTTTATGAAGTGAAGGGGGTGGGGCATGCCCCAGGGAGTCCCTTGGATGACTCGCAGTCCATGACTATCTTATCATAAGGAACAAGAATATATATGGTTTAGGAGTGGGGATCTGATCAGATTCTGAGATACTTGGCCTTTTATGAAATGAGGTGGATGGGGCATCCACCCAAGGCACCCTAGGGGACCCTTTGCAAAAAAATTCACATCAAAAGCTCATATTCCAAAATTTCAGAAGTTACCGAGAAATTGTCCAGGCAAAATTTGTATAACTTGAGAGCTTAACCAAGGGAGGTAACACAAATAACTTTAGAGCTTGCGGGTAAACTTCAAGGAGGTAATACAGCTGCAATTATTAACTTCTTAAAAAGTCAATTTTAAGCAAAAAAAATAGGGGCAATTTGTAAGAAAGAATATGTTAAATAATATTTTCCATCTTGCTGAGTTGTTTCAAGAATAAATTTGTGAAATACAACAAATAAGAGTTAGAAGGTAAACTGTTATCAAATGTGATAACTCTAGAGTATGCAGGTAATAAACTTTAACCAAGGGAGGTAATACAGCTGCAATTATTAACTTCTGAAAAAGTCCAATTTTAAGCAAAAAAAAGTGCAGTTAGTAAGAAAGAATATGTTAAATAATATTTCCATCTTGTTGAGTTGTTTTGAGAATAAATTTGTGAAACAGAACAAGTAAGAGCAAGAAGGTAAACTTTTATCAAATGTGAATGCTGACAATGACGCCATCGCCGCTGATGGATGCCGGGGGGGTATGGCAATAGTTCCCCTTACTTCGGTAAAGGTGAACTAATAAAGCTTCTTACTGTTGAAACCGGTGTCACTGACCATGTCTCTGACATATGAATTTCTGACATCTCTGCATGCAGTCAGGTAGGCCCGTTGTAGATCTTTGTAGGCCCTTTTCTTCTGTCTGGCTTGATGCTTGACATGTCTATAGCACCAATGCTGGTTGAACTGTGTCAAGGTCATCTTGGAAGGAACAAAAGCATTTATAGTCCCTGTATGCTTCTGTTTGAAAGGTGCCCACAATGTAGCTAGGTCGTAAGAGCAGGTGAAGTTGTTGGAGAATTCATCAAGTTCCCTCTTCATGGCAGCTTTATCAGCTCTGATCCATAGATAAATCCTGCTTCGAACTGGCTTCTGTCTTTTAGGAATAAAGCCTGTGTCAACTAAGACCATGTCATGGTAGCTGAAACCAGGTAAATGCAGGCATCTATTTATGATGGTTGGTCTGCTAGAGTAAAAGATGCCAAGTGTATTCTCCAGTCTAGTTGGGAAATCAATCATTTGTTCCAGCCCATATTATTAATGTTGTCTATGAAGGTTTGGTTGATGGGTACTGAATACTGATGACCAGTGATAGTCTTGAGGCCCAGTTCACATCAGGTAGGTTTGCATATACATAATGTTGTCCCTATACTGGGAGTGAAGGTCATTCATTGCACAACAAAATTCCTGACATATACTCCATTTTGTTATCTGTGGGTCTGTACAGGCAACTGATGATGACTGGTTTCTTCAAACTGGTGGTGAAGGCTGCTGCAAAAAATTCTGAGGCAGAATAGATGTCAGTTTCTGTAGGCTCCCATTTCCTGTAGGGCAATGATGGCCACTCCATTTTATGTGATGTTTACTGTCTCCGGGCAAAAAAACCTATAGTTTTCTGGCAAGACCTCTTGCTCAGCAATGGCAGGATCAAGCCATGTCTGTATGGCCAGTATAACATTCTGTGCAGAGTATTCTAACATAGTCTCGGAGTGAAAAGGAGTGAAAGTACTGAAGGGGAGCATTTTGGAGTATTCTAGCACAGTCCAAAACGCTTCTGGTTTCACTCCAATACTTTGGAAATAAGCAAAATGACAAGTTCAAAAATTAAAAAGCTTGCATACAATTTGAGATGAAAAATAATTCCTTTGAATGAAATAAATAAAAAACAAGTTTGGAGGTTTGGGGTGGCAGGAAGGAAGATCTGAAAATGCACGTAAAGTTTGAAAAAGCTAGAAAAAATTCAACATGAAAGAGATTCTTGTAAATGTTTGAATACATCATTCAAAACATACCAAAAGCTAAGGTATAACAGCCTGAGTGATTTCTCATTGACAATTAGCTGGAAATACTGGAAAAAGTTAGGTTGACATGTAGAGAAAATGGCATAATTTTATTTGGATACAATACTTTTAGTGTCCGCGATTTATGCAAAAGATTTTGCTTTGCATTTTAAGGGTTAATGGAAAGGGCTGGTGAATGAAAAAATGAGACTATGTCAGGGGTTAAAATTTCTACAACAGTATCATCAGTCATGGTCCCATTTAAATATCAACCATGTCCAGAATTGCCTTCCTTGTCAAATTTATATATAATCTTATTTGTGTAAATTAATCAACCATGTTGCACGAATTTTACAAGTAAATATTATACATGATTAAGTTAATACCCTGGTATATATTCATCGGCGTGACACACGGTGGTTCGTATATCTTTGTAGATGATTAAATTAATTTTAAATTAGTTAAATCAAGTTAGCGTCGTAATCTCCACTAACAACAAAATTGCCGGAAGTGACGTAGGGGAACTTGCTGTTGTAATAGACTTGTTCACGCTTGTAATATTTTAACTTCCTCCTTCGTAGGTGCACCAAATACACTATCGTAGATTATGGACAAAAGTCAAAACACTGGAAAAATCCATTTACACATATGAAGCAAAGGAGATTCATCATACTCTAATTACTCTTGTCACTTTTATTTTTCTTCGAGAGGATTAAAACAAAGTTGTACATATGACTTTTCCAACATCTCAATTTTTTTCATCTGATAAAAAAAACACCCAAAAAAACCCCAAAAAACAAAAAAACAACAACAAAAAAAAAAAAAAAAAAAAAAAAAAAACATACAAAAAACAACACCAAACAAACAAACATACAAAACAACAACAACAACAACAAAAAATCCCTTACATCAAGATCTGAGATGAAAGTATATTATTTTCCTCGTAGTGTAAATAATTTATCCGAACATTGTAGTCATGTATAATTTCCGTATGAAATAATAGCCTTCCGCAGTGCCGGATGCAGAATCACTCAGACTGGGGGTACACTTCGTTAATCGGTTTGCAGCATTATGCAGTTTTGTTGTATTTGATTTGATTTGCTAAGCAGAACCAATGTAACAATATACAGACTTATACATAACTTATACATAGGAAAGTTTTACATTTTACTGACATTCTTATAGAATAGTTACGATTTATTGCTTTATCTGTGTTCTTACGCTTAATAAAAAGTGCAATATATGTGCTTTATGATAAAATGCCCTTCAACTGGTTAAGCAACTGTGTTAATTCAGTCAAAAAAGCAAAGTTCTCTCCAATTTGAATTGATTCCCTGAGATTTGCATGTGTACATTTAATCAGCATATGCAGAACTGTGCTAATACATATCAAACTATGTTGAACGTTTCATTGCTGCTGAGTATATCTATTCATTAATTTATTTAGTTCTGTTTTTCTTTTCTTTTGTAGCGAGTTTTTCTTGACTATTTAGGAGTGAAATTTAGCAATGCGGACACCATGACAGCATTTTCTTAATCTCTAGGAAAATTTTGCATTCAGGAGAATATTCTAGCATTTTTTTTCTTTTTTTTTTCTTCCTTTTTCTAAAAACCGCCACACGACAGTGGCGGGGTATTATGGTTTCACGTTGGATATCCATGTGTCCGTCCGTTTGATAGTCTGTTTATCATACGCACGTCCGTATTTTCGTTTCCAGATGATAACTTGAGTAAATGTGAATTGATTTTCACCAAGCTTGGTATGTACATTGATATTGTGGAGACCTGGTTTGGGATTGCTAACGATAAATTGAGTGAATATCAATGGATTTTCAGCAGACTTGGTACGTGCATTGCTTTTGTGTAGATCTGGTTTGGGATTGCTAATGGGCAAAGTTCGTCATTTTTGACGGATATATTTGCCCTCCACATATCCGTATTTTCGTTTCCGGACGATAACGAGTAGTATGTGCATTTATATTGTAAAGATCTGACTTGGGATTGCTAATGAGCAACATCACCATTTTTTTGACAGCGTTATTTGATCGCCACACGATAGTGTGTGTGTGTGTGTGTGTGTGCGCGCGCGCGCGCGCGCGTGTGTGTGTGTGTGTGCTGGGAGGGGAGGGGAGGGTAGGGGGTGGAGGGGTATTTTTTTCAGGATGGGTGGTGTGTTTTATTTCTTTTTTTTTTTCTTTTTTTTCATTAAACTGAGCACTAGATATTTTTAAGCTATGTGGTATTTACTCCTAAAATTTAACAAATTTTACTTTGCGAGTAATTCTAAAAGACTATATGGAGTAACATGCCTGACTCTAAACATGGAGCTTTTTGCTGATTAGTAAAACCTAGAAAATGTTTAAGACTGCTCACTGCAAGACCGTTTACTCAGGGGTATAAAAAATCTAAAATGGTGTCAACACTTAAGAAGTTGTTTGGGGGACATCATGATCTTGTCAGTCCCTACAATGTGACTATTTCCAGACTTATGTCTGGTGTTTTTGCCACAGCCAAACCATAAACAGATTTTCTTAACTCCGGACATTACTATTTACATATTTACATATTTTCCTAAATCTCTGTTCAGACTGGTAGGCATGGTGGGTAAAGCATGCTTATCAGGTAATGCTTACTTTACATGGACACCTGGTTACACCCCACTTATTTTGGATCCCTGTCTGTCTGAACATTTTGTCTTTGTGTATATCGACTTTATAGTTCCGAAATACAATTTTGGTATGAATTTTGATACAGACTCACTATTTGAAACATTTAACATAAAAAAAAGTTCTCTATAAACCATCTGATATTATTTTATAAAGTGAAAGGATAAAAATAAGCTGTGTTGACAGAACTAGAATTTCGAGAATCGGATGTGTCGCCTGCTTAAAGCACCAACCATTTGATATGAAAAAAAAAAAAAAAAAAAAAAAAAGAACCAACAAAAAAACACTGGTCCTTATAATCGCTCCTATCCCTAAAGGCGACTAAGTTGAAAAAGGGCCATAACTTGACCAAAATTTTGCGGATTATTACCAATATCGAACTTGACCTGTATTTTACAATAATATATCCTTCTGCAAACTCTCAATAAAATCAATGCATCCCTGCAAAAGTTATTGAGTGGAAACCAATATCAACACAACAACAAAAACTAAGCCGAAAAAGGACCATAACTCAGCCAAAATTTTGTGGATGATTACTAATATCGAACTTGACCTGTATTTTACAATGATATATCCTTCTGTAAGCTTTTAATAAAATCAATGCATCCCTGCAAAAGTTATTGATCGGAAACCAATATCAACACACCAACAAAAACTAAGTCGGAATTGGGCCATAACTTAGCCAAAATTTGGCGGATGATTACCAATATCGAACTTGTTACCTTTTTTTGACCTGTATTTTATAGTGATATAAAGTTCTGCAAAGTTTGAATGAAATCAATGCATCCTTTCAAAAGTTATTGAGCGGAAACGAATAGCAAACACTAAGTCGAAAAAGGCCTATAACTCAGCCAAAATTTGGTGGATGATTACCAATATCGAACTTGACCTGTATTTTACAGTGATATAAAGTTCTGCAAAGTTTGAATGAAATCAATGCATCCCTTCAAAAGTTATTGAGCGGAAACGAACAACAAAAACTAAGTCGAAAAAGAGTCATAAATCAGCCAAAATTTGGCGGATGATTACCAATGTCGAATTTGACATGTATTTATAGTGATGTAAAGTTCTGCAAAATTTGAATGAAATCAATATATCCCTTTAAAAGTTATTGAACGGAAACGAAAGTGTGACGACGACACCGACGACGACGATAACAACGCCACCGCCGCCGACGACGACGCCGGACGACGACTCCGACGACGCGGACGGACAACACGATCACTATGTGTCTGCCATGCTACGCAGGCGACACAAAAAATAATATATTTATGAAACTGTGAAAACTTTATTAGTCTGAAAAATGCCCCATATCTGAAGACCACAGCTAAAACACTTGAACAGATAAGGCTGAGTGGTGAAGTTTGCCGACTTCTTCTTTAAACGCATCAACGGTTGACAAACATACAAGCGATTCAGGAGGGCATTCACTGGACTACAGCCAGTGGAAAGAAAGAATGTTTATAGAAGTTCCTATGGGCGTGGACTTGACGGAAAGTCACTGAGTGAGATTTTGTTTTAGATGGCCAGCTTTTATGTTGAATATATCCCAGCATGGGTATTGCCACTGGTCCATATACAATCCGATATAATACTTTTTCTGGTTTTCGTTTCCAGCAGTTTTATGATCCCCTCCACCGAGATATTAAATTCATCTATTGACCCATTATTTTGGACATCTTGCAATTATCTCCCTTTGAAATATTTGTCCTCCTTATATTACACGCTTTGGAGAAGGAGTAATTTTTAATATGGTTAAACAAAACGCTTGAAATGTCATATGATGTATCATACACTAATTATCATCCAGCCTAGACTGGCATAAGTCTCCAGTGACTACATTTGGAAACTGCATGAATATAGAATTCGTTCGAGTGTTTAGAACTGGATATGTGCCTTCCTTGGCGACCCTTCGCAGCGGGTCGTTGTTGCGGGGGAGGAGTAAGGCTCGGTCACGGTGACATGGTGTCCCTCAGGGGTCGGTGCAGGGGCCGATCCTGTTCCTTGTTTACATTAATGACCTGCCTGACAATATTACATCCCAGGTGCGACTATTTGCAGATGATACGGCTTTGTATCTCACCCTGGAGGGCGCGGATGACGGTTCAATTCTTCAAAGGGATCTGGATAAACTGTCTGTGTGGGAGACTGACTGGGACATGGAGTTTTACCCCATGAAATGACAAGTGGTACAGGTGACAGGATCCAGGAAACCCTTAAAAAACCACCTACAAGCTTCATGGTGAGGTCCTCGAGACCGTCCCCTGTGCAAAGTATCTCGGGGTTGATATCTTGAATAACCTCAGTGGGGCTCCCACATAGACAGAATTGTCAATTCTGCTAACAAAACGCTCGGATTTATTAAGAGGAACATTAAAATTAATATGCCTGGTGCATGAGGGAGGCAGTCTATAACACCACCGTCCGGCCGCAGCGTGAATATGCTGCGGCTGTTTGAGATCCCCACCATAAGGAAAAATTACAACAAATTGAGTAAGTTCAGCGGCGTGCCCGCTGGACAACATCTAACTTTGATCCAAGAGCCAGCGTTTCGAAAAAAATGAAGCTTTAGGCTGGAGATCCTTAGAACAAAGGCTAGCTAACGCATGTCTTTGTCTGTTTCACAAGATTGTAAATAATATTATCGCTGTTCCCTTTCCTGACTATGTCAAATTCAACCCGAGGGCATCCCAGCGCGGCCATTCCAAGACCTATCGACAACTTCTCACTAGGAATGGCTTTTATAAGTATTCTTTCTTTCCACAGTTGTCCAGTGGAACGCCCTCTCAGAATCTGTAGTCAGCTCGCCAAGCCTTGACATATTCAAGGCCGCATTTGGCAAGCTACAGCATACTAAGCCCTAGATCCCAACTATGTTTTTAACCTGATTTTAGCACTTTTTATCTATTTCAACCTATCATCTTTCACCCACTTCACTGTCATACTGTATCACTTACTATCATGCTTTTTAACTTTTAATCTTATTCTACTAACGGGCTTGGAATTGCTTGACAGTGCAACATGCCTAGCATATTAATGTCTTCGCGGGCTTGTGGCATTATGTCAAGATAGATAGATAGATAGATAGATAGCATGACAGCGTTGGTCCAACGTTGGCATCGAGTTATACAATGGCTGATGGTTATCCGTTGGCTGTCTAATGCTGGCCCAACGTTGGGCCAAACCATGATATCAATCTAATGAATTATTTTAAAGTCAGTAAAATAATGTCATAGTTGGCACAATAATGGACCAACGTTATGCAAAATACTGGAAATAAACAGTTTTATTTGATGTGTGGTGTGAGGTTGGCCCAACGTTATCAAAAATATGCAAATCATGCACTCCTTTGTAAAATGTGGGGCCAACGTCAGCAATTTGTTTATTGCTGATTCTGCTAAAGTGACAAAAATGTTGCCAAAATATGATTTTATGTATCAACGGGTTGCCAAAATGTGATTACATATATCAACGGGTATGTGTAATTTTTATTTCCATGTTTTAAATCCAAATTAAGCTGGCAGTGTTGATCAATAACTAAGGCTGTAAATCCAAAGAGTTAAACGTTGGATCAACGTTGTGCCAACGTTGACCGAACATACCCCGAATAATAGGAATACACAGAGGTTCTTATATGAGTGCTCATGTATTACTGAATTTCTTAAATCCGCTGGAGAAAAGGTTAAGATGATATATTTGTATCATAAAAAAGTATATATTTAACGAAATTCTTTTATCAAACAAATTGCAGGTCAGTTAATACACATTTTAATTAGCGTATAGTAATGTACCATATGGGTTGCAAAAAAAAACAAAAAAAAAAAAAAAAAAAAAAAAAAAACACAAACACAGCATGAAGTAATCTTTATTACTGTCTTCCTGGTCCAGCGCAAAGGTGACCAATAAAACTTGCTCTATTAATTAGTAACCCAATACCTTAGAGTAATCGTGTTCATTATTGTTACCATCTACCAAAGGTTTTAAAACCCTTTAGACTACCCATAAAGCTAGCCTTTATACCATTTGAGTTCTGACTCTTTGATAGAATGCACCAATAAAGGTCTCAAGATGTGATTTAAAGAAGAAGGATTAAGTTTTTTAAACATATGAGTATAATTATTATAGTATATATTCGTCTTTAATTTAGGTAAACATAATGAACTACATGCGGTGGATATGAAAGCCTCTTATCAGATTGTGCAGTTGATCAGGCTGATCTGAGTGCTGGATGCACATGTGACATTGTAGTTTTTGCTGTGCTCTGGCACATTTGTGATTTTGACATTCTTACAGCACAAACATTGTTTTACTAGACTAATGGGTCCAAAACACGCTCACGAAACACAGTGTAGATCCTAATCAGGCTCCTCCTAGAGGACTCAGGAGAGACAAAAAAAGCTATATCAGTTTACAAAAAAAAAATAGTTTATTTTAAAACCACTGCTTTTTAGTGAAATACTGTTCTACATTCATAAAAATATAGTACTGTGCTGTAAGAATGTCAAACTCACAAATGAGCCAGAGCACATAAAAATATAGTACTGTGCTGTAAGAATGTCAAACTCACAAGTGACCCAGAGCACAGCAAAACCTACAATGTCACATTTGCACCAGCAAAGACTCAGTTCAGCATAACTGCACAGTGATAAGAGGCTTTCATATCCGCCTCATGCAATTCATTATTGCTTCCTAAATATAAAATATATAATTATACTCACATGTTGATTTGCTGTCGGAACAGCCCCTTCAGTCACTGGCAAAAAATCGGTTGGCGTCGTACATAGTTTCTACGTTTTCCCAACGTCAAAATTGTGCAGGGCTAACGTTGGACCAACGTTGTAATTAACATTGACATACGTTTACGAGCAGACTTACGTTGGACCAACGTTGAATGTCTACGTTGGGCCAACAAAATGGACCATTATTCAACGTTGGCCCAACGTTAGCATGCCGTATAGATAGATAGATAGATAGATAGATAGATAGATAGATAGATAGATAGATAGATAGATAGATATATATATAGATAGATAGATAGATAGATCCTGTTTGATATTCCATTAAAATAGAACCAAATAAAATATCAATATTATAAAGGCTGGCCGCTATTATTTTGGTCTTATTTTAGTTGATTATCAAACAGGATTATAAGGGGGAAAAATATGTCATTGGTGACCAGAGCCAGTCTAGGTCCAGTCTTGTAAGTCATATGAGCAAATCTGTTGAAAACATGCAGAAATGACAAATTTTCTTAGATTTTCCCTATTGTCGCAATGTAAACCTGTACTCCGGAATGGAGGACACGCTTTCTAAAGGAAGCAACTATAACACTTTAAAATATTGGGTCTCTATTGGCGTTTCTAAGAAATGAATTTGACCAGCGTTTTAAAGCAAAATTTAAAGCTCTTACTATAAAGTAACTTGTTTCCGGCTCTTAGGACTAAAATCTCATGAAACATCATTTTCTTTAGCTGTCCCTCTTTTTCTCTGCCTGTCTGTCGGTCTGTCTGTCTCTTATAAGTAAGCCGTTAACACGTGTGGGATGAGCATAAAATAAATTTTGATTCTATTCTTCCTAAGTCGGCAAGGAGGTTCTTGGTTTTACCTAAACGTGAAAATCTGAATTGAATCAGTCTGCGAATAAACATGGTGGCCGACTCCAACTGATATGGCATCTCCTCCAAAACCTTGGGAAAAACCGCCGTGTTGCAGGCAGTCAGACGAAGGACCGCCTCCGTCATTTATGTCCAGGTTAATGGAATTTATACCTCCTTCTTTTTGCCCGAGATTGTTGTAGATTTATAAGATTTAAAGTACAGGTGTGTTTACAAAATTCTAACCCTGAGCCTGAGGGTCAATAATCAGCACTTCTGCAATGCATTGTTGGGCAAGGAGTTCCTTAGCTAGACTTTAGAATCTTTCCGCCACTGTTTACTGATATCAGTATGTGAGTTAGTACACCCATTAACTGCACAGATGGTTAGGATTAAGTTAGAAGTACGTCACTGATGGTTAGGGTTAGGTTACTGGTCATCATGTTTAGCATACTTCTATCGGGAATATTTACAGCCGGTTAGGGTAATATTAAGTGGCGAACAGATTCTTAAGTCGCTCCATTCCCTTGGATAGAGTTTACAGAAAATTCTATGGATCTATTTAAACACTATGTCACACATTATTTGGAACCTCTCGGTCTTAACGCAGATTACATTCTAGCCTCGTTCCTATTGGATGGCAGAGTTATTGTTTACGTTTATTGGACAATATAATTGCAGATATTTCTTCAGAAAAATAAAGCAGTTTCATTCGTCAGAAGTTTCTTTTCAGAAGAGATACTCATTAGGTGATCATTTAAATGACATAAACACAAATATTGACAAATATTGATAAAATACTAGCTAAAACTACTGTGCTTTCGACATCTTTCAGAAAGTCGTTTTTTGCTTGGCGCTTTACACAAAAGAAGTAAATTTGCTAACTTTTATCATGATTTAATGCAAAACCATTTGTCGTAACTACCTATGCACAAAAAGTTTTATTCTATTCCTTGGATTTTAAAAAATCAAATATTTTCACTTTTTCCTATAGTAAAAATGAATGCGAATTTTGCAGAAATCTGTAGGGTAGGTAACTTGGAAGCAGATTTTCAACAAGTTCCACTTGTTCAATTTTTCTGGAATTTTCACAATAGTGTTGTGAAACATCAATAATTTAAATTCAGCAAAGAAAAGTAAAAAATATTATTTTAAACCATTAGATAAAATTTACGATTAAATATTAACCCTAGTCCTGCTGAACCCGGATAGGTTCTGCCTTTGCAAACAGTGTAGATCCAGATCATTTGGCTTCTGATGCTGCCTTGATTTTTCACAAGGTGTTGCCTATACCGAACGATTAATTCCCTGAAAAAACACACGCAGGTGTCATGATCTTTCATCCCTTGAGGCTAGGATTATTGCCAGACAGGTCCACTCGTTAGATATTTGACACTACCCAGTCAAACCACATCGTTTGCAGACCATCTGACCTAGATTTTGACAGGCCCACAGTTCACACCTCATCTAACGTGACTGATTATAAAATGCATTTACCATTTTTTTATACAAAACATTCATACAGTTGAAAATTGATGTTTTCTTTTTATTTCAAAGTTTTCGTGTGTCGAATTTTTGTCAAGGTGATCATAAATGCATTGTTATATTTTAATGATACCTTTTCTTTTAAAAAATGACAAGTGGTGACAAGCAAAATACTACCTTATCCCTGATGCGAGATATCAATCTGCACATTCATAGAAACAGTTACTCCCATTGGCCAAAAGCAATTTCTAACAGAATGTGTCCAGAAAATCTTGTGTAGATTCCCATGGGATTGCTCAGATGTGCCTCGGCCGATGGTACGCAATTTTGGGATGTTCGTGTTTCCAGTGTAAGTTAAAAAGTTATGTTTTCGCTCATTACCACATGAAGAAACCTTATAACACTGACGTCACATGAACTCATGGCAGAAAACTACATTTTGAGAAAGACAAACTTATTACCATGTTAAATTGCAGAGCATTTTCTTGTCAGAAATGCATTCAAAACAGATACATATTAAAAAACAGAACCAAATTACAACTGTTCTTTTTCTGTGAATTAAACCAGAAGATTGAAACTTTCGCAAGTAAACAAGACCCAGACTTTTATAGCATATGTTGATTGCAGCATGGCGGGAAGCTCAACACAGAAGTCATGATCAGAATCTGCTGATTATATTTGCGATAGCATGTAAAGGAGCTTTAAGGATACAGTTCAACCAAATGACCCCAACCATGTTTATATCCTTTTTTCAGCCTTTTCCCAAGCAGTAACATAATCATGTGATATATGATTTTAAAGCTTAGACTATCTACTTATAAATGCTTAATATTTTTTTTTATCTGAATCTAGTAAGTAAAAGGTGGTGAGCAAAATGTGCCCTTATAGCCCTGTTAACATTATTCCTGATTCAGTATCAAAGCCAGGACCTCTAGACTACAGAACCCCAAGTTTTGGGATAGACTGAAGAGGTGTTAATGAACAAAACCACATCACAAAATTTTAAAAAGAAAATATTTAGAAGTAAAGTTACAGCTAAATCAATTATACACAGTAATTTTTTCAGTCCTTTGTTTCAAAAAGACCTCACAAATTCTGAATGGAAGCAGTTTTACAAAGAAACTGTAATACGTTTTTGTGATAATATATCAAACTTTAGATATGCTTTATTTCATTTAGTTTTGCCAAGAAATAAAAAAGTTGAATCCATTTAAGTTTTCTCAGATCCTTGATTTCCAGCTTGCAGAAATAAGCCACAAATGTTTGAGACCAATTAATCTTTATTTTCTCTTAACTACAGACAGAAATCTGGACTAAATTAAGGCCAGCCTACCAAGACCATCCCCACTTTTAAATGACTTCAGGACAGCAAATCAGAAATATTTTTTTTTATGAAATAATAATGTAAGCAAAAATGATCAACTTCCAATGAAAGCCAAGAGCTAAGAACTGCTATGTTATTATACAAAGATAGACAGCTATTTACACAAAATGTTATGGTTATCATGCAGTAATTATGGATGAAGAGCAGCAGATTAAAGAAAGCAGAAGTATTTATATCACTGTGGATAATTTTATAACCATTGCCATTTTAATGGCAGTGTTAGTAAGGAAAACAGAACTTGCAACCACCGTAAAAAAGGATTTTTTCTCCAAATAACAGCTTTATTATTAAAGGTAGAAATCTGGAGTTTTTGTATGTATTTCATGTTTTAATGAGGAACAAAGGTCTGTAGAAATGTAAAAAAAATGTTTAAAATTTTTTTTAAACCATACTCATACTGTATCCTTAATTGGTTTTGATTGATAAAATGTCTCACTAACACTAACAATAACACTCAAGATTAAAAGATAACTGCAGACAGCATCAAACTACCCTCACCCCGACAGCTCACATTCCACCTTCGTACTCCGAGGTGTGAACATCGATAGAATAACCAACCAACCATGTCTGATTTATTGCCTGCAGTACTTCTCAACGCCTTGAGACAGTACAAGTTCGATGGGTCCCCATTATGGAGAATGGCGTACGGGAAAGATCACGTTAAGATAGAAGTGACTTTCCGAACACCAACTAACCAAAGTTTCGACAAGAAGGGGGCTGAAAGTAGGAGGCAGCCTACACCCCCTGCTGGCGAGTGGCCTTGCCAGCCCACTCCAGCTAGATGTCCAACAACCAGACCGACGCCTCCAGCAAGCCGACAACACCGGATAAGGAGGCCAGCACTGCAGACATTACAGATTGACACAGCTGCCATCACAGTGCAAAGGCCACCGAAGACAGCACAGATCACACCTTCACCTATCATACAGAGACCAGCTACACCGCCTCCTTCTCCAGAATCACCACCGACAAAGAAGCCGAGAACAAAGTCGCTGGCGACGAACACTGCACCCACGCAGTACTTCCATGTCGACATTGAGGAAGAATACCCTCTACATGAGAAGTACGACCTCCAGGATGTCACCTCTACAAAGTTCAAGGCCATCGCTAAAGCTCAAAGACTACCAAGAGACGACGAAGAGATCAACGTCGACCTGCCAGTCTATTTCCTCTACCATAGAGACAACTAACACTGGACTCTTATCAAGGGACCTACTTCAGAGTTCTACGACGAAATCTGATACCAGTACATTGAAGAGCTTTACAAGAGAGGCACCAAACAAAGGAACTCGGCCTGCTGGTACGACACCCTGGAGCAGTCGTGCAGTGACCCCTTAGGGGGAGATGGAGGACCACCACTTCTTCGTCTGGTGCCGCCAAGTTACCTTGGTACGACTTACTCCTAAGTAGGTCAAACTTGCGGCACGCGGACTTGGGTGAGGACACCCAATGGACTTTTGGGTGAGGACACCCTCTTGATACCTGGGTGAGGACACCCTCTTGGCTCCTGGGTGAGGACACCCCCTCTGGTCCTGGGTGAGGACACCCTCTTGGCTCCTGGGTGAGGACACCCATCTTGCATCCTTTCCGGCGTCTGACCGACTGACATGTGGCTAGTGAGTGCACCTTACTCTCGACTAGAGCTGTGTGCCTAATGCATTCTGCAGTCGGAATTGACACGCATTAGGTACGAGATTAAAAGCTCAAACTTTTCGGCCGATCGTCAAAATTCTGCAACTTACAGGCTGGACTACTACTCTCGCACGAGATCTGGACACGCACGAGGTCTGGACGTGCACACACTCCGTGTCTGGGCGAGGTGACCTAGTTATGAATTATAACTAGGCACCGTTTCAAGCCAACCCAGAAGTCCAGTAAAACTAATCCAGATTTATCTGGCGCTGCCTCTATGTGACTCAGTTGCCTGGCAGCGTTAAAAATCTGAAAACTGAACTGAACATCAAACTTTTTTGATTGGTTGGGATACCAATTAAAATGAAAAGCAGTGCAGGAGTGGTGTCACTGGGAGGATTAGTTCCGTATTTCTTGAGAAATGCCCCTCAAATCGTTACCAAAGAAACCACAAAAATATAGATATCTACCCTTGCAGCAAATGATGAAAGGGTACATTGTTACAACTGAAATTAAAAGCTAAAAAAAACCAACATAGAATTCTTTTTCTTAATAAATTTAAAATTCGGTGGCATTCACCGTGTAGGTAAAGTAGGTTGGGATTGTCACATCTCCCTGGATCTTTGAACATGTCTCCCTAATTTCCTATGGGGGAGATGTGACATTTCTCTATTTTTAGCTTACCTGAGCAAGAAGTGCTCAAGGTGAGCTTTTGGGATACCATGATGTCCGTCGTCTGTGGAATTTAGAAAAAAGTTTTTTAGGATCAATGTTAACCCCTTTAAAACTTTCTACTTTGATGGGAATGATGCATTAGCATTCTACACTTTCCCTGATGTCATCAGACTGTGCTGAAAATACCCATAAGGGCCAAGACCTTGTTTATTAGACAGGTCTGATTTTTTAAAAAAATATCTTATATTTGGATTTTTATGGTAGTCTGCTATAAGTTGATCATCAATTGCTTTTCCAAACAGATTATCGACTATGAAATTCTAGCCCATTCCCAACGCTAATTTGAAGTATATTTTACCCACAATTTACCTTTATACACCATTTTCAAGCTTATAAAATTTCCTATCTAATCATTTCAACAAAGAAATATGGTCACTTGCTGAATTCGTCCAGAGAGTGGTTATACTTAATTGAGTACGGGCCCCCGTAGCCTAGTGGATAAGAGAGTTGACTCTTAATCCATTAGGTTTCTCACCGCTGTGGTTCGAGCCTGGCTCGGGTCATATGTGGGAAAGCCAAGTTCTGCTTACGGATGGTCAGGTGGTTTTTCTCCGGGTTCTCCGGTTTTCGCCCACCTTCGATGAACGATCGGCTCGATATAAGTGAAATATTCTTGAAAGGGCCGTAAAACCCAAATCAAAAAAAAAAAAAAAAAAAAAAAAAATATACTTAATTGATTTTTCCTGTAACCATTCTTATAAATAGATCTCACCCCTGCTCCAGAAAAAGCAAGGAATATTAGCGCTCCAGAAAAGGCAAGCAATGTCAAAAGTTAGGATGGAACTTGCTATGTTTCAGTAACATAAAAGTGAACCATTTATTCCTTTAACCCATTTTAGACTGAATAAGCTCCCCACACTGTATATTGGAAGAGTCCAGTTCATATTTTAGGTATGTCAGTCTATGTGATTTAGGTATTCCTAGGGAAAAATGCTAAACTGTTTGCAAACAGTGGAGCCACAGTCTCTGACAGAAGCTGCAGAATGCAGTATTTATATGATCATAAAATGTGGCACCTGACAGCCTGTAAAAAATTTCAGTTAGTCTCTTGTTCTTGAAATGAAATAATTTTCTATCTCTCAAATTATGTTGCCAACATTAATTCAGAGGTACGATAAAAAATCATTTTTGATCCAGTTAAAAAAATGAGAGACTTAACTGAAATTTTACAGGCTGTCAGATGCCACATTTTATGATTGTATAAATACTGTATATCAATTTCTGAAACATTTCTTGGATAGAAAATGTCTAGTTTTATAGGAATATGGAGCCTTTAAACTGAATGTATACTTTTTCTTTATATTTAGTGGTCCAACACCTGGTTTAGGGACATCAATACCGGGACCATCAGCTGCTCCTCTTATAGGGGGAGGGGATGCTCCTCCTGTGCCAACAAGACCTGCCCTCCAAGGTGGTTACTCCTCTTACATGCCAAGTTATGGAGGTTACAGCAGTCCCTATAGTTCATTTGGTGGAATGTACAGCAGCCCATATAGTAGTATGTATGGTGGTTACGGCAGTTATGGTGGCTATGGTGGTTACAACAGATTCGGTTATGGACAAGGTGACTCATTTAGCTCATTTGCTAGACAAGCAGAAGAAAGCTCTCGACCAGCTTTTCAGTCTATTGAGAGCATTGTTGGTGCCTTTTCTTCAGTTAGCATGATGCTAGACTCAACGTTCCAAGCTGTGTATAATTCTTTCAGAGCTGTGATAGGAGTGGCAGACAATTTCAGTAGAATGAAAATGCAGTTTGCTCAAATTTTCTCTGCATTTGCCTTGTTTCGGACATTACGATACGTGTATAGGAAATTTCTGGAACTGGTGAGATTGCGGCCCCATGGTTTTGCCGAGGAGGCCTGGACAGAGGCAGGGGATGCTGTACAGGTTGCACAGGCATCTGGACCTGGAGGGGGCAAGAGTAGTTGGCCTGTGCTCATGTTCTTTGCCATTATCATGGGTGGACCTTGGCTTATCTGGAAATTCCTCTCAAAAGCCTTTGGGCAAATGGGTAAGTGCACTAACATAGCTCCAGATATTTTTGTTGCACCTGCATAAGTAAGAGGATGTGATAGCGGAGGATTTGTAAAGGAGGAGTATTTGCTGATAATTCTGGGATTTGTTTTTTTTGTTTTATTATTATTTTATTTTTGGACGGGTTTTTAAAAAAATCTGTCCTTTAAAATAGCGAAGTCTGCAGGCGGGCGTCGTGCATCGTCTGAGGTTTCCCTTCTGGTTAACCTTTTTTCAAAGTTGTATGTTACCTTTATTCCTCAATGGATTGTTTTCATATTTGGTAGGGATGAAAAGGAGGACCAGTAGATGTTTCACATGCAAGAGAGACAACTCTTACTTTCTTAGTTATTTAAAAAACCCGTCCATAATGCCATTAGGCATTTTGTTTTATTTTTCCACAGAAGTGTGTTATGGGTACTCATTAGAAGTGCCTAATTGAGGCAGTTCTAATGAGTATGCAAAACATGTTTTTTTTATGGAGAATCCCAGAATTACATTGTACATGTATCATCAAATACTCATCCTTAACAAGTCCTCTGAATATAGGGGTCCATTTGTTTGCCTGTCCTTTCATCAGTCCTTATGTTTAAGTTTATTTCTGAACACTACTATTTACACCAACTATCATCTTAAATGGTACATGTATACACTTTTCCTAAACATTGACTCAAACAATGCAATTTCATCTCATGACACTCCTGTTGTTTCGTGGTCTTACACCTTAATCATATTTTACATCAACCCTGACGTTTAGCTTCATTTCTGGTTCATATCTGTAACACCAACATTTACATTCATCTTATTCAGCATGGCCTTTCTCCTGAACATGGACTCGAACACTGCAGTGACATTTTGTGACCTGACTTATGTTTCACAATCTGACTATTTTGTTATTTTGTCACTAACCTGTTTAAAATACATGTATACATGTGCAGAGTAGGCTAAATGTCCTAAAATTTCGAACACTTCATTTCATACTATTTTGGCCTAAATTTTGCTTTTTATGCAGCTTTTATTTCAACCCTTGTCCTGCTGAACCTGGTTATGTCCTGCCTTTGCAAACAGTGTAGATCTAGATCAGTTGGCTTACAAAGAAGCCAACCATTATGGATCTGCACTGTTTGCCATTAAGAATGTGAATTTATTTCAACAACCTGGATCAAGTAATCTGATTGGCTGAAAATTAGAAATGGGCATGGCATCTTAATTTACTCAGCATGACAAGGGATTAAATACTTTGTGGAATGGCAAACAGTGTAGACCCTGATCAGACTGCTCCTTTTGCATGTGTCTTTTTCTCAGACACTTTTGCATTTGAAATTTTAGAACATTTACCATATTTTTCACTAACTATCAGGTTCTAGTTTTGTGCAACAGAAAGAGAAAAATACTGTTTTGAGAGTTCAGATATTGGGACACCATAACTTCTTGTAAAATTTTCTTACAATATGAACAATTCCATTTGATTACCTGTTGATAAGCTCCCCCCCCCCCCCCCCCCCCCCCCCCCCCCCCCCCCCCACCACCACCACCACCACCACAACAAAAAAAAAAAAAAAAAAAAAAAAAAACACAACAAAAAAAAAATGGCTGGATGAGTGGCAAACTTAGATCAGATGCCACATTCTGATATGTCACACATTCAATGTTCTACTGTTTATGTTTTAGGTTCTGCACCGGGTTGGGCAACTGGGTTTGATGATCATTTTGTAGCCCAAGCTAAGTATGATTTCACAGGACAGGGATCTGATGAGCTGACATTCAAGGCTGGCCAGAACATTAATGTAGCCCCAAAAGGTAAGTTCTAATAACAGCTGTGGAAATACCATGCCCAGCTTGTCCCATCTCCCTGAGGACAAGTAAGAAATTTCAATTTACTTGTCCTGGGACAAGGACTTCTTAGCTCTAGTCCAGATTATGAGAGATATAGTATTCTTATTTCTCAAAGAAAGCATATGTTGTGGGTACTCATTAGAAGCACCTCACTGAGGTGCTTCTAATGTGTACCTACAACATATGTTTTCTTTGAGAAAAAGGAAAATGTCAATTTTCAGACAAGTAAATCTTGGATGGACAAGTGGATTTTGACCATTTACTTGTCCATTGACAAGTGATAAAATTTGATAATTCCACAACCCTGCTAGTGCAATACAAACCTCATTGTCTTCAACAGGGCTCAAGATTGGGGGGTTATTGGAGATGGGGTGGGGTGGGGGTTGGGGCGTGGATCTAATAAGCATTTTGCTTATTGTCTGTATAACATGCTAGTTTCATTAATCGACAAATGTTTAATATTGTAAAAAAATTGGTTCGAAGTATGTAACAGAAATTAAATAATCAACAGTGCTACTGCATTAGTTAATGATTATGGTATGCCTTGGGCCAAGTTTCCTGGGTTTTAATGGTATCTTGGATTAACATACATGTACGTGTATATCCCAATACTAAAGTTAGGCACTTAAATCATAGTTTTTATGGTCCATATTTTAGAATTTTGGTGTGGTGCTGTGAATCATTGTTATTTGTAAATATACCACAAAATGAAGCATTCAAAAGGAAAATGTTTTAGAACAGTTTTGATTTCCTCAGATATTCAGGGAGTTTTGATGAAGAGTTTTTACGTTGAAATAAATGCTATATCTGGAGCTATCCATTATAAAAAAAAAAGTTTCCCATTATTTATTTCCAGAATTACAGCCCAGAGTGAAAGACTGGTTATTAGCTTGTGTGGATGGTAAAACAGTTGGTCTTATTCCAGCTAATTATGTGAAAGTACTGGGCAAAAGAAGGGGTACAAATACCCCTCAGATGTTGGAGAGCAACCGACAGATGCAAAGTATTCCAAATACCATGAATTCCCAGACTGGTTCACAGATATTACAACCAGAAGAGTTTCTTTTCGATAAGTCTTCAGGACAGTCTAGCAGTCAAGGGTCTGGTGAAATGGTAGCTTCAGCTACACAGTCCTTCAGTCAGAACTCTAGTGAAACTTCAGTCCCAGTCAAAGAGTGCTGTAATAAGAACCAAGTACCACCTGCTGGACAATCAGAGCAGTGCTGTAGTAAAGCATTAACACAAACTCTTAGTGCTATTAACCTTGAAAATCAAGCAAGAGAAGGGTTTATGGGAGATAATTCCAACTTGGATTCAATACTGCCAGAAGATGATGAACGAAGATAAAGATATCAACTGCTGACAAAATACACAGTAACCTGTTTATCGCACAATTTTTTGTAGCTTGGTTATGGCTATAAGATGGTTGATTGATTGATTGATGGTTGATTGATTGAATTGAGGTTTTACGGCCAAGCCAACCCATTAGGGTCTTGTTGAGCTGGCCAGTTTACCTAACCACACTATTGGTTTAAAGATGAACCACAAAATGTTGTATCCAAACAAACATGTATAGATTATATATAAAAATGACCATTTCTGGTATCCAAACAAAAATGTATATATTATATATAAAAATAACTATTTATGGTCAGTTTTCTATATAAGCTATACATTTTTATTGGGATACAAGATGGTTGGTTAGCTAACACGGTTTGGCTTTGGATCCCGGCAGTATTGTTATAAAGAGGTTGCGGTGTACCAGTTTTAAGTTTTGCACAATGTTTGAGTTTCACATCAAACTTTTAGCAGAACTTAAACATATTATTTTGAGAAAAATTAATATCTTTTTGAGACTGAGTAAAAATTATGAAGGACTCTTATGTTCAGATATGTTGTTTCTTCAGTGATAAAAATATTGACTTCTTATTTCTGTTTGAAAATACAGTCTGAGATCATATGATAATTCTGATGAGGATGCCAGAACATACGTTTTTGTGGAAAAATATGGAAAGTATTTGTCTGATAATCTTATCACTTCTCTTGCTGAACACGACATGCCCTGTCTTAGCAAACAGTGTAGATCCAGATCAGTTGGCTTCTGAAGAAGCCAACTGATCAGGATCTGCACTATTTGCCATTAAGTATGTGAATTTATATCAACAATCTGGATCAAGTAATCTGATTGGCTGAAAATTAGAAATTGGCATGGCATCCTTATTTATTCAGCATGACAAAGGTTAAGTATCAGAAGCTTTGACATTCTACTATAGCTCCAGATGAGGCACCTTTTCTTCAACCCACAATTGTCAATCTTATTACTCCACAAAAACATATTTGAGGGTACTCATTTGAAGTACCTTGGTGAGATGCTGCTAGTAACGACCTCTTAAGTCTTAACATATTTTCATGAAGAAATACTCCTTACCAACAGCTACGAGTCTTGATTCAGTGTTCTATTTTTTTTTATATGTATATATTTTTAGAATTATTGTAACTTAAAACTTATCATGTCCATAAGTATAAGAAAAATCTGGCTTGTGATCATTGATGAACAAATGATGACTTTAACCCTGTCATCTCTGCAGTCCAATGTGGATACCTTTGTAAACAGTGTAGATCCAAATGAGATGGCTCATAATGAGCCATCACATCAGGATCTAAACTGTTTGGCTTTCTTATATTGATTTTTGACTAAACACCTTTTTGCAACTATGGTTATGTCCAAATTCAGAGATGGATAAGCCCATTTCAGAAACTCCGGTATTAGAGGGTTAACTGAGTTATTGTCCATTTAACATCAGAAATTGATTGTTATTATTGCTGTAGAGATGAGTTAATGACTTTTGGCTGGTATCATGCCTTTATTTAGAGATGTCAAGTCTGTTTTCTTGGAAAAGAAAAGCATTGATTTGATAGCCTCAAATGTGTGCTTAGAGTATGAACCACATTGCGATCAGAATCTTTGCTGTCTGCTTGGAAGAAATTTTGGACTATTATGTATCCTTTGAAGAGTGATCAGACTGTGTATTTCATAGCTCCAGATGAGAGGGGGTATCAACATATTTTTCTTATTTTTTCTTGAAAACATATGGGCCCAGTTGTTCAAAGCTAACAACATCGTTAGTTAAGGATTCGTTAAAATTTACATCGAGTAATACGCAAATATGCTGAAATTTTTTGCTGAAAAAATGTGAGTAGCTTTTGCAGTGCAAAAGCTACTCACATTTTTTCAGCAAAAAATATCAGAATACTGTATATTGAATCCGCTAAAACAGTTAACGAAATGACCCTTAACGAGCTTGTTAAGCTAACGATGCTTTGAACAACCGGGCCATGGTGTGGTACTCTTTAGAGACGCCTCAGGGAGGTGCTTCTAATGCATACAGCCTTATCTGGAGCTATTGTATGTTCGTGATCTGCATATGTCAGAAGATAGGTTCACATGTTGTGTTTGACATGTTGAAGGTCAAGCCTTGCCATGCTGAAAAAATTAAGATGTCACACCCATTTCTAATTGTCAACCAATCAGATTACTTGATTCTGGTTGTTGATACAAATTCGCATTCTGTATGACAAACAGTGCAGATCAGGTGCTGGCTACCGTTTGTCAAGGCAGGGCATATCTGGGTTCAGCAGGAGTTAATTAAGAAAGTTCTTCTTATTCTGATCATGATACATTAAGTACTGTAAAAACTTGTTGCAGACAACATTCTCAATTTTTTTTATTTTTCAGTGAAAATGAAGCTTGTTAGACAATTCATATGAAATATCCTTACTTCTGCTGAATAATAAATAATAATAATTAATTAAAAATTAGTAAGAAATATACCAGGTCATCTGCTGCTGCAGTGATTAATACTTTAAATGTGAATAAATAAGAAAAAAGAAAACACCTGTTTTCATTAAGGCATAGAACTTGCCACTTAATGATGTTTAATTAACCTTTACCACTCTCTTGGCTAACTCAGCAGATGACAAATTGATATTTTGCTGATTTTTCCCTTAACAGGATTTGACATTTCATGCAAATTGGTTTCTTTGGAGACAGTTTGCATGAAATGTCAAATCCTGTTTTCCTTCGGAGATAATTTGCATGAAATGCCAAATCCTGTTTTCTGGGAAAATTAAGAAAACTATTTCAAAATGTCATCTGCTGAAAATTGTACCCAGAGTGCTAAACGTTAAAACTACTTCTGATTTGTATTTGTTATGTGCAGTGAAACAAGTCATAGATCTAGAAAAGATGAGGTGTTTGTTGCGGCTGCTTAACCTTTACCACTGTCTTGGCTAATTAGCAGAAGACAAATTGGTATATTTTTCCCAGAAAACAAGATTTGACATTTCATGTGCCTGCCTCGGTGGCTCATTTGGATGCACATCCTACTGGTGATCAGGAGGTTGCAGGTTCAGCTCGCACCGGGTTGGCAACATTCTTTTGTGGACATTGATCATGAAATATTTTCTATGGTCATTCTCTCCCTTCCGCTGATTCAAATAGGGAGTTGTCAATTTCTGTCAAAAGAATGAGCACAACACTGGTTAACCACTTAGAGGACTAAGCCTGTCCAGTAGAAGTGTATGTAGGTAAACTGACCATGCTGGACATGACTCCATTGGGTTGACTGGGTCGTAAAACCTCAACACAAACAAACATTTCATGCAAATTGTCGACGATTTGCATGAAATGTCAAAACCTGTTTTCTGAGAAAAATAAGAAAAGCTTTTCAGTATGTTGTCTGCTGAAAATTTTACCCAGAGTGCTAGTCATTTAAGTAAGCAGGTGCAGTATAGACATCCAGTGATCATGCATCCATCTGTCAACATTTGTGATTACCCTAGCATTCTGGTCCATTTCTGAATACCTATTAACCTACAATCATCCTTAATTCATCTTAGTTGGCATACACTTTCTTCCTAACAAGGGCTCAAACAGAGTGGCATCATTTTATGACCATGAAATACTTTTCACAGCCTAAGGACACAACAGATGAAATTGAACACTGTAGGTTTGAAGCCTTAAAGCACCAATAAAATAGTTAGCAAAGGACATAATTAGTTTGATACTATTATTTAGAGGAAAAAAGCCCAACATTTCTTGTGAATCATCTGCCTTAGACACATGAAATGTCAGGCCTTATTTCTCTGAAGAACTAATTAAAAACATTTAGAATGTTATTTGATACAGTTTTACTCAGCACTTCAATAATTGGAATTGATTGAAGAAAAATTGCTTTAGGTAAAGTTTGTTGCAAAAGTAATAAACAGTTCCATCGAAATCATTTTTGTCAAGAGCTATGAAAGTGATTTAATTACAGTCAAACCTCGAACACCGATGGCTCGTTTACCACGGCTAATTCGAACTCGTTTTTGAGTCCTTACGAAATTTTTCTAATAGCTTAATAAAACAAATATTTAAGGAAATTTTCTTATTTTTTCACAAAATTGTATGTTGTGTGTACTCATTAGAATTGCCTCATTGAGGTGATTCTAATGAGTACACTCAACATACAATTAATGTGTAGAAAATCGAAAAGATATACCTAAAATCGCTATTTGCTTCCTGGCCTGGTGCCATGATTAACCCTCAGTGGCTCGAGCTACCCGTATCTCGAACAAATTTCCACGGTCCTAAAGATGTTCAAGCCATTGAAGTTCGACTGTATATGGGCCATGCAAAAATGTGTCTTGTGCATGTGCAGACAGCAAAGGTCTAAGTCAGCCTGCACATCCATGCAGTCCGGTCAGGGCCTTCACTGTCTGCTGACAGATTCGTTGGATACTACAGAATGGAGAGCAAAAGCCCAGGGCCCAGTTGTTCAAAGCTAACGATGTCGTTAGTTAACAATTCGTTAAAATTTACATCAAGTGATACGCAAATATGCTGAAATTTTTTGCTGAAAAAATGTGAGTAGCTTTTGCAATGCAAAAGCTACTCACATTTTTTCAGCAAAAAATATCAGAATATTGTACATTGAATCTGCTAAAATAGTTAAAGAAATGACCCTTAACGAGCTCGTCAAGCTAACGACGCTTTGAACAGCTGGGCCGTGATGCTACTTTGTGCATGTGCAGGATGATTTGAATTTGGAAATGTTTAAAGGTACTTTTTCGTTGGATGTGGCCCATATGGTGGATTTAAAAAAAAAAAAAAAAAAAAAAAAAAAAAAGCCCAGGTAGGGGTAAGACAGAGTAGAATTTATTTCCTGGTGGTGGGGTTCATAGAGGGGAATACATGATAAAACAGAAAAATGATAATTAAAGTTCGGGTGATGGTACCCCAACAATTAACTACTGTTCTGCCCTCACTGGTGCTTTTTCCTGAAGCAGTAATTTTCCTGGAACAGCTCTTTCAGGGTTATGAAATAATGTGATATAATTAGATAAAGCATTGATGTTTCCTTAAACCAATTCTGTTGATAGTTTTCTTATTTATACCGCAAAAAGATATGCTGTATTTGTTAGAATTGGCTGCTAAAGGTTATTAGAATTGCATCGATACCCTTAGCATGAGGAAATAGGAAAAGAATATGTTTATGTTTAGGTTGCTCTCTCCTGTTCTAGAAGTCCTGCTTATCTGAAATTGCAATTAAGGGGAATCGATACACTAGCAAAGGGAAATACCTATAAGGAAACAATTGCCTTCCTTCTAATAGGGAGCACTCAAAAGAAAGAATTTGCTTCTTCTAGTTTAAAGGTTGCTAACAGAGCTAATTTTGATATAACCTTAATTTTTGTTGTCTGAAAATACTATTTCCAAATGAATTCGGCTGTCTCTAGTTTGCTAAAAAAAATGTGTTATCAATTAAATTGTGGTTATAATCTAATTACTTTAAAAGTTTATAAGTATATTTGTATTTTTATGCACTTTTTTGACAAGATTGTATATATTTCTTTCACAATGAGTGTGCAGATTCTTCAGAACCTCAGCGAGAGCATAAATTTCTGTGTGTATCAGAACACTTATTAATTTTTCGGGCAATGTAACTACAGTATCAAAACAGCAGTCTGGGAAAATCAGTTTGAAACATAAATGAAGCTCCGGTGATTTTCCTTGTAACAAAATTAACTCAGTCTGCAACCTTTAAGAGTAACCCCTATTTTTGAAAGGTTTGAAATACCAGAGAGGCAATTTCCTGTTTGCAAAAACTGTCTCTCTTTGCAAAGTGGTAGTGTAATTTTTATGTCCATTCGTCTTAAGTTTGCTGATTATGATTTATACAGGTTAAGTAATATTTGTCATGTTTATTATTGTATATTAAATTCAAATCATGTTTCACATTGTGTTGGTTATGCATCTTCAGTCTTAGAGAAAGTGATACACTCTCAAGGGAGATAACTGAAAACTGTTTTGACTCTCTTCTAAAAAGGGGTCTACTCTAAAAGGAAAGAATTTGCTCCCCCTGGGAGCAAATTATTTCCTTTTAGAGCAGACCCCTTGGTCACAAAAATTGTCTCCCATTGCATCTGGTCAGGGTCTGTACATTTTGTCACACAGCCAGCAAAATTTGAGACCCATCAATAGGCAATAAAATAGCTTGTTTTGTTTAAAGTTTAGTACAAGGAATAATGAGTTAAGGTGTCAGACTACTTAGGGTAAATACATAGCTCCAGTTAAGAGGGGGTATCCACATAGCATTGCTCTGATTTCTCAACAGAAACATGCTTTGAGGGTACAGAAACGCCTCAGAGAGGCGCTTCTGATGAGTGCCAAGTGCATGTTGTTATGGTGAAATAAGAAAAATATCAATACTTTTTGGTTGAAAAAAAAAAACAACAAAAAACACCACCTTATTATCTAGAGCTCTGTAAATATGGAATATACCTTATTCCACCTAATTACCCCACATACTCCTATAAGTGCACAAGCAATTTCGTAATCCGAGTATGTTGTCATTTTCATTTGAATTGCCTCAACAAAAAAACGTATGTTGTGTGTACTCATTTGAATTTTTAAGGCAGTTCAAATGAGTATCAACAACATATGCTTTAAGAAAATCAGAAAAAATATCGCACAAGTATCATTAAATAATCCTTTCATGAAGTACTTTGCTGGTCTTCTTTTAGGTGTGCCCTTAAAAGTGGATATTTCACTAAATGTTTGTTTTTCCAATAATTTTGAAAAATCCAAGCTCACAGTGTGGTAATTAGGTAGAATAAGGTATTGATTGGATGGCTCAAATCCAGTCAGGACCATCACTTTTCTTTAACATATAAGAAAATGTGCAAATATGTACCCAACAAACTCAACTTAGCCAATGTATCCATGAAGTCTAATTAGATCCCAGCTAGCATTCTACGTAAATCTACATCGGGCCGTCAGCTATCCTGACGGGCCGATGACGGCCCGATATAGATTTACGTAGAATGCTGACTGGGATTAGTCTTTGCTTGGTGCTCTGTTGACAGGAAAGGATCTAAGGCTTTCACCAGTGGACAGCAGTCTCTTGATCAGACTACATGGATGAGCAGACTGATCAGTCTTTGCTGATCACAAGTGTTCAAAGTTACTTTTTCTCACAATAGTATTGGCCCTGTTCAAACTGTGTGTAGACCTTTACTATTTGTGTATTTCTTGAGGTATCATGATGTGTATACATGGGGATGCAGAAATAATTTTATATTAAAAATCATTTATAAATAAAAAGTTACAGATATGAATCGCTTTTTTTTTTTTTTTTTTTTTTATACAAGTCCATTATTATAATCTCACGTGTGAGATCTATAGACAACCTATCTCTGTGTTGTTGGTCAGTCTTGTTGGTCTATAACCATCACAATCAGTCCCTTGTGGTGTTTGTGCTTTTGTAGAGAGCTGACAAAGGCATCACTTTCTCTGAAGTCTGCCAGCAGTCCTCCAGATAAGGCACTTTTGTCTACCATAAGTATGGATATTTTCCTTATTTCTCTGCAAAAATGTGGGTACTCATAAGAAGCGCCTTGGTGAAGTGTTAAAGAGTACCCACAACATCAGAAAAATAATTTTCAGGATACTCCTCTATCTTAACCCTTGTCCTGCTGAACCCGGATATATCCAGTTTTGCAAACAGTGTAGATCCATCCAGATGGCTTCTGAAGAAGCCAACTGATCTGGAACTACACTGTTTGCCATTAAGTATGCAAATTTATAGCAACAATCTGGATCAAGTAACCTGATTGGCTGAAAATTAGAAGTGGGTGTGGCATCTTAATTTATTCAGCAGGACAAGTATTAAGCTATGAGTGAAAGTAAGGAGCTGACCAGCTGTACAAGTGGTATTGTAGCTCTGGCCAGAGACAGGGAGAAGAGAGATAGAAGAGAGAGATGAAAGAGAGGGACAGGGGAGAAATGAAAGTGAAGAAACAGAATACAAACATTCCCCCTCTTCCCTTACCTGCTGTAAGGACAGCAGGCCTTGCCCAACTGTAAGCCAGTATCAGTTGGACGCCCCAGTGATGCAAAATACACGACAACTTTGCCTCACCCAACCATCCTGTTTTTTGACTTGTTCAAGTTTTAGGAATAACCACAGTAAGGAATGGTGGCACCCCAATATTTAGGGTACATATGGCATTACAGTATACTCAGTAGCAAACTTAAGTTTGAGGAATCTGCATCTACTGCCGTGCTTGTCATACATAAATCAACGAAGAACTCTCCTAATGTAGAATTGTGCAATCATAGCTCCAAATAAGGTGTTTTCTCCAACCTAAAAGTTAGATATTTTTCTTACTTCTTTCTGAAAACATATTTTGTGAATACTCATTAAAAGCAAGGCACATTTACTGAGTACCCACAACATACATGCATGTTTTTCATGGAGAAAAAGGAAAAACTGTTTTCTGGATACTCCTTAGCTGGAGCTATGTACAACCAAATGAAGAAGAATTCTTCTGCAGAATTATACAAGACTATTTTAAACTCTGAGTTTCAAAGATGGACTTTTCCATTTTTACTTTTGAATCAGTCAATGTAGCAAACTGAAATTGTGTCAGGCAAAAATCAAGAACAGAAAGGCAAACTACAGACCTTAATGAAAGCTCATAATCTCATATGGATCTACGGTTTGCTATAGTGTCTGTTTTGGTCTGGAGTGAAGAAACGGTTAAACATCTTCAAACAATTTTGCAGTTTCAAATATATCTGATAATGGTGCTGCTCTGTATCTATAGCTGTTGAGTATGTAGAGTGCAATGAACAGTTTGTATTCATTACATTGTTCAGCGTGTAACTTTCGACCCAGAACTGACTTCATATGGCACTTGAGAGCCAAGACATATTCGTTTTCTTGCAAACATGAAAATAAACCAAATCTACAGGTATTAAAATTTGATTGGGCCGCGACAAGAAAAGGTGTCTTTGGGATGAATGCAAACAGTAAATGTCCATATCAGCCAGCAAAGATATTAGTCTGGGCCCAGTTGTTCAAAGCTAATGACATTGTTAGTTAATGATTCGTTAAAATTTACATCGAGTAATATGCAAATATGCTGAAATTTTTTGCTGAAAAAATGTGAGTAGCTTTTGCAGTTTTGCAGTGCAAAAGCTACTCACATTTTTTCAGCAAAAAATATCAGAATATTGTGTATTGAATCTGCTAAAACAGTTAACGAAAGGACCCTTAACAAGCTTGTTAAGCTAACAACACTTTGAACAACTTGGCCCTGATCAGGAACATTGCTATACTTTGTAACATGATGCAGAACCCAATAGTTCTATAAGCGGATAGTGAAGGTCCTGATGAGACTGCATGGATGCGCAGACTGACCTGTGCCTTCACTATCCCCCATATGCCTGAAAACCATTTTTGCACGTCAGGGCCCATATGTAGCTATAACACTTCATATTCCTAGTGAATATTGAATTGCAACGAAAAAACACAGAATTCCTTGCCACAATATTTTATTGTGTAATATACAGACAAGAGAACACTTTATTCTGGGAACTCAAAAGTCACATCTTTTCCTGTTAATTTCTTGTACACAGCTGTAAATGTCTCCAACTGAAACAGACAAAAAGTTAATTGTTAGTTCAACACTTCAAGCATCTTCAACATAGCTCCAGACTGAGGAGATTTCCTCATTTCCCCACAAAAACATGTTGTGGGTACTCATTAGAAGCACCTCACTGAGGTGTTTCTAATGAGTACCTACAACATATTTTCTTGGAGAAATAAGAATATCAGTACTTTTTAGCTTAAAAAAGAGTCTTATCTGGAGCTTTGCCTTTACCACGCAAGGTACAACAGACAAAATGGACAGAAAGATAATGTGTACCATATTTACCCTAAGTATTCTAGCAAACAGTGAAGACCCATATCAGACAACACAGAATGTTATATGATCGGTGTCTACACTGTCTGCCATTCATCCAACAGTTTTAGACAAATGAATGGGTAGTAAAATAGACTTGTTCATTAAGTATTTAGAGTCTGAGTTGTCCAAATATATAAAGTAAATATGATATATACAGTGAAGCACCAGCTGGGTTTTGAAAGCTTCTATAACTCGAGACAGGTTTGTTAGTGTTTTATGGCCCAGTCAACCTATTAGGGTTATGTTGAGTGCGGTGAGGTTACCTAACCACAATTTTCCTGGGCAGGCTCAGTCCTCTAAGCAGTTAACCAATACTTGTGCACATTCTTTTGCCAGAAACTGACAACTGTCCTTCTTGAATCAGTGGAAGGGAGAGAATAAAAATAATTTCATGATCCATCTCCACGAGAGAATGTTTCTGGACCCGGCGGGGATCGAACCCGCTATCTCCTGATCAACAGTCGGACGCGCTTCCGACTGAACCGTTCTAATATTTTCTAATTTCTTTGTGATTGCTTACATTGTGGGTACTCTTTAGTGGTGCCTTGCAGAGATAAGAGTCTTTCAACATTATTTAAGTAATATTGAAATGACAGTGCAATGAAGCGCCCTACAGTCATGAGAAAAATTCCTCCTCCACAGGGATTAGATCCCTGTACCTTGTGATCCCCAGTCAGAAGTACAAACTGCTCACAGATGTTTCACAGCCTTTATAAGAATCAACTCCACTGGTTCAAGAGATATACAGAGAAGCAATTTTCATAAACTGGATTTGCTTAGAAAACCTAATGTCCCATCAAAGTCGGTTGGACAAACAAAGTGCAACATCTTTTTTTTTCTTCGAAGATTGTTGAAAGTGATGATGTGTTATTAACCCTTACCATTCTCGTGGCTAATTCAGCAGACGACAAATTGATGATATTTTTCTTATTTTTCCTAGAAAACAGGAATTAAGATTTCATTCAAATTGTCTCCATTGGAGACAAATTTGCATGAAAGTCAAATCCTGTTTTCTGGGAAAAATATTTCAAAATGTCACCTGCTGAAAATTTTACCCAGAGTGCTATTAAAGTGTTAATTTGTTTGTTTGTTTGATTTGGGATTAATGTTGCTTTCAAATTTTTCAGTCATCTCGACGGTGTCTGGATGTGGCAGGGAGCTCAATGCTCACTTTTAGAGTGCTGCCTCACTGAAATATCATGCCCCAGACACTTTGACATGGTATTCCACCCAGTGACATTATACTGACACTGAGCTGACCAGTTCTAGCTCTACTTTCTTAATGCTGAGCACCAAGCAACAGAGCAGCTAGTACCATTTTTAAAGTCTTTGATATGACCCGACCGGGGATCGAACCCGCAACCTCCCAGTCACAAAGCGGACCCTCTACCATTGAGCCACTGTGCTGGTTATTATTATTCAAGTGTTAAATTACAAACCACAGTTAATTTTCCATATCAGAAAAATGATCAGGCAAATTAGAGAAGCTAAGAGAATGGTGTGTCACAGTCATTTATCATACATATTATTTAACTCTCAGTATGTCACTTGTCAAACAACTGACCACATTTACAAATAAATGTCACTACCTTCATTGGCGGCGGTCGGGTGTGGCGAAGGTGTTGTGTGTGTTTGTTTGTGTTGAGGTTTTACGGCCCAGTCAACCCAATGGGGTCATGTCGAGCGTGGTCAGTTTACCTAACCACACGTTTACTGGGCAGGCTTAGTCCTCTAAGCGGTTAACCAGTATTGTGCACATTCTTTCACCAGAAACTGACAAATGCCCTTCTTGAATCAGCCGAAAGGAGAGAATGACCGTAGAAAATATTTCATGATCAATCTCCACGAAAGAATGTTGACGACCTCAGCAGGGGTCGAACCCGCGACATCCTGATCTCCAGTCAGACGTGCATCCAACTGAGCCACCGAGGCCGGCTGTATTTTATGTTACCCCAGTGTCCAACTGATATTGGCTGACAGTTGAGCAAGGCCTGCTATCCTTGTAGCAGGTAAGGGTAGAGGGGGAATGTTTTATTTCTTCTGTTTCTTCACTTTCATTCCTGTTCATCTTTCTTCCCTGTCCCTCTCTTTCATCTCCTCTACTATCTCTGTCTCTTTTCTCTGAGAGAAGACACAAGATGACCCACAAGGGCTGACAGTGTCGTTAAACCTCAACACAATCAATCACTACCTTCACTGCTGTCAAACGATATCAGTACTCAAGCAAACAATAATTTTGTATGGTATTTATTCACTGAAATGATCACAGTTCACGTATTAATGCTTAGCACTCTGGGTAAAATTATCAGCAGACGATATTTTGAATATACATTCTTCTTATTTTTCCCAGAAAACAGGTTTTGACATTTCATGCAAGCTGTCTCCACTGCAGACAATTTAAATGAAATATCAAAACCTACTTTCAGGGAAAAATAAGAAACACCAGATTGCGTAATCGATGGAACGCCATGGCAAATCTCTTTCATCACTAAGCAGAGAAAAAAAAAATGTTTGTCTCGCACACCCTTAACATATTTTTGCCTACCTTTGATGAACAAGCGGCTTGATATAAGTGAAATATTCTTGAAAGGGCCATAACCTCCCCCCCCACCCCCCCAAAAAAAAAAAAAAAAAACACGTGGGAAAGTCACATATTAAGTTTGGTTAAATTCTGCCCAATGTTGTAGGAGGAGATAGCTTTACGGATGGATAGATGGATGCATTCCCAATAGACCTTTTTAATGTTACTGTTTTCATCCGGGCTACTGACCAAGTTATACTACATGACCAAAAACTGTAGATGGCAAAAGTCTAGTTATAGCTAGTATATAGTCAAAATATATGTTAATATTTGTGGTTATGATATTTAAATGATCACACAATGAGAATCTGCTCTGAAAAGAAACTTTTGACAAAGGAAACTGCTTTATTTCTCTGAAAAAACATTGGCAATTATACTGTCTGAATAACATAAACAAGAACTTTCTGCCATCCAATAGGAACGAGACTGAATATACTCTTGCGTTCAAGAGCGAAAGGTTCCGAATGATGTTTATTGTGTGATGTAGTATTTGAAAAGGTCTATAGCCCCGTCACTTTTTTCAATAAAAGCACCGCAAGCATAATACCCCGCCATAGCAATTATTTGTTTATGTATTAAAGTCATCGTTGCGAAAATGTCTGGGAAGAAAATGACAGGAGGGACAGGTAACAATCCTAAACCAGATCTTGATAATATCAATGCATATAGCTGGTTAAAAGGCCTTGTTATTTACTAAAGTTATCATCAAGAAATGAAAATATGGGCGTGCCTCGGGCAGATAACTCCGTAAAAATTTGACGAAATTGCCCATTAGCTATTCCTGAACCAGATCTCCTTAATGTCAATGCATATAGCAAGTCTGGTGAATATCCCTTATTTACTAAGTTATCGTCTGGAAACAAAATATGGGCGTGTCTTGGGCAGATAACTCCGCAAAAATTTGATGAAATTTGCCCATTAGCAATCCCAAACCAGATCTCCTGAATGTCAATGCATATACAGGGTGGCCACACATTTTTAGCAATCAAATTCCCTGATTTTTCCCTAATTTGATTTGATTTTCCCTGATTAAAAACCTTAATATTATCGCAATGGCCCTTACTTTTAGAAGTCATAAACTGATTCAAATGCTGTCAGAATATTTTTTTTAAATATATTATTCCCTCTACTTGGGGACCATTTTCAGCTATTCCATTTATTTTTCATATCTAAAAATTTTTTGGGGGGAATTCAATTCAATTTTCACAAATTCATTTTGATTATCCCCAAGTTTCAGGCAGTCAGTTTGCTTTTCATTTGCCCTTTCAGATTAGTAGCTCAGTTGCCATACCCATTCAACAATCCATTCACCTTTTGCATTGTTGAATGTCATATGAGTTCCCCATGGGAGATAAATACTATCTCCGGAACTTGTTCCCCATTGGAGATTCAACACTTACAGTAATGCGCATCTTCGGAGTTTCCATCTCGGGGAACTCCCCATGGGAGATTTGCACAGCACATATTACTGTTATTGTGAGCTCCGGAACAACGTGTATGGACCCCATGGAAGATGACAATAACTCAACGGCAACACTGTCATCTTCGGTACATGCGCAGTCAGTTATAGGTGACATCAAGACAACTAAAATCACACATCAGCTTACTCGATCATCTTGACTTTTTTGGTCAGAGCAGGTGATGTGTGCTGTCTTGCAGCTACTACCCTGAAAGGTTCCCACTAGTTCAGCGAGGCTATTGCAAGCACGTGGGTCCAGTGCCTGACCCAGGTTATTCTGCACTGGATTTGATCAACACAGTCTGAACTAGATCTTGACGGGCCATTAGCTGAACTGGTCCATGAAAGCCAAAGTAGATTAGGGTAATGATATATTAGATCACAATAAATAGTTAATTAGACATGATTCTTGTGTTGTTTGTTCCCCAGCTGGCTTGTTTAGGCACTCTCTGTATAAACAGCAAACAAGTACTCCACCTAACAAGTACTCCACCTGTAAGTAAGATTAGATCTGCAGGTATTTTAAGCATATGGCAGAAAGAAACCACCAGTAGCCACATCTGAACAGCTATAAAATTTGAATATTTTGACCTTACAAAAGATTTTTTGAAATTCCCTGATTTTCCCCTGATTTTCAGCAAAATTTCAAATTCCCTGATTTTTCCCTGCAAGGAATTTTTTTTCATCATTTTCCCTGTTTTCCAGAGTGCGTGGCCACCCTGATATAGCAAGTTCGGTGAAAATCCCTTGTTATTTACTCAAGTTATAGTCTCGGGCAGATAACTCCATAAAAATTTGACGAAATTTGCCCATTAGCAATCCCAAACCAGATCTCCACAATATCAATGCACATACCAAGTTTGGTGAAAATCCATTGATGTTTACTCAAGTTATCATCCGGAAACGAAAAACGGATGGACGTACGACGGACGGACGACCAATGTGAAACCATAATACCCCGCCACTATTGTGTGGCGGGGTATAAAAAAGCATGGGGTATATATCATTTGTGTGCTGTCTGCTGAATTACCCAGAGAGTGGTAAAGGCTAATGACATATAACTTACTTTATGCTCTATGTTTGTCTGTTGTGTTTTTTCCAGGTGCACCTTGATCAATCGTGAGCCATCCAACTTTATTCTGATACGTTTGCCCACAATTTCTGATGGAAAACACAAGTCTTCCAAGATGTTCTCATGTACTGAAGTCAACGTTCGGCTGAAATACAAAACACAAACTTAGCTGCCACCTAGCAGAAAGATCATTTTAGTGTATTTACCCTAAGTAATCGTACAGGATGACCTAAGCAAACAGTGTAGACCAAGATCAAACAAGCTGAAAGCTGTGTCGACTCAGGGTCTACACTGTTTGCCATTTAGCTATCATTTTAGGCATATAAATATGTAATAAAATGGACGTTCAAATTTTGGGAGAAGTATGGTCGGAGAAATTATGTCAACATGGTCAAATACTTATTAATACGGTATATAGATTGAACATGATGTTTGCTGTTTCAAATGAGCGCCACCAAACTGCACTTTGATGGGATTTTTTCTTTTTTATTACAACAAAAAACACTACCTCATTTAGATGAAGATGGCTTAAACAGAGTGCAGCTGTTCCTTTCAATTAAAACTGATGTCTATACCGAGTCAATCGTTAAAATTCACTTTATTCTTTATCAAAGACAAACACAGCAAATGACCCGTCTTACTGGTCCTATTTTTTCCCCCCCAAAAAAACAGGGTTTGATATATCACGCAAGAAGAAAAAATAAATTAGATTGCAGTCGATGGCACACCAATGCAAAATCCCCACGCTTTCATTACAGGTCAGGTGACCTTTTGGCAGCGAAAAATGATGTTGCACTCGCACACCCTAACCATGTTTGGTTAAATTCTGCCCAGTGGTTTAGGAGATAGCATGACAGATGGACAGATGGGGGCGTTTACAATATCCCCATCACTAAAGCGTGGGGATAAGTATTACAAATGCCATCTGCTGGAATTTTTACCATGCATGCAAACAAAAACTACTGCCTGTATTGGATGAATGCATCAGAATTTGCAGTACTAAGAAAAACAGCCATTAACTTAGACTAGTTACATTATAATATCGTGTCTCCCTTACCTTCTAGGTCTCTTCTGTTTGTTCTTCCTTCTGGTCTTCCTTGTTGGCTTTGGTAATATTCTTCTCTGTAAATAACAACAGTTATTAGTGCTTTTGCTGGACTTGAACCCAGGCCATGAATAAAGTTACCGGTATCGATTGCATCACATTCAAATCAAAATTTCTATTTAACTGGTTTTTGTCTGATTCACCTTACTTACAACCTGGTATTTTACTACTTTGTTCTTGTTGGTCCTGTTTGTTCAGGTTTGTGTCCTTATACATTGAGCTAATATAGTACTTAGTTTACTTTTTTCTACCAATGACTTCTCAGATATAAACTGGCATCAAAAATCAGACATATGCTTGTCATTTGATTCATCATAGAAGCCACTAACTTTTTAGCTCACCTGAGCTTTGCTCAGGGTGAGCTATTGTGATAAAACTGTGTTTGTCGTCGTCAACAATTAGTTTGCTTTGTTAATGCACTAGAGGCCACAGTTTTGACCTAATCTTAATGAAACTTTCTCAGAATGTTTGCCTCTAAGAAACCTTGGTCAAGTTTGAAACTGGATCACTTGGGGTCAAAAACTAGGCCACCAGGCCAAATCAAAGGAAAACCTTGTTAATACTCTAGAGGTCACATTTTTAAGCAATCACCAAGAATCTTGCTAAAAATATTTGTCTCAATGATTTCTAGGTAAAGTTTGAAACTGGATCACTTGAGGTTAAAAACTAGGTCATCAGGCCAAATAAAAGGAAAACATTGTTAACACTAAAGGTCACATTTTTGAAGTAATCAACATGAACCTTGCTTAAAATACACAAATGTATTTGTCTTGACGATTCCAGGTCACATTCGAAACTGGGTCATTTGGCCTACATCTTAGCATGACCTCTTGAATGCAGCTATCCATATTTGACCTTGACCTATATGTAAAGTTCCACTGATTTTGTCAAGTTTTTGTGTTTAGGTCAATTTCTGTTGCTACTGTCCTGCAGCAGTGATACTTGGCACATGCATACATCTTAGCATAACCTCAGAAGTGCAATCATCCATATTTGACCTTGTCAAAGTTACTTGTGTTTTGCATTGAGACACATCTCCAGAGAAATACTCATGAATGCATGCATTTGCACGCACACACAGAAATACTGCAGATGCCCAATAGAACATATCACCTTTATGCACACAAGATATAACTGAGAAGAAAGGAAAGTTTTTTGTTTTGTGTTGAGGTTTTACGGCCCAGTCAACCAAATAGGGTCATGTCCAGTGCCCAAGTCGAGTTTTTAATGGCTTCTCAGATAAAGTCAACATCAGAAATCAGATATATGCTTGTCATATTTAATCATAGAAGCCACTTTCATTCCATTTCATTTCCAACATGGTTGTTATTTTTACAACCACCCTCCAAGATGATTCGTGCTTGGGTTTACATAAGAATATAATAAAAAATAATTTTACTTATTTAATTAACTCTGAAAATATGTTGTGAGTACTCATAAGGCACTTCCAATGAGCTCAGATATGTTTTCGTGAAGAAATAAAAGAAGTTAACAAGAGCTGTCAGAGGACAGCGAGCTCGCCTGCTATGTACATTTTATATTGTAACATTTTTATCATTAAGCCATATAATATAGGTCACACTGACCTAGATGTATTTGTATGTAAATCATTTTGTCACTTAGATATAATAATCCAGGTATGACAATTCTCCATGAAATAGTAATAAAAATAAAAGGCAAACTCACTGAAGCATGAAATATAGGTCACAATGACCTAGATATAGTAAGTGGTCATTCATTGGGTCACATGGAACTAATATCCCAGGTGTGACATTTATCCAACAAATATTCAAGATATAAGGCAAAATCACTGAACCATGAAATATAGGTCACACCAACAGAGATATATTTTGACGTCAATAATCGGGTCACAAGGAACTAATATCCCAGGTGTGACATTTATCCAACAAATAGTATTCAAGATATAAGGCAAAATCACTGAACCATGAAATATAGGTCACAATGACCTAGATATAGTAAGTGGTCATTCATTGGGTCACATGGAAGTAATATCCCAGGTGTGACATTTATCCAACAAATAGTATTCAAGATATAAGGCAAAATCACTGAACCATGAAATATAGGTCACACCAACAGAGATATATTTTGACGTCAATAATCGGGTCACAAGGAACTAATATCCCAGGTGTGACATTTATCCAACAAATAGTATTCAAGATATAAGGCAAAATCACTGAACCATGAAATATAGGTCACACCAACAGAGATATATTTTGACGTCAATAATCGGGTCACAAGGAACTAATATCCCAGGTGTGACATTTATCCAACAAATAGTATTCAAGATATAAGGCAAAATCACTGAACCATGAAATATAGGTCACAATGACCTAGATATAGTAAGTGGTCATTCATTGGGTCACATGGAAGTAATATCCCAGGTGTGACATTTATCCAACAAATAGTATTCAAGATATAAGGCAAAATCACTGAACCATGAAATATAGGTCACACCAACAGAGATATACTTTGACGTCAATAATCGGGTAACAAGGAACTAATATCCCAGGTGTGACATTTATCCAACAAATAGTATTCAAGCTATAAGGCAAAATCACTGAACCATGAAATATAGGTCACAATGACCTAGATATAGTAAGTGGTCATTCATTGGGTCACATGGAACTAATATCCCAGGTGTGACATTTATCCAACAAATAGTATTCAAGATATAAGGCAAAATCACTGAACCATGAAATATAGGTCACAATGACCTAGATATAGTAAGTGGTCATTCATTGGGTCACATGGAACTAATATCCCAGGTGTGACATTTATCCAACAAATAGTTTTCAAGATATAAGGCAAAATCACTGAACCATGAAATATAGGTCACAATGACCTAGATATAGTAAGTGGTCATTCATTGGGTCACATGGAACTAATATCCCAGGTGTGACATTTATCCAACAAATAGTATTCAAGATATAAGGCAAAATCACTGAACCATGAAATATAGGTCACAATGACCTAGATATAGTAAGTGGTCATTCATTGGGTCACATGGAACTAATATCCCAGGTGTGACATTTAACCAACAAAAAGTATTCAAGATATAAGGCAAAATCACTGAACCATGAAATATAGGTCACAATGACCTAGATATAGGCACAATGACCTAGATATAGTAAGTGGTCATTCATTGGGTCACATGGAAGTAATATCCCAGGTGTGACATTTATCCAACAAATAGTATTCAAGATATAAGGCAAAATCACTGGAACGTGAAATCTAGGTGACCTTGACCATAAAATGTAGGTCACCGTGACCTTCACTCTCTTACACTTAAACTGATGTCACTTAGTTAGCTGATGTATAACCAGTTGTGTCTATAACCTGTAGGCATATAAGATTTTACAAATGTGTCCTAGATTTTGACCCCTAGCCCCACCCCAAGGCCCACCCTGAGGTATGAACCCAGGGGTATGTTCTTTTGGAATCTCAGAAGACTCGTCCAGGTACCCAAATTCTAAATATGAATGCTCTATGAGGAGTGAAAGTCAAGATATAAGAATTTGAAAAACTTTAACACAGTATTACAAAGGTGTCCTAGATTCTGACCCCTAGCCCCACCCAGGGGCAGGAACCCAGGGGTTTATTCTCTTGGAATCTCAGAAGACCCTCCAAGGTACCTAAGTTCCAAATTTGATGCCTCTGTGAGGAGTGACTGTTGAGATATAAGCATTTGAAAAACTTTAACACAGTGTGACGGGAACGGGAACGGGAACGCAAACGCAAACGTGGACGACCGGGGTGACTACAATAGCTCTCCTTGTACTTCGTACAGGCGAGCTAAAAAGCACCTTATCAACATCTCTGTTTGTCTTGTCCAGTCTTAGACAAAATTTCTAATTTGCAAAAGAATGATCAAACACTAAATGCAAGAAAGGTGACTTGGGCCCAGTTGTTCAAAGAACATTGTTAGTTAACGATTCGTTAAAATTTACATCGAGTGATACGCAAATATGCTGAATTTTTTTGCTGAAAAAAAAAATGTGAGTAGCTTTTACAGGGCATGTTTTCAGCAAAAAATATCAGAAAATTGTGTATTGAATCCGCTAAAACAGTTAACGAAATGATCCTTAACGAGCTCGTTAAGCTAACGATGCTTTGAACAACCGGGCCCTGGATTTTGCTCAAGCATACTTTATTTACTCTAATATTTAGATGCTTGCTTATGCAGGTGCAATAAAAAAATCCATTTGACTTCCAGTAGATGTTTGAAAACTGCTGGACAAGTGGTAAACAGTGTGGATGCTGATCAGAGGCAGCTGTGGTTTCTGATTGCTGTCTTAACTGTTCTGCAGTGTCCCACTGGGGTCTACATTGTTTGTTTAGACATACTTTATTTATACTCAATTTTTGAGCATTTGTTCTTTCCATACATACTTTTTCTAAGTTTCGAATAAGTCAATTTTCCTATCTGTTGATGTCTAAAAACCTGCTGATTGAGTATTTAAATGGCATTGTTGATCCTACACTGGGCAACTGACCCTGAATATGTTGTTTGTTTTAACCCTTGTCATGCTGAATAAATTAAAATGCCACGCCCACTTCTAATTTCCAGCCAATCAGATTACTTGATCCAGATTTTTTTTTTTATAGAAATTCACATATTTAATGACAGTGCAGATCCAGATCAGTTGGCTTCTGCAGAACCAACTGATCTGGATCTACAATGTTTGCTAAGACAGGGCATGTCATGTTTAGCAAGAGAAGGGCTAATTTATAAACTGACAATTTATCTTCATACTGTTTCTTTTTTTCTTTTTTTTTGTTTCATTAAAAGGTGGATTATTTCCTTGATTGTACTTTTGTTTTCATTTGATTCACCTTGCAAATGGAAAATTTTCCACATGTACTGCACTTATCCTAAGTATTGGGACACCTTACCTTCTTACCATACATGCCCAAATATTTGAAATAGTCCATTCTGCTATCTACTGATATGTGTAAAAACTGCTGGACAAGTGGCAAACAGTGAAGACCCTGATCAGATGCCTCGTTCTGTGTCTGATCTTGGTCTACACTGTTTGCGCAGTCATGTCTGGCAAGTACGAAAGTTTGTTCTAGTCTGATCTGTCTAAACTGTTTGTTGAGACCTGTCTGTCCCAATAATTAGGGTTACTATGGTAGTTTCCTTTTTGAATTGATTGCAGATGGCTTGTCAGACACAATAACTGGTATCAGAAATCAGACATGCTTTTCATGTGACTTATCACAGAAGCCATCTTAACTTTTACCCACAACACGTTTTCGTGGAGAAATAAGAAAAATAGTTACCGGATACCCACTCTTATCTAGACCTATGTGTTCCCTACTCGAACTCTAACACTATCATGTGCCAGTTCCCCATTCCTCAGCTCATTGCTGTTAACCCTTAAATGCTAAGCAAAGTAGCAGCCAATGATCTAAAACTTAATTTGTTAGAGAAAATAATACTTGAAATTGCATGTGAATCATCTGGTAGGCTGGCGATTCACATGAAATATTAAGCCTTATTTTCGCCGAAAAAAAAAAAAAAAAAAAGTTTCGTTTAATGTAGGTGTGATTAGCACTTTAACAAGTAAAAGTGTAAATATGGAGTCATTTGCACTATATAACATTCTTGCTTACTACATAACATTCTTGCTTTCTTCATTTCATTTCCAGACTTCTCAGATAGAAAATAACATCAGAAATCAGACATATGCTTGTCATGTATCTCATCACAGAAGTCATTTGTTAAAAATTGCCACTTCCCCTTTTCTCAGTTACTGCTGTTAACCATTAAAGTATTAAGCACATTCTATAACTGATTTTGTTATTTTTCAGACAGAATAAGTCTTGATATCTCATGTGGTCTGTTCGGCAGATGATTCACTTGTTTTGTTTGTTTGTGTTAAGTTTTACAGCCCAGTCAACCCAATGGGGTCATGTCGAGTGCTGTCAGTTTACCTTACCATACTTTTACTGGGCAGACTTAGTCCTCTAAGTGGTTAACCAGTATTGTGCACATTCTTTCGCCAGAAACTGACAACTGCCCTTCTTGAATCAGAGGAAGGAAGAGAATGACCATAGAAAATATTTCATGATCAAATCTCCATGAAATAATGTTGCCGACCCGGCAGGGTTCGAGCCAGCAAGTTCCTGCGATTCACTTGGAATATAAGGCCTAATTTTCTCTGAAAACAAAAATATTTCCAAGTGTTGTCTGCTGTAGTTATCCCCAAGCTTTGGCAATGGGGATATTGTGAATGCATATGTCCATTTGTCTGTCTGTCCATCATGCTGTATCCTCCTAAACCACTGGGTGGAATTTAACCAAACTTGCTACATGACTTTCCCACGTGGTGAGGGTGTGTGTGAGAGCAACATTAGCATGGAGCATGGGAATATTGCGATGGCCTGCGTGATCAAATTGTGGTTAGTTCTATGAAGGTGAAAGGGGTAAATATTGAAACATTTGCACTACATTCTTGCTTACCTCTTTACATTTACTGACTTCTCAGATAAAAAAAAACATCAGAAATCAGACATATGCTTGTCATTTATCTCATCACAGAAGTAGGTGTAAATATTGTATCATTTGCACAACTTTCTTGCTTACCTCTTTACATTTACTGACTTCTCAGATAAAAAACTAACATCAGAAATCAAACATATGCTTGTCATTTATCTCATCACAGAAGTGGGTGTAAATATTGTATCATTTGCAAATACATTCTTGCTTACTTCTTTACTTTTACTGACTTCTCAGATAAAAAAAACTAACATCAGAAATCAGACTTATGCTTGTCATTTATCTCATCAGAGGTGTAAATATTGTATCATTTGCACTGCATTCTTGCTTACTTCTTGACATTAACTGACTTCTCAGATAAAAAAAAACTTAACATCAGAAATCAGACATATGTTTGAAATTTATCTCATTACAGAAGTGGGGGTAAATATTGTATCATTTGCACTACATTCTTGATTACTTCTTTACTTTTACTGACTTCTCAGATAAAAAACTAACATCAGAAATCAGACATATGCTTGTCATTTATCTCATCACAGAAGTCGTTTGTTAAAAGTTTGCACTGATCCCAGAGCTCCAGATATGATGGGGTATACATATACTATTTTTCTCTAAGAAAACATAAGTTGTGGGTACTCATCAGAAGCACCTTGGCAAGGCGCTTCTAATGAGTACCCACAACATATGTTTTCATGGAGAAGTAAGAAAAATATCACTAATTTCTGGTTGGATTTTTGATTGTGTTGGGGTTTAACGACACGTCAACCCTTGAGGGTCATTTTGTGTCGTCTCCCAGAGAAAGGGAGAAAAGAGATAGTAGAGGAGATGAAAGAGAGGGACAGGGAAGAAAGAGGAACAGGAATGAAAGTGAAGAAACAGAAGAAATAAAAACATTCCCCCTCTACCCTTACCCTCTACAAGGATAGCAGGCCTTGCCCAACTGTAAGCCAATATCAGTTGGACGCCCCGGTGATGTAAGATACACAGCACCTTCGCACCACCCGACCACCCCAATTTCTGGTTGGAAAAAAAATGCCTTATCTGGAGCTATGGATCCTCAAGCCTAAATAGATTTGTGGAACTGAATAAAAGCATTACCGGTAGTTGATATTATACATTTATGGAATATCTAAGATTCAACAGCATTGGACAGTTATAGTCCAAATGTGACTTTAGTACCAATATGTATGGAATATGTTCTGTAGATTTTGACAGCATCAGACAGTTCTGATCCAAACATGGCATTAGTCTTGTTTTAGGCCTAAAAAAGCCTGGATATAACATAAACGGTTGAAAGAGATGTTAGTGATGGCTGAAATATCCTAAGCAAAGCAATTCTAAATATATCCACTGCACTTATATCATCTGTGTGGCAAAGTAGATGTGGTCATGGTACCCAAGCCATAATCCAAACTCATAAATCTGTAAACGAATGACGAATCAGAATGTTCAGACCAACAGACATGGATCCCAGAATAAAGGGTGTAATCAGGCGTCCACGGATAGTAAGCATTACTTGGTAAGCAAGCTTCACCCACCATGCCCATAGGCCTGAACCAAGGAAATGTAGGTAGAAGCGTATGTCTGGGATTTTGGAAGTCTACTTATGGCTCATCATTGGCAAAAACATCAGAAACAATTCTGGAAACTGCCACATTGTAGGGATTGACCAGATCATGATGTCTCCCATAGAACTTCTTAAGTGTTGCTACCAGTTTGGTTTTTTGATACCCCTGGCTCAACAACTTTGTAGTGAGCACTTTCCCACGCTCCATGAGTCCTGATAATTTGAACAGGCTCTGGCATAACGGATTAACTGTGATACGTAAACGCCGTATGCTGGCACAGACGATATATTGCTGCTCAGGAAAAGCAAGTTAACAATGGGAAAATTGAAGTCATCCCGTTTGTTGTAAAGCCTAGTAGTAAGCTTTCCATTGTCAATGTAGAGATAACAATCCAAGTATGAGGAGAGGCTGCAGTCTCCATTGATTCCTTTAGTTCAAGTTCACTTGGATAGATGAATTCCAAATACTCTGCAAATTTTGTGTTTTTGAGAGAAAATACATCATCTATATATATCTGTAGGTGACACAATACTTTCTTCACTAAACAAACATTCCATTTTTGAGCATTGTTGATTACAATATATACACTAAATATCCAGACACCATCAGGGTTTTCCCTAAGAAACTTATTTAAGTCTCTTTTGACCCATATTTCAGGGGACATATGGGGTAATTTCAGGGCTTGATTGCCTGAATTTTGCAGAAAATTTTGCAAATTTTAAGGGACATCAATGTCTCTCTATTAGATTAAGGATTAGGGGACATCAGAGTCAAAATGGGGCCAAGTCTAGACCATAGCTCCTTCCCATACTTGTAAAACTAGAGCAAGTCCAATTTACAGCCTGATGAGGAGTCTAAAATTGCACTGGATGAGCGGTAAACAATGTAGACACAGCTCTTGATATAAAGGCACATTTTCAACCAAACAGTATCTGTATTCTTCTTATTTCTCGACAGAAACATATGTTGTAGGTACTCATTAGAAGCGCCTTTGTGAGGTGCTTCTAATGACTTCCCACAATATATGTTTTTGTCGAGAAATAAGAAAACTATTAACCCGATGCCCACACTTTAGACCTATGATGTAGAGCTTGACAGCGTGAAGCATCTGCAATGCCAGATCTAGATTTACACTGTTAGCATGGGACTGTCTGTCCAGATATTCTAAAGGCAAACAGGGCATTTATTCAAACTTACAGACCTGAGCTATAAATACAACATGTTTTCCACTGAATTTCTTCTCCAGTTCTCGGACAAGGCGGGTCTGTATTTTCTGGTAGTTTCTCAGCTGGGGTACTGGAACAAAAATGATGATGGCCTTCTTACCCTGAACATCTATTTCCTGAAAAGTATATTAACAATCAGTATACTGCAGACAAGTAATCCATAGACAGAAAGTCACGCTATCAGGGCAAGTACATTAAATGGCGCACTGCTAAATCAGCACCCTGTGAAAATAAACTTGATAAAATTTTGGAGAAAGAGCAGCTTCTCAGACATAAATATATCTTCATCCAATCAGATAATGTTGATGGTAATAGACATCACTGAAGCCCCTCAACATTTCTTATTAGGGAGTGGATTTTCTGCCATACATTGGTAGATTTTTGAAAATGTTTTCAAAGTGGGACAACATTTGTGCCTTCACACTTGATTTCCTGCATATCAAGCCCCTTTTGAAAAGTGGTCTACTCAAAAGGAAAGGAATTTTCTTTTCAGAATAGACCCATTTTCAAGGAGGCAAAAACCAATTCTAAGAGTTGCATCCCCTGAATGTGTATCCATTCCCCTTAACCCATTTATGCCTAGCGTCCCATTAAAGGGACACTGACAAACAGTATAGACCCAGATCAGACACCACAGAATGTGGCATCTGATCAGGGTCTACACTTGCATTAAATACTGGAGTTTCTTTAAAACATGGTAATTATAAAAACTAACCAGACACCCCTTGTATTGAAAAGGAACAAGTCCAAAGAGTAAAGCTAGCAAAGTCCATTCGGCATAAATGGGTTAAAATTTCCTTAATGCTCTAGATGAGCAGTCTATTTTTGATTGACCCCTTTCTCCTCCTTCACCACAGCATAGGTTTCTTGCTGTATTTATTTGTTTGTGTTGAGGTTTTACTGCCCAGTAAACATAATGGGGTCATGTTGAGCATGGTCAGTTTACCTAACCACACTTTTACTGGGCAGGCTTAGTCCTAGAAGCTGTTTACCAGTATTGTGCACATTCTTTCGCCAGAAACTGACAACTGCCCTTCTTGAATCAGCGGAAGGGAGAGGATGACCGTAGAAAATATTTCATGATCACTCTCCATACATACCTATAGTCCTATGTATTCAGACACAATAACAACTAACCATACTTACCCTTAAATTTGAACAGCCAATAAACTGCCAGTTCTCGTGCAGAAAAATTGCTGGATAAGTGGCAAACAGTGTAGGGTCTGATTTGATACCACATTCTACATCTGATTCGAATCTACACTGTTTGCTCAGATCAGTCTGTTCAAATTCTTTGGATAAATAGTAGTATGGTATATACAAGAATGCACCAAAATGCTGATTTCTGAAAACTAATCCTGTGGGCGTCAAAACTACAAATCTTGGGTTTTGTAATGGCATGCCATCAACTGTGTGATCATTCTATTTCTGATTATCATCAGTTAGGGTCTTTGTACATGTACTTTAAAATAATCAAAATCAAAGTCCAAAAATGTTACATGAATTTTAATTAGAATTGATCAACCGCCAATTACTAATGTACTGCTACAAACTTACCTTGGCTGCTGAAATGTACAGTTCTCTGAGCTGGGCCTTTAAATCACTGTTCATCTCCAGCTCCAAAAGAGCCTAAAACACAAGACAGAAAGATATACTGTTTAGTGAAGATGTTGACCCTACAAGGGAAGTTCAGCTGATCTTTTGGTATGGATAGTTTTTGATTTTGCATACTCTAAAAATCTGCCTATAAGTCGATTTGATTATTAGACGAGGGCAGGGCTCTAGAAATTCTGAAATCTGAATCGGTCCAGCCGATGATGAAGTCATCAACAAGCCAATTTCCAAATCACCTGTCACGAAAACTAATGACAATTGGCAAAGTCCTATCATGAAATAAGTAATTTCATGCTTTAAATGCATCTACCTATAGATGTTTAATGCAGCTTTGTTATGTGTGTATAGTTAGTCAGTAAAGTTTATACACTATGGTGTTATCAATAAATATGTAAAAAGAATGAAAGAAACAGATGATTTTGTTGTTATTCCACCTCTATAATGAATTTACTGTAGCATTTTCCAAGATAACTATTTATAGACATCTGGTTCCTGTCTCGTGTGTAAGCGCGAAGAGATCTGACAAGACTGCTTAAATTTTAAGCACTGACCAATCTTTGTCTAGCGGCTCAAGTGGTGCATTACTTATTTTTTTCACTGTGAAATCTACCTTGAATTATACTCGCATGTTACGGCCATCAAAAAAAACCCCAAAAAAACACTAAGACCCAGATTAAACACGGTTGTATGCGGGGTCTGATCAGGACCTACACGGTTTGGGAATTCATTTATCAAATCTGGGACCAACAAAACGCAAACGGTGTTGAACAAACAAAAAACAAAACAAAAAAAAAAACCGAAGAAAACCGGTACGTTCAAGCAGTGCATTCTTTAATCATTCTCAGTTGGGATTAAAGCGACCTTTGCTCTTTTGGACACGCCGACTGCACCTAGTGTTATGCAGTCACAGTGTATTAACATGTGTCACACATACGGATTAATTATCAGACTGCATCACTGATGATTTGTGTTAATCGCTTGTTTAGGACAGTGAATTGTCGATTTTCTGACAATGTTTGGATAATGACATAGTTAATTTGTGTTGTGGTAAGTTGCCGTTATTCATCTGACCTCTCCAATACATATGTCAAATGACCGGTTAGAGTCGTTTAACTACCTGATATCGCATTTAAAAGGTGCGCGGATGTTATCAGTTTGTGAAGATTTGGCCTTTTGTGATTTTTCAGACATCACTGATTCGTGAAAATTGGTTGGTTGGGGAAAAAATTGGGTCCAAGGCACGACCCTGTTGGACCAAATTATTAGCGTTTTTGGGTATTTAAAACAGGCCTGGGCCTCATATTTTCGGTTCAGGCCGACTATTTTCCAGTTTTTTAGAGCCCGGGAGGGGGGCTGTTTTTGGGCCCTTCTCAGGCAGGATTTTGCTTTTACTTAATTATAAGGTTAAAAAATCGCCGACTTGTCCGAGACATTCCCTTTCGCTCAGAAATTCCTACAGTACATCAAGACATTGACGATGATTAGTCAGTTTTGTAAGTGAATTTATTACAGATTGGCAATTAAAAAACTTCCAACATCACTTGCATGCATAAATGTCATCCTTTTCTCCCATTTACAAATCCTGCAAAATACCTTCCTACCTACAGATATTGATACAGGGTTCTCACTTGGATTTTAAAAGTAGGAGTCTGGGACTCCCTTTTTGTAAAAAGTAGAAGTCCCAGCCAAAAAGTAGGAGTCCCACTCCCCCAAAATAGGAGTCCCATTTTTTTTTTTTTTTTTTCATGACTCTCCTTTGATAGTGAGCATGTCCCCGTTAACTTCATCATCCTAGAGGCTTCAGTAATTGAGATACCAAGAACACTGTTGACACAATTCTATAAATACCTGATGGAGAATCAGTTTCCTTATTTTCAAATACTTTTTTATGGTGCTTTGCATTATGTATTATTCCGAGCAATGCATGTAACCAACTGATAGTCATTATCACACATCCTGATGTTGTTAATTCAATGGAGTTGGCCCAGAAATTAGAATGACGTCATATCTCCTTCATGGGGAAATAGAGACATCTTTGCAGATCAGGGAGACTTGACAATCCTAACCTATTTTACTTGCATGGTAAAGATCGTCATACTTAAATTCAATACCCCACGGTTCGTCGCTGTCTGTTAAGTGGTCTCGAGTGTTCTGGATACTAAGTGAAAAATATTTTAATCAAAACCAACGAAAGCTCCGTTATATGCTATCGCAAACTTATATATGCAATCTATCTGCACATTCTGATCATGGACACCTCTTTCCGGCAAAACGTCATTTCAATGTTTACATTTGCACAGTGCTGCGATCAATACACGCTATGAAAAAAATGTCCGGGACTTCTTCACTAGCTGAAATTTCGATCTACTGCTTTGATTTGCCGTAAAAGTCTTGATAATTTAGTTCTGTTTTTAAGTATGTGTCTGATTAATATGCATTTCTTACAAGAAAATGCTCTACAATGCAACATGGAAATAGTTCCGTTTTTCTTCCAAAACGGTTTCCCGCCACGCTGTCAAATGACGTTAACCTTTTGAGCACGCGCTACTGTAATGAGCACGCCCTTCTTTATGCGGGAGCAATGGAAAATGTAACTTATACCAGAACAGTCCCGAACTGTATACCGTCGTCCGGGGTGCATTTGAGCTGTCCTATTAGACTCTTCACAGGGCTTACAGGATAGATTCGATGGGACTTAGAAACTATTTTTTTTTTTTAGCTCGGACCTAATAATACCGCAGTGTTCAAGCCAGGCTGTGCCATTGCGCCAATGGCGCATGTTTTCATATTTTGGCGCACAAGAAATAAGTTCTTGCACCATCGTGGCGCAGAAACTGAAAAAAACAAAAAACGAAGTTGAAAAATCGCTAATTCCGCTGAGTTCGGCAAACTACGTCATTGTTGGTTTTTTACTGCACTGTGTATTTATACTTGCACCGGCAGAAGTGTTCCGGATAGTAACTACCAATTATATCATGCCTTCTGATTGGATAAGGAGATCCAATCAGTGTTCATGTTTCATGTATTGAAAGCACATGGTCTGATGCACAATATTGTTGATACGTTGTCATGGCTGAACGCAAAAGGAAAGAATGATCAATATTGAGCTTTTTTGCCAAGCAATCTAAGGGGGAAACCACAGAATCTTCGACCAAGCTAAGGGAAGAAAGGCCCCTCCCAATCGACAAGCGATCAATCTGACCCTTCATCCCCAGCTGCTGCTGCAGAAAGCGAAAGTGACAAACCAAGAACAAGTGAAAAAGAAAGTAGTCAAATAAATCATGGCTTTCAAAAACCGTGGTTAAGATTGTTCCCATGGCTTGTATATAATAAGAGAGATAATATCATGGGATGTTTGCTTTGTGTCAAACACAAAAAGAAAAAAATTATGTTGTCCCCAGATTTTTTCAATTGTCCCCAACTTTTTGGAGGGTAGGGGCCCTTGGGCCCCAAAACTGAAATTCCTGGCTTGAACACTGATACCGTGCATATTGGGTCAAAGCTTTCAGTGACAAGCAGGAATAACTGTTTAGATGGGCAGACTGTTATCTCGCCAAGGGATAAGGTACACCTGTCGGCTTTTATCAGAAAACAGTAAGCGGGCTTTTTCAGCGTCCCAAAATTTTGAAATGAAAAAAATCTATTAATAACAAAACAAAAAAAAAACAAAAAACTCCAGCCTCAGGGGATGAAAGCATGACACCTGCGTGTGCATTTTCGATGAATCAGTCGTCGGTGCAAGCATTACACAGTGAGGGAAAGGGTCGCATACCGGTGTCAGACTCAGTTGCATGCTTTAATTACTCGATCGCTGAAGTGTGAACTGCCAACACCTGTTTAACTATCGCTTGCTTAGCAAATAACGGTACTGTTGCAGGTGTGAAAAGCTCACGGCGGATGACTACTGTTCTTTTAAGATGCTACCGATGGTACTAATAACACGTGGCGGACTTAAGACTTCAGTCAAATAATCCGATCATAATGAGTTTAGTCCAACCGGAAAAAAACTTGCGTCCGGCGGACTCGGCTTTGGGAATTTTTAGGAGTCCAGACCATGATTTATGCATCCCGGGACGCAAATTCTGCGTCCCCGAGAACCCTGTTGATACTTTTTTCCAACTCTTGGGTATTGTTTATCTGTTGTTGCTAGAACTTTATTTTTTATTTTTTTATATGTGGGAGACAGAGTTAGCCCGAAAGGACATCATTTAATTTCACCAACAAACGTACCTTGCCGCTAATGGGACTGATCAAAACAGTGACCGACACATCCTCGTAGTCAATTGAGGATCTATGTAATTTGTAAAAGTGATTGCGAAGAGCCTAAAAACAAATCCGAACCTCAATTTTTAAGTGCAGTGTTCTCTGTATTTCGCACAGGTTATAAGTTGAGACAAACCCCAATAAGAACGTCGTCATGCGGCGTAGTAGTATTTTTAGAACAGGTAGATTGCTACCCGCTTTCGCGAAATCGGTTATGCACGAATAACAATGAAGCAGGGAAGCAGTATGGGATTACTTTTTTCACCTGGACACTTTCAACATGTGATAGACAAACAAGGGGATTATAAATCAAAAGAAACAATCAGTGGTAATCTGTTTATTCAATATTAACAATAGATTAGGTCTGTGAGATATTATATACAAAACAGTAAATACATGTATCACACATTTTCTTTCATAAACAAAGCCATTTTCAGTTATGTCTTTTCAAAAGCATCGCCTATTGGCTTTTTCCATATGACTCGCATCTGCCGGACATTGTCGGACATACGGTTGCAGCCGATGACCTCGGTTGTTTGTTTGTTTGTGTTGGGGTTTTACGGCCCAGTCAACCCAATAGGGTCATGTCGAGCGTGGTCATTTTACCTAACCACAGGTTTACTGGGCAGGCTTAGTCCTCTAAGCGGTTAACCAGTATTGTGCACTTTCTTCCGCCAGAAACTGACAACTGCCCTTCTTGAATCAGCGGAAGGGAGAGAATGACCATAGAAAATATTTCATGATCAATCTCCACGAAAGAATGTTGCCAACCTCGGCAGGGGCTGAACCCGCAACCTCCTGTCACGACCTCAATTGTAAGATGGGGTCGTTTTTTGGGGGGTCTTTTTGGAGGAAAAAATCCCCGACTTATAGCCAAATCCTTATGGTAGTAAGTCTATGAAAATGTGGTGTACTGAAACCTTGAAAGAATATGAAAATTTGGTGTACTGTAACCTGGCTGGAATTCTCAACATCTTCTTTCTATCCAACAATATACAAATAACAGCTTGATCAGATGAAAACTAGAGGTTTTTAACAAAAAAAAAAAAAAAAGAAATAAAAAAAATAAAAACAACCTGTCTACCCCAGCTGCCACTCATATATAGAAAGTTTACCCATACTTATTGTTTATCATCACTGCAGGCCCGTACGCAGAATGGGTGCAAACCCTTTTCTGGGAAAATTATTTGTAGTCTGCATGGTGTTTGTTTGATTTGGGCTTAACGTGCTTTCAACCTCTTTCAGTCATATTATAGCGACGGTGTCTGGATATGGCAGGGTGCTCAATGCTCACTTTTAGAGTGCTGCCTCAATGAAATATCACACCCCAGACACTTTGACATGATATTGCACCCAGTCACATCATATTGACACTGAGCTGTCCAGTTCTAGCTCTACTTTCTTAATGCTGAGTGCCAAGCAAAAGAGCAGCTAGTACCATTTTTAAAGTCTTTGGTATGACCTGGCCGGGGATCAAACCCGCAACCTCCCGGTCACAAAGGGGACACTCTACCACTAAGCCACTGTGTCGGTAGTCTGTGTCTGATGATGCTTTATATTTCTATAAATTTTCATGAACATATCATGAATGTTTATCAACTTATACTGCAGAAACAAAACTACTATTGTCAAACTTCAAATGGGGAGAACTTTTTCAAAAGTAACCGAATGACTTTTCTTTCAAAGTTTCCTTTAAAGCGTTCATTAAAAATTAACTAGTAAACAATCTTATAAACCATTTTGTGGTTTAGAGTTCTGTTTAAGTTAGTAATTTTTGTTCATCATGTAATCTATGATCACTAATTTTTTTCTTCGAGATTCCCTGGTAGCAAATTCTAATTTAATATAAACTGGTCCACCAACTGTTCATTATAATCCTTTAGAAAACAATGAAGGACTGTTGAAGGGATGTCAAATCTAAGATGTAATTTAAGCATGAAAAGATGTACAAGGAAATCTTACCTGCGATATGGAGGATTCAAATTCATCTGGTTTCTCACCTGGCGGCTTAATTATCTTAGCTCTCGCCGAGTACATCTGAAATTAAACAAAAATGTCACTATTTTGTTTCCTAAGGGGAATGGATACTCATTCTTTCGGAGGAGGCTACTATCTAACTAAAGAATCCATTCTAATCTTTTTCTCTGCGATGTGGGAAAAAAAAACAAAAAAAAAAAAAAAAAAAAACAACATTTTGTCAAGTTTCTAGATGAGAATTTTTCTTCTCATAATCTATAAATAATCATAAATCAGTAGATTTCTAGGCAACTCACGGCAAAATTTTGTAGTGATACTCAGCATACATAATTTTATACACATGTGCAACTGTAGGGAGAGAGACGAGCGATATACTCCAAAAAGAAAATCAGCATGTGACAGTCGAAAAGAATTCTGTGGAAGGCATGTGTGGGACCTGCCAGTATCTGTCAGTATTGCAAGTTAAAAATTCTTGAATGATAGTCACTCAGTGGACAGTGATCAGGGATTATTCTGGCCCCAGATTTTTGTGAGAGAAAAAATCCCATTTGGACAAAAATAGTGAGAGATTTTCAAATTCACTGAGATTTTTTTGTTTTCGCTCGCTCGGACAAACTGAGAATTTTTTTTTTTTTTTTTTGTAAAGGCCAGATTTTGAATGTATAAGTATTATTATTGTTTATTTTGTAATGTACTCTACTAGTAAATCGGGTTAATAAAATTGTTATATATATGGTGTTTGATTATTTTAAGTATTGTTATTTTCATGTTTACTGAAAGTGTTTATATATAAATTAGAACTTTCTGGAAATTCATGTTTACTTGTAATATTGTTTATTACAATAATAAGTTGTTTATATTCTTTTTGGAATTTCCAGATGGAATATTCTAGATTAAGCTATTTTTGGCATATCACAGAACATTTAAAATTTTCTTGACAAATACTGGAGAATAAGTGATGTCTCTAGTACTTTATTTTTTTTTTTAGGATGTGCTTTGATATTATATAAGGAGAGAAGATTTTCATATGAGCATCTCTGTACTCTTTCATTCTTTACTGGATTACTTAAATGTTTCATTAATTCTGGAATTAAACTCTGAATTCAGGGACTTTAAATTGTGGGATCAGAAACTGCAATTCAAAGGATTGGTTTCAGAAATTCTTCTGGAATATTTCTGAGGCATTTTGTGACATTATCTTGAAAGGTACGCTTGTTGCTAGTTTCACTTTCATTTCTTTATCGTTACGCCTGGCTCGTAACAAAATGCAAACGGCTGAATAAGGGCTTCATGAGCTTGGCAGTGGGTTTGTTATTCAGGCTCAGCTCGGTCTTGTGTTTGATTGTCATCCGAATCAGGGGAGGAGAGCGTGGCTGCTTCAGTCGAGCTGGGTTGTGCTTGAACAAGATAATTTAACATGTTGCCATCCCGACTGGACGGCTTTGGGGCGGATAATTTTCTCTTTTATTTTTTCCGAGTCGGCGGACATGTTTTTGCTGACTCGAGGTAGCGATAAAAAACGCTTACTTAAACTAGAGACCGACAATGAGCTTTTACGATAAAGCTTTTCAATGATACAGATTAATGAATGGTTACCTGCGGTTCTATGGTTAATGAATTTTGGCACCACAATAATTCAGAAACTGGTCAAACAGAGCAGTCTGATAGTCTCGAAATGAACCGCATGTGCAAAATAGGAACTTAACGGCGCGAAATGAGAAAAATTCAGCGTGCGATTTTTTTTCTCACTCCGGGAATTTTGATGCGATTTCATGCAAAAAAAATGCGAGAATATCGCGAAATCGCGCCAGAAAATGATCCCTGAGTGATATGTAGGTAATGGTCACAAAATGACACCACAGTGCTTGAGTCCCTGTTTGGTATGGTGCTTGCCAGGCTTGATGACTGTAGAGGATATGATTACATCAGGGCTCCAGAAAATGCCAGTTCTTCAGTCCAAGACCAGTTTTTGAAGAGCTGGACCGATTTTCACTTCAGAAGGACATAAAAAATTCGGTCTTCATGTTTCCTAATAGATGACTTTAAAATTTACACCTTATCTGGAGCTGTAAAAACAAACCAGCCTTTTGTCAACACATAACACTAACAGTGTCCTGGAAACTGACTTTAATAATCTGCATATTATCGCAACGTCACTTGATCCGCGTGTCAAAAGTAAGTAACAGCCCATTTGATTGACATGTGAAAAAATAAGACCTTAACCATATTTACCCTTAGTATTGGGACACGTAAACATTTTACCATACTGGTCATAAAATTTTCACAAGTCTATTTTACTGCATCTTTTATAATGCTGGTTGAGTGGTAGACAGCATAGATGCAGATCAGAAGCCAAGCGTGTTTTGTGGAGACTTATCTGCGCCTACACTGCTCAGGCCTGTCTGTTCCAACACTTGGGGTCATTACAGTTGTAAAAGGGACGGCGCTTCACACCTGTAAATGCAGTTGAAAATGACTGGGCCGATTGGCAATTTTCAGTTTCTTGAGCCCTGGGTTAAACAGAAAGGAGCTAAATGCTAGGGCTGATGAAAAAAGGTGATATTGTGAAACAGAAAAGAGCAAATGGCCAGGGCTGATGAAAAAAAAAGTCATTAGAATGATACAATACAGCAGGATTTTTCCCTCTGGGTTTGAAAAATGGCTGTGATAGGCCTATCGACTCACTAGTGTGCCAGTAAGGCGTGTTTAAATAAGATTTCGGGACTGGTTGTTTAAAAGGTTATCAGTTGCCCAAATATTGATAATCATTGTCCTTTAGGTCACATATATGGATTAAAAATAAATTCAGAAATAAAATAAAAATACTTTTAGATTGATATTATATGCATCACTCAGGACACTTGTCCCTAATTTTGGAGGGTTCAGAGCCCTGTTCTAGGGGTAAAAATTGACAATTTTAATGTGAGTCAGGAAAAACCCTGCATTTTAAGGAAGAAGTGTACACCAAGTTTGATGATTTTTGGTCATACTGTTAGTAAGAATGCCAAGCTCTGGGGTGGATGCAAAATATCACAGTCATTAGACCATGAAATACAGGCCAAGTCACAAAAATGACACAGTTCAAGTCAATGTAAGGGAAGAAGCACATGCCAAGTTAGGTGACTTTGGGTGTTACAGTTAATTAGAAATGGAGTAAAAAACATAGAAAAAATATTTGACCAGGAAAAATATACCATGGTCATGACACCACACGGAGTCCTTTTAGGGAGTAAGCATATGTGTAAGATGATTTTAAGCGTAATGGTTATTGAGAGATAACTCGAGTGGTCACTTAAATTGACAAATAAATGGACGGCCAACTAGACACAACTATATGGCACCAGCTTGCATGAGCAGCTATGACAAGGTTTTCTTTGAGATCCTCTATTGTGAAAGTACTGGTGGTACTGATTTGAGGTTAGAATTGAAACTTTTGCAATAATTTTTTCCAAGGACAACCCCGCAGGAACAGACTACCAGCAGCCACAGTTGAGGCTCCCTCTTTGGCATCCTTCAAGAGAGAGCCGTCAGACAAACCTTCTAATAGGGATTCATCCTCCAGCCATGAAAGTACACCCAAAAGGAATGATGAGCTGTGTTGCCGTGCCTGGTGCCCAGGTACCCCCAGGGAAGGTGGACTGGTCCTACTCTAATTAAAAACAACTCTTTTTCCTTTTTCTATTTTGCATTCTTGCGTAATTTTTACAACTGTCTTATCTAATGCTTTGGTCTGCTCTACTTTCTCTTTCTGTTTCTTTCTCACGCACCTCTAAAGAAGTGTGAAAGCTGAGTAACGACGTAACTGTAGATATAGAAAAGAGAAACTGACTTATTGATGCATCACTGAATACATGTCCATTCTTGGTGGGATATGAGATATCAGCACAAATGATACTTTGTAAATGAATTGAATCTGATTTGTCTCAGTAACCAAATCAAATCACAACCAATCAAGATTCAAGCTCCGGCGAACTACAGGAGAGACTGTCGTTTTATTTTGGGAGTAGAATCATTGCAACATTTCTATTTCAAAAGGGATCGTTTTGAAATTACGTAGAAAATGACATTTCGGGACTTTAAGAGAGAATATAATATTCTGTCAAGTGCTCGTGATCTATCTCTATCCCTAATTTTTATCTGGCTATGTAGCCAGAAGAGTAAGGGTAGATCACGAGCACTAGTCTACTTGAATCCGCTTTATCAGCAACAGATAATTCACATCTATGGACTTCAAGGACATTTATTGCAAAAGCCATATTTACTCATTTTAGTGGTGCTTTGATTTTCAGTTAGTACGTCTAGTTATACGAAATATTTAGCTAGATTTCTTATTGTCTCAGAATTGGGATACCTTGAATGTATGGCGATAACGGAAAAGGAAGTACAGGGATCAATTTTGTCTGGTCCCCTGTATGAGTAAACATAAATCGGTACCAGCTGAGGTCATACTAAATACCAACAAGAATTGTTTTTATGAAGGACAACTGCTGACATTACGAGACCTGTTTCTTTTTCCTTTTTTTTTCTGATATATATATTTTTTATACGTATTCAGGTGGTAAGACACGATTCAGCCCAGATATTATGACTAAAACGTTGGAACGGAATAAACAATATTAACTATGATGGCTATTATCATTATAAATCGTAAAATAAAAAATAAGAAAAAAAAAAAAAAAAAAAAAAAAAAATGTCCGACGGCAATCGTACACACGACCTTCTACATATAAAGTGGGCGTGCTAACCATTACACTTAAGTCTTCGCTTGAGTTCATTTTTTATCTCCCTTGCCGAGTGCTCTTCAGCTGGACATCGATAAACTGTCTATGAGAACCCCATCTTGTATGTCTTCGGCAAAAAGGACACAGTCATTTGGTTAATTCCCCAGATAGCATGACAACGTTGGCCCAACATTGAAATATGGTCGGATAGTTGGCTAACCGTTGGCATCATATGTACAACATTGCGCCAACGTTGGGCCAACGTCATACAAATTTGACAAATTCAAGAGAAAAATAATTTTTATGCACTAACATTGGGCCACCGTTGGCCCAACATATGTATTTAGATGCATATTTTCCCCATGCTTTTAGTTTATGTGGTAACGTTGGATCTACGTTGGCCCAACGCTGATATGTGATGCACACTTTTTAAAAGATACACAAGCCGCGGATTCATTTAATAATGAAAATACGTCATGATTAAATTTTTGAATGGATAAAGAAATGAAAATGTTACAATATTTGTAGTTTTACTGTATTTATCATAAGGAAGAAAAATAGAGTCATTTTGTCTTGCTGGGAATCCTACATTCTGAATACAAAAAATACAGGTTTGATATTGATAAAACATTTTTTTTTCTTACAAAGTAAAAATAATGAAAATTGAGGTTTTCCTCTTTTATTAGTTTAATTCCGCATACAAAATATGATAAGCAATGCTTCATCGATAAATCTAATTATGATACTGTCTTTGACTATTCACCACCTGCAGGTTATAACATCAATCATAATGAAACATAATACCCCAGAGAGTTATGTTTGTGTTAGCCATTATCAATGTATAATTAATACCAGGAAGATAAACACCAGAATCTGCTTTTTAGTGCCTTTATAGCTGTCTGTTAGACAACATCTTGTTTATGTTGCTAAACTTTATGTGTAAGTTGAACAATGATGTTTTATAAAAGTGAATAAAAAATTACTTTTTTTTTTTTTTTTTTTTGTAAATGATAAAAAAAAAAATCATTTACTTCATTTATTCATAAAGATAATTATATAAACTGACAAATAATAAACAAACAATACTGGAGGAGAATATTACTTTTAATTTCTTTTTTATTTTCAGATTGGCTCAACGACAAAAGATATTTAGCAACTAAGATATTTCTTCAAAACAGATGTTGATCGATATATCGCTTGACAACTTGGATGTAGGATTCTTTTCGCATACAGTATTATTCAACTTCGACCGATAAAGATAGATGGAAACAGTAACTTTTTTATACCACAGTGCATTATAACACAAATTCGGATATAACACGGTTAAAAAATGTATAGATTATGTAGAAAAATGACATTTATAACACAAATTTGGATATAACACAGTCAAAAATGTATAGATTATATAGAAAAATAACATGTCATTTTTTCTAATATACAACCTATACATTTTTGACTGGATATAGCACATATGTTTAACTAACACAGTTTTTGTTTAAAACTCAAACAACCCTTTTTAAAGAGGTTGTTTTGTAATAAACTTTTTCTCGACTTACAATTGTATGGCTTTATTGGTCAAAGTTGAAAATTGGCGTTACAGTGTTTGATGCGGACAAAATTTTCATGTTTGATACGGATAAACATTATTTTGCATCCAAAATGTCAGTATACGTTTGGCCAACGTATACAATGTACGTCGGCATAACGTTGTTTCAATGTTACTCGTCAAATATGTCCTACGTTGGCCCAACGTTGCGCTAACACATTGGCCCTAAGGAGGCCCAACGAGCAAGTTAACGTTGGGCCAACGTTATTTTACAACGTTGGCCCAACGCAGTGACTAACCAAAATACTACGTTGGCCCAACGTTGTCATGCTATCTGGGTCCGGGTAAGGTTATGCTTCATAACGATTTCCAAATAACTGGCTGATCAAAACTTGATTTTTTGGCTGATACAGAGTACTATCCTTCCTTGAAATACCACATCAAAGAATTTGTCATTCGCCTTTGGTTATCTGCCCTTGCGATGACTGTGAAGTACACCACTGATTTGGCCAATTCCGAATAGTTTTGCTAGTTCCGAATAATGAATGAGGGATCTGTAAAAATCCCTCGGATAATGCAATAGTATCTATATATTACTTTATTAACTTGGTATTATGTGTTACGGAGAATTAAATTAATTCGATATAAAGACATTCGTCACAAAGGGACAGGTTCACAAAGACCTTAAAACCGACCATTTAAGCCAAAATCGCATAATTCATGGCATAGCGAAGTTTCGGCATGTACACCCTCCTTACTGCAAGATTTAGCTCCTATTCTCTGGATTTAATAATATTTCCAATACAAAAATATTTCAGTAAGAAAATGAAAGGAATATGCGCATAGGGTCCTATTTTACCCCCTTCTGAAACCCGAAAATAAAACAAGCTTGCAGTAAAATTTTGTGTTAATTAATACAATTGTAGCTGGTATTTAGCGCCGTGTGATGCCCCTACAAAGTCTCCCCTTACTTCGTCAAAGTGCAGATAATATATATAAGCGACGACACGAGAAAACCTGTCTTCGAGGTTTTCAACCAAGTAAGACTCAGATCGGCCTTCTCAGCCATAGACTGGCTAACTCAGTCACAGCGCCAGATTAGCTAGTCTTGATAGGTTTTGATAGGTACATGAAGTATACTGTCTAGACAGTGAACAACAACGGTGCACAGATGCACAAACTATGTCTTTTTTGTTCGCATATGTCATAAAGCAGTCCACCTCATGACGAAGCTCATATTTTCGCTTCAATCGTCTGTCACGTTTGTTAGATTCTTTTACATACACTACATCGATATCTGCACACCTTTAAACACCGTGTGTAAACACCTTACCCGGAACTGTCTAAATCGGATGCACGAATTAGCGATCGATTAATGGTTGAAAACAAGCACTTTGTTTTAAATCCTTGCAGGAGCATTCAAGCAGATGTTGAAAAGTATTTTCCACCAACTAGTTGAACAAAAAAGAATGTTTTAGTTGACTGTCTACTTACGGATATCTAGGCGAATGTTATTTACACATTTACAAAATTTATGTTATGCGTAAGGTTGCTGGGGGAAATCGGATCGTATCGATCAATAAGGCTATATTTACCATATTTATTTTCTGATATATGAAGAAGAATAAATGAACGACAGAACCATACCAATTTTTCCTTTTTAAATTCGACCACTGTCGTGTATTTGATGACGATTTTTTTTTTTCACTTTTTCGGAACTAGCTAAAACCCGGAACTAGCCAAATAACTGTATGTGTTTCACTATGACGTTTCACCTGTGTGGACCGAATATATGTTTGTACTTTGGAGGATTCCGGGACATCTCGGCCCCTAACAATCTCGACCCCTAACAAACTCGGCCCCTAGCAAACTCGGCCACTTACCAACTCGGCCCTGACCAACTCGGTCCCTAAAAGTATTGTTTTATTTGGTGGATGGGTGGATAGTTGCACTGTATTTAAACACAAAATGTTTTGTTTGTTTTTTCATTCGACCCTCTGACATCACCAAAACATACCATGACCAACCATAGTCCAAAATGTCTGTAATCAACTGTAGATTATATTAGGAAACTTCACTTTGTAGATCAACAATCTATATAGGCATAATATTTGTATTGATGAGACAGTGTCCTCCAATCCGTTCATTGACTGAAACTATAGTGGGGAGGAGCTGTTTGCTTTGTATTCACCATAATGGTATAAAGAGAAAAAACATGTCTTGAATAATGGATTTATTACAAAAGGATGCATCAATATAATAACCATGACTTTATTCCAACAATGCAGCACATGTAAGAAAAAAAACAATAGCTAGTTGCGGTCATGGTGAGACGTGACACGAGATAATGGTACTTGTCGTCCTCCGTAAAGTCATTCTTCAAATGCACATGCTCAGCCATCTAATGGAGTTAGATGTCTGATTCATGGTCTAAACCTTCGTCTAGTTCTATACTATATATATGCGCAAAGACTCTTGTGAGTCTGCGCGGATGCACCAGCGCGACTGAGCCCTCGTTGTTCACAAATGCGATAAGTACCATTATCCCACGTGCTGGCTTAAATAATGCACATGTTTCATGACACTGCAAGGCTTTGGAAAAACAAATAATGCACACGTTTTATGGCAATGCAGCACATACAAAAAAAAAAAAAAAAAAAAAAGAACAAAATACACACGTTTCATGACAATGCAGCACAAGTTAGTAAAGAACAAATAATGCACGTTTTAAGGAAATACATTCATCTGAGCCTGCAAAAACACAATTAAGCGACTGCGCATGTTTACAATAAAGATGTGGCTGTGAAAATGAAAAAACAAAACAAAAAAAAAAAAAAAAAAACAACAACAAAAAACATAATCGCATTAAAATGAAATTGTGCCAATCAAAGACTCAAATTAGCCTGTACTTCAGTGCAGTCTATTAAGAGTCTTTGATGACACTCAGTCATGAACTTTTATAAGATCTAACTTAAAATAACATAATAACATTGAAGATAATAGATATAGATACATGCATTATATTTAAATTATGTAGATTCATAATATGTTCATGTTAAAACATAATTAATGATCATTAACAAATATTGGGGACCGAGTTTGTTAGGGGCCGAGTTTGTGGGGGCCGAATTGGTCAGGGGCCGACTTTGTCAGGGGCCGAGTTTGTTAGGGGCCGAGTTGTCCAGTATCCATTTGGAGCTGTATCAGAAGTGTATCTAAGCCTAAAAGGCTGTAGTATTCTTTCGGTAGTTTCCTCATACGTATTCCTCTCGAGATAAAAAGGCTAATCCCAGGTTATAACAGACACCTGTTTGCTTAACCCTTACACAAACGACCAATAATAAAGATACAGATGGTGTAGTGACAAGCGAAATAGTATTTTATCGTCTATGCGCAATATACACACCCAAATATACAGGTTCAGTCTACAGAAAATGTCGAACCCGATTTTTGTGAGAAAAATCAAAATGTCTGCTGACCTGTTTTTAGTTCAATTGCCAAACTTATGCTTTCATGGTTAAAAGAAGTTCAACAGTTGACATTATGAATTATTGTTACATAAAGATAGGGCCTGGCATTTCCTAAGAGACGATGATTGCAGAGAAAAAAGAAAGATTATCTGTGTCATCACTTCTTATCTTTGAGCTACTTTATACCTGTCCCACCATGAAATTCTAAAATATTATTTTCACAAAATCGGGTTTGACATTTCATGCAATTTGTCCCCAAACAATTAGCTTGCTGGCTTGAAAAGTTCAGATGTCGACATTTTAATGAGTTTTTCACAAAAATGGGGTCTGACATTTTCTAGGGAACGATGAGTGCAGAACAGCAAGAAAGACAATATGTGTCGTCACGTTCTTATCTTCCAGCTACCGTACCTGTCTCAATATGACATTGTGAAATATTTACACAAAAAAGGGTTTGAATTGCATGTGAATTGTCTCCTAACAGCTTGCTGGGTTAAAAAGTACAGCAGCTGTCATTTTGAAATAGTTTGACAAAAACAGGGCGTGACATTTCCTAGGAAACAAATAGTGCAGAGCAACAATATGTGTCGTCATTTTCTTCTAATCTTCGAGCCAGCATGACATTTTGAATATTTTATACAAAAAATACGGTTTTACATTTCATGCAAATTGCCTCCTAACAATTTTCTTGCTGTGTTAAAAAGTTCAGCAGTTAATATTTTGAAATGATTTCCACAAAAAAAGTAGGGTCTAACATTTCATAAGGAGACAATGAGTGCTGAACAAGAAGAAAGACAATCTGTGTCTCACTTTCTTCTTAACTTCGTTCTAAGGCGGTGGTCCCGGTGTTAATCTTACTATTTGTTGCTTTGTGGTTTATTCTACGAGGCGATTTGTTGTATGTCTTTCCGTGTGTCATTTTGTTCTTGTGTTTTTCAGTCCTTTTAGTATTGCGATTACCTCGCTTGGGGAAGAGAGAGCTAATCTTAGTGCTTTTCGTACGTTTGTTCAGTTTGTGCTTGTTTGGATTGGTCGGTTTCCTCTTCCTCTTGGGGTCTGGGAAGGGCTGCGGTTTGTGATTGTGGCACTCCCTGGACTTTTCTCTTACCTTTTTTTTGTTCTACCCACCATTCTAAGGCTGTGGTCCCGGTGTTAGTCTTACTCTTTGTTGCTTTGTGGTTTATTCTACGAGGCGATTTGTTGTATGTCTTTCCGCGTGTCATTTTTTCACGCTTGTGTTTTTCAGTCCTTTTAGTATTGCGATTACCTCGCTTGGGGAAGAGAGAGCTAACCTTAGTGCTTTTCGTACGTTTGTTCGGTTTATGCTTGTTTAGATTTGTCGGTTTCCTCTTCCTCTTGGGGTCTGGGAAGGGCTGCGGTTTGTGATTGTGGCACTCCCTGGACTTTTCTCTTACCTTTTTTGAAATACTCTACGATGCCTCAATGTTCATTTTTTGACAATATCTGTAAAGCGTCATGCGGCGCAGCATGCCAGAACTTCAAAGCTCAAGCCCGCGGCTTAGGCCCAGAACTCCCAAATCTGACAGCAAGAAAATCAATACTTCCTGATTCAGAAAGGTATTGCAAGCACTGTAAAAATAACACACATGCATTTCGCGATTTGGGTAGTGCGCACAGATTTTTTGAAAGTTCATAACCTATATTATGTGAATGAATTCATTCTAGATTGATGGCTGTATGACTGGTCTATTGTGAAATATGTCTGCGGTGTGAAGAACTGAAGGCCCTGGTTGCTAACACTGCATGTCCACCATTCCCCAATCCATTCTGCATTGTCTGAAAAGGTTTCAGTAAGCCCTAAGGGCGGGGTTTTGCACAAGTAAAACTAGTTTAAGCCCCAGTAGTTTTTCTACTGATCGTTCCAAGGCGGTTCCTCTATAACAGTTCTTTAATTGTTTGTGCGCCGGTAGTTTCATATGTGGAGTTTGTTTTGTCTGTCCTTCATTTGGTACTCTGGGAAGACTGTGCTCTGTAATTGTGGGTATCTTCAATTATAAGGACGAACGGGCTGACGTCATAGCCGCCATTGTTTTTCCCTCCACGGAGGTACATTCCTCGTTTTTTATCGTTGTAGATTGATCATTTATCAATTGACAAAACTTGAAAAAAATGTCAAGATATTTAAAAAGCAGCTACTTTTGGTAAGAGGGAATAAGCTGTTCTTAAGCTCATTATTAGGATTTAATGAGTCTAAACATATTCTTTTAAATATTCCAGTTAAAATTTGGTTACTATAGGCTAAGAAAATCAAGGTAATCACCTCCATCGAATGGGACAAAATGGTGGATTTCATAAGTTTCTATAGGGCTTTTTTTTTTTGCCTGGAAAGTTCAAACCGATCATCCCTATACTTCTGACATCGAAAAAGACCGAAAACAAGATTTGTTTTTTTTTTCTTTTTGTGGCACTGAACACCTGTAATTGACCGTTTCATCGCGCATGTCTAAGGCAAGTGACAATATAAATGCACCTATCAATGCTTTCCAACTGTCGCAAAATGATTGAAAGATTATTGAAAGCGAAGTAAAGCCCGAATAATTTTTGTTTGGTTGTGTTGAAGTTTTACGGCCCAGTCAACCCATTTGGGTCATGTCGAGCGCGGTAAATTTACCGAACCACACGTTTACAGAGCAGGCTTAGTCCTCTATGCGGTTAACCAGTATTGTGCACATTCTTTCGACAGAAGCTGACAACTGCCCCTCTTGAATGGGCGGAAGGGAGAGAATGACGTAGAAAATATTCCATGACCAATCTCTACGAAAGAATGTTGCCGACCGCGGGGGTCGAACCCGCAACCTCCTGATCACCAGTTGGACGCGCATCCAACTGAGCCACCGAGGCCGGCAAAAGCCCGAATAAAAAAAAACAAACAAACAATCAATGCTTTCCCCTAGAGTTGGGGATACCCTAGGGATTATACATCAAAAACATTCCTTCCAATCGAGAATTTGACAGACTAGTGAAAAACTGGGATGGGAGTTTAGATACCTGAGCTGGAAATTCTTCAGGAAAATAAGCGAAAAATCTTTAACCCACCCAAGGGATATTCGACACAAAAGTAGAACTCAGGGGTAAGGAATTAGACATAAAATTGTCAGAATTGTCCAATTTCCCGGGGATAATCCTAACCTGCGGGGTATGGGGTGGGGGAATTAGGAACCAAATTTTATCGACGGAAAATTTGATAATAGGTCAATTTGAGCGTCGGTTCAGCTTGTAAAGGATCGTCTGCTAAACACCTACATATACATGTGTATATACATAGCATATAATATAGAAGATGTCTACAGAAAATAGTACAGAAGATATATATAATAATCGCTTCTGGTTTTCTGGGCTCAATTGTTCAAAGCATCGTTAGCTTAACGAGCTCGGTAGTGGTCAAAATGTTAACAGTTCTAATAAGTACAATATCTAATTCACAGGTATTTTTGCTGAGCAAAATGTGACTCGCATTTTTTTTTTCAGCAAAATATAAGCATATATGCCATATTTAATGATCAAAGTTTTAATGACATGTTAACTAACGTCACCGTTAGTTTTGAACAATTGGGCTCTGACGAATAACAGCTATTTTAAATGTATTTTTAGTGTGTGTGTGTGTGTGTGTGTGTAGCCCTAATACAAATGTAATAACATTAATTGTGTAGTGACAAACTCTCAGAATTATTCATTTTTTTTTAAATCTTTCTGCCAGTCGCCCAGTTATTATGTAAAAAGAGGATGCTTGCAGATACTCTCTGTGCTTTAGTGCAGCTGTTTTTTTTTACTAATGAACTGTTGAGGATATATCATAGCAGTTCCTTACAGTCGTCACTTTAATTGAGTCTACACAGAGAAAGACTCCATATATATTTTGAGGTCGATATCAGTGCTTCTCTTTTGTAATCTGTAAGATAATGCCAATCAATTTATAACGAGGAAACTACGCGATGTAAGCAGGTGCTCTGTGGCATGTGCGGATAGCAAAGGTTAGATCAGCATGTGCATCCAGGCTGTCTGATCAGGGCTTTTGCTGTCTGCTTACAGAACCATACTGTAGCTTGTATCCATGGACAGCTAAGGCACTTATCGATTGCTGGCAGTCTGTTAAATGGCAATGGTTTGGGCCTTAGTCTCAATGAAATGAGACTAATGGTTTGAACCGTAGTCTCAATGAAAGCTTAATCCTATTTTTTTTTTCTAGACGAATGTGTGACTTTCTAAATTAGCAGTGAACTGAGCAAGGTTTCTTGGAATTTAATTTAATAAAAATCTAAAATGTTAAGAATGAATGAAGTAGAGTCATTATGTATGGTGGCATATTTCTGCCACGATATAGCTAGATAGCTATCGCGATAATATTCTTAATTTTCCAGAAAATAAAAAGTTTTCCTGAAAACATTAACGCAATAACTTCAATTATCTAGATATGTTTTTTTTTTAATTTCCAGAAAATATTTTAACGCAAAATTTCGTGATACTGCTCGGAACTGACATAAGTATCTAGATAAAATTATCATGGTAGCAAGGTAGCTATAAATTATGGTGGCATATTTCTGCCACGAGATAGCTAGGAAGCTATCACGATACTTTCAATAATTATCTTGATATTTCGAAGTTTCCTGAAAAGATTATCTGAATAGTTTAAAGTTTCCTGGAAATATTATCGTGAAAGTTTACAGTATTATCACGATATTTTTTGCGTTAGTGCCCGCTGCCATTTATTTTCTGTTATCTATAGATAGAACCGAAATCGGAATACCTTTGTTTATACTGTTGAAATTCACCGAGGGTATTTACCAGCGATTTTTAAGGTAAGAGTTTGTACTAGGTAATTGCCAATCGGTGCGTAGAAATCCCAGAATGTCATATCCGCTTGTGTTCTATTTATAGCTACCTCGCTACCATGAAAAAATTATCGCGATAATTTTATCTAGATACTAATGTCAGTTGCGAGCAGTATCACGAAATTTTGCGTTAAAATATTTTCTAGAAACTAAAAAACATATCTAGATAATTCAAGTTATTGCGATAATGTTTTCAGGAAAACTTTTTATTTTCTGGAAAATTAAGAATATTATCGCGATAGCTATCTAGCTACCTCGTGGCAGAAATATGCCACCATAATAAATAGAATACAAGCGAATATGATATTCCAGGATTTCCGCGCACCAATTTGCGATTACTTAGTATAAACTCTTACCTTAAAAGTCGCTGGTAAATACCCTCGGTGAATTTCAACAGTATAAACAAAGGTATTACGATTGCGGTTCTATCTATAGATAAAAGAAAATAAATGGCAGCTCTGGGCACTAACGCAAAAAATATCGCGATAATACTGTAAACTTTCGCGATAATATTTCCAGGAAACTTTAGACTATTAAGATAATCGTTTCAGGAAATTTCGAAATATCAAGATAATTATTGAAAGTATCGTGATAGCTACCTAGCTATCTCGTGGCAGAAATATGCCACCATAATTATGCAGTTTTACAGCTAGGTTTTCTGTTTTATTGCCAGTAGAATCACTGGAAGACATGAAGCGATATATACCTTAAAAAAGATATATAAACAGGTACAAGGAATACGAGAATTACGCTGAACCCACCTTAAGCGGAAGTAACTACCAAGACTGTTGACATAGTAGGCGTGCATTCGATAACAAATAGAATAAAATAGAATGTTTTATCATCGAATTATGGCCTCTTTCGTGTATATACTTTACGAGATCGTTCGCTTCCATACCGAATTCGCCCTCAAATGAAATTATGCTTTAGAAAGTACGAGAATTCATCAAGACATTAAAGGGGCAGCTTATAAAGGATTGATGCGTCCAGCCCTGGAGTAAGGTAGTTGGGTTTGGGACCCCAAGGTGTAGTCAGGATGAACTGGAAAGCGTGCAAAAGCGCGTAGCCAAATTTGTAACACTATCAGGTGATCTGCTATAGTTAAAATATTGTAAAACTCACAGGATAATAGTAACTATCAACCATGTCCGTGGCATTTATTATTTGTGTACACGTCAGAGGTAAACTGGGCAGTTCGGAGTGAACCAAAACTCGGAAAATAACTGGAGTCATTTAGGCTACATGTAATTCAATGAATCTTGATACATATGTCATCATGTGCGGCATAAGCGTACATGCAATTGCTGAACCTAAACGACCCGCTAGCTTTTCGAAAAAAGCTAATACGTGTTACAAAAGAGTGCACTGGCTAAACACAACTTGGCTGACGAAGCAAGTGTGGCTGTTTTCGTCATTGTGTACGCCTATGGGTGGAGCAATTTCAGTGGCGTAGCCAGAACTGAATTATTTTTACGCACAGCTAAGAAAAGTTGAAAAAAAAAATCTACCTGGTGCAGCCCTAAAATAGGAGCAAATTCTTCTATCTATCTACTTGTATCTTCATATACTGCCTCACGCCGGCGAGGACATTCTAGGCAGGTGCGCTGTCAAACAGAAATGTTATTGAAAAGAAGGTCTGAAGTTAAGGAGATGAAAGATGATAAGTTATGATAGATGAAGATGAGCTAAAATCAGGTTGAAAACATAGAAAGGAAGGCAATGACCAGAATCGATACAATTACCTTACACCTTCCGTCCAAGACACCAAAGGAAAGAAGGGCGCACTTAAAGCAACGACACCATAATAAAAACACTATAAGCAGAAAGCCAAAAGAACAGTTTCTTTCCCAAAAATTGGCGAAACGGCTATCCAAAATAAAAAAAAATCACCAGAACATACATGCAAACACATACAATGACAGAAATAGTAAACCACAACAGAAGCACCGCCTAGGAACGGTCAGTAAAATATTTAATGTGTGTGTGTGTGTGTGTGTGTGTGTGTGTGTGTGTGTGTGTGTGTGGTTGCACGCCGGCGGGTCGGGCCTCAGATTCTATGACGGCTCCGGCCTAAAGACTTTTAAGTAAGTCAGTTGGTGCCTGATGCTCTGGCTCTGGTCGGGCCCACTGGTGTCCAACTGTTGGTTTTCTTTTTCTTCAGCAATTTAGTTATTTCTTGCTGTCGAGTCGTCATCGTTGTTTCATCTCTGTATTCGTTTGATTTTAATGTTCTCGGAGATGTTGCACTGATGAGTTAGAAAACCTTCACGCGGACTGAACAAATGTCTTCTGTATACCACGGTAGAACTAAGGGCGAGGGTTGTGGCTACGTAAAATTGATTTAAGCCCCCACCCCCACTCCCCTACACACACACACACACACACACACACACACACACACACACACACACACACACACACACACACACACACACACACACACACACACACACACATTAAATTTTTTTACTGACCGTTCCTAGGCGGTGCTTCTGATGTAATTTACTATTTCTGTCATTGTATGTGTTTGCATGTATGTTCTGGTGATTTTTATTTTTATTTTGGATAGCCGTTTGGCCAGTTTTTGGGAAAGAAACTGTTCTTTTGGCTTTCTGCTTGTAGTGTTTTTATTATGGTGTCGTTGCTGTAAGCGCCATTCTAAAAGATTATTAAAAATATTTTCAAAATTTTACCCTTTTGAAGTCGATTTTGGGCTTTGAAATGACCGGGATGTTCTGGGTGTAATGTCCGGGATGTATAGGTACTGGTGCGTTGTCCTTAATATCTCACTTTTTGGTGGTCAGAATTTAATAAAATTTATATCATTTGAAAATGTAAGCTCCATTCTAAAAGATTATTAAAATATTTTCATTTTTACCCCTTTGAAGTCGATTTCAGACTTTGGGATGTCCCGGATGTTCGCAATGTATGTCCGATGTATGGGTAGTGGTGCGATGCCCTTGATATCTCAACATGTTATGGTCAGACTTTAATAAAAGTTGTATTTTTCAAAACGTTTTGTTCCTTTCTAAAAGAAAGTTATTATTATTATTATTATTATTATTATTACCTCTTTGATGTCTATTTCTGGTTGATCCGGGGTCGCAGGCAGGTGGGATCGACTTTTTTTCTTAAATAACTTTCCTTTATTAACTGCAATGCTTTGTTTATCACTATTAACTTTTTAACTCTGGATTAATAAAATATGTTTAAAACAAAACAAAAAAAAAAAAAAAAAAAAAAAAAAGGTAAGAGAAAAGTCCAGGGAGTGCCACAATCACAAACCGCAGCCCTTCACAAACCCCAAGAGGAAGAGGAAACCGACAAATCCAAACAAGCACAAATCGAACAAACGTAGGAAAGCACTAAGATAAGCTCCCTCTTCCCCAAGCGAGGTAATCGCAATACTAAAAGGACTGAAAAACACAAGAACAACATGACACACGGAAAGACATACAACAAATCGCCTCGTAGAATAAACCACAAAGCAACAAAGAGTAAGACTAACACCGGGACCATCGCCTTAGAACGGTCAGTAGAGTAAACCACCGGGGGTGGGGGGAGGAGGGGGGGGGGGGGTTAAAGCACTTTTACAGCTAACTAACTTCACCCTGGGTCCCGATGCTACTCTTAATACAGAAACACATAAAAATTCGGTTCGCATAAAGGCTCCCAACTCAGTCAATGCATCAAAGCGAAAACACAAAAATCAAATTAATCACTATAATAAACAAAGACGAGTACTCATGGCTAATTCTACTGTATGCCAGAATAAAAGTTTGCAACACTGCTTACGCCCTCTAGCGTATACACGAGCAGAACTCCAATTTCAAATATACCACAATGGGCCCAATGATCCCAAAGGAAATGAAATATAATCTGCACTATGGTAAAGTACGGGGAAGTCTGAAATCGACTTCAAAGGGGTAAAACAAAAGTAATAATCTTTTAGAATGGAGCATACATTTTCAAATGATATAAATTTTTATGAATATCCCGGATATTTCAAAGTCCGAAATCGACCTTAGAGAGGTAAAAATTGAAATATATTTAACAATCTTTTAGAATAGAGCTTAAATTTTTAAATGATATAAATTTTATTAAATTCTGACCACCAAAAGTTGAGATATTAAGGACATCGCACCACTACTTATACATCCCGGACATTACATCCCGAACATCCCGGACATTTCAAAGTCTAAACTCGACCTCAAAGGGGTAAAATCTGTAAAATATTTTAATAAGCTTTTAGAATTGAGCATAAATTTTTAAGTGGTATAATTTTTATTAAATTCTGACCACCAAAAGTTGAGATATTAAGGACAGCGCACCACTACCCATACATCCCGGACATTACATCCCGAACATCCCGGACATTTCAAAGTCCGAAATCGACCTCGAAGGAGTAAAATTGGAAAATATTTTTTAATAATCTTTTAGAATGGAGATTATATTTTCAAATGATACCAGTTGTATTAATTTCTGACCACCATAAGTCGATATATTGAGGGCAACGCGCCACTACCCCATACATCCCGGACTTTACATCCCGAACATCCCGGACATTAGAGTGCACCCAAAATTTTGGGTCTCACTAATAAGCGTCACGAAATGACAAGAAACGAGTGTCAATAAGTGTCACGAACATACTTTGCTATTATTTTTTTTATTTATTATTGATTTACATATATTTTACTGATAGTCATTCTTTAATTATGCTGTGAAGGACTTTTGAAGAGACTACAGATAAGTCTATGCTGTGCTTGCATTTAGGATAAGCCCATTTTCATATTAGTGAGCACACGAAGTGAGCTCTACGGTAGGGAATATGATCAAGGAAAAGGGCACAGTGAACCAATTGTGACAGGACTGCTGATTGGTGAAAAAAGTGTAGGGAAGCCCGGGGTAGTTATTTTGTGTAAGGCGACCTGTGATTGGTTAATAATAAAGATGAATTAAAACTCATCATTCTAATTTGAAGAAAAAAAATGTCTGTTTGTAATTTACTGATTGTTTCAAAGAAATAAATGTTTCTGTGTGTGTTTACTGGAGCCCAAAGAAGAAGTGGAGAAATTGCAAAGTTTCTATTTTTGATACCTGCCAATTGAGGGGTTGCTACATTCAGCCTCCAAAAAGCCCCAGAAAGTGCTGGTGGTGGTGGTATTTTTCCTTGTTTATTTTGCTATGTTAAGCCTGGGCTTTGAATTAAAACAAAATTTAGAAGCCCAGCCATACCCTGAAACGAACCCTTAAGCAGCAAAAAGAGTGGAATCACTATGGAGCTCTATGGGAAAAATAATTAGTTCACTGTACCCAAAAGTAACATACAACGATATATACTTTCAGCAGAAATCGCTTTTACCAATTTTCTTCGGGTATTTGGGATTACCGAAATCCAGTGTTTACCGGAATCTACCGGAATCCAATATTAATTACCGAAATCCAACTATATTATCAAGTTTATCATGATTTGTGTAAATTTAGACATATATAATGTTAAATAATATATAAACAGATAATATGGCCAAGTTTAGAGGAATATTTTGGAATAATAATGATTTTATTAACGTTTTTTACAATTTCGGAATCTACCGAAATCCAATATTAATTACCGAAATCCAACTATATTATCAAGTTTACCATGATTTGTGTAAATGTAGACATATACACTGTTAAATAATATATAATCAGATAATATGTCCAAGTTTGGAAGAAGTTTTTGGAATAATAACGATTTTATTAACGTTTTTATAATTTTCATAGGTGGAGATACTTCCCTTCGTAGCTTTGCTCTGTGACGAGTATTATATAGAAATACGGGGAAACACAGCGAAACATTACTTTTAGCCTGGGCAGATAACGAAAGAGGGCAAACAGAATAAATATAGCAAGACATGTTTTATACTTGCACTGTTTTATTCCACAATTAAGTAATCAATTCAATGTAATAAAAACTCTCTCTCTCTTTCTCTACAGCATAAAGTATATAAAAACACAATGTATATTCAAATATCAACTTATTAAACTAAACAATTTGAAGAATCAACCATATATCTGCCATGCCATATGAAAACGTGTCCTCAGACATATGTGGACTGCGAAGGCCCAGATGGCAGACTGCGCGGATGCACAGCCTGATCAGGGTCTTCACTGTCTGCTAACAGACTCATTGGATGCTGCAAAATGTACGAATCGAGATCAAAGGTTTGGATGAGACTGCATGCAGGGCAACTGGAAGATGTCCCAGCGGGCACACAACGTGGATGCGACGTTCCTAAGACGTCGTTTGCCCGTTGGGGTGAATCCGTACATTTTGCGCATGTTCAAAGGCACTTTTTTTTAGCTTGTCGCCCGTGTCATAAATTTAATTTGGTAGATAGTTATTTAAGCCTGGTGAACTCAAATATTTGAGTTCACCAGGCTTAAATAACCATCTACAAGACACAGCTATATAACGCACAGAATCTGTAACAACCCTCCCTAACCGGGATCGGCTGAACGCCGCGTAAGGTTGTTACTGGTCAATGCGTTATATGAGCACAAAAAAGGTGTAGACCCGGATCAAACCCCGTCAGGGAAAAATAAGAAATAACAAATTGTCTTCTGTTGAATTAGCCATGGGTAAGCTTATACAACTCTGTTTAGTTTGTGTGGGAGAGTTTTTAGTTTGTATGCAATTCAATGCCAAAATATAACAAAAAAAAAAAAAAAAAAAAAAAAAAAAAACAACAAAAAAAAAAAAAAAAAAAAAACAGACCCTGATCAGACGCTGTATTCTGTGTCATCTGCTGAATTAGCCCAGAAAGTGGTAAGGTTTAAGTTTGGACAAATCCATTTAAATGAAGTATTTGTGGGAGAGCTTTTACAATCGTTAGGCTACTGATTTGCATGCAGTTAAATGCAAAACAAAACCAATACTATGCTTTATATCTTGTCATTTCATGCTTGATATCGAGACAATTTGCAGGAAAAATCAAAGCTTTATTTATTGGAAAAATATGAAAAATGTTTCGCTGTGTTCCCCCGTACTTATACCCGTCACAGAGCTAAGCTACTATGGGAAGTAACTCCACCTATGAAAATTATATAAACGTTGATAAAATCATTATTAATCCAAAAACTTCTTCCAAATTTGGACATATTATCTGTTTATATATTATTTAACAGTGTATATGTCTACATTTACATAAATCATGGTAAACTTGATAATATAGTTGGATTTCGGTAATTAATATTGGATTTCGGTAGATTCCGAAATTGTAAAAAAACATTAATAAAATCATTATTATTCCAAAATATTCTTCTAAACTTGGCCATATTGTTTGATTATATATTATTTAACAGTGTATATGTCTAAATTTACACAAATCATGGTAAACTTGACAATATAGCTGGATTTCGGTAATTAATATTGGATTCCGGTAGATTCCGGTGAATATTGGATTTCGGTATTCTCAAATACCGATTTTCTTCCTTTTTCTTTCCGGAAGTTGTCACCGGAAGTATGCATAACTGGGGCGGACTTGATTATACCGTTATTCACAAAATTTGGGTCTCACTAATAAGCGTCACGAAGTGATAACAAACGAGTTTCAATAAGTGTCACGAATATATTTTGTTGATTATTTTAATTATTTATTATTGATTTACATATATTTTTATATACTGATATTCATTCTTTATTGATGCTGTGAAGGACTTTTGAAGAGACTACAGATAGGCCTGTGCTGTGCTCGCATCTAGGCTAAGCCTATTTTGATATTATTTTATAGAGGCATAGATAAGGACCAGTAGGCATGTCATGTATTCAAGAGTACTCTCACTTTCCCCATTATGTACTTATCCCCCCTGATGCATGCCATAACTCCCATACTGTTTGAGATAACTTGATAATTTGTGGTAGGAATATATATCAGGTCAAGTAGGATTGTCACAAACGAGAAGGACCATTTTTGCGCTGTTGATTTTTTTACCCCAATAAACAGATACCGTTACATTTGCATTTATATTTTGCTATTGTTTGAATATGTACACTCACAAATTCAACGTATTTGTAAATATTGTGTATCCTATACAAAAAAATCACATCAGAAGTCACAAAGGCGATTTTGATAAATTTTTGTTTTCACTTATTATTTTGTCACATTTCATACTATTTTTGTATCTGTTTACTTTGCTCTGTTTCAGTGTTTCCATGAATATCTTATTGAAATTATACACCAACTTTAGAAATGGCGGTTTGGTCGGGGGATTTTCCATTCCTTCTGATGGCTATTTTTTCAAAGGGAGACAATTTTTCCGAACAGTTTTACTGAAACAAATTTCTTTTGAATAGTTTAGTAATCTAATAAAAATAATCTTCCTTTCGTAAAGGGCACAGTGAACCAATTGTGACAGGACTGCTGATTGGCAAGCCCGGGGTAGTTATTTTGTGTAAGGGGGCCTGTGATTGGTTAATAATAAAGATGAATTAAAACTCATCATTCTAATTTGAAGAAAAAAATGTCTGTTTGTAATTTTCTGATTGTTTCAAAGAAATAAATGTTTCTGTGTGTGTTTGCTGGAGCCCAAAGAAGAAGTGGTGAAATTGCAAAGTTTCAATTTTTGATACCTGCCAACTGAGGGGTTGCTACATTCAGCCTCCAAAAAGTCCCTGAAAGTGCTGGTGATGGTGGTATTTTTCCTTGTTTATTTTGCTATGCTAAGCCTGGGCTTTGAATTAAAACAAAATTTAGAAGCCCAGCCATACCCTGAAATGAACCCTTAAGCACCAAAAAGGGTGGAATTACTATGGAGCTCTATGGGGAAAAATAATTAGTTCACTGTACCCTAAAAGATAATTTCGCGGAAGGGATCTGAATGTTCCTTTCGCGCTTTAGCAATACGGACGTCCGGTATGGTTCTTTGTTTTACCCACATCAGAGCTGGAAACCAGAAATGATCGCAGCCGAGAAAGTCCATGAAAACTTATGTTGTCGAATTTTATGAGAAACTTGAAAATTTCTTCAACAGGCATGCCATATTATGCGGTGAGAGTTGGAAGAAATCCAGGAGTGTACCAGACCTGGTAAGACTTTAAAATATAAAAGGCAAAGAGGTTTTTATTGTTGTTGGAAAAGTAGGGTTGTTGGAGCACAATCACTGACAGTGCAGTATTACTCGGACCCATCAATACCCGGACTGGTAACTATAGTGCTAAATACCTATTTTATCGATATGATGATGTCGTGGCTTTGATTTTACCGCTTACCGGGTTTCGTCTGGAATGTGCGAAAATCAATTGTGTAGAGAGAGATAATTATCCGTAATAAACAACCACATATAAGTGCTATTTGTGAACAATACATCAACCATCATGAAAAGTTAGTACTATATAGACGTAATTGTTTTTTAACCACATTTGTTGAGTATTGGTAACATACTTTACAAATTTCGGTGGAGTTTCCAAACACCGTTTTGTCACGGTGAATGAAGCCGTTCGTCGAAGAAAAATGGCGACCATTGTTGAACTGTACTCGCATTAGTAGAGCCTTTTAATGCACGTCCTCGTTAAAATCAATTATAAATTAAACTTATTCAGGGAAAAAAAATAGCTTTGTTTTCGAAGTTGTTTTATGAGCATATTATTTTTATACCTACTTCAATGCCAATTGAAATATCGGCTGGTGAAAATGTCAATTTCTCGAATTTGACCAACAATTATCCGCGATTATGAACCTCATCTAAGTGTCATCTGTGAACAAAACATCACTTATCATTCAAATTAAATACTATGTTATTATTTTGTCTTTCAATCATATTTGTTGAATATTGATCACATATATTACAAATTTTGATGGAGTTTCCAAACACTGATTTGTGAATGAAGCTATTCGTCGAAGAAAAAATGGCGACCATTGTTGAATAGTACTAGCATTAGCAGAGCCTTTTAATGCTTTTTCTCGCTAAAATCAACTATAAACCTAACTTATTCAGAATAAACTAGCTTTGTTTTATTGCTTTATCAGCATATTATTTTCATAACCATAATAGAAATTTTAAAATCCGACTGTGAAAATGTCGATTCTCTCGAATTTGACCCACATTTTGTAAAACGAGTATGTGCAAAATTCGACGATTATCTAATATGTTAAGAGGAATCAGTTGAATAAAATGTTCTTAACATATAACAGACCTAAGATGGCATTATTGCTTTATAATAATTTAAACTGGCTTAACTGAAAATAAATGTGTTTAATACTAGTTTAATATGGGTGGAGTTTTGCAAAATATAGATTCCGAAGTGACGTAAGCATCACCAGCACCCGCGACATGATAATTAACGGAAACGGACAGTAACAAGTCCGGGTATTGATGGGTCCGAGAGTATTATGAGCATAAAACTCAAAAGAAAAATAAACTTGCTGTACATTAGCCGATAGGCGCTTAGCCAGTTGATTTGCCTGAAAACTTGTGGAAGGTGTAAAAATTTCAAAAGTAAAAGATTTTTTTTTAGAGTTTTTTTTCGTTCTTTTTTTATCGCACCTGCTTGTAGCAGGGTGCGATATAGGCGTCCGATTTTCTGTCCGTCAGTCCGTCCGTCTGTCAACATTTATGTCGACGTTCGACATTTATGTCAAAGATAGTATTCTAATCAACTACAAGACTAAACAACCATCAAACCTTGCATGAAACAATTCCCTGACCTCCTGGCTTTGCAACATAGGCGTCCCCTTTTCTGTATGTCTGTCCATTCGTCCGTCCGTCTGTCAACATTTGTGTCTAAGTTCGACATTTATGTCAAAGTTAGTATTATAATCAGCTACAAGACTAAATAACCATCAAACCTTGCATGAAACATCTCCCTGACCTCCCGACTTTGCGACACAGGTGCCCACTTTTCCATTTGTCTGTCTGTTTGTCCGTCCGTCTCTTAACAGTTCTGTTATGTCGAAGTTCGACATTTATGTCAAAGTTAGTATTCTAATCAACTACAAGACTAAACAACCATCAAACCTTGTATGAAATTATTCCCTGACCTCCTGACTTTGCGACATAGGTGCCTGCTTTTCCATTCGTCTGTCCATTCTATTCCGTCTGTCTCTTAAAAGTTCTGTTATGTCGAAGTTCGACATTTACGTCAAAGTTAGTATTCTAATCAACTACAATTCTACAACAACCATCATTCCTTGCATGACACAGCTCCCTGACCTCCTGACTTGGCAGATATGTTGACCCAGTGACCTTGACCTATATTTTGCGCTCCATTGACTTTGACACAATTTACGTTGACATTCCAGATCTTCTCAACTATAAGGCATACAACTACCAAACCTTGCATAGTGCTTCTTCTAGATGTACAGACTTGGCAGGTACCTTGACCTGGTGACCTTGACCTATATTTTGCGCTCCAGTGACTTTGACATATTTTGCGTCAACGTTCGATATCTCCTCAACTATAAGGCCTACAGCCATCAAACCTTGCAAAATGCTTCTCCTCAATGTACTGACTTAGCAGATACTTTGACCTGGTGACCTTGACCTATATTTTGGCTGCAGTGACTTTGACATAATTTACATCAACGTTCCAGCTCTCCTCAAGTGTAAGACCTCTAGCCACCAAACCTTGCATAGTTCTTCTCCTATATGTACTGACTTGGCAGGTATCTTGACCCGGTGACCCTGGCCTATATTTTGAGCTCCAGTGCCTTTTACACATTTTACGTCAACGTTCAATATCTCCTCAACTATAAGGCCTACAACCATCAAACCTTGCATAGTGCTTCTCCTCAATGTATGGAATCTGCAGGTACTTTGACTGGGTGACCTTGACCTATATTTCACGCTCCATTGACTTTTACACCTTTTAGGTCACCCTTCCATATGTCCTCAACTGTAAGGCCTTCAACCACCAAACCTTATATAGCACTTCTTCTCAATGTACTGACTCGACAGGTACCTTGATCTGGTGACCTTGACCTATATTGTGCACTCCAGTGACTTTGACACATTTTATATTGATGTTCGGTATCTCCTCAAATATAAGACCTACAACCACTAAACCTTTCATAGTGCTTCACCTCATTGCCCTGGCTTGGCAGGTACCTTGACCCAGTGACCTTGACCTATATTTGACACATTTTACGTTGATGTTTGATAACTCCTCAACTATAAGGCCTACAACCACCATACCTTGCATTGTGCTTCTCCTTGATGTACTGAATTAGCAGGTACCTTGACCCGTGACCTTGACCTATATTTCATGCTCCAGTGACTTTTACACATTTTACATCAACGTTCCATTATCATTGGGCTGTATGATATGAAAAGTCAGTGCTGAAGATATAGCCATTAGAGGGAATGGGACTGGTCTGGAATATATGTGCCCCACTAGGCACTTTGTCTACATTTTTTCAACCCAGTTTTCCAAGTAAGTACTGCTAAGAGTGAAATAAACATATTTAATAACCACATTCTGATTGAGGCTCCTGTGACTTTTGCACCAGCAGGTGTGATGACGCCTTCCGCGGAATTCTTGTTTTTTTTTTTTTTTATTCAAAGTGGTAGCATGATAAGGTTCTCATTTTTATCGCACCTGCTTGTAGCAGGGTGCGATATAGGCGTCCGATTTTACGTCCGTCCGTCTGTCCGTCTGTCAACATTTATGTCGACGTTCGACATTTATGTCAAAGTTAGTATTCTAATCAACTACAAGACTAAACAACCATCAAGCCTTGCATGAAACATCTCCCTGACCTCCTGACTTTGCGACATAGGCGTCCACTTTTCCGTATGTCTGTCCATTCGTCCGTCCGTCTGTCAACATTTATGTCGAAGTTTGACATTTATGTCAAAGTTAGTATTTTAATCAACTACAAGACTAAACAACCATCAAACCTTGCATGAAACATCTCCCTGACCTCCTGACTTTGCGACATAGGTGCCCACTTTTCCATTAGTCTGTCTGTTCGTCCGTCCGTCCGTCTGTTAACAGTTCTGTTATGTCAAAGTTCGACATTTATGTCAAAGTTAGTATTCTAATCAACTACAAAACTAAACAACCATCAAACCTTGTATGAAACATCTCCCTGACCTCCCAACTTTGCAACATAGATGCCTGCTTTTCCATTCGTCTGTCCATTCATCCGTCTGTCTGTTAACAGTTCTGTTATGTCGAAGTTCGACATTTACATCTAAGTTAGTATTCTAATCTACAATTCTACAACAACCATCATACCTTGCATGACACATCTCCCTGACCTCCTGACTTGGCAGGTATGTTGACCCAGTGACCTTGACCTATATTTTGCGCTCAATTGACTTTGCCACAATTTATGTTGACGTTCCAGATCTTCTTCAACTACCAAACCTTGCATAGTGCTTCTCCTAGATGTACTGACTTGGCAGGTACCTTGACCCAGTGACCTTGACCTATATTTTGTGCTCCAGTGACTTTGACATATTTTGCGTCGATGTTCAATATCTCCTCGACTATAAGGCCTACAACCATCAAACCTTGCAAAGTGCTTCTCCTCAATGTACTGACTCGGCAGATACCTTGACCTGGTGACCTTGACCTATATTTTGTGCTGCAGTGACTTTGACATAATTTACGTCAACGTTCCAGATGTCCTCAAGTGTAAGACCTCTAGCCACCAAACCTTGCATAGTGCTTCTCCTATATGTACTGACTTGGCAGGTATCTTGACCCAGTGACCATGACCTATATTTTGCGCTCCAGTGCCTTTTACACATTTTACGTCAACGTTCAATATCTCTTCAACTATAAGGCCTACAACCATCAAACCTTGCATAGTGCTTCTCCTCAGTGTACGGACTCTGTAGGTACCTTGACTGGGTGACCTTGGCCTATATTTCACGCTCCATTGACTTTTACACCTTTTACATCACCCTTCCATATGTCCTCAACTGTAAGGCCTTCAACCACCAAACCTTATATAGCACTTCTTCTCGATGTACTGACTCGACAGGTACCTTGTACTGGTGACCTTGACCTATATTGTGCACTCCAGTGACTTTGACACATTTTATATTGATGTTCGGTATCTCCTCAAATATAAGACCTACAACCACTAAACCTTGCATAGTGCTTCACCTCATTGCATTGGCTTGACAGGTACCTTGACCCGGTGACCTTGACCTATATTTGACACATTTTATGTTGATTTTTGATAACTCCTCAACTATAAGGCCTACAACCACCATACCTTGCATTGTGCTTCTCCTTGATGTACTGAATTAGCAGGTACCTTGACCTGTGACCTTGACCTATATTTCATGCTCCAGTGACTTTTACACATTTTACGTCAACGTTCCATTATCATTGGGCTGTATGATATGAAAAGTCAGTGCTGAAGATATAGCCATTAGACATTTTTTTCAACCCAGTTTTCCAAGTAAGCACTGCTAAGAATGAAATAAACTTATTTAATAACCACATTCTGATTGTAGCTCCTGTGACTTTTGCGCCAGCAGGTGCGATGACGCCTTCTGCGGAATTCTTGTTCTTATTTGAAATTGTGGGAACTCCAGCTATTTGAACAATCAGCGCTCGGAATACCTCAGTGTCAGAATACGTAGAGAAAACAGAACTGTTTACTGGGGAAAACAATTGCATTGGATGAGAGCATATTTATTGATATTTATAGGTGTGTTGGCTTTTGTGTAGACATTATCTGAAAAACAGTGACAAACCATTGAGTGGGTGTGACAGCTAAATTTCTCCAGGGTCATTTGACATGTAAATCACAATGGAGCATGATCCGAATGTTCTGTTATTTTGTTGAAAATCTGCATGCTTTAGGTTGAAGTTACTCAAAGGGGCTCTTACACGGTATAGGAAATTTACATTGGTTTCTGCCCACGCTTGGAATTGGATGAAATTCTGCACAATGGTTGCCTAGGGTATAACACGGATGATTATGAGGCATTGGCTTTTAAATGTAGTTCCATTGTAAATTTATGGTGTTTTGTACGCGGCCACTACCAAATCAGGGAGTGCCATAATATTAACCTTCGTACAGTAAACAGGATTTCATTTTTCAGATGCTGGAATGTTTTATTAATTAAGACCATCATTAGTACATGTTTTGATACTATGGATGGCTTCATGTACTTAGCAATAGTGTTGGAGCAATAACTTGTTGAACGGTAGCCCCATATTTCAGGTGCAGGTTATGTATTCATCCAGATATTATCTGCAATTTTACCATGTTCCGATTCTTGTCAAGACACCATTTCAGCATAAAAAAATTCCATATGTATTAGGAATAAACACATGACATTTCATAAAAACTGAAGACCGGTAACATGTTGTTTGAACAGCCTGAATACATATAGTCCTGTGTCGGCAAAATATGAAATTACCCAATACTCATGTATAAGTAGTATCGTGTAAAGTCATCTTATCAATAGCTTTCAATTTGGATTACCATGATGTAGTATGATTTGTATAAGAAGTTGATACCATAATTGTACATATTCATTTATAACCAGTTGACTGAATTGCACCTTGTTGAACACCATGTCCAAAAAAAAAAAAAACTTTTTGTTTACATGATCTTGACCATGCAGACACTAAGTCCAAGTTCTCTGTATCTGTATATATAGGATTCCACTTCAAATACTTGACTGTGGAAGAATTTATCAGATAATAAAAAGCAGAAAACAGTTTTGTAACTGATGATGATGATTATGAAACCTGGGTCTAGCTTTAAAGTTACTCGTTCAGCCAGATAGGCATGGTGGGCACAACTTGCTTACCAAGTAATGATTACTATCCTAGGACACCTGATTAAAATCTTCAGGGTCCATGCCTGTTGATTTCAACATTCAGAATTGTCAATCTTCAATGGATTTATGAGTAAATACAACAATGTGGACTTCTTGTGGAGCGCTGTGGTGCAGTGGTAAAGCGTCGGACTCGAGATCGATAGGTACCGGGTTCGATCCCCACTAACAGCAAGTGTTGTTGCCTTGAGCAAGAGACTTTATCCACATTGCTTAGTACTGGTTTCTACCCAGGAAAAAAGAGGGCCACATGGAAGATTAGTACTAGATTACTAAATGTGTTACCCTCTATAAATAAGGTCGATTATTATTATTATTATTTGTCCAAAAATCAACTATAAACTTTGGTGTAAACTGGATAAATGCCTAAAAATAACGGAGTAACAAAAAGAATTGATATAAACAGGCAATACTGTGCCTACTTGTTCACGCTTAGTAAATACAAAAAAAGCACAATATTGTCAAAACCACAGCAGAAGACTTCACAGCTGTTACAAAACACACACGAAGACACTCAATATTGGAAAAAAAACACTACAGCTTAAATACAATCAGTAAAGAACAACTAAAGTCTGTGTCACATGGACACATGCAAGCTTAGTACTGTTTCTTTAGGTAAGATCTATGCACTTGCTGACCAAATACTTTAGTACTCTTTCTAAAATGAAAGAATAACTTTTCAGAAATATGATCAGCGAAGAACAACAAGTAAGAGCAGTTGGTATTAAGAAGAATGAAATTATATTCAGCTAAAATATTCAATGGAAGAAACAATTTAAGTACATGTATAAGAACTAAAACAAAACTTGAATACTAAAAGCTTCCTTTCAAAACGTATTACAGCACAAAAAACAGAGACAAGGTGAAATAGAATTAATTAAATACCATAGAACTGCCAGCAACCAAATGAATGAAAACTGTTCAAAAACTTTTCAATACATCCTTTAGATTCACATTAAGACCACACAAGTTAGCTGTTTTAAACGCCTGTGTTAATTAACATATGGCGGAGTTTCAAACTAGTATGGAAGTCCTTAGGCAAATGACTAAGATATGAATGTCATACAACCTTTGGAAAAATCTTAAAGCTTTAACATGAAGAACTACAGAACACCAATTTGTTGTTTAAGTCAAACTATGTGCACTAGAATAGAACTTATGCAGAAAAGAAACAATTTCATATAGGCTTACTGTAAGGAAGAAAGGACAGATCTGCTTTTCTGATAGCAAAAGTTAAGACCACATAAACAGTATTCTGTGCTGCTGTAATCAAAGATAACTGTTGAAACAAAGAGAAAAACTCCAGTGTCAGTGTCAGTTCGATCGCAGGAAATACCGATTGAGGTGACACATTTGAACATGTTACAGGACAAGAAATCCAGTGTTCATAATTTCAAAATACAATATAGGCCTGCAAGCAAGCTATAGATATATCAGAAGTTAAGTCTATAGGTATTATTTTCTTTTCAAGCGTTCTTAGTTTGGTTAGAGTTACCAGTCCAGAAGCAAATCTCCAAAAATCCTAAAATCTGTTGATGGGAATGCAAATCCTTCTTCAAAACAAACAAACAAACAAACAAACTGCAGCAACAACTACTTGCAATAGTACGTTTGCAAATCTTCTTAATATGACAATGGAGATTATGGATCTCCCTGTTTTATGCCTATTTTTGTAATGGTTAGAATGGATACGCCTGTTTTACATTTTAGTTTTATGCCTTTTGGGAAGTAATTATACAAAATGCTCAATGATTTGCTGACATGAATTAAAGCGTAAGATTTTATTAAGCCTAATTTGTTAATTAGAATTTCTTTAAATCTAATCTGTTATGCTGTCAACATTTGTAATAATGGTTAGTCAGAGTCCATATAAATAGAAGGCAAGTAATAGAAAGTCATGAAAATTTAATGGGTAGCTCAAGATATATTCATTCCGAGTTGTTTAAACTCTCTTTGATTTGTTAAGTGTTAGAAGTGTTTGAAACACTGCCTTTCTCTACTGTTTTTTATCAATGTAACAAAATAGTCAATGTTGTAAAAATCGACCTATATCCATTCAAGGCCTAAAATGACAATGTTACCGGTTTTGATTTTTTATGAAATTTTGCACAGCTATAGAGGATATATGTAGCAAATTTTCCTGGTAGTATGAAATCTTGACAAAGACTATAACATATTAATTTTGAAAGTTTAATTTTGATATTTTTTTCATTTTTTGGTAAAAAATTCAGAATTTTTATAATCAATTTATCAGAAAATGTTAACTTTAATTAAATATAAATGTTTTGTGGTACCAATAGAATTACTAAGGTGTTCACCATTCAGCGCAGCGCAAAAATCATAAAACTAAATTAAACTTAAGATGTATGACATACTTATTTGGAGACAGGTATCAGCTCATGGGTGGAGTGAGTCATGGTTGCGTCCTGAGTCCAACTTTTTATTATATAATTTAATAAGCACATTGTCATAGGTTGCATATGCCTAGTTATTATTATACAAAGTTTCAGAAAAAACCATGCGTGGGCAGAAATGAAAGATGCCCTTTTGACTTTTTACACATTCCATAAGTTTGGGCAAATCAATGGGCAAAGCGCCTGTGCCTTAGCCTTCGCAGGTTTTGTTTGTTTGTGTTGAGGTTTTACGGCCTAGTCAACCCAATGGGGTCATGTCGAGCGTGGTCAGTTTACCTAACCACATGTTTACTGGGCAGGCTTAGTTCTCTAAGTGGTTAACCAGTATTGTGCACATTCTTTCGCCAGAAACTGACAACTGCCCTTCTTGAATCATGAACAAAAAAGCAAAAAAAGTACATTTGTGCAACAGCATTGTTTCTAGAGGCATATGAGCTTGAAGTTATAAAATTTAACAGTTGGCTTGCCCCTGTACGATTATGTAATAATCTAATGACAGATACTTTCCTGCTTTCAGGATGACCAAATTGTTTTCATGTGAATATCTTGACAACCATTCTGTGTTCAACATGTTCAGTGCTGTTTCAGTAGGTATTTTTATCATTAATCATCTCCCACAGATTGCAGTTGAAAAGTATTTGTTGACACCTAAAAAAAAATCTGTCAATGTATCGAAAAGCTGTTTAAACAGTTGCAGGATCTGGTGCCATGTGGTTTTTTATTTACATGGTGTCAATCTCATTGCTCTCTCATTGGCCAAAATTTGAATGGCTAAAAAGAAAAAAATGAAAAAAAAAACACACTCATCTTTATTTTTACATATTTCCAAATTTTCTCTGATTGTTTTTAGAAAAAAATGGCCAAAAATGACAAATGAAAGCATATTCTGTCAAATTTTCTTTTATTTGTTTTATTTTTCACAGATCATGTCAAGACCATGTGAGTGAACAATGAAAAGAACTCTGGCTACTTTGGTTTTGGAATAACCCCCTCTTGCCTAAAACCCATGTAGTGTAATGCCGAAAATTTGTGTCCGGCTTATAACTCCTAAACAATATGAAATATATTCATGAACTTCACAAATGGCTTAATCATATCGAGAACATGTGTAAAAAACAAGAAAGACAACTCTGGCTAATTCAGGTTTTAAATTAACCCCCCTCGCCAAAAACCCATGTAGTGTATTGTTTTCTTTGTGTCTGACTCATAACTCCTAAATCATATGGAATATAATCATGAAACTTCAAAGATGGCTAAATCATATCAAGAGGGTGTGTTGCAAATAAGGAAGACAACTCTGGCTAATTCCTTTTTTTAATTGTATCCAGGTCATAACTCTTCACTCCTGTCCGTGCGTGTGTGCGTGGTAAAAATCGTGTCCGAGCCATAACTCTTTAAACCATATGGAATATATACATGAAACTTCACATATTACATGTACTTAATCATACCAAGCTGATGTGTAGAGAACAAGAAGAGAACTCTGACTACTTTGGTTTTGGAAACATCCTCCCATGCCTAAATCCCATGTAGTGTAATGCTGAAAATTCATGTCCAGATTATAATATCTCCTAAACCTTACAAAATATATTCATGAAACTTCACGAATGGCTTAATCAGATCAAGACAGTGTGTTGGGATTAAGGAAACTCTGGCTAATTCCGTTTTTGAATTAACTCCCTTTGCAAAAACTGCATGTTTTTTTAATGCTTTCTTTGTGTTTGATTCATACAAATGTAACTCCTGAACCCTATGGAATATATTCATGAAACTTCACAGATGGCTAAATCATATTGAGAGGATATGTTGTTATAAAAGGAAGACAGCTCTGGCTAATTCAGTTTTTAATGAACTCCCCTTGCCTAAAAATCCATGCAGTGCCTGGCTCATAACTCCTAAACAGTATGGAATATATTCATGAAACTTCGCAGCTGACTTAATCATACCGGGGGTCCAAGACAATTTGTCTCAAACAATGAAAAGAAACTTTGTCTACTTTAGTTTTGGAATTATTTCCCCTTGCCTAAAATCCATGTGGTCACATTGTGGTGTAATACTTTCTTAGTGTCCAACTTATAACTCCTGAACTGTATGGAATATATTTGTGAAACTTCACAGAAGGCTAAATCATATTGAGACATTGTGTATCAAACAAGGAAGACAACTTTGGCTAATTCCGTTTTTGAATTGTGTTCAGGTGAGGTCATAACTCTTTACCCCTGTCTGTGTGTGCAAGGTAAAAAATTGTGTCTAGGCCATAACTCCTAACCAATATGGGATATATTCATGAAACTTTACATGTAACTTAATCATACCAAGATGATGTGTAGCAAACAATAAAGAGAACTCTGGCTGCTTTGGTTTTGAAATTATCCCTCCTTGCCTAAAACCCATTTAGTGTAATGCTGAAAATTCGTGCCCAGATAATAACTCCTAAACTGTATGAAATATGTTCTTGAAACTTCACAGAGGGCTTAATCATATTGAGACAATGTGTTGTGATTAAGGAAGACAACTCTGGCTAATTCTGTTTTTGAATTACATGTAACTCCCTTTGCCAAAAATGCATGATGTGTAATGCTTTCTTCATGTCTGACTCATAACTTCAAACCGTATGGAACAGGGCTTCCATTAACTTCCAGACTCAGGAAGTCCCAGACTTCCTACCCCTCAAATTTGGAAGTCCCACAGGAAAATCTAGGAAGTCCCACTTTTTTTCAGTGCTGTGGCGGTCTGCCCTTTCTTTAGTAGAACATAGGTTCTTATTTCAGTGTCACACAGAATCATCATGATATACGCTTCTCTTAGATGTGTTTTAAAAATGTCCTTATCTCTTATTAAAATTCGATCACATCTTTTTGGAAAGCTTGTACTTGTATGTCGGACCTTAGCGAAAGCATCAACATTGGTACAACTTTGCATTCGTTTCAAAGCCCAGAGAAAGAAAAAAGAAAAGAAAATACATGAGAGAAAACACCCAAAACATGTTTTCTCAAAAATAAACTACATGTATGCTGAAATTATTTTGCAGAAATGTATTTAATGAAATATTTGTTCGGATTGAAGCTGATCGACATGAGCAAACGAGTTGATTACTTCACAAAAATTGCGGGAAAACGGCACCGACTCGTGCAACAACAAACAAGTTAAAGGCAGCTCTCGATGAAATACCAACAGCAAAACGTTCGTTTGCGGAGAAAAGCAAGCAAAACCATCGCAAATCGCCTATATTTAGACTTAGTTTGCGTCTTTTCTGCTCTGGTAAACAGCGCAACTGAAACAAGGCTACGCATTTAGAAACAGGTTTTCCGAAAATTTTGACGAAAAATATGTTTTCTTTTCATTTGAAAAATTGCTTTTGTTGTCATGACAAATGTAAGCTTCTAAATTCGAATAGATTTCAATTTGCGTTCTGTGCATAATTGTTATTTATTCATTTATAGAATTTCACTCGGCAATTCTCGGAAATGTTGCAGACGACACATGTTCTTAGCAAAATAATAATTTAAGATTTTAAGACGTGAATATTAAAAAATAATAATGACTTCATATTTCAACGAATATTTTCGGGGTCGCAGTAAAAAATTTAATTATAAAAACATCAATTAATCAACTCAGCACGCGTGACAAATACACGCAGTGATCACGCAGCCATCAAAAGGGTGCCGCGACGCTTGACACGACTGTCAATAAAACTCCCGCAAGCGGAAAGTGGGACGTCCTGAAAGCTCAGTCAACACAGGTAGCGAATTTCCGGTAAGTAGGCGGGGCAAACATCATACAACTGGTTAAAAGTGGGCGGGCCTTTTGACAATTTTTGGACGTCTCAGGTATCGATTTCGGAAGGACAAAAGAAATTTCGGAAGTCCGTGGTACGTCTTTGAAGTTCAATTTGGACGTCCGGTGGCAATCTCAGGGCGTAATATACGTCGTACGTCCGCTTAACGGAAGCCCTGATGGAATATATTCATGAAACTTCACAGATGGCTTAATCATATTGAGAGGATATGTTGGTAAACAAGAAAGACAACTCTGGCTAATTTGGTTTTTGAATTAACTCCCCTTGCCTAAAATCCATGTAGTGTCTGGCTCATAGCCCCGAAACAGTATGGAATATATTTATGATAGTTAACAGATTACAGAGGCCAGAAAAAAAAATACCTGTGTTTCAGGTAACCCTTGAAAAAAAAAATTGGGTTGGTAGGAAGGAAAAACTTTTTTTTAAAATTTTTTTTTATTTTTTGAATTAATGTAACATCAAAGAATTCCATCTATTTTCTTCTCTGTTATAAATATATTATGTAAACAAGTGTTTCAATACTTTACTGCATCATTTTCAGATCTTCAAAACTATATGTACATTCAAGCTTTCTAAATGCCCTCGAATGGGGACAATTTTTCACATTAACTGAGAGAATGGCGGTCGCCATTTTGGAGGAAGTCAACAATCACACAGGCGCTGATTCCAAGTGTCTGAAAGACATCGGTCACACTTTTTACCGAAATAGAACGAAACGACTCGGGAGGAAGAACATGACGCGAAATTGGCAAAATCGAAAAAAGTTTACCGACCAGCGGCCATTGAGTAGGGTCAGTTGGGCCACCTGAAACACAGGTATTTTTTCTGGCCTTAATCCTAAAGAGATGATTTGTCGCAAACAATGAAAACAACTGGGTCTACTTTGGTGTTTGAATTATCCCCCCTTGCCTAAAATCCATTTAGTGTAATGCTTTCATAGTTTCCGGCTTATAACTCCTCTAAAGTGTATGAAATATATTTATGAAACTTCACAGATGGCTCAGTCATATGAAGACAATGTGTCACAAACAAGGAAGACAACTCTCTAATTTGGATTTTGAATTAACTCCCCTTGCCAAAAATTCATGAAGTGTAATGCTTTCTTCAGGTGTGACTCGTAACTCCTAAACCATATGGAATATATTCATGAAACTTCACAGTTGCCTAAATCATATCGAGATAGTGTGCCGCAAACAAGGAAGACAACTCTGGCTCATCAGTTTTGAATTAACTCCTCTTGGGGTAAATTCCATGTAGTGTGATGCTTTTTTTGTGTCCATCTCTCGACTCCTAAACCATATGGAATATATTCATGAAACTTCACAGCCTCATTTCAAGCTGGAACATTGGACCCTCAGGTTGGGATTTTCCATTCCCCGTTAAACATATGATGGACTTTATTGTCTTATCTAGAAGATCTCTATTATGTCGTTTGCATTATCTCTCTGGACCAGCACTCTTGGCCTATATTTTAAGCATTGTATGATACAAAGCCTTTGGCATTTTGTATCAAAAAGCATATAGTTGGGGGCACAGTGTTTTACCAACACATTTCTAGTTTTGTCTGATGTCCCACAAGGATTGGTTCTTGGTCCATTGTTGTTCTCACTGTACATTAATATTTCCACAGACATTAACCTGTTAACAGAAGACTTTTTGCAGATGACTGTGTTTGCTGTCATGAAATTAGAGATATAGAGAACTCACTGAAACTTCAGAAGGATATAGATAGATTATGATGTTGGGCAAGAATATGGGGTATGCCTATGGGATTTCAGCCTGTTAAATGCAATATAATGCAGATAACTTGGAAGAGAACAAATGAAATTGAGGCTTCCTACACTTTAGAGGGAACAATCCTTGAAAATGTGGATTCCATTAAATAACTAGAATTATTGCATAAAAAGCAATGCCGCACGTTATTAACAACCGTGCATTAACCGGCGAAAAGCCGTGTATTAACAAGGCAATTCACGCACTGTTAATGCACGGCTACACAACTTTCAATATGCCTGTATCAGGACCACAAAATTGCTAACGTCACGAGATGTGTACTGCCCAGCCCTAGAACGAGCATAGTCCGTGGAAATTGCGTTCGCGAGACATCGGTGAAAAGGTGAAACAAAATAGTGCAATAAATAACTCGAAATGTAGCAAATGTTTTCACTTTTTATGCAATAATAGCGATCCAACATGGTTTTTCAATGCATTAACATTCGCCAGGTCCCTTGCATTAACATTCGCCGAAGGCCGCGGTTTTCAACACCTCCCACGGGACCTAGCGAATGTTAATGCATGAAAAACCATGTTTGATCCCTATAGTGACAATCACACATGACTTGCGATGGAATACATGCATAAGCAACATCTGCAAATAGAGCACTTGGTTTCCTGAGACGAAATCTTTATCAGTGTCCTCATAATGTAAAAGAGGAGCATATAAAAGACTTCTTGGTCTGCTTTTGGAATATGGAAGTTGGGTTTTGGATCCTCAGTGTGTGGCTTTTCAAGAAGAAAAAAGTTCAGAAAAGGGCTGCTGGGTTTGTAACTGCCAATTACTGCTTTGAAACTGAGAGTATGGCTTGGATACTGGGAAAAGTAAAAAGGGAGTCTCTCAAGAAAAGGAGGAGAGACAGTATACTTATATTCTTGTGAAAAGGTTCTAAAGGGTGATACATGTACCTCTTTCCTCTTTCTACTGGATAATACTCTAGCACTTACACTTTTATTCCAGTTTCACTTTCTGCTTTGTTTTTAACTTTTATCACATGTTCCAGGAACCTGGCACATACTACTATTATGATGGTGAATACAGTCAAACTTCAATGTCTCGAACATCTTTGGGACCATGGAAATTTGTTCGAGACATGGGTAGTTTGAGCCGCTGAGGGTTAATCATAGCGCAAAGTCAGAAGGCAAATGAAAATAATCTAGAAATGTCTTTTCCATCTTTTATAAAATAATGGTATGTTGAGTGCATTCATTAGAATTGCCTCGATGAGGCGATTCTAATGAGTACACACAACATACATTTTCATGATAAAATAAGAAAAAATTTCCCTTAAAATCCCAAAATATTTATTTTCTTTAGCTATCAGAAGAATTTCCTAGGGACTCAAAAACGAGTTCGAATCATCAACAGTAAACGAGCCATCCGTGTTCGAGTCATCGAGGTTATACTGTAACATATAAGAGACAGATATCTGAAATAAACATGTTATGAGTACTTTTTAGAAAAGCCTTGCGAGTGCTTCTAATGAGTACCCTGAAAATATTTATTTGGTTACTCCTCTTATTCCAAACTATGTTTGCAGGAATGCATGTAAAGCAGAAGTAGACCAGTTTCCTAAGGCAAGGTACAAGAAGTTTGCTACAGAGTTGGAAGCCAAAGCCTTTGTAACAGGGTTTGATAGACCAGGACAGCCAGGTAATGACAGACACCTTTTTGCCTTATTATTTACCCTGCATCAAAGGTCCAGATAAGATTGGGTATCAAGTAAATAATTTTCTTATTTCTCCATGAAAACATATGTTGTGGGTACTCATTAGATTTTGTTTGATTTGGGCTTAACGTCACTTTCAACAATCTTTCATTCATATCGCGACGGTGTCTGGATGTGGCAGGAAGCTCAATGCTCACTTTTAGAGTGCTGCCTCACTGAAATATCATGCCCCAGACACTTTGACATGATATTCCACCCAGTCATATTACACTGACACTGAGCTGACCAGTTCTAGCTCTACTTTCTTAATGCTGGGTGCCAAGCGAAAGAGCAGCAAGTACCATTTTTAAAGTCTTTGGTATGACCCCACTGGGGATCAAACCCACAACCTCTGGTCACAAAGCGGACGCTCTACCACTGAGCCACTGTGCCGGTATAATACTGATTAGAAGCGCCTCTGTAAGGCACTTCTAATGAGTTCCAACAACATATTTTTTCATGGAGAAATAAGAAAAATATCAATTCTTTTGGATTGAAAAACGCATCTTATCAAGAGCTCATACTAGGACATTTCATTTCATTTCCTTACCATATGCATGTATCTCCAGATAAGGCACTGGGACAGGTTTAGTCCTGTAAGCAGTTAACCAGTACTTGTGCACATATTTTTGCCAGTAGATGAAAACTGCCTTACATGAATCAGTGGAAGGGGAGAATTACTGTAGAAATGATTTTATGGTCAATCTCCACAAAAGTTATGTGACTAAATTGGGGTTTTAACTTGCAACCCCTGGATCTGCAATCAGACGCACTGCCGACTGCACTATGGAGCCTGGAAGTGTGAATAGGTTAACTGACTGGTTTCACATGGCTTGAACTGTGTTGACTGGGCCATAAAACTCCAACTCGCACAACTCAGACAAAATCTGGAGATATTACTAGAGCCTAAAATTTCAACACCTCCATCATTCTACCAGTTTAAATGTCTAAAACTGCTGGATGACTGGCACATGGAGCCAGTAACTATGAATCTATGATCCCCTCCATTTAGGGATCTCACTGTCTGTCGGCAGAACTGAGAGAAGACACTGAAAAGACTGTTCTGATATGCGGGCTGCTAACCAGGTCCTTTACTGCTTGTGTATTACAAGAGTTCAATTACATGTAACCCTAATCCTGCTGAACCCGGATATGCTCTGCTATTGCAAACAGTGTAGATCCAAATCAGTTGGCTTCTGAAGAAGCCAACTGATCTGGATCTGCACTGTTTGTCATTAAGTATGTGAATTTGTCTCAATAACATGGATCAAGTATTCTGATTGACTGAAAATGAGAAGTGGGCATGGCATCTTAATTTATTCAGCAGGACAAGGGTTAATCACCTTTTCAAATAATGAGCTTTTATTCATAGCTTCCAGACAAGAGGATATCAAGATAAATATTTTTCTTGTTTCTTCATGAAAACATATCTTGTGTGTACTCACTGAGGCACTTCTAATGAGTGCCCACAATGTATGTTTTCATGGAGAATTAAGAAAAATGTCTACATTTTTATGAAGAAAAATGTCTTATCTAGAGGTTTGTTCATTGCAGCTAATGTAATATCTGTACTGCAGCAAAAGTATAATTAGACAGAGATCTCAAGATCTTTGTTATTTACAAATGACATCAATTTCAGATAAGAAGGTTGTCCAGACATCTACATGTATGTGTATGATCTACCGTATTCGACCTAATTACCGCACTGCACGCTTAGGTTTTTCAAACTTACAGGACACACTCATTTGTGGTCAAATATGTATCTATCTACTAAGGATACACTATAAAAAAGATCAGAAAAGGACTTACTTAATGATGACTATGCAATTTTTTCTGACTTTCTTTACAAAGGCATATGTTGTGGGTACTCATTTGAATTGCATCGACTTGTCGATGCAATTCAAATGAGTACCCACAACATATGCCTTTGTAAAGAAGTAAAGAAAAAAGTACACTGGTTGTAATCTGAAGACTACGGAATTTCTTGACTGTGCGCTTATAGGGGTATATGCGGTAATTAGGTCGAATACGGTATGCATAATCTGAAGAACATGTGACTGTGCCCATGTGTCTAGCAGTTGCACTCTATTTCAGAACTTCAGCTGCCTTTGCTACGCTAGGAAAATATTATGCTATTTTGCATTTTTTGAAAAAGATTTTTGAACAGCAATTATCAAGCATAATTAAATGAAGCTAGTGTATTTTGTAAGTGGAGAAGAGTGAAACATTGTTGAGTTAACTGAACTACCATGTTTATCCTATATGTTTGGCTACTGTAACTCCTTTCTGTTCTCCCATCCGCTGATTCAAGAAGGGCATTTGTCAGTTTCTGGTGAAGGAGGACTAAGCCTGCCCAGGAAAAGTGTGGTTAGGTAAACTGACCTTTCCATATTTGTCCTAAAATTTGAAAAAGTCTGTCTTGTCCTAAAATTTGAACATAACGATTTTGCTACATGTACCTGCTGCTGTGTCTAAAAACTGCTGAATGAGCCTGTCAGTCCCAATTCTTTGGGTAAATGTGGTAAAACTGAAGAATTTTTACACATTTTAAAATCTAAATCTAGGTACATGACATTGTGTATTTATCTTGGCTTACAGCTGGTAGCAGATATGGCCAAGCAAAGCCCTCCAAGATGCTGACAGGCTCTGTAAGGACCCTGTCTGGTACCTCTCACAATAACAATACCAATCAGAAGATTGATACTGCTATAGTAGACAAGGAAATAGAAGTTCTTATAGAAAAATTAGAACTGCTAGAGAAACAGAAAGCCTTAGCTGTTAAAGAACAGGAACTGGAAGAAATGAGAAATAAAAGTAGCTCATCTTGTAAGTTGTATGTTTCTCACTTTCAGACATCAGACGTGACATTATTCATATTTGTCATTTTTTGACACTGTTTGCCAGTGTCCCTTAAATGGGACACTAGGCATAAATAGGTTAAAACCCTTTTCCTGCTGAACCTGAATTGTCTTGCCTTTGCAAACAGTGTAGATCCAGATCAGCTGGCTTCTTCTGAATCTGCACTGTTTGTATTAAGTACTAGACTCACACATTCTTATCTACTCAAACGAGAAGATCAGCCATTTTGTATCAGCTGTAATGAACCTTTTACAATGAAACACTTTCTGATCGACTGCATTGAATTCTCGTATGTGCGACGTCAATTCTTCCAAACAAATGACCTGAGATACTTATTTGAAAATGTAACGGCTGATAACACACTTAAGTTTTTAAAACACATCAGCCTTTTTAACAAAGTATAACTGCTTTACTTTTTATATTCGTTCTAGTTTTACATTTTATGCATATATGACTTATCATTATAACCGTTTCATTACAGAACCATGTTAGTTCACCATTTTGACACAAATGACCCTCATGGGTTGATGCGTCGTTAAACCTGAACTCATCATCATCATTGTATTAAGTATTTGATTTGTATCATTTACCTAGATCAAGTAATCTGATTGGCTGAAAATTAGAAGTGGGAGTAGCATTTTTATTTATTCAGCATGACAAGGGTAAACTCTTTACTGTACTTATCCTAAAATTCGAAAATGTCAATTTCGTTAGCTGTCAATGTTTATAAAAAAATAACATTTTATGAGTTGAAAACAGTGTAAATCCTGATCAGACTCTATAAATGTTAAAGTTTTACATTAAAGTTTTAAAACTGTGTCTCCGGAACGTCTTAATGGATTTAGTAGATACTTTGATGCGAGATACTGGAAAATACTTAGAAAATTTTTGCTGACTTTCACATTCAGTCTGTTAAATTTTATGTAAAAAGTTTTTGATGATCAACTGATCATGGACTTAAAAGAAATTTTTCATATGATTGTCTAGCACCTGTTCAGATGAACTACTCTGTTCTACAAGTGATCTTGTAACCTCTTTTGGACCTTTTACCACACTATTCAGAGAGTTCCTTTTCCAGTTCCTTTTCCAATTTATGAGTATCTGGTTTGTTTTTAGCTCACCTGTACAAAAGTACAGATACAGCTACATGTATACCTTTTCCAGTTCCTTTTCCAATTTATGGGTATCTGGTTTGTTTTTAGCTCACCTGTACAAAAGTACAGATAGAGCTACATGTATAGCAGTCACCAGGGCCCAGTTGTTCAAAGCGTCGTTAGCATAACAAGCTCATTAAATGCAACACATTTTTTCAGCAAAAATATTAGCATGTATGTCATATGTAATGATCAATTACAGTTCTGAAATTTTTGTAGCAGTTTCAGAGCCCCAGTGTCCCAGCAGTCCAGTAGGTAGGGTTTCCAGAATGTCTAGAAAGCATGCTTCACATTCCAACACGAAACCATACAGCAGAGGATTTACAACATCAACAAACAACCAGTTAAGGAGAACTAAAATGCTAGAAATACAGGAAGTCATAGACCTTACCAAAGGTAAGTGATCCTATTACCTACCATATATATCCTAAGTAGTTCGACACCTTGCCAACCTCGGTGACTCAGTTTGATATGCGTCCGACTAGTGATCAGGAGGTTGCGGATTCGACCCATGCCGGGTCGGCAACATTCTTTCTTGGAGATTTGATCATAAAATATTTTCTGTGGTCATTCTCTCCCTTCTGCTGATTCAAGAAGGTTATTTGTTACTGGTTTGTTACAAGCCAGGCATAAGGAAAAAGAAATGAAAGTGAAACCAGCAACAAGCTTTAAATTATTAACAATATTTATTCACAAAAAAATAAGACAAGATTCAAAACAAAAGAATGTAAGTAAATAGTACCTTTCAAGTTTATGTCACAAAGTCCCGCAGAAATAATCCACAAGAATTTATAAAACAAATTCTTTGAATAACAGTTTCTGATCACACAATTTGAAGTCCCTGAATTCAGAGTTTAATTCCAGAATGAATAAAATATTAAAATAATCCAGTATAGAATAATTTCCGATGAAAGTGTATAAAGATGCCCATATGAAAATCTTTTCTCCTTATATAATATCAGAGAACATTCTAGAAAAAGAATTTACTAGAGGCATCACTCATTTTCCAGTTTTAGTCAAGAACATTCTAAATGTTCTATGATATACCAAAAATAACTCAGTCAGGATCAAGAACATAAACAACTTATTATTGTAAACATGTTTTTCCAGAAAGTTCTATTTATATATAGAAACTTGTAGTAAACATGAAAATAATGATACTTAAATTTATTAAACACCCTATATATAACACAATGGCCAAGTCTCACTGGCATGGAGCATTGGGCTCCGCACCCAAGAACAGTATACACAACCACGTGTCTTGAAAGAGAGGTGGCGGGAGGAGAGAACTGGTAGCAGCTTTTTGAACTTACTCCAGGTGGTTTTCACCCGTATTGTGGTTGAAAGTTCATAGACCCTGGCTGCTGAGAGCATGTCTCCTACATGTAGGTAACAAAAGGAAGCTACCACCTCAAGCTTGTTAGGTCCGACTTGGGCTTCCCTCTAAGGTCTACTGTCCAAGTGACGTACAATTCCCTGGCACCGTGTACATCTGTAATCAGGTTTTTTTTGCCAAGCGCTTGAGCCCACTGCATTTCTTGTGCATCCAGTGCTTGCAGCCATTGCAGAAGATGCTGTTGCTGCCCACTCCAGTGCAACAGATGGCGCATGGAAACTCTCCTGAACTCTGCAGGCCTGTACCACAGATTATGATCTTCGTCTTTCCTGCATTTACTCTCAGTCCTTTCTCCTCCATTGCTTCTTTCCAAGTCTTGCTTCTTTCCAAGTCAAGAGCCTCCTGACACATTCCTCAAGCGATTCAGCGATGATAACAAGGTCATCGGCATAAGGATCCTCAAAGGGCACCCACGGGAACTTGCATGACAAGGCCTCAGGCACATTGATGATGAGCAGCGGGCTGAGTACCGAGCCTTGGTGAACACCCCCCTTCTCTTCATACTCTTCACTGTACCCCTCACCAACAATATGGCAAACATCCCCTGCACTAGTTGCACAGTCCACTCCTCCACACCAAGTTTTCTCAGCACCCACCAGATTGTAAACCCATTTATGCCTAAATGAACTCTTCTGCCATAAATGTCAAAAGAGTCCATTATATACTAACCAAAAAAAAAAAAAAAAAGAAAGAAATGGAGACTAATATCTTATTATTAAAAGATAAGATTAACATAGCCCTGAGGTTATAAAAAAAAATTTTCATGCTCATCTGAGCTGAGCATGAAATTTTCTCTGCTAATAAAAATGAAAATTCCAACAATAGTACAAAAATAATATTTTCATATTATTTATTAGCAGAGAAATTTTCATGCTCAGCTATTTTTAGCAAGAAAGAATTTGCAATTGAGATTTTTTTGCATGACAAATTACATGCTGAGCAGAGTTGAGCATAAAAAAAAGTTTTATAACCTCAAGGTCAGCACTTCTTAAGGGGACTGGATACACATGTTGCGGTCTGGCACGTTTTTATTTTTGTTTTGTGTATGATTTGAAAGGGCCATGAATTAAAAAAAAAAAGTTTAAGTCGCTGAATATATTTATTACCTTATACTATTTTTTATATTTATGGCCCATCCGAATAACCAAAAAAAAAAAAACATGAAAAATTAATAGATGCGCGCCGGACCCCTATGGATACCCATGGTACTTTTCTTACCATACTTTAAAAGGAAAGCAGCTTTTGTGAAATCCTGTTTGCTTTCCTGCACAAGTTGCTTCTGAAAGAGATCTACTCTAAAAGGAAAGAATTTGCTTGCGCAAATTCATTGCTTTTAGGGTGGACCCTTTTCTGAGGGAAGGCAAAACAATTTGGAGTGTTCCCTGCAGCTGATGTGAACTTTTACCACTCTTTGGTCTAATTCAGCAGACGGCAAATTGGTGACAATATCGTAATATACGTAAGTATTGGGACGGGAAAAAATAATTAAATTTCTAGCTGTCCCAATACTTAGAAACACGAAAATTAATCATTTTATTAAGTGTCCCAGTACTTACATCTTGTACTTGAAAATGGCACAGATAAATGATGAAAATGTGTCATATTTGTGTTCATTGTTTTGTATATTTTCGGACCACTGTCTCGTTAACCTAATCTATTGTTAATATTGAATAAACAGATTAGCACCTACTGTTTTGATTTATAATCCTCTCGTTTATCTATCATGCGTTGAAAGTGTCCAAGTGAAAAAAATAATCATATACTGCTTCCTCGCTTAATTGGCTAATTGCGCATAACCCATACTGCAAATGCGGGGAACAATCTACCTGTTCTAAAAATACTGCCATTACATCGCGTGATGATGTTATTTTTGGGTTTCGTCTCTGTTTTAGGGTTCCCCCAACACCGTTTTGCATTAAAGCGTTATCAGTACACAATTCTGTCGAATTTCTTTTTATTATTATTATTATTATTATTTATTCATTTTTTTTTTTTTTTTTTTTTGTGTGTGTTTGTTTTTTTTTTGTAGAACTTTATTGATGCACTTGAGTTGCAAATTAAAACATGTAATGTGTCACATGACAACCACAAAATTGCGACGCATCCAGACTGATGCAAAGGCATATGCGTTTTCATTTTTGCAGATTTCTTGAATAAATTTTAGATTAATATTCTCAAAGAAAGGTTTTATTTATTTTCTACTTTCTGTCCAGCCTGCCGTAGGAAACCCCCTGTTGTATGCTTAGACATAAAATGTTGCGTGACATCGCTTGTAAACAAAACAAAACACAAACAGAGAAAACAGTTTTGCCCTGTTAAATAGATCATTTTTTCACCCAGATGTACTGTCCCAATTCATATGGTACAAAAAATTACTGAAAATTTTAGCGAATTTTAATATGTCCCAATTCTTAGGGTGACGAAAAATAATTATTTTTACGAATTGTAAGGGTGTCCCAATACTTTAGGTGTCTCAATATTTAGGTATATTACGTTTTTTTTTATTCTTATTTTTTCCAAGAAAACAGGATTTGACATTTCAGGCTAATTGTTTCCAGGAAATGTCAAATGTTATCTGGGAAAAATAAGAAAACTGAATATTTCAAAATGTTGTCTGCTGAAAATTTTACCCAGAGTGAAAAGCATTAAAGCACCAATCACACAATCACAGCTGCAGCAGATGATTTTCTGAAAAAAAAAAAAAAAAAATATATATATATATATATATATATATATATATATATATATATATATATATATATATATATATATATTGTATATATATATATATTGTTGTATATATATATATATATATTTTTTTTTTTCAGAGAAAGAAAGGCTTAGCAGACAATTTACATGAAACGCGGTATTTTTTCTGGAAAAAAATAGAATTCTGACTGTCTGTTGCTAGAATTTTTCTTGGCATTTTAAGGGTTAATACCAGTAGAAATGAGCCCTGTCATAAGAACAAAGCATCAGATAAGAGGATGGATGATTCATATAAGTACAGTCAATTCTCATTATCTCCAATTCAAGGGACTCTCTGAAATACTTCAGGATATCCATACCTCGACATATCAGATTTGGAGAATTGAGGAAAAAATAAATCAAAGAACCACATTTCACAAATGAATATGTAATTTGACTCCTAAACAGAGATTATAAGAATCCATCATGGCTGTGAAGGATAGATAGAAAAATCCGTCCCGAGGATCACTTTCTGGCATCACCAGGCTTGCAGAGTGATGCCAGACTGATCCCAAAGGATGAGTTTTTCTACCTACCAATCACACCTATGATGGATTCTTTTCCTTGCATACCTTTTATTTCTGATGGTTGATTTTAATAATGCAGTCACTTTGATTGCAGACGTCTGCCATATTGTGATGACAATACTGTGACGTTTAGTGGCGTCATTACGTTCAGTGAAGTTAACCTAAATGATGACATACTGTGATGTCCTATACAACCAGTGTATATCAAATACCTGTAAATTCTCAATTTTTAGCTCACCTGAGTCAAAGGCTCATTGGTGAGCTTATCATATGGCAAGGCTGTTGCCACAAAAACATGCAGTGGCTACTCTGACATTAAAAGCTTGTTGGTTGTAAAAAGAACAATATCTATTATCATGAGCTATATTTAATTTTTAGATGAAAATGAACATATGAGCCATAAAGTCAGAAAGCATACCTTTTGACTGAGCCCAGTGAAGATTTAGATCAGCCTGCACATTTGTGCAGTCCGATCAGAATCTTCTCTCGGGATATTTTGGATAGCCAAGGATGCAAAATTTAGCCGGCCTCGGTGGCGCAGTTGGATGCGCGTCCGACTGGAGACCAGGAGGTCGCGGGTTCGACCCCCGCCGAGGGGGTGGTCGGGTGGTGCGAAGGTGCTGTGTATCTTACATCACTGGGGCGTCCAACTGATATTGGCTTACAGTTTGGCAAGGCCTGCTATCCTTGTAGTGGGTAAGGGTAGAGGGGGAATGTTTTTATTTCTTCTGTTTCTTCACTTTCATTCCTGTTCCTCTTTCTTCCCTGTCCCTCTCTTTCATCTCCTCTACTCTCTCTTCTATCTCTTTTCTCCCTTTCTCTGGGAGACGACACAAAATGACCCTCAAGGGTTGACGTGTCGTTAAACCCCAACACAATCAAATCGACCCCCGCCGAGGTCGGCAACATTCTTTCATGGAGATTGATTGTGAAATATTTTCTACGGTCATTCTCTCCCTTCCGCTGATTCAAGAAGGGCAGTTGTCAGTTTCTGGGGAAAGAATGTGCACAATACTGGTTAACCGCTTGGAGGACTAAGCCTGCCCAGTAAACGTGTGGTTAGGTAAACTGACCGCGCTCGACATGACCCCATTGGGTTGACTGGGCCGTAAAACCTCAACACAAACAAACAAGATGCAAAATTTCTTCGTTCAGATAACAAAGACTCTTGTCAGACTGCATGGATTTGAGTCTTCATTTGGACCACATGTCAGAAAGTATGTTTTCAATTATTGTGGTTCATATAGTTAAGAAATTGTCCTTTGAATCCCCTACACTATGTCACTTACCAATGTTTTTCTTTTTTCCCCAGAAAGCATGGGAGAAAATAATGGTGGTGGTGTGATAGTATATACAGATGGTGCTTGTATTAATAATGGCCAGCATGGGTCAAAGGCTGGTATAGGTGTCTACTGGGGTCCAGACCACCCAAGGTAGGTTATATTTGAGTGTTAAATAATGTACCCTTCAGCATGTATCAGCAGTGAGGACCAGACATCTGCACCTACTGATCAGAATATTTGCTGTCCACCACTAGGATCCATGGCTGTACATAGAATATCCAGTGAAGAATCTCATCAGACTGGGAATGCGCATTTCCTTGCTTTGCTCTAAATTAAATGAGTTTTATGTGCATAAGCCAAGTAGCTCCATAGCTCTAGATAGAGAGGGGTAACAGGAAAATAGTTGTCTTATTTCTTGATGAAAATGTGGGTACTCATTAGAAGCGCCTCATTAAGGCACTTCAGCCGGCCTAGGTGGCTCATTTGGATGCACCGTCCAACTGGAGACCAGGAGGTCATGGGTTCAACCCCCACCGAGGTCGGCAACATTCTTTCATGGAGATTGATCATGAAATATTTTCTACGGTCATTCTCTCCCTTCCACTGATTCAAGAAGGGCAGTTTCTGGCGAAAGAATGTGCACAATACTGGTTAATCGCTTAGAGGACTAAGCCTACCCAGTAAATGTGTGGTTAGGTAAACTGACCGTGCTCGACATGACCCCATTGAGTTGACTGGGGCATAAAACCTAACAAAAAAAACAACAAATATATATTGTTGAAAAAACACAGTACGGTAAATGTCCTAAAATTTCGAACACTCTAAAATTTCAAACACCTAATATTTTTGCCCAAAATAATTTCTGGAAATGTCCTAAAATCTTGAACAGCAGCAGTTTTGCAAAAAGAGGATTTCTAAAATTTCGAACACAGCTTTCATCAAATAATTTTTTATCGGCACATTCTAATTTCGGTAACATTTTTCCGTTACGGAACCGGAAACGAAAGTAGTAGTGTTGAAAGCCACCGCAAAACGTAAATGCCCACAGCAGTGTCGTAACGAATTTTATGTACATAAATGGCATGGGAACCATATTTTAATTTTATACAAACCTAGGCGATACTGACTGAAAATTCACAAGAAAAAAAAAAACGAGAGAGAGCGAGACTTCCATCACAATGTTAGCCATTTCCAGGTGACAGTCACGTGGATGTCCGCTTGATAAGGGTTAGATTATGCGCAGGCGATCTAGAACTGTTGTTACCTTGTGGCAGACATGATAAATATTCCGGTTGAAAAACGAAGGCCAGGATAAATCTATGGACCCGCGCTGTATGATCTGACTATTTGCTGTTAGTTCGTGTATATCACCACTACTTCGTATGTCTTATTGCTATACCTACATAGATTTTCATGGGTCTGCTCAGATACACCACCAGGCAACAACACGCAATTCTAGGACAGTCTCATTTCCAGCATAGATTACAAAAATATATGTGAAATACAGAAGATGCAACAGTCACATTCCCTTTCCCCGCATGAAGAAACCACGTGCTCCTAACGGTCATGTCACGAGAAATCGTGGCGGAAACCGCTTAGAGGGAAAACACACACTTATGTTGGTTAAATTTTGAGCGTTTTTTTCGTCAGAAATGCATATGAAACTGGCAGGTATTAAAAACAGAACCTAAGTATTGGGACAGACAGGCCTACATCTGCTGCAACTGTACACTCAGATCAGACACCTCAGAGAAAGAGGGAATGAAACTAGTTAGGGGCAACAGGGAACATGGAAATTTGGAAAACACTTTTAGGACAATAAGACGTGCAACCAGTGAAGACTCAGATCATCTTCCGATGCAAGGGCAGTCAGATTTTGCAGTTTGTGGTAACAAACAGGCATGTAAACTCAAATTCTTGGAGAGATTACAAATCTTTGTTTAAATACATCACCGTTTCAGTGAAGGTTTAACTTGCATTCTGCGATGTCTGATCTGGGTCTACACTGTTTGCTCAGGCATGTCTGTCTGAATACGTAGAGTAAATGCGGAAATTCGATTAAATCGAATTCCTTCAGAAACCATCCTGGATCCGCCTCTGATTCTTAAAAAAATGCTGGGTCCGACTCGTAAAATTCATCATCAAGGCATATGCAATTAACTCCCTTTAAACAGTAAAACCTAAAGAGTGAGGACCTTACTCCGCATTTACCAGGGTATAAATAAATATTAGTCCGGTTATTCTTTTACATTATGCATATATTGAGAACATTATAATTATTAAAATGCCCAGAAAATGATCAGTCACAAAGCAACATTTCCCTTGTCCCGCATTAAGAAACCACGTGCTTGTGGCGGTACGTCACGTGAAATCGTGGCGGGAAACTCTTTGGGAGAAAAAACAAACTTATTTTATAGATCCTTTTCTCATCAGAAATGAATACGAAACGTATTAAAATTTAAAGAACCTAAATATTGGAACAGATAGGCCTATGCAAACAGCATAGACCCAGATCAGACACCGCAGAGAACAAGGGAATGAAACTAATTTTGGGGAATAGGGGAATTGGTCTCTGGGCTTTTCAAGATCGTCCTCCAGGTATATTGGTTTCTTAATTAAAGCCAGTAGGTGTCTTCACAGGTATTCCTGTATTTTTCATAGGTATTTCGGTAGTATTCCGGTATTTCAGTAAGTCGTGTGACCGCTATACCAGAATTCCAAAGTTGAGTCTGATCATTTCTGCAAAGCGTGACGCACATGCAATATTAAGAAAGCGCTACACGCGAAATTGTAAATTAGCATGAGCATCCACGCATTCTGATCTGGGTCGTTCCTGCTCGTCCATACACTGTGTCCTTCGATAATATCTGCCGCTAATATTTAAGTTTAGCGTGCCAAAGGTTTCAATAAGCACGCCGAAAACATTTTCGTCGTGGGGATTAATGCCTCTAGCAAAATATTTCCTGTCTGACCGCGTGATTGTCATGATATGCTCGGTGCATCCTATTTGAACAGGAAATGGTCCCAACAAGCCAAAAATGAACCTAATAATTTGTTACAAATGTGATCAGTCTGTGTACTTGCTGGAGACTGCAATTCATGTATTACAGTGTTTTATACCAATGACCTAATCAGCGAATTGAGTGGACACCATCCTGCACTAGACTACGCCTCGCATTCTAATGTGACTTACACATATACACAAAGGGACATTTTCGCCTGAACAGGGATCTACTGAAAGGATTACTATTGTTGACAGTGGACTAAGCCAGCCTATTTTAAGAAAGTGGCCCATTCCCAGAGTGCCGAACAAACGTATCTGGCGATTAATTAGTGTACCGGATAATTGATTGTTTTGTTATGAGAAACATTATTCGACATAGAATCAATCAGATGGAATTGAAAACAAATGTCAGTGTGGTAATTATTTATCAGTTCATACAATTTCACATTCAGTTTACCTATCACACATAGCAAATAAGAAAACCCTTTCGTTGTGTAGGTCCTTTTTTGTCATTTCGGGTGTCCGAAAGAGTCTGATAGCCAGGTCAGTTTTGGCTGTAAGTGAATCTGTCCTAAAATTTCGAACAGTAAATTTTTTAGCAAATCATAATTTCTAAAATTTTGAACAGCAAGAACTGAAATTATTTAATTTTGTTCGAAATTTTAGGACATTTACCATAACACTGATACTTTATTTTACCTTTTTTCCTCACAGACATTACTTCTCCATAGAAACATATTACTACTAATTAGAAGGGCACTGTAAAATAAGCTGCAGAAATCGTTTTTCTCAGCTTATTATTGTTATGAGAATAAAAGTGTTTGTCTGACATATGTTTGTAATATAATTCTGAGATCTTTCTGTTTTCAGTAATATCAGTGAAAAACTTGAAGGGAGACCAACCAACAACAGAGCTGAGATACATGTAAGTTTCTGTTCTACCAGAATATCTTACCCCTATAATTTAGACACCTTAACTCTATAACACTTTAATAGCACTCTGGGTAAAATTTAGATGACACACTTGAAATATTTTCCTAATTTTTCCCAGAAAACAGGTTTTTACATTTCATGCAAATTGTCTCCAATGGAGACAATTTGCATGAAATGTCAAATCCTGTTTTCAAGGAAAACTAAAAATACATTGTGTATCATCAATGTGTTGTCTGCTGAATTAGCCAAGAGAGTTCTAATGGTTAAAATACTTGTCTAAAAATCTGAACTAGTCCTTTTTATTACCTGGTGATGTATCCAAAAAGTTGCGGGGGTGGTTGGGTGTGGCAAAGATCTCGTGTATCTTGCGTCACCGGGGCGTCCAACTGATATTGGCTTACAGTGTGGCTAGGCCTGCTATCCTTGTAGCAGCTAAGGGTAGAGGAGGAATGTTTTATTTCTTCTGTTTTTTCACTTTCATTCCTGTTCCTCTCTCTTCCCTGTCCGTCTCTTTCATCTCCTCTACTATCTCTTCTATCTCTTTTCTCCCTTTCTCTGGGAGACAACACAAAATGACTCACAAGGGTTGACTTGTCATTAAACCCCAACACAATCAATCAATCAATCTAAAAAGTTGTAATTTAATGGCAAACAGTGTAGGCCCTTTTCAGATACCATGGTTTGCTTAGGCCTGTCTATCCAGATACAGTCGAACTTCAGTGACTCAAACATCTTTGTGACCATGAAAATTTGTTCTAGACATGGAAAGTTTGAGCCATTGAGGATTAATTGTAGCGCTAGGTCACAAGGCAAATGAGGATAATGTAAAGATATCTTTTTGATCTTCTATAGATAATGGCACTTTGCTTTTGAATTAGATAGCAATCCTTAACCCTTGTCCTGCTGAATAAATTAAGACGCCACGCCCATTTCTAATTTTCAGCCAATCATATTACTTGAAACAGATTGTTGCTATAACTTCACATACTTAATGGCAAACAGTGCAGATCCAGATCAGTTGGCTTCTTCAGAAGCCAACTGATCTGGATCTACACTGTTTGCAAAGGCGGGGTATATCCGGGTTCAGCAGGACAAGAGTTAAGAGACAAGGTTCAGATTAGACCCATTCAAGGTGTATCTTATATCTTTTACCTACTCAAGGTGTATCTTATATCTTTTAGGCAGTTGTGAAGGCAATAGAACAAGCTAAAGAAATGGGTATATCAGACTTGAATGTTCACACTGACAGCAAGTTTCTAATAGATTGTAAGTTCTTCTATGTTTATTTGACTATGGTATTAAAGCAAGAGTACCTATCCTAACTATTTGGACACCTTCTTACTCGTTGAAAAAATTCAAAAAGCCCGTTTAGCTGTCTGTTGATGCACTTAGAAATTAGGGATGAGTGGTAAACAGTGTAGTCCATCATCAGACTGTCTGTCCCAATACTAAGGGTAAATATGGAAATGCATCAAAAAAATGTATGTGAAACATGCAAACCTGCAGTCAATGGACCAGGACATATTAATTTTCCATTTTGTGATGTCTCTGTTCAGATCAATACTTTTCTGTGTTTTCTAAAAGAATTCTGAATGTCAATTCATAGAAGTAAGGTTCACAATATATAGATGAGATTAAAGCAAAAAAAAAAAAAAAATAAAATAAACCAGACACAATGTATAAATGAATCATGCATTTGGTAAGTTGTAGTTGTCATTATTTGTCATTATTTAAAGTGTGCAAAAATTCTCAAAATCTGAGATTTCTTTGATGTCAATGGTTATTTGGCCAAAAAGTGAGCATTAAAATTTTACTTTGATTTCAAATTAGTGCTGCATAATAAGTAAAATATCTACAGTATTCTTGAAATTGTGTTAATTGCTTTAATTTATTTGCATACTTTTGGTATATTTTTCATTACTGTAGCCGTAACGCTTTTAGCATAGGAAATAAACAAAATGCATTGATGTTACAAAGTGGCAATTAATTATTTACACTGCTACTGTATATTGGCTTGTATTTTTGGAATGTCTGGTTTTTGTCCCAGTGTTAGCTAATGTACTCTCTTACATGTATGCCCAGTGAAGATTCAGATGAGCTTGCACATCCAAACAATCTTACCTCTGCATAGCTCGAGATAAGGCCATTTTTTCTGGTTAGGTACATGACTTAGCATACACTCACTCCCTAACCTGCACTCATACATGACAGTGTCTTTTTTTGACAATGACCTATATTTAACTGTGTAGTGACTTTGTCATTCTATACATGAAGTGTAGTGCTTACACTGCTTTTGACATCTTTCAGAGAGTCATTTTTTGCCTAGCGCTTCACACAGAAGTAAAATTGCAAACTTTTGTCATGATTTAATGTAAAACTTTTTGTTGTAATTTTCAATGCACAAAATGTTTTATTCTATTCATTGAAAAGATTAAAAGAAAAACATTTTCATTTCCTCCCATAGTGAAAATAGCTGCAAATTATGCAGAAATTGCTAGGGTAGGTAAATTGGAGGTTGATTTTCAACAAGTTCCACTTGTTCAAGTCTTCTGAAATTTTCACTCTATCGTCATAAAACATCAATTATTCAAAATCAGTGAAGAAATTTAAAAAAATACTCTCTTTAATAAAAATTCCAGAAAACATAGAAATTACGTAGGTCTGACCAATTTTTGGCCTTACATGTAAATTTAAATTTAGGGTAAATATTTCAGAAAGAAACAAATTAAAATTGTTTTGATCAGAAATCCAAGATGGCCACAATGTTCCACTCCATTGAACTAAATGGCCGCCAGAACCATTTGTATGAAAATTTTTCAAACAACATCTCGTCCTTGGCCAATAGCCTGATTTCAAAATATTTGCACAGACGTTTTCCTCCAAAGGCCCTCTTCAAAAATTACTAAAATGGTTCCACTTGGATGAACAAAATGGCAGTCAGAGCTAAAAATAGAAAAACCTTTAAAATACATCTCTACCACAGCCAGTGTTCTGATTTCAAAGTAATTTCACAGAAGTGTTCCTCTTATGGCCCTTAACCGAAATTGCTAAAATAGTTATGCTAGGCTGAACAAATGGCCGCCAGAACTGAAAATAGGAGAAAAAAAAAACATTAAATGACATCTCCTCCTTGGCCAGTGTCCTGATTTCAAAATGATTTCACAGAAATGTTCCTCTTATCCCCCTTTTTAGTGACTTATGGCCCTTTGAAAATTTCAGCATTTTAACCTTGCAAGTAAGACATCTCAAAAACTGTTGAAGCAATTGCCTTGAAACTTGACAGGCTGATAGGGAATGATGAGTAAATGACCTGATTAACTTTCAGCAGTTAACTCAGGTGAGCATTGTGGCTCATGGGCCTCTTGTTTTTGTAGCAATGACAAAATGGGTAAAGAATTGGCAGAGAAATGGTTGGAAGTTGTCTACTGGTGGGAATGTTATCAACAGAAAAGATTTTGAGACGTTATTAAGTGCAAGCCGAGGAATGAACATAACTTATGTAAGAGCAGGGTATTAGTTTACTCTTCATTATTCAACTATGCTAGTTTAACCCTTGTCCTGCTAAACCCGGATATACCCTGTCTTTGCAAACAGTGTAGATCCAGATCAGTTGGCTTCTGAAGAAGCCAACTGATCTGGATCTGCTCTGTTTGCCAATAAGTATTTTAATTTATAGCAACAATACAGATCAAGTAATCTGATTGGCTGAAAATTAGAAGTTTGCATGGTATCTTGATTTATTCAGCAGGACAAGAGTTAATTAAGGAGACTGGATACACATGGTAGATTTCCCAACATTTTACAAGGGAGGCAACTTTTCCAACTTAGTGTTTTCTTTCCTGCACTCAAAGCTTCTTTTGAAAAGGAATCTACACTACAAGAAAAGAACAGTAAAAGGAAAGGATTTGCTCTCAATATAGATGTCAACTCTAAAAGGAAAGAATTTGCATCCAAGGGGATCACATTCATTACTTTTAGAGTTGGCAGCATACAGAAGGGAGGCAAAACCATTTTGTCAGAGTTGCTTCCCCTGAAAGTGTATCCACAGTCCCCTTAACCCATTGTAGTCTGGAGACCTGAAAAAGGGTATTTGGCAAAGAGTGCAGACCCAGATCAGATGCCACAGAATGCGGTGTCTGATCCGGGTCTCCACTGTTTGCAAACAGTTTAACCAGTTTTCTCTAGGAATAAATATCATAGCCGGACATACCTAAAATTGAAATTTGACTCTTCCTATATATAGTGTGGGAGAGTCTATTCAGTCTACAGTGGGTTAAATGATTGTCAGAGTTGTTTTATCTTTTATTATTATCAACATTAAGCAGAGTAAATTACAGTCAAACCTGTGTTAATCAAGTACCTAAGGGAAAGCCAAAAAGTGGTTGTTTAAGTCTACAGATAACGTCATACTAATTTGGCTTATAAGGGAACTGTGTTGCCTCTTAACAGAGGTGACTGTTTAATACAGGTTAGACTGTAATTTAGTGTTGGGAATCGGAGAGGATCCTCACAATCGATTGTCCAGAAAGTAAAACTGATTGATTATCGATTATACAATTGGATATCCCATAACTGGCGTCAAATAATAAATCATTATCGCATATGCACTTTATGGTTCTATATTACTTAAAATACAACAGCATATAACAGCATATTTAAGATACAGGTTGTTTCAAGACCAAGCAGATTTTGCAGCCATGTTTCTAGTCAATGAGTGTTTCATAATACTCTTAATATGTAGGTCTCATTATGTGACCTTTGGCCCATGTTTCTGAAAATAAAATTTCAAATTATCGACAGTGAAAAAAAATTGTTGATAGTTGCCGATAGTAGGCTTATCCGATAAGTTTTTGATTATTTTGATTAATCGGCACAACACGACTGTAATTAACTATATGAATATGTTTTAAGTGGGATAATATGGGCTAGAATATCAGAAAACATACCTTGAGACGTGCGGCCTCGGTGGCTCAGGTGGATTCGCCGTCCGACTGGAGACCAGGAGGTCGCGGGTTCAACCCCCGCCGAGGTTGGCAACATTCTTTCGTGGAGATTGATCATGAAATATTTTCTACGGTCATTCTCTCCCTTCTGCTGATTCAAGAAGGGCAGTTGTCAGTTTCTGGCGAAAGAATGTGCACAATACTGGTTAACCGCTTAGAGGACTAAGCCTGCCCAGTAAACGTGTGGTTAGGTAAACTGACCACGCTCGACATGACCCCATTGGGTTGACTGGGCCGTAAAACCTCAACACAAACAAACATTTTCTGCCATTGCGGCTCTGACATTTTTATTCGTAACTGGATCTCTAGGCAGTATTTATGTATAGTCATCTGTCATTACCTTGACTTCCCTTGTCTTGAATAGCCACTCATCTCGAAGTGAAAATCTGGTCCCTGTTTTTTAACATAGAAATCTAACAATGGGTAACAAAATATTGTGGAAAAGAGGAGAAATTGCTCCTGAGGAGCAATTTCTCCTCTTTTCCACAATATTTTCAATATATTTAACTTCAGGAGTCAAATTACATATTCATTTGTGAAATGTGTTTATTTGATTTATTTTTTCCTCAATTCTGCAAGTCTGATGTCAAGGTACGGATATTTCAAAGTATTTCAGAGTCCCTTGGACTTTGAGAGAATGAGAGTCAACTGTATCATCAAAATTCTTAAATGCTTGCGTAAGGTTTTGTTTTAGGTACATTGGGTATTTGCTTCCAGAATATTAATTAGCCAGAAAAAGTATAAATTTTGCTGATTCCCCTGACTTTTCAGTGATAAGTGTTTTTGCAGTTTTGCCTTGGGTAAAGTTTGTATGGCAATGTCGTTAGAGTTTTTGCTGTTGGTGCCCCTGGCTGCCACTGGTATCTACCATCACCAGGCCATTTTGCAGATCCCCTTAAGTTTGCTTAAATATTAAACAGTGCAGGAAATTTACATTATTCAAAATGGCTGGCATGACCAGCTCTGCCACAAAAGCAGAACCGGATGGAATGCTCTTCTCAATTGCAGTGGCCTTAGATGAGAAACATTATAAATTTCTGATGGCTGAAGAGACCCTGAAATCTACTTTTGATACCATAGTTTTGGCCCAAACTTCAGGCAAGTTTGTCACTAATATATTTGTTGAAGAATTAAAAAAAAAAAACCAAAAAACTCACTTCATTTCATATATGTAGTTATGTCCCCTGAAGCCAAAATCTTCTGCAAGCCGTAACTCCCATACTGTTTTGAGATAATTTGAGAATAATTGGTAGGAACATCTATCAGGTCGTAGGAGTATAGCATGCAGGGAGGACAACTCTTGCTTTGGTCTTCTTCTGGTTATATCCCCTGAACAATTTTCTAAGCCAAAATCTTATGCTCTCCATAACTTCTTATGGTTTGAATGTTTTTTTGATAATATTTAGTCGAGACATAGATAAGTACCTCACATGCAAAAGGAACAACTCTTACTTTCTTCATTCTGTACTTGTCTCTCCATTCTGTACTTGTGTCTCTGGAAGCTGAAATCTTGTGCAGGCCATAACACCTATACTGTTTGAGATAGTTAGAAAATGTTGCCTAGGGTATATAAGGTCATGTAGAAGTGTCACATGCAAGAAGGACAACTCTTGCTTAGCTCTTTTTCTAGTGTTAACATCGGTTTCCGCTTAATAACTTTTGCAGATGCATTGATTTCATTTGGAAGATTCCAGAACGATATCATTGTAAAATACTGGTCATGGGATAGGAGCAATTATTAGGACAAATAATTTTTTTTTTTTTCTTTTTTCATATCAGATGGTTGACGCTAAAAGCAGGGGACACATCCAGTTCTCAGAATTCTAGTTTTGCCATTTGTTTTTGCCAAATTCATATATTTTGCACCACAATTCATAATCTTTGCAAATGGTGATAATGGCGAACACTAGTGCGGCCTGATTGTTTGACAATGAAATTTCAGTTCTTGAAAACAAGTCTCAGTACCTATATTCATTGAACTTGACCCTGACCTTTGACCAATTTTCTGTTAATACAATGCTTACATGAGCAACAGAGGCCCATTTAAAGGCCTCTTGTCATACCTAATCAGGGAATAGATATGTCAGCATGTCAGGTGTCTAAAATGCTGTTTTGGAAGTACAGATTTTAAAATCTATTCACTTAACCCTCATCCTGCTGAATAATTTAATTAGCCACACCCATTTCTTACTATTGGCCAATCAGATAACATCATATAATGTTTTAGTTCAAATTCACAGACTGAATGACAAACAGTGTAAATCCTCATCAGGTGGCTTCTTCAGAAGCCATCTGATCTGGAACTACACTGTTTGCAAAGGTAGGGGCTGTCGTGAACAGCAGGATAAGGGTTAACTTGTATATTGTGCCAGTACAGATAAGTGCTGATATTTGCTATGTTTTACCCTTTCATGTCCTGGTCTCTGAATTTGGTCAGAACCATTGTTCCAACTAGGAGTCTCAGTAAAAAACCAAACAGAATGGCAAACAGTATAGATCCTAATGAGACTGTTCATTATCAGGATCTGCACTATTTGCAAAGATTTGGTTTGGTCTTTAGAGCTGAAAGGGTTATAGATGGTCATGTTTCTTTTCATGTAGAATTAAGGGGCATTCTCTTCAGATGTTTATACAAATTTTAAGGGGAATAGATACACTTTCAGGGAAGGCAACTCTGACAAGTTGACTTTGTCCCCTTTTGACATGGGGTTTACTCTAAAAAGAAAGAATTTGCTTCCAAGGGGAGTAAATTCTTTCAGTTTAGGGTAGGGGGTTTCATGTGCAGGAAGTCACAAAAGTTATCTCCTTGGAAAAGAATCAACAAAAATATACCAAGGGGAGGTAACTTTGACAAATGGATTTTGTCCCCTTCTGAAAAGAGATCTACTTTAAAAAGAAGAATTTGCTTCTGAGGGGTGTAGATTCTTTCCTTTTAGGGTGGATTCTTTTCAGAGGGGCTTTCGTGTGCAGAAATGCAAACAAGAAGTCTCAAAAGTTTTCTCCTTTGGGAAAAAAAAAATGGCTGAAAATATATCAAGTGCATCTGGGCCCTTTAACATTTAGCCCTCTGGGTAAAATTTTCAGCAGATGACATATTAAAATATTTTTGTTATTTTTGCCAGAAAACACATTTTTACATTTCATGCAAATAGTCTCCATTGGAGAAATTTGCATGAAATGTCACATCATGTTTTCTGGGAAAAATAGCAAAAATATCACCAATATTTCGCCTGTTAATTTAGCCCAGAGGGTGGTTAAGGTTGATTATTTCATGCTACTTAGATACGGTGTTTTTGTCATGTTTCAGACACATGTCCGAGGTCATCAAGGAATAGCTGGGAATGAGGCTGCAGACAGATTGGCAGTGCAAGGAGCACAAAAACAATAAGATGAACAATATTTGACCCACAGGCTGAGAAAATGTACATTCCTATATGTATCCAGCAGTCAGATAAGACTGTGTACACTTTGATCAATCTATGCATTCCTTGTCCTGCTGAACCTGGATATACCCTGCCATTATAAACAGTGAAGATCCAGATCAGTTGGCTTCTGAAGAAGCCAACTGATCTGGATCTGCACTGTTTGACATTCATAATGTGGATTTATATTAACAATCTGGATCAGGTATTCTGATTGGCTGACAATTAGAAGTGGGTGTGGCATCTTAAATTATTTAACATGACAAGGGTTAAAAAGCCATGGTTCCTTGGCTGTCCAGAGTTCCAAGTGAAGACTGATCAGACTGCATGCTGGTCTGAGTCTTCATTGGGTGCACATGAAGGGTTTTTGTTTTTCACATGTTGGGGCTTATTTTCATTAACTGTGCATACTATGGATGCACTTTGGACAAATGAGTGATCTTTATTTCTGAAAACCAGGCTTGGCATTTCATGTGAATCATCTCATTAGAATGTCACATGAAATGCTTTGCTCTGTTTTTTGTTTTTTTTTTTGTTGTTGTTTTTTGTCCCTTGAAATAAATAAAAACGTTAAATGATAATATCCCACCATTATCATGTCGTGGGCAGATAAAACTATCAAAAATTGACGAAATTTGTCAGTGAGATATCCCAAACCAGTTCTCCACAATATCCATGCACATATCAAATTTGGTGAAAATCCATTGAGATCTTCTCAAGTTGTTGTCCTTCAATTAAAATACGAATGTGTTGCCGGCATTAACTCTGTCAGAAATTGATGAAATTTGCCCGTTAGTAATCCCAAAGCAAATCTCTACAATATCAATGCACATACCAAGTGTAGTGAAAATCCATTACTAAAGTCATCATCCGGAAATGAAAAACTGCATATATTGCAGGCAGATAACTCTTTCAAAAATTTACAAAAATTGCCCATTAGCAATCCCCAACCAGATCTACACAGTATCAATGCACTCACCAACTTTGGTGAAAATCCATTGGAAGTTTGCTCAAGTCATCATCCGGAAACAAAAATATGGACGTACGACAGATGGACAGACGAACAACCAACGCGATACCATAATACAGGCCACTATCGTGTGGGGAGTATAAAAATTGGAAAAATATATTAAAATTTTGTCTGCTAATAGACTAATAGTAATTACCATTTAAGGTTCACCGAGTTAATACCATCACCCGAAGTCTTTCATGTCATTAAGTTTAATTACTTAAATTATGTTGTGTGACATTTAATATTAAAGTGTATTAAAGTGCTGTGGACCAGACGGATAAAGCTCTGGTACAACTTAGAAAAAACTGGTATATTTTGTTTGCATCTCCTTTTATGCTCAACCTTAAGTTTTAACCCTAGTCCTGCTGAACCCAGATATACGCTCTTTTTGCAAACAGTGTAGATTCAGATCAGCTGGCTTGAAGAAGCTGACTGATCTTGATCTGAACTATTCGCCATTAAGTATGTGAAATATCAACAATCTGGATCAAGTAATCTGATTGGCTGAAAATTAGAAGTGGGCGTGGCATCTTAATTTATTCAGCATGATAAGGGGTAATAACTTCATTAGACTACCTGGTGATACATTTAGGAAGTTTGGGCTGAATGGCAAACTCAGCATGCTAGGTAAAATTTGCAGCAGACAACATTCTGAAATGTAGTTTATTTTTCACAGAAAATAGGCTTTGACATTTCATGCAAGTAATATCTAGCAGAGACATTTGCATGAAATGTCAAAACTTTTTTTTCTGGTAAAAGCAAGTAAAAAGCATGCTGGGGGAACATTGCGGCAGACGACATTCTGAAATATTTTTCTAATTTTTCTCAGGAAAAGAGGCTTTGACATTTAATGCATGAAATGTACATGCCCCTTTTCTAGGAAAAACAAGAAAATTATTGTCAGTTTATCATCTGCTGAATTAGCTTAGAGATTGGTAAATTTAAACTGGGTCTATATTGTTTGCTTAGGTGTGACTGTTTGAATATTTGTGGTATATATGGTATTTCTTTTATTGCTGTATAACTCACAGTACTTGAGTATAATATTAACAGCAGATTGGGATAATACCGAGCAGCATTTACCCTTCTTTTGCTGAATACAGACATGCCCTGTCTTAGCAAACAGTGTAGATCAAGATCAGTTGGCCAACTGAAGCCAGCTGATCTAGATCTGCACTGTTTGTTATTAAATATGTGAATTTCTATCAAAAGCCCAGATCAAGTAATATGATTGGCTGGAAATTTGAAATGGGCGTGGCATCTTAATTTATTGAGCAAGACATGGGTTAATTACTGTACTTGTCCTAAAATTTGAAACAATCCATTTGATTTAGGATACGTCTTATAAAAGTGCTAACAGAGTGGCAAATAGTGCAGACCCAGATCAAACCTCTTTATGCACATGTATGTCCAAATTAGCAACTCTGTATAGAAATAACATTATGACATGGTCCTTGTGTAAAGCCAGATTAATCTGCTTTGTGATGCAGTCTGATCAGGGTCTTTACTGGTTCCTCACATAATATTTATTCTATTAGTAAACAGTGTAGACCCTGATCATGCGACATGGATGGGCATCCTGATCAGGGTCTGTGCTATTTGTATATGTGATAAGGTTGTTTTCTATTCAGAATTTAGTGTAAATATTGTACCATTAGTCTTTCCTACGTCTAGATAAGAGTGGGAATCAAGTAAATGTTTTTCTTATTTCTCGACGAACATATGTTTTCGTCAAGAAATAAGAAAAATTTAGATACTTTTTTTGGTTGGAAAATATAGATACTTTTTTGGTTGAAAAATATAGATACTTTTTTTGGTTGAAAAATATAGATACTTTTTTGGTTGAAAAAAAGCGCCTTATCAAGATCTATGGTCTTTCGTTCTTAAGTAATCTCAACAGTGACCCATGTTGAAGTATTGAAGTAATTGTAAATGAAGAATTTGTGTGTTTTCTCTTGCAAGGCTATGTAAAGAATATTACAGCAGGTTGTTCCTTCTACTATGTATGTTATTATGAAATAAGAAAACTATGTATCTGGATAGCCCTTTTACCTGGAATGCTGTTAACCCATTTTAGACTGAATAAATTCTACTACACTATTTATAGGAAGGGCCGAATTTCAGTTTTAGGTATGTCAGGCAATGTGCTTTTGATATTCCCAGAGAAAAATGGCTAAACTGTTTGCAAACAGTGGAGACCCTGATCAGTTGCCACATATTTTGGCATCTGATCTGGGTCTGCAATGTTTGTCAATTACCATTTTGGGAGTCTCCAGACTAAAATGGGTTAAACCGAGTGATAAGAAAGAAAGTAGCAAGCAACATTCTAATTTTTATGTCCCCACCACGAAGTTGAGGAGGGCATATAGTTTTACCCTTCATCATACATCCATCTGACCATTACACTTTATAGGACTGTTTGTGTCTCTGCAACCTCTCCTATAGTTTTCATGGTAGTGGTTAGAAACTTGCATTATAGTAAGGATATAGACTGAGCATGTGCATAAGGGTCATAGAACTCTGAACAAATTATTATTGGTAGAGTCACATACCCTTGACTTATTTAGTAAATTTTGCAGTAGTGAGGGCATTCATCCCTTTTAGGGATCATCTAGTTTTGTTATTATTTTTCTTAAGCGGGCCCCCGTAGCCTAGTGGATAAGAGAGTTGACTCTTAATCCATTAGGTTTCTCACCGCTGTGGTTCGAGCCTAGCTCGGGTCATATGTGGGAAAGCCAAGTTCTGCTTACGGATGGTCAGGTGGTTTTTCTCCGGGTACTCCAGTTTTTGCCCACCTTCGATGAACGATCGGCTCGATATAAGTGAAATATTCTTGAAAGGGCCGTAAAACCCAAATCAAAAAAAAAAAAAAAAAGTTATTATTTTTCAGAGAAAGCCTGACAATTCACATGAAATGTTAAACTTTATTTTTTCTGAAAAATACACACAAAAAATCGCAATGTTATATTTTGCAGTTTTGATTGGCACTTTTTAAAACAGGAAGAAATCATAATAACCCAAGTATTTGGACAGACAGACCCGAGTAAACAGTATATACCCTGATCACACACAACAGTAGCATCTAATCAAGGTCTTCACTGTTTGCCAGTCATCTAGCAATATTTTGATACATCAGCTGGTAGTAAAATGGACTTGTTGAAAGTTAAGACAAGTATGGTACTTATTAGCTCACCTGAGCACGAAATGCTCAAAGTGAGCTATTGTGATCGGTCAGTGTCCGTGGTCCGTCCTGCGGCTTCAACAATTTGCTTTAAAAGCCTACTCCTCATACACTCTGGGCCAGTTGACTTGAAACTTGGCAGGAAGCATCGGGGCGACGTAGATAAAAACAGTTAAAATTGTTTTGATCCAAAATCCAAGATGGCAGCCATATTGAAAATCTATTTTTCGCTTCTTTTCAGTGCTTGCATTAAGGGAATTCTGGGAGTCGGAGACTCCCAAAAATTGCCCTGGGACTTCTAAAAATCAATGCCAAGAAGTTTGGGACTCCCAACTTTTAAAGATATTTAGTCATTTATAACAAAACTTTAGAATGAATTAATGTGTTATTTAGCTTAAGAATGGCTGTTTTACTCCATAAATTAGAGTTTAAGAATATTGAGGTTGAATTTCTGGAAGTGAGTGAAAAAATTTGATAATCAGGACTTCCAGATATTGGAGCTAGGAAGTCCTGGGACTTCTTGATTTTGACAGTTAGTGCAAGCACTGTTCTTTTCCTGAACCAAAGGGCCAGTTGACTTGAAACTTGGTAGGAAGCATCGGGTTGACTTGTAGATCAAAAATAGCTAAAATCGTTTTAATCAGAAATCCAAGATGGCCGCTGTTGCAGCCATCATAAAATTTCTATTTTTTTGCTTCTTCTCCAGAACCTAAAGGCCAGTTGACTTGAAACTTGGTAGGAAGCATCGGGGTGACTTGTAGAACAAAAATAGCTAATATAGTTCTGAATAGAAATCGAAGATGGCCGCCATGGTGGCCATCTTGAAAACCTGTTTTTTGCTTCTTGTCCTGAACCAATAGCTAAAATCAGTCTGATCAGAAATCCAAGATGGCGGCCATGGTGGCCATCTTGAAAATCTGTTTTTCGCTCCTTCTCCTGCACCAAAAGGCCAGTTGACTCGAAACTTGGTAGCTGACCTGTAGATCATAAATAACTATAATCATTCTGATCGGAAATCCAAGCCGTGGTGCCATTTTGAAAATCCATTTTTCGCTTCTCCTGAACCGAAGGGCCAATGTCTTGTAACTCAGGAGGAAGCATCGGGGCGACTTGTAGATAAAAAATAGCTAAAATCGTTCAGATTGGAAATCAAATCTATTTTTCGCTTCTTCTCCTGAACCAAAAGGCTAGTTGAATTGAAACTTGGAAGGAAGCATCTGGGTGACTTGTGGCTAAAATCCTTCCGATTGAAAATCCAAGACGGCTGCCATGGTGGCCTTCTTGAAAATCTATTTTTCGCTTCTCCTGAATCAAAAGGCCATTTGACTTGAAACTTGGTAGGAAGCTTGGGGTGACGTACGTCAATAATAGCTAAAATTGTTCTGATCAGAAATCCAAGATGGCCGCTTTAAAATCTATTTTTAGCTTCTTCTCCTGAACTGAAAGGCCAATCAACATGAAACTTGATAGGAAGCAATATGTGACTTCACTGACTTGTAGATAAAAAAAAATAGCCGCCGTCTTGAAAATTTATTTTTCGTGTCAAAAGGGTGATTGTCTTGAAACTTGTTAGGAAGCATCAGGGTAACTTGTAGATAAAAAAGAGCTTAAATCACACCGATCAGAAATCCAAGCTGGCGCCATGGCCGCTATCTTGGAAATCTTTTTTTCACTTCTTCTCCTGAACCGAAAGGCCAGTTTATCTGGTAATCAGGTGAGCAATACAGGGCCACCTTGGACCTCTTGTTAAAGAAACTAAGATGTCTGAATATTTAGGGTAAATACAATACAGAGGTAATAAAAACAAACATGTAAATATAAATGGGCAGCATCAAGCGAAAAAGTGCCTTAGAACATGCGCAAAATGCAGATTCAGATAACCCTGCACATGCGCAAAGTATCACTGGGACCTTTGCTCTCCATTCATACATTCTGTAGTATCCAATAATTCTCTTAGCAGACAGTTAATGCCCTGATTAGGCTGTGTGGGTGCGCAGGCTGATCTGAGCCTTTGCTGTCTGCATTTTCGCATGGCGCAGCCCAGATGTTTATGCATGAAACAATGTAAATCTAGTCAAAATACATTTTCAAACTGTACCATGATTCGTTTCTTAGTCCTTTCAGCCCTGAAATGGCCCCTGATTAAATCAAAAGATCTCCGACATCCTGGGCCCAGTTGTTCAAAACTAACGATGCTGTTAGTTAACAAATTCTTAAAACTTTGATCATTAAATATAGCATATACTCTAATACTTTTGCTGAAAAAATGTGAGCTACTCACATTTTTTTTCAGCAAAAATATCTGTGAATGAGATATTGTTCTTAATACAACAATTAACATTTTGACCACTAACAAGCTCGTTAAGCTAACGATGCTTTGAACAAATGGGCCCTAACTTTGAACAAATAATATAAATATATGGACTCCAAGGAAATGCCACAATCACTGAACACAGCCCTACCAAGGCATAGAACGAGGTTAGAATGACACCAAACCTAAACCACAGATCAGTACATAGAGGACTTGTTAACCCTTGTCCTGCTGAACCCGGATATACACTGCCCTTGCAAACAGTGTAGATCCAGATCAGTTGGCTTCTTCAGAAGCTAACTGATCTGGATTTGCACTGTTTGCCATTAAGTGTGTGAATTTATAGCAACAATCCAGATCAGGTAATCTGATTAAAATCAAAAGTGGGTGTGGCATCTCAATTTATTCAGCAGGACAAGGGTTGAGGAGTATTTGGTTATAATTCTGGGATAATTTTTCTTATTTCTCCATAAAAACATACATTGTAGGTACTTATTAGAAGTGCCTCACCAAGGTGCTTCTAATGTGTTTGTGTTGAGTTTTATGGCACAGTCAACCTATTGGGGTTGTGTCGAGCGTGGTCAGTTTACCTGACCACATTTTACTGGACAGGCTTAATCTTCTAAGTGGTTAAACAGTATGGTGCACATTTTTTCACCAGAAACTGACAACTGCCCTTCTTGAATCAGCAGAAGAGAGAATGTCCATGAAAGAATGTTGCCGACCTGGTAGGGTCGAACCAGCAACCTCTTGATCACCAGTCAGACGTGCATCCAACTGAGCCATTGAGAAAAACTGTTGACAGGCTTAAGGTGAATAGATGCGTTTTTATGGGGGTTGGGCATGGGGCCAACTCAAATTGTTTATATCTCTTATACTTTTTTCTTTCTTTTTACAGCAGATCTCTTTTCATAAAGGGATTTGTGCTGGAAAGCAAACAAGACATCACAAAAGTTGTCTCCCTTGGCAGAAATGGTGGACAATATACCAAGAATTTCCAGTGGCTGGTTTTCAGGCACCCTGAATTTGGACTAGTCCTTTGTCTCAAAACTTGGACAAAAATGAAGTTTTTTAAAAAGTAAAACATATTTTAACGAGTAATACTTAACCTATAGATAATGTGCTATTCTATTCTGTTATTCACCCCCTCCACAGAAAAAAACGACCTTTCAGTCGTTATAAAGTCTTAATTCAGAAGGTCCCTTTAAACAGTTACCTGTATGACGTAGTTCCTCCCGCTCAAATGATCACGTGTCAGTTTCTTTTATGTGTAATACAATACACAATTAGGAGAAAGGAGCGAGGGAAGGGAGGTGGGACGATAAATACTTATGAATAGGTTAAGTATTACTCGTTAAAATATGTTTTACTTTTTAAAAAACTTCATTTTAACTTCGTAATACATTAACCTATAGATAATGTGCTAGAATTTTTAGAATAGGAGGGAGGATTTCTCCTAATAAGTTAGTCCCAACTTCTGAATTAAGGCTTATTAAAAAGATTTATTTTTTATATATATATAATGAGGACATAATTAGTGCTCAAGGCAATAATAAGATCCTTTAACCAAGGATAAAGTAATCCAGGGTTAACATATATATATAATAAAGATATAATTAGTACCTCTCTAGTATAGCATCAGGTCTAGGGGGGCTGTTGACGTTGTCTACACATCCATAGCTGATTGCTGTTGGCCCCCCACCACTTTTTGGGCCACTACAATGGGGCCCAAACTTTAGAGATTCTGTGCTTGTTGAGACATGTCTCTGAGATAGAATTTGGCAAAAGTTGATGAACTATTCCAAACCGCTGCTTGAAGTATATCATTGAGAGGAACTTTGTCGAAGAAAGCCCAAGAAGAGGAAAGAGCTCTAACTTCATGAGCTTTGATTTTAAGGAAAGAGATATCTCGTTTAGTGAGTTTCCTATAGGCAAGTTTAACAGTGTAAGATATCCATCTCGAGATAGTATCTTAAGAAATATCCTTATTGCCTTTAATAGGAAGAAAAAGTCTAGTTCTATTTTGGTGATAAGAGCTAGTCATTTTGAGATAGAATTTCAGAGCCCTAACGGGGCAAAGAAGTCTGTCAGTATGTTCCCATTTACATATTCGAGCAAGACTAGGAACAACAATAGGATCTGGTTTAACAGAAGGAAGCTGTTTTTTTGCTAAAAAACCAGATTTAAGAATCAAGGAAACTGAACCATCAGATTGACTAAATCTTAAATGTTGTGAATCCATAGCTAGAGCATGTATTTCACTACACCTTTTAGCAGTGGCAAGAGCTAAGAGAAAGGCTGTCTTAATAGTAACGTGAAATTTAGAAGCCTTATCAAGAGGTTCAAAAGGTGGTTTTTGTAGACCTACTAAAACCCACGATAAGTCCCATTTAGGTGTAAGAGATCTTTGTACTGGTCGTTGAAGTTCAAAGGATCTGATAAGTTCAGATAAAACTGGATTAGATCCGATTCTATTACCAGTTTTGAATTTTAAAGTGTTAGAGATCATAGATCTATAACCTTTAATAGTACTAATCTGACATTTCTTTTCCGAAAAAAGAAAGATTAAGAAATCGGCTATAACTGTAATAGGGGCCGAGATCGGATTAACCTTTTTTGTATGACACCAATTAGAGAAGATGGTCCATTTTGCATCGTAGACTTTTTGTGTAGATGCTCTTCTTGATCTGGAGACAAAATCTGCAACGTTTTGTGAAAATTTCTTATCTCTGATTGATTGTTTGATAACTCCCAAGCGTGAAGGTCGAGAATTGGGAGGTTTTGATGTACAAATCTTCCTTTGGATTGAGTCAGTAGTCTTGGGATTAGTGGCAGACGAATCGGAGCTGACACTAATAGAAGAAGAAGTTCTGAGAACCACTGTTGTTGTGGCCAGAACGGAGCTATGAGAACTATTCTGCACTGATGTTGTCGGATTTTCTCTAGAACAGCAGGTATCAGAATAAAAGGAGGAAAAGCATATGCATGAAGATGATTCCAGTCCATGGACAGGGCATCTATCACTAGTGCTTTGTAGTCTTGTATTGGAGAGACATACATGTATAATGGGAGTCTGTGGTTGAATCTTGTCGCAAACAGATCCACATTTGGGAAGTTGAGCATCTGGAATACTGAATTCGCAACTGTTTGATCCAGAGCCCATTCTGTCTTGATAGGTTTGTCTAGTCTTGAGAGGCGGTCTGCAAAAATGTTGAATTTGCCTGGGATGTGACGTACTCTGATAACTATGTCTTGTTCCAGGCACCAATTGAGTATTTTCCAAACTTCTATGCAAAGATTGGGGGAATGAGTGCCACCCTGTTTGTTGATATATGAGACCACCGTTGTGTTGTCTGGATATCATGATGCAAGAATGGTGAATAAATGTTTTGGCTTGTTTCAGTGCTAATCGTATGGCCATCATTTCTAACATATTGATATGGAGCTGGGATTGGTTTTCTGTCCAGCGACCATGAAAGGACAGTGTTGTCGGCTCTAAATGAGCTCCCCATCCGTAATGACTGGCATCCGTATAAAGGAAGAATTTGGGGTCTGGAGGATGGATAGAAGTCCCTGTCTCGAATCGAATGGGGTTTATCCACCAATGTAAGTGAGATCGAATCATGCCGTTTATCGAGATCGGGTGATCGAGAGGAAGAATATGAGGTTTCCAGACTGACAGCAGGCACATCTGAAGGGGACGTAAGTGCAGTCTGCCCAGGAGAACAAGGTCTGCTGCAGCACTGAGTTTGCCCAAAAGAGAAAGGAAAGTTCGTGCCGATACATGTTTTGCTGACATTATTTTCTTGATTGTTAGAATTAGGTTCTGTACACGATCCGCTGGAACCCTGACTAAATTTTGTTGCGTCAGAAATTCCATACCTATGAAGGTGAATTTCTGAGCAGGAAAGAGATCTGACTTCTTGAGATTTGGCAGAAAACCTAGGCTTTGAATAGTTTGAATGCAAATCTTTGTCTGAGTAATCAGACGGTTGTGAATCAGATTTTTTATCAGCCAATCGTCTAGGTATGGAAAAACTGATATGGCACGTTGGCGTAGAAAAGCTGCAATAACGTCCATCAGTTTCGAGAAAATTAATGGACTTAGGGACATTCCGAACGGTAGGGCCGAAAAGTGATATACTTGATCTTCGTGTACGAAGCGAAGATACTTCTTGGATTGACGATGTATCGGCACATGTAGATATGCATCTGTTAAATCTATGGAGACAGCCCAATCGTTGAGTCTCATCGCTTGTCTTACCGATTTGACTGTTTCCATTTTGAATGCTTGTTTCTCTATGTAACGGTTTAATAAAGACAGGTCTAATATTAAACAAAACTTTCCGTTCTTTTTTGGCACAAGGAATATCCGGGAATAAAAGCCGGGAGTTTCCGGATTCTGTACCCTTTCCACTGCCCGTTTGTTGAGAAGATTTTCGATCTCTTCTCTGAGAAACGGGGAGGAGGATTGACTCATTCTGATCAGAACAGATGACAAAGGAGGAATTTTGATGAATGGTATCCTGAATCCGTTTCGTACGATAGAGAGGACCCATTTGTTGCCTGTTTATTTCCTCCCATTTTTCCGCAAAATGGGCCAATCGTCCTCCCACTGGAATGTCCGCGAGCGGAAGAGCAGGCAGTGGAAAGGGTGGGCCTTCATAATCTTGCGGAGGAAGAGGCAGGATTAGAGGAGGGGAACTGACGGATGTTACCAGTCCTCTTGATATTATCTTTCTTAATGTGAGAAGATGAGCTTTGAGGAATATTTTTGGACCTATACGACTGCGTAGATTTAGGTCTGGATGTTGTTTGTTTAGCAGGATATTTAGGTATCTTGAAAGCTCTGCTCTGCGAAGGAGGCTTATAAGAATGAGATTGTGACTGAATGGATGTAGAAGCTAGAAACCTTTGCTGTTGAGCTTCGAAGTTTGATTTAGCTATTTCTTTTATCCTGCCGTCAAATAAGGATTTTGAGTTAATAGGAGCGTTCCTTAACTCGTATGTGGAATTGTCGAGTAGTAGTTTAGACGAAGCTAGGGCTGCGTCCCTCCTAGCTTGGAATAATTCAGTAGTTAAAAGTGTAGACATGGCAGTAGCATGTTTAATCGATTTGGCTACGGCCTCCAGAAGTCTGGAAAGGGCCGCAACCGACATCGATTCCTGTTGTAATGAAAGGAAGGCAGCTGAAGAAAATAGATCAGCATGAGAATTAATAGCGACTAGTTTTCTAGCCTTCCTTTCCCATGCTTCTAGATTCTTGAGCGGAATAGAAGCTCTTCCTTTATTAGAAATGTCTAGGAGCGACGCATCCGCTTCTAATTGAGGGATATTATCAGTTGGCAAATATTGGTTTTGGCTCTTGTAGAATTTAGTCGGAGCAAGAGCCGAAACCAAGCTTGGCAAATCCAATCTCTTGAACATTTGTCCGATTCTAGTCTATTTTGAATATATTTTGTTGTATTTTGTACTAATTTGGATTGTGGGAGGACAAGTAATGGAGTGGAACGAGACTCCATTAATTGTTCGATCCCAGAGAGAGGTTTTAATGGAGCTTGATCCTGCTGAGTTTTGGGGCATAACTCAGGAGGAAGAAGCCGGAAGACCTCGTTAATCGCACGATCAAATGACCAGACTTCGGATTCAGTTTCCGAATCTGACTCCTTATTCTGTTGAGTGAGATTCGGCTGAATCTGATCGTAATTAATAGGTTGATTAGTGATTGGACTAAAATTAGTCTCCTCAGGTTGTATTAGAGTTGGCGTTTGAACAACCTGGGGAGATTTATGAGCCCTTGTATATCTACCAATGTCAAGTTGAGATTGGGAGGAATTTGATGAAGAAGAAGGCGTCATCGATCGTCTTCTTCTCTTTTTATGAGAGTGCTTAGATCTCTTTGAATTTTTCTTTCGCCGAGAAGAACTCAAAGAGTCTGATCTGGAAGTAGCGATAGAAGAAGAGGAAGATCGATGTCTTCTTCTCTTTTTAGATCTATGCTCTCTTTTTGACTGATCCTTCCTTGAAGGTCTGGAGATAGATAAATCATTTGAATTAGGAGGCTCAATCATTACACTCGGATCTGAGACCTGCGAAAAATCAGGTTCGAGTGGAATAATCTGTCTAGAGGAAGAAGCTGGATTAGGAAGTTCTAGTCTATCAGAACGTTCGTAACCAGGAATAAAGACATTGGATAGTCTGTGGACACTACCATGTGAAATATGGCTACTTATGGACGGAGCGTAGCTTTGTACAGGCACATTTATAGGAATATAACCAGGCGGAATTTGTGTTTGTAGGTCATACGCGAATGACTGTAAACCAATGCCTGGTTGACTGGAGCCTAGTTGACTGGTGCCTGGTTGACTGGTGACTGGTTGACTGGTGACTGGTTGACTGGTGACTGGATGAACGGAGATAAGTTGCCCAGTGACTGGGTGACTGGTGACTGGTTGACTGGTGACTGGTTGACTGGTGGGCTTAGTGCCCGGTCAGACTCTAAGTCCGCCAGGCTGCCACCTTGATGGGTCCTGCCCCGAGCAGTAAAGCTATGAGGGGCGGTGCTCCCATCAACTGTCCCGTTGTCAGACATGTCTGACTGGGACTTCTTGGATTTCTTTGATTTCTTCTGTTTTCTCTTCTGCGTCATAACTGATTTTCTAGTAGCATGAAGGCGTCTTCTTTCTGCTAGGTTCCAAACTTTTTCTGTCCAGGAACTACAAATATAACACGGAGAGATATGTGTGCAAGAATTACAAGTTAGACAAGATAAATGTGTATCCCATTTAGCTTTTAAATGGCCACAGTTGCCGCGGGCGAAATGCATCGACTGACGCGGAAACAAAGGAAGAAATTTAACTTTGAGAAAACAAGAAATCTAAGATCGATATTTCAAAAATAAGTACATAGATAGTAGAAGGAGTGAATATAGAACCAGAGAAAGTCAAGGATATAAAAATTTTAACCGTGTAGAATAATTTTAATCCATTTTTTCTAACACAGAATAATAATCCTTGAACATTCAAAGTCCACAGAAAAGAAACTGACACGTGATCATTTGAGCGGGAGGAAATACGTCATACAGGTAACTGTTTAAAGGGACCTTCTGAATTAAGACTTTATAACGACTGAAAGGTCGTTTTTTCTGTGGAGGGGGTGAATAACAGAATAGAATAGCACATTATCTATAGGTTAATGTATTACGAAGTTAAAATTGAAAACAGAATAACAATGAAAAATTTTGTCACAACATGTTAAGAGCCATCTTATCGGGATCTTCACAGTTTTCAAAGCTAAACTTCATAATTAAACTACTGTTAGATACTTGTCTGAAGTTTTACATGCTACCAGCCCTACCCTTCTCTGGCCTTGAGGTGAAGGTCACAGATATAGTAAGTTCATGATAAAGTTTTTGAGTTAAAGTTTTCTGACCATCCATATCTCCTGAAAACCTCAATATACAGTTGACTCTCGCTATCTCAAATTCACTTATCTCAAATAACCGCTTATCTCGTGAAAATCTGGCTGCCTAAACATGAAAACCTAACAACAGGTAAAAAATATTATGGAAAAGAGGAGAAATTGCTCCTAAGGAGCAATGTCCCCTCTTTTCCACAATATTTTCAATATATTTCTAACTTCAAGAGTCAAATTCATATATATTTATTAAATGTGGTTAATCAAATTTTTTTCCTGAACTCTGCAGATCTGATATGTTGAAGTACGGGTATCTCGAAGTATTTCAGAGAGTCCCTTGGAATTCGAGATAACGAAAAGTCGACTGTACATGTATTAAGCTGATACTTGGACTGATGATCTGAAAGTTTACATAGTGCATGCCTCACCTGCTTCAATGACCTTGAGATCAAGGTTATGTGTTAAATGATGCTATTCCTTATGACATCTCATAATTGATGCCTGCCCAAGGTCAATTTTGAATCACAAATGGACAATTCAAAACAAAGTTTGTTTTTATTTTGTGTTTTTTTTTTTCAGAGAGAAAAGGCATGACAAATTTCTCCCCCTCCCCAACACAAATTTACCAGTCTGATCAAAGTCTACACTGTCACTCATCCCCATTTTTACACAACCCCCACCCCCTATCCAACATACCCCAAACTGAAGAAGTCTTGGATCACTATCTATCCATTTGGCACCAAACTTGCATGGATGTGCAGGCTGGTCTAGCAACCATGGTCCAGTTGTTCAAATCTTAATGAAGTTGTTAGCTATCATGATGTTAAAATTTCTGTCTTGAAATATGGCAAAGACACTGATATTTTTTGCTGAAAAAATGTGAGTAGCTTTTGCATTCACATTTTTGCAGCAAAAATATCAATGTATTTGAAAATATCTTGGCTACAACAGTGAACGATTTTGTCATTAACAAGCTTGTTAAGCTAACGATGCTTTGAACAACTGGGCCCGTGTTGTGAGTCACATTTTCTCCAGCTGTGACGCCCATATTTTCTGTGGAGAAATGATCAAATATTCCTCTGAAAACTGTGCTCGTCTGAAGTAAACACAGGTCAGTTCAAGTGTTGCTGAGTATGGGTTGGTCTATGACTTCAAGACACCACATGGCCTCGAGAGATCTATTGTTGTTTAAGTTCTGAATTTTCATAGTCTTCACCACTGGACATACTCCTGATTTGAGGAGAGGACCAACCACCATCATGTAATCACCTGAAATTTTAATAGACATCAATTAAGTAACTGCAACTCTCCAGAAAAATAATTTTTAACCAAAGTCAAAGCTCCACATTAGAGGAGTATCCAGACAATCATATTTCTTATTTCTATATAAAAACATGTCGGATGGTTCTCGGGAGCTTCTTAGTTCCAGATAAGTTGCTTTTATTTTTTCAACCAAAGTATTGGTAGTTAAGTGAGACTCTTTCTAGAGCTATAGTACTAGTATATGCTTTGGTACACTTAGCACTCTGGGTAAAAATTTCAGCAGACAACATTTTGACACATTTTTCTTATTTTTCCCAGAAAATAGGTTTAGACTTTTAATGCAAATTGGCTCCATTGGAGATAATTTGCATGAAATGTCAAATCCTATTTTCTGGAAAAAAATAAGACAAATATCACCAATGTGTCGTCTGCTGAATTAGCCCAGTGAGTAGTTAAAGATAAAATTCCACAGCGAGCAAGAGGAATATCCAGAATCATTTTTGTTTCTTCCTAATAATGTGGGTACTCAAGCCCTGGGTGTGGTGCTTCTAATTAGTACCCACAACATATATTTTAGGGGAAAATAAGAAAATATCTATACTTTATTGGTATCTGGAGCTATGATAATCGTCTTAGTACTCCTCTTATCTTGGGCAATGAAAAGGTCATGGCCAGCCTCTGTGGCTCAGTCTGATGCTCGTCTGACTGGAGATCAAGAAGTTGTGTATTCGACCCCCACCGGGTCCAGCAACATTCTTTCATGGAGATTGATCATGGAATATTTTCTGCAGTCATTCTCTCCCTTTTGCTGATTCAAGAAGGGCAGTTTCCAGTTTCTGGCTAAGAATGCACACAAGTATTGGTTAACCACTTACAGAACAGCCTGCCCAGGAAAAAGTGTGGCTAGATAAACTGACTGTGCTCAATATGACTGCAATGGGTTGACTGGGCCATAAAACCTAAACACCTAAGTTTCGTGCAAATTATCTCCTAAATTATGGCCTAAGAAGACCATTTACAAGAAACACCAAATCCCTTTTATTAAATGGGAGAAATGAGAAAAAATATTATCAATGTGTTGTCTATAAAATTAGATCAGTGTTGAGGATTAAAACAATTGCTGCAGACAAGAACTGTTTTGTTGGTTTTGACATTTTTGTCATTTTGTTTGATAAAATATTGATCCTCTTCTTCTTATTCCTCAAAAATATACTGTGGGTACCTTGACAACAAAATTACCAAATTAACCTTAAGTATTGGGACACCTTATCTACTTACCATACTGTTCCTAAAATTTAAAATAGCCCATTCTACTACCTCTTGATGTGTCTAAAATACTGCTGTATGTATGACAAACAGTGCAGACCCTGAACAGATGCCACATTCTGCTGCATCTGATCTGAGTCTACGCTGTTTGCAAAGGCCTATCTGTTCCAATACTTTGGGTTATTAAGGTACCTCATTGAAATATTTCCAACAAAAGTCCACAACATATTTTTTGTGAAGAAAGAGAACGAAAAACAAAACTATTTCTCTGACATCTGGACACCTTTTCTGACCCTTAAAGCACCAAATTTTGTAGCAGACAACATTCTATGTTTTTTTTATCATTCAGAGAAAATAAGTATTGGCATTTCATAAGAATTGTCTGCTAGTTACACATGAATGTCAAGACTTTTCTTTGAAAATATAGGGGAAAAAAAAAGTTTGCTGCAGTTGTGACTGGAACTTTAACCCTTGTCCTGCTGAATAAATTCAGATGCCACGCCCATTTCTAATTTTCAGCCAATCAGATTACTTGATCTAGATTGTTGATATAAATTCACAAACTTAATCGCAAACAGTGCAGATCCAGATCAGTTGGCTTCTAAAGAAGCCAAGTGATTTGGATCTACACTGTTTGCAAATGCAGGGTATATCCGGGTTCAGCAGGACAAGGGTTAAAGGACCATGTTTTATCCACTAAATACTGTTATTGCCAATACATTTAAAAATGTTTATAATACCTAGCTGAGGCTTGGTGGTAGCAAATGGTATCTTGCTGTAGCCAGTCACAAGTACAACTCCAGTCCCATCATCAAGGAAAAAACTGTCATGAGATTCAAGCACCTGAAAAATTTGCGAAAATGGAGAAGGTGTAAGTATACAGAGGACTTGTTAGGGAGGAGTGTTTAGTGATAATTCTAGGATAATTTTCTCCATTTCTCCATAAAAATGTATGTTGTGGGTACTCAAAATATGTTTTTATGGAGAACTGGTAATTGAAAAAATATTTTATTAGCAAATAATTACATTATATATAACAAATCTGATGTAATTTCCTGCCATTTTACAAGGGAGACAACTTTTGTGACTTCCTGCTTTTCTGCACATCAAGCCCCTTCTGAAAGGGGTCTACTCTCACTGGAAAGAATTTGCTAATGATAATGAGTAACACAAAATAGTTTTTGTTTTTTTGTTGTTGTTTTTTTGTGGAGAAATAAGAAAAATATTTAAATGATACCCCCTTCTTATTTAGACCTATGATACATACTATATTTAGCCTAAATATTGGGACACCTTAAATCCTTAACAGCTTGTCTTAAAATATGAACAAATTCATTTTATACTACAGTACATGTCCTAAAATTTCGTATACCAAAGTTTCCAACAAAATGGCATGTACAAACAGTGCAGACTGCAGACCCAAAATCATACTGATCAGGGTCAACACTGTTTGCCATTCCCTTATGTATTACAAGAAACAACTGCATAAAAAGCAAAATTCACATCATGATCTAACTTGATCGAATGTAAACTGTAGGAGCTGGAAACGAAAAAGTTTATGGACGGACGCCAGACCCCGTAACCTAATATGTCCAGGTTTTCAAACGGGCATATAAAAACTGCTGAATGAGTGGCAAATTATGTAGACCCAATCAGATACTTTCTGCAGCTTCTGATCTGGGTCTGAACAGATTGCTCAGGCCTATCTGTCCAAATACTTAGGGTACATTTTAAATACGGATTCTAATAACACAGAAAACATACTTCTACAACAACACCTTGTATCCATGTGATGCAGAAATGGACTGGGACTCCCTCAAGTTTAAACTGCCAGTTCTTCATCTTTCCAGAGTCAGCAGAACAAGAAGCATTAACTAGGTTCTCTTCAGAACAGGACTGTAGATCCTTCAGGAAGAACTTCCGAGATGGCTGATCTAAAGGCTTGCTCATTGCTGTCATAGAACTGGGCTGTTCGGAGTCCTGCAGAATAAGACTACAGGTGAATGGATACACTTCAAAGATTTTTAATGCTAGTCCTGCTGAACCCAGATATTTGCTGCCTTCAAAAACAGTGTAGATCCAGATCAGTTGGCTTCTGAAGAAGCCAACTGATCTGGATCAGCACTGTTTGCCATTAAGTACGTGAATTTAAAGCAACAATCTGGATCAAGTAATTTGATTGGCTGAAAACCAGAAATGGACATGGCATCATAATTTATTCAGCAGGATAAGGGTCAACCATTCTTGACCTGGGAGACAACCTGACTTCCTGTTTGCTTTCCAGTACACTAACCCACTTCTGAAAAGGTGTGTACCTTAATTTAACCCTTGTCCTGCTGAACCTGCATATACCCTGCCTTTGCAAACAGTGTAGATCCAGATGAGTTGGCTTCTGAAGAAGCCAACTGATCTGGATCTGCACTGTTTGTCATTAAGTATGTGAATTTGTATATTAACCTGGACTGAGTAATCTGATTGGCTGGAAATTAGAATGGGCATGGCATCTTAATTTATTCAGCAGGACAAGGGTTAAAAGCAAAGCATTTGCTCCCCTTGGGAGGTGCCGTGTGAGCAAATTCTTTTCTTTTAGAGGAGACCCCTTTTCAGATGGAACAACTTTGACAGTTACCGCCCCTGAAAGTGTATCCATTGCCCTTAACATGACAACGAGGCCCATGGGCCACTATGCTCACCAGAACTCAAGTGCTGATGATGACAACACAACAAAGATGAACAATGGACCACTGACTATCCTATAAGCTCCCCTGGAACCTTTCAGCTCTGGCAAGCTAAATGTTTACAGTTTTGTTTTTTTGCCAAACAAGTCTACGAGACCTGAATTGACCTTGTTGTAGAATAGGCCTAAGTCAACCAAGGGTCATCGTTTGAATAAACTAGGTACAGCCACAGTCCCCGATGCTGCATACCAAGTTTCAAGGTCAATGGTCTTTCAGTTCCTGAGATGTCAAAAAAAGGTAAGAGAAAAGTCCAGGGAGTGCCACAATCACAAACCGCAGCCCTTCCCAGACACCAAGAGGAAGAGGAAACAGACAAAACCAAACAAGCGCAAAGCCTATTTTCTGGGAAATGTTCCATATGACTTTCAGTTTGCAAAGAACTGCTGTTGCCTGGGTAATCCTGGAAAGGATTTCTGGTTTGGAACCCTCATTAATGATGATTGATCCCAGATACTTGAAGTTCTTCACTTCTTCTAGCCTCTGATCTTTTCTTGATCTCTCTTTGGAGGTGATCAGGGTTATTTGTAATCATTTTCATCTTGTCAGGACCAATCTCCATTTTGTATCTTTTGGTGGTTACCAAAGGCCAGAGTTTTTTAATCTTTAGGTTTTAAGTTGCTGTCATGAGGTAGGAATAAAAATAAAAAGTGAAAAAGCTTGGGTTGATGAAATACAATAATTTTCCAACAAAAATAAATGTACATGTACATATAAAAATGCAATATTCATTACAAAAACATGTCTGTATAATTCAAATATAATGAAAATTCTACCACCAAACAATGAAAATTTTCAGATAAAAAAATGCTCACATTTTTCATATTTCTGCTCAAAATATAGATTGTGGGTACTCGTTAGAACTGCCTTGATGAGGCAGTTCTAATGAGTACCCATAATCTGTGTTTTTGAGAAGAATTAAGAAAAAAATGTATACCCCTGTAAACCCCAATTTTACTAAATAAAAATGGGATTAAAGGGGGTCAAAATTATATTGGTATGTTTACGTGATGTCAGCCCTAAATTCGAAGGGTAGGGAGATAAAATAAAAATTGAAATGCAAATTTTATTTTTCCATTGGGGCTAAAATCATAGGGTAGGCTCTCCCGTAATCCTAAAAATAAAAGAAGTGTTGTCGAACATCTGCTTCTTCCTCCTCTTCTGCGTTTATAACAATGTCATCTGCAAAGCAAAGTTGGTATTATGCTGCCATCTGCATGCTGACACTACCTTAATAGTCTTCCGGTGCTATGCACTCATGATTCTCTCTAAGAGAATGTTGAAGAGGGTTGGTGAGCCCAGTCATCTTTGTCATACTCTGACTGCTGTTCTGAACACAAGGCCATTGGATTATGGCTTGAGAAATTGTAAATTTGATTACAGATATTCCATCTTCTGAATCAGAATCTGCCAGATACTCCAATACATCTCAAGGAGAGAGCGAGTGAAAATGGCAGTAAAGGTTACAATGCCAAAAGAAAGCCAATGGAGAGTGCTAGTGAAAATGGCAGTAAAGGTTACAGTGCTAAAAGAAAGCCAGTGGAGAGTGCGAGTGAAAATGGCAGTAAAGGTTACAGTGCCAAAAGGAAGCCAGTGAAAGAGAAAAAAAAAATAGAGAAAGAAAATATTAACTAAGATTGGAATTTCGAATTTTCAACAGAACCGCTGCGTGTTTTTAGGCGATGAGATACAAATACATATACAGTACACAAACTGTACACATTAAGGCTGGCTAATCACAGCTGAAAAGATAATCGATTATTAGTCCTGCCATTGTGATTGATAATCAATAAGTAATCACTGAAGATTTGTTCATTTTACCTGTCTGTCTGAGCATGCATCTTACCATATGTTAAACTTTACTGTATGTATTTGGTCAGGCAGGCCTGAGCAAACAGTGTAGACCCAGATGAGACACCACAAAACACAGCATCTCATCCGGGTAGACACTGTTTGCCACTCATCAAGCAATTTTTAGATACAACATTGGGTAGTAAATTGCACTTGTTCAAATTTTAGATAAAGTATAGTAAGAATTTGAGGTGTCTGAATACTAAGGGTAAATACGGTCAAGTAACAGACAAAGAAATCAAATGATCGATCGTTAGCAAATCTGTATCAATAAAACTTTTTGTGGAATTTATCCATCAATTAATTGATTATCTGATTAATTGTGCCAGTCTTAGTACACATATCCATTGTAGGGTCGCGAGATTATTGGCCTCTTGGTCAGACAACCAATGTCTATTTCTGGGGTAACTGTCTCCCATGAATTTGTCAAGAATTTTCTACAGCGTGTTACATATAGGCAAAATAGGCCAGACCTGCATTTACAGTAGAAATGTTGGTGTCTCACCACTAAAAAATGAGGGAAAGTTGTACCACATCCACTGGATAAAGCAGACCTTCTCAATAAGCAGTTCCAGTCTGCCTTCAGTAGTAGTGATGACGTAAACAGAGAAGAATTCATCAATTCCTGTCCCATGCCTTCCTCAGATGGCGATCAATTTCCCTGAGATGGAGCACATCAACATCACAGAAAATGGCATCAGGAAATTGCTTAAGGAACTAAACCCAAATAAATCACCGGGCCCAGATAATCTTGGACCACAAGTGTTGAAAAAACTGGCTGACGACATAGCGCCTGTCCTTTTGCCAATATTCAAGAAGTCCCTAGCCACTGGTGAAGTTCCTCAAGACTGGCATACAGTGAATGTTACACCTGTGCTCAAAAAAGGGCAGAAATATCTCACGGAGAAATAACGACCAATCTCCCTGACAAGTGTGTGCTGCAAGACTATGGAACATATCCTAGCTAGCAACATAATGAACCATGGGGAAACAAACAGTATCCTGTACCCACTGCAACATGGATTTAGAAGAGGCAGATCATGATTGTGAAACCCAGCTAATCGAATTCATCGATGACTTCTCAGGAAACCTTGAAGAAGGCCAGCAAACTGACATCCTTGTTATGGATTTTGTGAAGGCCTTCGACAAGGTTTCTCACAGTCTGCTGATTCACAAGCTTCATCATTACGGCATCAGGGGAGAGGAAAACAGGTGAATAAAGAACTGGTTGGTGGAGCGGAAACAAGTCTTTGTAGTAGAAGGAGAGGTCAGAGCCTGTAGACGTAGACTCCGGAGTCTCTCAGGGCTCTGTCCTTGGGCCAGGGTTGTTCCTGTACTACATAAATGAGTTAAAATGTCCTCCCTGAAAGACTATAGATCAAGACTGCATTTATTTGCTGATGACATGATTGAAATTACAGATTGCTTACCTTGTTATCGTCTTGTCAAAAGATACAAAGACCTTACAGGATGACTTAAACAAGTTTTCTGCATGGGAGGACCAGTGGCTTATGAAGTTTCATGCAAAGAAATGTGTTGTGCTCACAGTTAGTGGCAAGAAGAACCCTATCCAGGCAGACTACAAGCGTCATGGAGAAACCCTCACCAGAGTCAAATCAGCCAAGTATCTTGGAGTTACCATTACGGATGACCTGAAATGGGACCAGCACATCAAAAGCATCTGTGACAAGGCCAACCGGATGATCGGCTTCCTGAGACAAAACCTAAACATCGGTGCACTTCCATCAAAGAAAGAGTATACTTTACCCTTGTGAGCCCTTTAATGGAATACGCCAGCACAGTATGGGATCCTCACACCCAGGCTAATGTACAGAAGCTAGAGATGGTGCAACAAAGGGCTGCCAGATATGTCAAGAACAGACACCGAAACACCTCCAGTGTAATTGATATGCTCAGAACGGGTGAGTCTATTCCGCGTAATCAGGCTGATTTCGCGTAATCAACTTTATCTGACGAAATCAGCCAATAAAATTCAATTTATGAGGTATATACATAACTTTTCGTTACTGTATGATTGAAAATATGTTTATACATAATTAAGAAAATAATTCATACCAAAAAATGTTTTTGGGGTGTTATCAACTTTTATCAGGCTGATTTCGTGAACAACCTTGAAGTTTGATTACGCGGCAGTACACATTCGAAGTTTTCTCCAAAATCACCCTTCCTAAATATTCTATTTTTATAAATGTGTGTATATTAGGTGTATAAAGATATTATTTTTACTAAAATACCAAATAAACCCTTGTATACCTCGAAATTTGATTTTTACAGGTTGATTACGCGAACTATCAGGCTGATTTCGTGATCAAAGTTTGATTACGCGGCAGTAGTTTTCAATACACATACGAAGTTTTGGCCAAAATCAGCCTTCCTAAATAGATCTATTTCATTTTTATATATGTGTGTATATCAGGTGTATAAATGGAATATTTTTACTAAAAAAAAACAAAACAAATATATACCCAGAAATTTGCATTTTATATGTTGATTACGCGGACTAACAGACTGATTTCGTGAACAGCTCTAGTAGTTGGATTACGCGGCAGTAGTTTCAATACAAACCCGAGGTATTGTCCAAAATTACCCTTCCCAAATATTTTTTTTTATAAATGTGTGTTTATTAGGTGTATAAAGATATTTGTTTAATAAAATATAAAATAAACCTACTATATACCCCGAAATTTCATTTTTACAGGTTGATTACGCGGAGAAAAGTTGATTTCGCGTAATCAGCCTGATTATGCGGATTAGACCTACCGGCTCAGAACCCTGAAATGGCGAAGTCTGCAAGACAGGAGAAGAGATGCCAGGTTATGCATGATGTACAAAGTAGATAGGAGATTGGTTGCCATCGAGGAGGACACGAGGCTAGTACCAACCAAGAAGAAGAATACCAGGCATTCTCATGCCAGAGCCTACCAAATACCAAGTTGTAAGAGCGACTAAAAATCTTTGCCCTGGCAAGTTGCTTCTTCCACTTACTAGTTTTGCTGGGTGAGTGGCTTCTGAGGAAGTTTACACACCTAGAATTCTTGGACTGTCAGTATATATATTTATTTTGCCTGTCTGTGTTTTTTTTTTTTTTTTTTTTGTTTTTTGGGTTTTTTTTTTTTGTTTTTGGGGGTTTTTTTTTGCCAGTCTATCGCCGGGTGAATTCGTAGGCATATGTTTACACAGACACCGTCGGCTGCCTACATCCTTGCAAATAATACAAATATTTAGTATCTCTTTATAATAACGGTTGGTGGTTAGAAGAGAGATGTTATTAATATTTTTGAACGTGACTTAAAATACATTTGGATATATTCAACTTCTTATTGATTTATTCTTTTAATTTTGATTTGTACATGTTGCAAGCGTTAGAAAAATGGCGGATAATGTTGAAGAAAATTTAGACACTGCAAAAGAAGTTGAAACTGATGAGAGTAGTGAAGACAGAATCGGTTGTAGTCATTATGCAAGAAAATGTATACTTATAGTAAGTTAAAAAATATGTAACTTTATTGCTAGCCCCATCTACATTTGGATTTTTCTTGAAATCACCCCCACCAGAAAAAAATTTCCTTGGTCAGACCAGAACTACTCGGGACTAAGCCTTAAAGGGATCTTTCTAAATGGTTGAGTTCATTGCTGCACAGGTTATTTAGAAGAACATCATCCCCTCAAAAAGCCTGTGTATAATGACATCATAGACCCAATATACACTGGACTAGTAACTATGGTACAACTATTGTATTTATTAGAAATATGTTGTCTTGGATGAGTTTTCATAATTTTATATGGTTTAAATGCTCATATTTCAATTATTTCTCCAACTATCCGAGATTTGTTTTCAAAACAGCAATAGTTCAATATATTACCTTTTTAGACTGCAGATCAATATATTACCTTTAAGTCTTATAAAGAAAATCATTTTCAATCAAACAGTTTTAGTAAATATCAATGAGAAACCTTGGCATCCATTTTGTTTTTTGGCACTTTTATCTGAAAATCATCAGAAATTCGCCCAAAATGATGGTATAACTTCAATTTTATTAATTGTGACTTAACATTTTTCAACCAAATCTATAAAAACAATTTAATATAAATCTAGAAATGGGCATGGCAACTGCTAAATTTTCAGTGAGCCGAAGTGTTATTGTTGATGCAAGACAGGGTCAAAATCTGTACAGGGGTCAGGCTACAGGGTGACTGGGGCGAAATAGTTGCCCTAGAGGGCTCAATCACCCTGGGAAGCCCAGAGGGTGACAAAAACGCCGCCCATTTTTACAACTTTTGAAAAATCTAGTACTTGTGCAAAATGAACTTTTTGTTGGGAGAAATCCAGTAAAAATTGAGCAAACATACAAAGGTAAAAAATGTTGCTAGATGTATCAGAAATGCTACTGAATAAAAGTCTGATGTGATTTAACAAGTTTTGGAGGAAAACTGTTTGCCTATTAAGTGATCAAAAGATCGTTGACATCAATGTCATTAGTTTTCGTGGGTGTCCGTTTTTTTTCATAAATGAACCATTTACATGCTGAAAATTGGTCAGAAACAGCATTAAAAGTGCTAAAAACTAAGTTTAGAAGTTGCAGACACTTTAGTTAACAAATTTCTTATTATCATTATGTTTATAGCTTACTTATCAAGCCACAGATCTTGATGTTTTGACTGTCTGCTGAAAAGAATTGTCAATTTCCAAAAAGATATAAATGAAATGTGTCCAGATATAATGTATTTGCCCTACTCATGTCAGTGTTACTTTGCATCATTTAATTGGTTTAGAAGTAAGAATGAACAGGTCTACAGTAAAATTTGTTTCCTTCTTTGTTAATTCCCAAGACAATGCGGTAAAGTGAGTCGAGAGTCCTAACTTGTCGAGCTTTCAGTAAGGCGATAGGTGAACCGAGTCTTGACTTCTCCCTCATCCTATAAAACTTCTCCCTGTTTTGTCTTGAGGGAGAAGTCACTTCTCCCGGAATTTCTGAGCCAGCTTGAACCCTGCTGTAATGATGCAGATGAAAAATAAAACAACACTAGACTGGCTCTACTTTTTTAAAAGATTCCCGCTGAATGTCACCATGATTAACTATTAGTTTCCAGTGAGCTTCTCTTTAATGTTGAACAACATTATTGAAGTAGTCAAGAATAAATAATTATATTTTCAAATGCTTTATGTAGCTTTGAAATTTCTGCAGTTGCTTCAATTAATTAAATGGAAGTTATAAATGAGTGTAGAAAAAAATGTGTATAAAAATAATTTCCATCATACAGTGTCAAAATCCAACTGGTTATATAGTGTTACGATTATCAGCCAGCACTTTGAGTTATAGTATCTGATATGCTTCTGACCACCTGAGATGAAAGCGCCAGGTGAATCATTCTGTTTCTCACCAGTTTTCAATTTGCGAGATTTGGGTCATGAGATTGGTAACTTTGGCACGGTTCAGCTGAGAGACATGGGCAGGACACAGAGGTGAGTTTCATGCATGTTAAGTATAGGCATGCAGGCCAACATTGCCTGCTGCCGTTGACCATTGAAGCTGGCTTTGCCAGCATCAACATTGCCTTCAGCAACGTTGGCCATTCCCATATTACAACTTCAGTTATTATCCAAAATCATTTTTAATGACCATAATGCTGTAAAGTAGCACTAAAATCAAGTCAAGACAACATATTTTGGCAGTTCCATTGGTGACAAGTCTGGGGTATTATTAGGTCCGAGATGATATGCATTGATATCACAGTTATTTTGAGGGCCTATCTGTACTTACCTGCAGTTGATTTCTCTTGTGTCAATGAAGAATGAGGCAAAGGTAAATAGATTATTTTGAATAACAAGTTTGCAACTTGACAGATTTCAACATCAACAAGACGCTTGGCATTGCATATCAGTCAGCTGCAAAATCCACATAATTATGTGAGCTTGCTGATTGGTCAGCAGTAGAGCACATCAATGCAGGAAACTTATATCATCAATATATACAATTGGAATTCTTCTTAAAATCATCTAGTTTCATCACTTCTGTCAACAGCAAAATCAACAAAATGGCCAGAGCAAAAGACCTTAATGTGTATATATGTTTTCAATAGGGACAATTCACATAAACTGTCAAGCCCTATTTATCCTGGAAAAATTAAAAAAAAAGCAATGTCACAAATTTGTTGCCTGCTAATTTTGTGATAAACCTGATATGCATAGTCTATGCAAACAGTGTAGTTCCAAATCTGTTGGCTTCTTAAGAAGCCATTCTTCAGAAGCTAACTGATCTGGTTCTACACTGTTTGTTATTAAGTGCGTGTGTGCAAATTTGTATCAACAACCAGGGTCAAGTAATCTGATTGTCTGACAATTAGAAATGGGTGTGGCATATGATTTTATTCATCATGACAAGGGTTAATATGGTATTTTCAGGCTCCATGTTGTGGCAAGGAGTACACATGTCGGCTCTGCCATAATGACAATGAAAATCATGAATTGAATAGACACACTGTACAGAAGGTGAAATGTGCTAGCTGTGAGGTTGTACAGAAGGTAACTTATTCTATTACCTTTTCATTGTAAATGCTGCTTTGTTTGCTTGTATTACATTCAAGAAGAGCTGTTACTCTACATCCATGTTTAAGAATAAGATTAAAAGTTTTAAGAAATCTTATTATCCCATAGCACCAGTTAAGGTGCATTTTTCTGCCAAACTATAATGGTACATGTATTTTTACGCACAAAATATTTGAATACATTGCTTTTCATGTTGATATGTAAGTATGTATTCCACAACTTGTGCATGTGTCATGTTGATATATCATCCCAGCCCTAAAGATAAGAGGAAATTCTGGGTACTGATAAATATTTTTCTTACATCTCAATGAAAACATATACTGTGGGTACTCAGAATTTGGCTGAGACACTTCTAATGAGTACCCACAACATGCTTTTGTGGAGAAATAAAAACTTCAGTAATTTGTATTTGAAAATTCCCCTTGTCTGAGCTGTGAATTGTGAATGTGTATTCTCTATTTAATTAAGTGTTTTGAGAGAAAAAAAAATGATTATTTTCACAGAAATTCCCATAAATTTGGAGGATTTACTGCCAGATAGACCTACATGAGCCACCTGGCAATTCCTGTGATTTCTCAATACATATTAAGGAATTAAAGAATAGTTTTTTACTGAAAAGCTTCATCTGTTATTTTTCTTTACCATCATCTTTTTTGGTGTTAGTGGCTTTCACTACCACTGAGCATGCTTCTGCAGTGTGCACAAAAAGTAGTGCAACCTATATTCCAAGTTTTGGGGCAATACAAATAGATAATTTAGTCAGAATCATATTTATTTGATGTTTAAGAGCATTATCTCGAATTTCAAATATAGTGTAAGATAAATATGAAAAAAAATAAATAAATAAAAAAAAAAAAAAAAAAAAATGGTACTTAGTTGTTCAAAACTAAAAATATTGTTAAAACTGTGATCATTAAATATGGCATATATATATATATGCTAATATTTTTGTTGAAGAAAATGTAAGAAGCTTTTGCAAGCTACTCACATTCTTTCAGCAAAAATACCTGTGAGAATAGATATTGTACTTACTAAAACAGTTAACATTTTGACCACTAACAAGCTCATTAAGCTAACGATGCTTTGAACAACTGGGCCCAGGAATGAAAAATGCCTAGTTTAAGTGATGAATGCATGTGGAAAATGTAAACAAACAGATGATATATCAGCATTATTCATTTATTGCTTCTAGGTTTACTATCTGACCAATTATTATATCCATTTCATAAACATTTCCAACAAAAAAGACAAAAATGGAAAAAAGAGCAAATCCTCCAAGGTGTAAAATTGGAAAAAGTGACATGGTGGCAAAACCATTTTTGGTGAACTGACTAAGTTGCAAATCACTCTACCCTTACAAAGTTCAGATTTTAATGAATTTCTCAAGAAATAATCTATCATTTCAGTGCCTATGGTGCTTTGATTTTAATTAGTTCCCATAATAAAAATAAAAATTATCCGAATTTATTACCTTTGTCTAAAGCAGTATAATGATGACTTTTTTTCAACAGGTACAGAGAGCTTGTGAGAAATGTGACACTGTCTTTGGGAAGTACTTCTGTGAGAAATGTCGGCTGTATGATGATGAAGATAAAGGACAATTTCATTGTGAGGGATGTGGTCTCTGCAGGTTACACACTTCTTTCTATGATAATTGTCAAAAATTTTTGACACTTCTTTCCTTACACTTTTAGACTAAATGTTTTTAATTTTTTTTTATGCCCCCACCATTTTCAATGGGGGGAGCATATAGTATCACACCCCTAATCGTACGTCCTTCCCATCCCGTCCGTCCATCTCGTACATAACACAAATGGTTTCCATGCGATATCTTTTGAAAAGATTGGTGTAATGGATTGAAATTTTATATACATCATCATATGTCATAATCGGATTTTTGATTAACGTGCAGGTACAGGGGCAACATCCACATCAGTGGGCCCCCTTCCGGATAGCTGGCTTGCTGCATGCATGGCAGATCTCACACCAGATCTCCAAGTACGTCTATCATGAGGGTTGATAGCCGAGAGCTTCCACTCTCTGCAATCCCTCTCTGTCAGCTGCTTCCATGTCATTTTGGGCCTCCCAGGCCCACGCTTTCCATCAACCTGTATGTCAAAGGCTGTCTTGATTGCACCACTGGAGCGTTCCACATGTCCATACCATCGAAGTCTTCTCTCCTTCAGAATGAGGTCCAGATCCTCAATGCCAAGCCGCACAAGTAGATCATTGGACCTGGTGGTGACAATGTCTTGCAGCCTGACATTGCAGATCTGCCTGATCATTGCCCTGTCATTTCGCTGCAGACGCTGGAGGTTCGGCTTTGTCAATGGCCAAGTCTCGCTGGCATGGAACATTGCGCTCTGCACACAAGAGCTGTACACATGGCCACGTGTTTTGAAAGAGAGGTGGCGTGAAGAGAGGACTGGTAGCAGATCCTTGAACTTCTTCCAGGCAGTTTTCACACGTGTTGTGGTTGAAAGTTCACAGCCACCTGCTGCTGAGAGCATGTCTCCTAGGTAGCAAAGGAAGCTACCACCTCAAGCTTGTCAGGTCCGACCTGGACTTCCTTCTGTGGTCTGCCATCCAAGGGGCGTGCAGTTCCCTCGTACAGGTACATTTATATAATCATAACATGTACTCTCGTGTAGGTCAGATTTGATTTAGGGTAAAATCAACCCATTATTTTGGGAGTTATGGCCCTTTTTCAACTTTGAAAAATTTTCAGCATTGAAAAATGATGTCCGTTTGACATCTTTTGAAAAGATTAGTGTATTTGATTCAAACTTTATACATGGGTATATAATCATAAAATGTAGGTCAGGTTCGATTTAGGGTAAAGTCCACCAATTATTTTGGGAGTAATGGCCCTTTTTTTTTTTGATTCATATTTTATACACGAGCATATAATTATTAATGTATAGGTCAAGTTCGAATTAGGGTAAAATCCACCAATTATTTTTGGAGTTACGGTACTTTTTCAACATTGAAAAAAGGTTGAAAAATGGTTTCCGGTTGATACCTTTTGAAAATATTAGTGTATTTGATTCAAATTTTATACACAGGTATATAGTCATAAAATGTAGGTCAAATTCGATTTAGTGTAAAATCCACCAATTATTTTGGGAGTTATGGCCCTTTTTCAACTTCGAAAAATGGTTTCCGTTCCATAACTTTTGAAAAGATCAGTGAATTGGAGTCATATTTTATACATGAGCGTATAATTATAAAATATAGGTCAAATTTGATTTAGGGTAAAATTCACCAATTATTTTGGCAGTTACAGCCCTTTTTCAACAATGAAAAATAGTTTCTGTTTGATATCTTTTTGAAAACATTAGTGTATTGGATTCATATTTAATATACATGTATATAATCATAAAATAGAGGTCAAGTTCAATTTAGGGTAAAATCCACCCATTATTATGGGAGCTATGGCCCTTTTTCACATTCAAAAAATGTTTTCCTTTAGATATTTTATTAAAAAAGATTGGTGTATTGGATTCATATTTTATACACAGGTATATAATCATAAAATATAGGTCAAGTTCGATTTAGGGTAAAATCTGCCAATTATTATGAGAGGTATGGCCCTTTCTTCAACTTCATTTTTTGTAAAATGCCTGCGTGTGGGTGAGGATGGCCCTGGGCAGGGGCATCTGTGTCGTACTGACACATTTCTAGTTTGATTCAGAAAACTGCTTGGTGGAATGGCAGTGTAGGCCCTGATCTGACACTGATTGATCTGGGTCTGCTCTGTTTGCTATGTATTTTGTCAAGAATGTTGATTGCAAAATTTTAGGTCAATTACTGTATTTACTAAAAAAAAAAAAATGCTGTGTCAGTAATTAGATCAAATTAAATATTGGTCCATTTTATACTCTGCCACTATCGTGTCTACCCTGCTATTATGGTTTTGGATTGGTGGTTCATAATATTATGTCTGTCCGTCATCTGTCCACCTGTAATCTATCCTTCAATATTTTCATTTCCAAATGATTACTTGCATACATATCAGTGAATTTTCACCAAACTTGGTGTGTGCATTAATATTGTGGAGATCTGATATCTGGGATTGCTTATGGACAAATTGCATCAATTTTTGACAGTGTTATTGCCCACCACATGACTGGTTGGGTATCATTGTTTTACATTTTTATTTATTTCCTCTTGTGAATAATAACTGGCTAGAATTTAACCTTTTTAGCCATGCAGATGCTTCTGCAGTAAAGGTCAGCTTACCAATGTAATTTGGTTCTACAACATAACATGATAAAAAGATTTCTTTTCTCATTGAGTGCCAGTGGTTTCTAGACACCATGTCACACTGTTACTGTACCATCACACAGTGTATAATCAAACCACAGCATTGAGAGATTAGTGACCTATAAGCCAATGCTTCAGACCAGATGACTGTCCAGTCTGTTTCAAGGTCACTGACCTATTGGTGTGGTTTTATCCTTGGGTGTGGCACTTATTATGGAATGAGCAAAAGAGTAGTTCTGCCACTGTGGCGAATATGGGGTTTGACTGACAGTATGTGACATGTCACACCACACCATAGGTATAGTAAATGTCCTAAAGTTTCAAACATTTAATTTGATACTTTTGGGCTTAAATTTTGCTTTTTATGCATTTGTCTCTTAAAATGCTTAGTGGAATGGCAAACAGTGAAGATCCTGATCAGACTGCTCCTTCAGAAGGAGTCTGATCTGGGTCTGCACTGTTTGCATATGGCATTTTGTCAGAAACTTTGGTGTTCGAAATTTTAGGACATTTACCGTAGCTGTTATATTTATTACAAAGTGTCTCCTAGGAGACTTAAGTCAAATTCTTAGAATGACTGTTGTATTACAGAGTGGGAGGCAAAGAGAAATGCTACCATAGTGATAAGTGTGGGACCTGTCTCTCAGTGAATGAGCAAAATATTAGTACTGCCACTGTGGTAAATATAGGGCCTGTCTAACATACATGTCACACAATACTCATAGGTAGCTGTTACATTTATTACAGGGTATCTCCTAGGAGACTTAAGTCACACTCATAGAATGCCTGTTGTATTACAGAGTAGGAGGCAAAGAGAAATTCTACCATTGTGATAAGTGTGGGATCTGTCTCTCAGTGAGTCTTCAAGGCAATCATAGGGTATGTTGTATGTTACTGTATGGTATGTTAGAGGCTCACAAATAAACAGCTTTACAAGGGAGACAACTTTTGTGACTTCCTGTTTGCCTTCCCACACGTCTCGCTACTTCTGAAAAGGGGTAGGTCCTAAAAGGAAAGAATTTGCTCCCACTGGGAGCAAATTCTTTCCTTTTAGGATAGAACCCTTTTTAGAAGGGAACAAAAACAGTTTTAACAGAATTGTCTCCCTTGAAAGTATATCAGTTTCTCTAAATCTGCTGTATCAAATAGTCCTAAACAAAAATTGCCCAAATTTCAAGACATACATGACCACATTATTTTGAGTTCATCGGTACAAACATATGAGAAAAGCTTCTGCAATCACTCTGATGGCATCATCTCATGTCAGCATCCTTATCTGTGACCATGTCATATTCAGTTCTTGGTCGAAGTTTTTAAAGACTTTCACCTCCTTAACTCTTTCCACCCTTAGTGGCCCATTTTGTAGTCTGCTGATATCCTTTGCAAACAGTTTGGACCCAGATCAGGCCCACTAAAATGTTAGGCTTGATCTAGATTTAAACTGTTTAACACTCTGGATGTATTCCTGAAAGATTTTTTTGAAAAAGTTAACTTTAAAAAAAAATCTACAGGAGACAAAAAAGCATGCAGTCTAAAATTACCCAGCATGCAAAGAGTTAAGCACAGCGCTCTGCATTAATTGATTTAGTTGATACTTGGACTGATGTTAGAGACTGGTCTAAAGGTTTACACAGTACCACTTCCTTCCTACTCAAGGACCTGATCATGGACTAAAATGAAGCATCCATTCGACCACTCTCTTCCTACTCAAGGACCTGATCATGGACTAAATGAAGCATCCATTCGACCACTCTCTTCCTACTCAAGGACCTGATCATGGACTAAATGAAGCATCCATTCGACCACTCTCTTCCTACTCAAGGACCTGATCATGGACTAAATGAAGCATCCATTCGACCACTCTCTTCCTACTCAAGGACCTGATCATGGACTAAATGAAGCATCCATTGCTCCTGACTTTAGATCATAAATTCTGAGATTGGAGTCCCATTAGAGGCAAAATTCAGTTTATTACTGTATGGCACTTCATTGCATAGAGCATTTCATTAGCATCCGTCCATAGTCACATGATTAAAATACCGTTGAGAGAGACGTAAAGCACAAAATCATCATCATGGACCTAACAGAAATGTAGGTTGACATGTTAGAGGCTAATCTCTCCTTAACCACTGAATTGGTTTAATTGATTCTTTGACATATGTTAGAAGCTGGACTAAATTATCAGATGGCACCACCCTGGCCCATTCGATGACTTAAATTTTGGGTCACCAGATTTGATTGAGTTATGTTGAATTTTTGGTTTAAGCTTTTAGACTCATAGTCTCATAATCACTGAATTGATTTAGTAGCTACTTAGGTCCAGATAAAAGGAAGTATTCATATATCATTTTTATTTCTCCATGAAAACATATGTTGTGGGTACTCATTAGAAGTGCCTTGGTAAGGCATTTCTAATGAGTACCACAACATATGTTTTCATGAAGAAATAAGAAATATACCAACATGGACAGGTGTTTGATACTGGTCTAAAAGGTGAGATGATAACACTTTGTCAGATTCAGCAACCTAGAGCGTAGAGGCCAGTGTCATAGACTAGGAATTTCATATTAAACAATTTGGTTAGTTTTTCATTTTCAAACACCTTTATCTTTTTAATACCAGGATGTATGAGGTTCATACTTGATGCTAGATACATGTACTAGTTTCTGCATATATCGATTACAGGCCCTACCATCCCTCATTAATCTTGAGGTCAATGTCGTATTGAGAGAAAATTTATTTTGAAATTTTGAAATTATAATTACACCATTGATAGATGAGCTGCCATTCAGGCAAACTATGCAGTTGTGTAATAGCTATTGTTTTGCATGTTGTTTTGTCGCTTGTAGAAAAGAATCTTTAATATTTTTTATGGTGCAAAATTTGATCTGTTCGAATTTTGGCACCAAAAGTATATCATCTTTAAAAAGGACATCTACAATTTGGCCCATAATTAATTCAGGTTTTCAGCTGTCTTTTACAAGGGAGACAACTTTTGATGGCTTCCTGTTTGCTTACCTATACATCAAGTCCCCTCTGAAAAGGGATCTACTCTTAAAGGAAAGAATGTTTTCCCAAGCAGGAACACATTATTTCCTTTTAGAGTAGACCCCTTTCAGAAGGGAGGTAAAACAAATTCGGGAGAGTTACCACTCTGAAAGTGTACCTATTCCTTTTAAATGTCACTGCAAGATTATTCCATTGAGTAACTTTAGTATATGTTTTTGTGCAAAACGTACCAACAAATATCTCCTGAATTAATTAGATTACTAATGGTTTTCAGGGTTAATTTTAGTCTGCTGTAGTCAAAAATGAGTAAAAATGTTGTGAAGTACAAATGTATGTCTCTGAACTCATTAGCAGATTAAGGTTTCTAACTGAGACTGCTCTAAAATGTATCCATGGTGTATTGCTGCAAAAAGACAGAATATCCTTGATTATCACCAAAATTATCATCTTACTGGTCATTATCAGATGATTATCTTGGAAAATACAGCCTTAAATATTTATGGAGACTAGATACACCTGGCAGATTTCTGCCCTTTATTTACAAGGCCTGAAGGGAGACAATTTTTTTGACATTCAGTTTGTTTTCCACACAGTACATCCACCCCTTCTGAAAAGGGATCTACTATACAAAGAAAGAATTTGCTTCCAAAGGAAGCAAATTCTTTTCTTGTAGAATAGACTGCTTTTCAGAAGGGAGGCAAAAACCCTTTCACCTCCCCAGAGAGTGAATCATTTCCCCTTAAGGGTGCTGTTTATTTCTAGTGTGTTGAAGAAAGTTCAAGAAGAAATTGTGCTGTGTGCCTTGAAGATCTACACACATCTAGAATTGATGCTCATATACCAGTATGTGGACATCTAATACACAGGTAAAAGCACTGTATAGTGAACCCTCATTACAAATGACAGCATTTCGAGGGTTGAGCGCAAGACTAGCGTAACTCAGATGGTTGTTTTTCCCCAAACCTAATCTCCTCACCATGAAGGCATTATGAAGATTACGACATTTCTTTCTGTAAACAATGAAAATTTAGGTGCCATTGCTCGTACGAGCAATGGCACCTAAATTTGCATTGTTTACAAAGGGGTCCAAGTTGCCCCTAAACAAGGGTTTCAAAAATATGTTTGAGTTACCATAGTCTTGCGCTCAACCCTCGATTTGTTCCCAAAGAAGTTGCTATTAAAATGAATTTTCTGTTGTACAAAATACTTAATGAGATTGATATTTAAGATAGAACATATGGTTTGGGTATTTGTTAGAATAGCCTCAGTGAGGTGATTCTAACAAGTATCCAAAACATATGTTTCTTTAAAAGTTTTAAATACAATATTCTTGCATAATTTATGAATAATTGTTACCTCTTAAGCGATGGTTTCGTGACAGTCAATTTGTCATTATAATGAATGAGTGTCCGTATAAAGAGGGTGACTACATTTACCCGAATCATTCGTACAAACAGTTCCAGGAAAAAAGTATAGACCCAGATCAAATGCTGCAGCATTTGATCAAGGTCTAAACTGTTTGCTATTCATCCAGCAGTTTTTAGACATATCAACAGGTAGTCAAATAGTTCTTATTTTAGGACAAGTAAAGAGTTAAGGCTTCTGAATATTTAGGGCACATACGGTAAAAATGTTGTATTAAATATATAGAGTGTTATGCCCAAAATGGCCCAGATCAGCCTGCACATCCTCATAGTCTGATCTGGGTATTCTTTGTTCATTGATATACATGTATTTATCCACCCTGCTTCTTACTGAGTCTCAAATATAGTTGCCCATTTTAGTGTGTTTGTCAGTCTGTTGTGGCTGTTACAGTAATCCATTTGTTTGTTCATGGACATTTTGGAAAGAAGTCCTTATATCTTGGCTCCTATAGGGCCAAGTTAATAAAACTTCAATACATGCAGCCCTCCTGGGTGACCCCTGTAGGTGATCTCCCTCCAAATGAGGTATCTTGACCTACTTTTACCACAGTTGACACCTAGTCAGGATTTTGGATCTGACTGATATCTCAGCTTCCAAAGGTATGAGACGCCTCAAACTTTCAAAGTGCATGAATCCTACCAACCCAGGTGACCTGCTGCAACAACAAATGCACACCTGGGTGCAAACTTACGCAAGCTTCTTCAGTGTGTGCACCCCACCACCTCAGCGGAATACCACAAAAAAGTAGGTCACTGTTATGTATGTATTTTTGTGACAATCAATACATGTTACATGGGAAGATTCCCAGTGTCAGACACATATCTTGGCTTCCATAGTTGGGGAACCCTTCATCAGTAAATGGGTCCCTCCATCCTAGGGAACCAGAGTCATGAAGCCAAATCAGAAACCTTGACCAGATGTTGATTTTTGCAAAAGTACATCTCAGCAACATAGTTTTGTGTCCGATCACCTGGAGGGAAGAGATGCGTGTACTGATGAAATAAAAGTCTAAAAGGTTGCCTTTGGAAACAAAGAACACATAGAAGAACAAAAATCAGAGACTCGGTTTTATTAACCCTTGTCCTGCTAAATAAATTAAGATGCCACGTCCATTTCTAATTTTCAGCCAATCAGATTACTTTTCCCAGATTGTGGATACAAATTCACATACTTAATGGCAAACAGTGTAGATCCAGATCAGGTGGCTTCTTCAGAAGCCAACTGATCTGGGTCTACACTGTTTGCAAAGGCAGGATATCCAATCAGATTACTTTTTCCAGATTGTGGATACAAATTCACATACATAATGGCAAACAGTGTAGATCCAGATCAGTTGGCTTCTTCAGAAGCCAACTGATCTAGGTCTGCACTGTTTGCAAAGGCAGGATATATATCTGGGTTCAGCAGGACAAGGGTTTACTCTCTTCATATGCAGCTATGTAGTTTGTGAGGCTGCATATGCCCCCTAGCACATGGTTAAGCGGTATTAGATTTTCATAGTAACCAGAATAGGCTCAATGATCCCAAAGGAAATAAAAATATAATCTGCACTATGGTGAAGTACGGGGAGACGTTTTACAGCTGCCACAGGTCACTAAACACCAGCTGCAGTGAAGTAAAATAAAAATCTAAAAGGTTGCCTTTGGAAGTCCGATAGGTAGACCATAAAAGTAATGCTTTGCTTGTATTTTACTTTGTTGTATTTTTTATATTTTCAGTGATTGCATGAAGGAGTGCCTTAGAACAGGGTAGGTAAATAAGTTACATTTGTAAAGATTGGTCATAGAACCCATTCATTATGAAAACACACCTATTCAAATATATTGAGAATTTTACCACAAAAAAATGAAAAATTTTAGATAAAAATTCTGATATTTTTCATATTTCTGCTCAAAACATAGATTCTGGGTACTTGTTAGAACTGCCCCAGCTAGGCAGTTCTAATGAGTACCCACAATCTATGTTTCTGAGCAGAAATAAGAAAAATATTGCATACCCCTGCCTGTAAACCCCAGTTTTACTATATAAAAGTGGGGTTTTAGGGGGTCTACATTATTATAGGCATGTTTTTCGTGATGTATTTGTAAGGGTTTCATTATGTCCCAGCACAGTCTGGACAAGTCTCTGACTATGACAATATCTTTGGGTATTACACTAAATGTTCTAAAATTTGGAAGATTTGTTATATACCTTTTTTGCCTAAATGTTTTTTTTTTTTTGTTTTGCTTTTTTTTTTTTTGTTGTGATTTCTTAAAACAGTGGAAGGGCAAACAGTGTAGACCCTGATCAGACTGCTCCTGAAGGAGCAGTCTGATCTGGATTTGCCATGTTTGCATATGCCATTTTATTTTTATTGGCAACTTTGGTGTTCTAAATGTTTAGCTCACCTGAGCTCTGCTCAGGATGAGCTATTGTGATCACTTTTCGTCCATCGTCCGTTCGTCCGTCCGTCCGTTAACATTTTCAAACGACTTCTCCTCTGATGGCCCTGACCCAGTTTTGCTTAAATTTCATATGGAGCCTCCTTAGGGTGGGGGAACGAAAAATTGCTAAAATGGTCACGATCCATTGACCAAGATGGCCGCCATGCCCATATATGGTAAAAACCTTTAAAAATCTTCTTCTCCAGAACCAAGAATGCCTTGGGGCTGAACCTTTGCAGGAATCATCGGGGAAGGGAGGTCTACCAAAATTGCTAAAAGAATTATCGTACGTTGACGTTTGATCTTTTTACGGCAAGGTCAAGTTTGCTTCCCTATGCATTTGTATGGGAAAAACCTTTAAAAATCTTCTTCTCCAAAACTGAGCATGCTTTCTGGCTGAATCTTTGCATATATCATCGGGAATGGGAGGGCTACCAAAATTGCTAAAATAATGGTTGTACATTGACATTTGACCTTTTTACGGTAAGGTCAATTTTGCTTCCTTATGCATTTGTATGGGAAAAATGCTCAGAATTTCAAACAACTTCTCCCCTGGAGCCTCTGGCCCAATTTTGCTCAAATTTCATATGGAGCCTCCTTAGGTAGGGGTAACAAAAGATTGCTAAAATGGTCATGGTTCGTTGACCAAGATGGCCGCCATGCCCATATATGGTAAAGACCTTTAAAAATCTTCTTCTCTATAACCGAGGATGCTTTGGGGCTGAATCTTTGCATAAATCATCGGGGACAGGGGGTCTACCAAAATTGCTAAAATAATGGTCATACATTGACATTTGACCTTTTTACGGCAAGGTTGTTTGCTTCCTTATGCATTTGTATGGGAAAAAACATTCTTAAAATCCTATTCTCCAAAACTGAGGATGGCTTGTAGTGTGAATCTTTGCATATATCATCTGGAACAGGCGGTCATCCAAAGTTGCTAAAATAATTGTCATACATTGACATTTAACCTTTTTATGGCGAGGTCAAGTTTGCTTCTGTATGCATTTGTATGGGCCCCATACAGTTGTATGGAAAAAAATGTTGATAATTTCAAATGGCTTTTCCTTTCATGCCTCCGGGCCAGGGTTGCTCAAATTTCATGCGGAGCCTCCTTGGGCAGGAGAATGAAAGATTGCTAAAATGGGTATGGTCCATTGATCAAAATGGCTGCCAAGCCCATATATGGTAAAAACCTTTAAAAATCTTCTTCTCCATAACCAAATAAGTCCTGGGTCCTAATCTTTGCACAAATTATGGGGGACAGGAGATCTTCCAAAATTGCTAAAATTGATGGTTCTATATTGACATTTGACCTTTTTACCTCCAAGGTCAAATTTGCTTCCCCATTTGTATGGGCCATATACATTTATATTGATAGTATCAAAGTGACTTGTAGATCAATAGTAGTTAAAATTGTTCTGTTTGGAAATATAAGATGGCCATCATCTGGTTTATATTTATAATATTTCCCTGCCACTGTGCTGTTAACATGTATAAAATCATGATTCTTCAGAAACCACTTAGCCAATTTCCACCAAATTTCACATATTGAATGTGATTGATAGTTTATTCAAATGATCATGCTCCATTGACTCTCAGGCCCATATATTCTTCTTCAAAACTAAGAACTGCTCAAATGATGATGTTTTCATTAGTTGCGATGATAGGATTGGAAAAATGTTGCATAACATCTGCATGTCTGCAGTGGCTATGTCACTCAGGTGAGCGAACCATGGCCCGTGGGCCTCTTGTTGAACATTTATTGTATCCAGTGAATGCTGTGAGTTTGTGTAGGCCTAACAGCATTTAAGAAGGTTGCATGTACTTTTAGATTTGGTGCCTTTTCTTCTAAAAGGGAGATAACTTTTGTAAAGAATTTTTTCTATCACTACAACTGATGTTAATGGCCACTTGGTACAGTTAAAGACACTGGAAATCCACACGAATATCGATTTGACTTCTTAATGTCAGTGTTAACAAGCTTTGTTTGAGATAGGGATTTAAAAATTTGAGGCTCTAAACTGATCTAGCTTTTTGGATCAGCCTGTATGAACCATAACTGTTTAAAAGTGATACCTTTGATGGGTCCAGCATGTACATGTATTAATTTTGGTGATAGTTAAGGAATATATTCTATTAGTTTTGCTCTAAATCATTCATTATGGGTGCTCATTGCAGTCTTCTCACTGTAGAGTACCATCAACGTATCTTTTTGTGCAAAACTAATTTATCTGAAGTCTTATATTGTACAAGTCCATTTTACTACCTGTTGATGTGTCCAAAACTGCTGAATTAATGGCAAACAGTGTAGCACCAAGTAAGAGGCTTCATTCTGTCTGATGGAGGCAAATCTAATGAATATATAGAATAATTTTAATGCAAAAACAACAAAACTGAATTATAAAGTCCTGGCATCTTGCTAGACTGCACAGATGCAAAGATCAGGTCTTCACTGTTTGCATCTGTTGTAATAAATTTCATGTCCCTTTCTGATTGAATTTAGGAACTATTCCTGTCCAACCTGTGGTCAGAGCTTGTTCAACATGAAGGGTGTCTGGAGTCAGCTGGATAAAGAAGTTGAACGAACTCCCATGCCAGATGAATACAAAGAATTCTATGTGTACGTCCTGTGCAAAGATTGTCACAAGGTGAGTAATCTATCTCTTTTATTAAGTGGAATTGATACACTTTTAGAGGAGGGTAACTCTGTTAAGACTGGTAGCAAATTTTTTGCTTTTGAAGTAGTCCCTTATCAGAAGGGCCATTAGGCCCTTCTGATAAAGGCCTACTTTAAAAGCAAAACATTTACAGAGGAAAGCAAACAGGAAGTTACTGTCTCCCTTGTAAACAAATGAAGGAAAATCAGCCTTAAGGTATGTGAATGGATACACCTCCAAGGGAGGTCACTGAGCAGAAAGTATTTGCATCCCTTCTCAAAGGAGACTACTATTAAAGGAAAGAATTTTCTAATTCTTATTTTATTTCTTCCTGACATAACAGCACAAAACATAAAAAAAAAAGCATTTCATAGACACAAAATACACATATTGTGCATTGATGATTCAGCCAGCAAATGGCAATGACTTAAAGGAAATAATTTGATTCACCTTTGTAAAGGGGTTCTTAACATCAAGCTTATTGTGTTTTCTCTATCCAAACTTCTTAAATCGGACCTGTCAAGTCGCCGTTAACATATTTATGTCTCCCCACTTTAAGATAGGGAGACATATTTTTTTTCCCCCAGGCATCTGTTTGTCCGTCTGTCTGTCACAAAAATCACGTTGGCTCTATAACTTGTAAACTGTTCAAGCTATTTTCACGAAACTTCTTACAAATATCAATCAATATTAGATGATATACAGAGTGCAAGAACCAAAACTCTTGCATTTATACTTTTTGAGTTATTTCCCATGGAACTTTGTCCGTCACAAAATCGTGTCTGCTTTGTAACTTGAAACCTGTTCAAGATATCTTCAAGAAACTTAATGTAAATGTCAATCAACGTGCAGAGTGCAAGAACCATAACTTTTGCATTTATACTTTTTTTTAATTATTTCCCTTGGAACTTTGTCCGTCACAAAAAACGCGTCTGCACTATAACTTGAAAACCATTCAAGATATCTTCACGAAACTTTATATGAATATCAATCAACATTAGACGACATGCAGAGCGCAAGAATCATAACTCTTGCATTTATACTTTTTTGAGTTATTTCCCTTGGAATTTCATTAAGTTAATATAAATGTTCGCTGAATGTACAATACAATATGACACCAAAAAGGGGGGAGACATCTGTGTTTTTGTAGAAAAACAAATTCTAGTCGGTTCTTGGCGGATATAGTGGTCAAAATTTATCGATACAATACATCAAATGAACTTCTTCAAAATTTCTGTTCTCCTGATTCCCCCTTTTTTTATGGTATTAAATGGTAAAATGTGGATGCAGGCAAGTTTGGAGGGGAGTGGCGGATGGTGTTTGCATGAATTCTTAATAAAAGCAACATTTGGAAACATTTTGTAGATAAAAGAAGAGATCATTTTTTTTTTTTTTTTTTTCACAGAAAATAAGGCTTGTCATTTCATTCAGATGGCCTTGGAGAGAGTCTTGTTTGCCCCCTAGAGTAACAATTTCTTACTTTTTAGAGTAGGTCTCTTTTCAGACAGGAGGCAGAAACTATCTTAGTTTAAGCATATTTTTTTTATATAAATTTACATACAGCAATGCAAAGCACATGGTTATTATCAGTTATACATTTATACAAAAGGGATTCAGTTTCTATTTTGACAGAGCTGCTTCCCAGGAACTGTATTCATTCCCCTTAACGTATGTCTGATTTTACACTCAGTAGTCTGGTGACAGTAGCCATATCCATTGACCTTAATATGTAATTATTCTATTTTTTTTTTTTTTTGGTATTTCGCTGTTTCACCCAAACTATTTAAAATGGAACCTCTTTTCTTTTAACTCAGCTCTAAACAAAGTTTGAGAGAAGGTATACAGGAGTCATCATTGTAGTCTGTTGATTGGTTGGTTCATCTTTCCAAGTTCGTGAAGCTACCTCCAACAGATTTTTAGATTTTCTTAAAAAGTCATAGAAATGATAAGTTACAGCATGTATCATTTTTTTTTTACCCTAATACATGTATTTGTGTTTAAGGTAACCCCACCCTACCTAATTTTCATGGTGAAACCTAGCAATTTTTTTCCTTTTTACTTGAATAAAATATTCACGCTAAATATTCAGACAATTAGGTTGGAGCAAATAGTGTAGACCCAGATCAAACTGCTCCTACACTGTTTGCCATTCTATCAGTACATTTAGACACATCTAAGGATAGCCAAACAGACTTAATAAAATTTTATGTGAAATATGTGCGAAGTCGAAATATAGTTGATAATTCTGGTATTATTCTTCATAATATCTGTCTTTGCACTCAGGTTCACTTGTCTGAATTTGTGGAATGAACTTCTTCCACATTTTTTGTTGGATTTTCACAAAGTTTTGAAGAAATGATCTTCTAGTATTAGTGTGCAATTTGTTTTTTTTTCTATCACCTGAGATAAGAGCTCAGAATGAACTATAGTCATCACTTTCTGTCTTTCATCCAGGCTTCCATCTTTTAAACCTTTTAAAAAGGCTTCTTTGTTGATTGGTTGGTCCATCTTTTCCAGTTCATGGATTGAACTCCTACAATTTTTGGTAGATTTTCACAGAAATTACCAGCATTATAAGTTATAGTGTGGGACATCTTTTCATCCCAGAGTTATCTGCTCTTGATACTTTAGTCTGTTTGTCCAAATATTTGAAACGAAAGGCAATTATAGTTTTTTGTTATACATGTATTATTATGAAACTTTACATAACTGTTCAGCATGAAAGTACCTGACATTAAAAATTTTCTGCTGTGGATGTTAATATACTGATATCTTAATAATCAGATGAGCTATTCAAGCCCATTTTGGCTTTTTGTTTTTCATCAAGTGAGTTTTGTTGCCGAGCATATTTGATATTATTTTGTAAAAGCAATGCTATAGGTTTAGTCATCACCTTTAGTGATAGTTCAATGACTGAATTAGTTTGAAAAGGGTTTTTTGAAAAAATCATATACTGAATGGCAAACAGTGTAGATCCTGATGAGATGGCTCATTATGAGCCATCTCATCTGGATCTACACTGTTTGCATTGGCTTTTATTTGGTTTGTAGAGTTGATTCTAATACAACAGTGTAGGTAATTGGGTTTCTGTGTGTTACAGGAAAGCAGAGTGAAGTTTCATGTGATTGGTTTAAAGTGCCAGGAATGTGGATCCTACAATACATGTAGAACTGGAGCACCTGATGAAGAGGGAGACACCAAAGACTCTCCTAGACAAAATGGCCCCAGTCAAGGACAGGATGTACCACCTGAGGGAGCCTCTGGTGGACCCTTATGAAGCTGATACACATATTTAGAAATAGTTAATTTTAGTTCTCATGGAAACCAAGATGTTGACAGGAGGCTAGCAGAATATTTCTTAGGATGTACATGGGCAGTTGAGATGTGCAAACCAGCCTGTGTATCTACACAGTCTCTTCAGGATCTTCACTCAATACTGTGGATAAAAGGACTATTCAGAAGTAATTCATGCCATTTTTTCCACATAAATCCCTGAAAAAAAAATAACAAAACCAAAACCCCTCACCCCACTCCCAAAAAATTGTATCTTATGGGAACTTTCTAGAAGCCTTTGAAGTTTCTCCAACGCAATGCTTATGAGTATTGACAAGGTACTTTTGTCTATAAAACTAAAGAATTCGTCCTAAATTGTCACCACAATTGTCATCTTATCTAGAGCTGTGTCCACACTGCCAGCACAATATATAGTTCTTATATAGCAAAGTTTCTTGAGAGGCGAGAAAAGATACCTTATTGTCTATACAGCCAACAAAGGCTCAGACCAGCCTGCAGGTTTGTGCAGGCTGGTCTGAGCCTTTGTTGCCTGCTTACGGAAACATTGTACACTATCTAATATATTGAGAAACAGAGAATGCCGTGATCAATTTGTACAAATGTGTAGTCTGATCTGGACTTTCAATGTTTGCACATAACATAAGGTCCTTTTCTCACATTGAAAATTTTATGGATGTTCTAAGATGTCTATTGCTGAGTCCTGGTCCAGTTGATTTGTAATAGTGAAATGAGAACTGAAGATAGAATACCCCCTTTCTCAGTACAGTGTATCAGTTACAGATAATAGGGCTGTATCCAAAACTCAGATAGGATGGGTTTTATTTCCTTTTGTAGTAGAGTTTGGATCAGTTATAGATTTTAAGAATCTAAGATGGGTGTGAGGGTGGATAGAAAAATACATCACAAGAGTCGCCGTCTGGCATCATGAGGCCTGCCGAGGGATGCCAGACTGTGATCCCATAGGATGTATTTTTCTTTCCACGCCTCATACCCATCTAAGATTCTTTTTCTTGCATACCTTTCATATCTGAACGTGGATTTTTAATAATGCAGTCACTTCGAGGACTGATGTCCGCCATATTGTGATGACATTACTGCGACGTTTAGTGATGTCATTATATTCAGTGATGCCAACCTTAACCAGGTTTTCCTTGTCCCTCAAAAACATGAGACTTGGCCCCTTTTTGACTCTGATGTCCCTTAAACCTTCATCTTAGAGAAACATTGACGTCTCTTAAATTTTGCAGTATTTTCTGTGAAATTCAAACAATTTTCCCCTGAAATTATCTCCTGGGCCAATAGAGACATATGTCCCCTTAAAGAAATTTCTTAGGGGAAAACCTGGCAAGTTAACAATGGCATATGTGACATCCGATACAACTAGTATGCATCTACCACGTGTGAGTTATTTATTTTTATCATCTGTATCAACAGCTCTGTATAAGAGGATTTTTGTTTGTCAGTTTGTATTGCGTATATGGCATGTCTGCAGGAGAACATAAGTTATTGGTAATTTCAATAAGGGCCTATAGTATATTTTTATGCCCCAGCCTGCCTTTGGCAGGAGTGGGGCATATAGTGTTTCGCCATGATGTTACGTGCATTTGTGCGTATGTCACGTTCGTAACCAGGTTCAAGTTTACCTGCAAGTTTAGGTGCAAATTTACGTCCGCGTTTCTCTTGCAGCTAATAACTTTTATACATTCTGGGCTAGAAAGTTGAAACTTTGTATGACACTTACCTACATCAAGACCTTTTAATGTATGGTACCATTGCCCCAGGGTCATGCCCCTGTGTGGGGTAGGGTCGGGGTGGGGGCATCCATGTACTGTGGACACATTTCTAATTTTCTGAAGAAATAAGAAAGAAATATTTATCTGAATATCTCTCTTATCTAGAGCCATGCTCTGCCTACATATAGCTCTACATAAGCTAATTATACCGCCAGCATATGAAGTATGTAAGGGGTATATAGATTTCTTCTTCTCCGTAACAATTTTTGTCTGTGTGTGTCAGTCTGTGTGTAAACTTTATTTTTTCATGAAGAATTTCTCAGGAACTACAGCACCTAGGATTTTGAAATTTGGTACAAACATTGGGTATGACATAATTGCATAAGACAGAATCAGCATCCTCATGCTTATCGTTCCCTTTATTTGTCATTTTTTCTTTTTCTCCAATAAAATTTTTCGTCACAGATTTCTCAGCTTCTAAGAGAGACAGAGTCTTCAAATTTTGTATACACCTACAGAGGGTTCAAATTTTGTATACACCTACAGAGTGTTGAAGTATCTTGTGTAAAAGAAAACCAAAATGCTGAAATTTCTTTTGACTTCTTTTTACCTTTTTATACGCCCGTTTGAAAAACGGGACATATTATGTTACGGGGTATGGCGTTTGTCCATCCATCCGTCCGTAAACTTTTTCGTTTCCGACTAACTCCTCCTACAGTTTACATCCGATCAAGCTGAAACTTGGTATATAGTTAGACCATGATGTGGCGCAGCGCATATTGTTTTGAGGTTACAGTCCACGAAATGTTTTCAGAGTTATGCCCCTTTGAAAATTTCTTTAAACTTTTCAGTTCCGGATAACTCCTCCTATATTTTACATCCGATCAAGCTGAAACTTCATATATAGTTAGACCATGATGTGAAGCAGTGCATATTATTTCAAGGTTACAGTCCACCAAATATTAGCAGAGTTTCACCCCTTTGAAAATTTCAGTAGACTTTTCGTTTCCGGCTAACTCCTCCTACAGTTTACATCCGATCAAGCTGAAACTTTGTATATAGTTAGACCATGATGTGGAGCAGTGCATATTGTTTCAAGGTTACAGTCCACCAAATATTAGCAGAGTTATGCCCCTTTGAAAATTTCAGAAAACTTTTTTGTTTCCGGCTAACTTCTCCTACAGTTTACATCCGATCAAGCTGAAACTTGGTATATAGTTAGATCATGATGTGCCACAGCGCATATTGTTTCGAGGTTTCAGTCCACCAAATGTTTGCAGAGTTATGCCCCTTAGAAAATTTTTGTAAACTTTTCATTTCTGGTTAACTCCTCCTACATTTTACATCCGATCAAGCTGAAACTTGGTATATAGTTAGACCATGATGTGAAGCAGCGCATATTTTTTCGAGTTTACAGTCCACCAAATATTAGCAGAGTTATGCCCCTTTGAAAATTTCAGTAGACTTTTCATTTCCGGCTAACTCTTCCTACAGTTTACATTTGATCAAGCTGAAACTTGATTTATAGTTAGACCATGGTGTGGAGCAGTGCATTTTGTTTCAAGGTTACAGTCCACCAAATATTAGCAGAGTTATACCCCTTTGAAAATTTCTATTAAATTTTCGTTTCTGGCTAAATCCTCCTACAGTTTACATCCAATCAAGCTGAAACTTCACGTGCAGTTCGACTATGATGTGGAGCAGCACATATTGTTTCAAGGTTACAGTCCACCAAATATTAGCAGAGTTACGCCCCTTTGAAAATTTCAGTGAACTTTTCGTTTCCGGCTAAAACCTCCTGCAGTTTTCCTCCTATCAAGCTGAAACTTGATTTGTAGTTAGACCATGATGTGGAGCAGCGCATGTTGTTTCAAGGTTACAGTCCACCAAATATTAGCAGAGTTAAACCCCTTTGAAAATTCTATTAATTTTTTTGTTTTTGGCTAAATCCTCCTACAGTTTACATCAGATCAAGCTGAAACTTCATAAATAGTTACACGATGATGTGGAGCAGCACATATTATTTCGAGGTTACAGTGCACCAAATATTTGCAGATTAATGCCCCTTTGAAAGTTTTTGTAAACTTTTTGCAGCATGTTGTTTAGAGGTTATAGTGTGCAAATTTTATTATATAATCGGTATATTTTTTGCAAATAACTAAAGTTTTGGTCATATGGGCAAGATATTGATTTTTTTTTTTTTAACATCTTCTTATATTAGACTTGCAAGGAAAGGTTGTCATTATTAACTCTTTATAAATACATCTTTTTGAATTTTTTTTTTTTTTTTTTTTTTTTTTTTTTTTAATACTCTTCTGATTTGGCTCCCTTGAAGAACAAAAATAAAATCAGTATTAAACAAGTTAAAGGTTTACAAAAAAATTTCTTGCAGCATTTTTTTTTGGTTGTTTATTTTTGTTTTGTTATTGTTTGGTCCGATATTGAAGTATAGGAAAAACAAATCAGCTCATATGAGCTTATAATGTAGCCATGCTTCTGTGGCGTGTCCTCCGTCAGAAAGCACTTTTCCCTAGAAGCAGCAAACTTCTCCCTATTTTCCCAGGAAGGAGAAGTCACTTCTCCCTTAATTTCTGGGTCAGCCTGGACCCTTAGGTTACAGTTCACTAAATATCAGCAGAGATATGCCCCAATGAAATTTTTTAATTTTTTTTATTTTATTTATTTTTTTTGTAATTCCACTTACAGTTTATATCCAGAGCATTGAATTATGCAGGAGCCAGTTTATGTGGTACATCTTATTACTTGCCCCGCGGAGCTCTTGTTTTCTCTTTTTCCATCTCTCACTCCAGTGTAATGCATAGGGAAATTTGTGTCAAAAGATTTCTCAACAACTACAGCACCTAGGATTTCGAAATTTAGTACAAAAATTGGGTATGACAACAGCATCCTCATATTTATCTTTCCTTTTATTTGTCCATCTTTTTTCTCTCCAATAAAATATTTTGTTAAAGATTTCTCGATAATTACTTCACCTAGGATTTTGAAATTTCGTATAAACATTGGGTATGACTTGTTGTATTGTGTAAGAGAGAATCAGCATCCTCATGCTTAGCATATCCTTTATTTGTCCATTTTTCCTTTTTCTCCAGTATAATTTTTTCATCACAGATTTCTCAGCTCCTAAGAGAGCCAGAGTCTTCAAATTTGTATACACTGACAGAGAACTGAAGTATATTTTGTAAAAGAAAACCACAATGCTAAAATTTCTCTTGCCTTCTTTTTACCTTTTTCCTTTTTTCCATCTCTCACTTCAGTGTAATGCATAGGGAAATTTGTGTCAGAGATTTCTTAGGAACTACTGCACCTAGCGTTTTGAAATTTGGTCAAACAGGGTACAAACATTGGGTATGACTACTTGTATTGCGGAAGAGATTCAGCATTCTCATGCTCATGATTCCCTTCATTTGTCCATTTTTCTTTTTCTCGAATGAAATTTTTCGTCACAGATTTCTCAAGAACTACTTGAAATTTGGTACAAACATTGGGTATGACTGATTGTATTGTGTAAGAGAGAATAAGCATCCTCATGCTTGTCATTATCTTTATTTGTCCATTTATCTGTCTTTCTCATAAAAATCCATCACAGATTTCTCACCTGCTGTTAGAGCCAGAGTCTTCAAATCTTGTATACACCCTGACAGTAGTGAAGTTTGTTGTGTAAGAGAAAACCAAGATGGTGAGATTTTTTTTATTTTTGCCCATCTATCCCAAGCAATAGGGAAATTTGCATCTATAAAAGAATGGTTCAACATACCTCTGATAGCTATGGCCGGTGGTATGTGAGCTTTGTTCACTATTTGCTCTATTTTTATCAAACAGTATTGATATTTTTTCCTGTTCCTTCACAAAAACATATGTTGTTGGTACTCATAAGAAGGACATTTCATAGATTCTGAACACTGTCGACAGGAAAGCACATTAAAGCTCTAGGAACACTTTCATATTGAATTAATATAGCTTATACTGGATTTACACTAGTCATTTATATAGGATTGAATTTTTTTTTTTTTTTTTTTTTTTTTACAAAAGTTTGTCCACAAAAAACAAAAAAAAAAAATTCTAGTTTTACATTTTCATGCATATATGACTTGTCATTATAGCCATTTCATTACAAAACCAAGTTAGTGCAGCATTTTGATGCAAATGACCCTCATGGGTTGACACATCTTCAAACTGAAGTCATCATCATCATCATGGACCACAAAGTAGATATGGAATTTGTTCATTTGAATTTATATTTTCATGAGTTAATAATGAGTACCAAGGGCAAATAATTATATTTTTACATACAGTTTTGCACTAGTTATCTGGGCCCAGTTCAAAGCATCGTTAGCTTAACAAGCTCATTAGTAGTCAAAATGTTAACTTTCTAGTAAGTGCAATACCAAATTCACAGGTATTTTTGCTGAAAAAATGTGAGTAGCTTTTGCAAACATATTAGCAAATATGCCATATTTATTGAACAAAGTTTTAACTATACGTTAACTAGTGACATCGTTAGTTTTGAACAACCGGGCCCTGAAAGCTTTCACAACATTTATCTATGAGTGGTAGGGTGGTGGTAAGGGCCTGCTATACTTACCACAAGTGGGCTAAGGAGGCATGCTTGAATTTCTTTTGTTTATGCACTGTCATTCACTTTTTTTTTGTACCTCCTCTTCCACAGGAATTGTTAAGGAGGAGTATTTGGTGATAATTATGTGATAATTTTCTCCAATTCTCCATAAAAAACATGTTGTGGGTACTCATTCTTATAAGTGCCTTCATGAGGCACTTCTAATGCATTACGAAAACAAGCCTATTTACCAGCAAAATATGAAAAATGTCAGATAAAAATTCTAATATTTTTCTTATGTCTGCTCAAAAACATAGATTGTGGGTACTCATTAGAACTGCCTTGGTGAGGCAGTTCTAAAGAGTACCCACAATCTATGTTTTGAGTAGAAATATGAAAAAATAATGTATATCCCTGTAAACCCCAGTTTTACTATATGTCAACATTATAAAGGCATGTTTTCGTGATGGAGTACCCACAACATATCTTTAATGGAGAAGACACATACATGTACCTTTTAATGGAGAAGAAACAAAACTATTTATCAGACTACTCCTGTGTTTATTGCCATAGCTCCAGACAAGAGATGTATCCATTTTTTTTTTTATTTCTGCATGATAACATATGTTGTGGGTACTCATTAGAAGTGCTTCATTGAGGGCTTCTAATGAGTACCTTTAAAATAATTTGTTGCAGAAAGAAAAGAAAAGAGTCAGTTGTTTTTATTTGAAAAAAAAATAAATAAATACATGTAAAAGTCTTATCTGAAGTTATGTAGACTATAGCCTTTACGACGTAATATCATTTGTAATTTGTTGTCAAGTTCATTTTCCATGTTTTAGTTGGGAATTGATTAAATATTTGACATTTTTTATTAATATTACTATTTGCTTTATATACAGTCGACTCTCGTTATCTCGAACTCCAAGGGACTCTATGAAACAGTTCGAGATATCCGTACTTCGACATATCAGATTTGCGGACTCAGGAAAACAATTAATCGAACAACCACCTTTAACAGACTGAATATGTAATCTGACTCCTAAGTTAGAGACATTTTGAAAATATTGTGGAAAAGAGGAGAAATTGCTCCTAAGGAGCAATTTCTCCTCTTTTCCACAATATTTTATTGCCTGTTGGTAGATCTCTGTGTTAAAACAGGGACCAGATTTTCACTTCGAGATAAGCGGTTATTCGAGATAAGCGAGTTCGAGATAACGGGAGTCGACTGTATATGATTTGGTTGGTAGGCTTTGTGGATTGGTTAATTAAATTTCCACAGTTATGTAAGGGCATTATTGTTAACAACCATTTTGTCTTCTAAAATGTGTAAAAGCACAGTTCCAGATAAGGTGACTGGAAACATACCCTTTAGAATCATAATAAGGTAATTCCAGTGAATAGTAGTACCTAAAAGACTAACTTGATGCAAAACTAAGAGAACTTATCCTAAATGATCACCTCACTAATCACCTAATCTTAACCGATTGTAGACTGAATGAATTCACCCACATTATATATTGGAAGATTCTAATATTAATTTAAGGTATGTCAGGCTATGTGATCAAGATATTCTGAGAGAAAAATGATTGAACTGTTTGCAAATTTGCAAACACTGGAGACCCTGATCAGATGCCACATTCTGTGGCATCTGATCTGAGTCTGTACTGTTTGCCAATTACCCTTTGAGGGGTTTCCAGACTACAATGGGTTAAGCTATGGAATTTGGTGGTTGTGACTAATTTTTTTTGGATGGATAGGTGATCTTAGTTTTTTTTCCCTACCACACCATAGTTTTATTTTATTCCCTTGAGTATCTGTCCATGATTACACGCTCAGCTTGTCAACAGGAAATGAAGTGCAGGTGAATTGTCACATAGATATGTGACAATTCATCTGCCCTTCATTTTCTGTTAATAAGTTAGGTGTTTAATCAGATTTAAACAAAATCTGATTAACACCAAACTTGTTAGCAGAAAATGCAATGCAGATGAATTAACAAAATCTGATTAAACACCCAACTTGTCAATAGAAAATGAAGTGCAGATTAATTGTCACATACCATGTGACATTTCGCCTGCACTTCATTTTCTGTTGACAAGTTGGGTGTTTAATCAGTTGTCGTTAGAGTATCAGGGATAAATGGTTTAGTACTTTCTAATGAGCAAACTGTATAAAATTTGTTAAAATTTTGCATACATAGTAGTATCAGGGATGAATGCTTTAGGATTTTTAATGTCAAAGCAAATTCTGTTAATATTTGACCATTATTGTCCTTTTGATTATCTGAGAAATGGCTTTAAGTCTGTAGTTCATTTACCCATTTGCCATAAAAATTCACAGAATAATAGAGAGCCTAATGCTACATACCGTATTTGACCTAATTACAGCACATACCCCTATTAGTGCAGTCAGTCAATTTCGTAGGCTTCAGATTGCAGTCCATGTAATATTATCTACTTCTCTATAGTAGTATATGTAGTGGGTACACATCTGAATTGCCTCGACTTTACAAGTTGAGGCAAATCAAATGAGTACCCACAACATATGCTTTTATAAACTTGTCAAGGTAGTTCAAACGAGTACCCACAAGATATGCTTTTATAAAGAAAATCAGACACATATCATATAAGCATCATTAAATACACCCCAAAGAAGTCCTTTGCTCATATTCCTTTAACCCATTGTAGTCGGGAGACCCGTAAAAGGGTAATTGGCAAACAGTGCAGACACAGATCAGACACCGCTGAACACGGCGTCTGATCAGGGTCTCCACTGTTTGCAAATAGTTTAGCCATTTTTCTTTAAGAATATGTAACTCTCATAGCCGGGTGCACCTAAAGAAATTGGACTCTTCCAATACATAGTGTGGGAGAGTCTATTCCGTATACAATGGGTTAAAGTGTGCCCTTATTAGGGAGAACTGAAACAGGGGAACCACCTTGAAATGGTCATCAGAATAAACTAGTATAGTTAGTGAGGGGTGAGGGAGGGGGAAGGGGAAGTTTTTCAGTCAAAACCTCACCCTCATTTATCTATTCCTTGTGACCCGTAAAAGGGTAATTGACAAATAGTGCAGACCCAGATCAGACGCCGCAGAATGCGGCGTCTGATCAGGGTCTCCACTGTTTGCAAATAGTTTATTCCTTGTGAACTTGTGGAGTGAGTGGTATGCTAATCCTGTGTCTTTTAATTCATTCTTCCTTTTAAGTGTTACAGTAATATTTTATTTAGGCTCTTTATTAAAGATATCATTGCTTTGGGGGCATTAGTGTCTTTACACACAGATCTGGTTTTGAATTGCCTTGCCAAGTTGATATTTATATTTATAACAACCTATGCTTTTGCTGAGAAATTAAAAAGGAAAAACAAAAAGAAAAAAAGAAAAAAAACATTACAAAAAAAATAAAAAAAATAGAAATATGTAATGTATGTGAAATGGCCAGACTGGCTAGTACAACCATATAACAAAATGAGCTCCAACGTCAGAAAATGTACATTCAGACATGTGCACCAAGCAAAGATTCAAATCATTCTGCCCATTCACGCAGTCTGATCAGAATTCTTATTGGGCTCATTTGGATAGCTAAGGATGCAAAGTTTCTTCATGCTGACAAAGAAGTCTGATCACAGGTTGATCTGAGTCTTTGTTGGGTGCACATGCACAAAGGTACATTTTCTCACGTTGCAGCTTGAATATGTATTGACTGTTGTTACATCTAGTTTAAATATATTGAATTGTTAAGTTTCTCTCTGACATTGTTAACAGCTCGAGTTGTTAGTGTTTGTATTTTTTTATTTAATATATAATAAACTATGCAGTTACAAACCCCATTTGAATTAGCTTGTTCTTTGGTGGCCATTATATCTGGGTCCAGTTGCTCAAAGTAACAATAGCTTAATTAGCACGGTGTTAAATATTGAAGTGCAATGATTTTCAATACAACGGTATAGATGAAAAATGTGAAAAGCTTTTGCACTCTTGTCACATTTTTTCATGAAATATACCAGTGGCTTTAAAATTTTTGTGTTAAAATAGCAAAAGAAAATGTTAGCTTAATAACATTCAATGTTATGAATGACTGGGCTCTATTGTTCTGAGTTAATGTTAATCAATGCATGAAAAGTGATGCATAGACCAGACTGGCTTTTACTATGTACCTTTTTGAAAGTCCCATCATGTAGAGGGCAGTGATGATCCTGATCTAAAGCATCTAAGGTTAATACGGTAGACTATACTTTTACTCAGTGTGCATGAATTTCATATGGAAAACCACATGGATGGTCAAAAATAATCATGGATCTGATTGGTGCCTTGGTTCAAGACTACTAAAATCCCTATTCAAAGATACTGTTTCTATTTGATGACAGACGATTGTACTATGTATGCATTACGGAAACACGCCTATTCAAATATACTGAAAATTTCACCACTAAAAAAATGAAAAGTTTAGATAAAAATTCTAATATTTTTCATATTTCTGCTCAAAACATAGATTCTGGGTACCTGTTAGAACTGCCTCATCGAGGCAGTTCTAACAAGTACCCACAATCTATGTTTATGAGCAGAAATGAAAAAATAATCTATACCATTGTAAACCCCAGTTTTACTATATAAAAGTGGGGTTTAAGGGTGTCAAAATTATATAGGTATGTTTTCGTGATGGCTTGGTTAGCTTGAATGTGTAGTTTAGTGGGGAAAATTATTTACACACGACATTTTGTTGTCCCTCGACCGACATTTTGTTGTCCCTCGACATGGTCGATAGAGACTAATGAAATGGTTTCTACCTTTTCGTATGCCCATCGATCCATCCACCTGCCCATAAGAAATCTTGCGTCTGCATATCCTCCTATAATTTTAAAGTTTTTACTAGAAAAGCTTTGATGCCCCACCTGGTGGCCTTTGTATCATACAATGCTTTAACTGTAGGCCAAGAGTGGTGGTTCAGAGCGATAATGCAAACAACGAAATAGAGATCTTCTAGGTAAGACAATAGAATCAATCACTGATGGTCAATGGGGATGGGAAAATCCCAACCTTAGGGTCCAACGTTTCAGTGGGAAATGAGGCTGTGAAGTTTCATGAATATATTCCCTACGTTGAGTTTGACTGGGACCCAGACCACCTGTCTTATTAACCACCAGTGGAAGGCCCGCCCATCCCACTCACCATTGATATGGTTCAGAAGGCTATCTCACAGATGAAGGCGGGCAAAGCACCGAGCCCATCAGGCATAGTGGAAGAGAGGATACGAGCAGCCGGTGACATGGGCTCCTCCATGATCCATGACCTCGCAGCTGCAATCATTCGCGATGGCAAGGTACCCTCTGACTGGGAGCAGAGTATCATTGTCTGCCTCTACAAGGGAAAGGGGGACGAATTGGAAAGGGGCAATTACCGCGCAGTCTCAAGCTGACAGAACAGGGTTATGAAAGTCCTAGAGAGGATTGTGGATGACCTCATTAGACAGTTGGTGTTAATCGATGATTCCCAGTTTGGCTTCGTCCCAGGCAGAGGCACAACACAACATCTTTGTTGTCAGGCAGCTGCAAGACAAGTATCTAGCTGCCAACAAGAGACACTACATGGCATTCACAGACCTGGAGAAGGCGTTTGATCGAGTACCTCGGAGGGTCATCTGGTGGGCGCTGAGAAAACTTGGTGTGGAGGAGTGGATTGTGCGACTAGTGCAGGGGATGTATGCGAATGCGCGGACCCGTGTCCGTGTTGGTGAGGGGTACAGTGAAGAGTTTGAAGGTCGATGTTCACCAAGGCTTAGTACTCAGCCCGCTGCTCTTCATTATTGTGCTTGAAGCCTTATCACGAGAGTTCCGCTCTGGGGTCCCCTGGGAGGACCTCTATGCCGATGACCTTGTTATCATCGCTGAATCGCTCGAGGAATGTGTCGGGAGGCTCTTGACTTGGAAAGAAGCAATGGAAAAGAAAGGACAGTAAATGCAGGAAAGACTAAGATCATGATCTGCGGTACGGGCCTGGACCTCCTGCAAAGTTCAGGCGAGTTTCCATACGCCGTCTGTCGCATTGGAGTGGGCAGCAACAGCATCTGCAACGGCTGCAAGTACTGGGTGCACAAGAAATGCAGTGGGCTCAAGCGTTTGACAAAGGACCCTGACTACAGATGTAAACGGTGCCAGGGAACTGCACGCCCCTTGGACGGCAGCACTGAAGGAAGTCCAGGTCGGACCTGGCAAGCTGGAGGTGGTAGCTTCCTTTTGCTACCTAGGAGACATGTTCTCAGGAGTAGGTGGCTGTGAACTTTCAACCACAACACGTGTGAAAACCGCCTGGAAGAAGTTCAAGGAGCTGCTACCAGTTCTCTCTTCACGCCACCTCACTTTCAAGACATGTGGCCGTGTGTACAGCTTTTGTGTGCGGAGCGCAATGCTCCATGCCAGTGAGACTTGGCCATTGACAAAGCCAAACCTCCAACATCTGCAGCGGAATGACAGGGCAATGATCAGACAGGTATGCAATGTCAGGCCGCAAGACATTGTCACCACCAGGAGCTGCTACCAGTTCTCTCTTCGCGCCACCTCACTTTCAAGACGTGTGGCCGTGTGTACAGCTCTTGTGTGCGGAGCGCAATGCTCCATGCCAGTGAGACTTGGCCATTGACAAAGCCAAACCTCCAACATCTTCAGCGGAATGACAGGGCAATGATCAGACAGATATGCAATGTCAGGCCGCAAGACATTGTCAAAGACATTGTCACCACCAGGTCCAATGAGCTACTTGCCCGACTTGGCATTGAGGATCTGGACTTCATTCTGAAGAAGAGAAGGCTCCGCCTTTCACATACAGGTTGAGGGAAAGCGTGGGCCTGGGAGGGAAGCAGCTGACAGAGAGGGATTGCAGAGAGTGGAAGCTCTCCGCTATCAACCCTCATGATAGACATACCTGGAGATCTGGTGTGAGATCTGCCATGCGTGCAGCAAGCCAGCTATCTGGAAGGGGGCCCACAGATGTGGATGTTGCCCCTATACCTGCAGGTTAATCAAAAATCCGATTATGATATGAATGATGACGTTTTAGGAGTTATGAGCTTGATTACACTACATGGATTTAAGGCAAGGGGAGTTAATTAAACACTGAATTAACAGAGTTGTCTTCTTTATTCACGACACGTCATCTCGATATGATTTAGCTGTCCGTGAAGTTTCATGAACATTTCCATACAGTTTAGGAGTTACAAGCGGGACACGAAGAAAGCATTACACTAAATGGATTTTTGGCGTAGGGAGTTAATTTAAAAATCGAATTATTCATAGTTGTCTTCTTTGTTCGCGACACATCGTCTCGATATCATTAAGCCATCTGTGAAATTTCATGAATATATTCCATACAGCTTAGGAGTTATAAGCGGAACACAAATTTTCAGCATTACCTACACAGGTGTTTTGGCAAGGGGAGTTAATTTCAAAACTGAATTAGCCAGAGTTGTCTTACTTGTTCACGACACATGGTCTCGCTATAACCATCTGTGGAGTTTGATGAATATATTTCATATAGTTTCGGAGTTATGAGCCGAACATTAAGAAAACATTACACAACATCGATTTTTGGCAAAGAGAGGTATTCAAAAAATCGAATTAGCCAGAGTTGTCTTCCTTGTTAGCGACACATCGTCTCGATATGATTTAGTCATCTTTGAAATTTCATGAATATATTCCATATAGTTCAGGAGTTATGAATCGGGCACGAAGAAAGCATTTACACTACTTGTTTTTTTTGGCAAGGGAGTTTATCCAAAAACCAAATTAGCCAGAGTTGTCTTCCTTGTTCGCGACACGTCGTCTCAATATGGTTTAGCCATCTGTGAAGTTAATGAACATATTCCATATGGTTTAGGAGTTATAAGCCAACCACGAAGAAAGCATTACACTACATGGGTTTTGGCAAGGGGATTTAATTCAAAAACCAAATTAGCCAGAGTTGCCTTCCTTGTTCGCGACACATTGTCTTGGCATGATGAAGCCATCTGTAAAGTTTCATGAAAATATTCCATACGGTTTAGGAATTATAAGCCTGACACGAATTTTCAGCATTACACTACATGCATTTTAGGCAAGGAGGATAATTCCAAAAACAAAGTAGCCAGAGTTCTCTTCATTGTTTGCTACACATCGTCTTGATATTATTAACTCAGCTGTGAAGCTTTATGAATATATTCCATACGGTTTAGGAGTTAATTTTTAGCACGCACGCACGAATGCTCGGACAGGGGTAAAGAGTTACGGTATGGAAACCGAATTAGCCAGAACTGTCTTCCTTGTTCGCGACACATCCCTCGGTATGCTTTAGCCATCTGTAAAGTTTCATGAATATATTCCATACGGTTTAGACACGAATGTACGGACGGGCAGGGGTAAAACTTAATGTCCTTCCACCATTCTTCGAATGGCGAGGACTTAAATCATGGAGCTTTACAACACATCCAAGAATGGTAATGCTTGACCAGGCCCCAAGGTTATAAAACTTTTTCGTGCTCAACTCAACTGAGCATGGAATTTTCTCTGCTTATAGGTTGGCATTTTTGTATTTATTAGCAGAGAAATCTTCATGCTCAGCTATCTTTAGCAAGACAGAGTTTGCAATTGTTGTTAATTTGAGATTTATTAGCAGGAAAAATTTCATGCTCAGCTAGGGCCAGTTTTTGAAGAATCGTTGCTTTTTTGCCAGCCATTATTCTTCTAGCAATTAATAATGTATTTTAATGCTGTGTTCATGGAACTTTGCAGTATTATTGCTGTTTATTATTAAACACTCGGCTCGCACAGAGGCAAACAAAGCACACACAGAAAGGTTGACCTCGGCGGCTCAGTTGGATGCGCGTCCGACTAGTGATAAGGAGGTTGCGGGTTCGACCCCCGCCAGGTAGACAACATTCTTTCGTGGGGATTGCTCATGAAATATTTTCTACGGCCATTCTCTCCCTTCTGCTGTTTCAAGAAGGGCAGCTGTCAGTTTCTAGATAGAATGTGCACAATACTGGTTAACCTCTTAGAAAACTAAGCCTCCCCAGTAAAAGTGCTTAGATAAACTGACCGCGGTCGACATGAACCCACTGGGTTGACTAGGCCGTAAAACCTCAACACAAACAAACACACAGAAACATAAAGCATATGGGCATCTACTGAAGGTGACGTGACCCCAAGGCTAGCATCAGAACAAGGAAACGCAACGCATAAAAAATAAAACAGAAAGTAAAGTGGGCAGCTATACAGCGGGTGACCACAATACTAGAATACAAACAAGACAGAACATGCAGCTAGAAGGCACAAAGCCTTGTACAGAACGATCAACACAAGAACAGCCGTAGTGACCCTTGTCTTGCTGAATAAATTAGGATGCCACGCCCACTTCTAATTTTCAGCCAATCAGATTACTTGATCCAAGCTGTTCATACAAATTCAAATACTTAATGACAAACAGTGCAGATCCAGAGCAGTTGGCTTCTGAAGAAGCCAACTGATCTGGATCTACACTGTCTGTAAAGGAAGGGTATATCCGGGTTCAGCAGGACAAGGGTAAATCAATTGTACTTCCCTAGTGCAAATGTTGTAAAATTACAGAATGATTTTTCAGTTCGTTTAGAGGTTCCCTAACGAATACTTTAGTTCTTGTTCTAACGCGTCTAGAGATAAATCCCCAAGCACCTTTCCATAGTGTCTTATAATTAATTGTCTACATACGAGTAGTTTCATAATAGAATAATGTCGCGTTTTTCTTTATAGGCATATATACAAACCATACTGACGCAAATTGACCCGTCGTTAAACTCGGATCATCGCCATCATCATCAACACCGCCATCATCATCATCACCAGTAACATTCCTGGGAGGAACACAAAAACTAGAAACTGTCCTCTGCTGCAAAATTTTATTAGAACTTTGATATTACAATATATTAATTAACTGAATTTCAATTTTTAAACTTTTGAACAAAGTGATTTTAATGCTGTAAACGCCCATTTAACTCTCATACATCTCAATTCACGCACACACACACACACACACACACACACACACACACACACACACACACACACACACACACACACACACCTGCTTTCTGTAGTTTCACTTATTGACTCCACATGACTTGCATTCTGTATTTTCAAAAACTAACAATCAATGTGAAATCTTAACATGTTAATATATGGATTGATTTTGATAAATTAGTAGCGATCAAAATGTATAGACTATTTTTTTTTCTATGTAGATTATTGGTATATACTACATAACAAAATAATACATTTATCCAGCAATGTAGAGCCCATTATGGAAAAAAAGAAAGAAACCGAGACACTTTATTATACAGCGAACCCTCTTTATACCGTCCCTCGAAACAACGACAAAATTCGTTATGATATAAATCGTGACTAGCACGAAACCTTCGCCGGATCTAGGGGTGACATTTATATATGCAAGAACAGTGCATATAATACTTCAAGAAACATACGTTTTGGATATTTGTTAGATTTGCCTCACTTAGGCAATTCTAACAAACATCCAAAAACATATGTTTTTATTAGAAAATAAGAATAAAATAAGCCCTTTCTTACATATTCTGCGCATTAAGGATTTTTTTACAACAGCAAATTCATTTTAATGGCGATAACTTTGGGAACAAATGTTGTCGTTGTAACGAGGGTTCATATATTTTACAGAGGGCGAAAACAGTGAAAGAATTTCCAAAGATTCATTTCTGTTGAATTGAATGTAAGTTTTGAAATTTGGTACATAGACCCCGAAAGTGTCATTAAGGATTTTTAGAGTAGTTATGTAACACAAACCTCTACTATCATTTTAATTCAGTGCTAGGTATTTCTTTTTTTTTCTTTTTTTTCAGAATCATAAAAGGAATTATTATACCTCATTTGAAATTCCCATACAAAATCCCCATAGGCCTGAGGGCGATATTTTTTTTACAATTTCCTTAGAGCGATAGTAAAAACAAATATCACATGCGCAGCAGAGGGTACGCATACGGTTCATTTTATGTAAAAGGCATGAGGGTGATATTTTTTTTTTACTACTTCCCTAGGGCGATAGTTAAAAAAAATATCACATGCATAGCAGAGGATGCGCGTACGGTTCGCTTTTCTATAAAAGGGGAACCAGGTGTAAAAGTTTGGTATAATAAAATGCATATTACATTCCTGAGAGGGTGATAGTAAAAGTCACTCTTCGGAATATGATTATAGACCGGGCGAAGCCTCGGTCGATAATCATACTCCGAAGAGTGATATTTTTCTATGGCACTCTCAGGAATGTAATATTTATATAATATATATTTCCTGCTCGTCACTTGTCTTTCGATTTCTCTTATACCGACTTTGAGGGGTCTGAATACACTTAGTAAATTTTCTATCATAACAAATTAGACAGTTTTATTTTTATTTTTATTTTTTTTTACTTCCTGTTTGCTATGCTGTACACCTGTCTCCCGAAAAAAGGGTATCCTCTAAGAGGTAATTATTTGCTTCCAAAGGGATCCAATGCTTTCCTTTTCGAAATAGAACGTTTTTCAGGAGGGGGCCCACTGAAAAACAGTTTGATGGAATTGCTTTCACTGAAGTGTACACATTCCCCCCTGGAAACACTCGTTCACTTCTCGTAGCCAATTTAACAGCCAAGCACAACTGAAAGTGATAGACAGTTATGTGACTAAGAGTTTTTTTTGTTGTTGTTTTTACATTTAGACGCTTCCTGATAGCCAAGCACAATTGAAAGTGATAGACAGTTATGTGACTAATCAGTTGTTTTTTTTACACTTTAGACACTTCCTGATATTTTATGCCATAAATGCTCAGATGTCCTCAGTTGGTACTTCAATGCAAATTAAACTATTCATTTAACCCATTAACGTCGAGTGGACTCTTCTATCACAACTCTTTGGACAGGTCTATTTGCAATAGCAGAGTGTCTGGTTAGTTTTTATAATTACTATGTTTTATAGAAATTCCTGTATTTGATGCAAACTGTGGAGTCTCGGATCAGACACTGCATACTGCGGCGTCTGATCTGAGTCTGCACTGTTTTCCAATTACCCTTTTGGGGATTTCCAGAGTAAAATGGGTTAAATGTTGACACCTGAGCTACTTTCAATATAACCTTTCATTTTGGTTTTAGAAAATGCTATTTCCAGATCATATGCAGCTCCTCCTAGTTTGATATAAAAAAGTCACTGAGAACTGGGTTAGAAAGTATAACTGAAGAAACTATTGTCTGAATAGGTAGTCTGCAAACTAGGGTACGTAGCCAAGTTAGGTCAACTGAGGTAGTTATGTCATCAGTTAAATACTGATTAGTGCGGTTAGGTAAAATGACCGGCTCGACATGACCTTAATGAGTTGACTGTGCCATAAAAGCCTCTACTCAAACATCATGACGTAAAAAATCCCATAAACTTTATGATATATTCATACGGGACTAACAAGTAAATTTAGTCCACAGTTAGTGTACAGATTCTTCACTTTCAGGAGTGACAACTCTGTCAAAATGTTTTTGCTTCCTTTTCAAAAGAGGTTTAGTAAGAGAAAAAAATCTCTTTAATGGACTAAACTCTTTCCTTTTAGAGTAATACCCTTTCAGACTGGCCTTGGTGTGCAGGAAAGAATAAGGAAAGTAACAAAACCTGTCTCCCTTGTATAATGGTGAAAATTCTACCAATTCCATCTAGTACTCTTAAGTGAGTATTTGTAATACAATCTATAAAGGTTACCCTTAGAAACAAAGAAAAGATAAAAGAAACGAAAATCGGAGTCCCGTTTTCTTTTTATGACTCTTCATGTAGTTTGCAGGGCTGCATAGGTCAAGGCAGGGGCTTAAGCGGAATTCGATTTTCCAAGTACTATACTGGGCTCAATAACCCACAAGGAAATTTTAAATAAAAATGCACTATAATGAAGTAGAGACAACTCTCTTTATATCGACACTCGATACAACGACAGAATGCGTTATAACGACAATTTGACTTTCACGAAACCTTAGCTTAAGAGTAAACAATTAGTCACAAAATTTGTTATAATGACATTTTGAATGTCTCGAAACCTTCGCTTAAGAGGTAAAATTAGTTACAAATTATACAAGAATGTTTTATTTAATACTTTAAAGAAACATGTGTTTTGGATATTTCTTATAATCGCCCTAGTGAGGCAAGTCTAACAAATATTGAAAACATATGTTCTTTGAAATAAGAACAAAACAAGACCTTTCTTACATATCAATCTGCTCATTAGTATTCTGTACAGTTGCAAAAAAATCATTTTAATGACAACCTCTTTGGGAACAAATGCTGTCGTTGTAACGAGATAGAATACAACATCTATCAAGTGAACACCGCTGTTTACAGACCCGTGAAAAACATCTTTATGGGGAAAATACGCATGCTCTGACCTGTATGAAAAAATTATCTATCTAAACTTCCTTGGGTGTTCTTTAAAGACAAGTTCTGGCCAAGAAAACTTGACACCTCAGCTGTGTTCAGTTTTGTCAGTATGTTCATTGCTTTCAATGGTCATTCATTTTAGAATCTGTATATGTAAAGCACACACACACACACACACACACACACACACACACACATATATATATATATATATATATATATATATATATATATATATATATATATATTGGGAAAGAAATGGTCTATACTTTTGATCGCTACTTGTATGTACGGAAAGACATTTATGATTGAATATGACCTCAAAGATTGTTAGTATCACAGAAAAGCTAGAAAAAAACTATATTTGTATTTTAACAGAAGAAAGAGTACTATTACAGTTTGTTATTACTGAAGTATATTTCGTAGTATATAAGAATGTCCTTTGCGTAGACAGGAAACTCAATGGAACAGATTAAGGAGAACTGATACACTTTCAAGGGGCATAACTCTGTAATGATTCCTTCTGAAAAGGGGTCTACTCTAAAAGGAAAGAATTTGCTCCCGTTGGGAGCAAATTCTTTCCTTTTAGAGTAGACCCATTTTCAGAAGTTTATTGGTGTCAAGGAAAGCAAACAGGAATGCACAAAAGTTGTTTCCCTTGTTAAAACAAGAGGGCCAAGATGGGCCTGTATCGCTCACCTGATTATCAGACAAGTTTCGAGTCAATTGACCTTTCGGTTAAGGAGAAGAACTTCAATATAGATTTTCAAGATGGCGGCCATCTTGGATTTCCAATCAGAATGATTTTATCTACAAGTCACATCGTTACTTCCGACCTGGTCTTTTGGTTCAGGATAAAAAAGTTCCAAATAAATTTTCAACATGGCTGCTAGAGCAACCATCTTTGATTTCTAATCATGATGATTTTAGCTATATATGTTTTTGATCTACAAGTCACCCTGATACTTCCTATCAATTTTCAAGTCAATTGGCCTTTCTGTTCAAAAGAAGTTCAAAATAGATTTTCAAGAAGGCGGCCATCTTGGAGTTCTGATCAAAACAAATTTAACTATTTTTGATCTACAAGTCACCCAAATACTTCCCACCAAGTTTCGAGTAAATTGGCTTTTCGGTTCAGGAGAAGAAGTGCAAAATAGATTTCTAAGATAACGGCCATGGCGGCCATCTTTGATTTCCGATCAAAAGGAATTTAGCTAAGTTTGATCTACAAGTCATCCTGATGCTTTCTACCAAGTTTCGACTCAACTGGTCTTTCGGTTCAGGAGAAGAAGCGCAAAATAGATTTCCAAGATAGCGGCCATCTATGGTTTTCTGATCAGTACGATTTAACTCATTTTTTATCTACAAGTCACCCTAATGCTTCCTATCAAGTTCTTGGAGTCAACTGGCCTTTTGGTTCAGGAGAAGAAGCGAAAACTAGATTTTCTAGATAGTGGCCATCTTGGATTTCCAATCAGAATGATTTTAGCTATTTTGATCTACTAGCCACCCCAAAGCTCCCTGTCAAGTTTCAAGTAGATTGGCCTTTCGTTTCAGGAAAAGTAGCGGAAAATAGATTTTCAAGAAGGCGGCCATGGCGGCCATCTTAGATTTCCAATCGGAACAATTTTCGCTACTTTTTTTATCTACAAATCCCCGCGATGCTTCCTACCAAGTTTCAAGTCAAAAGGCCCTTCGTTTCAGGAGAAGAAGCGAAAAGAAGATTTTCAAAATGGCCGCCACAGAGGTCATCTTGAATTTGCAATTGGAACGTTTAGCTGTTTTTGATCTACAAGTCACCCCAATGATTCCTACCAAGTTTCAAGTCAATTGGCCCTTTAACTCAGGAGAACAAGCGAAGGAAAAAAAAAAAAAAAAAGAAAAAAAGGTTTTTAAAATGGCCACCACATCTTGGATTTCCGATCGGAACGATTTTAGCAATTTTTGATCTACAAGTCATCCCGATGCTTCCTACTTAGTTTCAAAAAAGGTAAGAGAAAAATCCAGGGAGTGCCACAATCACAAGCCGCAACTGGCCCTCCGGTTCAGGAAAAGAAGCGAAACATAGATTTTCAAAATAAGATAGACTTTCAAAATGGACGCCATGGCGGCCATCTTGTATTGCTGATCGAAACGATTTTAACTATTTTAGCTCTACAGGACACCCCGATGCTTTCTACCAAGTTTCAAGTCAGTTGGCCTTTCGGTTCAGAAGAAGAAGCGAGTTAGATTTTTATTTTAGCTATTTTTGATCTACAAGTCACCCTGATGCTTCCTACCAAGATCCAAGTCAATTTGCCTTTTGGTTAAGGAAAAGATGCGAAAAATAGATTTTCAAGATGGCGGCCATCTTGGATTTCCGATTGGAACTATTTTAGCTATTTTTGATCTACAAGTCACCCCGATGCTTCCCACCAACTTTCAAGTCGATTGGCTTTTCAGTTAAGGAGAAGACGCTAAAAATAAATTTTATTGATGGCGGCAATAGCGGACATCTTGGATTTCCAATTAGAACAATTTTAGCTTTTCTTTTGATGTACAAGTCACCCCAATGCTTCCTATCAAGTTTCAAGTCAATTGGCCTTTTGTTTCAGGAGAAGAAACAAAAAAAAAAAAAAAAAAAATTTTCAAAAATGGCGGCCATGGCCGCCATCTTGGATTTCAGATCGGAACAATTTTATCTATTTTTGATGTAAAAGTCACCCTGATGCTTCATACTAAGTTTCAAGTCAATTTGCCTTTCGGTTTAGGAGAAGAAGAGAAAAACAGATTTTCAAGATGGCGGCCATGGCGGCCATCTTAGATTGCGGATCGGAAAGATGTTTTGCTCTTTTTGCTTTATAAGACACCCCAATGCTTCCTACCAAGTTTCAAGTCCGTTCGGTTCAGGAGAAGAAGTGAATTAGATTTTCAAGATAGCAGCCATGGCAGCCATCTTGGATTTCCGATCGCAACGATTAATGCTTTTTTTGATCTACGAGTCACCCCGATGCTTCCTACCAGGTTTCAAGTCAATTTGCCTTTTGGTTCAGGAGAAGAAGAGAAAAATAGATTTTCAAGACGGCGGCAATGGCGGCCATCTTGGACATCCCAATGCTTCCTACCAAGTTTCAAGCCAGTTGCCGTTTTGGTTCAGGAGAAGAAGCGAAAAAAGCAGCGACCATCTTGGATTTCCGATCGAAACGATTTTAGCTATTTTTGATCTACCAAGTCACCCCGATGCTTCCTACTCAGTTTTAAGTCAACTGACCCTTCGATTCAGGAGAAGAAGCGAAAGATAGATTTTCAAGATAGCGGCTATCTTGGATTTCCGATCGAAGCGACTTTAGCTAATTTTCAAATCCCCACGATGCTTCCTACCAAGATTCAAGTCAGTTGGCCTTTCGGTTTAGAAGAAGAAGTGAAAAATATATTTTCAAGATGGCGGTCATCTTTGATTTCCGATCGAAACAATTTTAAGTATTTTTATGTACAAGTCACCGCGATGCTTCCTACCAAGTTTCGAGTCAAGCAATATTGACAATCAAGGGAACATAACTCTGCCATCGTTGGTCCGATCTGACCCATTTTCAAACTCGTCCGAGATTTTATGCATTCATTATTATCTGCAAGTTTCATGAAGATCCAGCTGCAGTTGTGATTGGCGCTTTTAGAGTTTAATGATTAAAACAAACAAACAAAAAGGTCGTTCTTTCAATTTACCCGTACCATCTTGAAATCCTCAATCATAAACACACGTCTGATGCCTAGACTGGCTTCAGTCTATTGATTTAAGCAATAACTGCATAAAAATACATTTATTGTACTTATAGAATCAAATGAACCTGAATTTTTTCTTTCCTGATTTCTCAAATCAATAGTGACCAGCCTCTATAATCATGATATTATATTGATTCTTTTTTAGTGGATGTATCAAACAGGCTTAAAAGAATAAATATTTAGTCACTAGAGACTGGAGCCAGTCTAGTCTGATGCCGTGCGTATCCAGTCAATAAAGTTTTCTATGAAATAAATCACAACGAAAAATAAATCATGGTAACCATTTAACCTTTACCACTCTCTGGGCATTTTCAGCAGACGACAAATTTATGATATTTTTCTTATTTTTCCCGGAAAACAGGATGTGGCATTAAATGCAAATTGTCTCCTAGAATTTGCATGAAATGTCAAATCCTGTTTTCTGGGAAAAATAAGAAAAACATTTCAAAATGTCGTCTGCTGAAAATTTTACCTAGAGTGCTAAGCGTTAAGAGGAATCAAAACACTTTCAGAGAAGGGTATACAGACAATAATATTTTTGTTTCCATTATGAAAAAGGGTTTACAAAGAGACGAAAACAAATACTCTGAAAGGGAGCCGAATTTTTCGTTTTAGAGAATATCCTTTTTAGAAGAGAATTAGAAAGCAAATAGCAAAAGTTACTTCCCTTGTAAGTTGGCGGAAAACCCTCCAAGTTCATTCCATCCCCTAAACCCTTAAAGCGCTAAGCAAAATCGCCACAGCGAACATTCTAAATTTTTAAATCATTTTTCAGGCAAAATGAGACATTAAAAATATTGTGAATTACATGAAATGTCAAACCTCGTTTTCTCAGAAAAATAACGAAAATCAAAATGTCTGCTGCATTTATGATTAGTGCTTCAAGGGTTAATAGCATTAATCTGACAACCACAAGTAATGATGCTTGTCATTACAAAAGGGTCCTTATTGCATATCCTAACAGCAAGAAACTGTACATCCATATGCGATTGCAGGACTATAAGAAAAACTCAAGTGTTAATCTTATTTAGTCCATAAGCAAATTATAGTTCACATTGGTATAATGTATCTAATATGTTTCAAATGTTAGATTAAGTATTTTATTTCCTTTTTAATGACATTGATGACGTCTAAGATATCACTTGTTTAAATCCATTTTCTCCCTAAGATAAAGCTTTTTCACAATGGCAAAATATCTGATATATTGCACATTTTACCGACATGATGAATATTTTGAACAATTGTAATGTTTATCTAATTTACTTCCTAAGCTATGCTAATTCATAATGGTAAAACATCCTAACAAATCTTAAATGTTCTAAAAATGATGATAACGAATTTCGAAGCAAACACACATTTTTTTTTATCTCATTTACTCTCTAAGATACTCTTACCCTAATTCACAATTGTAAAATATCTTCAATATGGCTCATATCTAGAAAAGACAACGTGGTAACGATGAAAACTCTAGTTTCATTATTACTCTCTGCGCTTCAAAAATTCATATCGATAAAGAGTTTCTAATATGCCTTATATGTGTCAAATGTCGTATTCGTTTTAAAACTGACAATGATTAATTTGGAGATAACTTTAGTTTTAATATCATATACTCTCTAAGCTACGCCAATTCACAATGGTAACATATCTCTAGTATTGCTCAAAAGTTGAATGCCAATAAAAAGAAATAATAATGTCGAATTTAGAGGGGAACAAAATCATATTCACTTCCTACGCTGCAATAATTTACAATGGTAAAATGTCTCGAATATATCTCAAATGTGTACGTTTTAAAAATGGTTATGATGAATTTAGAGAAAACTCTAGTTTTAAATCTAATTCACACCCGAAGTTACGCTAATACATAGTGATAAAAAACATCGCCAATATGTCTGTTATGGTGTATATTGTTTTAAAAATGGTTATGATGAATCTAGAGAAAAGTCTAATTCACGCCCTAAGCTACGCTATACATACTGGTAAAATATCTCCAATATGTCTGTTATGGTGCATATATTTTAAAAATAGTTATGATGAATTTAGAGAAAACTATTATTTCCATCTATTTCACTCCCAAACCTACGCTAATCCACAATGGCAAACTATCTCCAACATGTATACGTTGTAAAATGTTATGACGAATTTAGAGAACACTCTAAACTTTCCATCTAATTCACTCCCTAATACATACTGGTAAAATATCTCCAATATGCCTGTAATATTGTATATGATTTAAATGGTTATGATGGATTTGGAGAAAAATCTAATTTTCACAAATTCACTCTCTTAGCTAATTCACAACGATGAACTACATGTATCTTTAATATGTCTCAACTATTGTAAACATTTCAAAAATGGTCATTTTGAATTTAGAGAAAACCCTAATTTCAATCTAATTCATCTCCTAAGCTCCACTAATTCACAATGGTAAATATCTTCAATACGTCTGTAATATTTCATGCGTTATAAAATGGTTCTGGTGGATTTAAAGAAAACTCTAGCTTCAATCTAATTCACTCCCTAAACTTCGCTAATTAACAATGGTAAAATAGCTCCAACATGGCTCAAATCTTGTCTACGTTTTAAAACGTTAAATAAAAGATTCTGAAAGGAATGGCCCTTTGGAAGCAAGAAGGAAATAAAATAACCGAGATAAAATGTCTAGTTTTAATCAAGTTTACATCGTAAGCTAGCTAAGGATAATTCTTAATGGTAAAAACCTGAAATATATCTCAAATGCAGAATAACACTATTAACCCTTTCATCCCCAAGTTTCTGAAGTGGACTCTTCCAACTTTGAATCTAGAACCATTGCTCTAAATAGGAGTCTTAGACAAAAATCAAAACCGATTGGCAAACAGTGTAGATCCTGATGAGACGGATCATCTCATCAGGATCAACACTGTTGGCAAAAAATATTGTTTTGGTCAGCAGGGCTGAACGGTTTAATGAATCTAGAGTACTCTAGTGTTAATCTAATCGACTATAGCTAATAGTTAAACCTAATACACAATGACAAATTGCATCTAAAGCTTGCTTTTGAAAATCATGGACAGACCATATGTTAGCTAAAAGAAGCGAGTTTTATATAAAAATCTGAATAAAAGCAGGCTGGACAAGATTTTTTTTTCAAATACAAACTCTGCTCATTTGCATTAAAATATAAATGTAGGAAGCTGTTGAAGTTGGGATTGTTTCAGGTTATACATTGTAGAGGTAGAAACGTTTGTGCAACGATCGCAATCACAGAAAAATAGCAGTTTCCATAGTTTTACTATTCAGAAAGAATTTCTGTTGATCCAAAAAGATATATTTTGATCCAAATAATGGCAATCATTCAACTGGACAATCTATAATAATTATCGGAAGAATACGTAAACCGTGCTTTGTCCTGATTTTAAAAATCTTTAGACACATGAAAATGTGAATTTACTATGGCACTGTGAGACAGAAGATAGAACCAGTGAGACAATGAAAATCTTTAAAACAGGGCTGTGGAAATACCATACCCTGCTTGTCTAACGTCCCATTATCCTGAGGACAAGCAATAAAATTCAACCCAGCTAGCATTCTACGTAAATCTACATCGGGCCGTCATCGGCCCGTCAGCTACCCTGACGGGCCGATGACGGCCCGATATAGATTTACGTAGAATGCTGACTGGGAATTTACTTGTCCTGGAACAAGAACTTCATTACTCTAGCTAAGAAGAGTATCCAGCTTCTAAGATATATTTTTTCTTATTTCTCGAAGAAAACATACGTTGTGGGTATTAGAAGCGCCTCGCTTCAAGAAATAAGCAAAATGTCATTTTGGACAAGTAAATCTTGGTTGGACAAATGGATTTTGACGGAAGGTGTTAATTGTATCGATTCCTGATCACTCACTGCCTTCCTTTCTATTTGACCATTTACTTGTCCACGAACAAGTAATAAAATTTGATAATTCCACAACCCTGTTTATAAAGATATGTAACTACCGTAGTTGTAGTTCTGACAATTCACCTAAATTTTATACTCCTATTTTCACTATATTATTTAGGGAATAGCAGGATGTAAATTACATAGACTTGTTAACATAATGAGAAAAAAAGAGCTTTACGGTATCTGAAAGCAACAAAAGCACGGTCAACTTGCACATTTGTCTAGCTATCAAATAACTTTGTAGTCTAATCGAGATTTGCTGTTTCTGTAGAATCGTTGGTAACAAAAGGATATACATAACCAACGGAGAACGCCACAAAATGTGACACACAGACTAACCTTTTTAGCATATTTAGGTTGTACCAAAATAGCACCTTAGTCCGTTTCTTGGGGCGCAGTACAATAAATTATCACCTTAGTCCTAAAATGAAGTGTACAATAAATAAATAGCTGATCATCCCCAACCAAGAGACATTAAATGCATATACGAGGGGTGTTCAAAACATTTTGTCGAAGTCTAACGGAAAACAAATAATTGAGAACATTATCTGGGTAATTTTAACTCTCCTTGTAGATACGAAAGCTCCTAAGTGACCATTACTTTAATATACATGTATTTTGCATTTAAGCCGCAACATCAGAAAACGTACCTTCAAACATGCGCCCAGTGAAGATTCAGATCAGACTGCGCATCTGCGCCGTCTGATCAGAATCTTCACTGGGCACATTTTGAATAGCCAAGGATGCAAACATGTAACATGTTTATGCAGACAATGAAGAATCTATTCACACTGCGGCGCAGGCTGATTTATGTCCGTGTTGGGCACACATATCCGAAGGTACGTTTTCTGACAGTTGCGGCTCATTTGTTGAGTGATAATTACACCATTTGAAATAAATCTATTATATGAAAAAGGAAAAACAAAACAAAACTGTGTAACGGTAAAACGGTCTCTTCCTGTGGTACGACTCGATGATATTAAGTTTATAAAATGCCTCTAACAAAAATTATCTGGTGTTCAAGGATTCACCAAATGAATATTCTAATCAAACTCCACGCAGACGGCGAGGTGGTCCGAGTCTTTGCTGGACGCACGTGTCATAAGGTAGTTTATCTCATGTGGTGGCTCAATTTTGCTTAATGGAAAAGCAGAAAGTATCAATTACTCTTATTTGTTCTGGTACTCATGGAAAGAGAAACAGTTAAAATACATGTTGGCATTGCATCACTTATTGAACGTCCCTTATATTGCAATTTTTACATAATTATAACTATGCTCTTCTCTGCTATTATATTTCGCCTTTATCATGAAAATGTCGTGTAACGAATTCAGATCGGAAAAAGTACAAAGAATATCACATGTTTGTATAATGGAACAAGAGAATATTATGTTCCGCTATTCTATTGCGCTGATCTGGGTATGAATTTCAGTAGCACGGGTCTGTCAGGGGTCATCACTGTGTTCAGAGTTGGCTCTATGTCTTCAGGTTGGTCATACTCAAGTCGAAAGTTCTGCGTAATCTTTGTTAATAAAATGTGCATTTCCTGTTCGGCAAATCTTCTTCCTGTAATATAAGTTACACAAGGCATATTGATGGGAATCCAATATTCTCACATATAAAAAGAACTACATGTTGTCTGTGCAGCTCCACAGTCTGATTCGGATCTTAGTGGAAGTAAACCAGTCTGTGCTGTGCTGCTGCACATTCTGATCCGAATCTTAACGGAAGTTGACTAGTGCTGCTTAACGTTCTGGGCACAGTTGTTCAAAGCGTCGTTAGCTTAATGAGCTCGTTAAGGGTCATTTCGTTAACTGTTTTAGCGGATTCAATACACAATATTCTGATATTTTTTGCTGAAAAAATGTGAATAGCTAAAAGCTACTCCCATTTTTCAGCAAAAAAAAAAAATTCAGCATATTTGCGTATCACTCGATGTAAATTTTAACGAATAGTTAACTAACAGCATCGTTAGCTTTGAACAACTGGGCCCAGATCTGGATCTTAGCGGAAGAAGACCAGTATGTTACAAACATCCTTTTTCATAAAGGAGGCAAAACACTTCGGGCAGAGTTCTTTTCCCTAAAAATGTATGTATTCCCCATAATCTTGCCATTTCACTTTAAATTCCAGTCTGTATATGAACGCATAGTATACTCTTCTTGCAGGCATACGTAACGTCCCAGCTAGCATTCTATATAAATCTATAGCGGGCCGTTATCGGCCCGTCAGCTACCCTGACGGGCCTATAACGGCCCGCTAAAGATTTATATAGAATGCTTACTGGGGTCATATCTCCATTAACAGGGAAAAATGGGTTCCTGCTTAGTAGTTTTATATATGTAAATTTATAGCAAGATATTAAAACACCATCTGCTTCTGTAACGGAACTATAACGTCACCTCTGTATGTCAGTTACGCTATACATACCATTGCAGAATGAAATTCATAGTGAAGCTAGAAAGCTCGCAAAACAACAAGAGACCAACCGGCGACGATACGTATGAAGCATATCGCAAGAAGGCAATATATATATATATATATATATATATATAATATATATATATATATATATATATATATATATATATATATATATGTGTGTGTGTGTGTGTGTGTGTGTGTATATATATATCAGATTGACCTGTGCGTATGCAACAAATTAGTCTCAGTAGATGTACTCATACAACAGAGACGGCCAGCACAGGCTATACAGAATAGGGGCATACTGTGAATAAGGTCTTTTCCGTAATATAAATTGTAGGGCGGAGATACCATTTGGTCATGATGACCAACTTATGGCATGCAGCACCGCAATTTCACAAGATGTAGCCATAAACCAAATGCTGTCAGTTTGGGTCGACCTGTATCGTCAGTTTGCAATGAAGACCTTTCTTCTTTACTGCAGGTCAGCGGTCAAAATATTGGTCACTGGTCTACTTGTGATATGTCTTCATCAAATACACCCACACAACGAATTTCATCAGCCTAGGCGACACAGACGTGTGATATAACAGCGATGTTTTTCTGTCATATAGTTTGGAGGACAATGTATATGTCATAGTTACCTACATATAGCATGTTATACACTACCTCTACTACTACTACTGTATCATCGTAATGAAGACAATTAAAGTGATTTGTTTGTTCTTGCGGTAAGAGTTCCTTTGACTTGACATTCCCATCTTTTGTATCCCTGAACATATTTTAGAAAACACGTACCTATGCACATTCTGGCGCCATGTCCCCAGATAAGGTTAGAAAGACTTTTCAACTTGGGGTCCATTTTGTTCTCTCTTAACCATCTTTCGGGCTTGAAACTGTCGTTTTCAGGAAACAATTTCTCATCTCTGAACATTCCAAATAAATTCGCTTGCACATGAGTCTAGAGAAGAAAGTAGCATTTGAATTTAACAAAAGGTTATGTATAAAATTCACAACTATTATATTTATGAAAATATTTACGTTCTGTTTTTGTTTTATCGTTATTCTAATTGCAAGAACATATTTCTGTCTATTTGTCACAGACAAATATTTCATTTTGTTTAACTGCTGTTGAATTTTTAGCAATGCGATTTAAGGGCAATACAGATCTATATTCTATTATTGTACGTCTCGATTTTATAACTTTTGCTATACCGATTGAAAACTAATAAATTGTTACGCAATGAACAAAACGACCAGTGAACTATGCATAGAAACGAAACAACAGATGATGCAAGAGGTGTCATCATAATTAAATTATAGATACCCACCCCGGCTGGAATATTGTAGCCACATACTTCGATGTCATCTGTAGTTATTCTGCTTGTTGCCCACGTGATAGGGTATTTTCTAAAGAAAACAAAAACAAGCCATTTTGTTACTTAACAGAAAGATTACAACACAGACTGTCGAATTATAGAACAACCGAAAAGTTAATCTGGAGTATATTTATTAACTTTAAACGCTTTTAAATGCTAGTATCAGCAATACATACATACATACATATATTATAAATATTGTAAATAATTAAGAATGCAAGATTTGTGAGTACATACAGGGTTGGTGTAAAAGGAGGACGATCCGAGCATAAAAAAAAATCATACGCTTTCCCATTCAGATTATCAAGAGTGAACAATGAGTATATTTAAAATTGTGTGTGTGTGTGTGTGTGTGTGTGTGTGTGTGTGTGTGTGTGTGTGTGTGTGTAGTCAATGCCTAACTAGTGTTCTACTTTATATCAGATCCTGTCAGGCTGATAACGGTCGGATTTAGATTTAAGCAGATGGCTACATGTAGTTGGGGTATTTTGGATAAAATAGCGTGTCCTATGGACGTTTACATTAGCCTTAGGAGAGAGTAAACTTGGAAATGCATAGGAAAGGCCATATCGACGGAAGGCTAAAATAAATAAAGGTGCTGAACCCTCAAAAGGCAAAACGACTTCACAAAACGGCATTTCATCGCCACCGTAACGAACAAACGATTAGAAACTGAAACATAAATTGCAATTGGTTACAGTATCTCTTCAAATAAGGGACCATCAAATAATTAAACAAAAGGATTGCTCCATTATCTTTATATAGAAAGGGAAATATAATTTCTAATAAAACAAACTAAGCTGATGCACAATGGTCATATAAATAAGTTGGGTTGCAGTTTAATAACCGGTGTCTACCTGAAAGCTTCCTTTAATACCGCCTTGACGTAGGATAGTTTAGAAATGTTTTGTGCTGTGATGTCACCATTTTCTCCCAGGACGTTTTGCGTCTCGCGGTAGAGTTTATCCTGGATTTCTGGATTTTTTGCAAGGCAGTACATCGTCCACAACATAGCATTTGACGTCTGCAAAAGTATATATTTATTTTCATTTTTTCTGTTTAAAACTTTTGTCGATACAGTGTTATTTTTATCTACTTTATTGTAATATTGAATGTTACAGCAACACGTAAAGTGGGGGCAGCTCTGACAAATTGTCCTTTTGAAAAAAAGATTTGTATGCAGCCTCGCAAACTCCAGTGTTGCATATGAAGAGACTCAATCAAACCGAGTTTCCGATTTTTGTGATTTTGTGTGTTCTTTGTTTCCAAAGGCAATCCTTTCTGACTTTTATTTACTCTACTGTAGCAGGTGTTGTGACGTGTGGCGACTGTACAAAAGTATCCCCGTACATCATCATAGTACTGGTTATATTTTATTTCCTTTGGGATCATTGAGACCATTCTGGTTATTTTGAAAATCGAATACCGCTTAAGCCGGCGCTAGGGGGGCGTATGCAGCCTCGCAGACTACAGTGTTGCATATGAAGCGACTCAATCAAACCGAATCTCCGATTCTCGTGATTTTGTGTGCTCTTTGTTTTTAGAGACAATCCTTTTTGAGTTTTATTTTACTCTAAAAGGAAAGACTTTGTGGCTAAGGGGAGTTTGTTTCCAAAGGCAATCCTTTCTGACTTTTATTTACTCTACTGTAGCAGGTGTAGTGACGTGTGGCGACTGTACAAAAGTATCCCCGTACATCATCATAGTACTGGTTATATTTTATTTCCTTTGGGATCATTGAGACCATTCTGGTTATTTTGAAAATCGAATACCGCTTAAGCTGGCGCTAGGGGGTGTATGCAGCCTCGCAAACTACAGTGTTGCATATGAAGCGACTCAATCAAACCGAATCTCCGATTCTCGTGATTTTGTGTGCTCTTTGTTTTTAGAGGCAATCCTTTTTGAGTTTTATTTTACTCTAAAAGGAAAGACTTTGTGGCTAAGGGGAGTTCTAAAAGTTGTTTTGCTGGTAAGACACGTCGGAAAAAATCTGCCAAATATCCAGTTCCCTTGATAATTATGAAATTTTCAAAATGGGCTTGGCTTTTTCCTTACTGTTACATCATCATATTTTGATTTCGATGGTATGGTTAAAACATAAACTTCAGTGAACACATTCAAACAATCTATATTCTGCACGTTACTGTAAATACATGTATAATAAAAAATGAAACTGTGCTTTCAATTTATCCATCACCGAAATTCTACAATAAACGTGTAGATGGTGACAAACCCAAATTGTAGATTTAGACATGTCATAATAGATAACTACATGTCCATATGATATTGTGTCTGTATGCTACCTCTACCTTGACATATTTTTTATTGTCGATTTTATATGAGATCTTAAGTTGTCAAAATGCGTAAATTATTAAAATAATATGTACAACGTCTACATGCAGACTTTAACGTTAGTAGGCAACTGAGCTACAGATGTAGTGTAAAACTAAACTAGAGAAAATATATATGAATTCCCAATAAACTTTTCATACACTAAATAACCTGACGCACTTATTAATTTCTTTTTAATACTGCAAATATTTGTTTTGGCCAGTAATGTGTTCAAAAAGCCAGTAGTCCTTTCTAAACCAAACTTTAACCACTGAATGCAACGATTTTAATTTCCCATGCAGGCAAAATAGTATTTAACTTACTGTTTCAGTTGCGGCTGTTAGAAGATCCACAGCAGTTGAAAGCGCTTCTTCTGGTGTCAGAGATTGTTGTGATAACAAATGTGTAAGGAAGGTAGCTTTTCCGGTTCCCTCGACGGAAGTTTCGCTAGTGGAGGCCTCTAGTTCTGCTACTTTCTGAAAACAGTTTGAGATATGTGAAATTACTTGTAAAATACTCTGTAGTCCGAAAGAGTCCCTTACTTCGGAATATTTTATGGAGCTCAATAAATAGTTTTGCTGTGTGTTTTCTTTTCATTTTGCTGGAATTAATTAAACAGAATAGCATCTGTTTTAAGCTTCATATGGTGAGACCCACTTTTTTATATCAATGGGCGCTCTCTTTTCTCGCAGCCGGGCTGCGCCGGTTCACCTCGGTTAACTGGTTAACGCACTCTTTTCTACAGCCAAGTCAGCCGGCGGCGAACCGGCTTGGCCCAATTGCACTGCTTTTAACTGATAGTTTAGACGGATAAAAACATGGCGGACAAGTAATACGTCTGTTAACAATGACGAAAACAGTCACACTGCATGGTCAGTCATGTTTGTTTTAGCTGGTGCACTTTTTTTGTAACAAACAGCCAGCTAACCGGGTTAGTTGAAAAAAGAGTGCGCCGTATATATAGCTACAGTGGTTTTTAATTTTGAAGCGTTTTTCTTTTCATTTCCACCTATTTAATATTTATGAGAAACCGACATGCAGCCTCGCAAACTACAGTATTGCATATGAAGAGACTCAATCAAACCGACTCTCTAATTTTCGTGATTTTGTGTGCAATCCTTTTTGACTTTTATTGAATGTATGTAAGAATGTAAGAAAGCAGATGTTCAACATTTTCATCAACAACACAAGAACCACTTGTTTGCAATGTTCTAAAATTAATGTATTCTTCAAAGTTAGAGATATAATTCGGTATCTTTCATGTTGACAGTATTCGTTACTACAAAAGAACATTTTGCATACATCTGCACAGGATGCTTCAGATGTAGGATATACAGGATCTATTCTATCTGGAGTTAATGTCGCAAAAGCAAAAGCTTTCGGAATCACAAATGATTTAACACGTCCAAAATTACATATGCTATATTGTTTAAGACTATTGTTCTTTGCTTTCTGAAGAATGTTATCATATTCATATATTTTAGATTGCTGTTATGAGCTAGGATAATCCTTTTCTAACATTATTGCACTCATGCAGAGACGAAGATAAGATGATACTTAGAGATTTTATGGAATAAAGTACCGCAATTCTGTGAGCATAATAAACTTCAAAACGTTTGCCTTTGGAAACAAAGAACACACTACGGATTAGATAATGGGAGTCTCGGTTTTATTGAGACTCTTCATAAGTAGTAATGAAGTTTGCAACACTGCTTACGTCCTCTAGCGTATACATGAGCAGAACTCCATTTTCAAATATACCACAATGGGCCCAATGATCCAAAAGGAAACGAAATATAATCAGCACTATGGTGATGTATGGGGAGACGTTCTACCGCCGCCAAGTTCACTTCTGGTAGGAACCCCAGACATCATGAGCCACGTCGGAGTTGCTAATCTTTGGGTCACAAGGACGTTTGTATGCTAATAGGCAAGTGCAGCGGTCATGTTTACAGAGAGAAACGTAAATAAAATCATACCTTGTCAATAAAGTGTCTGCCAAGTTCAAAAACCTTGTCAGCATCATGCTCAAATTTCTTCCACATTTTTGTTTTATAGAGCTTGTACACTGGCAAATTATACATTAGAGGTTGGAGATGTTTAAAGTATTCTCGGAGATGATCAATGAAAGCTTGTGCTTTTTCTGGTGCTGGATTAGAGAAACAGCCTATTCTTTCTTCAAATAGGAAGGTACCAATAGCTGTAAAATTAAATTTATACAATAATCATATTCATTTAATGTAAAGCAGAATGGTTCAAACTTTATCAGTAGTAAGCCAAGGTCACGCAGCCTCACAGGAGTCACAAGGTTGTCCTACGCGGGAAGTTAGGTTCGACAGTAAGCTCATACATACGGATGTATTTAGCTAAGCTGACAGACTCACTAAAAATAGTTACATGGTTGTAACTTAAGTCCCCCAGTAATCATTCTGAATTAATGGCCGTTTCAAGGCGGCTCTTTCATTGTGGTACATTTTGTTAAATGTTCTTTAGTGATTCACATTTCTTTCAACAATTATGTAAGTTTGAGACATTTTCAGTTTATGATGGGTAACAGAATTGCCACCTTTTTGGGAAGGGTTGCCAACTCTGCATGCCATCTCTTCTTTTTTGGCTGTTTAATTGTATTTATCTGTATCAGCTCCTGGGTTCACTTATTTACTTTGTAATAAACATTTAATCTGTATTCAGAGATGGTTTCAGTTTGGATCGAAATGTCACACAGTATTTCGATATGATCACATAGTGCTTATATTAACACTTTTGATTCCACTGCGACTTTTGAAAATATTTAAGGTGCTACAACAGGGTGTTTGGGTTGTTGCAGTATTCCTCATCTTTCTTATTTTTGGTGCCTCGGGAAGGATGTGCGTCGTGATTGTGGCATTTCCGGGGTATTTTCACTGATATTTTTTCCGTGTTCCTATATGTAGTTACCTAGGAGAAGCCACAATGATGAAGCATAACCTTCCCGAGGTTCTAAAAGAAGACGACATGAATAAAAAAACAATACCAAGACACAAAGGCACATTGCGATAACCGACATATGAACTCGATCAAACCTCACTCTTAATTCTTATCATCCTCCAAATTACAAACGTATGTTCTATCAGCGTCTGTCATTTTCTGTCTTGTGCTTGTTCCGTATTGCGGAAGGGCCTCCCTTTCGGTTTATTTGTGATCGCAGCACTTGGATTTAGTGCTTATGAGAAAGATATAAAACGCTGCCCCTTACTTTGATATAATGCTGATACTATTATTTTCTGGTCCTACCTTACAAGAAGAGTTCCACTTAAGGCGCGACAAACGGCGTGTGGAATGTTGCAATTTTTCATTATCCCTCATGAACAGATTAAGCCATAGAATATTTAATATTATAAATACATCCGGAATGGTATCCTTTCAACATGTTTTGATATTAAATGTTTAGAGTGAATGGTATTATATATTTAAAATGTATGAAAATAAATGTACTAATTGTTAGCGTGTTGGCTGAGTACTTTTGTCAGTAATAACTTCATCGACGGCTCATAACACCAAACATATGAATGAACGCCCCAATCCCCCGCCACCCAGCCAAACACACATTAACCGCGCACAATGACCAGCGAAACACAGCAAACACAGACATCAGGCAAGGATAACTTTCTGCAACGCTGTTTTAGTTATATTGTGTAAAGATGAATCTTTTGGAAGCAAGGGAAGCAAGAAACGCATCAATGAACTTTCTCAGTTCACTTGATGCGTTTCTTGCTTCCCTTGCTTCCAAAGATCTCATCTTTACACCAATATAACTAAAACAGCGTTGCAGACCAGTTTCTCCATTTTTGTGATCATTTATGCTTTACTGTAATATTTCACTGATTAGGTAGGGGACCATACACGGTTAAACACATATTGTAATTTTGAGCTGTATCAGAATTAAGGGTGGGGTAAGTAAAACTAGTTTAACCCCTCTACCCCATGCAGCGTTTATTTATACTGCTGCCCGTTCCAAAAAAAAAAGTAAGAGAAAAGTCCAGGGAATGCCACAATCAAGTCTAAAATTCTTTTGCGGATCCCAGTGGCTGTAAATCTAGCATTGTGATCACCCGCTCTATGACTGTCCACCTTTGCTTTCTGTTTTTGTTTTTTTGTTTGTTTGTTTTTTTGTTTTTCATGTGCCATATGTTCTTGTTATCATGCTATCATGGTGTCAACTTCTTCAACGGGTTGTCAATGTGTTTGGTTTTCGTTTTCTTTCTGAATGTACTTTCATCTGTTTTGCATTTGTGTTTTAATGATATCTGGGGCTGTTTCAGGAGATAAGGGTGAGAATTCGATCTAGTAAACTTTAGTAAACGATCACAGTAAGATCGCTATGATGAAACAAAGTAAATGACTAAATGGCGATTTGAAGCTAGAACAAATAAATTAAACCCATAAGCTGCATAACGATGGACCTGGCCATAAACAGCAACAGTCAGACGCCCAACTTCCAGAACAAATTAAAAAGGAGTCATCATTGAGGCCGTACTCACTTTCGTACAATTAAAGAGGGAAGCACATTTTAAGTTATCAACCATAATTAAATTAACAATCTTGCATGCAGTTTGCCGAATAGCATTCGTGTCATAACCTGTCTTTTTGTAACTTTACTGTAATATTTCACTGATTAGATAGGGGACCATTCAATCTTTTTAATTGTTCCAAAAATCAGTAATACCAACAATGCTTGTAATTTTATAGACTTTCTTACCATAAAAATTCCGTTTCCGGCATATATTCCTGCAGGAGTGTTTCAGGCCAACGCTGCATTTGGTATTTAAGTTACATGAAACATGCTTGCCAACCTCTGCACATCAACATTTGACTTTCAACGTTCAGGTTCAGGTTTCACTGACGCACGTAAATTCTATCTGCAATTGCTATGTTTCGCAGATGATGACTGTGGCCTCAGTGGGGGATGGGCAGTGTTTAATCCCTACTAAAATATTACAAACGGGACGACTTTGATTTTGATATTGTAAATTTTCCATTTTTGGATGGCAATGTCCGTCGTGATACATCCTATGGTATATATTTCTTTGTTAATTCGTTTTGCTACAGCATCTAGTTGAGTTAGTGACTTTAATAATCGAAATAAATTTCAAATGCTTAACTTCTAGAGTAAGGGTACCGTTATAATAAAACTAAGTAAAAAAATCTGAACTGCATCGCCGTCATTCTGAATTTATGTCCAAGTATAACGTTGGTTTGAAAACAACTCTGCAAGAAGGTTTGTCCGAACCTGAATTTATGGCAAATTAATCTATAAATTTAGAAAGATGGTTGGCAAAAACTCCCGTACCATTTTTGTGCAATTTGAAAAGAGTGTCACTCGCTACAAAAATAGGTTACAGCCTGTATATTTTGTTGCAAACTGCATACGTGGTTGTTAACCCAATCATGGTTGATATCTTTGCTTTCCTCTTTAATTGCACGACGGAAGATTGGTCCTCAATCTGTTTCAGACGACCAGTGCCTGACTATCAATACCAGTGGTCGGGTTCATCGTGGTCCTATTTGTGGTTTTCTATTGTTCTTGCTTCTGATCGCCATTGCGCCCTTTGCTTTGTTTTATTGCAGTGTGTTGATTATATGTATTTCACTTGATGTTTCACAGACGAGGCAAAGGACCCTATGCGAACCGAACATACATTTGTAATTTGGAGGTGCTTCAGAATTAAAGGCGAGGTTTTGCGCGAGTAAAACTGGTTTAAAACCCCTAGTAGTTTCCTACTGACCAATCTAAGGCGACTTCTCTGTTGCAGTTCTTCGCTGTTTGTGAGTCTGTAATTTCATATGTGCGTTTGTGATGTCCTTATTTGTTCCTTATCTCTCCTACTTTTGGTGCCTCGGGAGGACTGTGCTTTGTGATTGTGGCATTTCTTGGGTACTTCATTTATATTTTTGCCAATCTCAGCATTTCAATCATTTTATTTCAACTTTTTAAATTTAGTGCCACTGACGTGTACAAATTAATTATGTGCGCACATCTGGCACACCAAAGTTTATATAGTAAATAAAACAGATATTTATTAATAACCCATTTCTTGTGAAAAAAAAAAGAGAAAACTTACATTCAAAAGCCCATTTGAAAATTTCTTTCTCTAGCCCAATAACTTCATTGTTTGGTTGTCTAATATCTGTGATATGTTTCATAAAATCGTTTCCGACTTCATTCATTGGTTCACAGAAGTCAAGTGCTTCTTTCATTTTAAGCATTTTGGGTGCAGTTACTGTCCGTAGACGATGCCAATCTTCACCTTGACTGGAATACAGTTACAAAATAAAGCTATAAAGAGAACTTTTAACACATAAACAAACCGCATACAAATGCTTTCAAGAAGCGAAAATCAATATAGTTTGTATATGTAAAAGATGAAACTGGCTTAAAGGAACTATAACAAATCCTGCTACGAGCAAACATTAGCAGATGAATATAAATACTATTTTTCTTTTCAAAAATTGAGCACCAGCTATACTGTTTTATCTATGTAACAATTTATCTAACACATTTTTCAGGAAAAATAAAATTAAAAGGAAGCACGAATTTAACATCAGTTTGATTACTTAATTATTATTAATTGCTTTAACTGTTGATTATTTCCGAATTTAAAACCATTAAAGTGTTTAATAATACCTGCAGTAAACGCTGAATATTAAAAAACGAAAGCAACTGTACTATTTCGTTTCTACTGAGACAGCAGAAATATACAACTATATTTTAAACTAAAAATATGGCGCCCCCGGGAAACATAACATATACAATATGCTTGATACTCTCTTGCTTTTATACAAAATGGTGAATTGGCGAGGGTACCTTGAGTCTGAATAAATAAAATATTTTCGTTATGTTTTTTAAACCTGTGAAAAAGGGGTGTAGTGAAAGCAAAGTAGAGAGATTCTAGAGTTGAAAACTTAAACTAACCTGCTGACTATAAACAATTCTTAATTTTCCTAAGGAGTCAATTGAAAGAAAACTCAAGTCCTATTTTCTGTATAAAGTTAAAAAAATCAACAGATTTTCATATGATGATTTAGCGCATACAGTGCTTTAGCTTAAAAGTTGTATGAGACGGAACATGAGTTGCAAATTTTGAATATCGCAAAAACTATGGGCGTAAATTTGGGTATTTCCAATGTTATTAACCACTTACTCATTGACTAGTCCTAAGTCGATTCCCTTCTGTCGTCTGTAGTGTGCCATTGGTTCCATCTCGCGTCTCTGTGGATATTTACCCTCGGCACGCATGACTTTGCTGTATTCCGCGGGATCACTGATAACCACCGTGTTGATTGTCGCAATACTTTCTTTATAGATCGGTCCATAGTCTATTGCTCGTTTTTGATAGGCCTGAAATAGCACACAGGATAAACTCCACTAACGCTCACCTCTTAGCAAGAGCCCTATAACAGCCTTCTGCTATTGGTAGGGAGAACGTTACCATCATAGCCATCCAGAAATGACGCTAACCACAAACTGGAGAATACGAAAAAAACTAAGTAGCTGCTTGAAATATGCGGGTATTCAAGATGATCGATTAGCCTGTTTAATTTGCACTGACGTAGGAGAGAGAGAGAGAGAGAGAGAGAGAGAGAGTAGCTCATCTAATAGTTGATGATATTAACGTGCAGTCCCTGGAGAGAACTGTATAAAGGTAAATGGATATTGTAAATAAGCTAAATAGAGTAAAACAAAACATTGGGAAAATAGAAAAGTGCGACTGAAAGGTATGTGATGCAAAACGTGAGAACTGAATACAAACAGATAAGAACTAGATCCGATTGCGCATCCGTAGTCTGATTATATTTTATCTATATTCTACAGTATTCATTGATTCTGTAAGCGGGAAGAAAAGGTCTAAGTCCGACTGGACAGATGTGCAGGCTTTTTGTGTCTTTGTTGGCCGCATATACCATCAGGCCTCCTCTCACATTGTACAATTATTTCCCTTGAGCGCGGGTAATATTATGATTTGTTTACCCGAGGATTTTTGTTACCCGAGGGTTTGCCTTGGGGTAACATTAACTGTCGAGGGAGAACAAATCATCATATTACCCTTGTGCACAGGCAACAGTTGTTTTTTGTTTTTTTTTATACCGATTTCGTTTAATATGACATCAGAGGGTAATATTACCTGTGAGGTAACATTGCAGAAGATTATCCTGCACTTAAATGCGCTAACCGAAGTGACGTCAAAGGGTTATAATATTCGCGAGGGTATTAATACAGGGAAACATTACTGACTATTACCCTGCGTATGATATCATCTCGACTAATGAGATTTCTAATATAGCTTATGGATATTAATAAGGTATAATAATATAAAATTATAGCCCTTGTGCGAGGGTAACTTGACGATTTGTTCACCCAAGGCAGTTTATATTATGTGAGTGCTTGCCTGGGGGTAACATCAACTGTTGAGGATGAATAATTTCCTTATGTGAACAAATATGTGTAATATGTGAACAAATTACCCTTATTCAACGGCAATAACTGTTTTGTTAGACCGAATTCTTACAACAGCAACTGTTCTGACAGCAGTGACGTCACCAGAGGGTAATCCCAGCTAGCATTCTACGTAAATCTACATCGGGCCGTCATCGGCCCGTCAGCTACCCTGACGGGCCGATGACGGCCCGATATAGATTTACGTAGAATGCTGACTGGGATATTACCTGCGATGATAATATCGCTCAAACCGGTGCTAGGTGACATATGCAGCACTGCAAAACTACACTGTTGTTATACGAAGAGTCTTAATAAAATCGAGACTCCTAATCTCGTTGTTTTATGCGTTCTCTGTTTCCAAGGGCAGCTTTTATAGATTTTATGTTATTGAGCCAGTCCATGAATAGTATGGTAGCACAGATTGAGCGATATTCTTTTTTACAATTTATTTCAAATCGGCTTATTGGTGAAAACAGAAAGTATAAACCACATTATGGAAATACTTTTTACTGTCGCCACACGGCACTTAATACTAGCTGAAGTAAAGGTAAATAAATTACATGTACTTATAAACTGGATCCTTTGAACACATTTAACAAAGCAAAATACATGGGCTCAACGAGCTTATTCATGAACAGCAACGTAATTTGCAACAACGCTCACACCTCCTAGCAACAGCTTTAGCGATATTCTAATTTCAAATTATTTCAAATGAGTCAGTGATACCAAAGGACCGGACAGTATAAACTATAGTATGGTGAAGCACGCAGAGCTTTTTTTTTCAAATTTGGATAAATGAAGGACTAATTTAAAGAAGTGCACACAGTAACTAAATTATTTCTAAACGTTTTAATTTGTTTCTACAGTATTCATGATGTCAGAATATTTTAATTTGTAATTAACATCATGATAAAAATGTTTTGCACAGTGCTAATGCATTCACAATTACAAGCAGATTTTAAAAAGAATCACAGTAAAAGTTTCTACAGTATTCCTGATCTCAGGATATTTTAATTTGTAATTAATATTATGATTACAGTTGCACAGTGCTAATGCATTCACAATTACAAATTGAGTTTTATTTGTTTGTTTGTTTGTGTTGAGGTTTTACGGCCCAGTCAACCCAATGGGGTCATGTCGAGGGCGGTCAGTTTACCTAACCACACGTTTACTGGGCAGGCTTAGTCCTCTGAGCGGTTAACCAGTATTGTGCACATTCTTTCGCCAGAAACTGACAACTGCCCTTCTTGAATCAGCGGAAGGGAGAGAATGACCGTAGAAAATATTTCATGATCAATCTCCACGAAAGAATGTTGCCGACCTCGGCGGGGTTGAACCCGCGACCTCCTGGTCTCCAGTCGGAATGCGCATCCAACTGAGCCACCGAGGCCCAAATTGAGTTTTAAAAGAATCACATTTACCCGACCAAGGAAATATTTTATCGTAACAGCATGGTTCAATCATTGTTGTTATAAAAGATGAAACGATGATAAATTCAGAAAGATTGTTGGCAAAACGTTTGTTTTTTTTTTTTTGTTTTTTTTTTTCGGAACAATTTAAGAAGCTTGTCACTCGCTACAAAAAGATATGTTACAACATCGATATTCCGCGGCAAATTACATACCTGGTTGCTAACCCAATTATGGTTGATAGCTTTGCTTTGCTCTTTAATTGCGCTACGGTGGGCCGGTCCTCAGACTAAAAATCGGCTCTCTCCTCACTCAATCTGTTTCAGATGGTCGGTGCCTGACTATCAATGTGATTGGACTCATCGTGGTTCCTCAATCGTGCTCCTGTTTGTGATTTTCTTGTTTTCTGGCTTCAGATCGACAATGAGCTATTTGCTTTGTTTCATCACAGTGTTTTTGATTATCTGTGTTTCACTGTGATGTTTCACAGATGAGGTAGAGGGCCCCTATGCTGACCAAACATATATTTGTAATTTTGAGCTGCATCAGAATTATAGGTGAGGTTTTGCGCGAGTAAAATTGGTTTAAGACCCCGCCCCGCCGCCCCCCCCCCCCCCCCCCCCACACACACACATATATTTCTACACACACTCCCCCGTCTCCTCCTCTCAGTAGTTTCCCTACTAACCGCTCTATGTCTGGTCCTCTCTTCTTTGTGCGTCTGAGGTTTTGTACGTGGCGTTTGTTTTGTCTTTATTTGTTCCTCATCTCTCCTTCTTTTGGTGCCTCGGGAGGGCTGAGTTTCATGAATGTGGCGTTTCCTGGGTATCTTCACTTATATCTTTCTCAAATCGTAATAATAATAATAAACAATTTACCTCAAACATTTTATCAAAGCTGAGTCCGTCTTTCTTGAAGTAATCGAATAAAGTTCCAACAATAGGTAATCCCTTTGGTCCAGGTACGTCGGCGAACGGTTTAAGTGTTATTTTATCTTCCATTTTTATATCATCTATTCTTTCTGGTCTGTGAAGTACGTTGTCTACTGTTTCAAGTGCACTCCGGAATGGACACTGAAATGATCCAGAACTACACACATGATCAATTATCCAAGCGGACAGACAACATCGCATCAACGTCATGATGTTACATCGACGTTAATGCGACGTTGTATAATCGTCCTGTAACCGATGGATTTCTTTGGACCAGCCAATGTTCAAGATAATCAAAACATACAAAGTGTGTATTTAATGTTTTTGTATTTCTCCATTAAAACAATATCTCACAAAATTTAACCCATTTACGAGTATGCTGACTATTTTGTTCAACCTCAAATCTTTGAAAAGCTCCATTTCAGGAACGTCTAGTAAAGTTTTATCATCGCCTTGTTTTACAGAAATTCTTGTTCTGAATGCAAACAGTGTAGACCCTGATTAGACGCAGCGTTCTGCTCTGTAACGTCTGATCTGGCTATACACTGTTTCCAATGGGTCTCTTAGGGGACGCTAAGCCTAAATAGGTTAAATAAATGTAATACACTTTTAATTGCTAAATTTCTTTCTAATGCATGTCCGTATCATAAATACGTTCAAAGGTCTGAGTCATTTTCCAAATATACTGAAGTGAAAAAAGAAACGCAAGGTAAATTTTGTTCTGATTTTGAGGCGAATTTTTCAACTATTGAACGTCTTGTCAGACGTTTGAGGGAAATAGGACGTGTTGCCGACCGACCGCTGTCAGCCTGTCCACGTGTGACGTCACGACGTCAGGACAGGGATATTAGTCTCTCGCACTTGCGCAATCATCACCTAACTACTGCCACCATAACTGTCCTTACTCATAATCGCCCCGTTCACCCCGGAACTGTGAAAACTCGATTGAGCGAGGCTGGTATTTGGGCACGGCGTCCGTATGTTAGTCCGCCCCTGACTCAGGCATGTCGTATGCGACGTATGGCATGGTTGACAGCAAATGCCCCTATCCCCGAGAAGATTTTCACTCTTTTTTCCCCGAGATGGTCGACGTTACGTTTACCGACGTCGTGGGGATCGTTTCGCCGATGCTTGCGTTGGCGAGAGAGAGAGAGAGAGAGAGAGAGAGAGAGAGAGAGAGAGAGAGAGAGAGAGAGAGAGAGAGATTTGCGGACAGTTCTGTCTTGGTGTAAAATGATAGTTGATTGTGATAGCGGACAATTTAACAACAGTAATGTGCAGGGATGAAGTCATCCGGAAAGGATGATCAATGCATTAATGAACTCTATGCAGAAGTAAACAAGGGCGGCGACAGCTGCCAGAGGCGGGGGCGCGGATGGGGTTGGGTAAGTTGGAGGGGGAGGGCACAACAGATACTGATTAATTCAGTGAAATGTAGAAGAATTGGCTTAATTGGTGAAATAAACAAGTAACATATAAAAACAAAAAGGTAAGAAATTTTGTAGAATCTACTCTGGGCGAATAAAATTTGGGACAAAACGCGCCAGAATTTGCTTAATTAGTGCAATACAAACAAGAAGCCTATGGGCCACGATTCGCTCACCTGATTAAAAGTCAATGCATATCTGCAGATACCATGCAACATTCTACAAGTATTGCCACGGCAACATGAACAGAAATTTGACCTTGCCCTGAAAAGGTCATAGGTCATCCTATGATCATCATTTGAACAAACTTGATAGACCTTGCGACCCCGATGCTACATACCAAGATTCAGCCTCAAAGTTTTTTTGGTTCTGTAGAAGAAGTTTTAAGTGTTTTTTTACCGTATATAAGCATGGCGTCCATCTTGTTCAATAATGAAGAACCATTTGAATAAATTGACAATACTCTTTCAACAGAAAGCCCAATGTGAAATCTTGTGAAAACTGGTTAAGCGGTTTCAGAGAAAGCGCCATTTAAAGATTAGACGATTTTATATATGTATATAGCCCAGGGACAAGGACAGATAACCCGCAGGGGACAACTTTTTGATTGTAACTAAAAAGTTGTACTACTTAAATCATACATTGCAAGTTTCAGCCATAATTCTTTAATACATTTTAAGTAATTGTCAAAGATCATCCTAGGATCATCATCTGAACAAACTTGGTAGACATTGAGTCTCCGATGCTATATATGAAGATTCAGCCTTAAGGTTTTCTTGGTTCTGGAGAAGAAGATTTTAAGTGTTTTGTTTACCATATATGGGCATGGTGGTCATCTTGTTCAATGGTGTGGAACCATTTAAAGAAATTATCAATATCCCTTCGACAGAAGGCCCCATGTGAAATCTGGTGAAAATTGATCAAGCATTTCAGAGAATATTACACTATTTTATACATGTATAAGCCAAGAGACAAGGGCGGATAACTCCCGGGGGACAAAATTTTGATTGTAACTAAAATGTTTGACTACTTTAATCATACATTGTAAATAGCCATTAGACTTAAAACATTTTGAGAAAATGATTTTCAACAGTTTCCCCATACAAAAATATGGGAATGCAAATTTGACCTTGCCATAAAAAGATCAAAGGTAATCCTAGGATCATCATTTGAATAAACTTGGTAGACCTTGAGTCTCCGATGCTATATACCAAGATGCAGCCGCAAAGCTTTCTTGGTTCTGGAGAAGAAGATTTTAAAGTGTTTTTTTACCATATATGGGCATGTCGGCCATTTTGTTCAATGGTGCAGAACCATTTGAACAAATGACAATATCCCTTCGCCAGAAGGCCCCGTGTCACAGCGTATAACCGTACAGTGGCCTAATCGGAAGCGCCATGATTCTGTACACCCAAACATCACTAGCGAACACGAAATTCGCGACAGAAGCTCTGAGATTTTAACAGGTAAGAAAGGAACGGAATATCTGATTATAATGCGGTTTTCGACATCGGTGGCAGATATGAATGTATTTTAGCTGTCTCTTTCTCATAAACTCCGACAGTGGTCTGTTTTCTGTGTAGACCTTATCGCGTGCTACTCAATCAGTGATTTTCCTGGTTTTGTCGGCCGTCAACTCGATGAATCCAGGTCGATATATTCCGAATTAAGGCTAACTTCACGATTATTTGAACGAGAAAATTTTCAAACACATATTATCTTTTATGTATGATACCTGCCAGGCGCTACATGTTTCGATTTTGTAAACCATGACCTCTTGAATTGTACCCATCAGTTCCGACTGACTGTACGACTAGCGCCAACTGTACCGCATCAATAGCTCCACCGAGCTGAATTTGACTGTACGACTAGGCTTATTGTTAAATAAATCTGGGTTCATGATATACTTTGTTTTATTTCGTTTGAATAAGACAGGTCAACTTTAAAGCCCTGAACACTCACTTCCATTGATTTCCTGTTATATGTAACCGTACGTTATAATGTACATATTTATGCCTCATTTAGCACGCTGTGTGATTAGAACTAACTAAGGTGATCTTGCTTAAATTTATTTTAATCTCGTTTCTGAAAAATATTTAAACGAGAAATTTTACTTAATGTTCGCTTTTTGTCCTCTGATAACGCTATTTTTCTGGGCGAATAAAGTTGAGAACAAAACGCGGCAGCATTGGCTTAATTAGTGCAATAAACAATTACATATGCAAAAACGTAAGAAATTCAGTAGAATCTACTTTCCTATGGTCGAATACAAACCCGGATAAAACGTAGCAGAATTTGCTAAATTAGTAAAATGTTAATTTTGTATGCAAAAAAGTAAGAAATTCAGTAGAATCTACTTGCCGCTTGGCGTAAACAGATCCAGACAGAACGTAGCAGAATTGGCTTAATTAGTGCAATAAACAATTGCACATACATAAAATAAAAAATTCAGTAGAATCTACTTGCCTATGGGCGAATACAAAGCCATATAAAACGTAGCAGAATTTGCTAAATTAGTAAAATAATTACAAATGTAATTCCATATGCAAAAAGTAAGAAATTCAGTAGAATCTACTTGCCTCTTGGCGTATACAAATCCGAACAGAACGTAGCAGAATTGGCTTAATTTGTGCAATAAACAATTACATGTACATATGCAAAAAGAAATTCAGAAGAATCTACCTGCCTCTGGGTGAATACAAATCCGGACAAAACGTAGCAGAATTGGCTTAATTAGTTAAATAAATAAATAACATATATAAAAAATAAAAACAATCTCTAGAATCTACTAGATTGTGATTGAATAGAATTCGGAACAAATCGTGTCAGAATTTTCATAATTAGTGCAACAAACAATTACATATACAAAATGTAAGAACTTCAATGGACTCTGCTTGCATCTGGGCGAATATAAATCCGGACAAAACGTAGCAAAATTGGCTTAATTAGTGAAATAAACAAATTGCATATACAATAACAAGTAAGAAATTCTCTACAATCTACTTGCCTATGGGCAAATAAAAATGTGGACAAAACAGGGCAGAATGTTGGCTTTAATAGTGAAATAAACAAATTTCATATAAAACGTAAGAAATTCTGCTGAAGTTGTTATATATAGCCTCTGGGCGTAAGAAATTCAGTAGAATCTACTTGCCACTACGCGAATACAAATCCGGACAGAACGTAGCAGAATTGGCTTGATTAGTGGATTAAACAATTACATATGCAAAAGGTAAGAGATTCACTAGAATCTATTTGCCTATGGGCAATTACAAATCCGGACAGAACGCAGCTAAATTGTCTAAATTAGTGCAATATACAATTACATATGCAAAAAGTAAGAAATTCAGTAGAATCTACTTGCCTTTTGTTAAATACAAATATGGACAAAAAATGGCAGAATTGGATTTAATAGTGAAATAAACAAATTTCATATCACAAGTAAGAAATTCGGTAGACTTCTGGGCGAATACAAATACGAACAAAAGTGACAGAACTGGCTAAATTAGTGAAATAAACAATATGCATATACAAAAAGTAAGAAATTCAGAAGAATCTACTTGCCTCTAGACGAATATAAATCCGGACAAAACGTAGCAGAATTGAAATCAGTAGAATCTACTTGCTTCTGGGTGAGTACAAATCCGGATAAACGTTGCAAAATTGGCTTAATTGGTGAAATAAACAAATTTAATATATCAAAAAATGTAAGAAATACAGTAGTTCAGTAGAATCCACTTGCCTATCGGCGAACACAAATCCAGACAGAACGTGAAAAATTTGCTTAATTAGTGACATTTACAAATTACATATATAAAAACAAGTAAGAAATTCAGCAGAATCTACTCGCCAATGGGCAAATTCAAATCCGGACAAAACGTGACAGAGTTGACTTTAATGGTGAAATAAACAAATTACATGTAAAAAGTAAAAAAAAAAAAAAGTTTATTACATCCTGAAGAAGCCGTGATGGCGAAACGTTGATGTTTATACATGATAAAGATTTTTTCTCGTGTTGGTGTTGATTTACTATACCAAATTTTATAAAAAGTAAGAAATTCAGCAGAATCTACTAGCCTCTGGTCGAATACTAATCCGAACACAACGTGGCAGAATTGGCTTTAGTATTGAAACAAACAGATTGCATACAAAAAGTTGGCTTTAGTATTGAAATAAACAGATTGCATACAAAAAGTTGGCTTTAGTATTGAAATAAATAGATTGCATACAAAAAGTAAGAAATTCAGTAGAATCAACTTGCCTCTGGGTGAATAAAATGCGGACAAAACGTGGCAGAATATGCTTTAATAGTGAAAAAAAAAAAAAAAAAAAAAAAAAAAATGTAAGAAAATCTGTAGAATCTACTAGCCTCTGGGCGAATGAAAATCCCGACAAAACGTGACAGAACTGGCTTAATTAGTGCAACAAACAAATCAAACAAGAAGTAAGAAATTCAGTAGATTTTACTAGCCTCTGGACGAATAAAATTCCGGACAGAACGTTGCAGAATTAAACCAAAAGAATACTTCATTCGTCTGGCGGACTTTGTTTGAATCGGCTCTGCTGAAGTATGTAATGGTACACGCTTTTATAATGATGTATATGTGAAAGTCTCACCAAGGTGTTAAATACGTAAAGGTAATTAAAAAATCATGCCATCATGGACTAGCCAATCGTTATGCTAGTTGATGCACTTAATATTGTAATCGTCTGATAGTAATCTGAAGCATCATATTAACCCTTAGAATGCTAATCACAACTGCAGCAGCAGAAATTAGATTATTTTAGTTTTCAGAGAAAATAAGGTTTGACAGATTTTTTAGATTTTATTAACATCTATCAGGTTACCAAAAGTAAACAAAATGAGATGCAATAAGAATTAACATAACAGCATGAAATTTCATGTGAATTGTCTGCCTAGCAGAATCAAAGGAATTTCGTTTTATTTTCTCTGAAAAAAAAAATAACATGTCCGTCAGCTGCAATTTCGCTTAGCGCTTTAAGCATGGAGTGAGACTGTTGATTTGTCGACATTTTACAAGGGAGACAACCTTTGCTACTTCTTGTTTGCTTTTATGTCCATCCATCCTCTTGTTAAAAGGGATCTATTTTTACAAAAAAAAATTTCCCCAAATTGAAGCAAGTTCTTTGCTTGTAGCGTAGATCCCTTTTCAGAAGGGAGGTAAAACAATTTTTAAAGTGTTGCTTCCCTGAGTGAACCAGACAGACAATACGCCACTAAGAGCATATTATGTGTTGCTATATATAGACAGAGTAGCATCCTTGAAGATGTATCAGTTTCCATTTGCAGACAGACAATACGTCACTAAGGTCATATTATGTGATGCTATATATGGACAGAGTTGCATCCCCATCCCTGAAGCATTACGAAAACACGCCTATTCATATATATATAAAATTTTACAACCAAAAACAGGAATTTTTTAGATAAAAAAAAAATTCTGATATTTTTCATATTCTTGCTCAAAACATAGATTGTTGGTACTCGTTAGAACCGCCTCAACGAGGCGGTTCTAACGAGTACCCACAATCTATGTTTTTTTTAGCAAAATAAGAAAAATAATGTGTACCCCTGTAAACCCCAGTTTTACTATATAAAAGTGGGGTTTAAGGGAGTCAGGATTACATTGGCATGTTTTCGTGATGGTATATCAGTTTCCATTTGCAGACAGACAATACGTCGATCAGATCATATTATGTGATGCTATATATCAGCCGAACCAAGTGTAAATGTGCCTCCGGCAAGGCGTAGACAACGACGGCCCAGATCAGACTGCGCATCTGCGCAGTCTGATCGGGGCCTTCGCTGTCCGCTGCCAGAATCATTGGCTACTATAGAAGTATTAATGGAGACCAAAGGCCCGGATGAGAATTTGCGCATGCGCAGGATGATTTGGATCTGCCTATTTTTTGGGCGTTTGAAGACGCTTTTTCACTTGGCAAGGCCCATATGGTACTGTATTGTACGAAAACAATGATTACCAGGTACGTACACGTGCTTATCCCTTTTCGAAAAGAGTAAGCAGGCAACTTAAGAGCGTCTGTTGTACTACCCATGTGTTATTTACATGGACTATTATGCAGTTAAACATTACAATATTTACCCTAAATATTCGGACATTTTCCCTCCTTATCATACTTGTCCTAAAATTTGGACATGTCTATTTTACAGTTTATGTGCCTAAAACCTATTAGTTGAGAGCCAAACAGTGTAGATCCAATCAGACGGCGCGTTCTGATATGACTTACAGTTTGTTATGGTCCATATGTCCGAATACTTAAGGTAAATTTAATGCTTTTCCACATTACTATGCTTTCGACATCACTTTGAAAGAATTTTTTTTTTTTTTTTTTTTTTTTTTTTGCTTGCCGTTTTACTTCGTGCAAAAAATTATTTGTGAGTGACAATATCTAATTAGAAACCATTAGTCCTTTTCTGTTTCTGTTCTTTGTTCTCAAATGTTTATCCTAAAAAGGTATGGCCAAAAATGGTCTAATTCAATTTCTTTAGAGAAGTGATGTTTAAAGGACATTATATTTAAATATGTGTTGCTTTTTACAACTGATTTTAATCACTGACGTTTTAAAATATTATTGTGAAAATTTCAGAAATTTTGAACCAGTGGAACGTGTTGAAAATCTGCCTCCAATCTACCTACGCTATCGAATTTTGCATAATGACATATATGTGAAAGTCTCACCAAGGTGTTAAATACGTAAAGGAAAATAATAATAATAATAATAATAATGTCATCATGTACTAGCCCATCATTACCCTAATTGATGCACTTAATAATGTAACCGTCTGACAGTCATCTGAAACACCATATTAATCCAATTATTAATCCTTAAAATGCTTGCTAATCATAATTGCAGCAGACGACATTTGATTATCATAGTGTTCAGAAAAAAAATAGGCTTGACAGATTTTTTTAGATTTTATTAATATCTATCAGGTTACCAAAAGTAAAGAAAATGAGATGCTAGAAGAACTTACATAACATCATGAAATTTCATGTGAATTGTCGAATCAATAGAATATCGTTTTATTTTCTCTGACAAAAAAATGAAGAATGTCCTTCTGCAGCAATTTTGCTTAACGCTTTAAGGGCGGACTGAGACGAGCATTATTATAAGGGGATTGGATCGATTGGTAATTTTCCGCCATTTTACAAGCGAGACAACCTTTGTTACTTCCTTTTTTACTTTCCTGTTCATCAATCACCTTCTTAAAAGCGATCTGTTCTAAAAGAAAAATACTTTTCTTGAAGGGAAGCAGTTTTTTTTTTCATTTTAGCGTAGATCCCTTTTCCAAAGGGAGGCAAAACATTTTTTGACAGAGTTGCCTCCCTCACTGAAAGTCATTACGAAAACACACCTATAAAATTTTGACCCCCTTAAACCCCATTTTTATACAGTAAAATTGGGATTAACAGGGGTATACTCGTACCTACGTTATCGAATTTAGCATAGTGACATATATCTGAAAGTCTCGCCAAAGTGTTAAATACATAAAGGAAAATAATAATAATAAAAAAAAAAATCATGTCATCATACACAACCCAATCATAACCCTAACTGATGCATTTAACATTGTAACCGTCTGACTTTAGTCTGGAATACCATATTAAACCTTTAAATGCCAATCACAACTGCAGCAGATGACATTTGATTATTATAGTTTTCCGAGAAAACAGCATGGAATTTCATGTGAATTGTCTGCCTAGCAGACGAATCAACGGAATGCCGTTTTATTTTCGCTGATAAAAGAACAAAAAAAAAAAAAAAAAAAAGCAGACGAATCAACGGAATGCCATTTTATTTTCGCTGATAAAAGAACAAAAAAAAAAAAATAATAATAATAAATCAATAAATCAAAAAAACAAAAACAAAAGAAAAACACACACAAAAAAAAAACAGAATGTCCTTCTGCTGCAGTTTTGCATAACGCTTTAACGGCGGGCTGAGACGAGCGTTATTGAGGGGATTGGATCGATTAGTAGATTTTCCGCCATCTTATAAGCGAGACAACCTTTATTACTTCTTGTTTGCTTTCCAGTTCATCAATCACCTTCTTAACATTTTCGGTGCCAAATTTCAGACGACATTTGTTGTCTGCTTTTTTTTTTCAACAAACTATCGCTTGGAAAGAAGTTTATATGTAAAGTTGAAAGACTGAATGTCAAACAGCGTAGATCCTGATGAGACGGCTCATTATGAGCAGTCTCGTCTGGATCTACGCTGTTTGCAAAAGCCTATTATTATTGCCTGTGGCTGTGAAAGAGTCCATTTTACAGTTTATGTGCCTAATACCCGTTGGATGAGAGGCAAAGAGTGTATACCCCAATCAGACGCCGCGTTCTGATCTGACTTTCCATTGTTTGTTATGGCCCATATGTCCGAATACTTAAGGTAAATATTACAATTTACTGCATTACTGTGCTTTGGACATCACTTGGAAAGAATTTTTTGCTTGGCATTTTTCTTCGAAGTGCAAAAATTTATTTGTGAGTGACAATTTCTAATTAGAAACCATTTGTCGTCTCTGTTTCTGGTCTTTGTGCTCAAATATTCATCCTAAAAAATTATGGCAAAAAATGGTCTCATGCAATTTCTATAGTGAAGTGTCTTTTTCAAGAACATTATATTAAAATATTGGTTACTTTTTTCAACTGATTCTAATCAATGACGTATTACAATATAATTGTGAAAATTTCAGAAAGTTTGAACTTGTTGAAAATCTGCCTCCAATATACATACTCTATCAAATTTTGCATTTTGCATCCATTTTACAATATCAGAATGAAATAATTGTTTCGTTTTAGCTACCAATAAACAGAATAAAACTTTTGGTACAAAGGTTGTTACGACAAATTTCTTTGCACTGAATCATGACAAAAGTTTACCTTTTTTTTTTCTTCTACTTTACTTGAATTTAAAGCACCACGCATAATAATAATAATAATAATAATAATAATAATAATAATGTGATGATGATGATAATGGTGATGATTGTGACTTTCTAAAAGATGTTGGATACAAAGTAGAAATCGAAATAATGTATGTACCCTATATACGAGTATAGCGCCATACAAAAAACAGCGAAAGAGTAGGGCCTACTAAGGTCTGAGTTTAAATTATATTGTGAGTTGACAGGAAAGTCTTGACCAGGCTGTGTGGATGCATATGCTACATCATGTTAACAAATCACAATAATGTGTACCTCCATGTATCTCTATAACATATAGTAAAAGTGGATGTATGTAAGACTTTAAATTATTACGTGGATTTCCCGAATTTTGTCATTCTTAAAACAGCTTTTCATTTTGTTTCACTGCATGAATGTGTCTTAACGTGTATCATAACCAAAATCTTCCTCATTCTACATATAAGCCATCGCACGACAAAACCTACAATAAGACTTTTGCGACCAGCGAAGACTCAGATCAGACTGTGCGTCCGCGCAGTCTGATCAGAGACTTCGCTGATCGCATATGCCTTCTATAGTTTCCGAGCTATCCAAAGAGGGGTGAACGAGAACCCTTGCAATATTGAGTGGATGTAGAGGCTGATCTGAGCCTTTGCTGGTCACAGAGGTCCTATTGTAGATTTTGTCGTGCGCTAGCTCATAATATATATGGTGAAATATCATGGTTTACGTAGCTCTAGATAAGAGGGTATCAGGCCCCGAGGTTATAACTTTTTTCATGCTCAACTCAGTTGAGAATGAAATTTTCTCTGCTAATAAATATGAAAATGCCGACAATTGTTGGCATTTTCATATTTATTAGCAGAGAAAATTTCATGCTCGGCTATGTTTAGCAAGAAGGAATTTGCAATTGTTAGTAATTTGAGATTTATTAGAAAAAACAAATTTCATGCTCAGCTGAGTTGAGCATGAAAAAAGTTTTATAACCTCGGGGCCAGGATTGATTTTTTTCTTACTTCTTTACAAAAACTTTTGAGCCAGCGCGCGACAAAACCTACAGTTAGACCTGTGTGACCAGCAAAGACTCAGATCAGCCTGTACATCAACCCAGGATGAGAGGGTTACCGTTCAGTACTCTTTGGATAGCCCGGAGGCTGTAGAAGGCACATACGATCAGCGAAGACTCTGATCAGACTGCGCGGATGCGCAGGGTGCTCCGAGTCTTCGCTGGTCGCGCAAGTCTTATTGTAGGTTTTGTCGTGCGCTGGCTCATTTTGTTATGGGATACATTCATACGCCTTGCAGTCCAACAAAAACAGTCTTGTTTGTTTGTGTTGAGGTTTTACGGCCCAGTCAACCCAATGGGGTCATGTCGAGCGCGGTCAGTTTACCTAACCACACATTTACTGGACAGGCTTAGTCCTCTAAGCTGTTAACCAGTATTGTGCACATTCTTTCGCCAGAAACTGACAACTGCCCTTCTTGAATCAGCGGAAGGGAGAGAATGACCGTAGAAAATATTTCATGATCAATCTCCACGAAAGAATGTTGCCGACCTCGGCGGGGGTTGAACCCGCGACCTCCTGGTCTCCAGTCGGACGGCGCATCCAACTGAGCCACCGAGGCCCAAAAACAGTCTTGCAGATGCGCTTCTGATGAACACCCATGATTTACATTTTTGTGGAGAAATGAGAAAAAAACTGTTAAAAGATTCGCTATGGCTGAGAAAATATATATTTCAAATAGGTATATTAACGTAAAGGGCTGAGCGTGTATGATACTATCATCATGAAAATAATCCTATATAATTTTGACCCCTTAAACCCCACTATTATATAGTAAAACTGGGGTCTACAGGAGTATACAATATTATTTTCGTATTTTTGCTCAAAAACATAGTTTGTGGATACTTACTAGAACTGCTACGCCAACAATCTATATTTTGAGCAGAAATATGAAAAATATCTGAGTTTAGTTTTCTTATCTGAAAATTTTCAGTTTTTGGAGATGAAATTTTCTATATATTTAAATAGGCGTGTTTTCGTAATGGCAAAATTTGTTGCTATAGAACTAATATCTTACCGCTGCAATCGGTGCTTCGTTTAAAGTTAATGTCATGTTTTGTTTCTTTGTCGCTGATGTTGACACGACTCTTGACTTTATAGCGTTTGCTGTCAAAGTTTTGAAAAGAGTTCCAGTTTTTGTGGCCGCCATCTTTGTGTTTGTTCTAAAAGAGAAAAATCATAAACATGTATAGAAAATATCTTGAATCATATAATCTTTTCGGTAGCACCGAATCTGGGATACAGAAATGCAATATTGAGATATAATCATTAACAATGCTTGTAAATAAACGAAAACTGAGAACTTTCGACCGCTATCGGTTGAATTCACACCTTTAACAAAACTTATTCACATATTGTGGGGAAAATTGAAGAAAAAGAAATGTAAATAACAAAGTGTCTGCAAAACAATGCAATACTACAAAAATACTTAATAATATAAAGTTCGCTTTACAAAACAACAAAACAAAAAAAAAAAAAAAACAACAGAATTTCTAAATACAGTCGACTCTCATTATCTCGAAGTCTAAGGGACTCTCTGAAATATTTCAAGATATCCGTACTTCGACATATCAAATTTGCAGGATTGAGGAATAAAATAAATCGAACAACCACATTTCACAAATGAATATGTAATTTGACTCATGAAGTTAGAGATATACAGTCGACTCTCGTTAATTCGAATTCCAAGGGACAGTCTGAAATAATCCGAGATATCCGTACCTCGTCATATCAGATTTGCAGAATTGAGGAAAAAATAATTTGATCAACCACATTTAACATATATATGTGACTGGACTCTTGAAGTTAGAGATATACTGAAAATATTGTGGAAAAGAGGAGAAATTGCTCCTTAGGAGCAATTTCTCCTCTTTTCCACAATATGTTTTACCTGTTGTTAGATTTTCATGTTTAGGCAGGGACCAGATTTTTACTTCGAGATAAGCAGTTATTCGAAATAAGCGATGTCGAGATAACGCGACGAGATTCGACTGTAATATCGGAATTTCTAAATACGTTTAGGTAGTGCGTGCCCTTCGCTTGCCCAAAGTCTGCAGAAGAGATAGGCTACTAGCTGTTCTAGTTACATTTGCAGAGTAACCGGGATGTAGTACTGATAAGTGCGAGGTTTCGGACCTATGCCGGCTGTGGAAACAACACATAGACATTCAGGGACAACCGTCATAACCTCTGAGCCAATTCACTCGCAAAAATGAGTTTAACGTAACAGCGTTATACCAGATTTCTCTAAATAATCCATGGGATAAGATTCTGGTTTCGTTGCGCAAGCGCCCTCATCATATACGAAGAACTTTCCGGACTGTACGTATCAAAATTAAAATTTGAGTATATATGTTTATTTCAAATCTCATGATAAATGTAACTGTTCCATGAAACTCGTTTTTTGAGAGCGTATACAGCGAACTTGTCTAACTCTTTCGGTGCCAAATGTCAAACGACATTTGTCGTCTGCGTTTTTTTTTTTTTTTTTTTTTTTTTTTTTTTTTTTAACAAACCATCGTTTGGAAAGAATTTTATATGTAAAGTTGAAAGCCTGAATATCAAACAGCGTAGGTCCAGATGAGACGGCTCTTTGCAAAAGTCTATTATTGTCGCCTGTGGCAGTGAAAGTGTCAATTAAACATACAATCGACTCCCGTTATCTCGAATTCCAAGGGACTCACTGATACACTTCGAGATATCCGTACTTCGACATATCAGAGTTGAGAGAGTGAGGAAAACAATAAATTGAACAACCACATTTAACGAATGAATATGTAATTTGACTCTTGAAGTTAGAAATATATATATATATAATAATATGGAAAAGAGGAGAAATTGCTCCTGAGGAGCAATTTCTCCTCTTTTCCACATTATTTTGGTACCTGTTGTCATAGTTTCATGTTAAAACAGGGACCAGATTTTCACTTCGAGATAAGCGGTAATTCGAAATAAGCGAATTCGAGATAACGAGGTTCGATTGTATATGCAAAATATGAATATCCAGATACCACATTCGCAGTTCGATTGTTAAGAGGAAGTGATACACTTTTCGGGGATTCAGCTGTCCAAATCATTTTGCTGCCTTTCTCATTTTTTTGTTTTGTTTTCTGAAAAGATCCCTTTCTAGATGGGTTTCGGTGTGCAGGAAAGTGAACAGGATATCACAAAAGTTGCCGACCTTGTAAAGAATAGCGAAAAATCCACCAAACATATCATGCGCTTTCCCCATTCTCAGTCTCAAGATAACATGGACTCCAATTACTAAGGCTGGCTAATCGAAGCTGAAAAGATAATCGATTATCAGTCCTGCCATTGTGATCGATAATCGATTAGTAATCACTGAAGATTTGGTCATAATTTTACCTGTCTGAGCATGACTCTTACCATATGTTATACTTTATTGCATATATTCGGTCAGACAGGCCTGAGCAAACGGTGTAAACCCTGATGAGACGCCGCAAATGCGGTGTCTCGTCAGGGTCTACACTGTTTGCCACCCATCTAGTTATTTTTAGACACAACAATTGGTAGTAAATTGTACTTGTTCAAATTTTAGATTATGTATGGCAAGGAGTTGAGGTGTCTGAATACTAAGGGTAAATACCGTAAAGTAACAAACACAGAAATTAAATGATCGATTATTAGCAAATCAGTAATGATAATCATTTTTGTGGAATTTATAGATCAATTAATCGATTATCCGGTTAATCGTGCCAGCCTTACCAATTACCCTTCTTAAGGATTGCTTGCATTCTGATGACGGTGTGAATCGGTCATAAGTGTCTTAAGGAGACGAGGTACGCCTGGTAGATTTTCCGCCGTTTTCACAAGTCAAGTCAAGTCAAGAAACTTTATTGAACATAAACACACAGTGTTTCTCGTCCAAATAAACAAAGCAATGGCGGCACGAGAAGAGCACAGCACTACAATTCAATCAAAATTACAGAAACATACATAGTCACGACATAGTGAACGTTTAGACAATGTGGTCCTGGCTAAGTCCTTAATAGACCTTTACGTTTTTCATTTGCTAAATATACAAACTTTCCAACTTTTTTTCAAAATACATGCTTGTGTTTCATTAAGGAGTTTTATGAACTTTTGCTTTGTCGGCCATCTACAATAATATCTTGGCAAAATTGATGTTCTTAATTCCCTATATGCAGGGCAAGCTAAAAGAAAATGAAATTCATCTTCTATAACTCCCGAATTACAAAACTGACATAGACGGAGGCTTCTCTCAATATTTCTGAGTCTCCCCTCTTCGATCGCTAGCTTGTGTGCAGAGCACCTTAACCTTGCTAGAGCAATTCTATGACTATCTGTTTTAATACATTTTAAATACTTTTCAAAATGGAACACCTTGTTTGTACATTTTACGACTTCTAACTTACTAGAAGCATTTACAGATCCGTACCAGTTCTGAAAATATTGATCATATACACACTGTATAACCATTTCAAGCCAGATATAAGTAAATCCTAGCTCATCCAGGAGTGACTTTATCTGGAAAGCCCAGTTGTTTTCAAACGAACCACGGGCTATATCATTTACTTGTTGGCCATACACTTTATAGAGCAATGAATTTTTAGATGCCAATATTTTATACCAATATTTTTAAATGCGTATTTTCCTTAATATAGCCAATGGAAAACGACCCAATTCTCCGTACACTGCTATATTACTTGTTTGAAGTCGGACTCCTAATATCTGTTTAAGGAATCTAACATGTACCTTTTCTACATCGTCAGCCTTATGAAAACCCCAAATTTCAGAACCGTACATTAAGATTGGTTGGACAAGTGAATCAAAAAGTTTCAATTTATCTTCAATACACAATAATTTATTGTCAAAAAGATTTTTTAATGCAAACATAGCTTTTGTAGCTTGTTCAGAAAGGTGTTTCTGAGCTTGAAAAAATTTGCCATTACTGGAAACATTTACACCTAAATAAATAAAATTATTAACACTTTCTAGTCTCATCAAAGTAGATATTTAGTGGTATGGGTCTAAGAGACAGTTTGAATACCATTATTTTAGTTTTGTCAGTATTAACAATAGTGCCGTATCAAACGCACACAAGCTCAAACTGCATATACTACTACTACTACTATTACTACTACTACTACTACTAATAATAATAATAATTTATTATTATTATTATTATTATTATTATTATTATTACCGTAATGACCCTAAGTATTGGGACACACATGCCTGAGTAAACAGTGTAGACCCAGATCAGACGCCGCAGATCAGAGTCTACAATGTTTGCCGCTCATCCAGCATTTTAGACACATTATTACTGCACTAAAAGCAAAATTTCTTCCTTTTTGGTAATAGTTGCACCAAAGACAAAAGCACCAGGTCACATCAATAGGTAGTCTAACTGACTTGTTTATATTTAAGGACAAATACATGTACATTACGAAATCACGCCAATTCAAATATATTGAAAATTTTACAACCAAAAAGGGAAAATTTTCAAATAAAAAATCTGATATTTTTCATATTCCTGCTCAAAACATAGATTGTGGGTACTCGTTAGAACCGCCTCATCGAGGCGGTTTTAACGAATACCCACAATCAATGTTTTTCAACAAAATAAGAAGAATAATGTATACCCCTGTAAACCCCAGTTTTACTATATAAAAGTGGGTTTTAAGGGGGTCAAGATTATATAGGCGTGTTTTCGTGATGTGTGAATGAGTTTAAGTGTCACACTCCTCATAGTAATAATGGTATTATATTATTACTGCGCAAATAATATCCTTATTTTAACAAAATATAAATAAAAGCTAACATACCTTTAAATTATAGAAATTCGTAGGAAAAACAAAATTTGGTTATGAGTTCCTTTAAAAAGTTTCGTTTCTTTGGTTTCTTTTTGTTGAAGTTTTTCCTACGGCCTAAAGTTCTTGAAGAATGGGGCCAGCCCTTTCCGTATCCAAGTTCGGTGGAATGCACACTTGACAGCTGATGACAATTTCTTTTATAGTTACTGCGTCCTTTACCGTGTGCGCAAGACATGCCTTGTTAAGCCGATTGATTTTACCGGCAGTGATGTCTTTGAGGTTTGCAAGGGGAAAACTGATATTTGCTCTTGTGTAAATAGCCAATTACCGAACGCTCTGAATCCTGGGTAAACATTTCAGCAGACCACATTTTTTTCACAAAATAGGCCTTGGCATTTCATGCAAATTCTGACATTTTGCATGAAAAGCCAAAGCCTATTTTCTGGAAATTTTTCTGTGTATGTTGGGTAAAATTTTCAGCAGACGATATTTTGAAATAGTTTTCTTAATTTTCCCAGAAAATAGGTGTTGACATTTTCTGAAAAAAAAAAATCAAAATAATCACAGTGTCGTCTGCTAATCAGGTAAAATTCAATAATTGCTTATCGCGTATGAAAACAATAAATCCCAGGCGCACTGTTAGATCAGGGATTTTGCAGTCCATCCATATAACCTTGAGCATACAATGAATCTTCCAGCTAGCATTCTACTTAAATCTATGTTGGCCCGCTATCTGCCCAACAGGAATCCTGTCGGTCCGATCACGGTCCATTATAAATATAAATAGAATGCTAGCTGGGCTATAAGCAGCCCAAGAAGACCTGATCAGACTGCGCTGGTGTGCATGATGACTTAATCCTTAGTTGTCCGCATGTTACAAATCGTATAATGATGCTACAGTGTGTTGTAGGAGACATCACGAAAACATGTCTATATAATGTTGACCCTCTTAAACCCCACTTTTATAAAGTAAAACTGAGGTTTACAGGGGTAAACATTATTTTTCTTATTTCTGCTGAAAACATAGATTGTGGGTACTCGTTAGAACCGCCTCTGAACAATCAGACAGAGTACAGGTGCTCAAACTACTGGGTATTCCTTGCTTGCAAACGGATGTTTTTTTTTTTATTTTTTTTTTCAGATCAAATGGTTTATTATGTAGGCCACCAGCCCATAACAAATACATTGACAATTCATATGTTACAACGTGTATCAGTCAAAAAATACATTTTAGCATTACACACATACATATATATCTCAATATGTTAAAAACATACAGCCAGAAAAGGAATTATAACCTCTCAACCTATGTGAGCCTCATTTGACACTTTACCTCTGCAAGAGCGAATCCAGACTAGCTCCCTCAGATTACACAAAAAACTAAGATTGTGGTGGGCCATATATATGTATTTTTTTTTTCAAATATTGGTTTGTCCTACTTCTACCTACCTACACATTTTACCCTTACCCAAAAGCTTTTTTAGACATTCTGCAAAATGCATTTTGATAAAGTATGGGTAAATTTATTATTTGCTCATTAACACTAAAAGTGCTTATCACAACTTCAGCACACGACCTTCTTATTTTTTAAAATTATTTTTCAAAGAAAATAAGGCTTGACATTTTGTGTGAATCGTCTGCTCATCAAACAATTCTTCAGAGAAAATAAGGCTTGACATTTAATGTGAATCGTCTGCTCTGCAAACATTTTTTTCAAAATAAAAGGCGATATTAGATGTGAATCGTCTGCTCTGCAGAGAAGCGATTCGCATGAAATATCAAGCCTTATTTTGTCTGAAATATAATCATTACGAAAACACGCCTATTCAAATATATTGAAAATTTTACAACCAAAAAAGGAAAATTTTCAGATAAAAAATTCTGATATTTTTTCATATTACTGCTCAAAACATAGATTGTGGGTACTCGTTAGAACCGCCTCGACGAGGCGGTTCTAATGAGTACTCACAATCTATTTTTTTTTAACAAATTAAGAAAAATAATGTATACCCCTGTAAACCCCAGTTTTGCTGTATAAAAGTGGGGTTTAAAGGGGTTAAAATTATATAGGCGTGTTTTCGTTATGTGAAAAAAAAGTGAGACTATTGTCTACTACAAATTTTGTTTGGCATGTTAAAGGATAAGAACGGCTTCTGTGATACCGGATGATAAACAGAATTTTATTAATCTTAGGTAGATACCATCTGAAAAGAAAAGAAAAACTTGAGTAGGACCAAGAACAATAACCATAATAATTTTTATATTGACGTAAAAACGTATTAAGTAAAAACAAATACAATAAATGTAAAAATATTGCCTTTGGAAATAAAGAAAAAATGGGAGCCTCGGTTTTATTGAGACTCTTCATAAGCAATAATGAAGTTTGCAACACTGCTTACGCCCTCTAGGGTATAGATGAGCAGAACTCCATTTTCAAAGATAACACAATGGGCCCAGTGATCCCAAGGGAAATAAAAATATAGGCCCAGTTGTCCAAAGCGTCGTTAGCTTAACGAGCTCGTTAAGGGTCATTTCGTTAACTGTTTTAGTGGATTCACTGATATTTTTTACTGATATTTTACTGATATTTTTTGCTGAAAAAATGTGAGTAGCTTTTGCACTGCAACATTTTTTCACATTACTCACATTACATTTTAACGCATAAGCAGTAATGAAGTTTGCAACACTGCTTACGCCCTCTAGCGTACATGTATACATGAGCACAATTCCATTTCAAAGATACCACAATGGGCCCAGTGATCCCAAAGGAAATGAAAATATAATCTGCAGAAACCTACCTAACCCACTCCCAAAATGGTGGGCAGGAATACACAAACAAAGATTTTTTTAAGGATGATTTCAAGGTGCATGGAGGCTGATTCTTCACCAATCTTCGACCGTTGCATATATTAAGCTGCAGTTTTTTCCCATTTATTTGGTATTTGAGGATACTCACCATTGCAAAAAGAAAAAGGGGTTCTAGTTTAAATGTTTTATTTACTAAAATTAAAAAAAAATAAATAAATAAATAAAAACTAGTGAAAAGATAACGAATTTTAAAGTACATAAATGTACTGTATGAAAACAAAAACCAAAAACATTTGAATAAATATTGTTTAAACCCAAATACGCAAAACAAAAATAAAAAACGTGTTTGTCTGCTTATTAAGAATTAAACTATCTTTGAACAGTAGGTTTGTTTACTTATTAAACTGGTTTTAGGTATATATTGTTTTGCGCACATTTAAACCAGATTATTCAAGATTGAATAGCGCGTTGTTGATTCCACATGGCAAGTCTTGTGTTTTGCCATGACGTAATATACTGAACAGTTATGCGTTGGCGGGGCTTAACTCTGGTCCAACCCATTAACGCACTTATGCAATTTGTCAAAGGAATTATTGCGCAGCATATGTATGTATCAGCACAAAGCAAAATTGTGACAAACATTCTATTTTTTATTATTGTTCAATTTCAGAAAAAAATAAAGCTTTGTATTTCTGGTAGGCGGAAGCTTCAGATCAACTGTCAAACCTTATTTTCTCTGAAAAAAAAGGGTCTGCTGCAGTTGTGTTAAGCCAAATAAATATATATGTGTTGAGGGTAACCCAACCCTACCTAATTCACCGAATTTTCTTGGTGAAACATAGCAAGTTTCATGTTATCTCAAGAAAAAAGGTATTACTGGGATAAAATATATATGCTAAATATTTGGACAAGTAGGTATGAGCAAACAGTGTAAACCCAGATCAAGCTACTCCTATAGGAGCAATTTAATCAGGGTCTACACTGTTTGCCATTCTATCAGTACTTTTAGAAACATCAAAGAACAGTCAAACAGAATGGGTAAAAATTATGTGAATTATAGTGCTAAGTCCAAAAATATATGGTAATTATGGTATAATTCAACATAAAAAATGAAAAAAAAAAAAAAAAAAAAGAATACCTACCTACCCTACTATTTTTCTAACGTTACCCTAAACACATATAATGTTCTCTTTGGCCTTAGGCACTCTAAGGGTTAGGTTTCCATGGCTTAGATATATTAGACATATACATAGGTTTGCTTTTTGGAGGCATTCACAGACAATGAAGGATCATATCAGCCTGCTTATATGTCTAATCAGGGTCTTCGCTATCTGCTTACAGGATCACTGACATCACAAAAACACACCTATATAATGTTGACCCCCTTAAACCCCACTTTTATACAGTAAATGGGGTTTATAGGGTATATATTATTTTTCATATTACTGCTCAAAAACATAGATTGTGGGTACTCGTTAGAACCGCCTCGGCGAGGCGGTTCCAACGAGTACCCACAATCTATGTTTCAGCAGAAATATGAAAAATTTCAGAATTTCTATTTGAAAACTTCCAGTTTTTTGATGGTGAAACTTTCAACATATTTGAGTAGGCGTGTTTTCGTAATGATACTGTAGAATGTTGCTAGGGAGAATATGCAGATTCGCATGAATTGGTGATCTGAATCTGCGCAGTTAGCAAACACTTGAGGACATACACACACACACACATTCATATTTGATATCAATATTGTATTAGTATTGCAAAATCGGATAGTCCATGGTGCACGCGGCAAAAGTGCACATGTACTATCGCCTATTAGACATTTCATCCAGTAATCTTTCCACACCATATTATTGTACAGGGCCCAGTTGTTCAAAGCATCAATAGCTTAACGAGCGTGTTAATGACAAACTGGTAAACTGTTGTAGCTAAGGTATTTTCAAATACATTGACATTTTTGCTGCAAAAATGTGAATAGCATTTGCAATGCAAAAGCTACTCGCATTTCTTCAGCAAAAAATATTAATGTATTTGCTATATTTTAAGATAGAAAGTTTAACGTCACATTAGCTTTGTTAAGTTTTGAACAACTGGGCCCAGATCATTTTTAAACTTGGTTTAAACATATTTTATTCAGAACTATCAATAAACATCAAATATTGTTAATAATGAAATACAGGATTAGAACAAAAGCATACAAGCTGATGTATTTCTTCTCCATACAAAAAGAACTTCGTAAGCATATAGCAAGTTTTGAGTAAAAACAAAGTTAACATGGTCCATTGCGTAATTAAGAAGTAATCAATTCCCTTATAAATCAAATACAGTCCATTAGCATTATTTCAAACACTGGTAATTTCAACCAAAACAAAGACCAAACCAAACGAAAGGCAACATGTTTAGTTTGCCACATGTTTCTTACATCCCAGCTCTCTTTTTCTAGAAAACACTGTCATCTCAAACGGAAGTTCTGGTCCTTTGAGTTTTATATGAGTATAAAGTTACAATTCTCAACAAAAATTGTACCGTGGAAAAAAAACAACAAGAATCACAGGATATAAATGACAACAAATATAATGAAAGTTTGCTTTTAGGGAGATAGTGGAAAGGCGTGTGCACTGGGAACATCAGACCATTCTAGGTTTTGTCCTTTGACAATACTGGATACCACTGCATACCTTGCTCTTTATCAATCAACCGTTTATTAAAATTATATAAAGTAAATAAGAGAACTCAGGAACTGATACAATCAGATCTACGTCAAGCACCCAACACCAAAGGGAAAGACAGACAAATACAGTTGACTCTCGTTATCTCGACCTCGCTTATCTCCAATACCTGCTTATCTCGAAATGAATATCTGGTCCCTACTTAAACATGAAAATCTAATAACAGGTAACAAAATATTGTGAAAAAGAGAAGAAATTGCTCCTAATTTCTCCTCTTTTCCACAATATTTTCAAAATATCTCTAACTTCGGGAGTCAAATTACATATACGTTTGTTAAATGTGGTTGTTCGATTTATTTTTTCTCGATTCTGCAAATCTGATATGTCGAGGTACGGATATCTCGAAGTATTTCAGAGTCTCTTGGAATTCAAGATAACGAGAGTCGAATGTACAATAAAACAGCCACAAAATGAAGAGATGGCAAGCAGAGTTGGCAACTCTTTACCAAAAAAAGCGGGAACTCCATTACCCAAACTTAACTGAATATATGCTTAACTTAATACTTGTTAAAAGAAAAAAAAACATTAGAAGGTGACACACTACATACCAATTAACAAAAAATACCGCAATGAAAGTACCGCCTTGGAACGGTCAAGAATGAATCACTGGTGGCTTAAATTAGCTTTACGGGATCCAAACCCTCGCCCTCAGCTTCCACAGGGATAAAACATATATTTGGTCGGTCCGTGTGGAGGTGTTCTAACTCATTCATAACTCATTACAAACAACAGATAAATCGCAGTTAAAGCCTGTAATGAAGCAAAGATGAGGACAATAAAAATAACGTGTTGAGATCCCTGGGTTGTCAAATAACACCACTAGAATACTGCAGCAAACCGTTTTGTATCTAATATGTACTTCTGAACTTTGTTGAATATAGAGATGTTTATGTCTCGAGGGAGTCTAACATTTCTAAAGAACTGGAATTTGAACGTTACTGTCTGGTGCCGGGCGACTGAATTTTATAGCGTTGCTCTTTACTCATTATAATACGAACACTGGAAGAAAAAATGGTAGGTGTTTTCTATAGATCCACAGCGGCAGAGAATCAGCTATGTTTTTCGAATAAAGATAGTCATTTACGAACTACAATTTGTATGAAGTCATGTGTGCAATATATGTGCTTTTTTGTGCCGCTGTTGAAGTATTTGAACGACTAAAGCGAGTCTGACAGTCGGACGTCGTTAGTTAAGTCGTACCACTCCCTAACTACTGATGCAAGAATGGATTATATATACTGATTTGTTCTTCACGGTATATAGACGTAAAGGAGCATATCGGCCCCAAACTGCATATCTGGAGAACCTTTTGTCCCGACAGCGTAGCCCTTTCGTCGTCAACAGACCCTGGTAGAGAAGGTGGGTTGATTAGCAGGCCGACATAATATTTACGATGCAATTCGGAAATGTCGAATGCTACGACACTTTTACAACTCTTACCTAATTAGATGTGATTTGCAAAGAGAAGTGCGTTTGACTATATGACTTTTTTTTTACCTCTAAGTCTTCAGATTGGAATTGAAATCAAATGTCCTGCTTCAGAAAGTAAAATCTTTACTTAAAATGTATATCTAATCACAAAATGATGGCATTTTAGAATAAAAGACGCATCTTGAGCCTATGAGTAATTTTCTGGCACAGGATGATGAGTTTCACGTGTGGCACAGGAGCCTAATTGTCATGGCAATCGGTTACTTTATAAAACAGTGTGCTAGATGAGTAAGTCAGTAATTTCTTTATCTAAAGAGGGTAGCTCGTTCAATCTTCCACGAGACCTTCTACCCAGCTAGCATTCTACGTAAATCTACATCGGGCCGTCATCGGCCCGTCAGCTACCCTGACGGGCCGATGACGGCCCGATATAGATTTACGTAGAATGCTGACTGGGTAGATGGACGTCTAATGTAGGAGACACTGATAAGGCTTAGGAGAAACGGTGTTTTGGAGCATATTCATCATAAATCATCCTATTGTTATTAGGTCTATGTAATCGGCTAGATTGGTTTGGGTTCGATTTATTGTATTGTTAATTAGAGGTTTATAGAAAACAGTCGTTCTACCGTAATTTGTTTTATTTAAAATGAGACGCAGGGGAAGGAAGAGGCTGATTTGATACTAAGCATAGCTATATTTTGGGTTTGTGTTGACGCCTTTCCCTGCAATGCTCTGCTCCATTCTACCTCTACCCTACCCTCCTTTCTGCTACCCCAACCTAAATTATCCACCTAGGATAGGCTAGCATAGAAGGGTAGGATAGGGTTAGAATATGGGTAGAAGTAGGGGTAGAGGTAGTAGGTAGGATAGGGGTGGGGTGGTAGGGTAGTGTTTATAACGATGTTGTAACGGCATCTGGCTATTGTCTGTGTTCAGGAATCTTTAATTAGAATCACAAAAATGAATAATTTTGACACTGTAAATATTGCTCTTCGGTCCGAAGTTCCCGAGAGCCGAAGTTGACATGTGCCGACTTCGCTTAGCTTTTCTCAAGTAAATATTGATGTCATCGCCATCACCCGGCAGGATCATGAATGTCTATCAATTCTTGAATTGTTCATATCCTACTTACCTCTTTATTTCCATTTTTGTACATTATTTTCCCCTTCTTTCTGGTGAAATAGTCGTTTTCTTTGGCTGTCATCCACTGGATCATGCGGGCCATTCGGATTTTATCGCCTTGATATCATACCTACCGTAAGGACCGAAAGTACCGCATGATTGGGAATGACGTCATTAGGCGCGTGAATTTCACTAGTATAAATACCGGATTTCCATGTATCGGCTGGTTGCTGATAGTTAGCAGCCTGCTGTAGACTTTCGTTAGCTGAGGCTTATTGCCACTTGTTGATAGGCGCAATGCCACCCAGGAGATTGCAGTTAGGACCAAAAGAGGTCTCATAATCATTTTGTTTACATTTTTCCTCCACCCTATCTCTTTGTTTTCCATTGTTGGTGGAAACCCTGATCTTTTCTATTCTCCTAGGCGAAGTTGGCACAGGTTATTTTGCGTAAGACATATTTTTCCTCCTTACTTTATGATTGTCTTGTATATATACATTTAAATGTTCTAAACTACATACATTACATAATTTTTAATTTACCACATAAAATCCGCCTACCCTAGGCGCCTTTCGCCCATCATAGGCGAAGACTTCTAACACATTTGTCCAAGCTTGTTGATACGCTGAAACTAGGTTGAGAGCGTCTGGTGTCCTAATGTTTGCATAATAACCGACGTTCTTACGCTGTTTTACTCACGCCTATGTGGATGAGAACCTTCCTGTCAAGCCACATAATAAAATATTACATAATTAAATAATTTGAAGCACTGCACGTAGGTAAATAGTGTAACAACCTTTAAGTGGGCGCGCCTATCATGGGGGTGTAACGCCTACACCAGCATACTCCTATTATAGGTGCAGAATGCAGAAGTCGTAAGAATTCGCGTATGCAGGTGGGGATGCATGTTGATAACATTTAATAGTGATGTTTTAACATTGTGACCAGGATATTTGATGTGATCTTGTCTGTTTTAAGCTGATTTTTGTGTCCTCTACTTGCATAAGTGAAGTTCTTTCTGTATATCCATAACTGTGTCTCGTATTTATCGTATTTAGGCGCAAATGTTTAATATTAACCTACAAAGTGATCGCGTTGACGCCTGGTTAACAGTTTTAGGACATACGATCATTCAAACTTAGTTGATTACTGAATAGTTATTCAGTGACTTAAATATATGTGTATCGCTCATATAGGTGTGGCGTTTGGGGTTTGGGCACAGCACAACGATACCTTTATATACTTTTACTTGTGTTTGGGGTGAAATTTTAAAATAACATTTAAATCATATAACGGAACAGTTGTTGTCATGTGTGTCTGCTGACGTTTATGTTTGGTCAGATCTCGTACACAGAATAGAATAGAATATACTTGCTTGAGTTGAATACAGACACGACTGACAGCAGAGTTTGTATGTAGACACGACTGACAGCAGATACACGTACAACAACTGGTTTGAGTGTAATTAATAATTATCCCTTGCACTCACCAATATTGACGACTAAGGTTTTTATAGCTGTTAATACAAGGCTTATTTTATTTAGAACAGATGTAGCCATGTAACCAGCTGAAAATCTGATAATATACTGGTGAGGGCAGCGGCGAATTAGTGATGTCTTGGGGTCAGACTATTTAATTGTATGCTTACAAATGATAGTCCGTTAGATTCGGTAGTTGGAACATTTAATTAGTTATATTGTATAATTATTCATACAGATACCTTTGCAAAATTTAGTTCTTTGTAGTCGTTCCATGAGAAATGCTTCAAGATTTTGAAGTGGTCTAGTTTATCAACTACACACACTCTACTCTTATATTCCTATGTAATCATTATTTATTTAAAGCCTTTAATTCTACTGTTAAGGGAAAGTAAATAAATTAAGAAATGGTAACAATGGCTGGCTGTCTATTCACTTCCCCAGAGCGTTGAGCACGGCCCAGGTCGAACCCACATATATTCATTGTAACACCATCATCGCCCCTGACTTCCCAACAGTTATTCAGTTATTAACTCAACCAGGCGGTGGTGTTCCGTTGCAATTTGGTGTCAGAAGTGGGATACATTAAAACTAACTAAAACAGCTGAAATATTTATCACCAGTAAGACATAAATTTTATTTTCAAAACAGTAATATAATCAGGTTGTCAAAAGGGGCACACTGGCTTCAGCTTGACTTGTTGGATGGTTGTTGGTTGATTCTGATAGTTTGAGACTGTAGTCCCTACAGCCGACTTCCTGAAACTAAAATCCTGGTGTTCGGTCTTTGCTATTGTAGAAGTGAAAATAATCAAAATAAATAAGATAAAATAATCAGTAAGTTTTTAAATTTTGCCATGGCAAGTGAAAATACCTCCAATGGTGAAGTGACCGGGAATAGTGCATCCACCTCTCAACACAATATGGATACTGAAACTTACAATGATGGCAATTCAATTGCAAGTTCCGCTGATTCTTTACAAATGTCCTTGCTTGAAAGCAAGCTAGAATCAGAAATTACAAAAATGAGCAAGATGATGCAAGATACTATTTCTTGTCTTACTGAGCACATGAACCAGAAATTTACTGAATTAGACACTAAATTCAATAACCTTGTTGCTGACATAATTCCAAATAACCAAAACACAAATGTAAATTCTTCCATTGCCCAAACCACTCAAATAAGCTCTGAAGACCGTATCAGCACGCCAAATGTAGCATGTAACGCCCATTCAAAGAAAGACAACTACCACTTTAAAATGAAACCTCAGAATTTCAGTGGAGCCACTGATTTTGATGAATTTCTTTCCCAATTTGAGATTACCTGTGAAATAAATGGTTGGCAATACAGAGAGAAATCCCTGTATCTAGCGAATTGTTTGACAGGAGATGCATGTTCTCTGTTGAGTGAACTTGACCCTGAAGGAAGGCGTGATTATGACACTTTGGTTGAAAAGCTTGCTAACCGGTTTGGATCAGTGCACAGGTCTGAGATATACAGAACACAGCTGAAATCAAGGTCTAGAAATAGAGGAGAGTCAATCCCCGAATTGGCTCAAGCTGTCAAGAAGCTTGTTCGTCAGGCATACCCTGGGGTGAATAAAGATATAATTGAAACTTTGTCCACTGATAATTTTATTGATGCTTTGAATGATTCAGAGATTCGTTTGCGTGTTCGGGAACTTGGTCCCAAGACTCTTGCCGAGGCAGAACGAACGGCGCTGCGTCTAGAGTCACATAAAATTGCAGATAAACAACGTTCACGGTTAGTTGGACAAATTGAAACCAATTCTAGTCAAAGCAGTAGCGAAAATAAGGGAGATGCAAATAAGCTATTCAAGAGTCTACAAAGTTCATTAGATTCACTTTTAGACCATGTAAAGGACCTTAAGAGGCAAACTGATGTAAACAGGAGCCACAGTCAGTATGCTAATGGTAGACAACAAAACAACACAAATTTCGATTCAACTGGTAGAAATGGTAGGCCATATAAAAATAATCCCCCTCCTACAAACTGCTCCAAACAAAATTCTTTCAGTCAGCACAGAAGTAACAACTACCAACGCAATAGGCATTATGGCACATTCCAAAATCAACCTGCCCATGGTCTACATTCTGGTGCAAATCCGTTTGTTCCTAGAAGTAGGCAAAACCAAGTGGACAGACCTGTTAATAATGACAGCAGGAATGGATCCACACGCTTTGAAAATAATCAGGAAAACTGGAATCAGTCGGTTTGGGGGGCCACAACCCGACAGCACTAGACAGGCCCGCTGGCATACCGATCAGAAGCATGGAGGATGGTTATTTTGTTGCTGGTTATGTTCACGGTAAATCTATTGCTTTTCTTGTTGATACTGGCTCATGCTGTACGATACTTAGTAAGAATGTGTTTGACAGGTGGCCGCAAGAAACACGTCCATGTTTGAGCCCTGTAAACCTGCATTTAATAACAGCCACAGGTGAAACGTCACCTTTTCTGGGTAAAGCTGAAATAGAAATTACACTAGGTAGTCAAAAAGTACTGCATGATGTATTATTTGCAGATGTCAAAAATGATGGAATCCTTGGCATGGATTTTCTGACAAAACATCATTGTGACATGTTTCTGAGCAAAAATCACCTCATCCTAAATGGCGAAAATATTGCATGTTTTCACAATAGTGTTGATGCTATATCCACCTGCTGCAGGATTGCTATTCTTGAGAGTGTTGAAGTGCCACCTGAAAGTGAAATAATCGTTCGAGGCCGACCGATGGATATGATTGATAAAAACAGCACAGGTGTCGTGGAGGCTACAGATCGTTTTGTTGACCGCAGTGGATTATTGATTGCAAAAGCTTTAGTCTGCCCTGAATTTGGTACTGTTCCACTGCGCATCATGAATTTGAACAGCGAGTCTTTCATGCTACATAAAAACACTGTAGCAGCTATGTATGAGCCAGTAGAAAAAGAAAAGTTAAAGGAAGTCAACTCTCTTAGCACTGACACGCCCTCGACCAAAGATTCACTATCTCACATTGATGAGCTCCTCCATCGAAGTTCTTCGAGCCTAGTTGAGCCTCAGAAACAAAGTTTGAGATCTTTGTTGTATCAATACAAAGATCAATTCTCTAGATCTTCTCATGACCTTGGTTGTACAAATTTGGTTGAGCATACTATTAAAACTACACCCAACTGTAAGCCTGTTAAATTAAGACCTTACAGAATACCCCTTGCTAAGAGAGAGTTTGCCGAGAGTGAAATAGAAGCAATGGCAGAAAAGGGTCTGATCGAGCCTTCTTATTCTGCGTGGAGTGCGCCAGCCGTATTGGCACCCAAACGTGATGGCACTCTACGATTTTGTGTAGATTATAGAAGGCTTAATGAACTGACCATTCCAGACAGCCATCCTCTGCCACGGATCGATGATACCCTGGATGCTTTAGGAGGGTCAAGTTGGTTCTCTACCTTAGATCTGAAGAGTGGTTTCCATCAAGTCAGTATCGCTGAGGAAGACCGGCCAAAAACTGCATTCTCCATTCCAGGCAGTGGCTTGTGGCAATGGCGGGTTTTGCCTTTCGGTCTGATCAATTCCCCTAGTGTTTTTGAACGCCTCATGGAGAGAGTGTTTGCTGGGCTGACCTTCCTCATCCTGCTCATATACCTTGATGATATAATTGTTTATTCAAAAACTTTTGAAGAACATTTGGAAAATTTAGGAATTGTTTTCGAAAGACTCAAGGAAGCTAACCTAAAACTTAACCCCAAAAAGTGCAATCTGCTCTGTAGAAAGGTAGCTTTCCTTGGACATGAGGTGTCTGAATCTGGTATTTCTACCGATCCGTCCAAAGTACAGGCAGTAAAAGAATGGCCGCAGCCAAACACTGCAACCGAAGTTCGACAGTTTGTTGGTTTAGCTTCTTACTATCGAAAATTTATACCTGGCTTTGCAACCATATGTAAACCATTGCATAAGTTAACAGAAAAGTATGCTAAGTTTGTTTGGTCTGACCACTGTCAGAATGCTTTTGACACTATAAAGCAGTTATTGACCAGTGCCCCTATCCTCAGGTATCCGTTACTTGAGGGTCAACCCTTTCTGCTTGACTGTGACGCATCAAATGTTGGCGTGGGCGCAGTCTTGTCACAGCTACAGAATGGTGAAGAAAAAGTTATTAGTTATTTTAGTAAATGTTTGTCCAGATCTGAGAGGCAGTACTGTACAACAAGAAAGGAACTATTAGCTGTAGTGCTGGCGGTAAAACATTTTCACCATTATTTATTTGGACAAAATTTTACAGTTAGGACCGACCATGGTTCTTTGCAATGGCTGATGAGATTCAAGAATTGTGAAGGCCAAATTGCACGTTGGATTGAGACCTTGTCCACATATACGTTTACTGTCGTGCACCGTGCAGGTAGGGTGCATAATAATGCTGATTCATTGTCACGTAGACCATGTCACAATGATCACTGTAAGTTTTGTGATCGGTATGAGAAGAGATACTCTTCTGAGACATTAGCTGAAACAAATAAATGTGTAAACGAAACAGGTGCTGTGAAAATAATAGACTTTGGGAGTGAGAATGAACTCACTCTGCCTATTCTTGGGGGTAACAAACAGGTTACCCTGTCTCGTATCGGGAGTGACAAGCTCACTCTGCCTAGAACTGGGGGTGAACATAAGTTCACCCTGCCCTCAATTGGGGGTGAACATGGATTCATTGAGAGTGACCATGGAATCACCCTGTCCGACGTCGGTAACTTTCAGGATCACAAACCATGTGTTTCCTATTATTGCCAGGAGAAAACTCCTGCGCATATTGGGCCCATTAGTACTGACGACAGTGGTAGCATAGCGCTAACTACCACTTCTTTGGGACATGGAGTAGCTGAGGTGCTCTCTAAAGAGATGCCACCTGGAACGACCCAGATCGGGGTTCCACACTTCAGACATACAACGCCTAATTCTGTATGTGATGGAGTGGACGCAGAAGCTCACAAAATTGTAAATGGTCGTCACGTACATTGTTGTTGTTGTAGAAGTATTTGCGAGATGTCAGCAAAGAATACAGGCGATTGGTGGGATCATCTTGAAGATGGGACATTGTTTGAGTGTTTGTTTGAGGCTGGGGAAAATCCAGAAGAGATGTATGTTGCTCATGCAGGCATGGCAACTACAGGAGAGGCTCGTGATGACAAACCCGGGTGTCCTTGCGGGTATGGGTCTTCAGTGATAAGCACACACACTACAAACTCTGATTGTCTTCAGTGTGATCAAGGATACAGCACCTGCCATGAAAGGTTATGTTTTAATACCAGTCGGGAATTGAGTGGATCTGGCCAATCCACTTCTTCTTGTGCAGAAGACGAGACGCGCTTAGATCTAACACAAGAAAATATTCGTTTAAGACAGGAAACTGATTCTGTTCTTAAACCCTTACTTCAATGGAAAAGGGATGGTGACAAACCTGCCTGGTCTACGGTGGCACCTTATGGAAAAGAACTCAAAGCCTACTGGCACACATGGGATACTATAGAACTTAGAGATAATATACTGTTTAAGAAACGTTTTAGGGATGTTGGTAATGATGCTGAATATCTTTTCCTTGTGCCTACGGCTTTGAGAAAGGAGATTTTCCGACAGTTACATGAGTATGTAACTGCTGGTCATTTAGGCAGGAGAAAAACGTATGATAAAATTAAGAAAAGATTTTACTGGTGTAACATGCAAAAAGATGTTTCATACTGGTGTAGGATCTGTCCTACATGTGGATCAAGAAAGATGCCACATAGACATGCAAAAGCACCTATGCGACAGTACAATGTTGGTTACCCAATGGAACGTATTGGGTTAGATATATGTGGACCTTATCCAGTTTCGAAAAAGGGTAACAAGTACTTGATGGTTGTGTCCTGCTATTTCACAAAATGGGTGGACGCAATCCCTTTGAAAACACAGGAGGCTAAGTATGTAGCTTCTAAATTGGTGAATAGATTCATATCTATATTTGGAGTTCCCCTACAGTTACACACAGACTTGGGAACAAACTTTGAGTCTAAGGTTTTTCAGGAGGTTTGCCAGCTTCTAGGTATAAACAAGACCAGAACCACTATTCGCAGACCTCAGTCAGATGGTATGGTTGAAAGGGCCAATCGTTCTATCCAGAATATGATCTCATCCTATATTTCAGACACACAGAACGACTGGGATGAGCATATACCCTTACTTATGTTGGCATACAGATCTTCTGTACATGAGACCACAAGTTTATCCCCTGCAATGATGATGTTTGGCAGGGAATTGACCCTACCTATAGATATGACACTTGGCAGACCCATTAGAGATGACAGACTCTGTGCAACTGAACATGCATATCAGTTGGAACAGAAGCTCCTAAATATCCATGAATTTGCTAGAAAACATTTAGACATTTCAAGCGAGAGCATGAAAAGACGATATGATATAAAGATACACAAAATACCTTACAAAGCAGGGGATGCAGTATGGTACTACAACCCTAAGCGTAAAGTAGGTTTTAACCCTAAGCTACAGAGGCCATGGAAAGGACCTATGGTAGTTGTTGAATGCTTAAACGATGTCCTGTTCCGGATTCAGTCTGGTCCAAAGTCCAAACCATGGGTTGTTCATCACGACAAACTAAAACCATACCTAGGAGTAGACAAACCAAATTGGTTTGTGCATAAGAAAACATAACACCAAGAAGTCAAAGAAGATATAACACTAAACAATTACAAGTTGTTTTATTGTTCACAGATGCCAAATATAAAATAGATAAACAAGTTAACAAATAATTCAAAAAAAAAAAAAAAAAAAAAAAAAAAAAATGTTGTTTGTTATCGTTTCAAAATCTTTGATAGTAGGAAAACCTGTGCCAACTAGCCTTGTTGTTGTTCCTATCTCACACACACACACACACACACACACACACACACACACACACACACACACACACACACATTAAAATGATCATCTGTATATGCATGTTCATAATTATCTTATGTCATTGAATAAGTGTTCTTGCCCGAGAGCATGCAGAGTGTTTTATCCCATGAACCGGCGGACTTGGCATAAATGTGTATGATTTATTCCCAATTGATCAGCATGTTATAAAATATTAATTTGAACTGTCTATAGTTTGTACTCTTTGTATAGTTATAGTTTGTATGGACTGCTGTCCCCGTAAAGCTTCTGCTGACTTGACTGTGGATATATGGCTGCATCTCTACTGATGATTACTGTTGTGTCCACATAGAGCTGAAAATATAAATAGATAATAAAAGTTCCTAAGATAAGAAAGAGATAGCAAATTTCACTTTACCTACAGAATGCTGGATTGTGTCCTGCTCCTTGAATTGTCTTAATTGCCTGCCAGTTAGGTTGGCGGACATTAAAGGCAATTCTTAAGGAATCAACATTGCTAGAAGCTATTTCAGCAGAGTGTTGATATCAGCTTAAGGATTGTTTTGTCTGTATGTTGCAGGGGTACCACTTCAAGTGCTTGCTGTGTCGACATGTATCAAAGTATTTTAAGAATAAGTATGAAGTTCGACGCCACCTCCAGGATCAACATTCAGGTGTTGGATACCAGTGCACCGTTTGTGGTCTTCTCTTCCATAGAAGAAACACCAAACATGCTTGTGACGGAACGGAGAGAGACATGGAATATATCCATCGCGAGACAGGTGTATGGGGTGAGGAGGCAAGGTTGAAGCTTGTAGAGTTCATTGAAGGGAAGCAGGACCGGTTTTGGCAATATGTCGAGATAGAGGAGCCAGAAAGCCTAAGATCAGTTGTGGTCAAAACCAATGATGTGGCTAGAAAGCCGAGACCTAGAAAAGAGTCACCTAGACCTAGACAAGAACCAAGTAGAGCAACTACCCCAATGTCCTGGGATAAGCCGGAACCAATTGAGCTGGGCGAACCCCCTAGGAAAAAGGAAAGAAAAGAGACTGTGGGACCAGATCTATCGTGTAGCTCTTCATCAAGTAGTTCCTCATCTTCAGAGGAGAGTGCTGATTCCTCTGATTCAGAGAGTGACTCAGACTATGAACCCCCTGTGAAACGTGCAAAAACAGGCAAATTACGTGACAAGAAGCATGAAATCGGACAAAAGGAAAGAGAGAAGGACAAACGGAAAGTAACACTGACACAAAACAACAAGAAAGACAATGGGACAAAGACACAAAATAAAGATGAATTGAGTAAAGATAGTGTGATCAGAATACAAAATAAAAATGAAACAAAGAAAAGCAACATGAAAAAGACACAAAATAAGAATGAAACAAATAATGTAAGTGAAACAGAGAAAGACAATGTGAAACAGACACTAAAAAAAGATGAAACAAAGAAGGATAATGTGAAAAAGACACAAAATAAGAATGAAAGTGAAACAAAGAAAGACAATGTGAAACAGACACTAAATAAGGATGAAATAAAGAAAGATAATGTGAAAAAGACACAAAATAAGAATGAAAGTGAAACAAAGAAAGACAATGTGAAACAGACACTAAATAAGGATGAAATAAAGAAAGATAATGTGAAAAAGACACAAAATAAGAATGAAAGTGAAACAAAGAAAGACAATGTGAAACAGACACTAAATAAGGATGAAATAAAGAAAGATAATACGACAAAGACACAAAATAATGAAGAAACAAAGAAAGGCAGCGTGGCAAATAAAGAATGCAGGAATGATGTTCAAAATGAAAAGGATATGGATGTTGTTGAAAAGAGTGGAAATGAAAATGAATGTAGGGTTACTGAAAATAAAAAGGATGGTGAAAATTCAGGAAACGGGGAATTAGTGAAAGAAACTGAGAGTGAAGGAGAGAAACGAGTTAAAAATAAAAATGGAACAAATGTAGATAAAAACAGTACAAAGGACAGTAGGAGTAAAGTAGGTGAAGAGAAAGATTTGAAGAAAAGCAAACAGAATGTTTTAAGTGATGGTTCCAATCAAATTCAGAAAGAGAAAAGACAAAACAGGGAAATGGGGGAAGAGCAAGATAAACATAGAGAAAAGTTTGAGAAGTTAACGGAAACACAAAAGAACAAGAATGCTAAAGTTTTGAGTTTGAATATAAATGAAAATGGAGTCGAAAATGAAATAAACATAAAAGATGGAAAAGAAAAGCAAAATGGTGTAGAAAGGCTACTAGAAAACAATAAGAAGGATGGGGCACATCCACAAAAAGAAAATCTTAAGAATAAGGAAAAAGATATAGAGGAAAGTAATATGACAGATAAACAGAATGAGATTGTTGTACTTGATCCTAATCAGAATAATAACTTAAATGGACCCGATGCACAGACAGATTTAGTCACTACACAGGAAACTCAGACAAAGACAATAAAACACAAGGAAACTTACAAAGAAAAGAAAAGTGAGACTAAGGAAAAGAAAGATAAGGCAAAACAGGCAGACAAAGAAAGTCAGAAAAAGATAACACTGAAAGAATATGAAGCAAGAAAGTTAACTGGGGGTCACACAGAGCAGATAGTTGAAATTCATAAGATAGGAGAAGCGATAAGAGAGGGTAACAGTGAATGTGTAGTGATGGGAGGTGGTCAAATCTTGGACACTATCATGCAGGATATCAGTAATACATTCTGCACCCAACAGCCTGCTACACCAGTAAGAGATTGTACAAGTAATCAACAGATAGAGACTCTGTATAGTGACTATAGAATGATGGAGATTCAGTATAGGAGTTATGAAGAGATAGAGACTCGTTTTGATACTGATGAAATCAGTGGGGCTGAAGTCCAGCAAGATGATCAAGAGATCTTAAATGCTGTTGCCAGCATAACTGTCCAGTCAACAGAAGAAGATAATTCCTTTACGATTATGCATGATTGTGTAATGGAGCTGGCAGAAGAAGCAGTGTTAGACCAAGAGATAGACGGGGCTATTGAAAGTGTTTGTATTGAAATGATGGAGGAGCAGAGATTAAGGAAAGAGGAGAAAAGAAAGAAGAAAGCAGACAAAAGAAAGTATGTAGAAGCCGGAATGGAACATGCGAGTGGCCTTTTATCAAATGTAGGCACTGTTAATGATGAACCTGATGTAGGGGATGATGAAGATATTGAGTATATAAGAAAGATACAGGGCTGTAAAGTTGTTTTGAATGTAGGAGGAGCTAGATTTGAAACTAGTATACTCACCTTGCAGAAGGAGCCGAAGTCTCTGCTAGCTAAACTTTTCACCAAGGAGAGCTCCATAATACCTCAAGGAAATAGCATTTTTCTGGATCGGGATGCTTCACATTTTAAAGTCATCCTAAATTACCTCAGGTATGATGGTGACATCAATCCGGCAGTCCTACCAAAAGAAAGGAGATACCTTTTAGAACTTCAGAAGGAGTGCGAATATTATCGTTTGAAGGGTCTGAAAAAGCTTGTCAAAAAGCGTCTTAAGCAACTGACCAATCTGTATGGGATGGACTACTGTTGCTAGTTCATATTTATCTATGAACTGGTAGAAAATATGTTGCTATTCCATATCCACATATGGAATAGAGATACTGTTGCTAGTTCATATTTATCTATGAACTGGTAGAAAATATGTTGCTATTCCATATCCACATATGGAATAGAGATACTGTTGCTAGTTCATATTCATTTATGAACTGATAAAAAAAAAAAAAAATGTTGCTAATCCATATCCATATATGGACTAGAGATGGAATGTCTTAACAGAAGATAAGAAGTGAATACAGTTACAGAAAGAGCGCCGCGTTAAAAATCGGTTCTACCGCGTTAATCTAAACAATTCATGATTTAAGTATAAACATTTGAGATCCCAAAATAAAAATCAGGAATGGACTAAAATACATGAAGAAATACTAGAGCAAGAGGCAGAACAATAATTATCGTTTGAGACAATATAACGGTGAACTTCACATCCATGGAAGAAGAAGACCATGGAATTAGATAACATTCAACCCTCTTTATGCCGATACACAATGCAATGGCTAAATTCCTCATAATGGCTGTTTGACTGCCACAGAACCTTGGCTAAGGGGTTGACAGTTAATCAGACATTATGACACTGTTGTATTCGTTGTTTCAGGAGGCGATGGTTTCGCCTCACTGAGGGAACGAATGCTGTCGTTGTGACGAGGGTTCACTGTATAGGTTAGTTCAGTTAAGGCCATATATTATGTGTAATAGGAGCATATCTTGTAAGCGTAATAGTCATTATAGTTTTACAGTGGAGCCTCAGTGACTCGAACATCGATGGCTTGATTACTTTGGATGATTCAAGCTCACTTTTGAGTCCCTTCAAGTTTTTTTTTTTTTTTTAACACGCTTATATTGTATAAAAGGCCAGAAGAGCTTCCCTGGGCGGTCCATTTGCGTCCTGACCTGGCGCCATGGTTGGCCCTCGGTGGCTTGAGTTGTCAGTGTCTCGGATGGGTTTGTGTTGTCCCGAGGTTGTTCGAGCCATTGAGGTTTTATCGAACATGTATTTGAATTGTTACTGTTCAGGTGAGTGTTTTAATATCACACCCGAATAATTCCTTAATATCTTATGTTATTATACCTTTGGCATCCATCTTCCTGAACAAGGGTGTGTATTATTATTATTATATTTGTTTTTAGTAAATATCATTCCATCTAGATCATGCTATATTTTTTTTTTTTTGTCTGTAGTAAAATTTCCACTTTAAGCTCAAAGTAGTAAGCTCCAACAGCTTTCAGAAATACTACACCGTCAAAGCAATTTTCATTCGTTTCCAAGGTATTTCTTTTATGCCTTTTTAATATGAAACGTCAAGATTAGTGTAAGAAACCCATATTTCAAAATTTTAGATACTTAGGTTGAGTGAGAACCTTGTATATATTTGGCAGAATTTAATGCCTAAATATACTCTCTGAGGCAATAAACTGTAGTCCTAAGATTAATTAATCTAGGAAGTTTTGAGGAAATAGTGTTTGCAACACAAAGGGGTTTGTCGGAATGAGTCTGGTAAAAGTTAACAAAATTAAACGTTATCCTGGAATTTCATACACTATTCATTCAAATTTTTGCCAGACGCAGTCAGACGCCTCTACCCAAGTTTTTGCAAGCTCTGTTTAAGCATGTATTTTGTTTGTATTCTGTAAATGTTGCTGATGTTAAGATTTACTTCTACTGAAAATTGCCTATATGCTTGTTTATTATAGAATACTGTAGTATTCCTTTATGTGGAGTGCAGACTGTGAACAAAGCGCTAAATTAATATTAAAAACTTACCATCCTGGGTTTTGGGTGAACCACCTATATGTGTTCATGTGGAATCCATTCTGGTGGGTTGGGCATTCTGTCTTTAGGTTGCTTTCTTCGCATTCATGTTAGGTACCTGTATAATAGATCATTAAGTTGAAAATATGTAGTTAAAAGTTCCCTTTATTCAAAATTTTATGTGTATTTTTTTTTTCTGTAAACTGCTCATTTATAGCTGCCTTAGGGTTGGTGATTATCAATCTGTTTAATAATTTATGCGTATAAATTGTTCTTTATATCAGAGTAAACTTGAATGTATAACAGAAGAGTAACAAGATAATAGCCAGTTGCCTCCTTTAATGAATCATTTATATGGGAGTATAAATATTATTCCACTTTCCAAGCTGTAAACTTACTCTACATCTACTTTTCTCATGGGGTCCATGCCTTTTCAGGGTAGGGGGCTGTTGTAACGGCATCTGGTTATTGTCTGTGTTCAGGAATCTTTAATTAGAATCACAAAAATGAATAATTTTGACACTGTAAATATTGCTCTTCGGTCCGAAGTTCCCGAGAGCCGAAGTTGACATGTGCCGACTTCGCTTATCTTTTCTCAAGTAAATATTGATGTCATCGCCATCACCCGGCAGGATCATGAATGTCTATCAATTCTTGAATTGTTCATATCCTACTTACCTCTTTATTTCCATTTTTGTACATTATTTTCCCCTTCTTTCTGGTGAAATAGTCGTTTTCTTTGGCTGTCATCCACTGGATCATGCGGGCCATTCGGATTTTATCGCCTTGATATCATACCTACCGTAAGGACCGAAAGTACCGCATGATTGGGAATGACGTCATTAGGCGCGTGAATTTCACTAGTATAAATACCGGATTTCCATGTATCGGCTGGTTGCTGATAGTTAGCAGCCTGCTGTAGACTTTCGTTAGCTGAGGCTTATTGCCACTTGTTGATAGGCGCAATGCCACCCAGGAGAATGCAGTTAGGACCAAAAGAGGTCTCATAATCATTTTGTTTACATTTTTCCTCCACCCTATCTCTTTGTTTTCCATTGTTGGTGGAAACCCTGATCTTTTCTATTCTCCTAGGCGAAGTTGGCACAGGTTATTTTGCGTAAGACATATTTTTCCTCCTTACTTTATGATTGTCTTGTATATATACATTTAAATGTTCTAAACTACATACATTACATAATTTTTAATTTACCACATAAAATCCGCCTACCCTAGGCGCCTTTCGCCCATCATAGGCGAAGACTTCTAACACATTTGTCCAAGCTTGTTGATACGCTGAAACTAGGTTGAGAGCGTCTGGTGTCCTAATGTTTGCATAATAACCGACGTTCTTACGCTGTTTTACTCACGCCTATGTGGATGAGAACCTTCCTGTCAAGCCACATAATAAAATATTACATAATTAAATAATTTGAAGCACTGCACGTAGGTAAATAGTGTAACAACCTTTAAGTGGGCGCGCCTATCATGGGGGTGTAACGCATACACCAGCATACTCCTATTATAGGTGCAGAATGCAGAAGTCGTAAGAATTCGCGTATGCAGGTGGGGATGCATGTTGATAACATTTAATAGTGATGTTTTAACATTGTGACCAGGATATTTGATGTGATCTTGTCTGTTTTAAGCTGATTTTTGTGTCCTCTACTTGCATAAGTGAAGTTCTTTCTGTATATCCATAACTGTGTCTCGTATTTATCGTATTTAGGCGCAAATGTTTAATATTAACCTACAAAGTGATCGCGTTGACGCCTGGTTAACAGTTTTAGGACATACGATCATTCAAACTTAGTTGATTACTGAATAGTTATTCAGTGACTTAAATATATGTGTATCGCTCATATAGGTGTGGCGTTTGGGGTTTGGGCACAGCACAACGATACCTTTATATACTTTTACTTGTGTTTGGGGTGAAATTTTAAAATAACATTTAAATCATATAACGGAACAGTTGTTGTCATGTGTGTCTGCTGACGTTTATGTTTGGTCAGATCTCGTACACAGAATAGAATAGAATATACTTGCTTGAGTTGAATACAGACACGACTGACAGCAGAGTTTGTATGTAGACACGACTGACAGCAGATACACGTACAACAACTGGTTTGAGTGTAATTAATAATTATCCCTTGCACTCACCAATATTGACGACTAAGGTTTTTATAGCTGTTAATACAAGGCTTATTTTATTTAGAACAGATGTAGCCATGTAACCAGCTGAAAATCTGATAATATACTGGTGAGGGCAGCGGCGAATTAGTGATGTCTTGGGGTCAGACTATTTAATTGTATGCTTACAAATGATAGTCCGTTAGATTCGGTAGTTGGAACATTTAATTAGTTATATTGTATAATTATTCATACAGATACCTTTGCAAAATTTAGTTCTTTGTAGTCGTTCCATGAGAAATGCTTCAAGATTTTGAAGTGGTCTAGTTTATCAACTACACACACTCTACTCTTATATTCCTATGTAATCATTATTTATTTAAAGCCTTTAATTCTACTGTTAAGGGAAAGTAAATAAATTAAGAAATGGTAACAATGGCTGGCTGTCTATTCACTTCCCCAGAGCGTTGAGCACGGCCCAGGTCGAACCCACATATATTCATTGTAACACCATCATCGCCCCTGACTTCCCAACAGTTATTCAGTTATTAACTCAACCAGGCGGTGGTGTTCCGTTGCAATATTGTTACAGTGTTAAGTAAAGAAGTCGCGATGTCTAAGATGGTCGCCAGGCGGTCATATTAGTCAACAGACCGGAATAGTTTTAGGGAAGACGCATCAAGGGGCTGAGAGGAATCGATATGCAAAGTTTCGACAAAATTCCTCCACTGCTTTCGGAGGAGGTTCTAGGTGGCCGATGTCGGCCATATTTGTCGACGGACCGGAATTGAATTAGGACATGCACAACTAGACCTTTTGGGAAATATCCCAAACAAATTTTGAAACATCTGAAGAGTGGTGTTGGAGGAGCGATACGATTATTATAGTATTAAATAAAGGGGAAGTTACGATTTCTAAGATGGTCGACGAACTGGAGAGGAATCCATATACAAATGTGGGATGAAATTCCTCCTCTGGTTAGGAAGGAGATGCGATTCCACAAAATTTTCAAGATGGCTGACGGCGGCCATATTTGTCGACGGACCGGAACCAACTTCGGGTGTGCACAACAAGGTCTGTATGAAAACATCCCAGACAAGTTTCGAAAAAATCCGACTAGTGTCTCGGAGGAGACGCGATAACAAGACTGTTACTGTTAAGTAAAGGGGAATTCGTGAATTCAAAGATGGTTGCCGTTTGGTCATATTAGTCGACGGATCGGACGCGTTTCCGGGGAGACGCATCCAGCGGTTGAGAGAAATCCATAGTGGTCTCGGTGGAGATGCGATGACGAGAAATTGTTTACGGACGGACGTATGGACGCAGGACAGTCCCTCTTGTGGGATAAGCTCTACCTACAGAATATGCAACCGAATGCGAACATTAATAAACTGTGTCTGTTGCAGCTTTATATGGTACGCATAACTGTACGCAACGGATTTTGTGATTTACGAGGCGTTTTGTATACCATCGAACTTTCTGACGTCAGTTCCCAGAGAGGATTGTTATGTTATCAAACTTAATAATGTAACGATCAGGTGCGTGCTACTTACGCTAATACACACGAACATATGCTTCATATAAATAACATTATAATAGTGAATTATTTTTTGTCTTTCTAATATGTCTAAAAATGAATGCTTTCTTCTTTGTTTCTGGAACTTACCTCCCTCTGAGAAAACTGAGGCAAAATCCGAGAATTTCAAAGGGTATAGCGTAGTTTTGAGAAGACAGGGCAGAGTTACCTTTATATCTGCATAACAGTAAGTCGCCGTTTACTTTTCACTGTGGACCTTAAGTAAAATAAGACCAAGTTTCTAAGCGAGTTCCCAATGTCACTAAAGTATACTGGGCCCAGTTGTTCAAAGCATCGTTAGTTAACGAGCTCGCTAGTGATCAAAATGTTAACTGTTCAAGTAAGTTTTATATCCAGCTCACAGGTATTTTTGCTGATAAAATGTGAGAAGCTACTCACATTTTTTCAGCAAAAATATTAGCATATATGCCATATTTAATGATCAAAGTTTTAACGGTACGTTAACTAACGACATCGTTAGTTTTGAACAACTGGGCCCTGGTTTACAATGTTGCAGGTGTCCTTAGTGTTGCAAGCGCAAGTGTTGTAAAGGCAGGTAAGGTTCCGACAGCCACCAGGGCCCAGTTGTTCAAAGCGTCGTTAGCTTAACGAGTTCGTTAAGGGTCATTTCGTTAACTGTTTTAGCGGATTCAATATACAATATTCTGATCTTTTTTGCTGAAAAAATGTGAGTAGCTTTTGCATTGCAAAAGCTACTCACATTTTTTCAGCAAAAAATTTCAGCGTATTTGCGTATCACCTGGTGTAAATTTTAACGAATCGTTAACTAACGACGTCGTTAGCTTTGAACAACTGGGCCCAGGTCTGTATTTAGTGGTATTTAGCTGCAACTTAGTTGTCTAAAATCCAAGACTATTCCCTTCTTTCTCGATACTTGGTACTTTTTACCATTTTTATGACCTACCCTTAACTTGAATTTTCATTTTCTTATATACACATGTCTGACGTATCAAGTCTTTTAAGAATTTATACGAGTCAGGCATCCTCATTCATTTTTCTAAAACTCCATGACATAACTCTTACAGGAGTTAAAAGTAGTGACTTTTTGATGTCGACAGAATGTCGAAAAATCAAATTAAAAAAAAACAAACAAATCATTGCTTATGTTTTTGTTTCAATTTTTCAACTAGCTAATGACTTGCTGAAAGACATGCGTCTTAAGAAATTGCCCCTTTGCACATACCAAGACTGGTAAAAATCCATTTATATTTACTCAAGTTATCGTCCGGAAACGGAAAAAAAACAACACATAATACCCCAACACTGACGTGTGTCAGAGCATAAAAAATGATATCGCCATATGTGCTAAATTTCACAGTGCAGATCCAGATCAGTTGTTTGCAAAGACAGAGTATATCCGGGTTCAGCAGGACAAGGGTTAAAGAACTCTGAATACATGCATTGCTCATTTTCAGCATTTAAAAATGTTTTCTTTTTTTTACTCCCTTCTTTCGGCGATCAACTGTTGCAATTATCGTGTGAACCAATAAAGTATAAAAAATATCAGTGGTGACAAACCTGAAATTGTAGGGTCCAAAACAATACACTGATGGATATTGAAGAGGAAAAGCAAGATGGCAGGGCACTACCACCGGTCAAAAACAGTTGATTGCAGGTTGTACATCACTGTTTTAGCTCCGTGCATGCAGATTTTTCACAGGTCACTTTCCGTTTAAACTTGCCTCAGCGTGCAATGTTGCTCATCGAGAGATGCAAAAGAAAGTATCTGTCGTTAGTATTCGCTTTTCATGGAAAACCACGTCGTCGGCAAAGCCTCGTGATGCAAAATGTGGTCTTTCTACACCCATCCGCGTTTTTCATAGTAAACACCTGCTTTACAGTTTAATTAAAACAGAGAAGCTATATGTGAGATGTGAGTTGCTCATCGACCTTTTGTCTGTAAGTAGATAAATCCCTCGCACTTCACTTCATGAGTTGATCACCAACTGACACCCAAAAATGGTTATTCGTCCACATATCACTGTTAATGGTCCTTTTCCTATATACATCATGAACGTGAAGCATTGGCCTTTATATGTATATACGCTTATAGGTTCCAAGCCAAAACAAGCATAAAGGCTGCATACCCAGATACAAATAGGATCACTAGGCACATATTTCCGCTTTTGCCGCTTCTGAGTGAAAATAAAGGCTCAAGTGACCAAAGCATTGCAGCCCCCAGAATCGCATATCAAATATTTCGACATAATGAAAGTAAAAAAGATTGCCTTTGGAAACAAAGAACATATTACAGATTAGAAAATGGGAGTCCCGGTTTTATTGAGACTCTTCATAAGCAGTAATGAAGTTTGCAACACTGCTATAATACTAAAAACGAGACGATAACCTTCCTTAAAATGTACTAACCGTGTTTTTTTTCGCTGTCTGGCCTTCAGACAACATGCACTTCCAACTCCTGTGGTATATTAAATATATTTTCAGTTACTCACGAGACTGATACGGCCCAGGTTAAGCAAATAAACATCGTAAGAGTTCCGTAGCACTGCGATTTTATTGTTTTAAACAGATATTACTCTTATTTCGCATACATTTTCACTCCCACTTTCCATCATTTTGTTGTTTATGACGAACAGGCTACGCTGTCGGGATAAATAAGTCTCCAGATATGCAGTTTGGGGTCGTTAGGCTCCTTTACGTCGATAAACCGTGTTCTTGAGGCAACAGATTAAAGACCGTTAGCGTTTCGTGGATTATATGAGAAATGGTATTTATGGACTGAGGCACTAAAGCAGAGCAATAGGCAGGGAAGGAGATAGATTGTTAATCATTTTGTAGAAAAGAGTAAAGTTGTGATGTCTCCTTCCGATTTTCCAGTATATCCCACCCTGTCTCCATATACAGTTAGTTTAAAAATATTAATTTGAATGTACCAGTAACTATTCTAGCTGCCTCAATTTGTTCTTTTTCTATTTCTTGTTTTTCATATTGGGCACAGTTATACCAAACGACGTGACCATATTCAAAGATTGGTCTTATAAATGTTGTGAATATTACGTTAAGTGGCGTTCTGTCTAATCCGAATTTTAATTTTCGCATGGTATTTATTCTTCATCAGGCCTTCTCGAGGATATAATTTATTTGGTCGTATCAAATACATTTATTCAAAACAGAAAATTCTTATTAAATGCTTGTGAGATTTGACTTCAGGTATTTGTTCGTTTTACAAAGGGGTGGCTTTAAAGGTCTGTAAGTTTTACGGGAGATAAGAAATGATTCAGTTTTTGTTGGTTTCGAGGACACTATCCAAGTTACACACTGGAGAATTTTGACTAGATCTGCATTAAGTCGTTCGGTTGATGTTACAGGGTTATCAACAATCAGAAAGAGGTTAGTATCGTCAGCAAAGAATCGAATGTTGGAACCTTTTAAATTTCCTATGTCATTTATGTAAATCAAAATAATAATGGGACGAGGATTGAGCCTTGAGGCACATATGCTAGAATTTGGGCCAATCGGAATTAACAACAGGTGGTAGTATTACACGCTCTTTTCTGTCATATAAGTAGTTCTTGAACCAAGCGAGGAGTTTGCCAGTGACATCAGCGGCTTCGAGTTTATGAATAAGACATTATTCCATACTCTTTCAAATGCCTTGCTTATATGACAGAAGACAACTCTAATCTCTTTACCGGCGTCCAACGCTTGCCAGAAGGTATTGTATAGGTAGGTAAGCTGGTTTACAGTAGTCGCCTGGTATAAGTCCAGATTGTAGATGTATATTATTGTCTTGTAAGTGATTGATTAAATGTTTGAAAACTATTCGTTCTAATACCTTATCTTCGAAATCAAGTGATTATTTAGTGATATAGTCTGGACCAAATGGTCTAAGTAATCGTATCTTTAAATAATTATCTAAAGAACTCGCTATTCCTCTCTGTTCAATTTCTCTTTAAGCACAGGAATACATCCGACTACATACAAAGAATCTAACGAGGACGACCCTTCGTTAGTTAATAATTATCGACCTATATCACTACTATTTACCATTACCGTCTTAACCTGAATCTCTATTCAGACTGGTAGGCATGGTGGGTGAAGCAGGCTTACCAAGTAAAGCTTACTTTCCGTGGGCACCTGATTACACCCCATTTATTTTGGGTCCATGTCTGCCTGTCTGAATATTCCTAATTTTGTCTTTGTGTATGTCGACCTTATGACTTTCCGAAATACAATTTTGGTACGTTGACCCCAGACTCAGCCCGTTGCATCAATTTTGTAAAACGTCGTCTCAGCCCGGTTGCATCCACAAAAACTGCACAACCATGTACGTAGCATCCATCCGATATTAGCCATGTGACCATTAAGACCATGAAAATCCAGTTTGATTTTATTAATATCTTCTACTCTTATAAAACCCATGACGTTTCTGAATATATAAAACATACATAAAGCAAATCGGTGATGGAGCGTCTGAACAATGAAGGCCCAGATCATCATGAGTAGTCACAGGCTGATCAGAATCTACGGTTCTCACGCGCAGAATCACTGGAAACTGCAGATATATCGACAGTGCTAGAACATCCTGATCAGATGCGCATTCTTATCTGTGCCATCGAAAAATAAGAAATATACAAGTATTTCAAAATATATGTTTTAGCTCCAGCTGATAAAGCTGCTAATAATGTTGTTGTGTGACGACTTTATTATATCAATACTCTAAAACAAGAACTTGGTAGTACTAAAACATATGAACGGATTTCTACTGACGAGAGATCTATTGTCAATACCCATTCTATCGATATTACTACTAAGTTTGCAGTGAGTATTAAAGAAAAGCAAGACAGACTTCCTACGTTATATTGGTTACCGAAACTTCATAAACGACCTTATAAAGCACGTTTCATTGCTAATTCTAGTTCTTGTACGACTACTGTTTTGTCCAAACTGCTAACTTCATGCCTTACTGCTGTTAAAAAACATTGGATTAGATACTATGATACTGTTTACGAAAGGGACGGAATTAACTATTTTTGGTCAATTAAAAATTCTAATGATGTTCTCAATAAATTTAAATCTAAAAACTTTCAGGCTTCTAAATTGTCTACATATGATTTTTCTACACTGTATACTACGTTACCTCATCATCTCATAAAAGAAAAACATATTGATTTAATTAACCGAACGTTTATTCGGGAGAATACCCAATATTTGGCTTGCAACGAAGAATGTGCTTTTTAAACTTCTGATGTATATAATAATCGCAATTTATGGTCATGTCAAAAAGTCGGTGATGCTCTTGTTTATCTTTTGGATAATATTTTTATTAGATTTGGAACTAAACTTTATAGACAAACTATTGGTATTCCGATGGGAACTAATTGTGCTCCTCTTTTGCAGATTTGTTTCTTTTTTGTTATGAGAGAGATTTCATGAAGTCTCGCTCACATGAAAATCAGGCTGACATAATTGAGGCTTTTAATTCAACTTCAAGATACCTTGACGATTTATTAAATATTGACAATATTTACTTTGACCAAATGGTGGACCGGATATACCCTACAGAACTCCAATTAAATAGAGCAAATTCTTCCGATACCGAGGCACCTTTTTTGGATTTGAATCTATGTATATCTAATGGTACAGTTTCCACCAAAATTTATGATAAACGGGACGATTTTGATTTTGATATAGTCAATTTCCCTTTTCTGGATGGCGATGTCCCCCGGCGTGCCTCATATGGGTTATACATATCTCAACTTATAAGATTCGCCAGAGCTTCTTCAAATCTTAATGACTTTAACTACCGTAATAAAGCCCTTACTGCCAAACTTCTTAGGCAGGGCTATCGTTATTTTAAACTTCATAAGGCGTTTTCGAAATTTTATCGCAGACAAAATGCCTTGTTAAAAAAATATAGCGTCAGTCTGAAAACACTTCTGCAACAAGGTATATCGGAACCCGAATTTTACGGTGACTTAGTGTACAGATTTAGAAAAATTGTAGGTAAATCTAACTTTTCGGAGCAATTCAGAAAACTTATTAACCGTTATAAAAGAATTGGCTATAGCCTGGATATTATGCGGCAGACTGCATGCCTAGTTGTCAACCCAATCATTGTTGATGGCTATGCTTCACTCTTTAATTGCACGACGGCGGTTCGGGCCACAGACTCAATGACGGCCTCTTCGTAAAACTTTAACCAGTGGATCGGGGCTTGACGATATGTCTTTGGCTTGGCCCGCCGTGGTTCAACTATTGGTTTTCATTTACTCTGGCATAAAGTAGAATTAGCCATGAGTACTCGTCTTTGTTTATTATAGTGATTAATTTGATTTTTATGTTTTCGCTTTGATGCATTGACTGAGTTGGGAGCCTTTATGCGAACCGATTTTTTATGTATTTCTGTATTAAGAGTAGCATCGGGACCCAGGGTGAAGTTAGCTAGCTGTAAAAGTGCTTTAACCCCCCCCCCCCCCCCCCCCGGTGGTTTGCTCTGCCGACCGTTCTAAGGCGGTGGTCCCGGTGTTAGTCTTACTCCTTGTTGCTTTGTGGTTTATTCTACGAGGCGATTTGTTGTGTATCTTTCCGTGTGTCATTTTGTTCTTGTGTTTTTCAGTCCTTTTAGTATTGCGATTACCTTGCTTGGGGAAGAGAGAGCTAATCTTAGTACTTTTCGTACGTTTGTTCGGTTTGTTCTTGTTTAGATTTGTCGGTTTCCTCTTCCTCTTGGGGTCTGGGAAGGGCTGCGGTTTGTGATTGTGGCACTCCCTGGACTTTTCTCTTACTTTTTTTTCTAAACATTGTAGCAAGCATTAAGAGTGTTAATATCATGTTAGAAATTATAACAGAAATGATGTTAATCAATTTCAGACAGTACACGATGTGTACATACACGTGTTGGCTTACAAAGTACAGTTTTGTGCGACCTTTCCAGTCAGAATTAGTCCGGTACCACCTACACAATCACATGAAGGTCATCTGTAAGCTCTTGTTTGATATTTATGAATTACTTGTTCCCGCTGTTAGCTCTGAAGCTACAGCTGTAATCATATTGATTAGCACAACATGATGGCATTTCATTGGCAGGAACTTGTCAATGAAAATATGGGCTGCGTCGAGAAAAAAAGCGCCTTCGAACATGCGCAAAGTGAATGTGCAAAATCCAGATAATCCTGTGCATGTGCAAAGTGTATCATCCGTCTTTAGCTTTCCATTCATACATTCTACAGTATCCAACGATTCTGTTAGCGGAAAGTGAAGGGCCTGATCAGACTGCGCGGATGCGCAGGTTGATCTGGGCTCTCGCTGTCCGCATATGCCCGGGAACATGTTTTAATTGGCATGGCGCAGCCTATATAAGAAATCAGAGTTTTGAATAAACGAATACAGAAAGTAGAATATTTATAAAAGGAGGATCTTCATACAGATACCAGTATTAAATCAATAAAGAAGGCAAGCATCTGGCTTGACTAATGACAAACAGTTTGATAATAATCATTATTATATTTGCTTCTAACAACGAAGGGCTATTCAAAACCACTCAAGATGATGAGAAATGAAGAAAAAGAAGAAGAAGCATTACAAGAAGAAAGAGTAGAAGAAGAAACATTACACTTAAAAAAAAATAAAGATGAACAGGATTTTGACTACATAAAGATTAAATAGAAACATTCACCATAAAAACATCTTATTCCAGAAAACAAAAATGCTCCGCAACGTAAGAAAGCGTGTCCTCTGACATGTGCGCGAAATCTAACCAGCGTCTTTATTGTCCGGATAAGGAAACTTTACATCCTTGGCTCTCCAAAACGCGTACAGTGGATATCTGACCTGACCGTGCGAATTTCTGACGTTGCGTTTTTTATGTTGAGATGAGGATGCCACCAATGTACTTTTGTCCAGTCGTTCAAGAATGCAAGCATCTCGGTCACACATCCAGGCACTAATTACGGTGTATGTTAATTGACATCATTAAATCAAAGCACTGAGAGTGCTGACGGGGCGGATTGCCTGAAATTCTAAAGTGGTATAGAAGTGTCTGTGAATATACGCTGAAATAAAAAAAAGCCACACATCAATAGTATACAAATTTATATGTAAAATGTAATCTGAGAGTAGAAAGCCAAGCATGTGCCACTGACCTATTTTTTTATTTATTTATTTTTATTTATTATTTTTTTTTTTTATTTTATTATTATTATTTTTTATTTATTTATTTATTTATTTATTTATTATTTTTGTTAATTTTGTGGCTTTGATATAGATACGATGTAACTAGCCGGAACAAGCCCTCCTTTTTATCCAAAGCTGTATATTTGGCGCATTTTATGGGACTAGTCATATTCGTCCACCTATATTGTACTCGGTATGATTAAAATCTTATATCTTAAAAATTTGATGTTTTCTTTATTTATTCGCTACTTATAAGCACCAGTGTGTATAAGACTAAAATGTTCGAAAGCGTAATTTAGCTTTATCAGCGTTAGCAGGAAACTATTTCTTAGGAAGTTATAAGGTTGGTAGTAACAGGAAAAGGGGCTGCCGAAATGTGGTTATTAGGACTTCATGGAGCGTGGGAAAGTGCTCACTACAAAGTTGTTGAGCAAGGGATATATAAAAAAAAAAAAAAAAAACAAACTGGTAGCAACACTTAAGAAGTTCTATGGGAGACATCATGATCCGGTCAGTCCCTACAATGTGGCAGTTTCCAGAATTGTTTCTGATGTTTCTGCCAATGACGAGCCATATGTAGACTTCCAAAACCACGGACATACGCGTCTACCTACATTTGCCTCGTTCAGGCCTATGGGCATGGTGGGCGAAGCTTGCTTACCAAGCAATGCTTACTATCCGCGGACGCCTGATTACACCCTTTATTCTGGGGTCCATGTCTGTTGGTCTGAACATTCTGATTTATCATCCGTTTACGGATTTATGAGTTTGGATTATGGCTTGGGTACCATTACCACAACTACTTAAAAAGAAATTTAAGATATGCTTAAATATGATACGTACCTGCAACAAACCCACACAGATAAGTAATGACATAGGCCTATAGTTGAAAAGTGACTCGGAAGGAGATTTCTTAATGAAGGGCATTGCAATACCCGATTTCCATTGTGAGGGGAAATGACATTCACTTAAAGATCTACTGAATAACATTTTAATAGTATTGCCACTGTATTTTTTTAGTGTGAAGTGGGAGGTTTGATCTTCTTCACAGGCTTTATTTGTATTTAATGCTTTTATAATAGGTACGATTTCTGATTCCTGTATTTGTATATTATTTAAACTATTCTATATTTTTTTACTTAAAGTAGGCAAAGTAGCGTCAACTTTATTCTGCTTAGAAATGGATGCAAAGCGGACGTTAAGTAAGTAACTTGAGAAAGTAGGCCTTTTCAACATCGGAAAAAGCAAAGGTTACTTCACCATTTTCTTTAACAGACTTTGGCGGTGAGGGTGGGGATATAACTTCTGATTTCTTGTTGGTTTTAATAAAATGTCTTAAAAGTTGTCGATAAGCTTTGGGATTGAGATTGGAAAATTCAATAAATGTGTTTTCAAATGTTATTAAATTGTTTAAAAATATTTCTTTTGCGCGCTTTTTCAAATTATTAACTGTATTACGCATGTTTTTATACTTGCGCCAATCTTCTGTTCGGGCTGCTCTAACTGCTTTCTATTTTAATCGGTCGCGTTTTCTTGCATTTGACCGCATGGTGGAATCATACCAAGGTGTGTCGTTGGGACGGATAAGCACAACTGTATTTAGAACACATTCGTTGACTAGCTACATAAATTTTGATGTGAACTGCTCACAGGCAAAACCTACATTTCCTTCGCTAATAAAATTCCAGCTAGTGTTGGAAATTAAATAATTTAAACGATCATAGTCTCCACGTTTGTATATCAATACTTTACGATTAAAAGACCGTTCGTGTTTATAACTTAAATCGATTAAGATATATGTTGTGGAGTGGCCACTAACGGTTGGGGTAATTTCAATTAAACCAGAGTCAAGGACGGCAGCTGATGTCGTTGTAACCCTAGCTGGCACCTCGATAGTATTGACAAAGTTGTTAATAGTAAATATATCTTTATCATGGTAGTTCTGAACATTCAGTTGATCTTCATTTAAATCTCCGACAGTAATTATATGTTTAGAGGCATCAAGAGCTTTCTCGATTGCTACATTCAGACGATGCCAAAAAGAAACAGGAGTACCTGGTGACCTATATATGTTACAAAGTTAAAAATTCGCCTTTCTGTTTTATTTCTATCCAGAAAGATTCATCTAAATTTGCTTCGAAGTCGAATTTCTGAATTGCTGTTAGACCTTCTCTAATATAAGTAAGTAAGCCAGAAGAATGGGGCGATAATCTTTTCTAAATGGTAAACTTTGAAATTCTTCTATAAGTAGATCCTTATTAGATACATTATTATGTAGAAGCGTTTTCAATAAAACAGAGTACTTAATGTTTCCTTAATAATTCACATTTAACGTATACAATGAATATTTAAATGCATAACTGACATACTTATATTATTTGTACTACTATGTGATGAGGTCCTGAGTTTTCTAAAACACCACTAGACATGAGAGTAATAATAATATAACAAGTAGTGAGAAGTGTAGATTAAGAATGCTGGACATGGCAAAGGTAATTACGGTATTAGCTACACAGCGAGTCAAGCCAAAAAATCTTACACAATAGAATAAAAGATGTAGATGTACTAGCATTTCGTAGTTAATGTACGTACTTCCGCAACATTGCCTGTATTTAATTATTAAAATGCCGACAGCTGACCTCTCTAGAACAACACCCATCCAGTCCCAGTTATTAGTCTGTAAATGTGCGAAATTTCCTTTCATAAATAGCGGAATATGACTACTTTTACACGTGAATATGCTTCCCATACTGAATGACATGGCATTTTATATTACATAAAGCGTTAAACAGCATATTAAAATAACGTGAATACAAAGTATGCGGTTCCTAGTAACAATTATTAATGTGAGGGTCTAAAACTGAAAAAACAATCGGGATTATCCTTTCGGTATTGGTGGGCTATGTTCTGTGATTTTGGCTCTTCCTGGATATCTTCTATACTATTTTTATTGTTATCTTTCATGACATCTTTTTTAAACTCTTAGTTTATTGTCGCAAACAAAGTAGATAAGTTCCACTAAAAATGCAAAATTGGAAACAAATTGTGGATAAATGTAAAGTTCTCGAGACTTTCAAAATTCGGACATCAAATAAGACAATATGAGCTACCGCATGACAAAACTTACAAAATAGCATGTGTGCCCAGTCTGATCAGCGTCTTTGCTGTGCGCTCATTGGGTAGCTAAGAACCTAAGCTCTCTTCATGCGGACAGCGAAGACTGATCAGGCTGGGCGGATGCCCAGGCTGATCTGAGTCTTCGCTGGGCGCACATGCCATTTTGTTGGTTTTGTCATGCGGTGGCTCATATCTAAATATGGAGACATCCAGATAGGGCCTCAATCACGAAGCATAGTCCTCCCAAAGCATCTGCAAAAGGTTTGAAAATATGAAATGACTATACAAAACACGTTCCGTCAAATACAGAACGAATAGGATAGAGCAGATAAAAGAAAAGGAACGATAACAGAAATTCCGCCTTAGAACACTCAACAGTAAAATTGCTATGGGACTTAAACCTGGCCCCGTGGTTAAAAAATTCTTTCATGCTCAACTCAGCGTAGCATGAAAATTGTTCTGCTAATAAATATGAAAATGCCAACTATTGTTGGCATTTTCATATGTATTTGCAGAAAAAATTTCATGCTCAGCTGTGTTGAGCATGAAAAAGTTTTATAACCTCGGGGCCTGGGCAAATCACTCGCTATAGTTTTTTTTTTTTTTTTCATAAAAAAAACTATTTTGCATCTGAACCGTTATTGTAAATCTCGTCTTATGTGATCTCAAATTAGAGAGTAGCCGTTGTTCTCGTTGACAAGACTCGATATTAGATCAAATAAATTATATCAATAATTATTAATTTTATAAGCGCTCGAATGTATAATATCAAGTTAACATTTCCATATTTTTTGTTACGAACAAGTATACAAAAATTTTATTCGCACAGGCCGCCATCTTGGTTGTGCTAAAGACAGCTTGAGAATAGTTTGGGGATATTCGTTACCGTCCGCCGAAAACCGTCACAAGTGAATGGAAAATTCGCTTTTGTTTGCGAGTGACATCGAACGTCTCGGTTAACTGGACGCAGCCCTGATTTTACGGACGTCCAACCTCGCTCTTAAAGACACTTAAAAACACCCTAATGACTCTAAGAAGATTAAGATAAGAAATTCTTGGTGACTTTCGCCGCCTTTACAGATGGGGGCCTGATAAGGGGAAATTAGATTTTATATCAGCAAAGATTATGATGAAGACAGAGAAACAGATAAGATGGGTAATTTGGTGATAATTTGATGGTTTTTTTTTCTTCTGTTTATTCAATAAAATATACCTGGTTTTTATTCATTAGAATTAATTCTCCCAGGCAGTTCTAATGAAACCCACAACATATTTTATGGAGAAACACAGATATTTATGCCTATATGCTAATTTATCAAAAAATACCCTCTTTATCTGTTTCTTTGGATCAAATACAGAAAATTAGGAAGATAGATAATATCTTATTTAGTAATTTATGTATTCATTGAAAAAGAGAAGCTTTTGGGCATAAAATACACATTCTTAAATGTCTAAGAACTTTTTGACATATTCCATAATGTATTGTTTTACTGAAATGGAAATGGAATGATTGTGCAGGGTTCTTATTTACTTTAGAAAATAAATAAATAAATAAATAATAAATAAATATTTTCAATTTTATATTTCCATTTCAATTTATTTGTACTTTTTTTCAAAATGCAAGAAAAAACAACACTTTTGTATTTAGGAAAAAAACTATCAAAAATAAATAAATAAAATAATAAAGTGATACAATACAAATCAACAAATAATATCAACAAATTAAATGCAAAATTTGCAAATGAATTTATTTGGTCCTAAAGTAACATATTGAATACTGCTCAATTTTATGAATTAACCCTTATAAGACCCCACCTAAGGAGACTTAACCGCCTTATAAAGACTCCATAATCACTTAGATAAGATAAGCCTTTGATGTGCGCTCTGTTATCAGGACTGTATATTGGGGGTGATCATGAAGGGGGGCGGGGAGGCGGGATCTAGCCAAAGAAGGAAAAAAATGTGTCTTTAACCCATTTATGCCGAGTGAACTTTTCTACCTCCGAGTGAACTCTTTAGTTTAAACATATTTTATTCGTATAATACATATACTGTTACAATACAAACATGAATGAACTCATACAAAAGGGATTCAGAAGAAAGTCTAAGACTTATGTAAATCTGTATCCCTAGAAGTTTTGCAATAATACAACACTTATAAATCAAAACAATTGTCGTTTCCAAAAACTGTTGTATATAATATTTTACTTTGCAAGTGAATTTCAAAAGTCAAAATGTTTACTTTTACTTATTATAAACAATAAATATACATATTCAATTATAATTTTATAGAAATAAGTAGAATGGAACACTGAAAGATTCAAAAAAGAAGGTGGGGCTCCACGGGGGGTTGGGGTGTGTGTAATATAACATTGAACTCTTACTGCTACATTAAGCGATGTTAGACATACTAATCAAGGGTATTAGCTCACGTATACAGTTCAATAAACGGTCTCAGAAGACTCTTCAATAGGGTACATATATTAGGGCGGAGGTATGCTAGCGATTGGCTTGAAATCTTTTAGTATTCAAAATGTATTTTTGCACAGACAGAAAGATTTGCTTGTTATCATTATCATTCAGGTTGGGGTCTCCATAGAGAAGAATATTAAGACTGGGTTGACAGAGATGATTAATAGATCTTAACATATCGTCTCTGTGATTAAGATAGAGGGGACAGTAAAGAAAAAAATGCCCAGTATCTTCCACAAGTGAACTCTTTGGAAAGACCATTTCCAACAAGAAAGGTAAGTTTTATTATCATTATGTTTTATAGTCATTCCTGTATTTAGTGCAAACAGTGTAGCCTGAAGAAAGACTTTGCAATTATTAGTAATTTGAGATTTATTAGCAGAACAAATTTCATGCTCAGCTAATTTGAGCATAAACAAAGTTTTATAATCTCGGGGCCAGGTTTAAACCCCAAAGCAGTTTTAATGTTGACCATTCTAAGGCGGTATTTCTGTTATCGTTCCTTTTCTTTTTTCTGTTCTATCTTTATTATTTTTGTTCTGTGTTTGATGGACTGCTATTTTGTATAGTCATTTCTTATCAAACCTTTTGCAGATGCTTTGGGAGGGCTGTGCTTCGTGATTGAGGCCTATTCTGGATGCTCCATATTTAAATATTTTCTTATCTGACAACCGAATTTTGTCAGTCTCGAGAACTTTACATTTACCCACAATTTGTTTCTAATTTTGCATTTTTAGTGGAAGTTATTGACTTTCTTTGCAACAATAAACAAAGATTTTAAAGGAGGTGCCATGAAAGATAACAAAAAATATATATATAGATGTCCAGGAAGAGCCAATTAGGAAAACAAGCCTATTCAAATATACTGAAAATTTTACCACCAAAAAATTAAAAATTTTAGATAAAAAATCTGATATTTTTCATATTTCTGCTTACAACATAGATTGTGGTACTCGTTAGAACCGCCTCGGCGAGGCGGTTCTTTTGAACAGAAATAAGAAAAATAATGTATATCCTTGTAAACCCCAGTTTTACTATATAAAAGTGGAGTTTAAAGGGGTCAACATTATATAGGTATGTTTTCGTGATGAAAATCACAGAACATAACCCCCACCCCCCCAATATCAAGAGGATAATACCGCATTTTTTTTTTAAGTTTTAGACCTTCACATTCATAAATGTTACCATAAACCATAAAGTGTTTTGTCACGTTATTTTAATATGCTTATCTGGGTCTACACTATTTGCCAACGTCCCTTTTACAGTTCCAGATGCATTACTTTTCTGTCCTCGAAGAGTTCTCTTTTTTATTATGTCAAGTATATTCTGGACGTTAAGCTGTATGAGGCTGAGATGGTTATCCAGATAGCTAAACGAACTCTCGGAGCTGGTGTTTGACACGGAATCTGCTACACCGTTGACAGAGTCTGGGCCAGGGTTTGGATGGATATCTCCACTCAGTAAAATTAGTGAAATTACGAAGAGAACGGAAACTTTTGTTGCACAGCAAAATATACAGAAATAGTAGATATAAAATTATCATTTAAAGCCTACTGTGTGCGCCGGTATGGATACCTGATATGTCTATATACTTCGATAATGTGCTGAAGTAATGAAATGTCAAAGCATGATGTACTGAAATTATGATCACCCGTTTAAATGTCAGGAACATGAATCGAATAACTATATGGAATTTGTTGAATGTTCTTTTCTTGCTTTACTGAACGCATATCAGATTTAAAATTCCCCTCCTTTCAATGGCTTTGCTGTTGGTCTTTCCGGTATTTCTTTTGCAGCAGAGAGTCCAAATCTCCGCTTGTAATTATATCGAGACAATATCAAAATGTGACATATCTAACTGCGATGAGCTCACTTAGTTCCATCTATGATGTTGAATAGTGTTATATTAGCCCATTTTAGTCTGGAGATCCCAAAAAGGGTAACTGAAAAACAGTGCAGACCTAGATCAGACGCCGCAGAATGGGGCGTCTGATCAGGATCTCCATTGATTGCAAATATTTTCTCTAGGAATATCTAAATCACATAGCCCTCCCAATATATAGTGTGGCGGTGAATTCAGTGTAAAAATTGTTAGTGGTTTCGTTGCCTACAAATATATGCGACATATTCTTCCAGTCAGGAAGAGTTAGCAGATTATCTAAGATTTGTACGCAACTAGCCTATATGTTTGCTTACATCATATTAAAACTTTCCTGAAAAAAAAAAAAAAAAACACAAAAAAAAAACTTACATCATACAGATACTTTCTTGAAACCAAAAAAAAAAAAAAAAACAACAAAAAAAAAAAAACTGACATTATACAGATACTTTCCTGGAAAATAATTACATCATACTGAAACTTTCCTGAAAGAACTTGAAGGAGATTTAACTTTTTAGAACGCTCTAATATAATGTTCTGCGGCGTCTGATCTGGGTCTGCACTGTTTCGATTACTTTTTTGACGGGGAATATGCTAATATTCCACTATTCAGCATCATACATGAAACTAAGCGAGCTTATCGCAGTTTGATATGTCGGGATTTTTCATATTGTTGGCTTGTGCGTACGCGCGCATGCCATTTAGAATGGAAAGCTCGTTCCGGTTTTAGTCTGTATTTGTCCTCGTTTTCAGGGATCAGTCATCTTTAGAAACAGGAGTAGTCAGAAAACCCGTCTACTGCCGTCAAAAGCCATTGATACGACAGTCGTGTATATTCACAGGGCTGCCAGGTGTATAAGCCGTCGGACAACCGGCAGACGGGTGAATAACAAGCGGCTGTTGTCACGGTAGCCGTATCTGAAAAAATGCATTTTGACCAGTAGCTCGATTACTATATGGAATATTTTGATGACTTTTACAGATGTATAGAATACTATAAGTCGTATGTTCTGGTTTTTGAGTTATCTTGTCCTTGATATATGTGAAAAAAATCAGTTTTGGCCAAAGTTCTTTTATGGAATATCTTAATAAAATTTTACGCTGTAAAGAATAGTAAGGACAAGGGCTACTACTGTAGCCAAGTTCTTATCTGCCCTTAATATATCTAATGAATATTTTTTCCTGTATATTTTACCGAATACTTCAAGTACTTTAAAAGATGAAATACTATCAGCAACGCCATTGTATAGCATGATGTTTCGTGTTATACTTTTTCTTGTTCTCGTTGTTTTTCTGTTCCATGATTATTTTCGTTACATAGTGTGCCCGTTTTTATCATGTTTACAGTAGTAAAACCCATTACTCACTCTGAGAACGGATCGACTAGAAAGCATGCTATCGGAAAAAGGATAGTAGGGCCGAGTAATATCGGTCACCTTTCGAAAACCTTTCCCACAGAACCCTTGCGTGATATTTTCCAAAGTTTCGATGATCTTAAACGTTGTAAAGATACGTCGAATGCACCTGAAGAGACAAAGTTTCGATAATTGTTATATCCAAGAGCCGGTTTATTGGCTGGTTTTAATGTGACGGTCGTTGCGGGGTGTATCTGACAGTATCTGACAGTTTAACAGATTCATTCAGCGGTATAAAATATCTCGACTTGGACATGCTGTTGGGATGAATTTCCGTCCTTTAATAATACAAGTGACATTCATTTACCTTTTTGCAGTTCCCACTTTACCCCAAATAATAACAAGGAGATGCCTTAGAAAAAAGGATTCCCAAGAATGACACAAGTGAATTTCTCTTCGTAGACCAGCCTGGTAATGATAAGCTTTGTCGCATAAGGACATTACTGGATGCAGTTTCTAAAGTTAAGTTTACATAACTACGGGCGCAGTCAGCCTTCGAAAGTATGAACAATCTTGGTAGAGGGTCACCAAGGGAACATTTCTGCCAAGTCATATTGAAATCGGTCAGTGGTCTCTGACAACAAGATTTTTAAATTTTTCTATATAGATATATAGGGGAAATAAGCTCCGCACCCCTGGCGGCCATGTTTTTGACGAACCACGATGGCTTGAATAATCTTGATAGAGGATCACCAAAGAAACATTTCTGCAAAATTATATTGAAATCGGTCCAGTGATTTCTGATTAGATTATTTTAAATGGTTATTTTTTTGGTTGCCATGACAACTAGAATTCTGCATGGATTCCAAATCTTTGAATAATTTTCAATCAATATCATCCAAGGATCAGTTCTGTGAAATTTGGTTAAAACTGGCTCAGTGGTTTAGGAGGAGACGTTGATTAAAGATTATGGACTGACAGACGGACGACGACGACGACGCCGACGACGGACGGTGAGTGATCACAATAGCTCACCTTGAGCCTTCGGTTCAGGTGAGCTAATAAATAAAAATGAATAAATAAAAAATACAGGCGTTTCCCAGTAACAACTGTTACCACTTACAAACGAATGAAAAAAACAAACAAACAAAAAAACAACAACATTTATTTCTTCATATTTTCATGAAAAAAAAAAAATTGGAAAAACTCCCAAACTATTTTTAAATGGCATTTTTATGATTAGTTTTTTTTAACACAATTTTGTTATTTTCGAATAACAACACATAGACCTAATATGAAACCAGATTGCGCAGTCGGTGGTACGCCATCACAAAATCCCTACGCTCGGTGCAAATGTTGCTAATAGCGTGACGGGCGGACGGGCGGACGGACGGACGGACGGACGGACGGAAAATCATGTTGCGCTCGCGTACATTTACCACTTTGGGAAGTCATGTACGGAGTTTGGTTAAATTCCCCCGTGGTTTAGGAGAAGATGGAAGACGGACAGATGGATGAACGGACGGACGGACGGAAAAATAATGTTGCTCTCGCACACCGTTACCCGCTGGGAACATGGTTAAATTCCGCCCAGTGGTTTAAGAGGAGATGATGGGCGGACAGACGGTGGCGTTCACAATATCCCCATCGCTAAAGCGTGGGATAATTAGGCACTACCTAGATGCATGCAAAGCATCCCGTCTAAGCACGCCATACATGCATCATGCGGAATTCTCGGCCGACTGCATGAATCCAGCGATTTGATTGGCTGACCGCAGGTCTGGTTGGCCAGAGACAAAAGAACGCGCGCATATTCATTTGCATTATCTTTTTTCCAGTACGATGTAAATTCGGATAACTTTCATTTCGTTTAGCTTCTGATTTTGGAATTTGGACTTTGAAAAATATTTAGTTCATTTAAATGCGAAGTAAACAGATTTTAATCTTCTCTCGAAATATGGAGAAGGGATTTGTGGGCAAACTCTGTGTTCCGGCTTTATTGAGCGTCACTCAAACTCGGGATTGATGCTGCGTCAACCTACGGTTTACGCAAAGCGCCATGCCATGTTGTCTTAAGGTATTTGATTTTTCAGGTATAACTTCACATTTGAATGAACTTTTTAAATGCTACAGGTTATCTATAGGCGTGCTTCGCCCGCTTTGCTTTGCAAGTATAAAGCTGATGACGTTATACTCGTATGTGGGTAGCGACGTTATTCAATTGCTTGGAAATAGTTACGGCTCATTTATCACAATAAGTTACAGACTGACATATTTTGTTCAAATAACCTTACCATTGCCAGTACCCTAAAACACGTACCTTCTGACATATGCGCCCAACGAAGACTCAAATCAATCTGCGCATTCGCGTCCACATGAAGAAAGTTTGCTTCCTTAACTATCCAAAATGCGTCCAGTGAAGATTCCGACCTGACTGCGCGAATGCGCAGGCTGATCTGAATCTTCGTTAGGCGCACATGTCCGAAGGTACGCTTTCTGACGCCGTTGCGGGTCAAAAGAAAACATATACTATGTATTCACTTTGACCTTTACCACTCTCTGGGCTAATTCAGCAGACGACAAACTGATGATACTTTTTTATTTTTCCCAGGAAACAGGATTTGATATTTCATGCAAATTGTGCAGGGGAAAAAATAAGAAAAAATAGTTCAACTTGTCGTCTGTGAAAATCTTACCTAGAGTACTAAGCGTTAAATAAGTTTTAAAGAAAGGATTGTCGTAAAATGGTAATCTGTCTGAAAGATGCTGAATACAAATAAGCCGCTACATCAGAAAACGTACCTTCGGACATGTGCGCCCAGCCAAAATTCAGATCAGCCTGCGCATTCACGCAGTCTTATCAGAATCTTAACTGGGCGCATTTTGGATACCCAATGATGCAAAGTTTCTTCATGCGGACAACGAAGACTGCAGGCTGTTTTAAGTCTTCGTTGGGTGCACATGTCAGGAGGTACATTTTCTCACGCTGGGGCTCAAATATTGCTAAGGGTGCATGCAACCTCGTTTGTTTTTAGCAAACAAAATTAAAAGTGCACTGGAATTGTTTACTGAATCATTCTTGGTATTAAATACAGCGATGAGGTAAAGATTCAAGTCACCAAAATCTGCTTAAAACATACACAAATAGAGTACGTCCGTAAATTATAGCCTCTTATGCAGGACTTGGCCAAAATATAAGCAGCGTCTTGAGAAAAATGTGTATTCGGGGAATGCGCAAACAGTCAAGATCCTGAAAAACCAGCGAAGTAGTACAATCCGATAAGAAACTACGCATCGATATATTCTCTAGTAGAAAATGATTCGGTTAGCGGAATTTTAAGGTCCTGATCGGACCCTTCGCTGGCCGCATATGCCCCAAAGGTATATTTTCACATGATGCGGCTCATATGAGCCGCAACGTTTGTAAAATACCTTCCGACATGTGCGCCCTGCGAAGATTCAGATCAGCCTGCGCATTCGCGCAGTCTGATCAGAATCTTCACTGGGCGCATTTCGGATAGCCAAGGATGCAAAGTTTCTTAATGCGGATAATGAAAACTCTGATCAGACTGCGCGGATGCGCAGGCTGATTTGAGTCTTCGTTGTTCGCACATGCTAGAAGGTATGTTTTCTCTCGTTGTGGCGCATATTATCTTAAGAGGAGTGGCTTTCTATCTGAACTTTTTCAAATGCTGCTTCTAAAATCGAGTTAGATCCCCGCTGGTTGCGAAGAACTCCAATTGTGATTGCCACTGAGTTTGACTGAGCACAGTTGCCACGGTAAGAATAAAATGGCTTAGCTTAATAATGAACATTTTAACTTATTGCGTCAAACTTACTTTTTTGTTATAATCCGATCAAAAGCTACTCCCCAGAGCGAGGCTCACATTTTGACATTTGAAAACTTATTTTTGTCATATTCCCATTCAAGCAGGTTCCAGTACTGAGACACTACCACTGAAAAGTCGACGTTTTCTCCTTCACATATTGCGAACAGCCACGATTCTGACAAAGCTGTACATTCGCTTACCTTACCTTGCATTGCGACTGTTCGCACAATACATTCTTTCAGACAACTGTTGTGAAGATGAACAAGGAGTGCAAGAATGCTGCTGATAGGCCTTGTTTTTCGCTGTCCACGTATGGGAACTCGATGGTTTTTTACACAATAGACTGTAAATGTACTTTAATTCATTTTTCCTAGCGTCCCATAAGGGAAATTGGCAAACAGTGTATACCAGATCAGACGCGGCAGAACGCGGCGTCTGATCAGGGTGTACACTGTTTGCATTGAATACAGAAATTTCTATAAAACATGGTAATAACAAAAATAACCAGACATTCTCTCTATTGGAATTGGACCGGTCCAAAGAGTTAAGATAGAAGAGTCCACTCGGCATAAATGGGTTACATTTTACGTAGGGTACATTTCTGAGACATTTAACAATTTTAGAAACAAGTCTTTATTCAAATAAAGCGATAAACATCATTGCCGACATTGCTTGCATTAAACCACACCGAACATATACAATACGAAATATAAAATTTAATATTTGGGCTGTTTCAAGCGAAAAAAGAGTCCTTCGAGCATGCGCAATGTGTCATCTTGGCCTTTAATGTCCTTTGATATATTCTATAGAATCCAGAGATTCTGGCAGTGTACAGCGAAGGCCCTGATCAGATTGCGCTCGTGATTTGATCTACATTACTATTGACCTCTAACCTGTAATTTATTATTTAACAATTCACGCCCTCCATTTCACCCAATACACCGCCGCCAATAGTCTCCAAATTATTTTATTTGGCGATAGCAAATTGTTTGTCCAGAAAATACACTCATATTTGAGGCAGTACATGTATTCGTGACACTAAGAGATTTTGTATCAGATAATATTGTATTTCCATATTATAAGAGAAACCAAATCAGACTCTCAAACACTCTTTAGTTGGAAGGATCATTCCAGACCCGAAACGTTTGCTTCCCTCTCTCTCTCTCTCTCTCTCTCTCTCTCTCTCTCTCAAAAATTACAATTATGATCAAATTACTTCTTATGTTGTTTTTTTTTCTTATATGTTAGAATTAATTGTATTTTACTTGCCTTCGAATGTCATTTCCATTGCACAACCCAAGCATAATTTGCAGTATTTTTGTTTTGTTCCATATATATGTGCGTATATGTATGCATATATGTATTCATATGTGTGTATACGTGTGCGTGTCTATGCCTATGCATGCAAATGTGTATGAATGTATGTGTATGCGTGTGCATGTATATGTATGTATTTAGATACATATTGGTATATACTGTACTCGTAATAGTGATTTCAATACTTGTTCACACAGAGTTTTCTGTCGCAATGTATACTGAACAATTATAATAGGGCAAGGAACCAAACAGGCAGAATGCTTTCGTTCTTATCCTATTGAATATGTTATTTGTAATAAGTACGTGTTAAAGTGTTGAAATAAAATATGTTAAACTAACAATTCGCGGCTAGAGCAGTTCTTAAATAGAATAATTTTCATCGCCAATCCATCACTTCCCTTCTCCCACTCCCTCAATAGACACTTTGAGAGAGAGAGAGAGAGAGAGAGAGAGAGAGAGAGAGAGAGAGAGAGAGAGAGAAAGAGAGAGAGAGAGAGAGGGAGAGAGAGAGAGAGAGGCAAATTCCTTCCTTTTAGAGTACCGCATTTACCGTATATATTCGGACAGACAGGCCTGAGCAAACAGTGTAGACCCAAATGAGGCGCCGCATAATGCGCGGCGTCTCATCAGGGTCTGCACTTTTTGCCACTCATCCAGCAATTTGTAGACACAACATCGAATAGTAAATTGTACTTGTTCAAATTTTGGAGCAAGTATGGTAGGGAGTTGAGGTGTCGGAATACTTAGGATAAATAAGGTGATTAGTATGCATGTAGCAAACAGAAAGTCACAGATATTGTCACATTTTTAAAAAGGTCTGAATATCTATCAGGGCCCACTTGTTCAAAACTTAACGAAGTTGTTAGCTGACGTGACGTTAAAATTTCTGTCTTGAAATGTGGCAAATTCACTGATATTTTTTGCTGAAAAAAATGTGAGTAGCTTTTGCATTGCAAAAGCTACTCACATTTTTGCAGCAAAAATATCAATGTATTTGAAAATACATTAGCTGCATGAGTTATATAACGAGTTTGTCATGAACGAGCTCGTCAAGTTAACGGTGCTTTGAACAACTAGGCCCGGGTATCTAATACCAAAACAATTTTTGAACACTGTACAAAGGAGTACGTGCATTAAAGCCAAATTTTGGCCACCTTCTGAACAGATACATCGCTACATATTTTGTACCTTTATGTTTCGGGACTCTTTGAGGGAAAATAAGTAATGTCAAAGTTCAGGATCAGCTATGTAATCTATACAATTCAATATCATTAATTTTATATTGCTATAATGCATGAGAAAATGGTCAAAAAATGCAAGTTGTGGCAGAATCAAAGTGTTAGTTGTTTTTTTTTTGTATGTTTAGGAATGAATTAAATTTCAGGATTGGGTTTTGACTTGGGATTATGTCTGAATAAGGATTCATTAGGGCTCACGTTTGATGAAATGAGCAAAATTAGGCCAATTTTGACATTTCTGCTGACATTCAACACTTGCTGGTATAGAGCATACCTGAATACTTAAAGGCTCCATTTTCCTCAAAAATAGACATTTTATTATCCAAGAAAGGTTTAATAAATAGATATATGGTATTGATAGAATCATAAAATGTGGCACTTGACAGCCTGTAAAATTTCAGTTAGTCTCTTGTTCATGAAATGAAATGTTATTTTGTTGTTGTTTTTTCTATCATATCTCTGAATTAATGTTGCCAACATTTATTCAGAGATACGACAAAAAATCATTTCATTTTTGATTCAGTTCAAAAACGAGACAAAATGAAATTTTACAGGCTTTCAGATGCCACATTTTATGATCGTATCAATACTATATACCAATCTAGTAAACTTTTCTTGGATAAAAAATGTCTATTTTTGAGGAATATGGAGCCTTTAAAGATATTGATATATGATGTAGATCTTGTCACAGGCTACAACATATTTTAATATCTTTTAGTATTCAGTGTGTTCTATACTAGATAAGAGTAACAAATTGTTAAAATGCTGAAAACGGCATTTTGCAGCTGTTTCACAAAACGTATTGTCTATTGTCTAGCTCGGAAAGGGGTAATTCAGAAAAAAAAGTACCCAAAACCAGAAAGTACAATCTTTCCACTAAATGATTACGGGACACGGCCAGTGATTAACAGACTTTGATTTTTCAGCAAATTTTAGGCTTCATTAGTCGTTCTTTTAAACTTTGTATTTACAAAACAAAAATCATAAGGACTTTCGCCACAATTTTTCTGTATTGAGATGAAATAAGTGTGTATTTTAAAAAGTAGGTGCTGTTGGGATTTTTTTTTTAGATTCCACCAAACCAACTTCAAGAGAAAACGTACCTACGGTCATGGGCACCCAGCGAAGATTCAGATCAGCCTGCGCATTCGCGCAGTCTGATCAGAATCTTCACTGGGCGCAATTTGGACAGCCAAGGATGCAAAGGTTCTTCATGCGGACAATGACGACTCTTATCAGACTGCACGGGTGCGCAGGCTGATTTGAGTCTTCGTTGGGCGCACAAGTCAGAAGATACGTTTTTCTCATGTTACGGTCCAATTAAGTAAAAGTCGTCTTATATATGTAATCTCGTTAAGCACTATAATAACAACTCAATGACTCGAACACCGATAGCTTGTTTACCGAGGCTGATTCGAACTCGTTTTTGAGTCCCTAGGAAATTCCTCCGACAGCTTAAGAAACCAAATATTTTGGAACACTTGAGGGATTCTTCTTATTCTGTCATGAAAATGTATGTCGTGTGTACTCCTTAGAATCGCTTTATCGAGGCGATTCCAATTAGTACACTCAGCATACCATTATTTTATAGAAGATCGAAAAGACACCCTAAAATTATTCCCATTTGCCACCGACCTGGCGCTATGACTAACTCCCAGTGGCCCTAACTACCCAGCTAGCATTCTTTATAAATCTACAGCGGGCCGTTATCGGCCCGTCAGCTACCCTGACGGGCCGATAACAGCCCGCTGTAGATTTATAAAGAATGCTTACTGGGTACCCATGTCTGAAACAAATTTCCATGGTCCTAAAGATATTTGAGCCACTGAAGTTCCACTGAACTTCTTGCTACCTACGCAAAATCCTTAAGCTCTATAATCACCAGATTGCGGAATATAAATTATTTATATCCATTCATACACTATGGTCCTCTATTTTCGTGTGAGGATTTAGGTAATTTGTGTCCACACATCTTGTTAAAAGGCTATCGTGTTACTTGTAAACATTTGCCTTATTGCTGAAATGAAACTAATGATAATACATCTGCCTCGCGTCAGACAAGCGGGGATCGCCTCGCATATGCATAAATAGATATAGGTATATTTTGGTCATAATTTATCTTCGGGCATATGCGGACAGCGAAGGCCCAAATCAGTCTGTGCATCCGGGCAGTCTGATTAGGGCCTTCACTATCCGCTAACAGAGTCTCTGGATACTACAGAATGTATGGATGGAGAGGAAAAACCCGGATGATACCCCGTGCATGCGCAGGATGATCTGAATCTGTTGCATTTTGCGCACGCTCGAAGGCACTTTGTCGCTCGACACGGCCTATTTATTAACACCTCACCAATTTCATACGTACATAAAAACAGATATTTAATATCACATAAGAGTGTAAAATTGTCGTTCATATATGAACTATGACATATAACATAAAATAAAGCAATCTACCTCAAACACGTCCATAAATATGACATCAAAACGATGAGAGCGAACTCGGTATCAGCTGTGTCCTTTCTTACAAAGATCCTTTACGAGAGTGCATGTGGCGTCAACCAATGTCCTAACAGCACGCTCTTTGTACAAGGACTCGCCATGATGACACAAAGTGACACCGATACAGAGCTGGCGTTAGATATCATTCTACTCTCACATAAAATTATACATATAAACTATTAGTCAACCCTTTTTGCCCTGCAGACCAGAACAATCTTTTGCAAATAGTGTAGATCCTGACAAAACGGCTCATAATGATAATCTCATCAGGATCAACACTGTTTGCCATTCTGTTTGTATTTTTGACTGAAACCCCTCTTTGGAACAATGGTTCTGACAGATCCAAACATGGAAGAGAGTCCATTTCAGAAACTCAGGGATGAAAGGGTTAAACCATCTTTCTCAAGTATATACATTAATATCATACCCGGAAAAGATGCTGGCGAGCTGTGCGGCTGTACCAATGGCATCACATCGAAACCAGGCAAACGAAAGAGCTCGCGCAGGAAACCAACTTTTAAACAACGTGTTCTTCGCATTCGAAAAACCTTTGCTATTGGTGGAGTATCCAAACCTCATCCACCTGGCGAACAAAGAAGGTCCTTATACTAGGCCGATTTGGACTACGCGATTAGACCCTTTCAGCATGACGTGGCTATCGTGTGACTAATGAACAGAATACGGTAGGCGTGCTTAAACCAAATTTTGGGAACTGGATTTTATTTTAGAACTAAACAAAAGCCAAGTTATTCTAGAATGCGCTAAGATTACCATATTAGACCAGATTGTAAGGATGTGCAGGCTGAGCTGAATCTTCGCTGGGCGCACATGTCCTGAGGCTCGTTTTCTGACATTCAAATATGGTTCAAATATGTGTATATGTAGGACAAGACTGACTCCCTAGTAGTTTCTGATCGTTTGTCCTTGAGAAAATATGAACAGTGATCAGCTACTTACGCTTAGGTCACATGCATTTTTTTGTCTGCTGAATGGCAATGGTAGAAAGAAAAAGAACAACATAACAACCTCTCGAATTCTTTACTTACAAGGTTCGGCCACAATAATTGAATGGATTTTTTTATAATTCTGTACTTCGATGGTGAGTTAAAAAGTATCATGGCTAACGAATGTAAGTACGGACTCAAGTAATCAATTTTTGCTAATCCTAGCATCGGAAAGATATACGATTTATTTCGATATAGGAAGAAAGCCTGGCCATATCTGTATATAAAAACAACTGTGTAGCAGCTATGCACACACTGCATCTCGCAAAAACTGGCACGTTTCTATTGAGGCACGTGATACCTAACAAATTCTAAGTATACAAAACCTTGGGTATTCCAGTTAAAATCATAAAAAAGAAAGAAAAATGCTCAAAACAGAAAGCAGAATGTTTACTTTCTGATGCACATATGTAAACACGACGTCATTTATGACACCCTGGTTGTTTTCCGCATTTAAGGGAGAGCACCTCGTTTTCCTGTCTGACATCAATTTTTCAATTTCGCATGCAAACTGCATTTTAATAAACCGTCTACCGTTGTCTATAGCCTTTATTAGAAGGCACATAGAAATGGATTAACACCAAACACTATTCGATTTTTCGTCCAATACGGCCGCTACAAAAAACCTGTAAGAAAACGTTTGATTGCAACTTTTATGACACATTTTAAATTTTACCAGACATCTTTCGGGCGTTCGTGCTTATGTTTTTTTGTTTGTTTGTTTTTTTTGTTTCAAGAAAAACATCTTAGAGAAAACTGTACTGCACTTACGTACTTACATAAGTCTTAAACATGTATGTTCAGGGACATCGCCGTGCATTTCTTCATGTCCATAATTTCACAACCTTTGTTGACGAATATACTTAGTAAGAATGTATGAAGACCAAATATAATAATTGACATAGTTTCCGCAAACTAAAATGTTCATCAAATTTTCATAAAATACACGCCTTTCACCCCTGAGTTGCAGAAGTGGATTCTTCTGTCTTTTAATTTGGACATACCCATTGATGCAAACAGAGATTTCTGTCTAAAATATAGTGTAGACTAGGTCTACACTGTTTGCCCAGGTTGTCTTGGTCTTTTCATCTAAATTGGAATGTAGAACTGCAATTCGTTACATGTTTTGAAAAGGAAAGCAGGTATGGAAATACATAATAAACTACTACCGATGTATACGGATCTTCTGCACCATCATATGATCAAGTAAAAATCTGGGCCCAGTTATTCAAAACTAACGATGTCGTTAGTTATTAAACTTATCGTTAAACTTTTGATCATTAAATATGGCATTAATATTTTTGCTGAAAAATGTGAGTAGCTTTTAGCAAAAGCTACTCACATTTTTTCAGCAATAATACCTGTGAATTATAGATATTGTAATTACTAGAACAGTTAACATTTTGACCATTAACGAGCTCGTTAAGCTAACAATGCTTTGAATAAGTGGGCCCTGAGTTCGCGAGTTCAAATGGGTAGATCTTCTTTAGAAGATGAAAACAGGTCTGGAAGCCCAATAGTTACCACAGATGGGAAAATTTGCAATAAAGTGCGTGATCTTGCAGAGTGTATACAGTAATCTTACATAATCGTTTTCGTATATGCAAGCTAACAGCCCACTGGATCCCCAAATCCCTTAGTGATGAGCAAATGACAGTTAGCCAGAGCATCAGTAAACAGCGGAATGTTAACGGGTTCAGGTCGACGGAAAATGTTTTCTTTGACGTCTTGTAATTGCAGATTAGACCTCGAGCCATTAATATGAGTCCAAAAACAAAACTCAAAAATATAAGTGAAGATACCAAGAAAATGCCATCAAAGTCGTCAATTGGTAGGACCTGCTTCCCTGAAGCCTATGAAGTTCAAGATATACTCCTCGGCTGGCAAAGTGATGGTCAATGTGTTTTGGGACACCAAAAGAACCATTCTGTTGGACTGTTTATGCCCAAATACAAAACATGGGGTTTAGGTTATATCCTCCGATATTTGACTGTCCGTCCGTCTGTCTGTCCGGGCTAACGAAATTGGTGTGATGTGACTGTTGTCCATATGTTTATGTGACTTGAGTCACACAACTCTCAACTGGGCAGATTTATTACGTCTAGGTGAGCGTTATGTGACATATTTTTGTTTTGTGTGCCGAGTCACATAAAAAAAGAGTCACATAGCCATCAGTTGTGAGTAGGAGAGACCGGGGCTAGTTGATGCACGGGGCAAATTAATACAGTCCAAATAAAAATATAATGGCGCCATTCATGACGTCAGTTGTGACGAAAATATGTAGTCCTTGAAAGCAGCCATTTTTCACGGAACTTGTGCGGAGTTTAGACAAAAGACACCGTTTTGAGACGGAAAAGTGTATTTTTGACCCAGGCAAGTAAATTTTAAGATACTTCGAAATTCATCGTTTAACGAACAAATTGTTCATGTATTCATCAATGCATAGGGTTTAAGGATCATAAAATGTGGTATCTGACAGCCCGTAAAATTTCAGTTAGTCAAATGGATCAAAAATGAAACGATTTTTATCGCATCTCTGAATTAATGCTGCCAACATTAATTCAGAGATACAACAAAAATCATTTCATTTTCGATCCGGTTCACGATCGAGAGACTAACTGCAATTTTACAGGCTGTCAGATGCCACATTTTATGTTTGTACTAATACCATATACATGTATCTGTTTATTAAACCTTTCTTGGATGATGTCTATTTTTGAGAAAAATGAAGCATTTAAATCCATGCGGTCTACTGATAGAAGGCACTATGTATTAGTTGTCTCCCTTGGTAAATGTCACGTGGGGCATTATTAGAGCAAGTTGATGCAAAGAGCACGGGGCATGTTATACAGTGCATCAACCTGTCCCGTCGTGTTACTAGTCAATGGTATAGAGAAAAAATGAGCGTATATCAGAGTTTAAACTGCCCATTTTTATTCCCACGCTCGTCAGTCCGTCCATCAAGCTATTTCTTCCCAAACCACTGGGCGGAATTTAACCAAATTTGTCACATGACTTCACCATGTAGTAAGGGTGTGTGAGAGCAAAACTATCTTACACTCTGCCCTCGGTGGGGTCAAAAGGTTACTATGTGTCCGTTTGTTCGTCACACTATCTCCTCCTAAAAAGGTAAGAGAAAAGTCCAGGGAGTGCCACAATCACAAACCACAGTCCCTCCTAGACACCAAGAGGAAGAGGAAACCGACAAAACCAAACCTGCACAAATCGAAAAAACGCACGAAAAGCACCAAGATCAGCTCTCTCTTCCCCAAGCGAGGTAATCGCAATGCTAAAAGGACTGAACAATACAAGAACCAAATAACACAAGGTAAGACATAAAACAAATCGCCTCGTAGAATAAACCACAAAGCAATAAAGAGAAAGACTAACACCGGGACCACCGCCACTAGGCGGAATTTATTCAAACTTACAAGACATCCCCACGTGGTCAGGGTGTTGCGAGAGCAGCATTTTTGTTTCGTCCGCCCGACTAGTAGTAACATCAGCACGGAGCGTGGGGATTTTGCGATGGCGTGCCACTGACTGCGCAATCTCGTCTATTTTTACAACCATATTTAAACTTTGATTAACTCTCTGTTGATCGGTTTGTTTCAGAATGGTGAGAAACTAAATCAGTAAAACGAAGTGGGTGCAAACTCTGCGCTATGGGGTCGAACAAGGTGTAAATGAAATCATTTTCATGGGGCTTTCCATTCGATTGGTTGCCAAGGAGATTGGTTTGGACAACTGTACACTCGGCCTATGTGAAGCAAGCTCAAGTGGTGGGTACACGTGATTTAAACATTGGTTATCGGTCCGATCATCAGGTATTTTCAGATGAGCAGAAGACTGCTTTGCAATACTACATGTTTCTTGTAGGGCGGCAAACATGTACTTTAGTCTCTCCTAAGGAGAGGTAAGAAGCCTCGCATATGAATGTGTTACTGACTTTGGAGTGCAAATGCCCGATCAGTGGAGTTGTGACCACTGTGCTGGCCCTGACTGGTTTTCAGGAGTTCTTAAGCGAAATTCATCTCTATGTATCCGTACGCATGAACCAACTAGCTTATCGAGGGCTACGGGTTTTAACAGAAGCTACGTCAATAGATTCGATGAGCAACTTGAAACAATACTCCATAGAGACCACATTATACCCTATGACATATGGAACGTTGATGAGACTGGACTGACCACTGTTCAAAAACCCTCTAGTATTGTCGGACCTAAAGGTGTCAAACAAGTCGGGTCTTCAACTTCCTACGAACGAGGAAACCTCATAACTATGTGTGCGGCAGTAAGAGCTACTGGGAATACAGTACCCGCTATGTTTATATTTCCTAGAGTTCGGTTCAAGGACCACTTCATTCGTGATGGATCCTCTGTAGCCATCGGTGCAGCACATCAATCCGGTTGGATGACGTCAGAAAATTTCTATGTATTCATCCAGCATTTTGCGAGAATAGTAAACCCAGCATGGACCAGAAGGTACTGTTACTCCTCGATAATCATCATTCACATATTTGTCTAGAGACTATCAAGTTTGCGAGAGATAACGGAATAGTTATGCTTTCTTCCCCACTCCACTGCAGCCGCTAGATAGGTCTGTGTTTTGGCCCCTAAAGAAGTACTTTTCAGGCGGACAGGGCATGTAGATGAGAAATAATCCGGCGGAAGTTATGTCAGTCAACGACTTGAACGGGAATCGTTCGAGAAGCAAGGCCTAGAGCAGCCACGCAAACCAACATAATGAAAGAGGGTTTAAGGTAAAGGTCTAGTATTCTACAACTTGATGATATCTGAATAATAAAATTCTTTCATGGGTTGATAATTCTGAGTAATCTACTCTATATATATACACACAAGGGTCCTGCAAAAAAGTTTTGTCATTGGGTTCGGGTTACTTTAGTGCTATGTTTTATCAAACATATTTTTATTACAAACGTTCAAAGTATTCCCCCTTTACTGAAACACATTTTTTAACCTTTTTACAAAGTCGTGAAAAGCAGATAACTAGTCTTCTTTCGGTATCTGTTGGAGACTCTGATAAAAAGCGCTGAGAACTTCTAGACGTATACTTATTTCCAGAAGGCATTTTCTTAAGCCTTGGAAATAAAAAGAAGTCGCAGGGACTCAGGTCAGGTGAATAAGGTGGATGGTTTAAAACTTTCACCTTTTCAGACGCCAAAAAAGACTTAACAACCTCACATTTATGAGAGGAGGTGTTGTCATGTAAAAGGTGGACTTCTGACCATCCTTTGCTTAGTCGTTTCTTATTGTAAAACTCTTTCACTTTCTTCAGTACAGAACGCTTGTAGAATCGGCTGGTGACTGTGTGACCAGATGGACAAGGCACTTGAACGACTGGCCCATTTGAATTAAAGAAAATTGCGTACAACATCTTTTGCGAACTTATGGTTCTCTTGGCAATACATGGGCGTTTTTTTTTGTTTTGTTTTTTTTTTTTTGTTTTTTTTTTATCTTTTCGCTTCCATTGCTTATTATCAGCCCTTCTTTGTGGCTCAAACATGTGCACCCAGGTTTCATCACCTGTTAGAAAGTTAGAAATAACCCGACTATTACAGCCTTTGTATGTTTTAAAAAGTTCCCGGGAACATTTAAGGCGTTATGTCTTTTGCTCCTCAGTGAGCAAATGAGGTACCCACCTAGCACAAACCTTTCTCAGGTCCAAAAGCTTTTTCAGAATTGTTTCCATACTGCCTTCTAATATGCCAGTACAACTAGCTAGATTCTCAGGCAGTGTAATAATTAAATTTCATAACTATCCCAAGCCACTAAAATAGGAACAAACGAACAACAAACGCAGAGACTACGACATTCTTATCAATATTGCATAAACAGAAAATGCCAGTAAATACGAAAACATATCAATACCATATCAAATAGGATTATTGAACACACTTGTATCTCTGCACTTTATGACAGTTACGTAAGCTTGTCAGTCTTATGAAAACATTAGGAAACTCCTTTTCCACAGTATTAAGTAATGAGCGAATGCATAATTTTAAGAATTTTTTTAAAGAGTTTTCTCTCTAGAAAAAGTACGGCCGTTCCCGAAGGCAGCACCAAGAAAGCAAACAGGAGGTCGAAAGACGTGTAAAAGCGCCATTCTCACAGATACCCCAGAGAAAAACGCCAGAGAGGAAGAAGTAAAGCGAAAACAGAAGTACCCTAACGGTGTTAGGCGGTCGCTGAAGAGTAAGTAAAGAAAAGTCGTAGGAAGTACACAAAAGAAATACGGACATCTGACGAAGACGAATGGTACTGCTTGGTGTGCGTGGAGTTTTACTCGAACAGCCGTCCAAGAGAGGCATGGATTCAATACCAGGGCTGCAAGAATTGGTTGCACGAAGAGTGCACAAACGTGTCAAAAATAATATCTACGTTTGTCACAACTGCGACTCTGGTGGGGAGGGCAATCTCTTCCAGATGAAATCATTTACGCGATGACTATCCGGAAGTTCACCAACTTTAAGTGTGTTTTGAATAGTTATCTGAGTTGGAGCTTTGTTGCATTTGCAATTCTTAAGTAGCCGCTATGTTTTGATACATTTTTAGTAGATTTGGCACAAAACATGATAGGCAAACTATTGGTATTACGATGGGAACTAATTGTGCTCCTCTTGTTGCAGATTTGTTTCTTTTTTCTTATGAAAAAGATTTCATGAAGTCTCTCTCACGAGAAAATCAGGCTAACATTATTGAGGCTTTCAATTCCACATCAAGATACCTTGATGATTTATTAAATATTGGCAATATTTACTTTGACCAAATGGTGGATTGCATATACCCTACTGAACTCCAGTTAAATAGAGCCAATTCTTCCGATACTGAGGCATTTCTTTATTTGAATCTATGTATATCTAATGGTACAGTTTCCATCAAAATTGATGATAAACGGGACGATTTTGATTTTGATATAGTCCATTTCCCTTTTCTGGATGGCGATGTCCACCGGCGTGCCTCATATGGGGTATACATGTCTCAACTTATTAGATTCGCCAGACCTTCTTCAAATCTTAGTGATTTTAACTGCCGTCATAAAACCCTTACTGCCAAACTTCTTAGGCAGGGCTATCGTTATCTTAAACTTCGTAAGGCGTTTTCGAAATTTTATCGCCGACACAGTGCCCTTGTAGAAAATATAAGTCTGAAAACATTTCTGCAACAAGGTACATCGGAACCAGAATTTTACCATAGTGTAAAGATTTAGAAAAAATGTGGGAAAATCTAACTTTTCGGAGCAATTCAGAAAATTAATTAACCGTTATAAAAGAATTGGCTATAGCCTGGATATTATGCGGCAGACTGCATGCCTAGTTATCAACCCAATCATTGTAGATGGCGATGCTTCACTCTTTAATTGCATGACGGCGGTTCGGGCCTCAGACTCAATGACGGTCTCTTCGTAAAACTTTAACGAGTGGATTTGGGCTTGATGAATTTGTCTTTGGCTTGGCCCGCAGTGGTTCAACTATTGGATTTCATTTACTCTGTCGCACAGTTGAATTAGCCATGAGTACTCGTCTTTGTTTATCATAGTGATTAATTTGATTTTTATGTTTTCGCTTTGATGTATTGACTGAGTTGGGAGCCTTTTTGCGAACCAAAGTTTTATGTATTTCTGTATCAAGAGTGGCATCGGGACCCAGGGTGAAGTTGGCTGGCTGTAAAAGTGCTTTAACCCCCCCCCCCCCCCCCCCCCCCCCCTCCCGGTAGTTTATTCTACTGACCGTTCTAAGGCGGTGGTCCCGGTGTTAGTCTTACTTTTTGTTGCTTTGTAGTTTATTATACGAGGCGATTTGTTTTAAGGTTTGCCTGGTGTTGTTTTGTTCTTGTGTTGTTGTTTTTTTTTTTCGGTCCTTTGAGAATTGTGATTACCTCGCTTGGGGAAGCGAGAGCTAATCTTAGTGCTTTTTGTGTGTTTGTTCGATTTGCGCTTGTTTGGTTTTGTCTGTTTCCTCGTCCTCTTGGTGTCTGGGAAGGGCTGCGGTTTGTGTTTGTCGCACTCCCTGGACTTTTCTATTACCTGTTTTTGAAATTGGATTGCATGAGCTTTTCAGGGGCTTGATCTCTAAATCGATTGGTTTCACTTCTGTACAGTATTTTGCGATTTTTCACATTATATCATAGAACACAATCTAAATATATATATATATATATATATATATATATATATATATATTATATATATATTATATATATATATATTATATATATATATATATATATATATATAAGGTATTCCATGATATTATACAGAGAATAATGATGAATTACTGCTACATTGAAAGCTAGTGTCATGTTTAAAATAAGTTTATACGAGCGTTTTGACCATTTCGTCGCAACAAAGTCAACAATAAGTATAAAAAACACACTTTCAATTTGTCTAATGCAATAGATAGTTCAATTTTTGTCACGCCTGCTTTAGGAGTGCGGTACAGAGGGGTGCAAGTTTCCGTCCGCCCGTCCGTTTCTCCGTTCATTTATGTCCACCCTAATGTCAACCCAAGACTATAAGTTCATAACTTACAAACTATGAAAGATACGTTGTTCATGTTTTGTAAAGATATTCTTCAGATAACGTGTATGTAAAATAATAGATATGTCCATAATCTTGGAACTTAACCTCCGCACGGACAGGCGTGACATTCGCGTTCGGCGAAGCTCTGGTCTGTGTCATATGGTGCATGAAACTTTAACTGCACCAAACTGCCCCAATTATTGCAGCAATGTGCCCCAATACCGCGGCAAGTTAATGCATTCGACCTTCGAAATAAATCTTTCTTAACAGAAGGAAACTATTCCAAAACCTTATAATTATGAATGCAGTAAAGATAGCTGTTATTGTAGATACAAACATTGTCGAAATCGGCCAATCGGTTCAGGAGATATATAGAAAAATCTAAAAAGTACATAAACCAGACCCGGTCTACCCTACTAAAAGTCAGATAACACCCACTTTATTAGAACGCCGTCCGTCCGTCAGCGCTTCCGTCATCCGTGTCCGCTCCATAACTCTATACCGTCCAAGATATTTTCACGAAACTTTACACAGATGTAAAGCACTATAAGACGACGTGCAGCATACATGTACCGTAACTCTGTTTTGCCTACTTTTGGAGTTATTACCTTTTGAATATTGTACATAGCCATTTCTACCATACACTCGTGTCCGCTCTGTAAGTTGAAAACTTGCTTGATGTAAGTGCTGTGGCGGGCTATGGTGCAGTGCTTGCAGCGCTTCTATTACAAAGGGGAGTACAATGCAAATTTATTTGGCCAAGCGCTGACAGCACTCTTTGGTCGATTGTTTCTGAGTGAAAGTTGGAAAAATGGTCCTGTAATTTAAGTAAACAGTGCAGACCCTGACGCCGAGGTGGTTCTATCAAATACACTCAATCTATGTTATGAGCAGAAATATGAAAACTACCAAAGTTTTACATCTGAAAGTTTTCATTTTTTTGGTGGTAAAATTCACAATATATTTGAATGGGCGTGTTTTCGTCTCGAGGGGGTAACTTAGGGGTAATTTTGGTACGGGTGTGCGAGCCAGTATTTCAAAACCTACCCAATTCATATACCTGGCCTTTGAAAAAACGGACCCATTCATATACTTGATCATCCAAAATGTTGACCTATTCATATACTGCCCTTTGATTTTTGTACATATTTTTTGCTGGTTGTTAGACAAATATATCAGTCAATTCATGTAATACCAAGAGGATAAGCAGCCTCGAAAAATCTCTGAGCGAAAAATATGTGCATATACCAGGATGTCAGAACAATGGGGCCTTTCACAAAGGAATCCAGAAAAATTGGGCCATTCATATACTTTTTGTTGAAAAAAGGGGGCCAATCATATACCTGGCAGTGCTGAAAAAGGGGGTTATTCGGCACGCATATCCGTACTATGCCATATATAGGAAGTTACCCCCCAAGTTACCCCCCCCCCCCCCACCCCCACCCCGAGGTTTTCGTAATGTTACTTATTTCATGCTGATGCGGGCTCCAAAGTTCAAATGTATGTTCGATCCGCATGGGGTCCTCTACCTCAGTGACACATCACAATTAACGCAAATAATCACAAAATAAAAAATGATGTGATGAACCAAACTAGAGGGCCAGATGTAGACTGGCTTCAGTCTCCAGTAACATTTATTCTTATAAGCCTGTTTGATAATCTCTTGAAATAAAACCAAAGTAATATCATGACTGGTCACTAGACCAGTTTTTATAGTCATGATATTATTTTGGTTTTATTTTTGTGGATTATCAAACAGAATTATAAGAATAAATATTTAATCACTGGAGACTGGAGCCATTCTATGCCACATGGCGATCGATCTGAACCATATCGAAAGCCAGTAATTGCAAATTAAAAAACAACAACAATATCATCGATTATCTAAATATAAAAAAGTGGGTTTAAAAATGTTTCGAAGCTTCGAATGTGATTTAAATATTAAAATTAATCTAATTATATCATTATCTTTCGTTTGATATGATAGTTCTACTTCATCAATGTACCATTCTGTTTCTTCGTATAGCGACAGTCAAAGCTCCAGTGTGTTCCTCGAAACATCAGAACAAGTTCCAGCAGATATTTGAGCCGCAAAATCAGAAGACGTGCCTTTGGACATGTGCGCCCAGCGAAGATTCAGATCAGCATTCGAGCAGTCTCCTAGGAATCTTCACTAGGTAATTTGGATAGTTAAGGGTGCAAAGTTTCTTTATGCAGACAACGAAGGCTCTGATCAGATTGCGCATCCGCGCAATCTGATCAGAGCCTTCGTTGTCTGCATAAAGAAACGATGCATCCTTAACTGATTCGAGTCTTTGAATGGCGCACGTGTGAGAAAGTACGTTTTATCACGTAGTAGCTCATCTCATTATATTTTGTTTAACCTTGGTCTGATAGTCTTATTTCAGTATTTTTGCTTCATCAAGGCACCAGTTTGTTTCTTCGTATAGCTATCTCAAAACGTGCAATGGGTTCAGAACAAGCTCCAGTATTTTTGGTGTTGAGGTTTTACGGCTCAGTCAACCCAGTGGGGTCATGTCGAGTGAGGTCAGTTTACCTTACCACACGTTTACTGGGCAGGCTTAGTTCTCTAAGCGGTTAACCAATATTGTGCACATTCTTTCGCCAAAAACTGACAACTGCCCTTCTTGAATTAGCGGAAGGGAGAGAATGAACGTAGAAAATAGACACGCTCCAGTAAATATTTCAACTGCAACGTCACTACACGTACCTTCGGACATGTCCGCCTAGCGCAGATTAAGATCAGTCTGCGCATTCGCAGAGTCTGATCAGAGTTTTCACTGGGCGCATTTTGAATAGGTAAGGACACAAAGATTCTTCATGCAAACACCACGGCTGTGCAGGCTGTTTTGCGTCTTCGTTGGGCGCACATGTCAGAAGGTACGTTTTCTCAAGTTGCTGATCATTTGACTTTCAAATAACAACAGTCTTATGTCAATATTTCTACTTCACCCATGCACCATTCTGCGTATTCTTGTAAAAATCTTCATACGTGCAATGTGCTCCTCGAAATATCAGAACAAGTTCACATAGATATATATTTTTTTCCAAACCCATTGTAGTCATTGACCCATTGTAGTCGGGAGACCTGTAAAAAGGGTAATTGGTAAACAGTGCAGACCCAGATCAGACGCCGCAGAACGCGGCGTCTGTCAGGGTCTCCACTGTTTGCAAATAGTTTAGCCATTTTTCTCTAGGAATACGTAAATCTCATAGCCGGACGTACCTTAAATTGAAATTGGACTCTTTCAATATATAGTGTGGGCGAGTCTGTTCAGTATACAATGGGTTAAACCCTTTATTAAAGTGAAGAACACCATAAATTTGATCCCTGTGTCAAATCGGTGACCATTACATATGAGCATATGCTAACCATGCCAATTGAGTGAAATAAATTCCTGAGCAAGATGTCAAAGATATCATTTATAAATGAAATCAAATTTTACTTTTTAGTTTTTCTACAGCCCAGTTTCCCCTCAGTATACCTTATAAGTGCGTCCAACCCGAATCGCGAAGCGGTTCGGCGTGCAGATACACTACTTTAGACTAACTATGTGACCAGTGATGTGTGTGACCACAAATGTACTGGTCCAACAAACGTTTGGGTGGTTCGGTGCTTATCCTGAAAAACAATAAGCGTTCCGTGATTTGGCAGAGACTATTGACACGCCGGCCGTGCCAACAATAGCAATAAAACAGCTAATAACGCCAAGTATTCCAACTGCAGGGGGGTGAATCACGCGACTCATGACGTCAGCCTACAAAATTTGTGATCGCCGCCATTTTGAATTTTGTCTCCACTTGTCGTTGTGCCTGTTACCGGCATACACTAGTTTTCGGTTTTCGGAAAGCATGGCCCCCGCCCATCGGGGCCCGCGAAGTAGATGGGCTGCCTAAAGCCTCCATGGCAGAGCTGCAGGACCCGAATTCATGTGATCCGGTCGGGAAAAAGTCCCACAAATTTGGAGGCAATGTCTCTAAACTACTGAAATATTGTTGACTTGGACGTTATATAGCAATTCATGCAGTGGATTCAGAAGTCAAGCGTGGTCTGAAATCAATTCAGTTAGATCTTGCCAATCCACCTATGAAGAATGTGATGATAATTTGGACGCACGGATATAGTAGGTAGCACCTATTAAATTCATATTAACAAATGTACATACCGTACCAAACATATTTGAGCTGTATAACAACAACAAAAACAACCATAGTTATTCAGTGCATAAGACCGTTTCATAGATTCTTGGTATCAGCTTTCAACAGCTTACCTTTATATGTTATCAAGCATAGACAGTTCAACTGTAGCATGCTTACTAACAGAAATCATTTTAATGATTTGCTTAGTCGCTCTATAAAACCCTGAACACTCTCCAGGATCCTAGGATTAGGCAGACACAAACATTAACCCATTTATGCCGAGTGGATTCTTCTACCATAACTCTTTGGACCAGTCTATTTCCAGTAAAAGGGATGTCTGGTTAGTTTTATTATTACCATGGTTTACAGAAATTCCTGTTTTTTTGATTGTGTTGGGGTTTAACGACACGTCAACCCTTGAGGGTCATTTTGTGTCGTCTCCCAGAGAAAGGGAGAAAAGAGATAGAAGAGAGAGTAGAGGAGATGAAAGAGAGGGACAGGGAAGAAAGAGGAACAGGAATGAAAGTGAAGAAACAGAAGAAATAAAAACATTCCCCCTCTACCCTTACCCACTACAAGGATAGCAGGCCTTGCCCAACTGTAAGCCAATATCAGTTGGACGCCCCGGTGATGTAAGATACACAGCACCTTCGCACCACCCGACCACCCCCCAGAAATTCCTGTACTTAATACAAACAATGTAAACCCTGATCAGACGCCGCGTTCTGCGGCCTCTGATCTGGGTCTACGCAGTTTGCCTATGTCCCTTTTAAGGGACACCGGTCATAAATGGGTTTAGAAATCTCCGGGCAAAAAAAAAAGTGAATTTTGTGTCTTATAGAAAGCAGAAAGCAGCTTAATTATCTTTTCCTGATTTTACCCTAAATAAAATCATAGTTCGGGAAAAATAATGTTTAAATAATTTTAATGCATTTTAAACTTTAGATATAAATGGTAAAAATAATCATTTGGAACGCACATGCAAAAAAGGAAGATATTGCTGTAGTTACGTTTATAGTTTTGCAAGTTACCAGAACCCAAAATGTATCTTTCACAATACGATTTTTACTATATCTTCATCATACTGGCCGCGCCAAGCGAAAAGGTGCCATTGAACATGCGCAAAATAAGCGGAGTCACATCATTCTGAACATGCGCTATGTCTCATCCGCACCTTTTTTCTCCATTCATACATTCTGCGTTATAGCCTGATTCTGCATATGTCTAATAACGTAGAACTCTACATACTCGTTTCCACAGAACAAAATATAACATTGCGGAACAGAACATAACATAACGGAACATAATTTCATTAAGAAAATCAACATACATTGGGGTCATAAGCCCATATAAAAATATCAAGTCTGATGAAATGACATCTTTACAATAATCATTATATACGAGATATTTGATGAGATAACAAGGTACGATCAAGATGTTCTCGGACCGTATTACTTAGAATAAATAAATTGAAATGGAACCCCAATCAGTTGATAATTTTATCTTATTTAACATCTTGGGTAGAAAGAATAAAATTTCAAAGCTATTAATTTCAGTAGCAATTCGGTGCAAACAGGGGAAGGGTGTGTTAAACTTAGAAAATGGAAAAGTTGGTTAGAGCAGTCATAAAGTACTTCTGTAAGAAGGGCGTGTTCCCGAAGTAAATTCATGACGACTTCATTAAAATCCTTAGGAATGAGTTCCTTCTTACAGCAGGGTGAAGAAATGGACTGCTGAATTTAGGATAGGGAGGGAGAGTGTGGAGGATTATGAACGGTCAGGGCGCCTTAAAGAGGCTACTACAGACAACAACGTTAGGCTATGTGCACAGTCTGATCATGTGTGACATAAGAAGAAGCCTGTGTGATATTGCTAGACAAATTGGCATAAGTTCTGGGGCAGTTCGGTCTTTCTTCACCGACATCTTAGGGATGTCTAAAGTCTCAGCCTGATGGATGATCCCCAGAATGTTGACCAAAGATCAGAAGAATAGCAAGCTTGATAGTTCTAAGTTTATCCTGTTTCTCTATTAAAATGATCCTGGGGAATCTATGCATCGAGTTGTGACCCAAGATGAGACGGGTCCATCACTTTGATCCTGAGGCCAAAAGCTGAGTATGCAATCGAAGCTCCCTGGCTCACCCGCTCTTAAGAAATTTAAGAGAGTTTCATCAGCAGGAAAGGTGATGGCCTCTATCTTTTGGGATATTCAGGGCGTTATCATTGTGGATTATCTTGAGGAACGTCACACGTTAAATGGTGCATATTATGCAAAAGAACTAAGGCGGCTGCGTCAGGATATTGTGGAGAAAAGAAGAGGAAAGTTGACTCGAGGTGTTCTGCTCTTGCAAGATAATGCTCCAGCCCACCGCCCTCATCCCCCTCCCCCACACCCCTCGTTGCTCTAGCTTCTGTGACTAAATGCAGCTTCGTGGTTCTTCATCATCCCCGTACTCACCAGATTTAGCCCCTTCAGATCTATCTATTTCCAAATCTGAAATCTTACCTTCGTGGTAGCAATTTTCGAAGCAATGAATGCGTCATAGATGTTGTTGACGAGTACTTGAGGGACCAAGAAGAGGGCTTCTATTTTAAAGGAATAAGCAAACTCGATCAGCGTTGGAGAAAGTGCACCGAGACAAAAAGATATTATATTGAGAAATAATGGCACAGTTTCTACTCTTGGTTATTCCCAAAGTACAGGAGTCGAGAACTTTTTTATCGTCCCTCGTACATTCCAAAAACATAAATGGTTAGTTCAATATATGTTTTAGCTTTTAGTATATCAAGATAAATTGACAAATATGTATAGTATTTAACTTTGTAAAAGGATTTAACACTTTACTAAATAGCTTTTGGATATATCAGTGAGAGGTCGAAAGTCGTGGGGGAATAAACAAGTTTAACTTTTTAAAAAGTTGAGTTTTCACTATATATCATAAGGGAACATGGCGGTATACATTACATAATGTAACGGAGGTATTCATCATTATTTCATTTATTTATTTATTTATTGGGGATGGGGGCGGTTGCCGAACCGCCACTAGATTAAACATTCCATATTCCGACTTCCGTTTTCCTGTTACTACCAACCAAATAACTACCTAACGAATTGTCCTCCGTCTACGCTGATATCTATAAATTCTGATTTCAAACATATTAGCCTTATACACACTGATGTTATAAACAGCGAATAAATAAATAAACCAAATAAAAAACTTCAAACTTTAAAGAAATAAGATTTAAATTACATTGAGTATATATCGACGGACGAATATGAAAAAAAAGGTAAGAGAAAAGTCCAAGGAGTACCACAATCACAAACCGCAACCCTTCCCAGACACCAAGAGGAAGAGGGTTTGAAAGCACTTTTACAGCTAGCCAACTTCACCCTGAGTCCCGATGCTACTCTTAATACAGAAATACATAAAAATTCGGTTCGCATAAAGGCTCCAAACTCAGTCAATGCATCAAAGCGAAAACATAAAAATCAAATTAATCACTATAATAAAGAAAGACGAGTACTCATGGTTAATTCTACTGTATGCCAGAGTAAATGAAAACCAATAGTTGAACCACGGCGGGCCAAGCCAAAGACATATCGTCAAGCCCCAACCCACTGGTTAAAGTTTTACGAAGAGGCCGTCATTGAGTCTGAGGCCCGAACCGCCGTAGTGCAATTAATGAATGAAGCATAGCCATCAACAATTCCTAATAATAACCCTTTAGAAGGCCACTAAAGGTATAAATAAAACAAATAAATAAATACTCTAACAGTTAAGAAAAAAACGAATTAAAAAAAACAAAAAAAAAAAAAAAACAGTTTTTTTCTTTATGCTCTTTTATCAAAACAGCCCCAAAATATTTATAGCAACTTAGATACATGAACAAAAAAATATTTTAACAATGAAAGAATTTAATTCATAAACAAAAAACAATTCACTCTACCCTCCAAAGTAATCAATATAAATTATGATTTTTTTCCTTCAAAATATTTTTTAGAAGCCTCTTAAACAAAAGCAAAAAACAACTAAAATTAAATAAATATTTTTTACTATGACGATACAAATCAATAAGTAAACAAATCATTCAAATCTGCTCTCCAAATAAGTAAATTTTCCAAACTATCTGCTATTCCCTCAAGAATATTGATTACCCTTCAGAAGGTCTTTTTACTACCCCCTGCTGGTAATTCATAATCACCTCTTTAGGACATGTCTTTGATCTACCTTGCAGAGCGCCTAAGGAGGGGCAATAAAATCATTAGTGAATGGTACCACTTTTGGCCTCATTTTCCTTATGCCTTTAAACGAATACTGGATATTTTGTGTGTGGTTTTTCGTGCATTCAGTAATACGTGATATTGCTTTTGGGATACTTTTTCACATCACGAAAACATACCTATACAATTCTGACCCCCTTAAACCCCACTTTTATATAGTAAAACTAGGGTTTACCGGGATATATATTATTTTACTTATTTTTGCTCGAAAACATAGATTGTAGGTACTCGTTAGAACCGCTTCGTCGAAGCTGTCCTAACGAGTACCCACAATCTATGTTTTGAGCAGAAATATGAAAAAATATCAGATTTATCTGAAAATTTTCAGTTTTTGGAGGTGAAATTTTCTATATATTTGAATAGGCGTGTTTTTGTAATGAGACCCAGTAGGCATGTTCCACTTATCGCAAAGCTCATCCCATACTGCCACACATGTCCAGACCAATTAACCTCGGTGCACTTGTTCGGCTCATTTTCACTGAGATTTGCGGCTTTCTGACATGTGCAAGTCGAAAGATGAAATTCGATATTTGGAAACCAAGTTAGCTTTAGCATATTCATTAGGTAAATTAATTATCTTAAACTTTTGACGTCTTCCTTGTATTGTACACAAGGTTACTAGGACGAAGCAAGATTTAAGCTGTCGTCTGCAACGCTCACGTACTAACAAACCAAATAAGATTTAATACGGATAGTTGTATCAAATTTGCCATTTCGCAGACGAACTGACCATCAGATGACCCTTGAAATCAATACATGTAGTAAACATGTCTGGATCAGTACTTCTGTATTAATTGTGACAGTAACTGATCAAAACCAAGTATCATAAGCGCGTGAAAGCAAGAAAAATAAACACACACACGCACGCGCCTACATACACAAAATTATTTATTCCCCCCCCACACACACACACACACACACACGCACGCGCCTACATACACAAAATTATTTATTCCCCCCCCCCCCCCCTCACACATACACACACACACACACAAACACAACTATTTATTCGGAGTGCAAAAAAGACTGTTTATGAGGACAGTAAAAGTGGAATGTCAACCCTTTTAAACTCCAGTCACAACCGCGGCCGACGACATTCTGATTTTTATTTTCAGATAAATTAGGGCTTGACATTTCATGTGAATCGTCTGGTTGATATATGCCACAACTTATTTTCTCTGAAAAAAAAAAAACAAAAAAAAAAAAAAAAAAATTATGATAAATAGCATGTCGTCTGCTATATGTTTTGCATGGCGCCATTGGTGAGCTCCGCGCAGTTTGATCACGGTCTTTGCTATCCGCATTCTTTGTAGAATCCCAATATCAAACGGCGAGACCGTGAAACATGATACGCCGACGAAAACGGCATCATTTTTCGTACATTAGGTGTCAAAATGATATTCTGCGTATCATTTTCGTACGCCACGTACGAAAAATGATATCTGTTTATCATGGTTACAATTTTTGCATACCAGTAGAGAAGAAAAATAATGATACCGATATGAACACATCTTCAAATATGCACCCGCCCGCCCAACCCCACACCCGCCCATTTTTTTTTTTTTTTTTTTTTTCCTTTCTGATTCTAATGTGCATACCGCTGTCTCATACTCGTTTTTAGCTCAACTGAGCAAAGCTCAGGATAAGCTGTTGTGATCATTTGCAGTCCGTCGTCTGTCGTCGTCCGTCGTCGCCCGTCCGTCGTCCGGCGTCCGTCCACACCTTTGAACGACTTCTCCTCTGTAACCCCTGGGCCAATTTTCTTCATGTTGAGCTTTCTATTAGAGGGGCGACTGAAAATTTGTACCAATGGTTAAGGTTCGTTAATCAAGATGGCCGCCATGCCCATATATGTTAAAAACACTTAAAGTCTTCTTCACAAGAACCAAGAAAGCTTTGGGGCTGAATCTTGGTATATAGCATCATGGATTCAAGATCTACTAAGTTTGTTCAAATGATGACCCTAGTTTGACCTTTGACCCTTTTTACGGCAAGGTCAAATTTGCGTCCCCATGCATTTGTATGGTGAAAATGTTGAAAAGTCATTTTCTCAAAATATATAAAAGCATAATGGCTGAAACTTACAATGAGTGGTTAAAGTAGTTATAATCAAAATTTTATCCCTGGTGGGTTATCTGCCCGTGCCCCTGGCTATATACATGTATAAAATTGTGTAATTTTTAAATGTCTTCTTTTCTGAAACTGCTCGAGCAATTTTCACCAGATTTCACATGGGGCCTTCTGCCAAAAGGGTAGTGCCAATTTATTCAAATGGTTCCGCGCCATCGAACAAGATGGCCGCCATGCCCATATATGGTAAAACACTTAAAAATCTTCTTCTCAAGAACCAAGAAAGCTTCAAAGCTGAATCTTAATATACAGCATCGAGGACTTAGGGTCAACCAAGTTTGTTCAAACGGTGACCGTAGATTGATATTTGACCTTTTTACGGCAAGATCAAATTTGCGTCCCTATACATTTATATGGGGAAAATGTTGAAAAGTCACTTTCTCAAAATGTATTAGTCTAATGGCTGAAACTTACAGAGTGTGATTAAAGTAGTAAAACATTTTAGTTATAATCAAAATTTTGTCCACAGAGGGTTATCTGCCCTTGCCACTGGGGTATATACATGTATAAAATTGTGTAAAATTTTTTAAATGTCATCTTCTCGGAAACCGCGAGAGCAGTTTTCACCAGATTTCACATGGGGCCTTCTGTCAAAAGGGTATTACCAATTTGTTGAAACGGTTTTGCGAAATTGAACAAAATGGGCCGCCATGCCCATATATGGTAGAAACACTTAAAAATCTTCTTCTCAAGAACCAAGAAAGCTTTTGGGCTGAATCTTGGTATATATCATTGAGGACTCAAGGTCCTCCAAGTTTGTTCAAATGATGACCGTAAGTGGACCTTTGACTTTTTTATGGCAAGGTCAAAATTGCGTTCCCATGCATTTGTATGGTGATAATGTTGAAAAGTTATTTTCTCAGAACGTATTAAAGACTAATGGCTGAAACTTATAATGTGTGATTAAAGTAGTAAAATAATTTAGTTATAATCAAAATTTTGTCCCTTGAGGGTTATCTGCCCTTGCCACTGGGCTATATACTTGTATAAAAATGTGTAATTTTTAAATGTCTTCTTCTCTGAAACTGCTTGATCAGTTTTCACCAGATTTCACATGAGCCTTCTGTTGAAAGGGTATTGCCAATTTGTGCAAATGGTTCCGCGCAACTGAACAAGATGGCCGCCATGTCCACATATGGTAAAAACTCTTGAAAATCTTCTTCTCCAGAACCAAGAAAACTTTGGGGCTGAATCTTGGTATATTGCATCGAGGACTCAAGCTCTACCAAGTTGGTTCAAATGATGACCATAGGTTGACCTTTGACCTTTTTACGATAAGGTCACATTTGCGTCTCTATAGATTTGTAAGGGGGGTGAATTTTTTTTTTTCAATATGTACCTAAAACTAATGGCTGAAACTTACAATGTATCATTAAAGTAGTAAAACGTTTTAGGTATGATCAAAATTTCCCCCCTGGGGGTTATCTGCCCTTGCCCCTCTGCTATATACAGGTATAAAATCATAAAATCTTTAAACCTCTTCTTCTCTAAAACCACTTGACCAATTTTCACCAGATTTCATATGGGGCCTTCTGTCGAAGGGATGTTGACACATTGTTCAAATGGTTTTGTATCATTGAACAAGATCGCTGCCATGCCCATATATGGTAAAACACTTAAAAATCTTCTCCAGTTCTTAGAAAGCTTTAATGCTGAATCTTGGTATACAGCATCAGGGACTTAAGGTCTACCAAATTTGTTAAAATGATGAGACTAGGATGACCTTCGACCTTTTTATGGGATGGTCAAATTTGTGTCCAAGTTGCTGTGGCAATACTGGAAGACTGTTGCACGGCATTTGCAAATATGCAGGTGAGCGAACTGTTGCCCATGGGCCTCTTGTTTTTAATGTTTATACTTGTCGACGCCCACGAAACATTCCCGCGACAGATTGGATATTCCGTACAGGTACCTCGGCACAGGCAATTATCACGAGTACGGATAACTTTTAACATAAGCTGACACCAGATTCGGAAAGATGTTCGCCTGTTCAAAACGGCTTAAAATCAATCAGAAGCAGTCGCCGAGTTTGTAGCTTTGCCATATTGAAGCACATGCGGTCAGATGAGCGTTCTGGTATAGATTTTTCAAAAGGTTCGTTGAATTTTTCTATGAATTGAAACTTCTGATGGTCATAAAATTGTTAAGAAACATACATATAAAGTTTAAAATCTCTTTCACCATTAACCCATTTATGCCTAGCGTCCCATTAAAGGGACATTTACAGACAGTGTAGACTCAGATCAGACGCCGAAAACGCGGCCTCTGATCAGGGTTTATACTGTTTGCATTAAATACAGGAATTTCTATAAAACATGGTTATAACAAAAAGTAATTAGGCACCCTTTCTATTGGAAATGGACCAGTCCAAAGAGTTATGGTAGAAGAATCCACTCGGTGTAATTCGATTAAGGCTCAAATAAGTTTTGGTACTCGTATAAGAAACCTCAATACTATTTAGGCTGGAATATGATATGAACGGCCCGTTTTTTGTTTTGTTTTTTTGAATGAACTAAGTCACAAAAATCTAAATACCATGCAAAAAGATATGAAACAGACATTGTCGCAATAAGCCATTAAACCATTAAATGAAACGTGATATCCTTGATTAAATACATGATCGGTGTACACTGTTGTCAGTCTGAACATGGCATCTGTGAAATATGGTTCTAAAGGGTTATTGCGACAAATCGGTTGTCTGACGGCTCGAAATTTAAAACTATACAATAACCTATACGTGTCGCTATTTGTGCAATAAATGACCTATGGTACCAGTAGCTGTGATACCTGTGCCGAAAATAGGAACAGTTTCAAATTAAGCGAGACTGAATCAATTAAATCTACCACCTGTAGATATAAACCACACTCTTATGGAAACAATCTAATTGACAGCAAACATTCAGTATGCTGAATTTAAAACTCGGTCAATATTTTCAGTATTTAAAGTCCGTCTTACTCTGACCATAAAACAGAGATTAGCATTTGAAGCATTTCATTTGAATACAGCTTCAAGTTTGCATTCCCCCAATAAAACTATTTATAAGAAGAAAAACAGTACGACTTTTGTTGCCTGTTATTTCCTTTTCAGTATGCCATATATTTAGATGACCATGTTTTCCACGAAATGAAGAACAACTGTTATTTTAAGGTAAGTATAGTTTGTTGATTAGTTTTAAATTCAGAGCCATCAGTCGAGAAATTTAAAACAATCAACAACCAGTTTGTCGCAGGCTTGCCTACTTTGTTTTTGATACAGAAGTTAATTGAAGTATGTAGACGCACTGCTGGTTTGGTGATCACAGGACCATCTAGATATATAGGGTGCTGAGGGGAGAAATAGCAGACGAAAAACACACCTTTCTCTGATTTATAGTTTTGTCAGGGTAGGGTTGGGGAAAGCGTACTTGAAACAAAAGAAAATCTTTAAATGCAAATGATAATGAAATACAAACATATGATTTAAGGGGCATAGAGTAAGAAAGTATTTGAATGTCTGCTACCGTTTCAAGTTCAGCATACTAAATGTTTGCTGTCATAACAATAAATAAAATATTGTTTCTAAGCGTTAGGTTTATCTCTGCGTGTGAGGAGTTTAATTGGTTCAGTCTCGCATGATTACCAGTGGTTCCCATTTTCTGCATGGGCACTCCTTGGCTTGCGCGTACGAATGGAAAGCTCGTTCCGGTTTTAGTCTGTGTTTGTCCTCGTTTTCAGGGCTCAGTCATCTTCTGAAACAGGAATAGTCGAAAAAACCCGTCTACTGCCATAAAAGGCCATTGATACGGCGGCCGTGTTTATTCACACGGTTGCCGGGTGTATAAGGTGTCGGACAACCGGCAGACGGGTGAATAAGCAGCGGCTCCTGTCACTGCGGCCGTATATGAAACATTTTGACCAGTAGCTCCATTTTGATCAGTAGCTCGATTATTATATGGAATTTTTTATGAGATTTTACAGATGTATACCATACTGTAAGTTGCATATTATTATTTTTTTTTTAGTTTTTTATCTGCACTTGATGTATGTGAAAAAAATATCAGTTATGACCAAAGTTCTTTTATAGTAAAGAATACTAAAGCCAAGGGCAACTACTCTGGTCATTTACGTTCTGAAGTTATCTGCCTTTTACATATCTATAAATATTTCTTTTTTCATGTAGATATTACCAAATACTTCAAATATTTTAAAAGATGAATTTACTAAAAGCAACACCTTTGTATAACATGATGCTGTATACTATACTGTTTCTTGTTCTCGTTGTTTTTCTGTTCCATAATTAATTTCGTTACATAGTGTGTCCGTTTTTATCATGTTTACAGTAGTAAAACCCATTTCTCACTCTGAGAAAGGATCGACTAGAAAGCATCTATCGGAAAAAGGAGAGTAGGGCCGGGGAATATCGGCCACCTTTAAAAACCTTTCCCTTAGAACCTTTTCGTAATATTTTCAAGGTCTCGATGAGCTAAAATATTGTAAAGATATATCGAATGCACCTGAAGAGACAAAGTTTCGATAATTTTTATATCCAAGAGCCGGTGCGGTATATTGGCTGGTTTTAATGTGACGGTCGTTGTGGGCTATATCGGACAGTCAAACAGATTCATTCATCGGTATAAAATATCTCGACTTGGACATATTGTTTGGATGAATTTCCGTCCTTTAATAATACAAGTGACATTCATTTACCGACTTGCTATTCCCACTATACCCCAAATAATAACAAGTGAAATTCTCCTCGTAGACCAGCCTGATAACGACAAGTTTTGTCGCATATGGACATTACTGGATGCAGTATCAAAGGTCAAGCTTACAACTACGGGCCACTGACACAGAGAGCAATCGGCTTACAAAAGGACGATAGCACTTAAGGGCAGACTTACGTTGAAGTAGTATTTCCGAAAAAAAAAACGGCAAAATTTGGAATTAACCGTGTGGGAAGGAGCATTGCGCAAAATTGCTGTGTGCATGAAGTTCAGATTTATACTGGCAAACACGGGGGAGCAGAACGGGTGCTCGAGTGGTACAAGATCTGACAAACAAATAGAAAGTAAAATCTCACATGTGTATGTGGCTCTTTTTTTTTATCGAGTCCTACTTTGTTTGAAAGCCCTCGAGGTGATCGGATTTACTGTCCTTGCACTGTACGTAGAAGTAGGAAAGAGATGTCATTGGCTGTAAAATTTATCAGACTCAGAAATAGGGGTTGCGGTTAAATCATGCAAAAAGGAAATCGTATTGTAGTGGAATGGAAAGATTGGACCATTTCCATAAACTTCTTGGCATGAATGGGCGGTTGTATTATAACAGAACTTATGACTTCCCCTGGTAATATTTAGTTACGAGGGTAAGTCAATAAGTAACGAGCCTAACTTATTTCCGGTTGAGATCCACCTCTTCCTTTTCGATGTAATTGCCCTCTAGTGTGATGCATTTAGATCAACGGTGTTCAAGTGCCATCAGCCCAGAACTGAAAAAGTCAGGATCCTTTCCATTGACCCACTCCTCAACTGCCGTCACTTCTTCATCAGACCGGAAATGAAGTCCACGGATATCCTTTTTCAAGTTTGGGAATAGGAAGAAGTTGCTAGGAGCTAGGTCAGGCGAATAGGCAGGATGTGGTATTAATTCATACCCGTTTCGCTCTACAGCATCCATTGCAACTTTGCTCGGCGTTTTTTCATGGATGGCGGTTCTCAGCTGGTGTAACAAGTTTGCATAGTACACTCCAGTTGTTGTACTTCTCTTGGGTAAAAAGTCCAACATAATAACGCCTTTTGTGTCCCAAAATACTGTGGCTATCACCTTGCCAGCAGATCGTTGTGTCTTGAACTTCTTTGGCCTCGGGGACCTAGGCCCTACCCACCGACGACTCTTGAGCTTTATTCCCTGGCTCATAATAATGAACCCAAGTCTCATCTACAGTCACCAGACACCAAAGAAAATCATCTTTTGACCTTAAACGCTTCAACAAGGCGCTGCATATTGATGCTCCGGTTGCCATTTGCTCATTGTTAAGAGATTTGGGGACCCAACGGGCTGTTAGCTTGCGCATACCTAAACGATCATGTAGGATTGTTGAAACGCTACCATGTGAAATGCCTAATGTCTGCGCTATTTCTTCCACCTAAATTCGCCTATCAGAGTATACCAGATCCCGAACTTTCTTACACATTTCTTCGTCGGTGGCATCCAGTGGGCTTCCAGACCTGGCTTCATCTTCTAAAGACGTTCTACCGCGTTTGAATTCCCCTACCCAGAATTTAACCTGAGCATAAGCTGGTGCAGAAGATCCATAAATATCGGTCAGCTCACCGTGTATTTCCTTGCCTGTTTTACCTTTTAAATACAAGTACAGAATTACAGCACGGTACTCAACTTTAGATGAAAATCATGCCTTTGCATCACTTGCCATGTTTGACAGTCAATATCTTATTAAAGAATGACTCGATACGTGTGCAATTTTGTATCCATGTATAAAACATATATTGAAACAAAGCATGAAAATCGTGACAATCTCGGTCCATTGAAAATGGGATAGGCTTGTTACTTATTGACTCACCCTCGTATATACTTTTAGCTATTTTGATGATATTTGGTATGTATGTAAGACAAACCAAGTGTCAAGTTCAAGAATTCTAATTCATATTGTCTTCGTTTTCGAGTTACTTTCCTTTGGCACGTTTAGTTATGAACTGTGTACGCTCGATAACTGCGGTACACTTTGAGACAGTTCTTGATACGTAGTTGGTATGTTGGATAGGTTAAATAGGTGTCGCCCCTATTTGGAATATAGGGAACTGTGTGAATAAACTAGGATCATGGTTTGTAGCATTTGCATTTCTATAAACATGCACACTTTCACTGACAAAACTTGGCAAAACTTTCCTTTTGAAAGGAAACTTTATTATGGTTTTACGTACCACAGCTCATCGCACATATAACGACAAGCAGTCTAATTAAACTACCTCGGTCTAAAACGTTGGCGACAAACCTTTTTTTTTTTTTTTTTTTTTTTTATTAATTACATTTCTCGCCCGATAGCTTGAAAATTAATCAACAACCTATACTTGCAGCTGTACTTCGCACATTTTTGTAGCATAATCATTTATATAACACTTGCCAAAGGTAGTTGAAGTTACGGCTAACCTTCAGAAAATATGTTAAGAAAGATGCAGTGTCATCGGCATATAAATCAACAGAACTAATGACATCTTTCATGTTAAGTGATAAATCATTTATAAAAATCAAAAATAGAAAGGGATCTAAAATTGATCCTTGAGGAACGCCGTACCTTACCCTATCAAATTCAGATAAGTTCCTATTTATATGGACTTGCTGGGACCTGTTACACAGATACGAATAAAACCATAGTTAGAATATAAGAAGATTAATTATTTTAAATATCATTATTTTTTTTGTTTACTGCAAATTTCCATAGAACTTTCTGGAAAATCATGTTTACAATAACAAGTTGTTTATGCTCCATTTAGAACTTTCCAGACGGAATATTCTGGATTGAGCTTTTTTTTGGTATGTCATAGAGCATTTAGACTATTCTTGACTAAAACTAGAAAATGATTGATGCCTCTAGCAAAGTCTTTCTTTAAAATGTTCTTTCATTATATATAAGGAGAAAGCATTGCATGCGGGCATCTTTGTGTACTTTCTTTGGAAATTATTCTGTATTGGATTACTTTAATATTTTATTCATTCTGGAATAAAACTCTGAATTCAAATTGTGGGATCAGAAACTGTTATTCAAAGGATGTGTTTTAAATATTCTTGTGGAATATTTCTGAGGGACTACGTGAACTAAAATCTTGAAAGGTACTGTTTACTTATATGCTTCTGTTTTTAATTTTGTCTTATTTTTTGTAAATAATATTGTGAATAATTTAAAGCGAGTTTTTAGTTTCACTTTCCACTTCTTTCTCGTTGCGCCTGGCTCGTACCACCATGATAAACTCAATTCACTTAGTTTGTAATTTCGTAGCTTTTGAAGGAGTGAGTTATGATCTACCAGGTCAAAGGCCTTACGAAAATCTACCAAGATACACCCCACTAAGTCCCCATTATTGATCCTTTCGGCCAAGTATCAGCTATCAGTGTAAGGACCGATTCTGTTGAATGACCCATTCCGCTCTGATGTTTATGAAGAAGCTTATAGTTATTTAGATAAGCCATAAGTTTCTTGCAAACCCATTTTTAATTATTTTGACAGTTGGTAGTACAGAAATAGGCCTATAGTTATTTACGTCATCTTGTGCTCCTGTTTTAAATATAGGATTGGCTTTGGCTTTTTTTTCCAAGACTCTGGAAAAAATGCCAGAAGACAGACTTTGATTGTAAATAAATGTTAAACTTGGTGATAAAATTCTAGGAGCCATTTGTAGAAGTTTCGGTCCAGTACAATTTAAATAGACAGGAAGGATTCGTTTTTAGTGTGTGAATGCATCTAAAATGGTCACTTTTGAACGTTTCGAGCAGACTGAGCACGAAATCAATAGGTTAGGTAGCTGAGGGATTTTAGTGACTTGTAATTCGAATCTTCTTTGATGTTATAGTGGCCTTTCTTTGTACTGATATTTGCCACTAACATCAGAGTAACTCCTATTATGAAAATCACGAATTTTCCTGTCTTGTCTAAAATGAGAGTTTTCACCAAAATAGAGGCATGGAAGTTAATGTGTAATGTAGATAGCCACTAAAGATTATCGAACTAATATTTTATGATTGAAAAAAAATTATAATACTTTAATTTCGTAATGAATAATTAACATGTTGGCTTTTACTGTGTACAGTCTAGGCAACGAGGGTAGACTTTGACAGGTATAGTGTAAACGCTGATTATGCAAGTTTCCAATGAAACAAATCATTTAATTTAATGGAAAAATGGTTTCTTTTGTTTATTCTAAAATTTAATTTTGCTATCTGCTTGATGATATTCAGAATTTACCTTTGAAAGTGGAATTCTGCATTTCCGATAGCTAAGTTGCTCTGACGGTCAGTGGTAAATATCTAAATAAAGAAAAGCCACTTAAACGCCAGAGAAGGCTCGGACTAAGTGACTTGGTGCTTTGAATTCCATAATTACAATATAAAAGCCGTTGCTGCTGATTTTTTTTCAACCATGTTTACCCTTCGCATCCTCGTCTTGCCTTTTAGAAAACAGTTTTCAAATAAAACCGACCCGTGCCTTTTATTGTCAAACCCGCACTCTCTGCTCAGCAATCCCAGGACTTGGCCAATCACACAGTGAAACAAACCCGTGATCTCCACATTTCAAGTCCGAATAGCCTATCATGACGAGGAACAGGTGATTAGCCCCAGAAATACATTTACTTATTTCGTACACGACCAACAAACGTACGCTCTGTGTTCAACATGTTTTTTTATACTTCAAAGACACTAGAAAATTGGCTTTCGGCGAGGTTTTTCTCGATTCAAAAATTCTTCTTAAAAATGAGCACGCTGATTGTGAGAGACAGCTAGTCGCACGAAGGGCAGTTCAACTCCTGGAGAACGAAGTCAACTACGCAATTAAGGCTGCAGCATTTGTGAGGTTCGTATATTCTAAAACTAACCTTAGATAGTAAAAAACATAAACTTTTACCTGTCGCTTTCAACGCCTTGTTGGTTCAGCGCCATTCTAAAACTTTTATCAACCGAATTTACAACGGGGCCTATATTACCAGTCGGAGTGCCAACGGGGCGGTTGGACTACAGTGATATGGGGCTCTGTACCTTATCTGTGAAACATCACAGTGAAACAAATATAATCACAAACACTGTGATGAAACAAAGCAAAGGTCTTAATGGCGAGCGGAAGCCGGGGCATAAGAATAACCTATTTGTATTGTCCATAAACAACAAACCGAACTTTGTTTTTCTTTCCCGTCGGACTTGCACTTGCAGAGTTATGTCGCTTTTGTTAACGCTTAGCACTCTGGGTGGAAATTTCACCAGACGTCATATTAAAATATTTTTATTTTCCCCCAGAAAACAGGTTTTGAAATTCCATGCAAATTGTCTCCAATGTATCAGGTCAAATCGTATTGTCTGGGAACTTAAGAAAAAATATCACCAATTTGTCGTCTGCAGAATTAGCCGAGAGAGTGGTAAAAGTTAAAAATATGCTGCAGTTTTCGTCTCACGATTTCCTTACAAGCATTTTGTAAAACGCATTTGTCCTAAAGCCTTTAAATTTGGTATACTTTTAAATAAAATCTATAAAGACTGCCCTAAGAAGCTGAACATATGTGTTGATTGTAAAAAATCTTAGTTTGTCATTGCTCCAGAATGACTTTATAAAAAGCCATGGACTGGTCCGGTACCATTTTCCATGGATGCTCAACATTATTATAACTATTATTAGCTTTTACTAAACGCTTGAATTACGCTTAGCACACAATAAATGTTAAAAGCCGATTGAAGATTGACTGTTTTTTTTTTTTTGTTTTTGTGTGTGTGTTTGGTTTTTTTTTTTTTTGTTTTTTTTTTCTGTGTGTGTGTGTGTGAAAGCTAATACTGATCTGATAACCGTTATGTGTTGTCTTAGTCACGCTCCTTTTTCGACTTTGGCATTTATCCATTTGCAGACATGTTTCATAAATCAACAACTCTGTATGTTATGTCTTGAAATTTCATATGCTGTTGCCCTTCTAATATGTACCGACAGCATGAGCTTTTGCGGAGAAATAAAAAAAACATCAATAATTTTCGGTTGAAAAAAAGCACCCAAGGCCAGATAAACTTAATTATTAGATGCTCATCCAAATTTTGGAAAAAAAAGGTGTGTGTGTGTGGGGGGGGGGGGGGGGGGGGGCGGGCGGAGGAGAGGGGGCGGGGTGCTGGGCGATTTATTTTTTATTTTCAGATTACCCTTAAAGACTGACCACGGAGAGCACGATCCTTGAACATATAGCCAGTATTTTGTGTACAGTAGGTATAATAAATCCTTTCGTCCAAAGACGAGAAAACGGGTTTGTAAACAGTGATCCAGATGTTTATGTAAAGGTTTTACGACACAGTCAATCCATTAGGGTCATGTCGAGCGCGGTCAGTTTACCGAACCTCAATTTTACTGGACAAGCTAAGTCCTCTAAGCAGTTTTGTGCACATTTTTTTCGGCAGAAACTGACAATTGTCCTTCTTGAATCAGCAAAGGAGAATGGGAGAGAATGATCGTAGAAAATATTTCATGATCCAATCTCCACGAAAGAATGTTGCCGACCCGGCGGGGGTCGAACCCGCAACCTCCTGATCATCAGTCGGATGCGCATCCAACTGAGCCACCGATGCCCGTTAAAATAGCTAAAACCAAACTTTATAATAACCCCAGTTCAAATAGTAGTCCATCACGAAAAAATGCCTATATAAATTTGACCCCCTTCAACCCCATTTTTATATAGTAAAACTGGGGTTTGCAGGGGTATATATTATTTTTCTTATTTTGCTGAAAAATATAGATTGTGGGTACTCGTTAGAACCGCCTCGCCCAGGCGGTTCTAACGAGTACCCACAATCTATGTTTTGAGCAATGTTTTGAAAAATATCGGGGTTTTTATCTGAGAATTTTTTAGTTTTTGGAGATGAAATCTTCTATATATTTGAATAGGCATGTTTTCGTAATGCAGAGTCTGTAAAGACGCTAGTCTCGGTGGCTCAGTTGGATGTGCGTCCGACTGGTGATCAGGAGATTGCGGGTTCGACCCCGTCGGGTCGGCAACTTCTTTCGTGGAGGTTGATCATGAAATATTCTTTCACTTCCGCTGATTCTTGATAGGCAAATGTCAGTTTCTGGCGAAAGAATGTGCACAAAACTAATTAACCGCTTAGAAGGACTAAGCATGTCCAGGAAAAGTGTGGTTAGTTAAACTGACCGCGCTCAACATGACCCCAACGGATTGACTGGGTCGTAAAACCTTAACACAAACAAAAACCTGTAAGGATATTTATACGTCTGCTTCCTGTCGCCTTTAGTTGGGTATAGGAAAAAAAAACACGACGGCCTTGAGTATGTGACATGACGGCCTTGAACATATGGGTCATTTGGTACAGCAGACGCCTTTCAGCCTTGAGTTTCAGGTCATGACCCAAGCAGTTGATTCGCTGCCATTAATTGACCTTTAAAGCGCTAAGCAAACAGAAGACATTCTAAAGTTGATTTTGAATTTTTATGGAGAAAATAAGATTTAATGTTTCATGTAAATCGTCTGCCTAGGCAGACGATTCACATAAAATGTCAAATCTTATTTTCTCTGAAAAATATGAACAAATATTTCAAAGCGTCGTCTGCTGTAGTTGTGATTAGCGCTATAAGGATATTAAGCCATGTCTAGAAATAAGTAGCACGGCATAAGTGACAAACCAATTATATGCGAAGCGACACTTTGAACATTGCCTTTGGATATAAGCCGGGACCAGGCTGCGTATATGCGCAGTGTATGCTGCGCATGCATAAATCACAATTTAATATATATATATAGGCAAACTAAAGGAAGGCCGTGTATGTCTGAAAACGCGACTAGTATGTTAGGAGTGGGCGTAGGTCATGAACTTTGGAACTTAAAATATCTCTGATAAAACTATTAATAATTAACTGTTTTACTGTAATTCCATGTCGAACTCTTGACCTTTTAAAGCTTTAAAGGGGACTTAGCAAACTTGTTAGATTTTGCCGCCATTTGTTACAATTAAGGGACTAACATTTGACTTCTCGTGCATGATGTTCCTTCTGAAAAGGGATCAGCTCTAAAAGGAAAGATTTTTTTTCCGGAAAGAATTTTTCTCCCCAAGATGAGCAAACTCTTTCATAGAATCCAGTCTCCAGTGACTATTTTTTTTTTCTTATAATATCCTGCTTGACAATCCACTAAAATAAAACCAAAGTATTATCATGACTATAAAGGCTGGTCACTAGTGACCAGCCTTTATAGTCATGATATTATTTTGGTTTTATTTTAGTGGATTATTAAACAGAATTATAAGAAAAATATTTAGTCACTGGAGACTGGAGACTGGAGCCAGTCTACCCTTTTTTCCGAAGGAGCTTACTGTTTTCCTTTTAGAGTATACCTCTTTTCAGAAGGGAGACAAAACGATTTTGACATACTTATCTGACATTAAAGCGTATTCATTTCCATTTAATAAGTCTTTCTTTTGAAGACCAACATATTCTCCGTAGTGAGCACCGATGAACCAGAGCAATACGCACATCCGGGCAGTTACGTCAGCATTTTCACTTTCCCTATACTGGTTATGTACAGTCTAAAGGATCAAAAGATCTCCAGACTTAAGTGGGTTAAACAATATTTTATTCTTTCAATTCCATGGATATACATTTTGCAACAGGTAAGGTGTCGGGATAAGACGGTAAGCTTTAAGCTTGTACCGATGATTTCCTGATTTGTACATAGTGAATACTGAACAAGTATTAGCTTTATCAAAAAGCTAGCGGGTCGTTTAGCTTCAGCAATGGCATGTACGCTTATGCCGCACATGATGGCATATGTATCAGGATTCATTGAACTAACCTAAATGACTCCAGTTATTTTCCGAGTTTTGGTTCACTCCGAACTGTCAAATTTACCTCTGACGTGTACACAAATGATAGGTGCCACGGCCTTCTTGACAGTTACTATTATCCTGTTAGTTTTTCAACATTTTGACAATAGCAGATCACTAGATAGGGGAGCCCTGGGCTAGTTTTAGCTGATTCGACGATGGGATGCTTTCATTTTAATGCAAGTAAAGATAATTCTCAAACTCTGTGAAAATATCAATAACTTTATATATAAAGAAGCCCACTGGCCGCAATGGGCCACCTGAGTAAACGACTGAGGAACTATAAAAGCTCAGTTCAGCATTTCAGACTTTCCGTTGCCTTAAAAAACGTATACATGGTTTATGACTATTGAACAAACATTTCAAAACAAAAATCTGTTAAAGTATCTGCAATGATTTTGGTTTTGTTTGTACTGGAGTTTTACGGCCCATCGACACATTTTAGTCATTTCGAGCGCAGTCAGTTAACTTAATGAAGTTCAATAATGTAGTTGTAGTCCATGAATATCTTGCATAAAGATAATATATGGTGTGCTTCCATGGGCGTAGCGCTCAATACGCACGTACGCATGTGCGTAACATGCTTAAGAAACATTTTTATGATAAAGTGGCATTAACATAAAAAAAATTGGTTCGTTACATTTGGGGCTGCTCTTAAAGGAAAGAATTTGCTCCCTCTGGGAGCAAATTCTTTCCTTTAAGAACAGCCCCTTATTTAGAAGTGCTTCAAGGCATACTTTTTTTTAAGAGTTTTCCTGGATGTGCGTACAAATTATTCCGTGTAAGCTACGCCACTGTGCTTCTGGAGAAATGAAAACACTGTCAAATAATGTTTAAGTGCGTCAAAATCCATGATTTCACGATATGTGATTTAGTTGGCAGTACCAACCGTGAAAGACGAGGAGTGGCTTAGGCCGCAACTTAATATGTAGATCCATCTGCGGTTGGCGTACACAACGAGAACAGTGATAATATACAGGTCTATCTATCTGTACCTATTCGCTCACAGTGGTTTATGATATGCGCAGATACATCTTACCAGCTAATTTTTGCAATCAATATGCACGTCAAAGTCTTCAGCACATTTGAAGTATGACCTTTTTTTACTGAATATTCTGGCTAACTGGTATCAGAAAATATAGTGAACCCATCAAAAAAGGAGTCTTTTTCGCTGTTTAGTCAGACCGAATTATGTGCAAAATACATGTACTTAGAACCCGATTAAATGTCTCATTAGAATGACGTCTTTTAAGTCACATTAATCGCCTTTTCTGGTTTAGTCTTTATCATTTTTTCAGACCTTTCAATAAAGAAATTTTATGAATTATTGTACCTGCAGAAGCATAATTTCATCTGAGGGCGAAATAATTTGCTTCTAAAACAATAATAGTAGTTTCCTTTTACAAATCTGGCTGCGCGCTTGTGCATGCTTTCTAGCTGATTCTGACTACACCTTGGGGTCTCAAACCTAACTGCCTTACTCCAGGACTGGACGCACCAATCCTTTATGATGCCCCTTTAATGTCTTAATGAATTATCCTCGTACTTTCTGAAGCAGAATTTCATTTGAAGATGAAGTCGGTAATACCCGAAAGAAGTTATAATTAGATAATAAAACATTCTATTCTATTCTCATCGTTATCAGATGCACGACTATCATGTCAAAAGTCTTGGTAGTTACTGCCGCTTAAGCTGGGACCGGTATAGTTCCTGTAATAGTTGTGTGATTAGCATAACTCCTAAACGGCGACCCGCAACAAAATATGTCAATACTTTGAGCAGTATGCTTCAAGGAAAACAAGTTCCCCTGTCGCAAAACACTTCTGTTCATCATAACATGACCTCTTAAGTCACAATTCCCTTATTATATAGACCATAATCTGAAATGAACAGCTCAAACAAGGGAGGCCCGTGAAAGCTGTGGTCTGACAGATGTGGTCAATCATGTCTCAAATCGATTTTCGTCGCTTTTTTTTATAATAGTAACAAACTACGAGTTCGTGCGTTGTGTTTGAGTACATAACCACTTTCCACAAGCAGATGACCAGGTGTATATTTGGAGCGTTGTGTTTATCGTTTATTACAAACTGGTTATACAACTACTGGTAGTAACATTGTTGTCTGTTGAAACATGGATAGCCCTAAGCAAAGTTTAATATTTACTATGAAACCTTTCGAATTTCTGTAATATTAAAATGATAAAGCTATTGTCAACAGATTTGATATATTGAACTTCAAGTAATTCCCGCTTTATCTCCGAATCTAATGAAACTTTCACACTTCATTTAAAGGCTGGCAAACTGGTTACTGTAGCGTCACCATTTCCAGGTCAGTTACAAATCAATCAATGGCTGTAATAACCTGCAGGATCGCTTGCCATTGGATTTTTTATACCATTAGATAGACAAAATATATTTGTGCAAAATGCTAATCAGCTCTCTTCCACATTACTTCGGGTTATGTCTCAGGATTCCTTAAGGATAACTTAACACGGCTCATCACGAAAACATGCCTATATAATTTGGACTCCCTTAAACCCCACTTTTATATAGAAAAACTGGGGCATACAGGGGTATACATTGTTTTTCTTATTTCTGTTTAAAAATATAGATTGTGGGTACTCGTTAGAACCGCCTCACCGAGGCGGTTCTAACGAGTACCCACAATCTATGTTTTGAGCAGAAATATGAAAAATATCAGAGTTTTTTACCTGAAAATTTTCGGGTTTTTTTAGGTGAAATTTTCTATATATTTGAATAGGCGTGTTTTCGTAATGTGCCATTTTCTGACAAAAACAAAAAAAAACCCAATTAAGACCAAGTGGGCAGTGACTGATCATGAAAGAAAAGTCCAAAACATTAAGCTTATATAAGAAGAAATACTTAAAATTTTAAAACAAACAGCTGAACGAGTATTACAGGACCATTAAAATAAAAAATGCATTTTGGGGTCCAATTTTGTGCACCAAAATCTGAGTAACAGAAGCAGTTACCACTAAACAATTACTGCATTTAGTATCTGTAAACTTTGGTCTAGGATAACCGGAAGCTATTTTTAATTTTTAAGGAAGAAGTGGTAATATTTTTTCAACCTACACGTGGCATATTGAAATCTTGTGTCCAAAAAATGGCATGGCCGCCGTTTACGCAGCACGCGAAGATGTACAAGTTTGAAAGTCTGTCGGAGTCAGTGGTACTTGATCGGTTGCAAAATATGATGAGATCCAATCAGCAATTTAAAAGATATAACATGATATGTTCTGATCTCCGAGATAACGACGAAAAGTACTTAGAAACCTAATTTTTCATAGTGATCTGGAGCCTTAGCACAACTTCCTAATTTCTAACCTATATTCATACACAAAGTAGTGCTGGAATAGTACATATCGTAAAAATGTCAATAGAAAACCTATATAGATGACGCTGAGGTATAAAATAACATTTCGTTTATTTGTGAAACACAAAATATTTCAAGTAACTTCGAATTTTAGTTTAAATATGAAAATAAGCCGTCGAACTACTTTTCTAAGCGAAATATATGGTAAGTTACCATTCTTGGCAAACTGGTTTTCGACTTAAGACATCTTTATAGTAATTCACGTCAAACGAGATATACATAGAGCGGGGAGCCATACCACAAGAGAGAGCGCTTAATCATCGATATGGTGGCAAAACTTGCAATGTGAAATGTTTTTGTAAAATTAGTTGCTTGTGTAGTGGAATCTCATGTAATTTTCATGTTTTACATGTAGCTGTAGGAACGTAATTTATTGAATGAAAATATTTCTGTATAGATCGATCTCCAAGTATCGGTAGCGATTTCTCCTATTTATTTAAAATAAAAAAAAATTCGAAACGTGTTATGTATCTGTTAATAGCAATGTACCAGTATACGTAATCCATATAAAACTCATTTTTGTTCCTTTTGTCTGGTTTTGTTGTGTGTTAGTATATAGTGGGTCACAGCAAGTTCTTTTTTTTTTTTTAATAACAACACTGGTACTATAGGATATCACGTTTCTTTTTATTTTTAACATTGTGTAAGAAATGAATTTTATATATAAGATAAATGTAATATCCATAAATTGTGTGTGTGTGTGTGTGTGTGTGTGTGTGTGTGTGTGTGTGTGTGTGTGTGTGTGTGTGGTGCATTTGTTTATAACTGCATTTGATTTAAAACCAACTACGAGTATACCGTTCGTTTAGTGCTGAGATAATGAACATATAATCAACAGAATATGAGATTACCGAGATCATCAAGAAGCAAAGAAGTCGGAACTGTCACTGCGAACAGCGTAGCGTATTTCGATACCCTTGTCCAGTTTTCCATCCATACTATTCAAGCGAAAATAACACTGAAATTGGATGACCCGCCTTTGGCTCCAAAACACAAAGACCAGTCAAAAAATACATTCCGTTCCTGATTTTGATTTGTATTTTATACTTACCTTTGACTAAACATCAAGCCGACAATAATAAAAAAAAGCATGGTCTCTCCATCATGAAAACATGCCTACATGATTTTGACCCCCTTAAACCCCACTTTTATATAGTAAAACTGGGGTCACAGGGGTATACATTTGCACAAAACATAAATTGTTGGTACACGTTACAACTGCCTCGCCGAGGCGGTTCTGACAAGTATCCACAATTTACGTTTTGAGCAGAAATATGAAATATATCAGAATTTCTATCTAAAAATTTTCATTTTTTTTTTTTTTTTTTTTTTTTTTTGTAAAATTTTCAGTATATTTGAATAGGCTTGTTTTCGTAATGGTTTCCCAGGAGTAAACTGTGTAAACTCTTAACTTTATGCAGCCGCAACAAGCGTCTAAATTTAGAACAAGGGAATATCCGAATGTAAAATAACGTTAACGTAGCTACTTAATAAATAATGCCGAAGTCCATTCAAATTCAAATTTACTGGATTCAACAGGAATAGATAAGGAAAATAACTGAGGGTAAGTTTTGTGCCAAGTGTCTTTCTTACTTTCAGAATAGCTTGTCAAAGACAAAATGACCCGTATCAGGCGACGACCAGGAAAGGGCGACCTGACTTGTTTTAAAAACAATCATTTTTATTAAGGTTTCCTTACAGTAATAACGCAAAGGCAAAGTCCAGACACGCCAAACAAAACAAAGGGTTTTGGGCCATCTTTTCAATTTAATGCATGGTTATTTGGATTGTAACTCGTGATGCGTTATGTAATCAACGGTTTTCAGCTTTAAAATTGATCATACACTTTCTGATATCCATTGTTTTCCGATTTTGTGGGTTCAAACCTGGTGCGAATCTGCAGGCTCTGGATGAACAGACCGATCCTTGGTCTACGTTGTTCACATATGAAATAACCCAGTAAGCATTCTTTATAAATCTATAGCGGGCCGTTATGGTAGCTGACGGGCCGATAACGGCCCGCTATAGATTTATAAAGAATGCTAGCTGGGAATGTTCTTGTTTGCTTGTCGGACTCATTCTAGTATTTTCACGGTATTGGAGTAGCTTAGAAAAGATTCTTTATTTTTATTATTTTTGCTGTGATACTTCAGAACAATTCATTGGTGAATACTTATCATGTTCAATATTTTAGCCGTTCATCCATGTATAATTTATATGAACACTTCCACTTTCTTTTGTGGGAGAGAAGTCCAAATGTCTTTTTGTCATGCGCTTTCATCATGATTATTTCCCCTCTAATAGTCTATATCAACAAGCATTATCATCACGAAAACATACCTATATAATGTTGACACCCTTAAAGCTTACTTTTATATAGTAAAACTGGGGTTTATAGGGGTATACATTATTTTTCTTATTTCTGCTCAAAAACATAGATTGTGGGTACTCGCTAAGGCGGTTCTAACGAGTACCCACAATGTTTGGAGCAGAAATATGGCAAAAAGTATCAGAATTTTTTTCTGAATATTTTCATTTTTTGATGGTAAAATTTTCAGTATATTTGAATAGGCGTGTTTTCGTAATGATAGCCGTATGTCATACGGTGTAAAAGTAGTTGCGGTCATGGTACCAAAGCCGTAATTCAAAATCATAAATCCATAAACGAATGACGAATCAGAATGTTCAGACCAACAGACATGGACCCCAGAACAAAGGGTGTAATCAGGCGTCCGCGGATAGTAAGCATTACTTGGTAAGCAAGCTACGCCCACCATGCCCATGGGCCTGAACGAAGGAAATATCGGTAGAAGCGTATGTCCGGGATTTGGGAAGTCTACTTATGGCGCGTCACTGGCAAAAACATCAGAAACAATTCTGGAAACTGCCACATTGTAGGGATTGACTAGATCATGATGTCTCCCATAGAACTTCTTAAGTGTTGCTACCAGTTTGGTTTTTTGATACCCCTGGCTCAACAACTTTTGAGTGAGCACTTTCCCACGCTCCATGAAGTCCTGATAATTTGAACAAGTTCTGGCATAACGGATTAATTGTGAAACGTAAACGCCGTATGCTGGTGCAGAAGGGATATTACTGCTCAGGAAAGGAAAGTTAACGATGGGAAAATTGAAGTCATCCCGTTTGTCGTAAAGCCTAGTAGTAAGCTTTCCATTGTCGATGTAGAGATAACAATCCAAGTATGAGGAGGAGGCTGAAGTCTCCGTTGTTTCCTTTATTTCAAGTTCACGTGGGTAGATGAATTCTAAATACTCTGCAAATTTTGTGTTTTTCAGAGACAATACATCATCTATATATCTGTAGGTGAAATTGAATTGTTGTGCGAGGTGTTTCTTGCCTGCTTGGAGGAGACTTTGTACAAACTCCGCCTCATACGAGTATAAAAACAAGTCGGCAAGTAACGGTGCACAATTAGTACCCATCGGTATGCCGATTGTTTGTTGAAATACCAGACCGCCGAACTCCACAAAGATATTGTCGATTAGATATTCCAGCATCTTAATGACATCTGCATCTGAGTATTTTTGTGGTGCATCAGAGTGATCCCGAATGAAGTATGTGTCTTTGTAGCCAATGACAACATACTGAAATCGACGGTTACCATTCTTGTGGAAGAAACACTGGTTGATAATTGCCTTTAATTTAGATTTCAATTTATCATGAGGAATAGTAGTGTAAAGAGTAGAGAAATCGAAAGATTTTATACTGTTGACGGAATGAAGAGATTGTGCCTTTAGGTTTTCTAAGAGCTCTTTGGAGTTTTTCAGGATCCACATCTGATTAACACCACTTCTGGCATATGCAGTGTCACAATACTTCTGAAGGCCTTCTTTAACTGCGGTTAGTATTCGTGTTAGAATCTGAGAAAGAGGCTTGGTTGAGCACTTAGCTGAACCAGCAATATATCTCTGCATGTACGGATTCTTGTGAAGTTTAGGAATCCAGTACAGTTTGGGAAGGTCAATATCTTCCTCTGGGAGGGAAATTCCAAATGTCAGCATCACCGAATGGTGGTTTTGTAGAATTTCTTCCTTGGACATAGCAGTAAGATTATATGTAGGGTTTCCGGTCATGGTACTCATACCAAGCTCTTCCATTAAGCAGTTTATATAGTGTGTTTTGCAAACAAACATAATGTTGTTAGATGCCTTGTCGGCTGGAACAACGACAAACTTCTCATGGATTTCAGCTAACTCAGCAGCAACATCTTGATCGTCAAACACCGATTCATGTCGGCGAGACATGGTTCTGCTGAGTACTGAGACACGTCTGTTTACCAAGGACATTACCGATTTAACCCATTCAGACAGTGTGTCAACTTCTACGTCCTCTTTCTTGGCCCAGCGTCGTGCATACTCTTCAGCAGAATCCAATATTAATTTAGAATTCTGTTTCCAAGTAAAAGACCTGGGTTCCCTATATTTAGGGCCTTTGGAAAGAATGTCCCTGAGTTTGCTAATCCTGACTATATTGAGGTCACCTGTTATGACGTGACCGGCTGGAATATAACAGAACTCCGATGCTTTACAGGAACACTCTGAGGGGTTTCGAGTAATGTTCTCAGTATTTAGCTCTTGTAGCACGTTTTTGTAATTGAAAATTTTAGGTGCAATGGGAGACGAATAACTGTAGGAGATGATAGGTGGGCTCTGGTTTTTGAAGTAAGCTGGTATGGTTGAAGTCACTTTCTTATGGTTCAGGATATTGCTAATGTTAACGGCGTCAAAACCCTTGTTTCTGAAGTCAAGTTTCAGAAAATCACGAGTGGGAGTCTCTTCTGGAGAAACTGTTTGAACAGGCTTGTACAACCTAAACTTAGCAACATCCAAAATGATAGCAACCAGCTTATATTCCGGAGAATTTTGAACATATGTTTTTGTATCCACCACTTCCTTCTGCAAAGAGCGAAGTTTAGTTACCGGCAGCTGATACAGCTTGGTACGAATATGATGAAGTCCTAATGGTTGCTGTACATATGGAAGGAGAGTGTCAAATGCGACATCAACATGAAAATTAGGACGATTGTAGTGCCGATGTCCATGACTTCTCTTACGTCTTTGAGAGCTGCCAAAGAGCCTCATCACATTGACCGAACTGCATCTTGGGCTAGTAAGATTTCCTACAGAATCTATTTTGTCATTGCAACCATATGGTGCTGCAATGCCTAATTCTCTGATCCAGAATTCCTCACGCTGTCTACGAAGTGGCGTGCTCAGGCTGGGATTGTTAGTAGGGTGGTATATTTTTTCTAGTATTCTTACTTTGAAGGACAAAATAGAATGATCTGGTAGATTGAAATGTTGATAAAGCAACTGATTACTCCCATGATTTATTTCATATCTATGACCAGACATTCTATTGCGTAGTTGTCCTTTCGTCTCACCAACGTATATCAATCCACAGAGCGAACACTCCACACCATAGACAACATTAGAGGACTTACAATTGAGATCATCCCAGCTCCGTGTATGGTATGTTTTATTAGTGAGTCCACTCGTAAACCGAGTTTCTTTGATCAAAATTGTACAGGTTTTACAATTTTTTGAATCGCATGATGTTATACTGCAGTGTGGCTCACTGTCATCAAATTCCAAAATGTTACGTAGTTTAACACTACAGTTTTTGATCTGTTTATAAACATCACCATCCCGGTACCATAGGGATTTGTCATCAGATTGCAAGTATGTCATTTTATGTACATCTTTCAAAAGTATTCTAGGGGCACCTGTTTGGGCTGCAGATCCCGTGCCCTTGGAACCTGCAGGAATTGTATGCACGGGCTGACTTGTCGCGGAAGAAACCTGTGTTAATCGGGACCTTTTTATAGTGGGCGACGTCCCAGCCACTATCTTATCTGAGTTTATATGTGCGACCATGTTAATAATACTAGGTTGACGGTGCCCTCGGGGACGGACGGACCGTCCACCAGGCAGAGACACCAGCTTAGTGGTAAAAAGTAGTTGCGGTCATGGTACCAAAGCCGTAATTCAAAATCATAAATCCATAAACGAATGACGAATCAGAATGTTCAGACCAACAGACATGGACCCCAGAACAAAGGGTGTAATCAGGCGTCCGCGGATAGTAAGCATTACTTGGTAAGCAAGCTTCGCCCACCATGCCCATGGGCCTGAACGAAGGAAATATCGGTAGAAGCGTATGTCGGGATTTGGGAAGTCTACTTATGGCGCGTCACTGGCAAAAACATCAGAAACAAGTCTGGAAACTGCCACATTGTAGGGATTGACTAGATCATGATGTCTCCCATAGAACTTCTTAAGTGTTGCTACCAGTTTGGTTTTTTGATACCCCTGGCTCAACAACTTTTGAGTGAGCACTTTCCCACGCTCCATGAAGTCCTGATAATTTGAACAAGTTCTGGCATAACGGATTAACTGTGAAACGTAAACGCCGTATGCTGGTGCAGAAGGGATATTACTGCTCAGGAAAGGAAAGTTAACGATGGGAAAATTGAAGTCATCCCGTTTGTCGTAAAGCCTATTAGTAAGCTTTCCATTGTCGATGTAGAGATAACAATCCAAGTATGAGGAGGAGGCTGAAGTCTCCGTTGTTTCCTTTATTTCAAGTTCACGTGGGTAGATGAATTCTAAATACTCTGCAAATTTTGTGTTTTTCAGAGACAATACATCATCTATATATCTGTAGGTGAAATTGAATTGTTGTGCGAGGTGTTTCTTGCCTGCTTGGAGGAGACTTTGTACAAACTCCGCCTCATACGAGTATAAAAACAAGTCGGCAAGTAACGGTGCACAATTAGTACCCATCGGTATGCCGATTGTTTGTTGAAATATCCGACCGCCGAACTCCACAAAAATATTGTCGATTAGATATTCCAGCATCTTAATGACATTGCATCTGAGTATTTTTGTGGTGCATCAGAGTGATCCCGAATGAAGTATGTGTCTTTGTAGCCAATGACAACATACTGAAATCGACGGTTACCATTCTTGTGGAAGAAACACTGGTTGATAATTGCCTTTAATTTAGATTTCAATTTATCATGAGGAATAGTAGTGTAAAGAGTAGAGAAATCGAAAGATTTTATACTGTTGACGGAATGAAGAGATTGTGCCTTTAGGTTTTCTAAGAGCTCCTTGGAGTTTTTCAGGATCCACATCTGATTAACACCACTTCTGGCATATGCAGTGTCACAATATTTTGAAGGCCTTCTTTAACTGCGGTTAGTATTCGTGTTAGAATCTGAGAAAGAACGAAAGAGATTGCCAGTATACGTTGTCTCAACGTTGTGTGCCCACTGGGTAATGACGGACGTGTAAAATACTAGCGAAAGTTTGCCTTGGATTCTTCTACCTAATGATAACTACCAAGAAAAGCCATTATGTTATCAGAAGCCATTATGTGAAAGGTATATTTCTAAGCCATCACTTCTAATCCAACCTTAATATACTTAAGGACAAAAGTTCTGCGGGAGTAAAAAAATTGAACATAGTTGAATATTTTCACCCAATTTAATCCAAAATTACATCAGATCAAACTTTCACTATTTGGTTACACTTTTAAGTTTATTCCATTCATTTGTACTCGACGTCGATTCTATAGGAACCGTCAAAGACGAGTATGGTCGCCTTTAGTATTTGTAAGTGCCGTGCAGCTCCTCCACATAAACGAAATAAGCCTTCTGATTAATTGTAAAGGAGGGTTGCTTATTTGCTAATACAACAAATAATCAACAAAATATATATATCCCCTTTAAGTAGGAAATTAGAATATTTCGGTACACCTGTTAAAACCAAATTCAGCCGGCCTCGGTGGCGCAGTTTGATGCGCGTCCGACTGGTGATCAAGGGTTGCGGGTTTGACCCCCGCCGGGTCGGCAATATTCTTTCGTGGAGATTTGATCATGAAATATTTTCTACGGTCATTCTCTCCCGTCCGCTGATTCAAGAAGGGCAGTCGTCAGTTTCTGGCGAAAACATGCGCACAATACTGGTTAACTAAGCCTGCCCAGTAAACGTGTGGCTAGATAAACTGACCGCGCTGAACATGACCCCATTGGGCAGTAAACCTCAGCACAAACAAACAAACAAAAACCAAACTCATATACTTCTTAAATGGCCTAACAAAAGAAGTGTGATAAGTTAGGTATTAAATAGCCTGAAATACGTACACTTGTGAAAACTTGTTGTCATAATAATTAATCATAACAAACAAAATGACTTAAAATGTTGTTTTAGCTAAATACCATAAAATATCCAAAAAGATTATTTCATAGCTTAAGAGTTTTTCTCTGTCAGAACTATTGCTAAGCAAATAATAGAATGAAGGAAGTGTATAAAAAAAATGAAGAAAGCAAGAAATATAGACAAAACAGTATTTTGACAGAAATACTATATTTTTACAGCTTAACACTAGTCTGGACAGTCTTACATATGTTTGAATAGGCAGTCTTACTAGACACTGAGCTGGTATCACTGAGGTATGCCTTGTTTTTGGTGTTTCCCTTCAAGGAGTCCCTGGATGTCTTTGTCATTCTCATCAAACCAGCCTTGGTGTTTGTGAGATACTGGTCCTTTGGAATCCATTGCTGAAGAGTGAATGGTGTCTCTGAAAATTGACCAGCTCTCTACAGCCTCTGAACTGTGTTCCAGTGCATCTAAACGGCTGTAGCTATCATTGATGAATGCTTGCCTCTTGCTGTCATGTTTCAGCTTGGAGACATCCAATCTCTTCGGCACTTCCTTGCCTTGTAGTCGCCGTACAGGCTGAATGCACAGGTTGAGTTTGCTAACAACAAGCTTGTGGTCTGTCCAACAGTCTGCACTACACATAATCTTTGTCTTTCAGGCATCGTGTCTATCCTTCCTTCGCACTATAACATAGTCAATGAGATGTCAGTGTTTGGAGCGATGGTGCATCCATCATGTCTTGTTGTGAGTTGGTAGACGAAAGACTGTGTTGATAATTAGTAGTTCATGCTCTGCACACTTCTCCAAAAGGAAGAGGCCATTGCTGCTGCATTAGAGCTGTAATTTTTGTTTTTATTTATTTAGATCTAATGCGTAACCACCCATTTTCGACCCTTCCCGTGGCGATTTCTCAACAATGCTGCATTGACAACCAAAATATCCATACCACAAATAATCATATGTGTCTACCGTGTGTGCGTGATGATATGCTGAACTTCTAGCAAAGCGCAAAATTAAATAAAGGACAATAAACACCACGAATTTCCACGTGTTTTCTTTGGCTTTCGGTACTTCATCAGCACGCGAAAAATAATTCAGCCAATATGCGTGAAGTAGGTAGTCTGAGATTTACTCTATAGACGCCGATATCAATGGGCTGTTGAATGTAAATTCCCTGTATTTCAAATAATTTCCTCAAAGCATTTATATCGCGCATGACACACAGAAAATGCAAACTTTGTTTACCTATTTAGAGTCATCGAATGCCTAATCGATGTCGCTCACGTTCATTGTTTCACGTTCTAAACCAATGGTTACGCATTCATTCGTTTGGTAGGCGTGTTAAATTACCGGAGATTGATTTCATAAAATTCCAAAATGGCTTGTCGGAGCCCTTTGGCCTACCTCTTCGTGTTTTGACTGATTCAAGTTTCACCCTTTCCATAATTCACAAAGTTTGTTGCTTTCTTTGCTATCATTGTTAGTAGTTTCCTTCCTGTCTGTCACTTCAAGTCCATGTATTCCTACGTCCAAAGGTATGTCGTTCGTGTCAGTTATGTCTGGTTTTTGTAATGTTTCATCTCCATCGATTCCTACGGCGTCAGTTTCGTCTGATCCTTGTGTATTGTCTGTCAACTTGGCACTAGCAGTTACAGTCGGGAAAATCGATTTTTGATTTTTAGCTTCGAATTTAGATAATTAGATAATTCTGTACCTGCATTTAAGGGACTTGTTTGTATGGGATCACTAGTCTCTTGTGAGCTTTGCCAGCCTGATTATAATGTTTTTATCACTAGTAACTTTTCGCGAAACTCTTTTTCACCACATGCGAATAAAATGTTGCGAGGTCTCGACAGATTTCCATGGCTGTGTCAAATTTTTCAATTGAAGTTTTCGGTTTGGTACTTAGAGGTTTCTTACGTTTGTTGACTATCGTTGAAGTTTGGACAATATATGTGTCATTCGCCACCAGCTACAAGTCCAAAGTCTTTGCACCACGTGTTGGGAATTAGTTTTTCTTCATACATGTTAGCTATTTTTTTTTTTTTTTTTTTTTTTTTTTTTTTTGCTTCCTACAGGGAAAAATATGTCGATAAGGCAATGCGAAATTCAAAAAAACATTGAAAAATTGCAAGTCTACAGATCTTTAGAAACAAAAAATTGTGTATTTTTGGCCTTGTGGCCATGATCTGAATATTTTCACCAGTTTCGGGATATTCAAATGATGCAGAGTTGAGCTTTTTATATTTTTCAATCAAAATATCAAAAGCCTTTTTGTTGCATAACAATGAATACTGTATTAAAGTCCCATCTGTATTTCTATAATCTATTGTGGTTTTGAGATTTCTGTATCCAGCCATAGAACTCTTTGCATAAGCCTCATCAATGAATATTGCCGAATTAGTCACAGACTGGGGGACGCATAATCTTTATTACATAATGTTATACGTTTTGGTCATGACTCTCAATCTTGTTGTTTGTATTGTTGCCATGTGTTTGCAATGTTTTACGAAAATTGATGACCCAGCTACTTTGACAACCATGCCAGTTTCTATTGTACTACTCGACACGCTTTGGATCATGATGTGGCAATTCATTGTACAACTGGCCATAATGTTCTTGATCTTTGCAGTCAATGATTTGCTGAAGTAATATCCCCAATGTTGTTTTTCTGCTGGCAGTAAATTTAAGTCGCTCACCTTCCTTTTGAAGTACTTCATTTCATGAAACTTGCATAGAAGGATGTTAGCATGTGGACTGTGTTCTTTTATTGCATTAATTTCGTTAAGATCTTTATCGGCCATGATGATTCTAACATCCTTTACATCATTGTGACACAAAAAAAAAAACAAACAAAAAAAAACAAAAAAAAAACAACTAAAACTTTTTAAAGATTTTCTTTTGCTTCTGATTTCAAGCAACAGGTCTTCCCCTCCCACCCCCATCTTCAGCCAAAATTGAGAAAAGAGGATAACCTTTCTAAATTTACGTGGTGTCCATAAACAGTATCTCGGGATATTTGTGAAAATGTTCTCTCATTTCTGGCCCCGAGGTTATAAAACTTTTTTCATGCTCAACTCAACTGAGCATGAAATTTCACTTGATAAAAATACCAACAGTTAAAACTTTTTATGCTCAACTCAACTTAGCAAGCTCACCTGAGTTGAGCATGAAAAAAGTTTTATAAATTCGGGGCCTGATGTTTGTATGTAAACAAGTTCAACAGTATTTTCGTCGTTAACGTCAATTACTGTTGTCACACCTTTCCTGATCGTAATGTCATTGAGAGCATGCACAAAGTGCTGAGCCTCTGACAAACCGCCCTCTTTTTGTCGCACATGTTCTTGTTTGATGTTGGCCATGTCTTTTGAATTTACAACCTTTCCTGATTTTCTCGAATATATGCTTTGATAGTTTTCGTCTCAACTTGCAAATTATTAAGGGATTTAACTTCATTGTTTGTGTTTCATCCAACTTCCGACTCTTTGGATAGTGCTTGAATTCGCCTTTTGAGGTCGTGTGGTTATGCTGATCAATAAGCTTTGTTATTATGTGTTTTTGCATTTTTCGGTCCAATTTCAACCTCAAAACAACATTATATTCACACGCCATGTAAGCCTGAACAAGTCTTTTTCCCTCACCGCGTATTCTTGGCTTTCCGGCCTGTTTACAGGCAAACCGGATTTGTGTAAAAGATCTTCAGTTTTACACCCAGAATAGCTTAGATATTTCACTTCTGGTTCTGAAAATATTTCATTTGGGAATGACCAAGAATTAAAGAACTCATTTTCACTTGTGATGAGGGTTTCTATTTGTATAAACAATAAATTAATCCTCCCAGCTAGCATTCTACATAAATCTACAGCGAGCCGTTATCGGCTCGTCAGCTACCCGGACGGGCCGATAACGGCCCACTATAGATTTATGTAGAAAACTTACCGGGCTGATGATAATGACATTGAAAAAATTGTTCAAATATATTATACTAGACAATAATGAGAGACAACAAACGAAATCAAAGTTTCGCCTTGGTCTTTACATCACCGACATTTAACCCTTATCATGCTGAATAAATTAAGATGCCCCGCTTCTAATTTGCAGTCAATCAGATTACTTGATCCGGGTTTTTGATAGAAATTCACATATTTAATGACAAACAGTGCAGATCCAGATCAGTTGGCTACTGAAGAAGCAACTGATCTGGATCTACACTGTTTGCTAAGATAGGACATGTCGTGTTCAGCAAGAGAAGGGTTAAAAGCCTCATTAGGATATCCACACCAGTGTGAGAAAATAATGTCTAAGATATCCCATGAATTGATCGGTGAAAATCTTATTACTGCTTTAAACAGATTACGGATGCTCAAATGAATAGCCTCAATGTGGCATTCCCATAATGAGCCTTAAAATTAGCTTGCAACAGTTCTTAGAATACGATGTAGTCAAAACTTGTTCAGCAACAACCAGTTAGGATGGGGTGTGTATTTGTATATTTATTGATGTATTCGTGCCCCCTTTCGAACTCCACTCTGTTAAATCAAGAATTCGATTCCACTATGTTTTAGAAATCCAATGACGTGTATCCTGGACAACTTGCAAAGTAAATTTTACAGTCTGCACGGGTAGAAGTTTGATTTGGTTAACGAAGATTTAGGAAAATATCAATTCCATATGTATGTCATCCAGTCCAGTCTCGGCACTGAGATTTATCGCAAAGGACGATACAAATTGTTTTCCTTGGTTACCATAATAAAAATGGCGTGTAGGCCTAAAAAATTGACGAAATGGGTAACGAGAGCTCTAAGAGTTCTGGTTAGCAATAATATTAGCCTAAACTGATTTTCCACAATAGGTAATATGCATGCAATCACTTTTCGAGAAAGCATCACGAAAACATGACTATATAATTTTGACCCCCTCGAACCCCACTTTTATACAGTAAAACTGGGGTTTGCAGGGTTATGCATTATATTTCTTATTTTTGCTCGAAAACATAGATTGTGGGTACCCGTTAGAACCGCCTCGCCGAGGCGGTTCTAACGAGTACCCACAATCTATATTTTGAGCAGAAATAATAAAAATATCAGTTTTTTTTTTATCTAAACGTTTTCATTTTTATGCCCCGCCACCAAAAAAGTGGCGGGGTATTTTGTTATACCCTCTGAAATTTTGAGTGTCCGTCGGTCCGTCTGTCTGTCTGTCCGCCCGCTCTAACAATCCAGCTTTAGGAGTTAATTTATTTGTCTTAAAGGTGTTTATGTGGTTATTTTGGTTTAGGGCTTAACCCCATTAACTTTTGTCCTGTACTTAAGTGGTCCAACGACTTTAACCACACAAATATCTAATATACCGGTTATATTCTTTCTCCTTGTAAATAAAACAAAAGAACATTATTATAATAATTATATTTAAATCAATGTGATTTAAATGTTTATTTAACCAATATGATTATACTATTTACATTTAAATCAATGTGATCATTATGTTGATTGATTGATATTTAGGATATTGATGGATGTATTTAAAGAGACAACATGTTGCTAATTTAGAATTAGACAAGTTGCCGCATTAAATACATACAATGTACAGGTTGACGTTTAGGATGGTAATGAAAAAAAAGATGAAGAAGTCCTGTTGTTAACACCATAAACATCAATCAAAACATGTTTCAAGTTCCACTTTTATATATGTTCATTTTTAAAGTTCTTTGTTGTTCATTGTTAAAATTCTTTGTTATTGCACGGTACATATGTTTATTGCACTATGTTCATTCTTAAAGTTCTTTGTTGTTCATTGTTAAAGTTTTGTTGTTCACGTTCAAGGAATGGTTCCCCTATTCAATAGGTTAAAGAATGCTTCACACATATTTTGTAGCAACAAATGAAGGACAAAGAACATTGAGATTGTGACTGTTCATGTGGAAGAAACAGTTGTGTTAGACGACTTGAAGAAAAAAGAAGAGACACTGCATATCTAGACAAATATATGAAAGGAGTGACAATACATGTGACTATTCCACAGTCGTTTAAAAACGATCCACATCTATTTTACTTAATAGAAAAAAGGATCGATGAAGCTTTTCCGATCAAGTAAATTTCTTCAAGTATTCTAATTCAAGAACCTGAAAACATTGTGATAGAATCTGAAAACATTATGATTTTCTACACATTAAATAAAAGTTTTTCTTTAAATGGCTATTCTTTTTATACAGAAAATGGTGATAATCATTTAGATTATTTGATTATATTCCAGATGAAACACTAAATGATCATCACCAGCACCTCTACTGATATAGAACACATGCCATCTGTCATATGCGAACAAAGTTTTCTCAGGATAATGATTCGAAAAAATCACGACCAAAGGGCTAGCAAATACCTTTTTTCTGACTTCATACTTGGTACTGATGATATACCTATTCTTAAGATCTTCTACGAACTTAAGATTTTCAGGTTTAGAAGATCTGGGTAAATCAAACAGTACCATTTTTTCCTTAGAATAAAGGTAACTGTTGTTCCTGTAGTCGAAATCTTGAAAGAGAATAGACGAACCAAAACCCTGGGAAAACGACATCAACCAGTGTCACAAGATGGATTTACCGGCACCACCAGCAATGTCCACAATCCAAAGAACTTTTCTGTTTGAATTCTGTACTGCCCGCAGTTCAACCATTAGTTCCTCCTGCCAAGGAAACAAAGTAACAGACGCCACTTTATCACACACCAGTGCAGATTCACCTAGCTTACCCTCTGCGGATAGTACACTTTCAAACACTTTTCTGTCACTGGCAGCAACGGTGGATGGAATATAGTCACCGTAATTGGCAGTGGCAGAAGAAGTTTCCTCGAAATATCTGGCAGCCCTAAAAACAGTTGAAGTGAATTTCAACGGAATATTCACAATAACCGCCGCCCTATCTTCCTTCGTCACATATCGAATACATTCTCTAAAATTCAAAGGACGGCGGATATCGTCAACCTTCTGATGAAATTTCTTTCTGATTAATTTCTTCATCTGTTTAAAGGTGTATTTATCACCAGTTTGCAGGTACATATGACAATGGGAATTTTTAAATATTTCGCCTCCAAACTCGTTGCAAATCGCTGCCTTCTCTATAAACTTTTGCTCTCTGACCAATTTCCGTCTTAAAATTTGTGTTCTAGACTTAAATTTTAACGACGGAAACCGCTCATAGATCTTAGAAATGATTTGGCCATGTGTCACATCGCCGCCTGCAACCTTCTTATTCATCAAATTTCTCTTAGCTACTTTAACTCTGACCATTTCCTTGTGTTGTCTGCCCGCTTTATGTCTCCTTAGAATGCCTAGGTTCCTAAAAGAGAGCAGACAGAGTTTGCAGGCGGCAACTGTTCTTAGAAGTCGTCTGGCAATTTTATATTTCACTGGTCTATTGAATTCCAGTAGAAAATGAGTTCCTGGTCTTGCAGTTTTATCGGCTGTTTCCCGAACAAAACCAAGCTCGTTTAAATTGCCAGATCCAGTAGCATCCTCATCTGCAACTGCTACCTGAGCCTTGCAGTTAGATAAATGCCTTTTAGATTTCAAATGCGGTTTAACATTTCTTTTCTGTGCAATTGGCACATCGCAAATTGTACACAGAAAAGATTTGTTATCGCACTGCTTAATGCAGGAATCTAAAGAAGCATCTATCTTCTTTGCAGGTAAAGGTGCAGCTACAAACGTCCTACTTGTAGACACATTGCTAGTCTCATCAGCAACTATGTCTGCAGAATCATCTACAGATACATTCCAAGTATTATCTGGAATTTTATCTGTAAATCTGGACTTCTTTGAACAGGAGGTATTCTTATCGGAAGAATCAGCCTTCCTTTTATTAGAAACTGAAGTCTGACATAGGCTGCCCCGGTGCTTCTGAGTTCCAGTCTGCTTCATATTTAGCTTATGAAACTTGCCGGCAATATGTTTGTCGAAATATTCTTTCAACAAGTTCAATTTACCACAAGCTTCACAGCTAAAACCAGAGGTAGTGCGCTCAGCAGCAGCTACCCTGTCTAAATACTCAACGTATGACTGATCAATGAGAGGATTATACACCGACATATTAAGAGAACTGTCCAGCAGTTCTGGTTTCTGGCGTAAATCCTCTCTCCGCTCCAGACACACGTCGCACTGATTCCACAGATGTGGACGAATATGTTTATCAGTCAGAAAACAACACCCGTGGAGCTTCTTCCGAATTGCGTGCTTTATTTGGTGATAATAGCCCCTGATGTGATTGGGCCAATCACCCAACAAAATTCGCGTGTTATCACAAATGAAACAGACACGTACGTCTTCCTCACGATGAGTGGTATCATCCAGAGGAAGACGTACATTACTATCATTGATACAAGCTCGAAAGTGCTTGTTGTCGGATCCGATGATCAGATATTCACCTAAGTTTATTTGATCACGGACCCGACTTTGGGAAAGTGAATAGTCCTTTTGACTATCATAGAAAGATTCTTTTTTTTTGTCCAAAGAAGGAGTCAGATTGCCAGAAACAATCCTGTCTATCAGAAACTGTCCACAGCCATCTGGTTCCTTTTCTGAGATATCATCGACAGAGCGAGACCGAATCTTTTCTGTGATAGTCGGGATATCATCTGTGGCCTTTACAGGCGACAGAGACCCTTTTTGTTGGGGAGGTGAAGCAGGTGAAGGGACTTTAGAAGGGGGAGGTGAAGGGACTTTAGGACAAGTATCCTGTGGACGAGGAGAAGGGGGAGGTGAAGGGACTTTAGGACAAGTATCCTGTGGAGGAGGAGGTGAACAAGGCGCCATGTCAGGAGGAGGAGGTGAACAAGGTGGTAGGTATCTACAGGACTCAGCACTAGATATCACCACCTTATCCAACACCAACTCAGAGACCACCTCAGAATCCGCAGAGACCAACACAGAGTCAGGATTATCCACCTTGTCCGACACCTCAGAACAGACATCAAATGCAATGTCACCTGTAAGCTCTACAGGAGAAAGATCTTCACCATCCTCTTTCTGAGGACAAGCTGGAGGGTCTTCTATTCCAGCATCATCCTCAGGGAAAGGCGGAGTAGGAGGGCCCTGCCAGAATAGGGCATCCATTCCCTGTAGAGCTTCCTCATCCTTACGTAATGGGGAACCTGACCTCCTTCTTAACTTATTTACCCTTAAATGGGTATTCATGACATTCTTTAACCTATTGAAAGCCTTTTCCTTCTTTTCTATAGGCTTACCGCCATCTCTCAACACATCAATTAATTCCTGCCTTTTATTTGGGGACCATTCCTTAAATTTTCTTTTAATACTAGACTTAGTGGGCCGCATGGCCTTTATAGATTTCCGAAACATTTGACGATATTCCTTATTATCCCGTTCGTATATAATCGTCTCCGGCATGGGGTCAGTGCACAGCAACTTTACGGGAGGTTCCCCCTCTTCACTCTCCTGATAATATTTTTCATCCTCGGACGAACTGACGGACGAAGATGACGAAGATATAACAATCGGTTCATTCAAAACCAGTCTGGATGCTGGGGCTGCAGTAGCCGGTGCAGTAGCCGTAGCTTTGGCAGCTCTCTTACGTTTCTTCCTGGGTGCTGGTATGGGGGCTGCAGTAGCATCTGGACTAGGGGCTGGAGATGTAACCCTGACAGTTCTTCTCCGTTTGGGTTTGGATCTGGGGGCTGTCTCTGGACTAGCCGCTGTTTTTTTCTAAAAGAAAACAAATCAATGCATAATTATTTTTAAACTTACCCTAACAGTCCTATCTACAACGTCCTGCAACCCCCGGGGTATGCCCCAAGTAAGGATTTGAATAATAGGGCTCACAAGTCAGAATATCATCATCATTTACAATAAAATCACCAACATCCTCCCCACAATCCATATCTTGCTCATTTTCATAACCTTCCTCCTCCTCAGCCTCGAAATGAATAAATTGTGCCATATTCAAGTCAAAAAAGACTAAATAAAAGTCACAATTTAAATGACAAAGTTCAAAAAGCACAAAAAGCACAGTAAACAAACTGTATCGTTCTGGCAGACGCTCAGAATTGAAAAACCGCCAGATATTTTGAATTATATTCTATTCTATTCACATATACTGGCTTGCTGTCTTTGCTGCGGCAGGTATACTAGCATTGCTATAGACCTGCCGCGCGGCAAAGCAAACAGCAGAAAAGAAAAATCAATAATCAGTGTAAGCTTGGTACCAAGTCAGATATACCGGGAACCAGTTCAGAAGCGGGAACCAGTGAAGTTTAAAACTGTGGAGACAAATATTTTACAGTGTGATTCTAAAAGGAGCAGGATTCACACTACAGAGGATTCAAGGTACGAACATTTCATTTTATGGCGAGAACAAAGCAAACTGTTAGGAAAATAAAGGTGAAGTTTCCACGACCTCCTACTCTGCCACGAAAAGTATTCAGTCTGCCTAGAGAGTACGATTCGCTAAAGCTAAAGAAAATTGCAACAGACAACAATAGCAGAAAGTTCAGAAAGTATGAGAAGTTTCTAAGCGGAAACACATATCATAGATATCGCCCTGGAACAGTTGCTCTCCAACAAATCAGAAAATATCAAAAATCTACAGACCTATTAATACAAAAACTACCATTTAGAAGACTGGTTAGAGAAATTGCAGGCAATATTGATAACCAGAAAAGATTTCAAGAATCGGCATTACAAGCAATTCAGGAAGCAGCGGAGGCTTACATAGTCTCACTTCTGGAAGAAGCAAACCTATGTGCTATACATGCTAAACGTGTAACTATTCAACCGAAAGATTTACAGTTATCTAAAAGATTACGAGGAATACAGGAATAATGTTTCCACAGGTCAGATTTTGGGTACAAGCAGTATTTCTACTTGCTATTTTAGTTTTTTGTATGGTACAACTATTCAGACAGGTGGATGATAAAGCTGTATATATAGCTCTGTTATCTGCCATTTGTGGAAATACTGTTCCCACTATTAAGCAAAAGAAACCGAAGGCACTCTTAGGAAATCAATCATTTCTACAACCGCGTCAAGACGACTATGATGAAGTAGACAGTCCTAGTCGTCCTACAAATGCTATTCCTTTGACAGTTATGAGTACAAAATGATTAAAACATTAAACAATAGATTTAATGTTTTAATCATTGAATATATTTTTTATAGGGACAACAAAATGAAGGATATAAGATTCTACTCTGCTCCAAGGAATAAACATTTTCTTTCAACAGGATATTATCAATATTTGCAGAATGTATTGCATATATACATACCTAAAACTAGTATCCATTTCTGATACTTTGTACAGGACTGCTATCTAATGGTATTTACTGCTGACCTGATGGAAAAACCGAAGAAGACAATTCCACTTTGTGTTATTTGTAACGACTTTGTGCATTTCCCTTACTGCGGCTTTTGTATGAATGGCGGTGAATGTCATATAGATTGCAAATACTACAACGACGAAGGATATGTTGAGGGAGTATATCACCAAAAATGTTTACCAGTCTTAGGACCAAGTGCCCACCTATTTATTGCACAATCTAAAGAACAATTACATAGATCAACACCTTGACAGTTTTAATTGAAACAAAAATACAACTTGCTCTACACCAGCAGCTTGCCATATTTACAAGTCTGTGAACACACCAGTTGAATAGTTTATCAGCTATCTGTACTTTCATCCAGTTCCCTAAAGAAATATCTCTATATTTATCTATTACATGTATTGAGGCTGTTCCAGGGGAAAGTGCATTTATTACAGGGGAATCGGATTTTCAGGATGAAAGGGGTAGGGTAAACGGAGAGGAAAAATAAAGACAAAAAGAAAAATGAGACATGTATAATGGAAGAGGGCTATTTGTTTCTATAACAATTCCTGAGATGGTTTTCTTTCTTTTTATCCCCACGCTTTTGAAAAAGCGATAGAGATATTATGAACACCTCCATCCGTCCATCCGGCCGGCTGTCAGTCCGCGTGCAAACGCATGTGCAGATGAGTGCAGATAAGAGAAGGGAACAGGATGGGGTACCTGTTCCCATGAAATAAATGGCTTTGGTTTTCTTGTTCCTCCAAATCAAAATTTTGGTTTGGTAGTCTCTGTTCCCCGAAATATAATTCCACAAGCACGTGATTTCCAGCGATGTGACAGTGAAGCTACAGGTCTGATTAGGGTCTGCACTGTTTGCTTAAACAACAGGAAGTAAGGGGCTGAATGAAACATTTTAAGTCCATGTTCAGGATCATTTTCCCAGCCTACACCCAAACAGTCGACACACCAGTGCTACCAGTGCTTTGATTTTAATTGTTTGAGCAATTATTTTTAAAAAGGTGTGAAGAACTTTCTTTCTAAATGATCACAGAACATAATAGGGACAGCACAAAAGCAGTTTAGTCGTGTTTGCGGGATCAATATATGGGATCAGACTGCTCAAACAGTTACTTACACCAGCTCAGACACACCCTGCTGAGCACCGATTCAAATGCAGTTGCCATTATTTGCATAATACAGGTACTTCTTTTCTCAAACCAAATATAAAAAGTATCAAGACACCCCTTAAATGACTTATTGACTGTTCCAATTGATGATGCTAGAACAATCTACTAGGTATAAATTGACACAAAAGATAAACTTAGGCTACCATTTTACGCCATCAGATGTTTTCATACATACATTTCCTCACAAAATATTCTCCCTGAAGTACCTCTCACTATTATGCAGATATATATCATACCAAAATGCAACATAACAAAACAAAGTGTAAAATGGTTTTATTTTCAAAAGGTGCTCACTTTTGACAGAGTAGTTACAACACAGAGTAGCTTAGACTGAAAGCTGAATGTTAAAACAACAAATAATGATATTATACTATGATAGCAAAATTCAGGGTAATTTGATAGGAGTCAGATTTGACCCCCTCAAAAACACTTGGTCTATAGAGTGTTTACCTTTTCTAGAATTAATGCGGAAATATTTACTTAATAAACATTACGACAAACGAATAAATGATGACGATGGCTTCTTTGAAAACTAAAAGAACAATATACAGCTTACGATCGTGACAAATCCTGTGTTAGATGCTTACACCCAATATATGTGGAAAACTTTAAACTGTACACATATAAGAAGCTATAGACCTGCCGCGCAGCACGCAGCAAAGCAATCAGCAGAAAAGAAAAATCAATAATCAGTGTAAGCTGGGTACCAAGTCAGATATACCGGGAACCAGTTCAGAAGCGGGAACCAGTGGGAACCTGTATTACGTAATACCATGTGTATGACGTGTTGCTAAAAATGGATTTCTAGGAATTTCTAAAAATAGATACCACGTGGTCTGATCTCCGACATAACCAATCGGAATGACGGAAATCTCCGGAAAAAACCGAAATCGGGATTTTCCGAAAAAACACGTAAAAACCCAGCGGAAAAACCAACGCTGGTTCAGACAAGTTACCATCTTTCAAATACAGCGGTTGTTAATGTGTTATCCGGAGAAAAAGAAAAAACGTTTATCACCAGCAAGTTTAAAACTGTGGAGACAAATATTTTACAGTGTGATTCTAAAAGGAGGAGGATTCACACTACAGAGGATTCAAGGTACGAACATTTCATTTTATGGCGAGAACAAAGCAAACCGATAGGAAAATAAAGGTGAAGTTTCCACGACCTCCTACTCTGCCACGAAAAGTATTCAGTCTGCCCAGAGAGGTCGATTCGCTAAAGCTAAAGAAAATTGCAACAGACAACAATAGCAGAAAGTTCAGAAAGTATGAGAAGTTTCTAAGCGGAAACACATATCATAGATATCGCCCTGGAACAGTTGCTCTCCGACAAATCAGAAAATATCAAAAATCTACAGACCTATTAATACAAAAACTACCATTTAGAAGACTGGTTAGAGAAATTGCAGGCAATATTGATAACCAGAAAAGATTTCAAGAATCGGCATTACAAGCAATTCAGGAAGCAGCGGAGGCTTACATAGTCTCACTTCTGGAAGAAGCAAACCTATGTGCTATACATGCTAAACGTGTAACTATTCAACTGTAAGATTTACAGTTATCTAAAAAATTACGAGGAATACAGGAATAATGTTTCCACAGGTCAGATTTTGGGTACAAGCAGTATTTCTACTTGCTATTTTAGTTTTTTGTATGGTACAACTATTCAGACAGGTGGATGATAAAGCTGTATATATAGCTCTGTTATCTGCCATTTGTGGAAATACTGTTCCCACTATTAACCAAAAGAAACCGAAGGCACTCTTAGGAAATCAAACATTTCTACAACCGCGTCAAGACGACTATGATGAAGTAGACAGTCCTAGTCCTAGTCGTCCTACAAATGCTATTCCTATGACAGTTATGAGTACAAAATGACTAAAACATTAAACAATAGATTTAATGTTTTAATCATTGAATATATTTTTAATAGGGACAACAAAATGAAGGATATAAGATTCTACTCTGCTCCAAAGAATAAACATTATCTTTCAACAGGATATTATCAATATGTGCAGAATGTATTGCATATATACATACCTAAAACTAGTATACCATTTCTGATACTTTGTACAGGACTGCTATCTTATTGTATTTACTGCTGACCTGGTGGAAAAACCGAAGAAGACAATTCCACTTTGTGTTATTTGTAACGACTTTGTGCATTTCCCTTACTGCGGATTTGTATGAATGGCGATGAATGTCATATAGATTGCAAATACTACAACGACGAAGGATATGTTGAGGGAGTATATCACCAAAAATGTTTACCTTTTCTAGAATTAATGCGGAAATATTTACTTAATAAACATTACGACAAACGAATAAATGATGACGATGGCTTCTTTGAAAACTAATAGAACAATATACAGCTTACGGTCATTCATGACAAATCCTGTGTTAGATGCTTACACCCAATATATGTGGAAAACTTTAAACTGTACACATAAGATACTAGGTTATATGACATGCTCGAAATGTACACAGGAAGAGGCACACTGCTTTAGAATGACAGTACGTAGAATTCATAGAGGAATAAATTATAGCCCTGGTAGTGATGTCTGCAAGTTATGCTTTAGAAAACGCCTTGCGGAACATTTATATCAACTACATTTTGTCAGTTATAAATACTACACACGAAAACGGCTCATATTATCAAAGCCTAAATATTTTCTTTCGATTAGATAATGCCTAAAAGAAAAACAAGAGCCAACACAAAAGAAACAAACAGCAAAAGGGTACACTTTCCAGAGGAACCACAAATCAAAACATTCAAAAGAGAAGAACAGCCAGTTCCACAACCCATATATAGGTAATTATGGCATCAGGTCTTGCTGCAGTAGAATTTATAGAATTTATTGAAACATTAGCGACTGAAATTTCAGTAGAACAATCAGCAACTGCAACAGCTTTAGCAGATGGCTTGGCAAATGTTGCTGAAACATCATTTATAGAAGCAGGTGAAAGTACCGCATTTACTGGAAGTGATGTATACGGTACAGGTGATCAAGCAGGTGAGATCCTGACAGAGGAGACACTTGATACTATTAAAGAATCAACTCTAGGCGAACAAGAAATACAGGAATCATTTGCAGCAGCATAACAAGATGTCGCACTTGAAACTCAAACTCAAACTGAACAAATAGAACTGCAACAATTCACTCCAAAGTTGCAAGAAACATTTGACGATGAGGAGGAAACATTATTTATTCAAAGGAGAACTAGTACGCCATTAGAAGGACTAGCTCCTCCATTAGAAGAACAGCGTCCTAGAACTTCTACATTTGCTAGAGAATTTTTTGAAAGAAATTCGTTAGTAACTAGACCGCTAAGGCGTTTAGCCTGTAGAGTTAGAACTAGATTCATTATGAAAATTTAACATCTGAAACAGAAATGGAAGATGTTATTGTTGAAGATAGGCAACTGCAAAACCTTACACAACAAGCCGAAACATCTTTTGTAGATGAATTGGACGTTGAAACTGAACCATCTGAAACTGTTCCTAAAAGAACTGAACCATCTCAAACTGTTCCTAAAAGAACTTTTGTAGATGAATTAGATGAATTGGGCGTTGAAACCGAACCATCTAAACTGTTCCTAAAAGACTGTTTTCTATATCTGATCAACATCCTGAAATAGATGATTCCTTTTCGGGTACATTACCAATTGAGGAAGAAGATATTCCTACATTCATAGAGAATATACCTAGGCGATTATCTAGGTCTCTTGCTGATACATTAAAACGATATGCACGCAGATTTGAACTAAATTTAAAACATCATAAATACTTCGTTGTTTTACTGCCTGCACTTACGGGTTTAAATTTGGCATATTTATTAGCTGGACGAACAAAAAAAGTCCTATGATAAATTATATTAGCCGCCCAGATCGAAAACATGAAACCAGCCCCACAGATAAAAAAACATGAAACCAGTGAAGATAAAACTGACCTGAAACATGTCATGCAAGGAATAAAGGTTTTCGCTAAAGTTATCACCACAAATGTACCTGGTGTAGAAAAAAAAATGAAACATCTGCTAAAAAGCAAAACACTGACAGAGACTGAACTGATTCAAGCAATCAACCACCTTGAACAGACAGCTTATGAAAATATGATTAAAAAAAGATTAACAGCAGAATTAAATTTAAAAGCTTTGGTAAACAATATTAATAATCCACTAACGTGGGGTTTATCAGATGTTTTAGATACGTCCAATATTGATAATATTATGGTGATCCTCAATAAATTGACACCCCAAACACCACAATCATTTGCAAAGTATAATGTTCTGCAATTGCCTTAAATTAATTTCTTCCTTATAGAAAGAAGCCTAAAACACCTACATGGTTTACTCTAAGATGGATTTCTCAATTACCAGTGATGTAAGTGTCAATTGTTACGTTTATCTCTTTACAGACAATTTAAAGTGAAAGAACTGCTAAGTCAGTTAGGCAGCAAATAACGCCATAATGTCGCGCTATGACGCATACGGCAACTGGATTCAGCCAAAAGATGACGAAGGAACTGTCAAGAAAGTTGATCTTGATGAAACTAATCCTAGCCTATACAATATCACTTCTGCATACATCGGTGAATTTCCGCCTCAAACAAAACAGAAATTCGACCAATTTCTAGGAAGAATACAAACACTCTTGCAGGATCAAACATATTTGGATAAATATCCAATTCTAAAACAGATACAAGATGCTACTGAAATGAAGCAATCCAAAAAACAAAATAAAATAGATATAGCAAAAAACTATAAAGAAGCATATTTCATGAACATAGATACCGGTGTATACACGTACTTTGATATTGATGACAAACAATATAAAAGAAGCAGAGAAATTATTAAAATACGGACAAATGAACTAAAGTATATGCCTATAGAGATAACATCTGAAGATGGCTTATACAATGTAATGACAGTGAAATTACCAGATCCACATCACCTACCTGATGGTGATGAAATAAAAAAGTCAATGGTTATAAACTCATGTGGCAATTAATAGGCTTTAGAGAGTTCAGTGATAATATACCATGTATCAAACAATTTGAAGGTACCGTATTAATGATGGGTTCCGGTAAGATGGCATTACAAAGAAGCGCTCATAAGGTCAGGTGGCAAACATCAGCCACAATTAAAGATGGCTACAATGAACAAATACTATTCCTCAGAAAAAATTATAAGAATATAATATATTCGCCTTTACATGATGATGGTTATTTGCCGTATGTGCCGCAAAAGGTTGTATATATTGAAACATCTATTAAAAACAAACCTACTTACGGACAAGACGATATTGCAAATTCAGCAGTATATGCCCAAAGTAATAGTCGAGGGATACTAAAATCAACAGCAAACACTAATGGGGATGGTATTCCCTGTCAGTGTGACCAAATCAACATAGCATCTGCTCATAAATATAAAAGTACCACACATGACAATCAAAGATTAAATTCGATCGGAAAAGTCCATCTAATCTTTAACAGAATACTTTTGCGTGAACAGTCTGAGGAAAAATGGCCTGACATATGGAATCAGTTAGTATGTGATGGCACTGCAGCAGATACATTGTATACTGGTCTCATGTATGAAGGCCCCAACTTTAATCCCAGGGTTGACACTGTACAAATTATAACTCCAGCAGATGTAGCTCCTGACACTACGCATCAAGCAGTTGTCGACAGCCATGCTGACGATACTGTTAAATCCCATGCAAAAAACATTCAAGAGAAAAATACCTTACGTGACTCGCATAGTTCGCCTGAAAATCAGCCAAGTACAACAGCATCTGATACAAAGCCAGAGTACCTGAAACTCAGCGGAAGCGGAAACGGCGGAAGCGGAACCGCCGGAACTGCGAACGAAGCAGATGGATCATTCAAAGACTTTATAAATAGGCATGGAACATCTAGGCGTAAAACAAGCCTGAAACGAAACATTTTTTATTAAGGTGTTTCAGACTTAGACGATGTAACCAGTGAAATGGGAATATCAGATATACTAACAAAACTAAAAGACTGCATCAAATATACATTAATTAACAGGAACAGAAGCGAAGAAATGCTCTCTAGAATTGAAATATCAAATGATCATGCACGAAATACAACTGGATTAGAATACCAGTTTGTCTACAATAAAAGGTTCAAGACATTTGTTGACCAGGGACTATGGGACGCTCGGAAATTGTTTATGTATGCTAAAGACGGTTTACAAAATGACATCTTTGCTCACCTATTCGATCAAACCACATTAGTACAACATACATTCGGGACAAAATCAGTAAAAACACTCACGAACAGAGGTGATTACCTCAGGTTCATGTATGGAAGTACATATAACGGTGATACATTCACCACTGTTATTAACGATCTGGGAGATTTCATAGAATACCATAGCTATCAACTTGCAAAAGATCACGTAGTTATACCATCTTACGACGAACTATCTCAAGCCAAACCAACTGTAGCTTGGTGGTTTGATGGACAAGGTGACAAATATCAATGTCCATATAAATCTAAGAACTACCTATCTGACTATGGTATACACCCAGAATTCGAACAGAGAATGTTAGCGTATGAAAGTCTATTGACTTGGATCTGCATGATGGCAATAACTTTGGCATACATGGAAAACGATGCAAATGATATACAAGGTTTGCATGGCGCACAAAGTAAAGTTCAGGAATACTTGAACTCTCCTGCCACAACCGCAATAATGAACTGTCATGCAGAATTGAAATGGGGTATGTTGTACTTTTACAGTTTACATGACAATCCTTTGCTATGTGAGTATGGTGCTATCTCAGGATGCGATGAGAAAACCTATCAACCCCATAAAGACAATCATGGCTATAAAAGTATACGAAATACAATATGCACAAACTTAATTGTCAGTGAAACAAGGAAAGGCCAAATCTTAGATTTCTGGCAAATCTATCCTCTCACAGTCTTTTCATCGACACCATCTGACTACCTAACAACATACTACAAACTGTGGTATCTGCTTACTCCTACATGGCATCATCTCCTTGAACGAACTGCAGAAGGCCAACAACTCTTAGCACTGAATGAAATATTCAGGGGACATAAAACTGCAAGTGCATTCAATGAATCAGTAGCTTCTCATAATTCAGGTAACCTAGATAGTGAGGATGTTTATGTTATACCTACTAATGTAAATCCTCAGACATTGTTTGGTCTCATAGAAAGTGGGCCTAAAAGGGAATATCCGATAGAGGTAATCAGAAATCTTACAACAACAAATAACTTAAGGACATCTGACTATCAAGATCATTCTTTAGTTGGATTACTAGACGACGAAGGAGCAATTTCAAATCAGGTTAATATTTTTACAGCAGACATGTTAGCAAAACTTAGTGCATGGACATATGCGTCATACTACAGAGGACTAACACCACAACATGATAAGGACAATACGTATGAATTTAAAGGTATGCGCTATCAACGTCCGACAACAACTACTTCTGCATCAACTGGTGTAACAACCACTACAAATGTACAAACGGATTATAAACTTCCGAGAATATACCTAGCAACGGAGACTGTAAATTGCAGCAACCTAATCATGGGATGTGGATATGGCATATCTACAATACGTGGTTCTGGCATGTACATGTTTAATAAGTATATACCTTCTGAAATGAAAACTTGGTACGATAAACAATCCGCAGATTTCAAACATGTTTTCACCCTGAGTGAATCAGTACAGGGAACAGACTACCTAACAGTATATAGGCCATTTCTACCAAACATTTCTACTGACAATGTTAATGTCGGTTGTGAGGACCTCCTTAAACAGCCATTCTCATTCGCAGGTAACAGACAACCAGACCAAGGAATGCTTAAATGTGAATAAAGAATGGACTGGCCAGATGAACTCGTTAAACTCGAAACAGCTGTTAGCACAGAACACGGTACCAGAATATTTAAATCGATATTAACTGATATACTTGATTACGACGACAAACTTAGGGAACTAAGGGAACTAAAACTGATAATGCAGAACATAGAAAGTCGAATCCCGTCTGAACTCATGCATATATCACAACAGCTAGGTACACTTTCTACTGACATCATCGATGCAATGGCTAGAATAGCACAAAAATAGTTGAAATGGAACAAAAAATCGCAATACTGGAACAAGCAAAAGCGGGAACAGGAAACAATCCAACTCTGAATCCATTGTTTACCCCCACAGACTCATCAGACGCATCAGATGTCCCAGACCTCCCACCAGACGCCAAAATAGCCCCGGACTACCCAGCAGTAACAGGACCATTAGTTCATTCACGGCATGAATCACCTCATGCATGGGACAAGCTTAAAAAGAAGTAATTCCCTTCATGAAACCGGAACCCATCACATATATTATTTTCATCTAAGTATCCGAAATGACAATCTTTCTTCCAAATATGGTTAGGGGCAATTGCCAAAGATGACTAAAGTAGTGAAGATGAACATATCACTATGTGTGGGGAGCGCAGATTTGGGAGAAGTAGGAAGTAGGAAGCATAACAACAAAAATATACCGGTATGTTATAAATTTGAGTTAATTTATTTGTCTAAAAGGTGTTTATGTGGGACAAAAGTTAATGGGAAGCCCCTAAACCAAAATAACCACATAAACACGGACGGACGGACGGACGGAAGCACATTAACCCCAAATGTTGATCCGTCCGTCCGTCCGTCAGCGCCCCCACCATTCTTCTGCTCGCAACTCGTCCTACAGTTTTAGTCCAATCCTTTTCAAACTTTACAGGCGCTTTTAGGATAGTCTGAAGATATGCATATTGTTTTTTTAGAATCCTGAAATTATTTTTTATCACATTTTTTTTGCATTTTTAACTTAGACTTTTTTCGAGCCCTAATATTACAGAAATATATAAGGAGTATGTACCTTCTGCCCGCAACTCCTCCTACAGTGTTAGGCCAATCCTTTTCAAACGTTACAGGCGCCTTTAGGATGGTCTGAAGATATGCATATTGTTTTTTCAGAATCCTTAAAGTATTTTTTATTACATTTTTTTTTGCATTTTTAACTTGGACTTTTTTCGAGCCCTAATACTACATAAATGTATAGGGAGTATGTACCTTCTGCCCGCAACTCCTCCTACAGTGTTAGACCAATCCTTTTCAAACTTTACAGGCGCTTTTAGGATGGTCTGAAGATATGTATATTGTTTTTTCAGAATCCTGAAATTATTTTTTATTACTTTTTTGCATTTTAACTTAGACTTCTTTCGAGCCCTAATACTACAGAAATGTATAGGGAGTATGTACCTTCTGCCCACAACTCCTCCTACAGTTTTAGGTCAATCCTTTTCAAACTTTACAGGCGCCTTTAGGATGGTCTAAAGATATGCATATTGTTTTTTCAGAATCCTGAAATGATTTTTTATTACATTTTTTGCATTTTTAACTTAGACTTTTTTCGAACCTTAATACTACAGAAATGTATAGGAAGTATGTACCTCCTGCCCGCAACTCCTCCTACAGAGGAATTTGTGACCTCTTGATCCGCAATCAGACGCGCTACGGCTTGAGCTGTGGAGCCCAGCCATGGTATGGTTAGCTGAGATTAGAACTTGTAACCTCTGGATCTGCAATCAGACGCGCTACGTCCTGAGCTGTGGAGCCCAGCCATGGTATAGTTAGTTGAGATTAGAACTTGCGTACCCCAGATCTGCAATCAGACGCGCTATGGCTTGATTTATGGAGCCCAGCCATGGTATGGTTATCTGAGATTAGAACTTGCGTACCCGGATCTGCAATCAGACGCGCTATGGTTTGAGCTATGGAGCCCAGCCATGGTATGGTTCGCTGAGATTAGAACTTGCGACCCCTGGATCTGCAATCGGACGTGCTACGACTTGAGCTATGGAGCCCAGCCATGGTACGGTTAGCTGAGATTAGAACTTGCGTACCCGGATCTGCAATCAGACGCGCTATGGTTTGAGCTGAGGAGCCCAGCCATGGTATGGTTCGCTGAGATTAGAACTAGTGACGTCTGGATCTGCAGTCAGACGCGCTACGGCTTGAGCTATGGGGCCCAGTCATTGTATGGTTAGCTGAGATTAGAAATTGCGTACCCCGGATCTGCAATCAGACGCGCTACGTCCTGACCTATGGAGACAGCCATGCTATGGTTAGCTGAGATTAGAACGTGTGACCTCTGGATCTACAATCAGGCGCGCTACGTCCTGAGCTATGGAGCCCAGCCATGGTATGGTTAGCTGAGATTAGAACTTGCGACCCCTGTATCTGCAATCAGACGCGCTATGGCTTGAGCTATGGAGACCAGCCATGGTATGGTTAGCTTGGATTAGAACTTGTGACCTCTGGATCTGCAATCAGACGCGCTACGACCTGACCTGTGGAGCCCAGCCATGGTATGGTTCGCTGAGATTAGAACTTGTGACCTCTGGATCTGCAATCAGACGCGCTACAGCTTGAGCTGTGGAGCCCAGCCATGGTATGGTTCGCTGAGATTAGAACTTGTGACCTCTGGATCTGCAATCAGACGCGCTACATCCTGAGCTATGGAGCCCAGCCATGGTATAGGTAGTTGAGATTAGAACTTGTGACCTCTGGATCTGCATTCAGACGCGCTACAACCTGAGCTGTGGAGCCCACCCATGGTATGGTTCGCTGAGATTAGAACTCTGGATCTGCAATCAGAAGCGCTACGGCTTGAGCTGTTGAGCCCAGCCATGGTATGGTTCGCTGAAATTAGAACTTGTGACGTCTGGATCTGCAATCAGACGCGCTACCGCTTGAGCTGTGGAGCCCTGTCATGGTATGGTTAGCTGAGATTAGAACTTGCGACCTCTGGATCTGAAATCAGACGGGCCTCGTCCTCAGCTATGGAGCCCAGCCATGGTATGGTTAGCTGAGATTAGAATTTGCGACCCCTGGTTCTGCAATCAGACGCGCTATGGCTTGAGCTATGGAGACCAGCCATGGTATGGTTAGCTGAGATTAGAACTTATGACCTCTGGATCTGCAATCAGACGTGCTAGGGCTTGAGCTGTGGGCCCAGCCATGGTATGGTTCGCTGAGATTAGAACTTGTGACCTCTTGATCCACAATCAGACACGCTACGGCTTGAGCTGTGGAGACCAGTCATGGTATGGTTCGCTGAGATTAGAACTTGTGACCTCTGGATCTGCAATCAGACGCGCTACGTCCTGAGCTATGGAGCCCAGCCATGGTATATTTAGTTGAGATTAGAACTTGTGACCTCTGGATCTGCAATCAGAGGCGCTACGTCCTGACCTGTGGAGCCCAGCCATGGTATTGTTCGCTGAGATTAGAACTTGTGACCTCTGGATCTGCAATCAGACGCGCTACGGCTTGAGCTATGGAGACCAGCCATGGTATGGTTCGCTGAGATTAGAACTTGTGACCTCTGGATCTGCAATCAGACGCGCTACGTCCTCAGCTATGGAGCCTAGCCATGGTATAGTTAGTTGAGATTAGAACTTGCGTACCCCAGATCTACAGACGCGCTATGGCTTGAGCTGTGGAGACCAGCCATGGTATGGTTAGCTGAGATTAGAACTTGCGCACCCCAGATCTACAGACGCGCTATGGCTTGCTCTGTGGAGCCTAGCCATAGTATGGTTAGCTGAGATTAGAACTTGCGTACCCGCATCTGCAATGAGACGCGCTATGGCTTGATCTATGGAGCTCAGCCATGGTATGGTTAGCTGAGATTAGAACGAGAACCCCGGATCTTCAATCAGACGCGCTATGGCTTGAGCTTTAGAGCCCAGCCATGGTATGGTTAGCTGAGTAGAATGTGCGTACCCGGATCTGCAATAAGACGCGCTATGGTTTGAGCTATGGAGCCCAGCCATGGTATGGTTCGCTGAGATTAGAACTAGTGACCTCTGGATCTGCAGTCAGACGCGCTATGGCTTGAGCTATGGAGACCAGCCATGGTATGATTAGCTGAGATTAGAACTTGTGACTTCTGGATCTGCAATCAGACGCGCTACGACTTGAGCTGTGGAGCCCAGCCATGGTATGGTTCGCTGAGATAAGAACTTGTGACCTCTGGATCTGCAATCAGAGGCGCTACGGCTTGAGCTGTGGAGCCCAGCCATGGTATGGTTCGCTGAGATTAGAACTTGTGACCTCTTGATCTGCAATCAGACGCGCTACGGCTTGAGCTGTGGAGCCCAGCCATGGTATGGTTCGCTGTGATTAGAAGTTGTGACCTTTGGATCGGCAATCAGACGCGCGACGTCCTGAGCTATGGAGCCCAGCCATGGTATAGTTAGTTAAGATTAGAACTTGTGACCTCTGGATCTGCATTCAGACGCGCTACGTCCTGAGCTGTGGAGCCCAGCCATGGTATGGTTCGCTGAGATTAGAACTTATCTCTGGATCTGCAATCAGACGCGCTACGGCTTGAGCTGTGGAGCCCAGTCATGGTATGGTTCGCTGAGATTAGAACTTGTGACCTCTAGATCTGCAATCAGACGAGCTACGGCTTGACCTGTGGAACCCAGCCATGGTATGGTTAGCTGAGATTAGAACTTGCGTACCCCGGATCTGCAATCAGAAGCGCTATGTCTTGAGCTATGGAGCCCAGCCATGGTATGGTTAGCTGAGATTAGAACTTGCGTACCCCGGATCTGCAATCAGACACGCTACGGCTTGAGCTATGGAGACCACCAATGGTATGGTTTGCTGAGATTAGAACTTGTCACCTCTGGATCTGCAATCAGACGCGCTACGGCCTGAGCTATGGAGCCCAGCCATGGTATGGTTAGCTGAGATTAGAACTTGCATACCCCGGATCTGCCATCAGACGCGCTACGGCTTGAGCTATGGAGCCCAGCCATGGTATGGTTAGCTGAGATTACAACTTGCGAACCCCGGATCTGCAATCAGACGCGCTATGGCTTGAGCTATAGAGCCCAGCTATGCTATGGTTAGCTGAGATTAGACCTTGCGTATCCGCATCTGCAATCAGACGCTCTATGGTGTGAGTTATGGAGCCCAGCCATGGTATGCTTCGCTGAGATTAGAACTAGTGACCTCTGGTTCTGCAATCAGACGCGCTACGGCCTGAGCTATGGAGCCCAGTCATGGTATGGTTAGCTGAGATAAGAACTTGCGTACCCCGGATCTGCAATCAGACGCTCTATGGCTTGAGCTATGGAGTCCGGCCATGGTATGGTTCGCTGAGATTAGAACTTGTGATCTCTGGATCTGCAATCAGACACGCTACGTCCTGAGCTATGGAGCCCAGCAATGGTATGGTTAGCTGACATTAGGACTTGCGTACCCAAGGTCTGCAATCAGACGTGCTATGGCTTGAGCTATGGAGCCAAGCCATGGTATGGTTCTCTGAGATTAGAACTTGCGTACCCCGGATCTGCAATCAGACGCGCTATGGCTAGAGCTATAGAGCCCAGCCATGGTATGGTTAGCTGAGATTAGAACTTGCGTACCCCGGATCTGCAATCAGACGCGCTATGGCTTGAGCTATGGAGCCCAGCCATGGTATGGTTCGCTGAGATTAGAACTTGTGACCTCTGGATCTGCAATCAGACGCGCTACGGCCTGAGCTATGGAGCCCAGCCATGGTATGGTTAGCTGAGATTAGAACTTGCGTACCCCGGATCTGCAAACAGACACGCTACGTCCTGAGCTATGGAGCCCGGTCATGGTATGGTTACCTGAGATTAGAACTTGCGTACCCCGGATCCGCAATTAGACGCGCTATGGCTTGAGCTATGGAGCCCTGTCATGGTATGATTCGTTGAGATTATAACTTGCGTGCCCCGGATCTGCAATCAGACGCGCTACGTCCTGAGCTACGGAGCCCAGCCATGGTATGGCTAGCTGAGATTAGAACTTGCGACTCCTGGATCTGCAATCAGGCGCGCTACGTCCTGAGCTATGGAGCCCAGTCATGGTATGGTTCGCTGAGATTAGAACTTGCGACCCTTGGGTCTGCAATCAGACGCACTATGCCTGAGCTATGGAGCCAAGCCATGGTATGGTTAGCTGAGATTAGAACTTGCAACCTCTGGATCTGCAATCAGACGCGCTACGGCCTGAGCTATGGAGCCCAGCCATGGTATGGTTAGCTGAGATTAGAAATTGCGTACCCGGATCTGCAATCAGACGCGCTCTGGTTTGAGCTATGGAGCCCAACCATGTTATGGTTCGCTGAGATTAGAACTAGTGACCTCTGGATCTGCAATCAGACGCGCTATGGCTTGAGCTATGGAGCCCAGCCATGGTATGGTTAGCTGAGATTAGAACTTGCGACCCCTGGATCTGCAATCAGACGCGCTATGGCCTGAGCTATGGAGCCCAGTCATGGTATGGTTAGCTGAGATTAGAAATTGCGTACCCCGATCTGCAATCAGACGCGCTATGGTTTGAGCTATGGAGCCAAACCATGTTATGGTTCGCTGAGATTAGAACTAGTGACCTCTGGATCTGCAATCAGACGCGCTATGGCTTGAGCTATGGAGCCCAGCAATGGTATGGTTACCTGAGTTTAGAACTTGCGTGCCCCGGATCTGCAATCAGACGCGCTATGGCATGAGCTATGGAGCCCAGTCATGATATTGTTAGCTGAGATTAGAACATGCGTACCCCGGATCTGCAATCAGACGCGCTATGGCTTGAGCTTTGGAGTTTGGCCATGGTATGGTTCGCAAAGATTAGAACTTGTTTTATCTGGATCTGCAATCAGACACGCTACGTCCTGAGCTATGGAGCCCAGCAATGGTATAGTCAGCTGAGATTAGAACTTGCGTACCCCAGATCTGCAATCAGACGCGCTATGGCTTGAGCTATGGAGCCCGGCCATGGTAAGGTTCGTTGAGATTAGAACTTGCGTACCCCGAATCTGCAATCAGACGCGCTACGTCCTTAGCTATGGAGACCAGCCATGGTATGGTTAGCTGAGATTAGAACTTGTTACGTCTGGATCTGCAATCAGACGCGCTACGGCTTGAGCTATGGAGCGCAGCCATGGTATGGTTTGCTGAGATTAGAACTTGCGTACCCCGGATCTGCAATCAGACGCGCTATAGCTAGAGCTATGGAGCCCGGCCATGATATGGTTAGCTGAGATTAGAACTTGCGTACCCCGGATCTGCAATCAGAAGCGCTATGTCTTGAGCTATGGAGCCCAGCCATGGTATGGTTCACTGAGATTAGAACTTGCGTACTCCGGTTCTGCAATCAGATGCGCTATGGCTTGAGCTATGGTTAGCTGAGATTAGAACTTGCGTACCCCGGATCCGCAATCAGACGCGCTAAGGCTTGAGCTATGCAGCCCAGCCATGGTATGGTTAGCTGAGATTAGAACTTGTGTACCCCGGATCTGCAATCAGACACGCTACGGCTTGAGCTATGGAGACCACCAATGGTATGGTTTGCTGAGATTAGAACTTGTGACCTCTGGATCTGCAATCAGACGCGCTACGGCCTGAGCTATGGAGCCCAGCCATGGTATGGTTAGCTGAGATTAGAACGCATACCCCGGATCTGCCATTAGACGCGCTTCGGCTTGAGCTATGGAGCCCAGCCATGGTATGGTTAGCTGAGATTACAACTTGTGAACCCCGGATCTGCAATTCGACGCGCTATGGCTTGAGCTATAGAGCCCAGCCAGGGTATGGTTAGCTGAGATTAGATCTTGCGTGTCCGGATCTGCAATCAGACGCTCTATGGTTTGAGCTATGGAGCCCAGCCATGGTATGGTTCGCTGAGATTAGGACTAGTGACCTCTGGATCTGCAATCAGACGCGCTACGGCCTGAGCTATGGAGCCCAGTCATGGTATGGTTAGCTGGGATAAGAACTTGCGTACCCCGGATCTGCAATCAGACGCGCTATGGCTTGAGCTATGGAGTCCGGCCATGGTATGGTTCGCTGAGATTAGAACTTGTGATCTCTGGATCTGCAATCAGACACGCTACGTCCTGAGCTATGGAGCCCAGCAATGGTATGGTTAGCTGAGATTAGGACTTGCGTACCCCAGGTCTGCAATCAGACGTGCTATGGCTTGAGCTATAGAGCCAAGCCATGGTATGGTTCTCTGAGATTAGAACTTGCGTACCCCGGATCTGCAATCAGACGCGCTATGGCTAGAGCTATAGAGCCCAGCCATGGTATGGTTAGCTGAGATTAGAAATTGCTAACCCCGGATCTGCAATCAGACGCGCTATGGCTTGAGCTATGGAGACCAGCCATGCTATGGTTCGCTGAGATAAGAACGTGACCTCTGGATCTGCAATCAGACGCGCTACGGCCTGAGCTATGGAGCCCAGCCATGGTATGGTTAGCTGAGATTAGAACTTGCGTACCCCGGATCTGCAATCAGACACGCTACGTCCTGAGCTATGGAGCCCGGTCATGGTATGGTTAGCTGAGATTAGAAATTGCGTACCCCGGATCTGCAATTAGACGCGCTATGGCTTGAGCTATGGAGCCCTGTCATGGTATGATTCGCTGAGATTAGAACTTGCGTACCCCGGATCTGCAATCAGACGCGCTACGTCCTGAGCTACGGAGCCCAGCCATGGTATGGCTAGCTGAGATTAGAACTTGCGACTCCTGGATCTGCAATCAGGCGCGCTACGTCCTGAGCTATGGAGCCCAGTCATGGTATGGTTCGCTGAGATTAGAACTTGCGACCCTTGGGTCTGCAATCAGACGCGCTATGCCTGAGCTATGGAGCCAAGCCATGGTATGGTTAGCTGAGATTAGAACTTGCAACCTCTGGATCTGCAATCAGACAGGCTACGGCCTATGGAGCCCAGCCATGGTATTGTTAGCTGAGATTAGAACATGCGTACCCCGGATCTGCAATCAGACGCGCTATGGCTTGAGCTATGGAGCCCGGCCATGGTTAGGTTCGTTGAGATTAGAACTTGCGTACCCCGGATCTGCAATCAGACGCGCTACGTCCTGAGCTATGGAGCCCAGCCATGGTATGGTTAGCTGAGATAAGAGCTTGTTACCTCTGCAATCAGACGCGCTACGGCTTGAGCTATGGAGCGCGGCCATGGTATGGTTCGCTGAGATCAGAACTTGCGTACCCCGGATCTGCAATCAGACGCGCTATAGCTTGAGCTATGGAGCCCGGCCATGGTATGGTTAGCTGAGATTAGAACTTGCGTACCCCGGATCTGCAATCAGAAGCGCTATGTCTTGAGCTATGGAGCCCAGCCATGGTATGGTTCGCTGAGATTAGAACTTGCATACTCCGGTTCTGCAATCAGATGCGCTATGGCTTGAGCTATGGAGCCCAGCCATGGTATGGTTAGCTGAGATTAGAACTTGCGTACCCCGGATCTGCAATCAGACGCGCTATGGCTTGAGCTATGGAGACCAGCCATGGTATGGTTCGCTGAGATTAGAACTTGTGACCTCTGGATCTGCAATCAGACGCGCTACGTCCTGAGCTATGGAGCCCAGCCATGGTATGGTTAGCTGAGATTAGAACTTGCGTACCCCGGATCTGCAATCAGACACGCTACGTCCTGAGCTATGGAGCCCGGTCATGGTATGGTTAGCTGAGATAAGAAATTGCGTACCCCGGATCTGCAATCAGACGCGCTATGGCTAGAGCTATGGAGACCAGCCATGGTATGGTTAGCTGAGATTAGAACTTGTTACGTCTAGATCTGCAATCAGACGCGCTACGGCTTGAGCTATGGAGCGCGGCCATGGTATGGTTTGCTGAGATTAGAACTTGCGTACCCCGGATCTGCAATCAGACGCGCTATAGCTTGATCTAAGGAGCCCGGCCATGGTATGGTTAGCTGAGATTAGAACTTGTGTACCCCGGATCTGCAATCAGAAGCGCTATGTCTTGAGCTATGGAGCCCAGCCATGGTATGGTTAGCTGAGATTAGAACTTGCATACTCCGGTTCTGCAATCAGATGCGCTATGGCTTGAGCTATGGAGCCCAGCCATGGTATGGTTAGCTGAGATTAGAACTTGCGTACCCCGGATCTGCAATCAGACGCGCTAAGGCTTGAGCTATGCAGCCCAGACATGGTATGGTTAGCTGAGATTAGAACTTTCGTATCCCGGATCTGCAATCAGACGCGCTACGGCTTGAGCTATGGAGACCACCAATGGTATGGTTTGCTGAGATTAGAACTTGTGACCTCTGGATCTGCAATCAGACGCGCTACGGCCTGAGCTATGGAGCCCAGCCATGGTATGGTTAGCTGAGATTAGAACTTGCATACCCCGGATCTGCCATCAGACGCGCTTCGGCTTGAGCTATGGAGCCAAGCCATGGTATGGTTAGCTGAGATTACAACTTGCGAACCCCGGATCTGCAATCAGACGCGCTATGACTTGAGCTATAGAGCCCAGCCATGGTATGGTTAGCTGAGATTAGACCTTGCGTATCCGGATCTGCAATCAGACGCTCTATGGTTTCAGCTATGGAGCCCAGCCATGGTATGGTTCGCTGAGATTAGAACTAGTGACCTCTGGATCTGCAATCAGACGCGCTACGGCCTGAGCTATGGAGCCCAGTCATGGTATGGTTAGCTGAGATAAGAACTTGCGTACCCCGGATCTGCAATCAGACGCGCTATGGCTTGAGCTATGGAGTCCGGCCATGGTATGGTTCGCTGAGATTAGAACTTGTGATCTCTGGATCTGCAATCAGACACGCTACGTCCTGAGCTATGGAGCCCAGCAATGGTATGGTTAGCTGAGATTAGGACTTGCGTACCCCAGGTCTGCAATCAGACGTGCTATGGCTTGAGCTATGGAGCCAAGCCATAGTATGGTTCTCTGAGATTAGAACTTGCGTACCCCGGATCTTCAATCAGACGCGCTATGGCTAGAGCTATAGAGCCCAGCCATGGTATGGTTAGCTGAGATTAGAACTTGCGTACCCCGGATCTGCAATCAGACGCGCTATGGCTTGAGCTATGGAGACCAGCCATGGTATGGTTCACTGAGATTAGAACTTGTGACATCTGGATCTGCAATCAGACGCGCTACGGCCAGAGCTATGGAGCCCAGCCATGGTATGGTTGACTGAGATTAGAACTTGCGTACCCCGGATCTGCAATCAGACACGCTACGTCCTGAGCTATGGAGCCCGGTCATGGTATGGTTAGCTGAGATTAGAACTTGCGTACCCCGGATCTGCAATTAGACGCGCTATGGCTTGAGCTATGGAGCCCTGTCATGGTATGATTCGCTGAGATTAGAACTTGCGTACCCCGGATCTGCAATCAGACGCGCTACGTCCTGAGCTATGGAGCCCAGCCATGGTATGGCTAGCTGAGATTAGAACTTGCGACTCCTGGATCTGCAATCAGGCGCGCTACGTCCTGAGCTATGGAGCCCAGTCATGGTATGGTTCGCTGAGATTAGAACTTGCGACCCTTGGGTCTGCAATCAGACGCGCTATGCCTGAGCTATGGAGCCAAGCCATGGTATGGTTAGCTGAGATTAGAACTTGCAACCTCTGGATCTGCAATCAGGCGCGCTACGGCCTGAGCTATGGAGCCCAGCCATGGTATTGTTAGCTGAGATTAGAACTTGCGAACCCTGGATCTGCAATCAGACGGGCTATGGCTTGAGCTATGGAGCCCAGCCATGGTATGGTTAGCTGAGATTAGAACTTGCGACCCCTGGATCTGCAATCAGACGCGCTATGGCCTGAGCTATGGAGCCCAGTAATGGTATTGTTAGCTGATATTAGAACTTGCGACCCTTGGGTCTGCAATCAGACGCGCTATGGCCTGAGCTATGGAGCCTAGCCATGGTATGGTTAGCCGAGATTAGAACTTGCGACCCCTGGATCTGCAATCAGACGCGCTATGGCTTGAGCTATGGAGCCCAGCCATGGTATGGTTTGCTGAGATTAGAACTTGCGACCCGTGGATCTGCAATCAGACGCGCTATGGCCTGAGCTATGGAGCCCAGCCATGGTATGGTTAGTTGAGATTAGAACTTGCGAACCTTGGGTCTGCAATCAGACGCGCTATGGCTTGAGCTATGGAGCCCAGCCATGGTATGGTTCGCTGAGATTAGAACTTGCGATCCCTGGATCTGCAAACAGACGCGCTACGGCCTGAGCTATGGAGCCTGGTCATGGTATGGTTCGCTGAGATTAGAACTTGCGATCCCTGGATGTGCAATAAGACGCGGTTCGGCCTGCGCTATGAATCCCAGCCATGGTATGGTTCGCTGGGATTAGAAATTGCAATCCCCTGGATCTGCAATCAGACGCGCTACGGCCTGCGCTATGGAGCCCGACCGTGGTATGCCTCATTTTGCTTATTTCAAATACTTTATCCACTTTTGTGGGGAAATCAAAAGTTTTCTAAATGCAAAAAAATGAAAACTTATGTAAGCTTGTAAATTCGCACAATTTGACACGGGGTTTCCTCTGCACGACCTGCAGTCTATTATAATCTTGTAAGCTGAATGTGACACATTGAATAACAAAAATTCTGGCAAATACATTTGCTTGTTTGGCCCTTCACTGTTTGCCTACAGAAAATGATAGATTTCCTACATCAGGTCTCAGTATTTGAATTAAACATTTGAGTTGCGTTATGCAAAGAAAGGATCTTTTAAAAGATATGATGCGATCAGCAAAGTCCCAGATCAGACTGCGCGTCAGCGCAGTCTGATCTGGGCCTTTGCTGCTCGCCTGAGAGATTCCTGGAAGCAGTGGCATAAATATGTATTGGCGTCAAGCGAAGACCCTGATCACAATGCACTAATAGTAAATTTGATCTGTGCCTTCGACCTTCGTACATGCGCACTAGCCCTTTTGTATAAGACGTTTTTATTTCATTTGGTCAACTTCAAATAGAATAGAATAGAATAGAATGATAGGAACTTAAAAAAATATGGTCAACTTTTAAATTTATCAAAATCGAAAGGAAACATTGAAACGCAAACATTTTCGGGGTCAGAAGAAATTCATTCTTACATAAAAGTACATCCTTGGCAGACTTTCGGGATCAAAAGAAATTTAGTCTTTCATAAAGCAAAGTCTTTAAAACGGGCAAAATTTCCAATGTGGTGTTATTTCCGGTCAATTAAGGGTGTCTATTAGATTTTCATTATTCGCTAGTCCATTGTATTAATTAAACAATTAAACAAACATACCCCACTGCATTGGAAGAGTAAATATTAAACATAAGAAAATCGGTCCCCGTATCCGTTCGGCGTTTCAGTCAAAACAGTGTTTCAGTATTCAATATTGTATTTTCACGGTTCGTGTACTCAGTTCCAGTGTAACTTCGATTTCTGACGTCTTACATTTTCTATAACGTCCTATTCAGTGGTACAGCAGAACTTCAATGGGTCGAACATCTATGGGACCATGGGTAGACCAAGCCACTTAGATTCATTATAGGTCAAGTGGCTGATAGGGATAATTCAGGGATATCTCTTCCATCTTCTATAAAATAATGATATGATATCGATGAGGCGATTCTAATGAGTGCAAACAACATACATTTTCATAATCATATAAGAATATGCCTAAGTATTTGAACTGGAAGAACTTTCTAGGGATTCAAAAACGAATTCGAATCGGCCACGGTAAACGAGTCATCGGTGTAAGAGTCACTGACGTTAAAATACTGAAAGTAAGGCTGTGTACCATTAAATGTCAATAATTCATTTTTTTCATGTGGCGATCTATTCTAGATCATTTGAATTGAGGTCATATGAAACTCATGCCAGAAAAGATTCCTTTAGCCATGTACGGACAAGGTAGGCCCAGACCAGTCTGCACATTCGCACAGTCTAATAAGGGCGTTTTATTGTCAGCCAATAGAATCGTTAGGTATTGTACCATCAAACCTAGAATACCCTGATCAGAGCACACGGTTTTGATCCTTTGCTGTCCCTATGGGAAATAAGAATCAATTTCTTACAATGCATACCAATTAATATACGCCACAACGTGAGAAAACGCGCCTTATATTCGCCCAACATAGGCGCCAAACGAAGACCCAATCAGCGTCAACATTCGCAGTCTGGTTACAAACCTTTCGTCAGTATATTTTACGGTATACATTGATTTCGTAAGCGGACAACGAAGCCTCAGATCAGACTGCGCAGATCTGCGCAGTCTGATCTGAGCCTTCCGTTGCCCTAATATGAGCTTTTCTTTTGGGTTTTGCAATATATTTGTTCTGCTAATAATATTCGAAAATCGTCAAAAGTCTGGTTTACTAAGACACCGAGTGGCCAAGCCGTATAGAAAATTATTATTCAATGAATTAAAGGATTTGTCAAGAACAAACAAATTTTAAGGCCATTTCATGTCAACGAGAGAAAAGGGCCATTTTTGCGAGCAGCAAACGCCTAGATAATCCTACTTATCTGCACAGTCTAATCGGAACCGTCCTTGCATGTCGGTAAATACTATAGAGCTAAATGATTCTCTTCGTGGGCAAAGAAGACCCTTGAAGAATGCGAATACACAGGCTTACCTGGGGTCATATTTTCCATATATGGTATATGGGCTCTTTTCCTCTTGTATGTCATCATTTGTCATTAATGACAATGGCGACTTGTTTACTGGTCAGCCAACGTCCTCAGTCCGCAGATCTTGGAGGACTTTGGTACCGACATTTTTAACGCTTAGCACTCTGGGTAAAATTTTCAGCAGATGACATATTGAATTATTTTTTTTTTCTTATTTTTCCCAGAAAAACAGGATTTGGCATTATGCATGAAATGTCTAATTCTGTTTTCTGAGTAAAATATCACCAATTTGTCGTCTGCTGAATAAGCCCAGAGGTTAATGTTAAGCAGACTACCGGGTTTGCCGATAGGCAATGTCCCACGGGATTGTAACCAAATGGATTAATTTATGAAATCAACATGAAATGGCAAGGAAATTAATAAATTGTCATTGACTTCAAATACTGCTTTGTCATGCTGTAACCATGAAAGAGGGGATTTTACCTAAATTCTGTGGCATTCTATTGATTACAGTAAGTTGTTTTATCGTTTATTGAATCTTGCGACCGTCCCGGTCTCGCCCCGAAGATTGTGTGTTTATGTGTCTGCATGTCTAACCATTCGCTTTTACTCGTCTGAATGGACGTATGCTACTTATTATTTTGGTACTAGATTTCGTCTTCTTAAATATAAAAACAGAATTGTTATTTGTTTTATAAAGATTCATATTTTTTCTGCAATTAATCCAAAACAAATAGGATCGTAACAGATACATATAACATATCCCAAGTACAACAGGGCTGACAGTTCTTTAACTGTTATTATATAACCTATAACCATCATATGTTTTTTTACCTTATGTAAGAAAGGTTTTTTTGTTTTGTTTTGTTTTGTTTTTTTGTATTGTGTTTTTCGGCCCTTTCAAGAATATTTCACTTATATCGTTCGGCAAAGGTGGGCGAAAACCGGACAACCCGGAGAAAAACCACCTTACCATCCGGCTTTCCCACATGTGACCCGCATCACGAAAACATACCTATATTATTTTGACCCCCTTAAACCCCACTTTTATACGGTAAAACTGGGGTTTACAGGGGTATATATTATTTTTCTTATTTCTGCTCAAAAACATAGATTGTGGGTACACGTTAGAACCGCCTCGATGAGACGGTTCTAACGAGTATCCATAATCTATGTTTTGAGCAGAAATATGAAAAATATCGGAATTTTTTGTCTGAAAATTTTCATTTTTTGGTGGTAAAATTTTCAGTATATTTGAATAGGCTTGTTTTCGTAATGCGAGCGAGGCTCGAACCACAGCGGTGAGAAGCCTAATGTATTAAGAGTCTCCTATCCACTTGGCTGGGGGAGGGGTGGGGGCGCATGTAAGAAAGGTGTAGTAAACAGATAATGCTTTATATTAAATAGCAGAACTCATGAAAACTACACCTGAAAAAAAGTATGATTCTATTACTGCTCATGATACATGGCTCGGGTTAAATAACATTTTTGGTAAAACTTTAATGATTAAAGATAGCGGTTTAACATTATCATTTTTAAACGCCCGTTTTGAAAAAAAAAAAAAGGAAAAAAAAAGGAAAAAAAGAAAAATAAAAGCCGACGTTTTATGTTATGGCGCAGTCCGGCTATCCGTCCGTCTATCCGGCGTAAACAATTCTTGTGCTCGTCATAACTAGGTAACCGTCAGGAACATATTGATGACATTTTATAGCAATATGTATGCGGTCAAGACGGCGTCTCGCGTACAAAAATGATTGCACTCCCTTTCTTAGTTTCTGAATTACTTCCGTGTGGTTAGTTTTTTTTAGACTATAAACCTTGTTCACACTATAACTCGGTAACTGTATGGAATTTCTGGAAGAAACTTCATACCAATATGTATGATGTCAAGACGACATGATTCCCTCCCTCTTTTACTTTCTGAGTGACTTCCCTTTGATTAGATTTTGTTCTCATACTAACCTTTTGCGCATCATTACTACTAGGTATACTTATGGAAGATCTTGATGAAACTTTACAGTAATGTGTATCAGGTTAAGACGGTGTGTCGCGTACAAAAATGATTGCTTTCCCTTTCTCAATTTCTGAGTGACTTCCCTTTGATTAAATTTTGACTGACTTGTGCATACTATAAGTAGGTAACCGTATGGAATATCTCGATGAAATTTTATAGCATTGTTAATGAGTTTAAGATGGTGTGTCATGTATCAAAAAGTTGCTGTCCCATTCTTAGTTTCCGAATTACTTCCTTACTTATTTTTTCACACTATCCTCATGCATGCCATAACCAGGTAACCATATGGAATATCTTGATGACACTTTATAGCAATATATATGAGGTCAAGACTGCGTGTTGCGTGCAAAAACAAAATACTCCCAGTCAGCATTCTACGTAAATCTATATCGGGCCGTCATCGGCCCGTCAGGGTAGCTGACGGGCCGACGACGGCCCGATGTAGATTTACGTAGAATGCTAGCTGGGCTCGCCCTTTCTGAGTTACTTTATTTTGATTAGTTTTTCCACACTATCCTTATGCGTGTCATAACTAGGTAACCATATTGAATATCTTGATGAAGTTTTAAAGCAATATTTATGTGGTTAATACCGTGCAATGTGTCGCCTACAAAAAGATTGCTCTCCTTTTCTCAGTTTCTTTGTTACTTCCCTTTGACTATTTTTTCAGACTACCCTTCTTGCCTTAACTAGGTAACCATATTGCAACACAACAAACGTACATTTGTAGAAGTCCACATATTTTACGCCTTTGTCCAGCTATATAGATGGGATACCCTTGTAAAATGGTACACGGGCGTATAATGTCCTGCTTTGCGGTGCTCTTGTTATTCATTTTAGCTGTTTTGATTTCATTATTTTTGTTATTTAAAACAAATTGTACCATCACGAAAACACGCCTATATAATTTTGACCCCCTTGAACCCCACTTTTATATAGTAAAACTGGGGTTGACAGGGTATACATTATTTTTCATATTTCTGCTCAAAAACATAGATTGTGGGTACTCATTAGAACCGCCTCGATGAGGCGGTTCTAACGAGTACCCACAATCTATGTTTTGAGCAGAAATATGAAAAATGTCAGAATTTTTATCTGAAAATTTTCATTTTTTGGTGGTGAAATTTTCAACATATTTGAATAGGCATGTTTTCGTAATGCAGTGTGGTATTTTAGTTGTTAGGCAATCGTTTTGCGTGTTCAATTCTAAAATAACCAGTCTGCCTCTGTATTAGCATTCCATTTCATAATAAAAACACTATAACATCGCATCTTCACTTCAGTTCCTTGACATTGTCGGTCGTTGCGGCATTACTGGTAACCTTTGACCTTGTTTCTCGCCATTTTGCGCCATTTTTTAATTACCTTTTCAGAGTTTGCGAAGCTAAGATCGGTTCAGTAATTAACCTTTACCATTCTCGACAAATTGATAATGTTTATCTTATTTTTCCCAGAAAACAGGATTAGACATTTCATGCCAGTTGTCTCCAGTTTGCATGAAATGTCAAAACCTATTTTCTGGGAAAATCAAGAAGAATATTACAAAATGTCTTCTGCTGAAATTTTTACCCAGAATGCTTATTAAAGCGAAAGGCCCAATAAATGCAATGTATGCCTTAAATTGTACAGCTTTAGAAAATGATCGTCTGGGCACAGAATTGATCAAAATCTGTTAAGAAATAAGAAAGATATTGTAATTTATATTTTATGTAATTGTGAGCATGGGCGCTGCCATTCTGAATATTTAATTAGATGTAAATTTAATTGAAAGGCACAAATTAAAGTCATCTTTCGACAGGAATATGCTGCTTATGTGAGCTAGTTGATAGTTTGTAAGCAAATCAGTACATTTACACGTATATAATAACAAAATATTGTTTCACATGTGTTTTTATTTATTTATTTTTTTTTTTTTTTTTTTTTGCATATTTAATTAGGTAGTTATGACGTCACTAGCTGACAAAAATGGCGGCTTCCAAGACAGCATTTTCTAGAAATTCAAAGCAATAACTTCCTTATTTCGCAAACGATTTTCATATTTTTTTCACCATACTGCTCATCTTAACAGGCTCTTTATTTTCTATATGTTTATTTTTGTTGTGCTTTTCTCTTTATGCGTTAATGTAATATTTTCTTCTTCCAACCCGTCTTCTGGCCCCTTCAACCATGCTTTTTAGAACTGTGATTTAGATAGTCCGAGAAAAAAACTTGTTGAACTATTTGCAGATAGTGGAGACCCTGATCTGCGGCGTGTAATCTGGGTTTGCACTGTTTGCCAGTTGCACTTTTAGGGGTCTCCAAACCACAATGGATTTATGTAGTGCGAGGCGATATATTGATAATCTACATGGATTGTATCTTTGCTATATCCTAAAACTCGGCGGCAAAATCCTCTTGCTAGATTTAGACGCTTTGAACGTTTTGGTCCATGATCACTTCGTGTGCTTCTACTCCACTGACTTGTTGACTTTCTGGATCATAGCTGTAAAGCCAAGTCTCATCAAATTTTACTAATCTGAAGTGAAAGTAGTCTTCAAATGGGTTTATACCTAGTTAATAGAGCTTTTTTGTTATGCTTTCAGCTGTCAGTATTTTGGCATCCACCTTGCACAGACTTGGTATACATGTGAAATATTTTCTACGGTCATTCTTTCCCTTCCGCTGATTCCAGAAATGATCTGGCAAAAGAATGTGCACAATACTGTTTAACCGCTTAGAGGACTAAGCCTGCCCAGTAAAGGTGTGGTTAGGTAAACTGACCGCGCTCGACATGACCCCAATGGGTTGACTGGGCCGTAAAACCTCAACACAAACAAACAAATGTCCGTGACATTACGAAAACACGTCTATTCAAATATATACGTGGCAAAAAAAGTTAGGGATATTTGTATGTACGGTGAAATAAAAGAAAACTAAGACATATCTGAAATCTGAAATTGATATATTTGATTACATCATTTCATTAACAGACAAAAATCCATCCGTTGGAGTCTGTAGCACTAGATGCGAATGAGAAAATTTGTATGGAAGATCACTAGGGTCACCAATAAAACCTCACAAATCTGTCAGTATCGCATATGTCCACCTCTTGCATCTATGCGGCCACACAACGACGACGCATACTCCTGATGACTCTGGCAATCTGTAGCTGGGGTATCCTCCTCCACTCCTCCTGCAAGGCTGCGCCCAAAGCTTAGAGCGTTCTTGGTCGCGGAACTCTCTGTCGTACACGCTAGCCGAGAATGTACCAAACATGCTCGATTGGCGACAAGTCGGGGGATCGAGCAGGCCAATCGAGATGATCCACATTGTTCTGCTGCAGGAACTGCTGTACTATCCTCGTCCGATGAGATCTTGCGTTGTCATGTAACGAGTACCACAATCTATGTTCGCCGAGGCGGTTCTAACGAGTACCCACAATATATGTTTTTAGCAGAAATATGAAAAATATTAGATTTTTTTTTTTTTTTTTGGTGGTGGTAAAATGTTTAGTATATTTGAATAGGCTTGTTTTCGTAATGTAAAGCTTTATCATTGGCACGTACTAAATTTGTCCATTTTAATATTACTGAGGAAAAAGACACAACAATCGCATAAACTCTTCGATGACAGTCATACTAAGATTCTGCAAAACCTGTAAAAAATAAAGGCATCACGAAAACACGCCTATATAATTTTGACCCCCTTAAACGCCACTTTTATATAGTAAAACTGGGGTTTGCAGGGGTACAAGTTATTTTTCTTATTTCTGCTCAAAACATGGATTGTGTGTACCCGTTAGAACCGCCTCGCCGAGGCGGTTCTAACGAGTACCAACAATCTATGTTTTGAGCAGAAATATGAAAAATATCAGAGTTTTTTTACCTGAAAATTTTCAGTTTTTGGAGGTGAAATTTTCTTTATATTTGAATAGGTGTGTTTTCGTTATAGTACTTCGGTAATTAAATATATAAAAGATTAAGCAGAAATCCCTAAGCTACATATATTGGGCTCAAAACGTGTTGATATACCCTCGTAATTGGCATTTAAGGATTGATACTATTCCACATGTTACTTATATTCATGGCCTGGAAAATATTAATAACCTTATTAGTTTATTCAGTTTGACTCAGACCTGAAGCTCATGACATGTATGTAAACAATTTACTATTTACATTTAATAATTGTCAGTTTGGACATATATAAGTACTAACGCGAAATTACTAAATTATCGGGTGTGATGGATTCATTTACCAGATCTGGTTTGCATTATGTTAAGATACTATTCATATCTATATTCTCTACTCAAGCTTATTAGAACTATACAAGTGGTGGTCTCATGCTTTAATACTGTCGATCCAGATCAACTAAGGCATCTGTGCATTTTCAATTTATTTAAACACCTTACGAGGTATGAAGTTCTTGAAGTTCTCAAACCAACATACTTAGAATGAATAAACTGAAATCCCAATCAGTTGATATTTTTATCTTATTCAACTTCTTTGGAAGAAAGAATAAATCAAAACTATTGATTTCGCTGCAAACAGGGGAAGGAAGTATTAAAGTGAGGAAATGAACAAAGTTGGAGTTAGAGCAATTTTAAAGTAGTACTTCTGTAAGAAGGATGTGCCCCCGAAGGAAATTCATGACCGACTCCGTTAAAATAATTTGGGATGAGTCTCCTTCTTACAGCAGGGTGAAGAAATGGGCTGCTGAATTTAGGAGAGAAAGGAGGGCATGGAGGATTATGAACGGTCTTGGCTCCCTAAAGAGGCTACTACAGACGACAACGTTGAGCTTGTGCACAGGCTGATCATGTGTGACAGGAGACTAAGCCTGCGTGATAAAGCTAGACAAAGAGGCTTAATGTTTGAGATAGTTCAGTCTATCTTGACTGATATCTTAGGTCTCAGCTAGATGGGTCCCGGAAATGTTGACCAAAGATCAGATGAAGAGCAGGCTTGATATTTCTAAGTATCGTCTGTCTCTCTATAAAGATGATCCTGAGGAATTTAAGCGTCGAGCTGTGACCTAAAATGAGACTTTGGGTCTTTTGATCCTGAGGCCCAAAAGCTGAGTATGCAATGGAAGCACCCTGGCTCACCCTCTCAAAAGAAATTTAAAGAGAGTTTCTTCAGCAGGGAGGTGATGGTCTCTCTCTCTTTTAGGTTAGTCAGGACGTTATCATGGAGGATTAATTTGAGGAAGGTCGCATGATAAATTGTACATATTATGCAGAAGAACTAAGACAAAAGCGTCAGCAGAATGTGAAGAAAAAAGAGGAAAGTTGACTCGAGGTGATCTGCTCTTGCTCTTGCTAGGTAATGCAGCTCACACCTCTCAAGTGTCTATTGCTGCTGCGACAAAATGCAGCTTCGAAGTCTACTTCCTCCTCTCTCGTATTCTTCAGATTTAGCCCCTGCGGGCCTATCTGTTTCAAGATATGAAAACTGATCTTCGTGGTAGGCATTTTTGGGAGCAATGAAGGCTTCACAGATGCTGTTGATGAGTACTTCGGGGACCAGGAAGAAGGCTTCTATTTTGAAGGGATAAGCAAACTGGAACAGTGTTGTAGAAAGTGCATCTAGGCATAGGGAGAGTATATTGAGAAATAATTCCCAAAGTACAGAGGCCGAGACCTTTTGATCGTGCCGCATGCAGCTCAAACTGTGTCTTTGTCATGTAAAACATGTTTAGACACTGTATAGCCTAACCAGAGTGTGTGTAATTTATTTAGACATTGTGTGTGGGGGGTGGAGGGGGGGGGGTGTGGGGTGTGTGTGTGTGTGTTTGTGTGTGTGTGTGTGTGTGTGTGTGTGTGTGTGTGCTCTGCTTAGGCAACGTAAATTCAAATAGTGTGTGATCGTTGCTAAATTACAAGAATAACTTCAGTTAAGAAGTCATTTAATGAATCCTGGAAATTCATCAAAAGAAAGGATTCTTTTTGAGTATTCAGTATTTCTCAGATTTTTTTTCTAACAAGGTAACTGGTCGAAATTTTGTAAAGTACTAATTTATTGCCAAAAATATTCCGTATGAATAAACATGGGGAAAAAGATTCAGTTCGGATTGACAAGGTTGGAGCTTCTGTTGTTTGTATAAGAATAACATTACATGACAGTTATGTATATACTGATTGAATTATGAAGTGGAGCTTAAATAAAGCGCCATCAATATTCCAAATAAGAAACAGCTTAGACAAGGATTTATTGTTTAACCCTTGTCCTGCTGAACCCGAATATGCCCTGTCTTTGCAAACAATGTAGATCCAGATCAGTTGGCTTCAACTGATCTGGATCTGCACTGTTTGTCATTTAGTATTTGAATTTGTATCACTAACCCAGATCAAGTAATCTGATTGGCTGAAAATTAGAAGTAGGTGTGGCATCTTAATTTATTCTGCATGACAAGGGTAATATCGGAGAGTAGACGATATTTTACTGTGATGGCAAATTCGCTCGCTCTGCAACCCCGCTCTTCATCAACCACCTATTTCTTTTGTATTTTACAGTACCTGTCACCGTGTAATATTGTCATTTTATAACAGTAAAGCTAAAACTAGAAGTTTAAAATAAAATATTTAAACATGTTTCTTTCTCCCGTCCCTATCTTTTTTCTGAGTGGTAACTATATGAACCACAAAGCTAAAAATCGTACCTGTGCGCCCAGCGAAGATTCAGATCAGCCTGCACATTCGCGCAGTCTGATCAGAATCTTCACCGGCCGCTTTTTGATTACTGAAGATGCAACGTGTATTCATGCGGACAACGAAGACCCTGATCAGACTGTGCGGATGCGCAGGCTGATTTGAGTTTTCGTAAGTAGTACCAAAATATATTCCAGCAAAACACGAATCGGCCAATACGTTTTAATAGAAACTGGGCTTATAACCTTTACGAAAACGACGTTTAAAAGGAGGTTCGTTCAATCGTTGCAAGGGGAGCTCTCCCAAGGATACAATTTTGCATGAAATGTCAAAGCCAATTGGTCAGTGCTTCAGTGGGTGCTTATGAACTTGAGTCAATAGGACACTTATGAACCTTCTAGTCAAACGGACACTTTTCTACTAACACATATTATTATTAGTTTTATCAGGGTTGTATTCTCTGATGTTGTTTTTTTACATACTCTTGTTCACAGCCATGTGACCATGAGGATGATTTAGAATATTCTTCAATATCATAGTTTGCAACTTTCCTCAGATGTTTTATTGCATATTTTTTTCATTTGTTAAAAGTTTTGACTAATGCTCCAGTTGGAGTTACAGTCGATAATAAAATCTTGAAAAAATCTTGAAATCTTGAATTTTCTGAGAAAAATAAAAAAAAATAAAAGATTTCATAATGTCAGCTGAACTTTTCCCCAGCACGCTAAGCGTTAATTATATTACATTTCATTCTATTTTTCAGATTTTAAGTGTCATCCCTGGCATGGTGTTGTCCTGGCATGGTTTTGACAACACGGATTACCATTGCTGGGATCTAACTGCGAGCGCCTCGAACACCCTGCCTATCATTTGCGAAGGTTTGTATGGCAATAATTCCAGTGCTAATATTAATACACATTTCACGCATTTTAACCCTTGTCCTGCTTAGCCCGGATATACCCTGCCTTTGCAAACAGTGTAGATCCAGATCAGTTGGCTTCTGAAGATGCCAACTGATCTGGATCTGCACTGTTTGAGTATGTAAATCTATAGCAACATTCCGGATCAAGTAACCCAATTGACTGAAAATTACAAGTGGGAGTGGCATCTTAATTTATTCAGCATGTCAAGGGTTAAATGGTTGAAAGAAAGTTTACCACTCCAATAAAGTCAAGAGCAGGAATCCGTCGGATCTATTTTCCTTCCGCCGTCTCAAAAATGTGTCATTTTTTGGCAAATTTGTAACATTTTAATGACAAGGTTGAAATTATAAGAAATGAACTATTATGTGTGTGGCTGTTATCGATGTGTAAACTCCGGCCTACACTCACAAACTTAAAACAAAGCTGCGCTTTTTTCTGTTTGTGTGTCATGACAACATAAAGCCATTCGAAGTTTATTCAGTTTGTGAGTGATTCGCCGGAGCTTACACATCGATAAAATCTACAAAAAATAAAAATAAATAAATAAATAAAATTAATTCCTATAATGCCATGCGTAAATATTCTGTCATTTCCGTATGGAAGCAAACCAGTCATCCTATGTGTAAACAGCTGCAGTAACAGGTGTCGAAATAGAGTCCACTCTCGTTGTCTCGAAGTCCAAGGGACTCTCTGAAATACTTCAAGATATCAGTACCCCGGCATATCAGATTTGCAGAATTGAGGAAAAATGAATCGAACAGCCACATTTCACAAACGAATATGTAGTTTGACTCCTGGTTAGAGATATATTTGCTCCTGAGGGTGTAAGTTTTGTGAGTAACTTTTGTTTTTGACAGCTTTGTGACCCTATTTGCAAATCAGAATTTGCTGACCTTCAGAGTATACTCTTAGAACGTCGTATGTCAGCCATGTCGATGTGATATAAGCTGGGTCGTGCTGCATCTTTGATTGAAAGGCATAGTGTTTTATAAACACAGCGCCAACCATATTTACCCTATTCGAAAAGACAGGTATGCGCAAACCACGCAGACCCAAATCAGACGCCGCAGAACGCAACATCAGATCAGGATCTCTACACACTTTGTCACACATCGAGCAGTTTGTAGACACGTCAACAGTATCAACATGGATTTGATAAAAAAAAATTCGGGCAATTATTGTACAGAGTAAAGTTTGTTTGTTGCCTTTTTTTTTTTTTTTTTTTTTTTTAGAAAATAAGGCTTGGTGTTTCATTTGACCTCCAATATATCTAGCCTTATTTTCTTATGGTATATACTTACTTATTTCAGGCTTCAACATGCGCTGGATTGACCTTCCTGAGGAGACAATTAAGGCACAGACAGGTTTTAATATAACCTTTGAATTCAACGTTAATGATGGATTCTACACATGGGCATATGACAATTCTTATTTTTCAGCAGTTACATCAGTCACGTAAGTTACCAATATACATTTGAGATTTTTTTATGGGACGCAACTCTAGCCACATTATTTTGTCCTTTTCTTAAAATGGGTCTGCTATAAAAAGAAACAATTTGCTCCCAATGGGAGAAAATTCTTTCCTTTTAGAGTAGGCCCAATTTCAGAAAGGTTTTTTGTGCCCAGGAAAGCAAACAACAAGCAACAAATCGTGAACAGCTTTAATAAGCATGACTGTACTGTAACTAGCCATTTTAACGGGTTTTTTTTTTGGTTTTTTTTTTTTTTTTGGGGGGGGGGGGGGCTAATGACAGTTGACTGTATGTAGCAATTTTAACGTTTTTTGGCTATCTACAGTTGACTGTTAATAGCCAATTTAACGATTTTTGGCTATTTACAGTTGACCGTAAATAGCCAACTTAACGTTTTTTGGCTATTTACAGTTAACTGTAAATTGACTGTAATTTACATTTGACTGTAAATAGCCTCTTCCTAATGATAATGATAGTAGTTTGTTAGATTTATGAGTTTTGCATGGATTACAAAACTCTAGATAAGGTGGCTTTTTATATAATATATATTTTTTTCTTATTTCTCCATTAAAACATTTGGTGAGAGTACTCATTAGCATAGAGCAATAAGAAAAATGTCAATTTTAGCGTAACAAAAGCACCTTAACGCATTTGTGCCTGAAAATTTTCAATGAACTCTCCCATCATGAACTTTGGATGGGTCCATTATATGATCAAAGGGGTGATATAGAAATTGTCATAGTTGCTTTTATTACTGAAATTTTCCAATGTAACTGCAAACAGTGTAGACCCTGATCAGACGTCGCGTTCTGTGGCGTCTGATCTGGGTGTTAACTGTTTGCAAATGTCCCTTTTATAGGACGCTAGGCATAAATGGGTTATCTAGGGCTATGGCTAAGACCTATACATTTACTTCTAGGCGTGTGAACGTATAAAATAATCCCGGCACATTGTTTCCTGATGGTTAAATATAAATTCACCGACGTTGGTACAAATATCTAATAAGATTAACATACTCTCTTAGCAAAATTGCTAGCAAAATTGTAGCGGACTACATTCTATTTATATAAACTGATAAGATTTGACATTTCGTGTAAGTCGATTCGCACAAAATGTCAAGCTTTATGTTCTCTTGAAGATGGAAATATTGCATATTGCCTTTGTGATGGGCCTTAAGGTTTAAATACCCAGCGGGCACATGACGTTTATACAATGTCGGCTCAACGTCGATGCAACGTCATGACGCATCGACGTTGGGGCGACGTTGTATTAACGTCATGTGCCCGCTGGGTATGTACACTTTACACCGTAACAAATACACACCCCCATCTTATACAACCTTTTCTAAGCTGAATTGGAAACTCCTTGTGGCGTTAGTGTGGTTTATATTCGGTTTAGTAGATCATGTTCTATAAATATCTTTCGTTTCCAGAAATGCAACCGATGCCAAGAATTGGTGTGAAACAACTGTATGCCCAACTGCGGCGGATGCGAACCGAACGAACTGCTGTATTTGGCACGTGAACGTACACTCATGTCCTCTAGCACAGACTGTCAATGGCCTGTGTGGTCCTTGGATTCTACCAAATGGCGGAGTCTTTACCCACTCGGAAGTTTTAGGTAACAGACGTTCGTTACAAATCTTAAATCAAATCAAGTTCTTCTTCTTATTATTATTAATAATAATAATAATAGTAATAAAAATAATAATGAAATAATTATACCTTGACATTTCATGCAAATTGTCTCCTAATTTGCATGAAATGTCAACCTTATTATTATTATTATCAATTAATAAAGTCAGCCACCTGTTATTATTATTATTGGTAGTAGTAGTAGTGGCCAACAAGGTCGTATTAACTTATTGATAATCATAAAGTTAATCACCGCTTATCAATTTATTAATAATAATACTAATAACGTTAGCCACTTCATATCAACTTACGTTAACACATGTAAATTCTCTCCCTTTTAGCCACAGCCCTAGATGAGCCAGTTTGTTGTTTAACTCATTCGGTGTCAAATTTCAGACCACATTTGTCGTCTGCTTTGTTGTTTTTTTTTAACAAACTACCGTTTGGAAAGAAGTTTATATGTAAAGTTGAAAGACTGAATGTCAAACAGCGTAGAGACTGATGAGACGGCTCATATTGAGCCGTCTCATCTGGATCTACGCTGTTTGCAAAAGCCTATTATTATCGCCTGTGGCAGTGAAAGAGTTAATGTTTTTCTCAGTACAGAAATTCAATAGAAAACAGTAAACAGCTTGAAATGGGGTTTAGAAACTCTAGCGTTCTAAAACATTCGCAGAATTCAATTAACAATGTAGACGCAGGGCCCCTAGGGGAACCTTTAAAATCTTTAATTTTGTTGAAATCTTTTAAAACTGTAAAAACCTGTATTTTGATGAGAAAACCTTTATATTTGGCAATTTGTAAATGCAAGAGAAGGACGGAGTAAATATGCAGCATTTGGTAACACCAAATTATTGTTCTATTACTAAGATTCATATGTTTCTAAACAGAAATGCAAGTACAATTTAAAGATGAAAATATCAGATTTTCTCCGCAATTTTTCTCTCTATTTCACTTGAGAGTCGATGACGCGGAGTTCTTTTGCTTGGTATCTGCCAAGAAATTTAACCATTAAATGCTCTTTATTTTGTACAAAATGTATCCTGAAAGACCTTTATTTTGGCCTAAAATAGCCTTTATATAAAGCCTTTATTTTTAAGAGAGACTGCTAGTGGGCCTGTAGACGTCTGCATGCGCCTTTTTTTTCATTATATATTAACGGGGAATATGTGAGTGTATATCATATAGACTTATTAACGTAAAGAAAAAAAATGTTTTGTTAGCGGACAGGATAAACCCTTATCAGATTGCAAAGATGCGCAGTATTATCTGGCCTTTCGTTCTCTGCATATATGCTATGTATCATTTTAACATGTTACGGTTCACTTAATGTTCCTTCTTTCTTTCAGTCGGCCCGGTATCAACAGGCACTTGGGCGTGTTACGTAGCGGGCTTGTACCAGCTGGGCGTGACGTCACTCATCGCCCACATCAGAATTGCGGGCATACAGATAGCCTTAGAGACAAAGATCAACGTAGTTCCTAAAGCGGGTAAGGCGTGAAGATACAATATCCTAATTATTGGGGCAGTGGCAAATTGTAAGAATGCTTGACAGAAAAAAAGATCGTATCCAAATAAATTCTGGGGCATATATGGTTAAGATTTTCACAGCATCTGCGGATAAATTCTTTGGGACGTATACTCATAAAACCTTCGGTGGCTTTTGCGGATAAGATTTTCGGGGGGGGGGGGGGGGGGGGGGCGGAGCGGGTGGCAGATGCGAATACAATCTTTGGGGCGTAAACGTATAATATCTTCGGGACATACTAGTGCATCCACGTAGACAGACAAGGCCTTATCAGTCCTCATTACGTAATGTAAACGCATAGCTCTTGATAAGATACTCTTTTTTTTTCAAGCCAAAAGTATTGGTATTTTTCTTATTTCTCCACGAAAACATATGTTGTAGGTACTCATTAGAAGCGCCTCGGCGAGGCGCTTCTAATGATTACCACAACATGTTTTCGTGGAGAAATAAAAAAAAAAGAATTACCTGATACCCACTCTTATCTAAACCTATATAGACCCGAAGTCCCCTCTCCTGTTTTATACAGCAATAGATATGGCACATTAAAGTTTAAAAAATGATATTATTTTATTTCTTCTGAAAACATATGGTGTGGGTACTCAATAAAATCGCTTCTATGAGGTGCTTCTAATGAGTACTACAACACGCTTTCGTGGAGGAATTAAAACTGTATTTATGTAGATGAACTATAATTGCATAGAGACCTGGGGGTATGCAAGGGATATACATTATTAAGCGATTTTATGATATCCTCCTGTTTTTTTTTTTTTTTTTTTTTTTTTTTTTTTTTTGTTTGTTTGTTTTTTGTTGTTGTGTTGTTGTTTTTTTGTTGTTTTTTTTTTTTTTTTTTTTTTTGTTGTTTTTGATTTTATATACATTATTAAGCGATTTTATGATATCCTCCTGTTTTTTGTTGTTGTTGTTGTTGTTGTTGTTGCTGTTGTTTTATATAAGCACATATTATTGCGCAGATCAAGAGCTCATATTTGCGCAGATCTATTTAAGTAGACATAATAATGTGATTTCTATAAATTTCACATTCAGCTGTTCAGGTAATGAATTTGTGGTATAACTGGATACAGTTGAATGACAAACCCCGGCTAGACTTTTCTTATGTACAAGCTGATCTGAGCCTAAATTTCTGTAAGAACGAAGACACCCTTCTCACAGTGGATCTCATCTTTGTGTTAAATGATTTATTAGCCAAAAAAAAAAAAAAGAAAGAAAGGCAAATAAGCCGGTTCCGGCTTTTTTGCCTTTCTTTCTTTTTTTTTTTTTTTTTTTTTTTTTTCAGTAAACATACATTCGGATATGTGCATCCAGCAAAGATTCACATCAGGCTTTGCACTCGCGCAATCTGATCAGAACTGTCACTAGCCAGGAGTGCAAAATTTCTTCCTGGAGGAGCAGTCTGATCAGGGTCTACACTGTTTGCAATTCCACTAAGTAGTTTAAGAAAAACTGCATAAAAATAAAATTTAGACCAAAAAAAAAGTATGCAATAAAGTGTTCGAAATTTTAGGACATTTACAGCAATACCAGTTAACTATATTAATAGCAATACCAGTTAACAGCACATATTGTATATGTATGGACAGTGTTAACGGTCCATGTGTAACCTGACAGACCATGGCTCATATTTCTCATATGAGCTGACATGGATACTCGTCAGACCTACAATAAATGGCGATATTCACAAAAATATGTGAAATATACGTCATATGCGAATCTTATATAACACAATTTCACGCAGTCCTGGCGTGGATTTATGTAAGGTTCCATACCATTACGAAAACACGCCTATTCAAATATACTGAAAATTTTACCACCAAAAAACTGAAAATTTTCAGATAAAAAATCTGATTTTGTTTTCATATTTCTGCTCAAAACATAGATTGTGGGTACTCGTTAGAACCGCCTCGACGAGGCGGTTCTAACGAGCAGCCACAATCTATGTTTTGAGCAGAAATAAGAAATTAATATATACCCCTGTAAACCCCAGTTTTACTATATAAAAGTGGGGTTTAAGGGGGTCAAATTATATAGGCATGTTTTCGTGATGCGTAGCGTGGTTACTTTAAACATATATTTCAACACTTTAACATACACATTAACCACTTTATAACACGGTTCGTTATAACACGGTTTTGGATATAACACGGTTCTAAGATGGATCCCAAAAATGTATAGATTATATTGAAAAATGGCCATAAATGGTCATTTTTCAATATAATCTATACATTTTTGTTTGGATATAACACGGTTGTTCAACTAACACGGATTATGCACCCCAACAATAGTGTTATAAAGAGGTTGTGGTGTATACATGTAACAAATAAAATATTCGATAGGATAAGAACGAAAGCAATCTGCATGTTTGGTTCCTCTCCCTAATGCGTGGTTGAATTTGGGAAGTTCTGGAAGTTGGCCTCGCTTTGGTGTTCTCTAACTCTGGAAATCTATATTAACGAATATGCTGGCGAACTGCGACTGCACTGCACGAATTTGAAGATAATCTGGGCATTCCTTGTTAATACAAGAGTGTTTAACGCTCAGCAATCTGGGTAAAATTTCAGCAGACAACATTTTAAAATATTTTTCATTTTTTATCTAGAAAACGGGATTGATATACATGCAAATTGTCTCCTTAGAAGACAAATTGCATGTATTGTCAGATCTTATTTTCTAGGTAAAATAAGAAAAAAAATATCACCAAATTAGTCTGCTGAATTAGCTCTGACTCTGATAAAGGTTAAACACGTAGCTTTATTGAGAGAGAGAGAGAGAAAGAGAGAGAGAGAGAGAGAGAGAGAGAGAGAGAGTCTGGCAGAGCCAGTAAGGTAAATCATGAACTTCCATCCATTGAAGGTGAGGTCAGATCTCCCGGGAATGATAAGCAGTTCCCGCCTACAAGGAATCGTATTTCCGTCGATACTTCAAAATGAGCATAAAAAAAACCACGCAATCACGTAACAAAGAAAACGAGAGAGAGAGAGAGAGAGAGAAAGAAAGAGAAAGAGAGAGAGAGCGAATATTTGTTTTGTATGATTGCTAAAATATCATTACTCGTATATACCTGTATTATAACAATAAACTGTTCATTTTACTTTGCACCATCTAATAATCATAGCTCCAGATAAGATACTTTATTTTCAGCTGGAAAATATTGATATTTTTTTTTATTTCTGCATGAAAGCATCTGTTGTGGTACTCATTAGAAGCGCCTCAATGAGGCGCTTCTAATGAGTACCCTCAACATATGCTTTCATGCAGAAATAAGAAAAAATGTAATAGGACATCCTCTCTGATCTGGAGCTATGAATAATGCTGTGTATTATTTATTTATTTATTTATTTATTTATTTATTTATTACAGTTAGTATTCGTTGAAACAACGTTTATACACAATTTCACAATTTATATTTCTTTAAGTCTCAAATCAACATCATACACATATTATGTACATATAAAAACATTATCACTACAATAATGTGGAACCATTTCTGTATGGAATTATGAGAGACTGTGTTTTAACAGTCATTTGAGTTTAAAACCTTAAGAATATAAGTATAATCACAGTTGTCTTAAAGTTCTATAACTGTACAAGTATCTGAAATAAAAAAAAAATAAAAAAATAAACAAAAAAAAAAAAACAAGAATCCAAAAACAATGGGTAATATCAAGTAACGCCTTATAGAACGTCCTAGGCCACTCTGTCTCCGTGATACAATACCCATTCATCAACATGAAACAGAAAATGTGCTCATGGTTATGAATACATGTATGAAAACTTTGCAGCCATTTTTCAAATGAAGACAACTTTTTACAGACAGACAGTTCATGTACCTAGCACTTTCACCCTTCCAACACTGAGATGATCTCTGTCAAAATTGGGAGCTAAACAGTGCCATGACAAAAATTATTTTCCTTAAATATGCAAATATTCCCTTTAACCCATTTATGCCGAGTGGACTCTTCTACCTAAATTCTTTGAACCAGTCCATTTCCAATAAAAGTGGTGTCTGATTAGTTTTTTTTAGTTTAACCATGTTTTATAGAAATTTCTTATTGAATGCAAACAGTGTATGTAGACCCTGATCAGACGCCGCATGATGCGGTGTCTGATCTGGGTGTACACTGTTTGCCAATGTCCCTTTTAAAGGATGCTAGGCTTAAACGGGTTACTTCGACATACTACCAGCCTATGACTTTCTTTATTCCAGAATGTGGTGACGGTAAGTGTGAAGACATTGAAGGCGAGACCTGTGAAGTTTGTCCTGCAGATTGTGGAAACTGTCCGTTGAAAGCATGGCAACTTGGCCTCATAGGCCTGGCAGCCGCGCTGCTTCTGGGAGGAGTCGTTGGTGTTTTGATTGTAAGTCATCTGAAATGGTACCAAGTCAGTAGTACATTCTGCTGTTTTTTTTTTTTTTTTTTTTTTTTTTTTTTGCTTTTTTTTATCTGTTGGAGTGCTTTTGAAATGTTGTTTATAAAAATGATGCGCGTTTTCTGTTTTTTTTTTGTTGTTTTTTTTTGTTGTTTTGTTGTTTTTTTTTGCATTATTTATATGTAAGCTATATATAGCTTCTGTTGCATTATAAACCCTTTCACACCTAAGTTTCTGAAATGGAAGCTTCCATCTTTGAATTTGGACGTATACATTGTTGCAGATAGGGATATCAGCCAAAATCAGTAACAGAAAGGCAAACCGTGTAGATCCTGATGAGACGGCTCTTCTTTCACCAACTCTCTTTCGACATTTCGTCGACAGAATAGTTCCTTATGCTTCAGCGGACCTTGAAGGGAACGTCCGCATAGAAGGCAAAAAAATTATATACATTCGGTACACAGAAGACATAGTTGCAATTACTAAGGCAAAAGAGCTCACGGCACTGGTTGATCGTCATCACAAAACCATCAAAGCATACTAAATGGTAACTGGGCATGGCAAAATAGATATTAAACGAACAACCCAAGTGAATCCGAGCTTCAATTCGAAATGAATGATGACAAGTTTGAAACAGTAGTGTTTCAAATGCATTTGTTTCATCGCATCTGATAAAGAGTTCACGCCAAAGGTTCGCTCTATGGTAGCTAAGGCGAATTCAACAAAAAACTAAAACTGATATGGAAAGATAAGAACATTGATCTAGTCTCAAAGATCAATATCATATGATGCGCTTTTTCTGTCCTATACCTTATCGTGAGACTTGGACTCGGACTGCAGAACTCGGGAGAAGATTCCAGATCTTAGAAACGAGATGTAACCGCAAACTGAACACCTCGAGCTAAATGAGGAGGTTCGAAAGCAAATCTAAAATGTCATTGGCTGTCATAAAGAATTCCTCACCATCGTGAATAAATAGGTAACATTTTACATTACTCTGGCATGGCAAAGAGAGTTCTGCAAGGAACAGTTGAATGGACAAGAAAAAGAGGCAGGCAGAAGAAAACAGGCGAAGACACCAACGAATGTCTTGGTTCTAGATTTTCCAGATCACAGAGTTTGGTATGACCGTTTCATCCCTGAATTTCTGAAGTTGGCTCGCTCTTCTGTCCTTGAATTTGGACCGCTGATGCAAATAGGTGATTCAGTCTAAAATCAAAAGAATGACAAACAGTGTAGACAGCTCGTTACGAGCCGGCTCATCTGAATTTACACTGTTTGCACGGGTATCTCTTGATCAGCGGAACTGAAAGGGTTAAGACTACCACAATTCAAAGTGAAAAAAGTCCTAAAATTATTAGTGGTGCCCTAACGAGAGACATATTTTAGGGGTGAAGGTGTTAGGAGGCTGCCGGTTTTATCTCATTAATGCATAGTTATCTTAACTGAACTCGTCCGAAATGCATGGTCATTATCTTTTGAAAACAGAACATACATATGTTTATACCCACGCAAACTGCGATTGTGTTACGGGGGAGGGGGTATACTGTTTTCGCGCTGTCCATCCGTATGTCCGGTTATATGTTATACATTTTGGTTTCTGAGCGGGGCGGGGATGTATCTAAGAACTGCTTATTGGTGTTTCGTGTATTTCATATTTTAAATTGTTTGTGTTGAGGTTTTACGGCCCATTCAACCCAATGGAGTCATGTTGAGCGCGGTCAATTTACATAACCACACGTTTACTGGGCAGGCTTTGTCCTCTAAGCGGTTAACCAGTATTGTGCGAATTCTTTCGCCAGAAACTGACAACTGCCCTTCTTGAATCAGCGGAAGGGAGAGAATGACCGTAGAAAATATTTCATGATCAATCTCCGCGAAAGAATGTTGCCGACCTCGGCAGGGATCGAATCCGCGACCTCCTGGTCTCCAGTCGGACGCGCATCCAACTGAGCCACCGAGGCCGGCGTTTTTAAATTGTAAATGTCTAGCAAATAGGGCAGGTCCTGATCAAATACTGCAGACTTGTGCGTTTGATCTGGATCTGCGCTGTTTACAATGGTCCGTTTGGGAGAATCTAAGCAAAATTGTTTAAATCTATTTCTTTTCAGTATTTTCAATATCAAAAACGAAAACTGTTTTGGGACGAGAGCTGGATAATACCATACGAAGAAATCAGACAAGGTAAAAGGAATAAACATATAAGTACAGATATTCAGGAAATGTCACAATCACGAAGCACAGCCCTCCCGAGGTACCAAAGGAATGAGAGATGAGGAACAAATAAGGACACCACAAACGCCACATATGAAATCAAAGACGCACAATGAGGAAGAACTACACTAGAGAAATCGCATATTGACCCATTTATGCCCAGCGTCACATAAAAGGGGCATTGGCGAACAATATAGTCCCTACATTACGAAAACATACCTATATAATCTTGACTCCTTAAACCCCACTTTTATACAGTAAAACTGGGGTTAACAGGGGTCTACATTAGTTTTCTTATTTCTGCTCAGAAGTATAGATTGTGGGTAGACTTGCATATACACGTATAAATATAGAACCAAACTAATGATTTGACCCATCAATCGCATTTCTTTTTTCTTTATATATTCAAAAATATTTCACTACTGCTATACAACAGGCATTTCCAGTTCAAATGAACCAATACAGACTTCCTACGTGGACCGAACATATGTTTGGAATTAGGAAGTGTATCAGAATTTAGGGCAAGTTTTCGCGCGAGTAAAACTGGTTTGAGCCCAAAGCAATTTTTCGACTGACCGTAGCTTGGCGGTTTCTCCGTTGCAGTTTTCCTTTGTTCGAGTATCGGTGGTTCCATGTGAGGTGTGTTTTGTCATTATCTGTTTCTCATCTATTCTTCGTTCGGTGCCTCAGGAGGGCTGTGCATTGTGATTGTGGCATTTCCTGAGTATCTTCACTTATATTTCACCTGCGTTATACTGATTATTAATGCTTCATAAAACAGTATAAAGCATGTTGTACTGCAAACTATAGTTCATGCATTATTATGGATCGAGCTTTCGGATCGAGTTTTCAAAATTGTTCAATCCTTGCCTCATCCCCATCTCGACTGAATAATGTGAAATGTTTATCATATATTCTGAGAGAATAAATCATCAGGAAGCAACAAACACTTAAAAGAAATGACAATAGCAGACTTGTATTTATTGAGTCTGTTCATGGGCAGTACTGATAACTCTTCTATTTTTAGTGGATTAAAAAATTTCATGAGTCAGAATCAGGGTCAACACTATTTGTCACTCAAACAGAACTTTTTAGACATCTCGGCAGGTAGGAAAATTGACTGCATTCAGTTTTAGTATAAATATGGTAAAGTTAGAGTGTCCGAATATTGGGATAAATACGGTATATGTCGGTCATTCAAATACTCAACTCAATTTTATTTGCAAATTACATAATAGATATATGAGATGCGTCCATAAAAGGCAGAAAAAACGTTACCGTAATAAACCTATGCAATGTGACAGACATGCTTGAGCAAACGGTACAAATCCATGTCACATAACGCAGGACGCGGTATCTGATCAGGGTCTGCACTATTCGCCACTAATCCAGCATTTTTTTCTCAGACACACAACAGATAGTAAAATAAATATACGAGTATACTTCTGATTACAGATGATGCTCTTCGAGGTGCCTTTGGTAGTACGATCGGTAGCACTATGGATCTGAGTGTCGCAGCCAGCGATGGTACCAACAGTATTGCTGTATCCGCAGCCAGACGACAAATATTTGCTAAAACGGCCATGTTGTAAGTCACAATTTGGATAGGCCTTATTTATCCAAAGTATTCGGACAGATAGGCCTCAGCAAACAGAGTAGACCCAGATCAGACGCCACAGAACGTGGCGTCTGATCAGGGTCTACACTGTTTGCTACTCGTCCAACAGTTTTAGTTACCCCAACAAGTAAATGGACGTTGAAATTTGCTTTAAACAATCTTTCATTGTATAAGGCATAGTACGAGTACAAATATACAGCATAGGCACAATTATACATATGGGATAATAAGGATGGCTAAAGACATAAAATTTCAGGAGAAGTATGAGGTATGGTAAGGAATAAAGATGTCCGAATACTTAGGGTAAAACGGTACGTATTTAGCGTTTTGAAGGAAATTGCGGACATTTAAGTTAAACTGGTAGTGTCAATATTTGGTGTTTGATGAAGACGTTCCATGTCACTGGAAATGAACAGCGCTGGCTTTATGCTTGCACCATTATTAATAGATATACAATTATTATTATTAGTAGTAGTAGTAGAAGTAGTAGTCGCGCAACGAACCTGAGCAGGCTACGTGGATGTGCAGTTTCATCACGAAAACATACGGCTCGTACGTATATAAGTTTGACCCCTTAACGCCCCACTTTTATACAGTAAAACGTAAGTTTACAGGGGCATACATTATATTTCTTGTTTCAGCTCAAAAACATACATTGTGGGTACTCGTTAGAAACGCCTCGGCGAGGCGGTTCTAACAAGTACCCACATTCTATGTTTGAGCAGAAATATGAACACTATCAGAATTTTTATCTGAAAACTTTCAGTTTTTGGTGGTGAAATTTTCAATCTATTTGAATAGCATCACGAAAACATACCTATGTATTTTTTACCCCCTTAAACCACACTTTTATACAGTTAAACTGGGGTTTACAAGGGTATACATTATTTCTGCTCAAAACATAGATTGTGGGTACGCAGTAGAACCGCCTCGGCGAGGCGGTTCTAACAAGTACCCACAATTTATGCTCCCTAAAATATTTGCCAATGTTCCCGTGTTCCCAGAAAATAAATAGGAATGTTCCCTTTTCCCCCAAAGCCCTGGAAGGCCTCATTATAGAAAATGACGCCTTCCTGCATGAACATGAGCAGAACTCCATTTTCAAAGATACCTCAATGATCTCAGAGGAAATAAAAATATAAACTGCACCATGACGATGTACGGGAAGACGTTATACCGCCACCACACGGCACTTTACACAACAAGAATTTTTACGGCATCCATACGTCACCAATATCAGCTGTAGTGAAGGTAAATCGATTCTAAATGGAATGGCCTTAACAGCAAAGAATACACACATTAAACATGAAAATAACTGAAGTGTCGCAAGGTATTTTGACCGGACTAGCTACTTTCGGCCTCTTCGGCCTCATACTTACCCTCATATACGTATAATATTTTTTTCTGCTATAATCAGATATGTCATTACGCAAACATGCCTATTCAAATATACTGAAAACTTCAACATCAAAAAATGAAAATTTTCAGATAAAAAAATTCTGGAATTCTTCAAATTTCTGCTCAAAACATAGATTGTGGGTACTCGTTAGAACCGCCTCGGCGAGGCGGTTCTAACGATAGATTGTGGGTATTCGTTTGAACCGCCTCGGCGAGGCGGTTCGAACGAGTACCCACAATCTATGTTTTTTGAGCAGAAATAGGAAAAAATAATGTATACCCCTTTAAACCCCAGTTTTACAATATAAAAGTGGGGTTTAAGGGGGTCAAAATTATATCGGCATGTTTTCGTGATGTTTTCCCAGCAAACACACAGCGTCATAGGAACGTCGTTACAACGTCACTGCAACGTCACGACGTTGCAGTGACGTTGTATCGACGTTGTTGGGACGTTGTGTGTGTATTCTGGGTTTATTATTTTGGATTTCGTTTCTTTAGAATATTGTTTACACATTTTTTCTCTTTTTGTTAAAGTGACGGACGAACATGTGCAGTTAGGAGTGTGAAGAAGAAAGAATTCGGCCTATCACAAGAAATACGACGTGAAGTTAAGGAAGTCAGGTAAGTGCGCTACTTTAGGTAAGCTCATATAAAAACCATATGTTCGTAGGAGTGATACCACATGTTGATGCTATGACGTTTGTATAAACACTGGCCTTTTATTACTAAAAGGATAGTGGTTCAAGTAGAATTCATAGCAACAGATAAGGCGCTTTTTTCATCCGAACAATGGTGATATCTTTCTTATTTCTCGACGAAATCTATGTTGTGGGTACTCATTAGAATCGCCTTGGCGAGGCGCTTCTAATGGGTACCCACAACATATGTTTTCGTCGAGAAATAAGAAAAATATTATCTGTAGCTATGAACTGTGAGTGTATCACACATTAGCTATATGAAGGAGTTGTCTTGTTTAGAATGTGTTTGGTATAGTTATGTAAAGCATCCACGTTTAAAATATAGGTTTACTCTTCGTTCTGTAATTTTATGGCATCAAATTGCTATGTTGTTGATATGGCAATATGTTGTCTTATGCAATATTAGCGAATCAAAATGAATGCCAACAATTTTAACTGATTGTTAAGTTTTTTCATTGATTTATTCTGATAAAGTTTTATGAAAAGGCAAAACTTCGTATTCTGTAGTATATGTATGTGGAGACAGTTCTTCGTCAGCGTCCGATGGATTTTGGTGGAAAGCCATTGCATTTCAAACACGCAGGGTCGAATATCGACAAAAAAACATCTTTTCCAGTGAAATTGCTCAATCCACTAATGTCTATTCCTCCTATTGTAAAGACTATATGCTTTATGAAAGTTTTTCTGCCTTATCCACCAAGGGTGCACGGTCTCTGATTTTAGGGATACACATTTATGTGCATCAGTATTCAGTCAAAAGTTATCATAAATGAATTTGGAAAGTTATGAAACGATAAAGTAGCATCGTTGTAAAAGAAAAGTAAATATATTATTTACAAATGTAAATATGGAGAAAAAACTAGGAAAGGTGACAATCACGGAACACAGTCCTCAAAAGGCACCGGATAAGGGTACAATGACAAAAAAACTAAATCACAAAACATCATTTTATCGTTATCAAAACGAACAAAGGGACACTGTAACAGAGATACCGCCTTGGAACTGTATGTAGCAAAGCTGTTTTGGAGTTTCGACCTGATCTTATAGGCGCTAATCATCCGCCTTAACCAATCACTGATGATGCCTAATCGGCTGAAACTAGCTAGCATGGCCAGGAAAAATTGTCTTTTCTGCTGTTTCAATTTTGTGATTTTACAGAATATAAGTATCTATCATTGGTGTGAGGGGTATATAGAAAAATCCGTCCAGAGGATCACTGTCTGGCATCACGTGGCTTGCCTCGTGATGCCAGACTGTGATCGCGAGGAACGGATTTTTTTCTATGTAACCCTCACACCCACGATAGATTCTTGTTCTTGCGCACCTTTCATTTCAGAACGTAGATTTTTTTAATAATCCAGTTACTACGATTTTGCTGACGTCCGCCATATTGTGATTCTTGGCGTTAATGACGTCATTGCGTTCAGTGACGTAAACCTTAACGATGGCGTATGTGGCGTCCATTACAACCTCGCATATCAAACACGTAAGAATTCTCGATTTTTATTTTAACCTAGGTAGGATAAGAATTTCTATCCCAGGGTTAAATCCAGGATTTTCTTATCTAGTGTGCAAGAAATATCATGTAATCACATTTGTGTATATCCCACTACAAGTGAAACAGCAGTAATAACATTTTGTTGTAGGGAAGCCGATCACACGAACCTTTGTAAATTTGTTGGTGCGAGTATAGAGGTCCCAAACGTCTGCATTCTCACAGAATATTGTCCCAAAGGAAGTCTAAGTGACGTTTTATTGAATGATGATGTGCCACTTAATTGGGCATTCAGGTAATAGAAACAAGAGTTTATTAGCCTACCTGAGCACGAAGTGCTCAAGATGAGCTATTGTAATCGTTCAGTGTTCGTCGTCCGTCGTGCGTCGTGCGTCGTCCGGTGTCAACAATGCTTTAAATGACAACTCCTACTACACCCCATGGCCAGTTGACTGGAAACTTGCTGGGAAGTATCGAGGCAACTTGTAGATCAAAAATAGCTAAAATCGATCCGATAGCAAATACAAGATGGCCGCCACTGCCGCTATCTTGAAAATCTAATTTGAATTATCCCTTAACCGAAAGGCAAATTGACTCGAAACTTAATAGGAAGTGTTGGGCTGACTTGTAGAAAAAATAGCTAAAATCGTTTAGTCGGAAATTTAAGATGGCCGCCACGGCCGCCATCTTGACATTCTAATTTGGACCTTCTCTTGAACCCAAAGGCCAACTGACGCAAAACCTGGTAGGCAGTATTGCGTTGACTTGTAGATCAAAAATAGCTAAAATCGTTCCGATCGGAAGCCAATATGGCCGCCACGGCCGCCGTCTTGAAAATTTGATTTGAACTTCTCCTCCTGAACAGAAAAGCCGATTGACGCCAAACTTGATAGGAAATATTGGGGTGACTTGTAGATTAAAAATAGCTAAACTCGTTCGGATCGGAATCAAAGATGACCGCCACGACCGCTATCTTGAACATCTAATTCAAGTTGAATTTTGCCTGTATCGGAAGGCTAATTTAGGCGAAATTTGGTAGAAATTTCGGCATGCTTTGTAGATAAAAAGTAGCTGAAGTCGTTCGGATTGGATATCCAAGATTGCCACCACGGCAGCCATCTTGAAAATCTAATTTGAACTTCCTCTCCTGAACCAAAAGGCCAACTGATTCGAAGCTTGGTAGGAATTCCGGGTGACTTGAAGACAAGAATAGCTAAAATCATTCCGATTAAAAATTCAGAATGACCATCACGGCTCCAATCTGGAAAATCTATTTTTAACTTCTTCTTCTGAACTGAAAAGTCAGTTAACTAGAAACTTGATAGGGAGTATTGGAGTTACTTGTTGATAAAAAATATCTAAAATCGTTTTGATCAGAAATCCAAGATAGCCACATGGCCACCATCTTGAAAATCTATTTTTAACTTCTTCTCTTGCACCGAAAGGCCAATTGCTAAGAAACGATAGGAAATATTGTGGTTTCTTGTAGATGTAAAATAGTTAAACTAGTTTGGTTCTGAAATCCAAGATAGCCACAATGGCCACCATCTTGAAAATTATTTTGAACTTCTTCTCCAGAAATGAAAGGCTAATTGACTCAAAACTTGGCACGAAGTATCAAGACTACATGTAAATTATAAATAGCTAAAATCGCTCTGATTGGATATCCAAGACGGCTTCAGTGGCGGCCATCTTGAACATCTGTTTTGAACTTCTTCTCCTGAACAGAAAGACCAATTGACTAGTAACTTGATGGGATGTATCTGTGTGACCTGTTGATCAAAAATAGCTAAAGTTGTTACAATCTAAAATCCAAGATGGCCACCACGGCCGCTATCTTGAAAATGTATTTTGAACTTCTTCTCCTAAACGGAGAGGCAAATTGACTCGAAACTTGATAGGAAGTATTCAGGTGACTTATTGATCAAAAATAGTTAAATAAAATCAGATCGGAAATATAAGATGGCTGCAATGGCCACCGTCTTGAAACAGCTATTTCGTACTTCTCCTGAACCAAAATGCCAATTGATTCAAAATTTGATAGGAAGTATCCGGGCGACTTGTAGAAATAAATAGTTGAAATATATCCAATCTGATATCCAAGATAGCCGCATCTTTGAAATACTTCTCCAAGATGGAAAAACCAATTGACTCAAAGTTTGAGTGGAAGTATTGGAGTGACTTGTATATCAAAAATAGCCAACAATTATTTCGATCAGAAATTCAAAATGGTTGCCATTTTGAAAATCTAAGGCCAGTTGACTCAAAACTTGTCTGGTACTCAGGTGAACAATACATGGTCTCTTGTAATATAAGCAATTAAACTCCTCAAAGCTGAAGGAGAAAATTAGTCGACGGCAAAATAAGTGCTGTGTCTTCAATTTCTATTTTCTAAGAAAACCAGATAAAGTAATGTATAACATGTCTAGTGGTTTTCTTTCCAATTAGGTAATAACTAGTAAGTTACTTTAAAAGCACGTCCGACAGCCACCGCAGCATGATTGCACTGTGACTTTTAGTAGTTCTGTTGCTCCTGTCAGTAAAGAGAAGGTTTAAGTTCAGTTGAAGTAATGAAAATGGATACACTTTCAGGCGAGGCAACACTATCAACATTGTTTTGCCTTCCTTCTATAGAGGCGCCTACTTTAAAAGGAAAGAATCGCTTGCTTCTTGTGGGAGCAAATGTCATCACGAAAACATACCTATATAATCTTGACCTACTTAAACCCCACTCTTATATAGTAAAACTGGGGTTTACAGGGGTATATATTATTTTTCTTATTTCTGCTCAAAAACATAGATTGTGGGTTCTCGTTAGAACCGCCTTGGGGAGGCGGTTCTAACGAGTACCCACAGTCTATGTTTTGAGCATAAGTATGAAAAATATCAGAATGTTTATCTGAAAACTTTCAGTCTTGCGTGGTGAAATTTTCAATATATTTGAATAGGCGTGATTTCGTAATGTTTTCCTTTGAAAGTAGACTACTTTTAAAATGAGCACAATGTACAGGAAAGTAAGTGTATGACAGTCTCCCAAGTATATACAATTCATTTAATATTCTATTGACCAGTTGAATACATAGGCAGAAATTTTATGTATATACAAAAATAACTTCCATAACCGTCATCTATTATAATGTAATGTTTCACTCACACGGATAAGTAGGGTTGTTTGTTATATTGAATGCCAAAAATTCATGATTTTCTCTTACTATTCACCGGGCTTTAGAAGTATTAATGTAGAAATGTAGAAACGAGTTTATTCTCTTTTTAAAAAAAATGGAGCACATGTTAACATTATTTGCTGAGAGTACATGGAAGCAATTGTTATTCTTACAGATACTGAATTTCTAAATTGTAGATTTTCCTTTGCTGCAGACATTTCACGTGGTATGCATTATTTGCATAGCCATAAATTATATCACGGTCGATTAACATCAAACAACTGTGTGGTAGATGACAGATGGACTGTAAAAATCACAGGTATGAAGCAATGCTGTTGTTGAAAAATGTGGAATAGAACATATCCAGGGAAATAAATGTCAAAAAGCCACAAATAATATAGTACTTCATATAGTATTACTTCATATGCACCACAGCATAATCTACATAGACAACAGAACAAGAAGATAAATACGTATCAAAACAACAAGATAAGAACCGGCTTGGAACGGTCAGTAGCTATATTAGGTGGGTTTTATTCCAGATTTAACCTCATCGTCTTCCCATGCAACTCCAAAATTCATAATAAGCACAAATGTAATGAAAAACAGAATGCAAAATGGGAAGCTAAAGGTGGTGACCAGTATGTAAAATCATATGTATGACAAATTTTGTCCACATAATACACCAGATAGTCTCAAAAAGTACATACACCTGGGCTGTTATTTCAGGTAAGAAAAACCGACAGTAAAATGACAAATGGTCTAAAATATCACAAGTATAGCAGTCTGTTGTAAATAAGCTGTGAAAAATACGTAAATATGTACGGCAATGTGTTCATGTAAATGACGGGCAGAAAAGAGCATTGGTATGACAACGTGTTATCTTAATAGCTGAGCTGTAAATCCCAGGTGTTTGCAAGTTCATATTAATTGCAGTGTGCTTAATAACATGTATTTAAGATACATATGTATGCAGATGCGTGCTCTCGTATTGTCCCATAAATTTGTCAAATATAGATACGGCAATCGGTTGCTGTTGATAAAGAACTGTGAAAGCATTGGGGTGTTATTTGATTGGCTGTGAAAAGGGATCATCTAGTTCTCTACAGCCAAAGTTACTAGAAACCTTTATCGGTCTATGGTATTTTATTGGTATATTCACACATTAGTTGAAGCGTCCATAGCGAATAATATTACTGTAAGCAGCGCGTTTATTATCTTTTCGAAATCATTTGGAAAGAGATTTTTTGGCTTGGCGATCCATTTTAAATAAAAATATTTTATTCTGATTAGTCATATCTTATCAGAAACCTTTGTCGTTTGTATTTCTGCTTTTTGTTCTCAGATATTTACCGTAAATTAAAAATTACAACCAAAAATTGGTCTGACCTGTGTAAATTCTTAAGTTAAAGTGATTGTTTTGAAATTTTTATCTAAAAAAATATATTATTAAATTTCTTTGCTGATTTTTAATTACTGATGTTTCAGGACAATGTTGTGAATATTTCAGACAATTTGAATAAACGAAACTGGCTCCCATTAACCTATCCTACCGATTTCTACATATTTTGCAGCCATTTTTACTATGAGAAGAAATGAAAATAGTCGGTTCTCTTAAAAGCAATGAATAAAATTAAACTTTTTGCGCAAAGTAGTTACGGCAAACAATTTTATATTGAATCATGATAAAGGTTTGCAAATACACTTCTAAATAAAGCGCCGCTCTACAATGACTTTCTAAAAGATGTCAAATGCATTATTATACCTATAATTCAAAAACCGTTTTTGTGGACGTACACTTCATTTTATTTTGAATTTACCTCTGTTTCTTCCAACTTTCCTGACGACAGTCAAACAATCGCCTATCTATTTTTGAACACTTTAGGACGCCATTTTGTGCTTTTGAATGACGTCACGTAATTCTAACGCTGATGACGTTACAAGTGAACAGTGACATTTATCAGTTACTTGCAAATAGTTGATCAGTAAAATAATACAAAAATAAATTTAGAAAAAATGGGTAAAAGAAAAGCCCAGGAAATGCCACAATCAAAAACCGCAGCCCTTCCCAGACACCAACAATTATTTAAAAAAAAAGATAGCTACAACACCTATAGTTTCTGTATAGAACGACTCTGAATCAGCATTACGAAAACACGCCTATTCAAACTGGCCCCCAGTTTTTTAAATTTTACCACTAAAAAATGAAAATTTTCAGATAAAAAATTCTGATGTTTTCATATTTCTGCTCAAAACATAGATTGTGGGTACTCGTTAGAACCGCCTAAACTATATTTTGGAGCAGAAATAAAAAAAAATAATGTATACCCCTGTAAACCCCAGTTTTACTACTTAAAAGTGGGGTTTAAGGGGGTCAAAATTATATGGTCATGTTTTCGTGATGGACTATACATATGATGAAAGTTGTCTTTCAGATTACGGGCTTATTAAATTTCGAAGGAACGATGACATGATTGACCTTGATGACGACGATGATTCATACTATCAAGAAAAACGTAGCCAAGTGTACAAAGCTCCAGAATTTCTGGGAACTAACGCATATATTCCGACAGCCTCCGGAGATGTCTACTCATTTTCAATCATTCTGATAGAAATCGCAACTAGAAATGATCCATATGGGGTATGTCGGTATTAGCTTTCTGCCTTCGTCAATAATTTGGTGTTGCGACATACAAAATATTGCAGCCACCACAACTGCCTTTGCGACTAAAAACATTTAAGTCTGTGTAGATATTAACTCATCAACAGTCTAGCTTTTAATTTTTGTTCAGTAGCAGCTTATGGAATGTCTAGACTGCTTATGTTGGCATTTGTATATGACGCGATTTATATTAACAGAGCATGGTGTAATAAGCATACACCCACCAAGGATATACGGAAGGACAACACAAGAAGCAACCTTTGGGAGCAATTCTTTCCTTTTAGAGTAGACCCCTATTCAGGAGGCGTCCGGCATGCATGATGAAACATCTACTAAGTGAATTCAGTTTCATGAATGATGCACATGTCGATTTTTAACCTCTCCAAAATCTTGACAAACAGTGTTTGCGCTGTCTGAGAGGTTTTATGAATACTAAAAAAATTGCACGGTCTATTATAAGCGTATATCAGTCACTTTATTTTCAAAAGTGTGAATTAGTGAGCAAGAGCATAATAATACTATTATGTGTTAAATCGTAAGTGAATACCAATGAACAAATGCAGCCTGTTTGCACACCTATAAAACGTTTTCACACGCCCATATAACTTTGTTGCAGGCCTATACAATCTTGTCAGAGATTTCAGCACAACCATTGCTGTAAGTTAATACAATTTTAATATCAAACAACGAAAGGTATTCCAGCCAGTGTGAACGCATATAAATAACATAGTACATACTGTACATGTTTCAAAAAACAGCAATTACTTTTGTAAAAGTATACTGGTCGTTTGGAAATGTAGGTCGCATACATTTGACATTATCAGCAGGTAGTTTTTATCCGTTTTCACTCGCTGCTTTTTGTCTTTACCCTTCGCTATGATCTTTTCTCTTTCTAATGTTTCTGTGCTAGCATTGTGGTTACCTCCTGTAGCTATGAAGTCACCACATTGCTTTCCGTTTTTATGTTTGTTCTCTTAACCCTCTTGGTTTTAGTTGTAAAGTACTGCTGCAGTACTTTGTTCTGTTGACCGTTTCAAGGAGATGTTTCCTTTTGCAGTTCCTCTTCGTTCTTTTTTGTCCTCTTTAGATGACACTTTTTGTGCTGTCATTGTCAATAAACCCTTATTCGGAGCCTTGGGATGGAGTTGTTCCGCGACAATGACCTTATCTATCTACCTTTCTAGTTGTATTGCAACATCCCCTCGCGAGGATTACGTTTAGGATTATTGCGTGAGAAATAAAGGCAGGTTAACAAGAAACTAACAAGGGTGATAGTGAGGTGAAAAAAAACAACAACAAAAAAACAACAAATGCCAGTGATTAATGTTTAAACGGATGAGATAACAAATCCTGGATATATCCATATCCTTTTTGCATGTAACGGAATACATTAACAAGAATTATTTTCAGATATATTATTCCAGGATGAAGATGCATTACTAGTACCCTCAGGATGGAAGCCCGCTGTTCCGTCTTTATCGATCGAGATGGCTGACAGTAAAGAGGATATATGCCCTTGTCCATCAGCCTACATAAAGGTATATTTGATATTTAATTAGGAAATAAAACGATATCTGTACAAATTCCAATATCAGTACGTTAACAAATTTGGACATTGATATAAGAAAAAAGGTAAGAGAAAAGTCCAGGGAGTGCCACAATCACAAACCGCAGCCCTTCCCAGACATCAAGAGAAAGAGGAAACAGACAAAACCAAACAAGCGCAATTCAAGCAAACGTACGAAAAGCACTCGTAAGATTAGCTAGCACTCTCTTCCCCAAGCGAGGTAATCGCAATGCTAAAAGGACTGAAAAACACACGAACAAAATAACACAAGGTATGACATAAAACAAATCGCCTCGTAGAATAAATCACAAAGCAACAAAGAGTAAGACTAACACCGGGACCACCGCCTTAGAACTGTCAGTAGAGTAAACTACTAGGAGGTTTAAAGCACTTTTACAGCTAGCCACTTAAAAATAGAACTGGACTAATTAAAAGGGGTAGCTTTGTACCTGACCTTCATAGTGTTCACATTAATAGATGGAATGCATCTTTAAATACTATGCTATGACTGACTGATTCCTTTTTACAAAAACATCAACAGTTGATTACTTTGCATCTACCTGGATTTCGGTTGGCAACCAAATATATCTTTGACGGACTGCAATACATATTATTACTTTCCAATTAAATATAATATGGATTATTTGATAAGACAAATGTGTGCTGAACATATTCTGTTTTACATGTTTTCATTTTATGTTTCAGCTGATAGATGACTGTTGGGTATTGAACCCAGACAATCGGCCGACATTTGATGTAATCAAGAAAACCATTCATAAGATCAATCCAAATAAACTAAGCCCTGTGGACCTGATGATGGCAATGGTAATTTACTCTAATTGCTTATATTAAACCACGTCTAAATGAAAGGTACCTAATCATAGCGTGTATCTAGATGCGCAGTCTGATTCATTTGCTCTGCAACTTATGAGAAATACACATGTCCATGGCATTAACATTGTGAACTTGCCATAAGCAGCTAGCTTTAAAAATATAACAATGTCTAAAATGGCAAATTTGTCAAAGAGCCTGCAAGCATTCTGGTCCGAGAACATGCTTTTCAAGTGAAATGCCCGAAGAGTATGTTATGCCATAGGTGAAAATCATTATTACACTATTTGTTTCTTTCCAGATGGAAAAGTATTCAAAGCACCTTGAATCAATAGTGGCGGAGAGGACACAGGATCTAGTCGCAGAGAAAGCAAAAACTGACCGACTGCTTCACAGTAAGACAAACAACTACACATTCTTATTACAACCTAGTTCTAACTGTACATACTTCGGAATATTTTGTGATTGTAGCAGCTCTGGCTAAGTGCTTGATTGTCGTTTCATACTTCGCTATAGCGCTGATGCTATTAAAGTTTCTGGTCCTTTGGGACTAGTAGGTTAATGCATTTAAATAGTACCACTCAAAGCTGTTATGGGTGCTGCATTTTTGCATTGTCACGATGAGCAGGCTAAATTAAACTATGTCTGCTATTTTCTGATTTTCATTTGTCCCGTTGTTTTCCAAATGATTCCTGTTTCTAAACATTTATGTTCATTGTCATTGTTCTGTTCATGAGTTTTTAGTTTAAAAAGATAAAGCCAATCTGATACGGCAGTAATTGGTGATACGGCAGTAATTGGTGATACAACAAGAATAATACTAATTAACATTAACATAAATATTTGAATTTTGTGGAGACCGTAATACGTCGCCCGGTCTTTCGATATAGTACTGATGTTATTAAGTTTTCTGATTCTTTTCGGACTATTGAGCCCATACATTACACGCCAAACTAGGTCTGCGTTCAGTTAAACGAGACGTTCGCGGTTACTCACAAACTACAGCAAACTTTCCGTTTAGTTGTGACAGTTTTTGGTGGACGGTAGTGAATATGCGCAATTTGTGATTGCAGCAGCTCATATTACATATAAAAATAAGTTCTGTTTAAGGCACTGCTAAGTTTTCTAGGGGATGTTGCTGTTTTCCGTTATCCTTTATGGGAAATTTGTAAGCAAAGATACCCAGAAAATGCCATAATCACGAAGCACAGCCTTCCCGATGCACCAGCAGAATGAGAGATAAAGAATAAATAATAACAAAACACACGCCTTATGTGAACCTCCGACGCACAAACAGAAGAACTGCAACAGAGAAACTGATTGGAACGGTCAGTAGATAAACTGCTGGGGGCCTAAACCAGTTTTACTTGCACCAAACCTCGCCCTTATTTCCTGTCCAGACCCAAACATTAAAGTCATACAAACAGAAAGAAAACAGGCAGACTCAATCAAACGGGGCCTGTTGGTGTCTGTTTTGTTTTCTATTGGTCTGTATTGCCCCTTTTCCATATTATTAAAATAACTGTTTACATACAAGTATGTTTCATTGATAAATATTGTGTATATAATGTATTCTAAAGCTGTGTTTGTTATTTATTGCTAAAAAATAATATCCAGCTGATTCTAATTCTAATTCTATTACTATCCATCTCGAAAACATGCCTATATAATTTTGTCCCCCTTAAACCCCACTTTTATATAGTAAAACTGGGGTTTACACGGGTATACATTATTTTTCTTATTTCTGCTCAAAACATAGATTGTTGGTACTCGTTAGAACCGCCTCATCGAGGCGGTTCTAACGAGTACCACAATCTATGTTTTGAGCAGAAATATGAAAAATATCAGAATTTTTTTATCTTAAAGTTTTCATTTTTTGGTGATACAATTTTTAGTAAACTTCAATAAGCATGTTTTCGTAATGTGTTATAATTTTTGTAGGCATGCTTCCGAAGTCCGTTGCAGATGAACTTCGACTCGGCCGACCAGTAAATGCGGAGATACATGATGCCTGTACAATTTACTTCAGTGACATAGTCGGTTTCACAACGATCTCAGGTGGCAGCACTCCTATGCAAGTTGTTGCATTGTTAAACAAACTCTACATCACGTTTGATGAGATTATAGATAAATACGATGTGTACAAAGTTGAAACTATAGGTGATGCATGTAAGTACTATAAATTACGATTGATAAACCTATACGATAGATACGATGTTTACAAGTAAACAGTATTTTTGGTACATGTAAACACAATATTATATATGCTGGTTTCATATCCCAATATGATGCCCAGCTAGCATTCTACTTAATCTATATTGGGTTATTATCGGCCCGACGGTAACTCGTAAAAGGGGATCGTTTAGCATATGCTAACAGGAAGACTAAGATCAGGGTTTTCCTATGACCCTATTAGCTTAGTCTGATCCGAGGTCTGATCAGAGCATTTACTATTCTTAGATAAATTCTACAACTGTTAGTCTAATCTTGGCCTTGACTGTTTCCTCTTTCTGTCTCTCGTGTACGATGTCTGTGTATTATCATTATTAAAATACTAAGAGGACTGATAGTTCTTTTACAAGAGGGGATTCTTTGTGACTTCCTGTTTTCTCTCTAGTGTACACTGAGCCCCGTTTGAAGGTCTGAAAGGGTGACGACTCTAAAAGTAAAGGGAGGGTGATTTTGGAGTACATCGTTTTTTTCAGAATGGGAGGCAAAACAATTTAGAGAGGGGTGATTCTGTTTAAGTGTGTCAGTTTCCATGAAACAATACTCTGAAAACCTGTGCGTAATTGTGTGTGTTGTCCTTTGATTTAAGTAATGTGATACTAATTTATTATGATTAAAGCTCGGTTATGTAGAAATAAGGTAATCACACAAAAACTTATACTAAACAGTGAAAATCCAAATGACGTCATGCTTATACGTGCAATCTGATCTGGGCGTTCACTGTTTTTTTGCTTAGCAAAAGATAAAGGCCAGACCAGTTACCATATGCGCAATCTGATATTGGTTTCAACTTTTGAACATATGATAAATTCCTTATTTTCGTGACACGGTTTTTTTTATTTGCAGATATGGTAGTGTCGGGTATTCCTGTTGCTACACCTTTCCATGCCAGAGAAGTAGCAAACATGGCAATAGACTTGGTGAAAGCTTGTACTGACTTCAAAATACCACATATGCCACGAGAGCCACTAAAAATTAGAGTGGGACTGCACTCTGGTAATTATTATTTTAGGCGAAGACATGTCTTATCACAGCAACAGAAATATAATGAATTATAAGCTTTGCTTTTACATGTCTGTTGAATGCAATAACTTGAACAATGTGATTAATTCATTACCAACTGCAATCGTTTTTGTAAAGAAATGTTCGAAAAAAAATACTCTAAAGCAGTAAACAAGCTTGCGACTGTATAACTATATAAAGATATGTTCGAATGTGTACATAACTGAATTCTTAATTTAGGGTCATCAGTGGCATTAAAACGAAAAAAATGAAAGTAAAATGTTGAAGACCAGATGTTGGCAAATACTGAGCTTCCCCGAAACATGCTCACGTCAACTGTCATGATCCGCAAAACATAGCAGACGTAAACAACAGGAATGAAATGCTTGCACACAGAGGTGGTTGAGAAATGACTATTGAACAAATGCTACTTGTACTTTGGGTGATTGTCTACGCTCTGGGGCGTATACTATATAGAAAAAAAAGTAAGATAAAAGTCCAGGGAATGCCACAATCACAAACCGCAGCCTTTCCCGGACACCAAGAGGAAGAGGAAACAGACAAAACCAAACAAGCGCAAATCGAACAAACGTACGAAAAGCACTGAGATTAGCCCTCTCTTCCCCATGTGAGGTAATCGTATGCTAAAAGGACTGAAAAACACAAGAACAAAATAACACACGGTAAGAAATACAACAAATAGCCTCGTAGAATAAACCACAAAGCAACAAAGAGTAAGACTAACACCGGGACCACCGCTTGGAACAGTCAGAAGAATAAAACACCGCGGGGTTTAAAGCACATTTACAGCTACCCAACTTCACCTTGGGTCCCGATGCTACTCTTAATACAGAAATACATAAAAATTCGGTTCGCATAAAGGCTCCCAACTCAGTCAATGCATCAAAGCGAAAACATAAAAATCAGATTAGAGTTGAGGAAAGACACGAAAGTGATCCATTTTTTGATCCATAATGCACACCATTGACCTTATGCATGTCATCTACACCAACTAAAAACCGAAACTAGCTGAAGCACTGAATAGAATAGAATGCTATTTTATTTGAAAACCTATATATACAGAAAGTGTTCTCCATTTACACGCACAGGTTTGGCACACCATACTTATGTAGATTTTCTTAAAAGTTACCATGGAAGTACTTTATCAAAGATTATCGGAAATACATAAATATTGACAATTTCATTTTAAAGTGGGTGGATGTATTGGTACTTCCAAACGCAATTTACAGCATTCCTGTGACAGCTTTACAAAAATGATATTCTTAACTACTTATTATGAGGTATGCCTAAAACGTGAAGTGAAATTAGCTGGTTATTTTTAATGTGACTGACATTCTTGTAGAAGCCAACTTACGAGATCATTTAAGCCTCTTGAATTCACCTTTTTGCATTATAGAATTTAGCAGATTTGCATGTGAAAAACTGAAGACTATTCCGTATTAAAATCAGGTTTAACATTTATTGTGTGCAAAGCGAAGACCAAGCTTTTTTGGGCAAGCTAGTACTTGTTAAAATGATTGGCTTTGGTAGTTTACCTCTATTCAGATTTGACCGTTTGCAGATATGCATTTTTTTATCTTAAAGGAATTGTCATCACGAAAACATACCTATATAATTTTGACCCCCTTAAACCCCACTTTTATATAGTAAATCTGGGGTTTACAGGGGTATACATTTTTTTTCTTATTTCTGCTTAAAACATAGATTGTGGGTACTCGTTAGAACCGCCTCTCCGAGGCGGTTCTAACGAGTACCCACAATCTATGTTTTAAGGAGAAATATGAAAAATATTAGAGTTTTTTTTATCTGAAAATTTTTAGTTTTTGGAGGTGAAATTTTCTATATATTTGAATAGGCATGTTTTCGTAATGTTTAATTTTTTCTGCTATGCAGACCAGAAAAAGATACCAATGCAAACAGTGTAGATCCAGATAGGTAGGACAGCTTGTAATAAAAATCAGTATCTACATTGTCCGCCTTATCTTTCATCACGAAAACATGTCTGTATAATTTTGACCCCCTTAAACCCCACTTTTATATGGTAAAACTGGGGTTTACAGGGGTATACATTATTTTTCTTATTTCTGCTTGAAACATAGATTGTGGGTACTCGTTAGAACCGCCTCATCGAGGCGGTTCTAACAAGTACCCACAATCTATGCTTTGCGCAGAAACATGAAAATATCAGAATTTTTTTATCTGAAATTTTTCATTTATTGGTGGTAAAATTTTCAATATATTTGAATAGGCATGTTTTCGTAATGAAAATTTTACTGAACAGCAACGGTGCATGTGTTCATGTTCATTCAACAACAGAAGTCCACTTTAGTGAAACACGAATTGAAATACATATTAGGGAGCGACCATTTTATTCTTGTTGGATGGGGTGGGGATTTTTTGCCCGAAAAAATTAGTCAGGACCTGGGCAAATGCTATTACGCTCTTTGTAAAACGTGATATAAAAGACAGGCTGGCGTAAGAGCGGAAGAAAAAATTCCAGGCCCGAAAACACTCCTCCCCCCCCCCCCCCCCCCCCACGCGCCCCCGGGCTTTCCCTTCGCCCCTCATCCAATTAAACAATTTAAAAAAACAACTTTGTAGGAACAATGTGCCAATCTTTTTAAAAGATATGACATCGAATTTTATCTAGTCGATAACGGCATTACTTAAACCATTTTACTCGGGGAAGGTCGGGTGTTGCGAAGGTGTCATGTATTTTGTGTCACCGGGGCATCCAACTGATACTGGCTTACAGTTGGTCAAGGCCTGCTATCCTTGTAGTAGGTAAAGGTAGAGGGGGGGATGTTTTTTTTGTTTGTTTGTTTTTTTTACTTCTTCTGTTTCTTCCCTTTCATTCATGTTCGTCTTTCTTCCCTGTTCCAATCTTTTATATCTTCGATTATCTCTCCTATCTCTTTTCACCCTTTCTCTGGGAGACGACACAAAATGACCCACAAGGGTTGATGTGTCGTTAAACCCCAACACAATGAGAAACCATTTTATTCGAAGTTCATCACATTACCCAGCGAGCACGCAACGTTGAGACAGTGTCATGTCAATGTCGATGCAACCTCATGATGTTGCATCAGCGTTGATGCAACGTTGTATAAACGTCATGTGCCCGCTGGGTAGTGATCCGTCGGAGATAAAGTGAATTTGTAATGATTTGATTATTCTGTTTCCGACACCTTCAGGATCAGCTTGTGCTGGGGTGGTTGGTCTCAAGATGCCTAGATATTGCTTGTTTGGGGATACCGTTAATACTGCGTCAAGAATGGAATCCAATGGTGAAGGTATTATCTTTTGTTTCGAACGTTTATCAGAGTAGACATAGGTATCTGTATTATACATTACGAAAACGCGACTATTCAAATATACTGAACATTTTACCACCAAAAAAAATGAAAATTTTCAGATAAAAAAGTCTGATATTTCTCAGGTTTCTGCTCAAAACATAGATTGTGGGTACTCGTTAGAACCGCCTCGGCGAGGCGGTTCTAACGAGTACCCACAATCTATGTTTTTGAGCAGAAATAAGAAAAATAATGTATACCCCTGTAAACCCCAGTTTTACTATATAAAAGTAGGGTTTAAGGGGGTCAACATTATATAGGCATGTTTTCGTGATGTATGATTAACATGGAAGAATTAGTGGTTTGTTGGAAAAGTATGACAGTCATGTGCCAAATTGCTAAATGGAATACAGTTGCAAAGAAGTAGACTATCTTTAAATCATTTTGTATAAAAATACAACTGAATCTTTTGTGTTGAAGTTTTATGGCCCAGTCAATTCATTGGGGTCATATCGAGGGCGGTCAGTTTACCTAACCACATTTTTACTGCTCTAAGCCGTAAACCAGTATTGTGCATATTCTATCGCCAGAAACTGACAACTGCACTTCTTGAATCAGCGGAAGGAGAGAATGACCGTAGAAAATATTTCATGATCAAATCTCTACGATAACTGAATCTATCAAGGAAAGGCCTCAGTTATGAAGCATTACATTCCCAAAGCCCGAAAGAAGATAAAAAGAGAAATAAATAATGACGAAACAAATGCATCGGGGATGTGACGTTTATACAACATCACATTAATGTCGATGTAACGTCATTACGTTGCATCAATGTTGATACAACGTTGTATAAACGCCATGACGTTGTTACGACGTTGTATAAAGGCCATTACGTTGCATCGACGTTGATGCGACGTTGAATAAACGTTGCGTTCCCGCTGGGAAGAGTACAACTGCAATAACCAACATTCGAACTAAGAGAATGAGAAAATGCCTCGGAACGGTCCGGAAAAAAAAAACAATACTGGTATACGTATGCAAATCACAACGTTTTTACAATATTACGAAACAAGCCTTTTCAAAAACGTTGAAAATTTTACCACTAAAGATGAAAATTTTCAGATAAAACTTCTGACATTTTTCATATTCTGCTCAAAACATAGGTTGTGGGTACTCGTTAGAACCGCCTCGGTGAGGCGGTTCTAACGAGTATCCACAATCTATGTTTTTGAGCAGAAATAAGAAAAATAATGTATACCCCTGTTAACCTCCGTTTTACTTCATAAAAGTGGGGTTTAAGAGGATCAACATTGTATAGGCATGTTTTCGTGATGATTTGATGATATACTGGGCAATTTCACATGATAAAGTAAATTTGTGCGCAATACAGAAAACAAACACTGTATAACACGGTCATGAAATTACATAGTCGAAGTAAGTGGGTCATTATATCGGCGGAGAAAAAAACAACAACATAGATTTATCATAAATTTTGTCGATTGTTTTTGCATGTCTAATGTACTTTGAGATTCAAATCGTTAGTCGCCTGCTTGTTATGTTTTTCATATTTAGGATAATAGTCAAATATGAATGATCCTGCCCAAGTTGTATTTGTCCCATGGTAGCTGAATTGTGACAAAAAATAAATCAGGCAGGACATCTACTTTTGAAAATTAATTTAAACAAAGTCTTTGAGGGTTGCCCTTGCAAACAAAACATTACATAAAACAACTAAAATAGGAGACTCGGTTTTACTGAAACTCTTCATATAAACGTTAAAAGGAAGAAAAAAGGCCACTGGGTTGAACAACATTCGTTTTTGATGGATACTATTCATGTGAATTCACAATTGCCTGGGTCTTTCACATACTATATCTCCATATTTTAGTTGACCCAAGATTTTGCCTTCTTTGTTGTGGAAAAACTTTATACCTCCGGCATACAAAGTATGCTGTTGGGGAAAATAGTCTTATTTATTCCGTCCGACCGGTCGTCCATATGTCCATCCTTCCATCCGTATGATTATTGCCAAAAATAAAGGTTTTCTAATGGAAATACAGGTTTTATAGGGTTTTCAGCCAAATTAAAGGGTTTAAGGATTTGAAGCAAATTAATTTTTTTTTATTGCCAAAAATAAAGGTTTTCTAATGGAAATACAGGTTTTATAGGGTTTTCAGCCAAATTAAAGGGTTTAAGGATTTGAAGCAAATTAAATATTTTATTTATTTTTTTTTTTTTTTTTTTTTTTTTTTTTTAAGTTGTAAAGGTCCACCTAGTAGATCTGTTTATGTCTTTTCTCCGTCGATAAAAACAAAGACACACTTACTGATATAAAGGATTTTTGTTATAGAGAGACGGTGGCTACGATTATATAATTTCCTAGCCGAAGAAAAGGGCACACTCACGAAGCACAGTCTTCCCTAGGCACTGAAAAAATTAAAGATGAGCAAGACAAGACAAAACAAAACCTACAGTTGCAATAACCGACATACAAAGAAAAAACTGCAGCAGGTCTGCATCCTTTGAACATTAACTATTGTGCTCTCGACATCTTTCGGTAAGGCATGTTTTGCCTCTCACTTTATACCGTAGAAGTAAAATTGCAAACTTTTGTCATAATTTAATGCAAAACTATTTGTTGTAACTACCTGTGCAGAAAAAGTTTTATTTTAGTCATTGGTTTTTAAAAATTCAAATATTTTCATTTTTTCCCATAGTAAAAATGAACGCAAATTATGCAGAAACCTGTAGGGTTGATAACTTGGAGCAGATTTTTAATGTTCCGCTGAAATTTTCACAATATTGTTGTGAAACATTAATCATTCAAATTCAGCAAAGAAAAGTAAAAACATTTTCTTAGACAAAACTTAAAAAAAATCACTTTACTTTAGAAATTGCATAGGTCAGGCCGTAAATTTAATTTTCGGGTACGCAACTGAGAACAAAACACAGCAATAGAAAAGACAAATGGTTTCTTATAAGATATAGTCAATCAGAGCAAAATATTTTCATTTAAAATATGGGGTGGTCGGGTGGTGCGAAGGTGCTGTGTATCTTACATCACCGGGGCGTCCAACTGATATTGGCTTACAATTGGGCAAGGCCTGCTATCCTTGTAGTGGGTAAGGGTAGAGGGGGAATGTTTTTATTTCTTTTGTTTCTTCACTTTCTTTCCTGTTCCTCTTTCTTCCCTGTCCCTCTCTTTCATCTCCTCTACTATCTCTTTTCTCCCTTTCTCTGGGAGACGACACAAAATGACCCTCAAGGGTTGACGTGTCGTTAAACCCCAACACAATCAATCAAATTCATTTAAAATAAAACGCCAAGCAAAAACCATCTTTTGGAGTGCTGTCGAAAGGACAGTAGAACAACTACTAGGTATGGTTGGAGAGCTGAAACCAATTTTTTTGCGATACGAAGATCGCCCTTAATTCTGATATTGCTTCAGATTATAATATATGTATTCGGTCCGTTTACGGGTCTAATTAATAAAGTCAGTACTAAACCCAGTGTGCACATGACGTTTAACGTCGATGCATCGTCGTGACGTTGCACCGACGTTAATGCGACATTGTAGATGTCATTTGCCCGTTGAGAATCAAAGTACGGAGCTACCCCTTTACGGTCTCCACAAAGGCACTAAATTACAGTTGCTGCAATCACAGGATCATCTGAAAGGGGACTCCTTTGGACATACAGAATACCGGTACAGAATAAAACAAAAGACTGAAAACAGCAGATGAAGTTTGGAAATGTAAGTGTAAATGGAAAGAAGTGTGCATCTTACATTGGCTAAAATAAATTCTGCAAAAAGCGTGCAACTTATTGTAATACGTAAATATTAGACCAGTTGATAATCTAATCTTCTATGGTTGGATATATGCGCCGCGTCAAGCTAAAAATTACCTTCGCACGTGTGTAAAATGCGCAGATACAGATCATCCTGTGCGTGCGTAAAGTATCATATGCGCTAAAGTATCATATGGGCTTTTGCTTTCCATTCATACAGTCTATTAGCGGACAGTGAAGGCTCTGATCAGACTGCGGTGGCTGATGTGGGCATTCATCACGAAAACATGCCTATTTAATTTTGACCCGCTTAAACCGCACTTTTATATAGTAAAACTGGGGTTTACAGGGGTATACATTATTTTTCTTATTTCTGCTCAAAACATAGCTTGTGGGTACTCGTTAGAACCGCCTCGTCGAGGCGGTTCTAACGCGTACCCACAAGCTATGTTTTGAGCAGAAATATGAAAATATCTGAATTTTTTTATCTGAAAATTTTCACATTTTTTGGTGGTAAAATTTTCAGTATATTTGAATAGGCATTACGAAAACACACCTATTCAAATACACTGAAAATTTTACCACCAAGAAATGACAAATTTCAGATTAATAAAAAATCTGATATTTTTCATATTTTTGCTCAAAACATAGATTGTGGGTACTCGTTAGAACCGCCTCAGCGAGGCGGTTCTAACGAGTACCCACAATCTAGGCGGTTCTAACGAGTACCCACAATCTATGTTTTTGAGCAGAAATAAGAAAAATAATGTATACCCTTGTGAACCCCATTTTTACTATATAAAAGTGGGCTTTAAGGGGGTCAAAATTATATAGGCATGTTTTCGTGATGGCATGTTGTCGTAATGCATTGTCGGCACATGTCCGAAGACGTTTTCGCATGGCGCGGCCCATATAGAGCATTCTGGTAATTCTACATTGTAAACTTTCAGCCTACAAAATCCACATTAGTAATTTGACCTACGTAGAATTAGTAAGAGTGGGTGGATACTTGCTAGAGAAAAGAGGACTTATTCCAGTAAAGGTAAGTTGGCGAAACTTAGACCATGAGATTCTTATGTTCCAAAACGGTCTGAACGGAAGGAGGGTGATTTCCACTTGATTAAGCTCAGGCTGGGTAATGCCTAACTGTATTAACTACACAGAAAACTTTAACACAGTTAGAATTGTATATTTTGTTACATATACATTTATAACATAACGCATATTATGACAAACAGCTGTCACTATTCCCTTCGCGTTGGCCTCGACAGTAATCATAACATGACCAAATACCATGTTAGTTTATTATTTGATTAATCTAGTTATTTAATCAACTTGTGGCCAACCAGTGCAATCCTCGACTAAGTACGATGATCGTTGTCGTGCCGATGAGAAGGGAATGTTCCTCCTTAAATTAAGACAGTGGCATAACTTGTTTACAGCGCTGGCATCAAATATCCTCCATGAACAATTGTTTCGGGAGTTTTTTCTAGCCTTTAGGGCTTTGATTTATGATCGTTTTGACGTTTATTTGTGTGTTTCGCTCAGACTTTATGGCTTCTTCGTTACTTATTTAGCCTTTAGGGCTTATTAAATACTTGGCTTATAACACTAAGACCAAATCAATCCTACAGAATATAAGGTTTCACAACATCTCGCTGTGGAATACTTTTGGAACTGTTCTTCTCTTGTATGCGGTTATCAGATTCCTTATTCCTTGTCTTGACAAGTATATTTGTGTCTCCGATCAACCATAAAATGTTTTTTCTTACCTATGGTTAATAAGTCAACAGAGCCCCGACCAGGGAAGGAGAGGGCTAACACCTATAACAAATAAACAAAGGCACCCTAACTATACATGTACATTCTATAATAAAACATGATAAAGCTTGCTACTATACGACTCTATACAATTATTATACAGTGGCGACGCACACTACCAGGTAGAGCGAATGACGTCATTGACATCGCGGCCGAGTCACAGACTTTATGAATAACCCATCACTGACGTCGACGTTACTCCCTTGTGACAGACCTCCTGGCTGCCGATATCGGTGCCGTCGACAGTGAGCAATTCCTTCACTGTCGACACCGTCGCTTAACAACAGAAGTCAAAGCACAACCTTCTTTTCTTTCCGAAACAGGGACAATTTTCTACACCGATTTCCAAGTTCTCTTTCATTAATATTATTTATAATGCCTGAATAACAACGGGGCTACGATGTTCAGATGTTGCCACCCGTGACGACATTCTAAATCGCTGCCAATACCAGCAAACTTGGAGATGTATCCTATTAAGATAGGAATTGGTAAGAACCAAGGAGGGAGAACTCGTGAATCAAAATTATTTGATTTACAAAGTATGTTCGTTCACTAAAATCTTATACGAACATTGTGCCCAGATCAAGTTCCTCCGTCTGCGCAAATTACGAATAGCAGTCTTGATTTAGACAAACAATGTACACAGACCAAATTGCTCCGTCTGCGAAAATTGAACTCTTGATTTAAGAACAAGATAGTAATAAACTGCATGTGTCTGTGCTTCTGTACACTTATGCTCATGTCCACACGTACCCATATGTATGTGTATGCCAGCACTTGCTCATATATGTCAGTGCAGACACTACCGTGACTGCGAACATACACATGTACCTATACACGAGTAGGTGTGTGTGTGTGTGTGTGTGTGTGTGTGTGTGTGTGTGTGTATACGTGCGGTCCTAATTAATTACTTAAATTTGCCCATACATCCGGTTACCCTAACTTTGCAGATCCCAGATTTATTTCCTTACTGTATGTACCGGAAATACTACATTTATACTCAGCATGCAGGATTCTGGGCTGTTCTTATTTCAATAAAAAAAAAAAAAAAACCTTTGCATACCGTGGAGAGACCCTGATGAGACAATAGCAATCTCAGTGCAGTCTGCTTAGAGCACTAGACAATAACCAGACAATGTATGCAAATCGAACCAGGCTGCGCACAACACTGACGTCTGCAAACCTATTTATTTCTAATAAGCTAAAGGTTTTCATTTAAGTATGGATTTTAGAGTCCTGATATGCAAAACGGACATTTCGAAATATGCAATGAAAACCAATAATTAAAATAATTAAAACACCACTCACCGAAAGACTCTGAGGTCTAAAATAGTCGCTAGATGCACAGACCTGGCCTATTACTGTAGCCCTCTGCTGTATTTTTTTTTTTTTTTTTTTTTTTTTTTTCAGTGGGGGGTATTTATTTACGCCGAGCTGGAGCCCGGCGTATTTATTTGAGGTTGTTTTTGTAAAATGTGTATACATTTGGAGAACATCGCGTTTCTTCTAGTTTTATGGGGTTCTTAGTGGGGTTATATATAACTATTCAGCTCCCAGTTTTTTTTTATTATTCAAAGTCACACTTTTGCAGCAGAGAACTGTGCTATTGGTAACATAGTGAAATAAAAAAAATGGGAAGTACTGTGTAGAATGAATGTAGCAATGTGGGTTTTGCTCATTTAAAGGAGAAATAGCCCCAGTTTGACCATTCGACCTGAAATGAGCTTGTTGCTGTCAATATTCGTACACGTTTGAATTTTTTTCGTTTCGTTTTTTTCGTCGTACTACGAAGAAGAAACAAAAGTTATTTTTCTTTGTTTACGATTGGCAATAGCCATTCTCAAATCGAACGGATTATAAGCTGGTTTAATAATACAGTTCTATTTGATATTCAAGCATGGAAAGATTTGGGCCGAAAGAAAACGTTATGAGTGGAGAAAAGAACGAAATACTGCTACATAGATGATTTCGGATATAGTATGTTCGGCCTAGGCTATGGATGGCGACACCTAATTATGTATGCGGGCTAGAAAACAGACGATCATACATCACGAAAACATACCTATATAATTTTGACCCCCTTAAACCCCACTTTTATATAGTAAAACTGGGGTTTACAGGGGTAAACTTATTTTTCTTATTTCTGCTCAAAAACATAGATTGTTGTACTCGTTAGAACCGCCTCGGCAAGGCGGTTCTAACGAGTACCCACAATCTATGTTTTGAGCAGAAATGTGAAAAAAAAATCCGAATTTTTATCTGAAAATTTTCGTTTTTTGGCGGTAAAATTTTCAGTATATATTTGAATAGGCTTATTTTCGTAATGTTGAATTTTTTTACATAGCTCTGATAACGTCTGTAATGTTTTTATCGTTGAGTATTGCGATAATTTATATAATTACAACCTTTCATAAATTGTACCATTTTTTCACTATACTACGATCTATAGGGAGCTAAGTAATGCATCCCCGGCAGTTTCCCGGCGTATTGATGCTTTGCATCAGTGTTTTCTTGTAGTAAAATGGTGCAAGACTTTCTCGAGACTCACGAGACTTTCCATTTTCTCGCACTATTTTAGATCGGACAATTTTGACTCGTAAGTAGAAAATGTACTTATGGAGTAGAAAACATATCTTCTACGAGAACCTTACTTACAAAACATTACGAAAACACGTCTATTCAAATATACTGAAAAATTTACCACAAAAAAATAAAAATTTTCAGATATTTTTTCATATTTCTGCTCAAAACATAGATTGTGGGTACTCGTTAGAACCGCCTCGACGAGGCGGTTCTAACCAGTATCACAATCTATGCTTTGAGCAGAACTAAGAAAAATAATGTCTACCCCTGTAAACCCCAGTTTTACTATATAAAAGTGGGGTTTAAAGGGGTCAAATTATATAGGTATGTTTTCGTGATGAGACCCAAAAAAAAAAATGCAACAAACTAAAATACCCTACTCCCTATCGTAACAGGGGTAAACTATCCCATGGTGACATATGTGAATAATGAAGGCCCACATAATGCATTACGAAAACACGCCTATTCAAATATATAGAAGATTTCATCTCCAAAAACACAAAAAAATTCAGATAAAAACCTCGATATTTTTTTCATATTTCTGCTCAAAACATAGATTGTGGGTACTCGTTAGAACCGCCTCGTCGAGGCGGTTCTAACAAGTACCCACAATCTATGCTTTGAGCAGAACTAAGAAAAATAATGTCTACCCCTGTAAACCCCAGTTTTACTATATAAAAGTGGGGTTTAAAGGGGTCAAATTAAATAGGTATGTTTTCGTGATGAGACCAAAAAAAAAAAAAAAATGCAACAAACTAAAATACCCTACTCCCTATCGTAACAGAGGTAAACTATCCCATGGTGACATATGTGAATAATGAAGGCCCACATAATGCATTACGAAAACACGCCTATTCAAATATATAGAAGATTTCATCTCCAAAAACACAAAAAAATTCAGATAAAAACCTCGATATTTTTTTTTCATATTTCTGCTCAAAACATAGATTGTGGGTACTCGTTAGAACCGCCTCGTCGAGGCGGTTCTTACAAGTACCCACAATCTATGCTTTGAGCAGAACTAAGAAAAATAATGTCTACCCCTGTAAACCCCAGTTTTACTATATAAAAGTGGGGTTTAAAGGGGTCAAATTATATAGGTATGTTTTCGTGATGAGACCAAAAAAAAAAAAAAAAAATGCAACAAACTAAAATACCCTACTCCCTATCGTAACAGAGGTAAACTACCCCATGGTGACATATGTGAATAATGAAGGCCCACATAATGCATTACGAAAACACGCCTATTCAAATATATAGAAGATTTCATCTCCAAAAACACAAAAAAATTCAGATAAAAACCTCGATATTCTTTTTTCATATTTCTGCTCAAAACATAGATTGTGGGTACTCGTTAGAACCGCCTCGTCGAGGCGGTTCTAACAAGTACCCACAATCTATGTTTTGAGCAGAAATAAGAAAAATAATGTATACCCCTGTAAACCCCAGTTTTACTATATAAAAGTGGTTTCAGGGGTCAAAATTATATAGGTACGTTTTCGTGATGGCGACAAATAATCTGGCTGATCCAAGTATTCACTGTTCGCATATGGCGAAATGTTAGCTTATTAAGAACAATAAACGTCAAAAAGATTGCCTTTGGAAACAAAGAACACACTATGGATTATAAATTGGGAGTCTTGGAAAGAAAGAACACACTACGGATTAGAAAATGGGAGTCTATCCGTGTTTTAATTGACATTAATCTTCTTGTTATTGTGTTAAATGACACCGTTTGGTGAGTTAGAATGACCATGTACGTAACTGCATATCATTTTATGCAACTTATCATCAAGTAAAAAAGTAACAATTATTATTCAAAGACAGATAATTGTCGTCACCATATTCATTTTTGAAATACACTGTTTCATTGAAGCAGAATATCGTTAAAGATAGTTGAATTGACATCTGACCCTAACCCTCAAACATAAACTGCAGGTCAAGTTCAAATACTGGTAATGGGTTTCAGCTCTATTCCGAAAGATACAACTGTGCTACAAGGCTGCCCCGGGAAGACGGTGCTTCGTGATGTTGTCATTTCTTGGGTCATTTCACTCATATTGGCACCATTATAATAATTGAGAAACAGATTAAACTAAGTGAGTCAGAAAATATAATTTCAAGTGCCAACGCATCCCAGATGCAAATGCTGTTTACAATGATTGTGCACACTACTATAGAAGCAGACACGTCAAAGTCTGAAACCATGTAATCAGCCGGTAGCCACGGCGATACGATAAAGAAACCAACTACAGCTATATTTTGCAGTTGCAATTATAGGCAATTATGGATGAGTTCACTACTGTAGTTAGGGGAATTTCCTGTCATTTTTTATACAATTTTTATAGAGACTGACACGTTGCTCTTGTGCACTCATCAGGTGCCTGTAATTTTTCTTACTGTTTTACATGCAAATATGTATGATCAAAAATCAAAATTTTATAATTTGTCACATAAATCTATTGAACGACTAAAGAAAGTATACTTTGGGCCGCGTAAAGCGAAAAAGTTCTTTCGAACATGCGTTGCACTTGAAAAAGAATATCATTAAGAATGAACACGTGAAGTCTCGGTTCTTTTGTATGTTTTTTGTGTTTCTAAAAGGCAACCTTTTAGATTTTATCTTCATATGACAACATTGTAGTTTTCAGGGCTGCATGTGCTCCATAGCACCGATTTTTTAGAATACTAAAATGGTTGAATGATCAACAGGAAAGGCACTGTAGTGACTGTACGGGGAGACTTTTTACGGTCTTCTAATCATTACGAAACACGCCTATTCAAGTATATTGAAAATTTCACCTCCAAAAAAACTGAAAGTTTTCAGATAAAAATTCTGATATTTTTCATACTTCTGCTCAAAACATAGTTTGTCGGTACTCGTTAAAACCGCCTCGCCGAGGCGGTTTTAACGAGTATCCACAAACTATGTTTTTGAGCAGAAATAAGAAAAATAATGTATACCGATGTAAACCCTAGTTTTACTAAATAAAAGTAGGGTTTGAGAGGGTCAAAATTATATGGGTATGTTTTCGTGATGTGAAAGGTTAGGGTCAGCACGGTTATAAGTTCCCGACCTATCGTCGTGCAGCTAAAGAGAAACATATAGCTATTAACCATAATTGGATTGAAAACTGTTATATTTTAACATCATAACAGTGGGTAAACTGAAACTGATTTCATGTTAAAATAGTTACAACTGGATTTGAAACTGTATATGTGAATCTGTAAGTCAAAACATTCCCAAAGTTAGGGTTTTCATGCATTTTGCTTCTTCGTTACAGGGTAAAGGTGATATGCTGACGTGGTGGCTTGTAGGCCATGACCCAACTTATCCGAAGAAGCTATCTAAAATGGAAATCGTTAAAACAGAACTTACCGACACTTTAAACAATAACACTGACACAGTGCAGAATGATATGATGACCGAGATTTCATCAGTAGACGAACAGAATGAAAATAACTTGAGGAACAATACGCGATCAAGACGGAATGGGACTGTTTTGAAAAACAAAGAAGCTCATTTTCATGAATATAAGGAGATTCTTGAGGACATACAGGATAATGAATATCTTTTCACGCCAGTTGAATTGCCAGGTCAGGTGACTTGAAGTAGAAAACATAGTTAGACAATACTAACTTAGTTTGGTTTGTTCTAACCCGTCATGGTTACAGTTATCTGTTGGCACAGATAAGCTGCAGAAGCGGTGATGAAATAAATTCCGTTTACCAACACAAGCCACAACACAACCAAAACCGGATGCGGAACCCCATCAGAAATGTCATTGCATGGTAAAACGGATAACATAAATATAAAGGAACTGCATATAGCTTCGCGTTTCATGAATTAGCCAATCATTCATTTATATCTGAGTAACTTCAATGGATTCTTCTACTGTGCAAGTCGGAAGGGTCCATTTTCTATTTAAATGGTTGTTACATGAAAACAACAATAATATGATTGCTTGTTAATATAATAGCAATAGCGAAGACCACGATCGGATGCCGCGTTCTGGGTCTAAATCGTTTTTCACTGTCCAAGTTTAGGTGTTGATGTGTAAAATTTGTTCAACCTTGACAAGGAAACATTATTTATAGAACAATATGTCTGTACGGCAACAATATTGTATTGATTGTTTAATCTATTTGCATTTTCCAAGCCCCAACTAAATTCATGTTTGTATGTGAAAAGGCCAGTTTTGCAAAGTGGAGGTTTTTAATGCAGTATTTATCCAACTTGTAAACTACAGTTATTAGTCATTTCCTAACCTAACGTTTCTTATTGATATAACAGGAAACGTCCTCTGAGTTAAAGAATTGTCTGATTTTTAATATGTATACAATAAGCAATTACAATGTTATTTAACATACGGCTTTTGGTTGCTTTATAGCATTCACTGGTTACTATCCTCTTCTTCTATCTACATTACTAAATGATACAGTCGAAGCTCTTTGGCTGTTTTGGACCCAGGAAATTTGTTCTAGACATGGGTAGTTCGAGCCAATGAGGGTCAGGAGGCAGATGAGTATAATTTAGGGCTGTCTCTTCGATCTTCTATAAAGTAATGGTATGCACAACATACATTTACATGATGAAATAGGAAAATTCCCTAAAATATCCATAAATATTTGTTTTGAGCTATAGGAAGAATTTCCTAAGGACTAAAAAACGTGTTCGAATCAGCTACGGTAAACGAGCCATCGGTGTTCGAGTCATTGAAGTTTTACTGTATATTTCATTTGAAAACACGCCTATTCAAATATACTGAAAATTTTACCACTAAAAAACGAAACTTTTCAGATAAAAAAATTCTGATAGTTTTCATATTTCTGCTCAAAACATAGATGGTAGGTACTCGTTAGAACCGCTTCGGCTCGGCAGTTCTAACGCGTACCCACAATCTATGTTTTTGAGCAGAAATAAGAAAAATAATATATACCCCTGTTGATCCAAGTTTACTATAAAAAGTGGGATTTAAGGGGGTCAAATTATATAGGCGAGTTTTCGTGATGTGACCTGTGTCACATCAAAATATAACTTCAGGCGATAGGAGAGCAAACGTGATGATCTGCTTGTGCATGCACGCAGTCTGATCAGGATCTTCGCTGGTCGACGTATAGCAAATACCCTTATATTTATGTTTTTTTTTGTTTTTTTTTTTTGGTAATGATATTATTGGTTTGTATTTTTATAATCAGATGCTTTGGCAAAGATACGTAAGATCAGCAATATAACCAATGACTCCGGTTACAACGATAAAGGAGATATAGAGAGTCTACAGGAGATCACAGTTCGCAGCTGTGGGTCACTACAGGGTGAGCTCCAACGATAAAATCCGTAGCAACCCATGTAATACTCCCTAGAAATGCATGTATACATTTCCATTTTCAACTACTAATTAACTTTAGTGCTATTTGTAGACATTTTCCAGGGGACTGAATACGCTTAATAATTTTCTCGCTATTTCTGTCAAAGGAGAGAACTTTTTTACTTCATGTTTGCTTTACTTCACGCAAATCCCCATGTTAAATGGTGTCTTCTCTATATGGGATGGAATTTTTTCTTGTAGAATAGATCGCTTTTCAGATGGGGACAAAACGATTTTGACAGTTATATCCTCTGAAGGTGCATCCATACCCTTTAAAAATATGTGGTAGTGATTGTTACATTACGAAAACACGCCTATTCAAATACGAGTATATTGAAAATTCACCACCAAAAAACTGAAAGTTGTCAGATAAAAATTCTGCAAGTTTTTCGTATTTCTGCTCAAAACATAGATTGTGGGTACTCGTTAGAACCTCGCTGAGGCGGTTCTAACCGAGTACCCACAATCTATGGTTTTGTGCAGGAATATGAAAAATAAAGTATACCCTGCAGACCCCAGTTTTACTATATAAAAGTGGGGTTTAATGGGGTCAAATTTGTATAGGTGTGTTTTCGTGATGTTTCTGTCAAAGTAGAGAACTTTTTAACTTCATGTTTGCTTTACTTCACGTAAATTCCCATGTGAAATGGTGTCTTCTCTATATGGAATTGAATTCTTTCTTAAAGAATAGATCGTTTTTCAGATGGGGACAAAACGATTTTGATATTTGCATCCTCTGAAAATGCATCCTCTGAAATCCTTAAAATATATGTGGTACTGTTTCATTACGAAAACATGCCTATTCAAATATAATGAAAAGTTTACGACCAAAACATGAAAATTTTCAGACAAAAATTTCTGATATTTTCATATTTCTGCTCAAAAACATGAGCAGAAATAAGAAAAAAATAGTGTATACCCCTGTAAACTCCAGTTTTACTATATAAAAGTGCGGTTTAAGGGGGTCAAAATTACATAAGTATGATTTCGTGATGATTAAAATCATTTGGGTTACCGCAAATTACGTTTGGTACAAAAATAGCAAAAGTTATCTTCCTTTGTTCTCTATTATTCTAGAGCGCTTACATTAAAGGTTTTAATGGCTATGAAAATGGCATTTTGTTCACTATCTCAAAGACGAAAACTTCTAGCATTATGCTGTAAGAAGCATGTCAGTTCTTCACTAAATACATAACTAATGCAGAAAGTTTTAAAAGAATACATTCAGACAAATTGTTTCTTTTCAAAATCACACATCTTATGTCAAACTGCACAGACAAAATTGGGAAGTTTTGTTTCTAATAGTTCTAAGTCTGTTTGTATGGTCACCATATGTCCTAATTACTTGATTAATCTATTATAATCCTGGATTCAACACACAGTAAATTTATTACTTGACAGATTTCAGCGCCTTTGTGACATAGAAAACATTTCATATCATCAAGGAGGACAGTGAAGCACATACATTACGAAAACAAGCCTATTCAAATATACTGAAAAATTTACCACCAAAGAATGAAAATTTTCAGATAAAAATATTGATATTTTTCATATTTCTGCTCAAAACATGGATTGTGGGTACTCGTTTGGACCGCCTCGGCAAGGCGGTTCTTACGAGTACCTTCAATCTATGTTTTTGAGCAGAAATAAGAAAAATAATGTATATCCCTGTAAACCCCAGTTTTACTATATAAAAGTGCGGTTCTGCTCAAAAACATGTTGTGGGTACTCGTTAGAACCGCCTCATCGAGGCGGTTCTAACGAATATCCAAAAATATATGTTTTGAGCAGAAATATGAAAAATATCAGAATTTTTATCTTTCCGAGTTTTGGTTCACTTCGAACTGTCAAATTTACCTCTGACGTTTACACAAATAATAGGTACCACAGACTTTGTTTCTTGACGGTAACAATTATCCTGAGAGAATTTTTCAACATTTTGACTATAGCAGATCACAAGATGGGGTGTCCTGGGCTAGTGTTAGCTGATTCGACAATGGAATGTTTTCATTTTCATGCCAGTAAAGATATTCTTTGGACAGGCTCATTTCAAAGTTAAAGGATGTCTGAAATGCTTTTTTTGTATTATCATTTATTATAGAGAATTCTGCACCTAATGTAGTTTAAACCTAGATCAGACGCTGCGTTTTGCGGAGTCCTATCGGGGTCTAATTTGTTTGCCACTGCCCCTTTTATGGGACGCTAGGCATAAATGGGTTTAATAGTATAGCTGAAAGAGGCTATCACTGGATAACAAAACAGTCTATTCTATTCCATTCGTCTTCAGATGTACAACTACTATGTCAACAGTATTGGTGATTACTTCCGCTTAAGTTAGATTCGGTATAATTCCCGTTTTTGATGTGTTATTAGCATAACTCAAATATGCGGCTCGCCAGGATGACTCGCAATAAGCGCTATTTGACAATCGTTTTGCTGACAGGCAATTATACAGAGCTTCTGTAGAGAAGGAGTTAACACCTTTGAACCGTTAAGATTGCCTGGATCAACAAGTGTCTGCTGATACTGAATCCTTGATACGGGCTTCAAATCGTTCCGTGCCAAAGAAAACTGTAGGCTTGAAAGGACCAAGATGGAAAGCCTCGCCCAAAGTTAATCACTTATTAAAAACCTGTAAACGTTTATACTCCCAGTGGGTCGCAGCTGGAAAGATTCCAAATCATATATACCATATACAGTTGAAATCTGAAAAGAAAGCTCTTAGAAACTGTCAGCAGTATGAACATGCTCTAGACCGCAAGCTGTTATATGAACAACTAATGTCAAAACCTACTTCAAAACAATTTTATCAACTTATCAAAAGAAACAAGGTTTCATCTTCTTCTACCCAGTGTCTCAAAATTGGGGCTCGTGACTGTTATTTGACCGAGCAGCAATGTGCTGCGTTCGCGAAATACTATGAAGACCAGTCTGTTCCGAAGGAAAATAACTATGTAAGCTCCTACTTGAACTTATGTTCAGTACGACAGAAGGTCGTCGAACAGTATCTGAAAGAGGAAAATTTGCCTGAAATAATGTTCACGTTCTCAGATATTGAGACAGGCATTCAAAAACTGAACAGCGGAAAGTCTCCCGATGAATATGGACTTTGCACTGAACACTTGAAAATGGCAAAGGATATTGTATCTGAAACCATCACACCCGTGTTTAACCAAATATTGAAAACAAAGACCATACCTGCAGCATTTAAAACCAAAATATTGACACCTTTGATAAAGAAAGACAAAGATCCATGTTTAGTGAATAGCTACAGAGGAATTACGGTGACCGCAGTCTTAGGCAAATTGTTTGAATACTCTTTATTAGAAAAACTGAACTTTGAGAATCAAACCGACCTTCAGTTCGGATTCACCAAAGGATTATCTCCTTTAATGTCTAGTCTTCTCATAACTGAAGCTAGAGCAGAAGCAAAACGCTCAAAGTCTTGGTTGTACTTTGCTACGCTGGATGTACAGTCCGCATTCGACGTGGTGCAGCATACGATTCTGTTTGATAAACTGCTAGACAGAAATATCTGTCCGACATACTGGTTAATCATAAAGGAACTGTATAATGGTCTCACCACTAAAGTGAAATGGCTGGGTTCTTTCAGTGATAGCTTCGACTTAAGACAAGGTGTCAGACAAGGAGGAGTACTGTCTACATACCTATATAAAATCTTCGTCGCAGATCAGCTTCTTGAACTAGAAACAAATGCGCTTGGATTTATGTTGGGGAATATATATATCGGCGCTACAGCAATTGTTGATGACCTGGCGTACCTTTCAACTCCAGAAATTCTACAGCTGATGATGAACGTGGGATATAGATATTCTGATCAGCACCACTACAAGATTCATCCAACAAAAACCAAGATTGTTGAACATAGTTCTGAGAAGGGCAATTTAGAGCATAATTGGAGGCTTGGTGACAATGTAATCAAAGCTTCAAAAGAAACTACTCATCTGGGACTGAAACGAACTGTATCCCATGAGTGTAAAATAAACATTGAAGATAGAATAAAGTTAGCTCGTAGAACCAAATATGCGCTTATGAACTCAGGTTGAGTCCTGCTACAGCGTATCAGGTTTATAAAACTTATGTTCTCCCAAGACTACTCTATGGTCTTGAAGTTTTACCTTTGAAAAAGTCACATATTACTACCCTTGAGAAATTCCATAAAAATAGTTTGAGGAAAATCCAGTCACTCCCAGAAAGGACTGCCACAGCAGCAGTATATCTACTTCTTGGTGCAGTACCTATTGAAGCTGAAATTCATGAGAGACAGCTATCCCTGTTACATGCTATCCTGAATTCTGACAATAGGAGAATTAAAGAGGTCTTAGATCGTCAAATATCAGTGAACTTAGACAATAAAGATAGTTTCTTCTACAAAATCATTCAAGTGTTAGACCAATACAACCTACCGAACATTGTTGCTTTAAAACAAAACATACCCTCCAAGAATGAATGGAAAATTGTGATTAACAGAACCCTAACAAAGTACTTGACAGAATCCCTCGTGCGTGACTCCAATAGTAAGTCTACCCTGCGCTTTATAGCGGTCGGCAGGATCTTGGGAGGTAACGTTCACCCTGTCTGGAGAACAACAGAGAACTCCGTAGATGACGTCAGAAAAGCTGTGATCAAGGCTAGGATGTTCACTAGGACATATATTCTCAAGAAAAACGTACACACGTTCAGTCAGTATCATGAAGACCCGACGTGCAAGCTCTGTAAGCAACAAGAAGAAGACATTTGTCATATGCTATTGTACTATCCTTTGCTGAGAGAGGATAGAAAAGAACCATACACACACTTCAAGAATACTATAATACGTTATATTGGTGCAGACGTTTGGAAACAATCATTCTCGGTTCCTGAAACTCTGGTTCAACTTATAATTGTCTGTACGAGGTTTTGACATATGTTCAGTGATGAAGAAGCGTTAGATAATATTGAGAGAGACTCACGAAATCTGTGTTACAAACTACATATAAAGCGGCTATCATTGCTGCGAATTCAAAACTAATTGGCTGTCAGGGACATACTACGAACTCCGTAGACTAAAGATATGCAGTTTACAATTCCTTTTAAAGACCTTTACACGCCTACATTCAACCTACCTTGTGTGCGGGGGTGCTCCTATTGAGAGGAGACTTATTCGAATCAGAAAAAATTGTCCCGGTTGTGCAGTTGATAAAGACGACGGACGTTGTACCGCTAGACGGTGTCGGCGCACTGGTCAGTACTCACATAGTGTGGATTCGATCCCCAGAAAAATCACTAACATTTTGTTTCTATTATCCCACTAAGATTTGAAAAAGGCGTGTAGTTGCCACAGTTAGGGCGAATCCATATACCGCATATAAAAACTTAATATTCGACAGATTTTGGGAACATAAAAGTACTGTTTTTGTGGCACTTTTAGTTGGAATTTCTCACCATGTGTCTGCGACATTGTATCAGTTAGGTAGTACTGTAATAGTGAGCACCCAACTTCCATGCACATTCATTGACAGGACTGATTATTGATAGACACGAGTGCACGCTCATATGCACGAGCACTCGCATTAATCGATCAAGAGGTTGCATGTATACAAAATTTCAAGAAAATTTATTTACCACTGGAATAATGACTCTTAAAACTTCAAAAGACTAAAGAGTTTTGGGTGTTTGAATACCCCTGGATCGAAATTTAATATCAGAACAATGGAAAAAAGCAATTTAGATAACTGGAGAAGTTCACTAACCAAGTACCTAAATTTAATGAGGCATAAAACTTTAAAAAGTATGGAAGCCTCCTAGTGCCATAGGAAATAAATATTTAAGTCCTACGTAGGAGATAGTAACTCCTAGGTAGGAGATAATAAGTCCTACATAGGAGACAGTAACTCCTATGTAGGTGATGATAACTCCAGCATAGGACTTACTAACACTTACACAGGACTTACTCACACCTACGCATGACTAACTAACTCCTACGTAGGAGATAGTAAACCATACGTAGGACTTACTGAGACCTGCATAGAAGATAATAACTCCTCCAAAGGACTTAATAAAACCTACATAGGAGATGATAACTCCTACGTAGGACTTACTAACACCTACGTAGAAGTTACTAATACCTATGTAGGAGGTAATAAGTCCTACGTAGGACTTACTGACCCCTATGTCTGAGATAATGTCCAACGTAGGACTTACCAACACCTATGTAGAAGACAATAACTCCGTAGGCCTTAATAACATCTACGTAGGAGATAATAACTCCTAGGTAGGACTTACTAACACCTACGTAGGACTAACTAACATCTACGTAGGAGATAATAAGTCCTACATAAGAGCTTTTAACTTCTAAGTAGGAGATAAAAAGTCCTACGTAGTAAATCCTACGTAGGAGATAATATGTCCTACGTAGAAGATACTCCTATGTATAGGTGATGAGAACTCCTGTGTAAGAAGTACTAACCTACGTAGGAAATAATAACTCCTATGTAGGGCTTACTAACACCTATGTAAGACTTACTAACTCCTATGCAGAAGATAATGTCCTACATAGGACTTACTCTCCTACGAAGGAGATAATAACACCTACATAGGAGATAATTACCCCTACTTACTATCTCCTACATAGGTGTTACTAACATCTACATAGGAGTTTTTATCTCATACATAGGGGTTAATAACTCCTACGTAGGACGTATTAACTCCTACAGAGGAGTTAGTAAGTCAAACGTAGGACCTTTTATCTCCTACGTAGGTGACAGTAAGTCTTGATTAGGAGTTATCATCACCTACATAGGAGTTACTATCTCTTATGTAGGACTTAATATCTCCTACGTAGGAGTTAGTAAGTCCTGCATAGGAGTTATCATCAGCTACGTAGGAGTTACTATCTCCTATGTAGAACTTATCATCTCCTCGAACAATATGTGCTGTACCACTTCATGGTCTAGCTGTCCACCAAGTGTCAACACAATCCAGTGAAAACTGTAAGAGGAGTTATCTGGAAACAAAGTGCAGACGGACGTACGGACAGACAGCAGAGGATATAATTTTATATCCCGCCACTATTGTATGGTGGGGTATAATAAGGCATGATCAGATGATGTGCAGTGAAAAAGAACCATAATCCTACATTCAGTTCTGATGTAATTGTACCCTTTTGTTTCTTTCAGGCAATATCTCGTATCTGCTCTATAATATTAAAGCTATTTCAGATTTCTTCATGAAACTTTGTACAAATATAAGGAATGATCAGACAATGTGCAGAGAAAAAGAACCGTAACACTACTTTCAGTTCTGACGTAATTATATACTGCTTTGTTCATTCCATATAGTAAGGTTGTCCATTCCAAATCTCCTCCACCGACTGAAGGATTTTTATATGCCTGTCAAAAGATGGGTTATATTATGTCTGTTCGTCTGTGTATTAATTTTTCGTGTTTGTCCATATCCTCCTAACGGATTGTAGGATTTTTGTGGCACTACTATTCTATGGTGATGTGCAGAGCTTATAACTGAACCCTGACTGATGAAGGTCATTATTAGTCAAGGTCAAATTTCAAATGGTAATGTTTCGTGTCCACTGTATAACTTTAAGACTTCAGATTTCTTCATGAAATTTGTACAAATATAAGGAATCATTTGATGTTGTGCAGAGAAAAGAGCAATAATCTTTCTTCCAGTTTTGTCGAGTTATGCCCCTTTGTATATTTCATATAGTGATTTCTTGTTCGCTTCGTATCTCCTTCACAATTAAAACCTTGACCCTTGTCTGAAGTCATGGAAAAAGTGAAATTACACTGAACCTACTGATTTCTTCCTGGAATTTTTTGTGAACATTTACTTACTAAAAGTACAAAACCGAGATATAGCCAGAGACATTAGGCCTTATTTTGTTTGGATTCTCAGGTAAGCTATACAGGTCCTCCTGTTTGCTAATGCAAATATATTCATGTAACTGAACCCTCACCCCCACCCCTTCCTACGAGGGTCGTGCAAAAAGTTCTGTCACTAATAGGCTTCCTTTGTTTTATCTCGGGTATATTTTAAAATGTTTCACTGCACTTGAATGGTGTGTTGAATAGGTAACGTACCCGTTTCTTTCGTGCAAATTGCTTTCCGACTGACCGAGTAATTTCAAATTGAAATAGATGCAGTCATATACACTGATCAATTTACTTGTTACATTGGAACATGGACCAGAAGACTGAAATTCGTAGCTATATTAAATGCCGCATTAGACTTAATATAGATTCAAAGCAGATATTTAATGAATTGTGTGGTATATATGGACCTCAGAATATTTCAATGTGCACAGTTTTTAGGTGGGTTAAAGCTTTTAAAGCTGGGAAATTTTCTGTTGAAGATGATACCCATCCTAGAAGTCCTAAAACCTCTGTTATCAAGGCTAACATCGCTGCTGTAAAGATTGTGGTCAAACAGGATGCGCGACTGTCTGTCAAAGATATAGTTAGTTGTACTGGCATATAAGAAGGCAGTATGCAAACAATTCTGAAAAAGCGTTTGGACCTGAGAAAGGTTTGCGCTAGATGGGTACCTCATTGGCTCACTGAGGAGCAAAAGACACAACGCCTTAAATGTGCCCGGGAACTTTTGAAAACAAACAAAGGCTGTAATAGTTGGATTATTTCTAACCTACTAACAGGGGATGAAACCTGGGTGCACATGTTTGAGCCACAAAGAAGGGCTGATAATAAGCAATGGAAGCGAAAAGATAAAAAACGCCCATGTATTGCCAAGGGAACCACAAGTTCGAAAAAGATGTATGCAATTTTCTTTAATTCAAGTGGGCCAGTCGTTCAAGTGCCTTGTCCATAACTGGTCATACAGTCACTGGCCGATTCTACAAGAACTCTGTACTGAAGAAAGTGAAAGAGTTTTACAATAAGAAACGACAAAGCAAAGGATGTCAGGAGTCCACCATTTACATGACAATGCCTCCTCTCATAAGTGTGAGGTTGTTAAGTCTTTTTTGGCTTCTGAAAAGGTGGAAGTTTTAAACTATCCACCTTATCCACCTGACCTGAGTCCCTGTGACTTCCTTTTATTTCCACGGCTTAAGAAAACGCTTTCTAGAAATAAGTATACGTCTAGAAGTTCTCTTGGCAGAGCTATTTATCAGTGTCTCCAACAGATACCAAAAGAAGACTATTTATCTGCTTTTCGCGACTGGGTAAAAAAACTTTTTGCAGGACCCTCGTGCATGCGTATATTTCCCCCCTCAGCAGAGCTCTTGTTGTTATTACTATGTTTTATAGAAATTCACGTAGTTGATGCAAACACTGTAGACCTTAACCAGATGCCACCTTCTGCAGCGTCTGGTCTCGGTCTGCACTGTTTGCAAGTTACGTTTTTGTTGGTCTCCAGGGTTAATATGTAAGATTTTCATCTTGTTGTTTTATTATGCCAAATAAGTCATTACGAAAACATGCCTATTCAAATATACTGAAAATTTTAACACCAAAAATGAAGATTTTCGGATAAAAAATTCTAATATTTTTCTTATTTTTGCTCAAAAACATAGATTGTGGGTATTCATTAGAACCGCCTCGTCGAGGCAGTTCTAACGAATACCCACAATCTATTTTTTTGAGCAAAAATAAGAAAAAAAAATGTATATCCCTTCAAACCCATTTTACTATATAAAAGTGGGGTTTAAGGGGGTCAAAATTATATAGGCATGTTTTCGTGATGAGATTAATTTTTTTCTATCTCAATTTTGAGCTATTTAAGAGATCACTGTCAAAGTTGTGGTGAATTGCATGGGGACGGGAAGTGGGGTGCTTTACTTTTTTTCCAGGTTTATATGTCTAAAATAAAATTTATTTGTAACTTTTCAGACCTTGACGATGCTGACAAAGACAACAAGAAAAAGGAGAATGACTAATTCGTTAGCACCATTTTGCAACTGAAATTGATAAGGAAGAGAATCTCATAGATTTGTGACTCTTCAGTGCAAGGAGACCATGTCTTATTATCATTTTTTTTTTGTTTGTTTTTGTTTTTATTTGTGTTATGTTTGTTGCACTCGATTATTGACAGTTTGCTTTGTTTGTTTCTATTTCTTTTTTTATTATTATTATGTTGCATTTTTTTCCTTTTAAGTATCTACCCTAAACTTTCGAAAATAAGCTGATGTTTATTTTATTTTTTGTTAATCAATTTTAGTCTGGAGACCTCGAAAGGGTAATTGGCAAACAGTGCAAACGTAGCCCAGATGCTGCCAAATGCGGCATCTGATTAGGGTCTACACTGTTTGAATTAAATACATGAACGTCTATAAAACATAGTAATAATAAGGACTAACCAGACACTCTGCCAGTGGGAATAGATGGGTCCAAAGTTGCTGTTTTTTTTTCAAGAATAATGTAATTTTAAAACCTGCCTATTTTCAAGATTTTAGGGAATGTTTTATGTTCAGATATTATTAGTAATGTATTTTGTTTACTTCATTGTACAGAAACTTTAATGTGGTTTGATTTTTTCATGAATTATCCAGGAAATGAAACTGTGTCTACGTTTTTAATACCAAAAGCTGTACATTTCATGGTTTTAATATACCATTTCTTTGTTTGTCGGTCATAGCAACTGTGCCATCGTGTCTAAGACTTGTCATTGATTCTTTGGTGTCCCTTTTTCATGCCCCGTAAAGGATGTGCCTTATATTTGTGGCCTTTCCTGTGTAGTTTCATTATATTTTTTATGAGTGTGATTACTGCTCTCAAGGTCCGATGATTCCTTTTAGAATTAATTTGTCCCCAACTTATTCATATACTTCAACACACCATCTTCCTCCTGTGCTCTCAAAATTTTTGTATTACAGATAATAAGAGGAAACCCATCCTAACTGTGAGCACATGTCTCAACTCTTGTAACTCTGATAACATAGGATAAATCCAGAGGGGACTCGATAGGTTCAGTTGAACTCCCCAACTGACTCAAAATTTCAATTTCACAGGAAGTTTTCGATACTGTTATTTACCTTGAATGTTTGCACATCTTACCTTGAATGTTTGCACATCTTACTTGTTACCATTTACTTCTAAAATTTCTACTACTGTGCTTTCGACATCTCTCAGAAAGTCGTTTTTTGCTATGTGCTTTACCCAGAAGAAGTAAATATGCAAACTTTTTACATGATTTAAGGCAAAACCATTTGCCATAACTACATGTACTTACGTACGAAAAGTTTCATTCTAGTCATTGGTTTTCAAAAAAATTGAATATTGTCACTTTTCCCATAGTGAAAATGAATGCAAATTATGCAGAAATCTGTAGAATAGATAACTTGGAGGCAGATTTTCAACAAGTTCTGCTTGTTCAATTTTTCTGAAATTTTCACAAGATTGTTATGAAACATCAATAATTTAAATTCAGCAAAGAAAAGTAAAAAATATTTTCAAGAAATTAAAAAAAAAATCACTTTACTATAGAAATCGCATAGGTCAGACCAATTTTTGGCCGTTAATTAAATTTTAGGGTAAATATTTGAGAACAAAACACAGAAACAGAAAAGACAAATGGTTTCTGATAAGATATGGTCAATCCGAGCAAAATATTTTCACTTTAAATTAAACGCCAAGCAAAAAAAGGTCTTTCTGAGTCAAAAGGACAGTAGTCCATTTTACTACCTGTGAATATGACTAAAATTGCTGGATGAGTGGCAATCAGCATAGACCTTGATCAGATGCCACATTCTGCAATATATGATTAGGTTCTACACTGTTTGGGTGAAAAATAGTGTTTCTGGAACATATTAAGGGAATTTGGGCAAAAATAAAAATAACACATTTTTTTAAGGTTCATTAACTTAAAACTTGTGTTAAACATCAACAAAGGCAAAATATTGTTAAATCTATGCCAAAAAACTGATTTAATACATCCATGAAACATAACTAATTCTTAAAGTGCTAATCACAACTCCAGCAGAGAACATTTTTTACTGCTTTCTTTTCAGGGAAAAGAAGGCTTGACATTTCATGTGAATCATCTGCACAGCAGATGATTCACATGAAATGTCAAGTCTTAATTTATCTGAAATATAAATAAAAATGTTGTCAGCTACAATTTTGCTTAGGTTTTAAGGGTTAAAACAAACAAATACAAAGAATTGTGGTCCCATGCGTTTTGAACAGTCAGGCTGTACATCCCAACCCCATCTACAGTTTTACTCCAATCAATCTGAAATTGGGTTCATGCAAATCCAATATGTGTCATGACATGGGGACAGCAAATGATCTGAACAGCACATTCATGCAATCTGATCATGACCTTTGTCGCCCGCTTATTGAATCAACTGATACTGTAAAGTGAGGTACTTTCAGTAAACTCCATAGGCCCTGACTAGACTGTGCAGATTTGGAAGCTGATTTGGATCTACACTGATTGCATACATCAAAAACTATTTGAAGAGGCTCATGTATAATCAAAGACATAATTTCACTTGACTGGGCCTTCATAGTCTGAAGATGAGTGTCTGGTTTTAGATTATTCTCCTCTTCTTTTTTGTCACTCTTTTCCACCTTTTCAATCTTTTTGCTGTTGTTTGCTTGTTTTATTGCTGCTTTCTAGCAAGTGGTGCTAAGGTTACCATATATACACTAAATATATATTAAATTTTCAAACACTTTAACTCCTTATCATGCAAGAACAGGTACGGTAAATGTTCTAAAATTTCGAACACGAAATGGTCTGACAAAATGGCATATGCAAACAGTGCAGACCCAGATCAGACTGCTCCTTAAGGAGCAGTCTGATCAGGGTCTGCACTGTTTGCCATTCCACTAAGTAATTTAAGAAGGAACAACATATAAAGCAAAATTTAGACCAAAAAAGTACAAAATAAGGTATTTGAAATTTTAGGACATTTACTATAGTAAAATGGACTTATTCAAGTTTTAAAACAACGCCTTATCATACTTGTCCTAAAACTTGAATATACCCAGTTTACTACCTATTCTAGTATCTATAAACCACTGGACGAATGGCAAACAGTGTAGACCCTGATCATATGCAACATTCCTTAGCATCTGATCTGGATGAACTCTGTTTGCTCAGATCTCTCTGTCCACATACTTTGGGTGAATGTGGTTTCTTGTGATTATATTCTGTTAACTTATTCCACTTTACTAATTCCCAATTATTATGTCAACATATTCCCAAACAGGAGTAAAACAGCAGAAACTGCTGTGTGAACAAAGAATCTACAGCCATGTTAATCATAGCAGAAAACTGACTCAATAAAAAAATATGAAAACAAGCTCAAATTCACTTCCAAAGCTGTAGTTCACATAAACAAAAGTTTGATTTCAAACTCAGTGAAGACAAACAATAAGAGCTGTACAACAAATTTACCCATGCTCTAGGGGACATGAAACCACATGACAGAAGCCTAAAACCAATGGCCCCTATTTTATTTAAAAAAATGTGGAGAAAATAACAAAAGCAAGAGAACAGATAAAAAATTAACAAGGATATTTATCATTCTTATTAATGTAAATGTAAAGCATGCAAGGTAAAAATTTCAGCAGATAATATTTTGAAATATTTTTCTTATTCTTACCCAAAATAGGCTTTGACATTTCATGCAAGCTGTCTCCTAAGGAGACAATTTGCATGAAATGTCAAAGCCTATTTTCTGAAAAAAAAAATCAGCAATTTGTCGTCTGCTGAATTATCCCCAGAGAGTGTCATGATTTGAACTATCAGAAAAGAACATCTACAGAATGCCCAATGTAAATAACGATGACTCAGACTAGTGCATACAACGCCTTTAGATCAGAGCTATTACCATCAAATAAACACTGCTTGGATCACTGCTTTGCATCACAAAAACATGCCTATATAATTTTGACCCCTTTAAACCCCACTTTTATGTAGTAAAACTGGGGTTTACAGGGGTATATGTTATTTTTCTTATTTCTGCTCAAAACATAGATTGTGGGTATTTGTTAGAACCGCCTCGACGAGGCGGTTCTTACAAGTACCCACAATCTATGTTTTGAGCAGAAATATGAAAAATATCAGAACTTTTTATCTGAAAATATTCATTTTTTAGTGGTAAAATTTTCAGTATATTTGAATAGGCATGTTTTCGTAATGGCAGGATCTTGTGGCAAATGTTCTAAAATTCCAAACAGTAAAACTCTTAATTTCAAAAAAAAAGTAAGAAGTGAAAAGGTTATGTCAAGACTGCTGGTGGTGTTCAAGTAACAAAGCTAAATGCAGCAACTAAACATTGCTCAGCCAAGCATAAAAGTAGGTCAAGGTCAGCAGTGGTCGATAGCAGTGGGCAGGGTGCATCAAGGCCAGAGTGCATCAGGGCACCTAGAAGCCTTGGTGTTGGAGAAAGGGAGCTAACTGCACAGATTTAACGTTGATGATGACAATGACAAGAATGCAAATGCCACCAGTGGAAAGTGACCCTATGTCTCTTCTTCAACTTGCTAAAGCAGTTGTAACAAACATGAAGAATTCCTTCAAAAAAGCAATTATTTTTTCACTTTACAAAACTGTTACTTTCCTTTGCTTCAATGATGAGGTGGGACAGTAAATTTGTCGTTTTTTTTTTTTTTTGTTTTTGTTTTTTTCTTCATTGCTGAAATTTTGTACAATAACAGGTATTCTAGTTATTCAAACTAATCTTTAATTCAAATGTTAAAGGCTGACCCTGAAATGCTTCTACAACCTAAAATAAAAGTTTTAGTATTTGTCAAAGTGTTTCCATAATATTTCAAACAAAACCAGTTTCAATCAATAAATATGATATACCTGAGTAAAATTAAAAAAATAACAACATCCATTTGAGAATTGAATCATTAAGCAAAGTCATCAACACTTACCAAATGCTTAAATTTTGTTGGTTTAGGGAATCACATGATCAAAGTATACAAAATACCTGTTCTACAAAAATGCCCAAAAGTTTCTTTTTCCACTGGACTATTCTCCAATGGAATGCTCTGCCTTCTGCTATTGTTTCTGCAGAGATCACAGAGGAGTTTAAATTCCTCATTTTACAGAGGTATGTATTTTATCACACAGAAGTTTGTGTTTGTAAATAGATTTCCTTCCTGGAGGCCATGATCTTTTGATGAATCAAAACAGTTTTGTAGATGACAACCTTAGTAATATTTATGCACAGCTATATTAAAATCCAGCTACTGTTTTTTGACAAGAAATTTTTTAAGGTTTTCTATATAGATTTCATATATAGGGGAAATGGCCCCGTCCCTTGGCTGTCATGATTTTTATGACTCAACATGACCTGAACAATGTTTGTACTTGATCTCCCAAGAAACATTTAGCCAAATTATTCCAAAATTGGGCTAGAGGTTTTTGACATGGCAGCCACACATCAAGAAAACAGGCCTATATAGTTTTGACTCCCTTAAACCCCACTTTTATACAGTAAAACTGGGGTTTACAGGGGTATACATTAATTTTCTTATTTCTGTTCAAAAACATAAATTGTTAGTACTTGTAAGAACCGCCATGCCGAGGTGATTCTAACAAGTACCCACAACCTATGTTTTGAGCAGAAATATGAAAACTACCAGAATTTTTCATCTGAAAGTTTTCATTGTTTGGTGGTAAAATTCTCAATATATTTAAAGAGGCACGTTTTCCTAACAAATTCTGCTTCGATTCCATATCTTTAAAAATTTTCAGTCAGTAGTACTCAAGGATAATTCATATGAAATTTGGTCAACACTGGATCAGTGCTTTATGAAAACATGCAAATTCAAATATATTGAAAATTTTACCACCAAAAAAAAAAAGAAAATTTTAGATAAAAAAATTCTGATGTTTTTCATATTTCTGCTCAAAACATAGATTGTGGGTGCTCCTTAGAATCGTGAGGCAGTTCTAACGAATACCAACAATCTATGTTTTTGAGCAGAAATAAAAAAAAATAATGTATACCCCTATAAACCTCAATTTTATTATATAAGTGTGGGGTTTAAGGGGGTCAAAATTTTATAGGCGTGTTTTCATGATGAAATGTTGAATGCTAACAGATGAATGAAAAGGAACTCTAATAGACAATGAACACAGGAAAAATGCATATCAATATAGTTATCCTTGAGCATGTGCTCAAGTAAGCTAATAATATGCCCTTTTATAAAAATATACTCGGTCATAACAAGAAGTGAGCAACTGAACATTAAAATTTACATACACTTTACTCAAAATTGACATTATTCACACAAATAAAGCTGTGGGCAGGGTGGTCTGGCTTTTCACTGTTCACATACAACACAATGGGTACTGCATGTTTTGCATTTTTCACCATTCATGATACTCATTAACTCACATCATCAACATCAAAATCATTATAGCAGTACCCTGTTTGTAATCCCAAGGTGGCTACATCATATGGTTTTTTGGAAGGGTGCACACTTTTTTAACGTTAAAATTGCTTGATTCAAGGAAAGGAAATTGCACTTTTCTCAGTTTATATCCAATCGATTTTCATTAAAAAAGTACATGGAATATTCAAATATGCACACTATTCATAAACATACAGTGTATTCATATTCTCCATGCAGTATTTGCAAACATTTGAAGTAAATGTAATTTTTGCGATGGAAATGTTGGAAGTGTTCACACTTACATTTGCTTTGAGTGTTTGCAAATACTGCACCCAGGATTTAAACAAGCTGTATGTTTATGAAATATGCTTATATTCGCATATGTGATGCACTTTGTTTTATGAAAATTGGTTGGATATAACCTGAGAAAAGACTTTTTACTTACCTTGAATTGAGTGTTCAAAAAAGTGTACACCCTTCCAAAAAAATCACATGAGCCACCTTGTAATCCAAAGCTCCAGATAAAGGGAGCATTCAGATAATAATTATTTGTTATTTATGAACCAAAACATATCTTCTTGGTACTCATTGGAACCGAGGCAATTCCAATGAGTACCAAGAAGATATGTTTTGGTTCATAAATAACAAATAATTATCCCAAACTTATCATCTTAATTATCACTTTATCTGAAGCAATGCAATAAATAGGAATCTCATCATTATTGCTTCCAGTAAACCAAGTCCATATTTCTATATTTACACATATTTACAATGTCTTAATTGTGTCCAAATTTACACATATCTACAATGTATTTGTATCAATTAACAGCACATTTTAACCCATTGTAGACTAGAGACCCCTAAAAGGGTAACTGGTAAACAGAGCAGACCCAGACCAGATGCCGCAGAACTTGGGGTCTGATCAAAGTCTCCACTGTTTGCAAATAGTTTAGCCATTTTTCTCTAGGAATATCTAAATCACATAGCCTAACATACCTAAAATCTAAATTAGAATCTTTCAATATATAGTGTGGGGAAGTTGATTCAGTCTACAATGGATTAATCACACAATTTAAAAGAGTAATGGTTCTTAGTGCATATGTTCACAGCAAAAGGAGCAGCTGAGCCTGAACATCTGCCAAGTCTATCAGGGCCCAGTTGTTCAAAACTATCGATGTCATTAGTTAACGTATTAGAATTAGATATTGTACTTACTAGAACGCTTAATATTTTGAACACTAACAAGCTTGTTAAGCCAACAATGCTTTGAACAACTGGGCCCAGAATATTTGCTTATCACTTCAAAATTGCTGGATATTCATCATGTGAAGTTCCTCATAATTTCTGAAACCACCAATTCCCCATTTTCACTATTTAAAGTGATGATTTGGGAACCTGTCTGAATTCTGCAGAAATGCAGTATTTTTATGGTTTTGTTAAAAACCTCTGAAATAGTTTCAGTAAACACCTTTATAGTTTTTGTTTAAAGCCTCTGAAATAGTTTTGCAAACTGTTTTATTTATTACACTGCCCACTGAAAAAGGAATGAAGCCTAACTTTGTGCAAGCACATTAGAGAGGTCAGAAATTCAAAGCTTAAAATTTAACCCGTTCACTACAAATACAGACAACATTTAAAAGTGTTTTTCTTCAAAGAAGTCTTGGCATTTATTCAGTCACAAATTGAATGGATTTTCAAACCTTAATTTCTGTGAAAAATAAGAAAAATATATCTAATTTTATTTGTTGACTGCACCTACAGACGGCTAATACGTAAAAGTATATGAGATGGAACACATGATGGAGGAATTTACTGACATGCAGTAAGGTTTCTGACCATACTGTGTGGATGTGCAGGCTAATCAAGACCAATTCTGTTTGTATATATCCCAAAGACCTTTTGTCATGGTATGGTACAAATAAATATTACAGTTGCCTCATTTTCAAAAACGGAAAGACCTTAACCCATTGCAGACTGAATGAACTTCCCCACACTATATATTGGAAGAGTCCAATTTCAATTTTAGGTAGGTGAGATTATGAGAGTTAGATATTCCTAGAGAAAAATGGCTGAAGTATTTGCAAACACTGAAGACCCTGATCAGATGCTGCATTCTGTGGTGTCTGATCTGGGTCTGCACTGTTTGCCAATTACCCTTTTAGGGTCTCCTGACTGCAATGGGTTAAATTTATGATGTAGTTTAAGAAATTAACACAACACTTTATCAAGAACTATGATTGGAAATACAAAAAAACAAACAAAAAACAAAAAAAACAAAAAAAAAACAAACACTACATGCAGTTTAAATTCACTGTCAGACCTAAAATAATGTTCATATTCCAACAACTGATCGGCAGGGTTATGATATTATAGGAGTGAGTGGTTTATTGCATATACATGAACACACAAGAGAAAATCTTTTTATCTGAAGCTTTAATGTTGTACTTATAAGCTTCTCTATGATACCGATGTCCAGATAAAAGAGTATTCAGAAAATAATTACATTGCCTTTAAAGTGTCAAGCAAAACTATAGTAGACAACTGTCTATTTTGTTTTTAATCATTTTTTAGAGAAATTAAGGCTTCACATTTCAAATGAATTGTCTGCTCATTCGCATAAAATGTCATCTAATTTTCACTGAAAAATAAAGAAAACATTTCCATCTGATTACTACTTTTCTGAGATGCATTAAGAGTCTGAGACCATTCAGCGAAGTTGGCTGAAGTTTTCCCCCATAAAAAACTTTCACCAATGACATTTTGCACAAGAAAGTGGTTAAAAGGTTGTCACAAAAGGTCAATTTAAAAAAGAGAAAAAAAAGTGGAATTTATTAACTCTTCCCTTGCTGAAAACGACATGCCCTGTCTTAGCAAACAATGTAGATCCAGATCAGTTGGCTTCTGATCTGGATCTGCACTGTTTGTTATTAAATATATGAATTTCTATCAAAAACCCAGATCAAGTAATCTGACTGGCTGAAAATTAGAAGTGGGCGTGGCATCTTAATTCAGCAAGGCAAGGGTTAATAGATAAAATCTGAGTCTGTCCAAACAGCAATCAGCCATACAATAACATATGCAGCCAACACAGACCCAGATCAACCTGAATATCATGGCAGTCTAGTCAGGGTCTACAGTGTCAGATCAAATGATCATCAAGGTCTGCACATTATAATATCAATCAGTGAGGACCATGATCAGACTACACATGTAGAGCTGGGTCCATGCTGATCCCACATGTTCTTTGTACTTCTTCTGGCAAACACTTACTGAAGTCAGAAGACCTCTACTAAGACCTGTTTATATCACAGTCCAATCGGTGTCTCTCCATTAGTTAGACACAGTGCTCAGTGTACATCATTGCAGGAAAGACGTGCAGATATGATACCATAGGCTTCCAAGTCCATTCCTTTTTAGCTGAGCTAACTCATTATATTAGAACAAATGAACAATGATTCAGGAAAACCAATCTTGTCAAACAAATGAACAAAAATTACCTGTTCTAGCCAGTGTCCATAGTTCTAAAAGATTTTTTATCAACCAAAAAGTATTGATATTTGAGCCACTCATCACGAAAACATGCCTATATAATTTTGACCCCCTTAAACCCCACTTTTATATAGTAAAACTGGGGTTTACAGGGGTATACATTATTTTTCTTATTTCTGCTCAAAAACACTGATTGTGGGTACTCATTAGAACCACTCATCAAAGCAGTTCTAACGTGTACCCACAATCTATGCTTTGAGCAGAAATATGAAAAATATCAGAATTTTCTATCTGAAAATTTTCATTTTCTGGTGGTAAAATTTTCAGTATGAATAGGTGTGTTTTTGTAATGCTACAATAAGACCTGTGTGACCTGCAAAGACTCAGATCAGCCTGTGCATCCACCCAGTATGGCAAGGGTTCTTGTTTATCCCTCTTTGGATAGCCTAGAGGCTGTAGAAGGCACAGGTGATCAGCAAAGACTGATCAGACTGCCCAGATGCGCAGGCTGATCTGTGTGTTCACTGGTGGCACAAGTCTTATTTTAGGTTTTGTGGTGCACTGGCTCATTTTTCTTATTATTCCACAAAAATGTATGTTGTGGATACTCATTAGATTGATTGTGTTGGGGTTTAACAACATGTCAACTCTTCTGGGTCATTTTGTGTAGTCTCCCAGAGAAAGGGAGAAAAGAGATAGATGAGATTATAGAGGAGCAGAGAAAGGGAGAGATGAAAGAGAGGGACAGGGAAGAAAGAGGAACAGGAATGAAAGTGAAGAAACAGAAGAAATAAAATCATTACCCTTCTACCCTTACCTGCTACAAGGATAGTAGGTCTTGCCCAACTGTAAGCCAATATCAGTTGGACGTTGAAGTGACGCAAAGATACACAACACCTTTGCCACACCAGGTCAACCCAGGATACTCATTAGAAGTGCCTCAGTGTGCATTTCTAATAAGTACCCATAACATATGTTTTGTGGAGAAGTAAGAAAAAAAAGAAATTACATCTTTGAAATTTATGTCCCACCTACATACTAAAATGTAAAAACAAGCACCAGAAGAGTGAGAGTTGTCATCCTTGTTTAGCTTAGTGATCAGTGTAAAGAAATTAACTGTCAAGTTTTTCAGTTTGTAGACCTTATTTAGGGCAGTTGCTAGGGCGGACATTACACAGACAAACAAACAAATGGACAAAAGCTTGCACATCTAAGTCACCTATGCTAATGCAGGGGCAACAAAAATAATATGTGGATTGCTTTTATTTGGAACTATGACTAAGGTTTTAAATATAGACATTTGTATACAAAATCTCTGTGCTTATATCAGGTATGGGCTGTTTAAGAAGAGCAACTCTCATCAATGCAATCCTACAGCACAGTTCTCCATAGATGAAAGCAACAAGAATTAACTAAGTTCTACACTAACATTTTTGTTCCTTGTATACTCTCCTGCTCTGCTGTTTTTTTTTTTTGGTTTTTTTTTGTTTTTTTTTTTTGTTTTTTCAAGCAAAAAGTATTGATTCTTTTCTAATTTTCCACAAAAACATATGTTGTGGGTACACTGTGTACATCCAAGGTCTGATATCATGATATAACCAGAGAGCAATAGAAGTCAAGGTCTTGAATAACATTCACTTAAGGAGACATTGCTGTCAGCCCTATTTACCCATATGCAGTCTACTCATTAGAAGCGCCTAATTGAGGCACTTCTACTGAATACCCACAATGTATATTTTTTTGGAGAAGTATGAAAATATTCATATGGATACTCCGTCTTTCCTAGAACTATGACTAAGGTTTTATATACAGCCATAAAGTTAATATACAAAACCTCAGAGTTGATATCACATATCAGCTGTTTAAGGAGTGCAATGCCCACCAAACCAGTCCTACAACATAGTTCTCCATAGGTGAAAGCAACAAGCATTAACAAAGTTCTCCACTTGATCTTGGATTAGTTTTTCAACACTAACATCTGTCCCTTGTATGCTCTCCTGCTCCTTAACAGGCTTCCTGAACACAGCAAACAGACCCTAGAAAAATCAAAAAGTGAAACTTGTCAAGAACACATATATTGTATTTACAGTATTTATGGTATAAGTCCTAAGCATTCAGACATCTCAACTTGTTACGCTACTAGTCCTTCTATTTGAACAAGTTCATTTTATTTCTGTTGATGTCTCTATAAATCTGCAGGATGAATTGTAAACAGTGTAGATTGTGATCCAATACTACTTTTGTAGTATCTGATCTGGGTTTACACTGTTTGCTTAAGCTTGTCTGTCTGAATACGAAGGACAAATATGGTATCCCAAGTCTTTGGATAGACAGGCCTGAGCAAAAAGTGTAGACCTAGATCAGATGCCACACCATGCGGAATCTGATCAGTGATTAGGACTATCCTGTTTGCCACTCATCCAGTACTTCAAGGTTATCCTGTTTGCCACTCATTCAGCAGTTTAGGGTTTATCCTGTTTGCCACTCATCCAGCAGTTCAGGGTTTATCCTGTTTGCCACTCATCCCGCAGTTTAGGGTTTATCCTGTTTGCCACTCGTCGAGCAGTTCAGGCATATCCTGTTTGCCACTCATCCAGCAGTTCAGGGTTTATCCTGTTTGCCACTCATCAGGCAGTTCAGGGTTTATCCTGTTTGCCATTCATCCTGCAGTTTAGGGTTTATCCTAATTGCCACTCATTGAGCAGTCTGGGTTTATCCTGTTTGCCACTCATCCAGCAGTTCAGAGTTTATCCTGTTTTCCACTCATCCAGCAGTTCAGGGTTTATCCTGTTTGCCACTCATCCAGCAGTTTAGGGTTTATCCTGTTTGCCACTCATCCAGTAGTTTAGTATTTATCTTGTTTGCCACTCATCCAGCAGTTTAGGGTTTATCTTGTTTGCCACTCATCCAGCAGTTCAGGTTTATCCTGTTTGCCACTCAGCCAGCAGTTCAAGGTTCTGTCATTGTATGTCTTTGCATGTATGTCCTGGTGAAATTTTTATTTTGGATAGCCGTTTGGCCATATTTTGGGAAAGAAACTGTCCTTTTGGCTTTCTGCTTGTAGTGTTTTGATTGTGGTGCCATTGCCTTATGTGTATCTTTCTTTCCCTTTGCAATCTTGGGCGGAAGGTGTTAGGTAACTGTATTGATTCCTTATCATTCCCTTCTTTTCTATTTAACCTGTTTGCCACTCATCATGCAGTTCAGGATTATCCTGTTTGCCACTTATCAAGCAGTTTAGGGTTTATCCTGTTTGCCACTCATCCAACAGTTCAGGGTGTATACTGTTTGCTACTCATCCAGCAATTCTGGGGTTGTACTGATTGCCACTCATCCAGCAGAACAGAACAGAACAGAACTTTATTATTAACACTCAGGTCTATACAGACATATGAGGATATGAACAAGTATACTACATTGAGACATGGTGGCATATACATTTACATGTAAACTAGAATAGCATTGCACAAATATTTGACACTTTCTTGGCAAGAATAAAGTTTGAAACAAATATGGAACTTATGTGGGGGTGGGAATAGCCTAAATATATATAAAGCATAGCTTCTGTTTGCGGTGTAAGCGAGGTAACTCATAGTTTACTAAAGCTGCAATACGGACTTAATTCTAACCCATTATCTACAGACCACACAGTTACTATACTCAAATTAGACAAACAGATGGCTTACGAAGGTACCGACTACACTGCACGGACAAGCCCGCTGAATCCCCGTCCTCACAGTTACGAAAATAATTAACATTCTTAGCAAACATTCCCAACAGACACACAACGCTGAATCGACATTGACTCGGCCCCAAAACAAGGTCATGGCGCCGAATCAACGTCGACCCAGCGCCTACCCAATGCCCTGCACCTAATAAGTTCAGTTTAGTCAGGGAAATGACACCACTGCAATTCGGTATGGACAATATCGTCTTAATGTTTAAGTAGACACTGCAATGACTGCATGCGTTCACCTAGTAATGGACAGAGCTATTCTTAAAAAAAAAAAAAAAAAAAAAAAAAAAAAAAAAAGACATAGCTTTATACTAATATTGTAGCAGTTTAGGGTTTGTCCTGTTTGCCACTTATCCAGCAGTTTAGGGTTTTCCTGTTTACCACTCATCCAGCAGTTCAGGGCTTATACTGTTTGCAACTCATCCAGCAGGTTAGGGTTTATCCTGTTTGCCACTTATCCAACAGTTCAGGGTTATCCTGTTTGCCACTCATCCAGCAGTTCAGGGGTTGTACTGATTGCCACTCATCCAGCAGTTTAGGGTTTGTTCTGTTTGCCACTGATCCAGCAGTTCAGGGTTTATATTGTTTGATATTCATTCAGAAGTTAAGGGTTTTTCCTGTTTGCCAATCATCCAGCAGTTCAGGGCTTATACTGTTTGCAACTCATCCAGCAGTTTAGGATTTATCCTGTTTGCCACTCATCCAGCAGTTCAGGGTTTATACTGTTTGCTACTCATCCAGCAGTTTAGGGTTTATCCTCTTTGCCACTCATCTAACAGTTCAGGGTTATCCTATTTGCCACTCGTCCAACAGTTTAGGGTTTATCCAGTTTGCCACTCATCTAGCAGTTTAGTCTTTATCCTGTTTGCCACTCATCCAGCAGTTTAGGGTTATCCTGGATGCCACTCATCCTTTAGTTCAGGGTTATCCTGTTTGCCACTCATCCAGCAGTTCAGGGTTTATCCTGTTTGCTACTCATCCAACAGTTCAGGGTTTTATCCTGTTTGGCACTTATCCAGCAGTTCAGGCTTATCCTGTTTGCCACTCATCCAGCAGTTTAGGGTTATCCTGTTTGCCACTCATCCAGCAGTTTTTTGACATATCAATAGGTGGTAAAATGGGCTGATTGAATTTTAGGATAGAATAGTAGTGTTAAGGTGTCTGAATATTTAGAGTAAATACTTTGTTAAAAACAAAACATGTTGCAGAACGTGACAGCTCCCTGTACTCAAGCTTGCCCATTTTATATATAAAAAAAAGTCTAAATTCATCACTGAGTGCATGTTGAGTATGCCCTGCACAGAAAATTATAGCAGTATTTAAGACCTTTCCAGGCATTCAGACGTAAAATTAGAAATATATGGCCAAACATCAACTTTTGAAATTAGAAAAGTGGCTTTTATAGGGAGGAAGCATTGATGAGAGGTGACTGCTTATGGATATGTTACTGTACTCCCGTTTAACAAGTCCTCTGGCTTACCTTTACAAAACTTTGGTCCAATATTTATCATCAGTCCAAGTATCTACTGCAGTCAATGTCCTAAACTTTCAAACACTCTATTAATTACTTTTTTGCCTAAATTTGTTTTTTATGCAGTTGTTTCTTAAAATACTTAGAGAAATGGCAAACAGTGTAGACCCAGATCAGACTGCTCCATTAGGACTGCATTATTTACATATGCCGTTTTGTCAATACTTTGGTGAACCAAATTTTAGGACATTTACTGTAAAATAATCAAGGCATTCTGGGGATACAGATCTCCAGATGCTTTAAGGTAAAACTTTAAAATTTAAAGAGTGAAAAACTAAGTCTGTGCCCTTAATCTCAAGATCACTTATGGGAGTGGGGCTAATACTAAACACAACTATATTAGTTTTCTATGATCATAAGTGACTGGCTTCTAAGACTTTCCTCAGACTGTCTTTTTATAGGATTTTATATTCACTTAGGAAAGTTTCAGTCATTAAAGGTTGCCAGTAGAATGAAAAAATGATACTGCTCTGTTTCAATATTTTGGTGAACTAAGGTAGTTATATTTAGGGTGAATATGTTAGCTGAGCTATCAGAACATGACTTACAGTTTTTCCCGAGGCAGTATCAATAGAGAGTAACATGGCGAGATCAAGGCATTTAGGATGGACTATAACCTGAAACAGTAGAATAACAGATATTTTTGTTCTAAGAGCAATTTAAAGCATGAAAATATATTCAGACAAGATAAAGAAATGCAATAAGTTTTATAGAACACAAAAATCCATTGAGAAGATACAAAAATGCCACAAATTTTAAAGAACACTTTTTGTTAAAAATCTAGATATTTACAAAAACATGCTTTGGGTACTCATTCAAAGTTCACTGTACTTGCTTCAAGTGAAACCTATCCAAGAGAAGGGAAATTAGATTTTGCTGTTTGAATTTTGTAACTTAAATAGATGGCATGTTTTCTATTTTTATGAAGAAATAAGAAAAACATCTTGATACTTAAATACCCCCCTTATCAAGAGCTATGGAAGCCATGATGTTTTCACCATATATTATGAGAAATGAGGAAAATGTATTAAGCATACTAAGACAGATTTATGAAGTAAAAAAAAAATTGCTAGATGTAAGATGTGACTAACAAATTGAAAAGCTGGGCCCAGTTGTTCAAAACATAGGTAGCTTAATGAGCTTGTTAATGAGAAAATCATTAACTGTTGTAGATAAGGTATTTTCAAATACATGGGTACTTTTGCTGAAAAAATTATCAATGTATTTGCCCTGTTTCAAGATAGAAAATTTAATGTCACTTTAGCTAACAATTTCACTGTTTTGAACAACTGGGCCCAGGTTTAAAAACTACACAGCCACCTAATAATGTAGACCCTACATACTCCAGTTTTCACGATTTATTATGAAGAAACATGGGTATACACATTGCACAGATTTGTTAACATATGGATGCTTTTGCATGACTTGGCTAATACATTGTTAATAGGCTACTTACATGATATTGCACAAACCCGTCCAGACTACAAAACTTTCTTCTTGACTTTTCAGGGTACTTTGTACACAGCACCTGGGCCAGTCCTTGGTACCAGGACACACTCATGTTAACAAGAGGGATAAGATTAGGGTCCATCTCGTGCAACGGTGTCTTGATAACTCGGTCCAACAATTCACAGAACTCTTCATATGTCAGCATACTCAGCTGCTGTATAAAAGAATTCAATACAGTAAAACCTGTGTAAGAGACTGACTTTAAACAGTTGCTGATGTGGAAAAAGTTGTCTGTCTTATAAAGGTACATGTCATGTAATTTTGCTAGCAAAATTACATGACATGTACCTTTATAAGACAACCATCATTCCAAATCAACCACTAAAGTCAATTTCAAAGGTGGCTGTCTTACACAGGTTTTATTATAGCTGCTCAGTCACTTTCTCATCAGGAGAAAGGTGTCAACTCATCAGGAGAAAGGTGTCAACCTAAGTATACAGACAGACAGACAGATAGGTCTGAGCAAACAGTGTAGACCCTTTTCAGAGACCACAAATATTGCATCTGATAAAGGTCTAGATTGTTTGCCACTCATCTAGCATTTTTCAGACACATCTACAGGTTGCATCACGAAAACATGCCTATGTAATTTTGACCCCCTAAAACCCCACTTTTATAAAGTAAAACTGGGGTTTACAGGGGTATACATTATTTTTCTTATTTCTGCTCAAAACATAGATTGTGGGTACTCATTAGAACCAGTTCTAACGAGTGCCCACAATCTATGTTTTGAGCAGAAACATGAAAAATATCATAGTTTTTATCTGAAAATTTTCAGTTTTTGGAGGTGAAATTTTCAATGTATTTGAAATAGGCGTGTTTTCGTAATGGTAAAATGAACTTCCACAAATGTAAGGACAAGAGTGTAAGAAGTTAAGATGTCCCAAATTTTTAGGGTAACTTGAAATTTGTTTTCAAAGAATGCATTCTAAGTCAGTTGCTGACCTTGAAAATGAGCTCAAGGTCACCAAAATCTAAGTCTTCACAATGTCGAGTGACATATCTATGCAACTTTGACCTAAATCTGTTCAATGGCTCAGAAGATAGATAATAAAAGGAGACAATTTACATGACAATTTTCTGGAAAAAGAGTGCTAAAATGATTTAAATTAAACAGTCTTGATCCTGTTTTCAGACAGAAAACTAAGAAAAAGGGTATATAGCAACAACAAAGACCCAGATCAACATATACATATGCAAGTGGTCCTGATATAACTGCACTAAATAAGCAGGCTGAGCACACTGTTTTTGTATGCACAACAGATACTTTATTTTACACAGCCCATGTATCAACCAGTTGTCTAACAACTGCAGAGCAACGAAGAGACCACCAGTGCCACTTAGAATATAGTTAAACTTGTCTTAAACACGTTTATAAAGAGATAATCCCCTGTTAAGAGACCACTTGAAAATGTATCTAGCTGATAAAAATAAGTTCTTTCTGTCCAGTGACCATCTGCTTTTAACCTTTACCACTCTCTGGGCAGATTCAGCAGATGACAAATTGCCAGTATTTTTCTTGTTTTCTACATAAAATAGGCTTTGACATTTCATGCAAATTGTCTCTTTAGGAGACAATTTGCATGTTATGTCAAAGCCTTTTTTCTGGAAAAAAAAATAAGAAAATATTACATAATGTCATCCGCTGAAATTTTTACCCAGCATGCTAAGTGTTAAAGACCACAGTTTCAGACTCTACCAGCTGGGCCAAGTTGTTCAAAACTAACGATGCCATTAGTAAATGTATCGTTAAAACTTTGATCATTTAATATCGGCATATATTCTAATATTTTTGCTGAAAAAATGTGAGTAGCTTTTGCAATTGCAAAAGCTATTCACATTTTTTCAGCAAAAATACCAGTGAAATAGATATTTGTACTTACTAGAGCAGTTAACATTTTGATCACTAATGAGCTCGTTAAGCTAATGATGCTTTGAACAACCGGGCCCAGCATGCTAAGTGTTCAAGACCACGGTTTCAGAATCTACTAGCTGGTCTCTTAAGACGGACCTGACTGCATTAAATTATCTTACATCTTTGGAGTCCTCACTATCACCCCTCTTCTTCCTCTTTAAATCCTCATCCATGAGGTCTCCGATCAACAACTTGTTCCATAGGAAGTCACGGCGACACTTCTCCATGGAAACCACAGCCAGTTTGTGTATCTTCTCTCTACATTAACAAGGGAAAATTTAATCTTTAAATTGTAGCAGATCACATTCTAATTTATTTTCGGAGACAATTCACATTAACTGTCAAATCTTACGTTCAAGGCCTTGAAATAAAAAAATGCCCGCTGCTGTTGTTATTGGCACTTTAACCTAATGCAGGTAGACTTTAGCATATGTCATATAGTAGTTTTCTAATTTTTGATAAATAAAAAAAAACAATATTCACAAGAAAGACACTCAGATATTACATTTTTATTTTTTTCAGGTTAATATATTCTGAGGAAATACACCTTCAGGGAAGACAACTCCAACAAACTATTTTTGCCTCCAGTCTGTAAAGTCGTGTACTCTAAAAGAAACAAATTATTTGTGTTGTGAGCAAACTTTTTCTTTTCAGAGTAAAACCATTTTTTAAGAAGTTGCCACTAAGATCCAGGCATTCAGGAGATGTAAATCTTTAAAAACTTTAACATAAAATAATCCTCACTTACTTAGCAAGAGCAGCTTCTTTCTTTAACATCTCATACATTGGTGATCGGTGTATTTTTGCCGCTACCTGGTACGTCAGGGTCCCCGACTTCACTTGACCCTTTACTTGGAAAGACCTTAAATCCTCATCTGAAATATGCACAAAAAAAATTAATTCATAGCTCCAGATAAGAGGCTTATTCACAAAAATATTGTTCTTATTTCTCTAAGGAAACATGTTGTTAAAATTGATATTCAACTCTTCCAATATATAGTGTAGGGGAGTTTATTCAGTCTAAAATGTGTTAACACTTATCATGCTTTGGGCAATCTGCATGAAGTGTCAAATCCTATTTTCTAGGGAAAATAAAAAAAAAAAATTTCCAAATGTGGTCTGCTGAAATTTTTAACCAGCATGCAAAGTGTTATGAGTAAATACAGTACCTGATGTGGAAGTATGCATTGACTTGCTCCTCAGTGCTGTACCCTCCAATGTGGTGTGTGGAAAGAATTTCTCAGTACTGGTCAGTATGATATAGAACTGAAGCTGTAGAGAGTTTTTGTCTTCTTCCCCACTCCGTGTATCCTTCAGTATTACCCAACCAATGTGGTAGCTTTCGCATTTCTTTGGGGAACCCACAGCTGGTTCACAAACTTCTCGTGCTTCATGGCTTATCAAGGCATACTCTGCTGATCTCACAACCAAAAATTCCTGGAGTGTAAAATATATAGTACTATCTGCAGTAGGAATTCCATCAACCTATCACTATACAAGCAACAAGATTTATCATAGAACAGAGTAATACACCTAAACTTGCACTCGTCCGCCAGATGAAAAATTCTAAGTCTATGACTTTGATCCCAAAGTCACTGACTGGATCTCTGGTTTCTACTGATATTTTGCAATAACTCAAATATTGAGACAACTCCATAAAATATTTGTCCTAAAATTTGTGAAAGTTCACTTTATTACTTGTCAATGTTTCTTAAAATTGCTAGATGAGTGGTAAGCAGTGTAGAATCCGATCAGACATGACATTCTGGAGAATCTGATCTTGTTCTACACTGTGTGCACAGTCCTGTCCATCACAATACTTATTATTAGGATACTTCTACATTGTTTGCCCAAGCCTGTCTTTCTGAATATTTAGTAAAATACAATATTTCCCAGGGGCCACACAACGTTGAAACAATGTCCATTCAAGATCTTGATGTTGAATCCACTTTGAATCAATGTTGTTTCAACATTAAGTGCCTGCTTTGTTTCTGACGTGTCTAAAACATGCAAATTGTTTGGAGTTTCACAGCCGAGTCTATACTGTTAAGGTCATGCCGAGCCAGTCAGTTAACCTACTCACCTTTTTCCTAGGCAGGTATAGTCCTTTAAGCAGTTAACCAGTACTTGTGCAACTACTTTTGCCAGTAACTGACAACTGTCCTTTTTGAATCAATAGAAGGGGGAGAATGACAGTAGAAATGATTTCATGATCAACAGCTATGTAAATTATGCAGTTGAACTAGGATTTGAACTTGTGACCCCTGAATCTGCAGTCAGATGAGCTACTGGCTGTGCTATAGAGCCCAGCTAGAAGCCTGGCCTAAAGCATGCAAACAGAGTGGAACCAATCAACTGTTTCTTTTGTGATGCTTGATTTAGGTATGTACTGTTTGCTCAACTTTTAGGTAAGTATAGTGATTACCATATCTTCTTCTGAGACAACATTCATCTTCAAGCTACTCATGTTATGTAGGTTGGCATGGCTCAGCATAAAGTCATACAGCTGTGTTGTTGAAGTAGATGGCTCTGGTATAGTGACAACATCTGAAATTATAAACAAAATACAGTTGAACTATGCCAAGAGAAACAAGAGGACCATGATGGTCCTATATCGCTCACCTGAGCAAAACAGATTTGCATACTTACTATTGAAGTTTCAGCAAAGTTCACTGCTCCGAATTTTATAGCCCTGCACCCACCCCACCACCCCCACCCCCCATGTTTTTTATTTCTTTTTTAATGCATCATGACAACTTGAACTAAATCTTGAAAGAAGGTCACCAAAGGAGCATTTCTGCCAAGTTATAATGAAATTGATCCAGTGGTTTCTGACAAAAAGATTTTTAAAGTGTTTTATATAGCTATAAGGCCCTACCCTCTGATGGCCATTTTTTTTTTTTTTGTTTGTTTGTTTGTTTGTGTTGAGGTTTTACGGCCCAATGGGGTCATGTTGAGCGCGGTCAGTTTACCTAATCACACGTTTACTGGGCAGGTTAAGCGGTTAACCAGTATTGTGCACATTCTTTCACCAGAAACTGACAACTGCCCTTCTTGAATCAGCGGAAGGGAGAGAATGACTGTAGAAAATATTTCATGATCAATCTCCACGAAAGAATGTTGCCGACCTCGGCGGGAGTTGAACCCGTGACCTCCTTGTCTCCAGTCGGACGGGGCATCCAACTGAGCCATTTTTTTTTTGACGAATCATGACAGCTTGAACAAACTTGGTAGAGGGTCACCAAAGGAACATTCCTGCCAAGTTAAATTGAAATTGGTTCAGTGGTTTCTGACAAGAAGATTTTTGAAAGTTTCTATCTAGATATATATGGAAAATAAGCCCCACCCACTAGCAGCCATGTTTTTTGACAAATCTGGATTGCTTGAACATTCTTGGTAGAGGGTCACCAAAGCAACATTGAAATCGGTGTGGGGGTATTTGACAAGAAGAATTTCAAAGTTCTCTATACAGATATATATGAAAAATAAGCCCCGTCCCCTGGGGGCCATGTTTTTTGACGTATCATGAAGGCTTGAACAATCTTGGTAGAAGGTCACCAAACCAACATTCCTGTCAAATTACATTGAACTCGGTCCAAAGGTTTCTTACGAGAAGATTTTTAAAGTTTTTTATATAGATATATAGGGAAAATAAGCCCCGCCCCCTAGCAGGCATGTTTTTTGACAAATCATGACAGCTTGAACAATCTTGGTAGAGGGTCACCAAAGAAACATCCCCCCCAGGTTATACTGAAATCCGTCCAGTGGTTTCTGACAAGAAGTTTATTAAAGTTTTCTAAATAGATATATAGGGAAAATAAGCCCCACCCGCTGGCCACCATGTTTTTTGACAAATCACGATTACTTGAAAAATCTTGGTAGAGGGTCACCAAGGAAATATTTTTGCCAAGTTATATTGAAATCGGTCAAGTGGTTTCTGACAAGAAAATTTTTAAAGTTTTCTATATAGATATACAGGGAAAATAAGCCCCACCCACTGGGAGCCATGTTTTTTGACGAATCATGACGGCTTGAACAATCTTGATAGAGGGTTACATAAGACACATTCCTGCAATGTTATATTTAAATCAGTCCAGTTGTTTCTGACAAGAATATCATTAAAGTTTTCTATATAGATATACTGGGGAAATAAGCCCCACCCCTAGCAGCCATATTTTTTGACAAATCATGACAGCTTGAACAATTTTGGTAAAGGGTCACCAAGGAAACATGTCTGCCAAGTTATACTGAAATTGGTCCAGTGGTTTCTGACAAGAAGATTTTTTCAAGTTTTCTACGTAGATATACAGGGTAAATAAGACCCGCCCCCTAGCAGCCATGTTTTTTGACAAATCATGACGGCTTGAACAATCTTGGTAAAGGGTCACCAAGGAAACATTTCTGTCAAGTTATACTGAAATCGGTCCAGTGGTTTCTGACAAGAAGATTTTTTTCAAGTTTTCTAAATAGATATATAAGCACCCCCCCCCCCACCCCGACAACACCCTTGCAGCCATCTTTTTTGACGAATCATGACAGCTTGAACAACCTTGATAGACAAGAAAATTTTTAAAGTTTTCTATACAGATATATAGGGAAAATAAACCCCTACCCCTAGCAGCCATGTTTTTTGAAGAATCACGATTATTTGAACAATCATGTTAGAGGGTCACCAAGGAAACATTTTTGCCAAGTTATAATGAAATCGGTCCAGTGGTTTCTGACAAGAAGATTTTTAAAATTTTCTATACAGATATATAGAGAAAATAAGACCCGCCCCCTGGCGGCCATGTTTTTTGACAAATCCAAATGCCTTGAACAATCTTGGTAGAGGATCACCAAAGGAACATTTCTGCCAAAATATATTGCAATTGGTCCAGTAGTTTCTGACAAAAAGATTTTTTAAGTTTTCTATACAGATATATAGGGAAAATAAGCACCCCCCCCCCAACCCCCCCCCCCCCCCCCCCCCCAACAACACCCTTGCAGCCATATTTTTTGACGAATCATGACGGTTTGAACAACCTTGGTAGAGGGTGACCAAAGAAACATTCCTGCCAAGTTATATAAAAAATCAGTCTATTGGTTTCTGACAATAAGATTTTTAAAGTTTTCTTTATAGATATATAGGTAAATTACCCCTAGCGACCATGTTTTTTGAAGAATCACGATTACTTGAACAATCATGTTAGAGGGTCACCAAGGAAATATTTTTGCCAAGTTATAATGAAATCGGTCCAGTGGTTTCTGACAAGAAGATTTTTAAAGTTTTCTATACAGATATATTGAGAAAATAAGCCCCGCCCCCTGGCGGCCATGTTTTTTGACAAATCTAAATGCCTTGAACAATCTTGGTAGAGGATCACCAAAGGAACATTTCTGCCAAATTATATTGCAATTGGTCCAATAGTTTCTGACAAGAAGATTTTTTAAGTTTTCTATATAGATAATATAGGGAATATAAGCCCCGCCCCCTGGTGGCCATGTTTTTTGAAGAATCCAAATGGCTCGAACAATCTTGGTAGAGGATCATCAAAGGAACATTTCTGCAAAATTATATGGAAATCAGTCCAGTAGTTTCTGACAAGAAGATTTTTAAAGTTTTCTATTTCGATATATAGGGAAAATAAGCCCCGCCCCCTGGGGGCCATGTTTTTTGACGAATCCAAATGGCTTGAACAACCTTGGTAGAGGATCACCAAAGGAACATTTCTACCAAATCATATCGCAATCGGTCCAGTGGTTTCTGACAAGAAGATTTTTTTAAGTTTTCTATATAGATATATAGGGAAAATAAGCCCCGCCCCCTGGCGGCCATGTTTTTTTGATGAATCCAAATGGCTTGAACAATCTTGGTAGAGGATCACCAAAGCAACATTTCTGCAAAATTATATGGCAACCGGTCCTGTGGTTTCTGACAAGAAGATTTTTAAAGTTTTCTATATAGATATATAGTGAAAATAAGCCCCGCACCCTGGTGGTCATGTTTTTTGACGAATTCAAATGGTTTGAACAATCTTGGTAGAGGATCACCAAAGGAACATTTCTGCAAAATTATATGGGAATCGGTCCAGTGGTTTCTGACAAGAAGATTTTTAAAGTTTTCTATATGGATATATAGGGAAAATAAGCCCCGCCCCCTGGCGGCCATGTTTTTTAAGTTTTTAGTTAAAAAATCTATTTTTAGCTCCTGTGACCTAGATATACAATGGACCGAAACCATTTGAACAACTTTGAAAGAGGACTAAACAAGGATCATTCCTGTGAAGTTTGGTCAAATTCCAACCAGTGGTTTAGGAGATGTTGTTTAAAGATTGTGGATGGACGGAAGGACATACGGATGACGACGACGATGACGAGGGACGGTGAGTGATCACAATAGCTCACCTTAAGCCTTCGGCTCAGGTGAGCTAATAAGGGTCATACTTGATTCCACCATCTGGATCTCCAATAGTAAAGAGTGGGACAGAAGAATGGTCAGAAGGATCTTCCAATTGCCCCAATAGCTCCTGGCAATACTTTTTTTTGTTTTCAACTAAAAGATCATAGGCCTAAATAAGAGTGGGTAACCAGATATTATTTTTCTTATTTCTCCATGAAAACATGTGGATACTCATTCAAAGTGCTTCGGCTTTTCTTATTTCTCCATGAAAACGTATGTTGTGGGTACTCATTAGAAGCACTTCAGCTTTTCTTATTTCTCCACAAAAACACAATCATATTGTGGGTACTCATCAGAAGCGCTTTGCCGAGGCACTTCTAATGAGTACCCACAACATATGTTTTCATGGAGAAATAAGAAAATATCAATACTTTTTAGTAGTAAAAAGCAGCTTATCAATAATCATTCTTAATTAGAAATCTTTTTTAGGAAAAACAAGAGCTGTCATAGGACAGTGAGCTCGCCTGCTGGGTACATTTTATATTGTAACATTTTTATCGTTAAGCCATATAATATAGGTCACACTGACCTAGATGTATTTGTATGTAAATCATTTTGTCACATAGATATAATAATCCAGGTATGACAATTCTCCATGAAATAGTAATAAAAATGAAAGGCAAAATCACTGAAGCATGAAATATAGGTCACAATGACCTAGATATAGTAAGTGGTCATTCATTGGGTCACATGGAACTAATATCCCAGGTGTGACATTTATCCAACAAATAGTATTCAAGATATAAGGCAAAATCACTGAACCATGAAATATAGGTCACACCAACAGAGATATATTTTGACGTCAATAATCGGGTCACAAGGAACTAATATCCCAGGTGTGACATTTATCCAACAAATAGTATTCAAGATATAAGGCAAAATCACTGAACCATGAAATATAGGTCACAATGACCTAGATATAGTAAGTGGTCATTTATTGGGTCACATGGAAGTAATATCCCAGGTGTGACATTTATCCAACAAATGGTATTCAAGATATAAGGCAAAATCACTGAACCATGAAATATAGGTCACACCAACAGAGATATATTTTGACGTCAATAATTGGATCACAAGGAACTAATATCCCAGGTGTGACATTTATCCAACAAATAGTATTCAAGATATAAGGCAAAATCACTGAACCATGAAATATAGGTCACAATGACCTAGATATAGTAAGTGGTCATTCATTGGGTCACATTGAAGTAATATCCCAGGTGTGACATTTATCCAACAAATAGTATTCAAGATATAAGGTAAAATCACTGAACCATGAAATATAGGTCACACCAAAAGAGATATATTTTGACCTCAATAATCGGGTCACAAGGAACTAATATCCCAGGTGTGACATTTATCCAACAAATAGTATTCAAGATATAAGGCAAAATCACTGAACCATGAAATATAGGTCACACCAGAGATATATTTTGACGTCAATAATCGGGTCACAAGGAACTAATGTCCCAGGTGTGACATTTATCCAACAAATAGTATTCAAGATATAAGGCAAAATCACTGAACCATGAAATATAGGTCACAATGACCTAGATATAGTAAGTGGTCATTCATTGGGTCACATGGAACTAATATCCCAGGTGTGACATTTATCCAACAAATAGTATTCAAGATATACGGCAAAATCACTGAACCATGAAATATAGGTCACACCAACAGAGATCATTTTGACGTCAATAATCGGGTCACAAGGAACTAATATCCCAGGTGTGACATTTATCCAACAAATAGTATTCAAGATATAAGGCAAAATCACTGAACCATGAAATATAGGTCACAATGACCTAGATATAGTAAGTGGTCATTCATTGGGTCACATGGAAGTAATATCCCAGGTGTGACATTTATCCAACAAATAGTATTCAAGATATAAGGCAAAATCACTGGACCGTGAAATCTAGGTGACCTTGACCGTAAAATGTAGGTCACCATGACCTTCACTCTCTTACACTTAAACCGATGTCACATAGTTAGCTGATGTATAACCAGTTGTGTCTATAACCTGTAGGCATATAAGATTTTACAAATGTGTCCTAGATTTTGACCCCTAGCCCCACTCCAAGGCCCACCCTAAGGTATGAACCCAGGGGTATGTTCTTTTGGAATCTCAGAAGACTCCTCCAGGTACCCAAATTCTAAATATGAATGCTCTATGAGGAGTGAAAGTCAAGATATAAGAATTTGAAAAACTTTAACACAGTATTACAAAGGTGTCCTAGATTCTGAACCCTAGCCCCACCCAGGGGCATGAACCCAGGGGTTTATTCTCTTGGAATCTCAGAAGACCCTCCAAGGTACCTAAGTTCCAAATTTGATGCCTCTGTGAGGAGTGACTGTTGAGATATAAGCATTTGAAAAACTTTAACGCAGTGTGACGGGAACGGGAACGCAAACGCAAACGCAAACGTGGACGACCGGGGTGACTACAATAGCTCTCCTTGTACTTCGTACAGGCGAGCTAAAAACAACTGATACCTCTTATCTAGTGACCTTCACACAACATCACCTAAATCTAATCAGCTCTTGAGCTTGTCCCAGTGATGTATTATTTCAAGTTTAATGAAAATCTGCCAACCTGTTCAAGTGTTATAGTGCATTCATGCCAATGCCAAGCTGACTCAAAAAGGATCCAAACTGAAAACAATATGTCCCCTTTCACTTCACAAGGGTATAACATAATAGTGACAATACTCACCATTATGATGTGGTGCGGTATAAAAATATCATAGTGATACCTTTAAGCATGAAGTTTCTGGAGAAACTGGGAGCATAAGGATAAACAGTTTCAAAGTCTCGGAGCAATCCTGTAAGATGATAGCCTGGTTTAAGTATATCAGCAGGCCAATGTCTTCTATCAGCTGCCTCACAAGGTGTCCCTAGTGTTTCTTCAGATGTCTCTGGTTTGCGGATATCAAATGTCCCAGGATTAAGGACCCTGTGCTGTTTGCTGATGTAGTCCTGTATGGATCTCAGATGGAAGTCATGGCCAAAGGAGTGGACATGAATCAAATTTTTCACCTTCTCACACTCATCCACAAACATCAGTTTTAGCTGAAAAATTGTAATAATCTCCATTAAAACTGAAATAAACAACAATCATGTACTTCTATGATGACTCAATATTAGGCTGAAGAAACCAATATGGGAAGAGACTTCAAACAAGTAGCTTAAGAGGGCAACAATTGCTCTCCAGAAGAACAGTTAGCTGAAGGTATGACTATAATTTGAAACTCCATGGGACCATCACAGATGTTTTTGGTATAAAACGGATCTAATCAAAAGCAACCAAGAAGGGATGCAGACATCATTTTCCCCATTATAAGTCAATAAGGGCTTTCTGTTGCCATAGAAACCAGCTTTTTCATCCCATCTGCCCCAAATCAGAGTAGTCTGATCTGGCCAAAATCAAACTCATTCAAGCTTTTATGCCTGTCCTTGTTGCCAGCAGCTTTAATGATGATTCAATCAAAAATGAACAAGCTAGCATGGAGATACCATTTTCCAATTATGTCTATGGGAAATTTTTTAGATGCTCAAGGGAGCTCACTCTGTAGTCAGTGGTCAAACCTGGCTAAAAATTACCAGCAAGTATAACAAGAGGCCTATGGGCCATAGCTCGCTCACCTGAGTGACAAAGCCACTGCAGATATGCAGATGTTATGCAACATTTTTCCAATCCTATCATTGCAACTAATGAATGGATCATCATTTAAGCAGTTCTTAGTTTTGAAGAAGAATATATGGGCATGACTCTCAATCACATTACAACAGTAGGATCAATGTGAAATTTGGTGGTCATTGGCTAAGTGATTTCTGAAGAGTTGTTTAACAATATCATGATTTTATACATATAAACAGCAAAGGGGCAGGAAAATATAATAAACGTCAAAAAGATTGCCTTTGGAAACAAAGAACTATTTACGGATTAGAAAATGGAAGTCTCATTTTTACTGACTCTTCCTAAGCAGTTATGAAGTTTGCAACATTGCTTACTGTGGTTTTGGAGGAACTGTCAATTAAAAAAAAAAAAATTTTTGTATTTTTTTTTTTTTAAATTTAATGTTCCAATGGTAACCAAAAAAATCATCACTGGTCATAAAACACAAAAATTGGGTAGACAATTATCCAATGATCATAACTGCCAAATATGGTTCACATTACTTCACTGGTTATGAAGAAAATGCAATTTTACCATTTTCCCATTATAAGTCTATGGGAGCTTTCTGTTGCCATGGCAACCAAACCAAGAGGCAGATCACCATTATTTTAGCTATTTTGAATTGTCCTTACCCAAGCAACATTTGTACAAAATTAGTGTCCTACTGCTTCAGTGGTTTTGGAGGAGATGACATTTAAAAATTCCTTTTATCAAAATTTAATGTTGCCATGGCAATCAAACAAAATGCAACATTTGTACAAAATTAGAGTCCAACTATTTCAGTGGTTTTGGAGGAGATGTCATTTAAAAAATTGCTTTTTTAAAATTAAATGTTGCCATGGCAACCAAACAAAATGTCCATTGGTCATAAAACAAATACACTGGGTAGACAATCATCCAATGATCATAACTGCCAAATATGGTTCACATTACTTCACTGGTTATGAAGAAAATACAATTTAATCTTTTTTCCATTATAAGTCTATGGGAGCTTTCTGTTGCCATGGCAACAAAACCAAGAGACAGATTACCATAATTTTAGCTATTTTGAATTGTCCTTACCCAAGCAACATTTGTACAAAATTCGTCCTACTGCTTCAGTGGTTTTGGAGGATATGTCATTTAAAAAAAATCCTTTTTTAAAATTGAATGTTGCCATGGCAACAAAACAAAATGTTTATTGGTCATAAAACACAAATACTGGGTAGACAATAATCCAATGATCATAACTGCCAAATATGGTTCACATAACTTATTTGGTTATGGAGAAAATGCAATTTAACCAATTTCCTTTTATAAGTCTATGGAAGCTTTCTCTTGCCATGGCAACCAAACCAAGAGGCAGATCACCATAATTTTAGCTATTTTTAAAGGCCCCTAACCAAGCAACATTCTTACCAAGTTAGGGACAAATCACTTCAACGGCTTTGAGGAGTTGTCATTTGAAAGTGTTAACGGATGGACAACGGGACGGATGCACAAAAAGAGATCACTATAGCTCATCCTGAGCATAGCTCAGGTGAGCTAAAAAGGATGGGATACAAAACTGAGAGAAGGTGGAGACATCGTTTTCCCCATAAAAGTCAATGGGGGCTTTCTGTTACACTGGAAACCAGTTTTGATCCCATCTGCCCCAAAACTTAATGCAGCCTTTCCCCTACCCAAAATATGCTACTAATAAATTTTGACTAAAATTGGCCAACTGGTCTTTGAAATATATTTGTTCAAAAGTGTGGACGATTACGATGATGGACGATGACGAAGGATGATAACGGACGTCAGAGCTTTACTATACTATGAGATCACCTTGCGAGCCTTCAGCTATGGTGAGCTAAAAACAACTGATAATAATAAATAGAGACTTTGTACAAAGTTTATACTTACTGTTGTTAAAATTTGTTAAAATGATATTAACCCTTTAAGCTGAAAGTGCTAAACAAAATTGTAGCAGACAACATTCTTAATTTTTTTAATGTTTTTCTGTAAAATAAGACTTGACACTTTATGTGAATTGTCTGCTTAGCAGACGATTCACATGATATCTCAAGTCTTATTTTCTCTAAAAATAATAAAAAAAAAATATAAATAAATAAAAATGTCATCTGCTGCAGTTGTGATTAAAGCTTTAAGATTAAGCTCTTGCGATTGAGTTTAATTTTTGTGAAATGGTGTTTCTTTTTTCTGCACAAATGAAAAGAGATTTAAGTGATTGAACAAGTGAATAACAGTTCAAGAACAGATAAATAGTTGAAGTTGAATTCTTATATAATATATTATCAAATGACTGGTAGGACCAGTGTGTATGCCCCTTGATTTTGACATACAAAGTATCTATTATGATCTTTTGAGAAGTGATAGTTTGTGGAGATGCATCCTGACTATTATTTGTATTGTATGTACAACAATTTTATATTAGCCTGAAGAACTGACTTGATATTAACATCACAAAAACATTATAACCTATATAATTTTGACCCCCTTAAAGCCCACTTTTATATAGTAAAACTAGGGTTTAAAGTTGTATACATTATTTTTGTTATTTCTGCTCAATAAACATAGTTTGTGGGTACTCATTAGAACCACCTCACCAAGACAGTTCTAATGAGTATCCAGAATATATGATTTCAGCAGAAATATGAAAAATATCAGAATTTTCATCTGAAAACTTTCAGTTTTTGATGGCGAAATTTTCAATATATTTGAATAGGCCGGTTTTCGTAATGACTTGGAATAATTTCAACTCAACTTAATTTAGTAAAACTGAATCCGTTGAGGGCAAATTTGTTTCTATACTTCGATAAATCCACCGAGCAGGAATCTTGGAACTATTTTCTTGCTTAAATTTCTAAAATAAGCTATTTAATTCAAATTTTTTCTATGTAAACGTGACAGAATTGGAATTATAAGAAATAAATTTCATTTTTATGGATTTCATTGATGTGTAAATGCCAGTGAATCACTTACAAACTTAATATAAAGCCCTCGGGTTTTATTCAGTTTGTGTGAGTTTCCGGTGTTTACACATCTATAAAATCCACAAAAATGAAATTCATTCCTACAGTGAAGACTGTTCAGCTGGGTACTACAAAATAGAAAATATGATTATATAAGAAGTTACCAAGGTATCCTAGTCAGTGCTAGCATCCCAATTGCCATTTTACTTTTCTTTTTTTTTTTTTGTTAGATTATTATTCTGTATCCTGATTATGATCCCTGTTGCACTGTTAGATAGCAATTAAGTAATTTAAGGACTATATATATATATATAACCCTTAAAGCACCAAGACAAATTCTTTAGAAGCTGACATTCTAATTTTTTAATAGAAAAAAAGTCCTGACATTTCATGTGAATAGTCTACTTGGCAGACAATTCACATGAAATGTCAAGACTTTTTTGCGGGAATAGAAAGAAGTTTGCTGCAGTTGCGACTGACACTTTAAGGGTTAATTAATTCCTTTAAAAAGGTAAGATGAGTAACATACTGTGGTGAATACTTTGGACATATATTTCTTATTATTTTAATTAATTAATTAAATGCAGAATTCTATTTAAAATCAGGATATCAAATACTGCAATATATATGGATATCTATAGTTGGAATTGATCTGAGTATAATTGGATGCCTTCAAATCATATTTCACATTTTGAGGACAGACCATCATCTGATGTACAGTAAAACCTGTGTAAGAGAGCCACCTTTGAGACTGACTTTAAATAGTGGTTGATGTGGAAAAACTTGTCTGTCTTATAAAGGTACATGTCATGTAATTTTGCTAGCAAAATTACATGACATGTACCTTTATAAGACAATCACCTTTCCACATCAGCCACTAAGGTCCATTTCAAAGGTGGCTGTCTTACACAGGTTTTACTGTACATGTGTAGGATTATGATGCAAGTGCCATTTAATGCTTGGCATGCTGGGTAAAAAATTCAACTAACAATATTTTTTGACATATTTTTTCTTATTTTTCCCAGAAAATAGACTGACATTTCATGCAAATAGTCTCCTAAAAAGATAATTTGCATGAAATGTCTACTTTCTGGAAAAAATAAGAAAATATATCAATTTGTCATCTGCTGAATCTGCCCTGACAGTGGTAAAAGTTAAAGACTGCTTATTATGTCACAATAATTGTTTGAGGGTATATTACTTCAATAACAGTTAAAGTTTAATTTGACAGCAAGTACTGATAACATAAACAAACAGAGGCTTACTGGTTGAAAATTCGTACCATCAATTGTTGGATTTGTGCAAACATTAAGTGGATGCTAGAATTTTGGGATGGCTCAGGTATTCCTGTGCTAGACAGAGTTCCTCAAGATCAGATATTCTTTTGCTTTAGTTATATGAATTTGATGCAGATCTCCATCCAGTACTTTGATTTTACAAGAAATAGTAAGACAAATGGCATAGTATATATGTTAGCAGTCCAATTCATATATGAGCCATTCCATGACAAGATGTGTCTAAAGCATATGCAGACAGTGAAGGTCAGATCAGCCTGTGCATCTATACAGTCTAATCAGTGTAGGTCCTGAGGAGTTTGGCAGACGTGCAGAGTGATCTTATTTCATTACAAAAACATGCCTATTCAAATATATTGAAAACTTTACAACCAAAAAAGGGAAAATTTTCAAATAAAAAATTCAGATATTTTTCATATTTCTGCTCAAAACACAGATTGTGGGTACTCGTTAGAACCGCCTGGCCGAGGCAGTTCTAACGAGCACCCACAATCTATGTTTTGAGCAGAAATAAGAAAAATAATGTATACCCCTGTAAACCGCAATTTTACTATATAAAAGTGGGGTTGAAGGGGGTTAAATTATATAGGCGTGTTTTCGTAATGTTGTGCATTTTGCATAAACTTGAGAACAAGTTTTCATTTTATATAACCCATATGTTTCACAGCAGGTATCAATAAGAAAATTATCACTTAAAACTTTACACAGAATTCAAACATAAAAATTCATAAATTAAGAAACACATAAATCTTATGTGGTATAACTGCAAAAAAAAAACAGCTCTCAACACTGAAATACAAATACATGTGCAAAATTAAGTCAATGAGTACAATTTCCAGTTTTCAATAAATAAATAATAATCAAAAAGTTACAGTGTCCACTCATATATCTATGGATCAAGCTAACTGTGGAGATCAGGTAAAAGCACGTAAGAAGTGAAAAATATAGTCTATGCACCCATGCCAACATGGAGCAAAGAATGCAGAGGTACAGATAGACCATCTTTGTCAGAGCCCATATAACTGGTAATTTTTGCTAAGTGGTATTTTCACAGATGGACTTTTCATCCCCACACCCTCCTCCTCCTCTCTAACTACATAATTAAACCAGCAAAAGATTTGCTGTCCTCAGTGGATTCCCAGTGCTTGACACATTAGGTGTCAATATTTCAGGATATGCATTTCTAGGATGGTCAATCATTCAGTAATATTTTTCCAGTCTTGAACAAAACTTTAGTCAAGAAAAAAAAAAAAAAAAAAAAAAAAGTTTCTTTTTTCTCTCAAGATTTTATCTTTTATTCTAGCTTTACATCATTTTTACAAGTACACAGTCTAAATTTTGGTAAATATTTGTCTAACCACAGAAAACTGAATAATTATCACTAACATGGAATCCAGGCTTAATATATATATGACTTTTCTGGGCCAGCCACTTGGCACCAAAGGAAACCACATAATGCATTAAGTCAAAGCATAAACCTAGCAAACAAGGAAAGTAAACATTTTGAATATGTTGGCAGACATGACACGGAAGGCATTTGAATATGCTGGCAGACATGACACAGAAGGTATTCCATCAATCTGCAGCAAAACAAGTTAAAACAGAAAAAAATTAAAACACTTGTTTTGGCACCATCTGAAACAGCAAAAGATGCACCTGCAAAAATAACCAGTTATACAATATTTTCTAATTACTGTCTTTATATACAAGAAGATTTGATCAAGATACTCAGTTTTATGTCACACTGGTAAGCAACAAGCGCAAAAGATGAAGATGCTCTGGAAGAGAATATAACATATTTATCCTCAGTTTTTGCACACCTTAACTCCTTAACCCTTGTCCTGCAGAATAAATTGATGCCACACCCTTTTCAAATTTTCAGCCAACTTGAATAAGATTACTTTAGCCAGATTGTTGATATAAATTCACATACTGAATTGCAAACAGTGTAGATCCAGATCAGTTGGTTTCTTAGAAGCCAACTGATCTGGATCTAGACTGTAAAGGCAAGGCATATACAGGCTCAGCAGGACAAGGGTTACGATTACTCGTGCTAAAATTTTAACAAGTTCATTTTACTACCACTTCGTGTGTCTAAAACCTGCTAGATAAGTGGCAAACAGAGAAGACCCTGATCAGATGCTGCAGAATGCAGCATCTGATCTGGGTCTACTCTGTTTGCTCAGACTTTTCCTTCCTAATACAGTAGTAAGTACAATGCAATTCTCAAAAATGCAGTTTAAGACAAGGTGAGTGAAATAAAGTCTGCAAAGGAAAGCAATTTTATAGCCACACTTTGTAAGATCAATTATTTAATCGCATTTTTTTACCAAGATTAATTATAGAAGATACATGTTCATAGTTCCCATAAAAAGCCACCTATTATAAAGCAGACTAAGGAAAGGATGCTTTAGGGCAAAAAAAGTCTTTAGATACTTAGACACTTATTTCAAAACACGGATGAATGCTGGTGGCTTTTTATTTTTATTCTCCAAATGGGTACATTGAGTACTACATTCTTGGACATTTTGGAGCTTTTGGCAAAGCCATTTGAGCCAGTGCATGACAAAAGTAACAAAATGGCATGTGCGCCCAGCAAAGACTCAGATCAGCCTGGGCATTCGCCCAGTCTGATCAGAGTCTTCACTGCCCGCATTAAGAAAGCTACCTACTGAGCACACAGTGAAGACTCTGATCAGACTGGGTGGATGCCAAGGCTGATTTGAGTCTTTGCTGGGTGCATATGCCATTTTGTTGGTTTTGTCATGCACTGGTTCATTTGGCAGTGCCCATATAATGAAGTTTTGGAAATGCAGGTTTGTTCCTCATCTCTTCTTCTTTTGGTGCATTGGGAAGGCTGTGCTTTTTAATTTTGACTTTTCCTGGGTATCTTCATTTATGTTTTTCAGTTTCTAACAACATTAATAAATCATAATTTACTGATTTTTTTAGCATAAAATGAGAATATCATATACTTGCAGTATGAATTCCAATTTGGATACAGTTGCTCAGATCATTATGAAAACACGCCTATTCAAATATATTGAACATTTCCCTACCAAAAACTGAAACTTTACAGATAAAATTCTGATTTTTTTTTATATTTCTGCTCAAAACATAGATTGTGGGTACTCATTAGAACTGCCTCAGTGAGGTGGTTCTAACGAGTACCCACAATCCAAGTACAGGTCAGTCCGGTTAGTACTCGCGTAGTTAGTGCGCGAATACGGATATAACGCGGGGACGTCATGCCTCCCAAATTTTTTTCGAAGGGTCCCAGTTTCCCCATCCACTAGGTCAAAATAACAAAATGTGTTTTTTGTTTTTCAGAGCTTCCATCTGCAGAAAAAGAAATTATTTACTGCTGTTGTACATGTCATAATAGCAAATAAAAAAAAATGATTTTGAAAGAATAAAGCTAATCAATGTATTGTCTCTGTTGTATTTTTGTTTGTGTACGTGCGTAATGACCGTAATTGACCTTTTCATGTTTATTTTAAGAAGACAAACTTGTGCCAATTAAAATTTCATTTAACTTTTAAACGATAAAAACTTATCTATCAAGAAATGGCTTATCCCGCATCTAAAGAATGGGAATATGGCCACAGTTATCCATAATTAATTTGTAAATACTTTAAAGACACCGAATTTTCCAGTTTGATATGGCCGCCTTGCCAACCTAATTAGATATTCATCCAATCAGCGACGCGGATCACTGGACGTCGATTACTGCGCACGCGGTCAGGTAGTAGAGCATGTAACTGTGAAATTTGTCCGGCACTCATTGTTGTCTTGAAAAAGTTCATTCTGCTATCAGTTTAACACTGATTAAAATGGAAAACCAAAGAAGAAAACGAAAAGCCTTCACGGTTAAAGAAAAACTTGAGGCCATTGAACATGGCACTTTGTTGGAATCAAATGCTTTGGTTTAGTCAATTTTTTCTTTGAGCTTTCGTTCTATTCTATACAAGCAGAACGATTAAAAAACTTAACGATTTCTGCTGTTTTATTAATCAGATTTCTTTTACTGGACTAAAATAATTCGCTATGCTCGCGGGGACCGGTATTGATACCGGACTTTTTATGTGACTTACACCGCACTTCAACACCGTCTGTATTACAACACCGGCAAATATGGCGGATCGAGCCACAAAATGGAAACGTAAATAAAGTATTTAGCGTATATATTGCAGAAAAAGTACATCAGAGGGTGTGAAAAAGACAAAACATACAACGTTAGTACTCATTCGTTTATTTATATAAATAACACATGAAATATCATTGTTTTCATTCATAAATCCCTCCAAACGTATATACATGTGTCCCATACAAATGTCAACATTTATAAAGTCTGATCAGTCGGCTCCGAACTTACTACGCACCTCGCCTATATCGCGGTCTGGATTTGTGCATCCCGACCAGCGCGTAATAACGGGACTGACCTGTACCCACAATCTATGTTTTTGAGCAGAAATAAGAAAAATAATGTATACCCTGTAAACCCCAGTTTTACTATAAAATGTGGGGTTCAAGGGGGTCAAAATTATATAGGTATGTTTTCGTAATGTAAATTGAGAAAATTAACTGTCATGTAGTTTTGTGTGTTGAAAAACTTCCCATTAAAAAAAATGTATGTGCAGGACCATTTGGCCTGAGAGTTTATCTATTTTTTATTTATTTATTTATTTTTTTTTTCCTTAAATGGGAATAGATACACTTTCAAGGGAATTAAATCTGACAGAAAAACAGTTCTCCTTTCTCACTGAGGATTGCTTTTAAAGAACATAAGTTTCTCCCTCTGACAGCAAGTTCTTTCCATTAACTCATTTTAGTCTGGAGACCAACAAAAGGGTAACTGGCAAACAGTGCAGATCCAGATCAGAGAAGCAGAATGCAGCATCTGATCAGGGTCTTCTCTGTTTGCAAACAGTCTAGCAGTTTTTCTCCAGGTATATCTAAAACACATAGCCTGACATACCTAAAACTGAAATTCGACTCTTCCAATATATACGGTAAATGTCCTAAATTTTGACCATTAAAAGTCAGAGAAAATGACATATGCAACAGTGCAGACCCAGATCAGACTGCTCCCAAGCAGTCTGATCGGAGTCTACACTGTTTACCAATCCACTAAGTATTTAAATAAACAGCTGCATAAAAAGCAAAATTTATGCCAAAATAGTATGGAATCAAGTGTTCGAAATTTTATGACATTTACCATAGTGTAGGGGCAATTTATTCAGTCTAAAATAGGTTAGGAGCAGCTCCCATTTTTGAAAGGATTTAAATACCAGAGACCCTAGATTCCAGTGGAACAAACACCATATATCAATAGAGAATAAGTGTGATCTATACACCCAGCAGTCCTCCACCAGAGCAGGTTCTTTCAACAGTAAAATTCCAGTTGATTCAAACAAAAGAAAATCATAACTGTAACAAGGTATCACATAGAAAATGTGTAAGCTGTCCAAAGTAAACAGTATTATTCCTAGTCAGCCTGCCATCCTCCACACAATCTCAGAAGGACTTTTACCGTCCCATACATAAAACAGGCCTTTTCAAATATATTGAATATTTCACCACCAAAAAATGAAAACTTTCAGATGAAAATTCTGATATTTTTCATATTTCTGCTCAAAACATAGATTGTGGTACTGAGGCCAATTTAATGAGTACCCACAATCTATGTCGTTGAGCAGAAATAAGAAAATTAATGTATACCCCTGTAAACCCCAGTTTACTGTATAAAAGTGGGGTTTAAGGCCGTCAAAACTATACATCACGAAAACGTACCTATATAATTTTGACCCCCTTAAACCCCACTTTTATATACTAAAACTGGGGTTTACAAGGGTATTCATTATTTTTCATATTTCTGCTCAAAAACATAGATTGTGGGTACTCATTAGAACTGCCTCAGCGAGGCAGTTCTAACGAATACCCACAATCTATGTTTTGAGCAGAAATATGAAAAATATCAGAATTTTTATCGGAAAACTTTCAGTTTTTGGTGCTGAAATTTTCATTATATTTGAATAGGCATGTTTTCGTAATGACAGGTGTGTTTTCGTGATGGCCCACAAAATACAGGGAGTCTTATCATAGCTCTAGATCAAAGGGCTATCCAGACCAGTATTTTTACTTACTTCCCCACAAAAACATACATTGTGAGTACCCACAACATATGTTTTTGTGGAGAAATAAAACAAAATAATTAAAAAAAAAATCTACACTTTTTGGTGGATTTTTTTTTTCTACAGCTTTGCTTACATTTGCATCCTGCGAACAGCACTGACTTTGACCATACTGATTGAGTGCTCAGCTAGTCAGGGTCTTAAGTCACCAGATGTGTGATGTTGAACTTGTTCCCATGAGAAGTCCCAATGAAGAGCATAAAGAAAGTCACAACAGAACTGCCCATATCCATTATCTCTAACCATAATAACTTAAAAACTAAATAAACCAGAACAAGGAGATATTGCAGTAAGGCAAGGATTTTACCTAATTGGCTCAGGTGTTGAAGACCAGATTTCAAAAAGTACAATATTCAAATTTTTATTACATAATCTTGTAGCCAGATGTCTGAGTCATAGCAGAAAGGAAAATTAATGCTTCTGGCTTATTATTATGAGGAGATTCAGTCCTGTTTACCCCACCCCCAAAACTCCTCAGTTAATACCATGTTCAATACAATGGGAATTATATTTAGTTACCTTTCCTTTGGGAAATATTTCTTGCATCAGAATGATGAGAACACAACATTGATTGGAAATTATGGTTAAATGAATACAGTCAGTGCGCATGTCTGGTATATTTGACTTAAATTCTCTTTCTCATTTCTGGTTAAAATTCAAAATTGAATGCATTTCATAAAAATTGTTATAAAAATGTGTTTCCTCACTAGACCTAAGTTCTTATTCATATATATGATGTAAGTATGCCAGAGAAATATCTCCACCAAAGGACATCTTGGGTTTATGGGGAAAACATATTTTCATAACAACTTTTATGGGTCTTCGCTGGGCACACATGTTACATTCAATTTTGCATTTCAACCGGAAATAAGAAAGAGAATTCAAGTCAGATATACAAGACATGAGCACTGACTGTACTCATTTAGCCATAATTTCCGATCAGTTTTGTTCTCATCATTCTGATGAAAGAAATATTTCCCAAAGAAGAGAAACTGAATGTAATTCCCATCATTTTGAACATGGTATTAATTGAGGAGTTTTTCTTGGGTGAGGTAAACAGGACTAAATTATCTCCCCATAATAAGTAGCCAGAAACATAAGTTTTCCTTTCTGCTATGAATAAGACATAGGGCTACCAGAATATGTAATAAAATTTGAATATTGTAATAGCAAGTCAGAAGCATAAATTTTCTTTTCTGATATGATTCAGACATCGGGCTACTGGAATATGCAATAAAAATTTCAATATTGTAATTTCTGAAATCTGGTCTTCAACACCTGAGCCAATTAGGGAAAATCCTCACCTTACTGCAATATCTCATTTGGCTCCTAATCTCTTTAAAGCAGGGTAGAATTAAATCAGTTGTGTGCAGGCTATTCATTATAACAATTACATTCTACTGTTAGCTGTATTATATGTTACATCTTGTATCTTGTTAAATCTAATACTAACACTTTTTTAAGGATGAGATACTGAAATAATGTGGCTCTCAGATACAAGTAATACCATATTTTCCCAAAGTATTTAGACAGATAGGCCTATGCAAATATTGTAGACGCAGATCAAATGCTACAGAATCTGGTAACTGATCAGGGTCTACACTGTTTGCTACTCATGAAGCAGTTTTTTGGCACATTATCGTAATTTCACTAAAATTGCATACAACAAAAATGGCATATGCAAACAGTGCAGATCCAGATCAGACTGCTCCTTAAGGAGCAGTCTGATCAAGGTCTACACTGTTTGCCTTTCCATCAAGAATTTTTATGTACTAACTTGAAATGCACAAAATACAAAATCTGGGCAAAAAAAAAAAAAGAATGGAATAAAAGTGTCTGAAATTTTAGGAAATTTTACTTAATAGGCAGTAAATGGACTGGTTCAAAAGTTAAGACTAGGGCCCTGTTGTTCAAAATATATCATTAAAACTTTGATCATTAAATATGGAATAAATGCTAAAATTTTTGCTGATAAAATGTGAGTAGCTTTTGCATTTGCAAAAGCTACTCACATTTTTTTGTAGCAAAAATATATGTGAATTAGATATTGTACTTACTAGAACAGTTAACATTTTGACCACTAATGAGCTCGTTAAGCTAACAATGCTTTGAACAACTGGGACCAGTATGGTAAGGTTAGTTCAGAAGATTAATCAAAATTACTTCTGAAAATCACATTTTTTCAGCAATCAAGCTCATCAAAATCTTCTATAAAATGTGTAGTATGTGAACATGATATCAAAATGAACGCTTAATGGAGCTGCATACTGCCGAAAGTGACTTTTAATAGCGCATAGTTAATAATAAAGGCCTAAACTGCTCAGTATATCTGTGCTGTCTGATTAGGGCATTAATGCTTACTGTGCTGCCTTAAAATTTCATCTTTTGAAATATTTTTTTATATTTTTTCCCATTACATAGGGTTTCGCATTTCATGCAAATTGTCTCTTTAGGATTTGATGATGAATGAGTTGATGTTTTACACCCTATCATCATTATTTAACCCTTAAAATGCCAAGAAAACCTACATCTGCATATTTATGTCGTCTGCTGAATATTCTTGCAAACTTTTCAAACCAATTTTTGCATACAGGCAAACAGTGTGGACCCTAATCAGACTGCTCCTAGAGGAGCAGTCTGATTTGGGCCCACACTGTTCGCAAAAATCGACTTAAAATCACAAGCAGATGACAAAGCAGACGACAATTGTTGTGATTGGCAGTTTAAGGGTTAATCACATCAAGACGACAGAAGGATGATAATGAAAGGCTCTGTGCAATGAAGTGCCATACAGTCATTAGCTGAATTTACACCTCAAGCAGGATTCAAACGTGGGACCTCCTGGTCCGAAGTCGTGGCCGCTATCCACTTGATCCCCCAGGCAATTCCTCCTGAGGAATTTATTTTGCATGAAATGTCAATCCTTTTTTAATTTTTTTTTCCTTCATATTTTCTGTAAAACAAAATAAGAAAAAATATCACTTATTTTCGGATGTTAAAGTTTAAATTTATATAAGACAGAACATGTAATGTCCTCAAAGTGAACAGTTAAAAGTCTAATCAGACCGAGTATAGGCAAAAGCAAAAATTGGCATTTGCTCTTTTATATGTACTAATAAATGTACTAATAACCTTATTCATAGCTCCAGATGAGGCACTTTTTTGACAAAAAAATAATGATATTTTTCTTATTTCTCCACAAATACATGGAGTGGTACTCATTAGAAAAATCTCATCTAGGAGCTTCTAGTACTCTTACGGCATGATAGCCGTAACAAAGGAATGAAGCATAGCTGAAAAAATATTCCGCCTTTCATGGGAATCGAACCCGGGTCCTCCCGGATAAAATCCAATGCTCTAACCACTGAGCCAAAGAGTCGACTCCCTGACGCAGTTGTCAGAGATTGAATATATACTTAGAAGCTATGCGTAATCTGCCAAGGCAGATAATCGAAGGTAGGAGTGCTCGGTCGTAACACTCCCCCTCTTCAAGGAAGTCATCATTTATGATGACGTGAAGCCATTTTCGGCGTATAAAGTCCAATCCCGGACGAACCCCATCTTACAACATGATAGCCGTAACAAAGGAATGAAGCATAGTTGAAAAAATATTCCGCCTTTCATGGGAATCGAACCCGGGTCCTCCCGGATAAAAATCCAATGCTCTAACCACTGAGCCAAAGAGTTGACTCCCTGACGCAGTTGTCAGAGATTGAATATATACTTAGAAGCTATGCGTAATCTGCCAAGGCAGATAATCGAAGGTAGGAGTGCTCGGTCGTAACAGTACCCGCAACATATGTTTTCATGGAGAAATAAGAAAAATATTTACCTGATACACCCTCATATCTGGTGCTATGCTTATTTTGTGAGGAAGCTTAACTAGTATGTCTGTGAAGTAATAATACAGCTATCTCATGCCTGTATGAGGTTAAGAAGGCAATAAAAGAGGAAAATAGTTGACCCAACACATGAAAAAATGGTCCTTATAACATAAATATGCTGACAGCAATGGCCCAGTTCAGCTCTCTCCTTTGTGCAGTCTGATCAGGGTCTTTGCTGTCTTCTTAAAGGGACTGAATACACTTGTCAGATTTACTGTCAATTTTTTACAAGGGAGACAACTTTTGTAACATGTTTGCTTTCACACACCAAGGCTCTTCTGAAAAGGGGTCTACTATATTAGGAAAGAATTTGCTCAGAAAGGGGAGCAAATTCTTTCCTTTTAGAGTAGACCTTTTTTCTACAGAGTGCAAAAACAATTCTGACAGAGTTGCCTCCCCTGAAAGTGTGTTCACGCCCCTTAACCCTTGACCTGCTGAACCCGGATATGCCTGTCTTTGCAAACAGTATAGATCCAGATCAGTTAGCTTCTGATGAAGCCAACTGATCTGGATCTGCACTATTTGTCAATCAGTATGTGAATTTGTATCAACAGTCTGTATCAAGTTATCTGATTGGCTGAAAATCTGAAGTGGGTGTGGCATCTTAATGTATTCAGCATGACAATGGTTAAAATCATTGGCTACTGTAGAATCTATCAAATGGCAGCAAAGCCCCAATGAGACTACACAGATGTGCAGACTGATCTGGGTCTTCACTGCCCAAATATGCAATAACAACCATTTCACATAATATGGCTCATATTGTATAGTTAAACCAGGCATTATGACCTTTGTCACAGCAATGACCTAAATCACATCATTCAGATACACAAAAAACAAATGTGATCCTTAAAGCAGCCTGTACCCCAAAACTGGTCTTTCCAAGTCAATATGAAATATATGCACAGGTTTTTGTCATGATCCGTCTTTGCATTTCATGAACTAAACAGAGTTAATTTATCAATTTCTGTGCCCCATAACATATAAAGAGTCCAAATGTGCACACCTGAGGCTGTTGGTGGCTCCATTCTCTGGACTTTTCAAACATAATAACAAAAATACAGATTTTTATACAGCTCCATTCTGAATAATTTTCTAAAAATCAGAGCAGCTATTTTGAACCAAAACTGTTTCAAAAAAACAAATGATTTGCTTCAGTTTGTTTGTTTGTCTTTGGTTTAATGACCAAACAGTCACTACATGAAGTTCAGACTACACTGAGCTGTCTCCCAAAGGTAGAATGGAGAAGACAGAATGAAGGATGGTGGTCTTTCAGTATTCTGTTAACAGGGCTTATGATACCTGTATACTTTTCACGTATTAGCAAATATTTTACAAACAAAAACAACAACATAAATTTGAAAACTGGAATATTTCAACACACCCCAAACAAAACACCACACATATTTCATCACAGTGCAAACCAAACAACACGTATGTCATATGTTGAAAGAAAGTTTGCAAGGAAAGACAATGGTTTTACAACAATTTTAATGAATTTCTTAAATATTTTCAAAAGTTTTGCTGTAATGACTTAGATCCTGAAGAGCTACAATCTATTAAGCTGGAGTTTCCCTATTTCCCCTTGATATCTGAACAGACAGGATTGGGCAAACAGTGTTGACAGATCAAATTGCTCCTAAAGGAGCAATTTGATCTAGGTCTACACTGTTTGCCATTCCATCACAAGATTTTTGACACTTCATCTGGCAGTCAAATGGACTTGTTCAAATTTGAGGATATGTAGGATAAGGAGTTAAGTTGTCCAGGGCCCAGTCGTTCATAGCTTAACGGCTCCATATTCCTCAAAAATAGACATTTTATTATCCAAGAAAGGTTTAATAAATTGATATATCATATATGGTATGAATACAATCCTAAAATATAGCACATGACAGCCTGTAAAATTTCAGTTAGAGTCCAAGTCTTGAAATTAACTAATTTTTTATTGTATCTCTGAATTAATGTTAGATACGGTAGAAAATCATTTCATTTTTGATCCACTTAAAAAAAAAAAGAGACTAACTGAAATTTTACAGGTTCTCAAATGCCACATTTTATGATCAAATTGATACTGTATATAAATTTATTTGGATAAAAAATGTCTATTTTTGAGAAATATGGAGCATTTAACGAGACTGTTAATGACAAACTCGTTAACTGTTGTAACTAAGGTATTTTCAAATACATTGATATTTTTGCTGCAAAAATGTGAGTAGCTTACTCACATTTTTTCAGCAAAAAATGGCATGTATTTGCCGTATTTCAAGATAAAAATTTTAACGTCAGGTTAGCTAACAACTTCGTTAAATTTGAACAACTGGGCCCAGATATATAGGGAAAGTAAAGTAATGAGATCTGGCTGAAAATGTCATAAGGCCTAAATTTAACTTAAGATGGCACACCTTCCACACTAGGTACAGCAACTGTCCTAAAATTTTGTACTTTTGTGACAAAACTGCATATGCATACACTGCAGCCCAAGATCAGACTTCATGGGAAGGACCAGTCTGATCAGGGTCTACACTGTTTGCTATTCCAACAAGAATTTGGTGAAACAAATGCATAAAAAAAATTCGGCCAATAAAAGTATGCGTTAAAGTGTTCAAAATTTTAGAACAGTTACTGTAAGATGGTAATCGTGAGAGTGACATGTGACTCACTTCAGTGACATTGTGATCAAATCCTCGATTTGTCAGATTACATTTCTGAAAAGAAGTTGTTGTATACACAAAAATAAAATCACAAACATTATAAGATTAATATGTTCCAAGAAAATGACCTAGAATTACAAACTTCCTGAAATTTGTAAAAACTTAATATTATTGTAATAAACAATAGTTTCTTAACCCTGTGCATTCCAGTCACAACTGCAAAAGACAACATTTTGATTTTTTAAATTATTTTTCAGAGAAAATAAGGCCTGACATTGCAGACAATTCTATGCAGACAATTAATATAGGTCGCGGGTTCAACCCCCGCGAGGTTGGCAACATTCTTTCGTGGAGATTGATCATGAAATATTTTCTACGGTCATTCTCTCCCTTCTGCTGATTCAAGAAGAGCAGTTGTCAGTTTCTGGCGAAGGAATGTGCACAATACTGGTTAACCGCTTAGAGGACTAAGCCTGCCCAGTAAACGTGTGGTTAGGTAAACTGACCGTGCTCGACATGACCCGGCCATTGGGTTGACTGGGCCGTAAAACCTCAACACAAATAAAGACAATTAATATGAAATGACAAACCTTATTTTCTCTGAAAAAAAAAGAAAGTTTTCTTTTCAAGTGATACAGGGCATCAGATCACATTATTATAGTAATGATGTGTATGTATTTCTAAGCATGTTTTACTGTTTTAAAAAAGTAAAAGTAATTGGACTGGGCCCCAAAGTTTCCCAACATCAGTTATGACCCTTCTCTTAAAATCTCCTGGAAACTGAATGACCCATCCATGACAAGTTTATACTGACACTGGCAACCAGAGTTGCCTCCCTTGTGTCTGGTACATGAGGAAATCAATGGGAGACACCAAGTCCAAACAGACTATTACAAATTCATAGTAATGGTAAATAAATGATATCTAAAATGTGGAAAAAAATCTATGTTTGGTCATTGAATAGGAATAAAGCATAAAATAAACATACATTTTATCTTTCTCATATACATGTAATTCATTTCTTCATGCAAAGCATGCATAAAAATGTGGTTAATGAAGAAAACCCTGCAATCTAGCCATCCCCTGCTCCTCTGCCCTCTGCATCCCACCCCCCTTCCCACACCCCCAGCCCCAACTTCTGTTTCAAAATTGCAGGACCAAATTTAATACATGCTAGTAACTAAATGATCTGCTAACATACTAAAAATAAAAATTCTACATATTATTAACACATAAATATGAAACATTTCTCCACATCAAGAAAACACGCCTATATAATTTTGACCCCCTTAAACCCCACTTTTATATAGTAAAACTGGGGTTTACAGGGATTTACATTATTTTTCTTATTGTGCTCAAAAACATAGATTGCTGGCACTTGTTAGAACCGCCTTGCTGAGGCGGTTCTAACGAGTACCCACAATCTATGTTTTGAGCAGAAATATGAAAAAAATCAGAATTTTTTTATCTGAAAATTTTCCTTTTTTGGTTGTAAAATTTTCAAAATATTTGAATAGGCGTGTTTTCTTAATGATCACACAAATATTTAAATGTGTGATAACATGCTGGAAGATGGAATTAAAAAGTTATATATACTTTGGTAAATGTCCTAAAAATTTTGTACAGTAAAGTTTCTGACAAAATACCATTAAATTTCAGGTTCTACTTATAGGCAAAATAGAAATAATTAGTATTTCCTCATAGTTCCTTTGCAACAGTCAGAAACTCACCAAAGTATAGTAAGATGCCTTTTTAACCTTTTTGTTTAAGTCTCACTGGACACTATTTTCATCACGAAAACATGCCTATATAATTCTGATCCCCTTAAGCCCCACTTTTATAGAGTAAAACTGGGGTTTACAGGGATATACATTATTTTTCTTATTTCTGCTCAAAACATAGATTGTGGGTACTCAATAGAACTGTCTCACTGAGGCAGTTCTAACAAGTACCCACAATCTATATTTTGAGCAGAAATATGAAAAATATCAGAATTTTTATCTGAAAATTTTCATTTTTTGGAGGAAATATTTTCAGTATTTGAATAGGCACGTTTTTGTAATGGGTATTTTTGAATATATTTATGCAAAAACATATACAGAAAGCAACTGTGTAAATTATGACTCTGAACCAGACTGTAACTGAAATGTCACTTCATGTCAGGTCAAAACAAGAAAAAAATATCACTCAATGGTCACCTGCAGCAAAGCAGAAAGATCAACAGTTTTGTTTTGTTTTGTTTTTTCTCTCTTCCTTTCTGAACCACAAGGCTACAGATGAGCATAGGATACACCTTCAAGGGAGATCACTCTATCATGAAAGTATTTGCCTCCCTTCTCAAAGGGATTCGATACCAAGGAAGAAGCATCTTTCTGCTGAAGTAGTTCCCCTCAGAAAAGGGAGACAAACATTTGAAATCAAAGTGCTTAAACTCCTCTGAAGCTAAAGTACAACAATACATGTATATATTTTGGTGGAAACAAATACAGAAACCGTAATTGTGGTTTACTATGGTTCTGGATCACTCTGAATAAAAACAAAAAATGGTCCTGAACGGGGACTTAAGATTGTGTCATTTAACCCATAACCTTGTAATTTAAGCAAACAGTGCAGACTCTGAGGGGCTTCTGATCTGGGTCTGCACTGTTTGCCAATGTCCCAGTCCATGTTTTACAGATAACCCTCTTTTTATGGCACTCTGATGTCATAGTGTCAATAGCGCAGCTATAAATAACTATTACATGGATTTCGTACAAATGCGCGGTTTGATTTCATTGGTCAATGATAATCACATGGACAACAACCTTAAGGAAATTTTGGTATGTATACTTAGGCTCGATTGTAAAGAACTGACCCCAAAAAATGAAAAAAACTTTGTGGACGCCAGTGAGGAACATAAATACATATATAGCAAACTATTGAGTATGTATTTACCTGTTGGTTCACAGTAATGCCCAGCTTGTTATGATCACAGGTATAGAGTTTAACACAGAAATATTCCTGTCGGAAACTCAGCTCCACCAAAAGAACTCCTCCAGAGATTGTCTTCTGTAGGTTGTGAATGTCTGTTGGCTTGTAATCTGTCTCTTTAGCTGTTATTGGTTTTTCTGCTTGACTAGTTAACACATAAAAAGGATAAGTTAAAGAAACTGTTCATTGTGTTAAAAGTTGAAGTCTTTTTGTACAAAGTTAAATTTCAACCGTAAACTGGGGATTTAACCATAAACTGGGGATTTTCTGCAGTAAACTTCACAGGCTAGTTTCAAAAATAAACAAACAAATGTAGACTGGTATCAATCAATACCTTCTAATCTTCAAAACAAATTGACATGATACTACACTGCAGCGCCGTTATAACGCAGTCGTCGGAAGCCAAGAACACTGACCGCGTTATACGTGGTCCGCGTTATACTGAACATAACCACACCCACTTGCACCACTGCAGTTTCCTCCAGTTATTACGAGATATTACACATTGCATGTATGTTATATTGTATGTTCCTTTTTTATTTATTTATTTTTTATTTTTTTTTTATTGTTGAAACTTTGTGCATGTACCTTACCTGATTTCCGTTTTATTCTTCTAATCCAGTAAATAATAAATTTTTAAGCTTAAATTGTTTTGTTTTCTTTTTTATGATCATTCAAGGGAACTAACTGCAACAGTCTTGCATTATGGATAACTGTGTAATAAACAATGTGTCCTTTACCGGAAATTGCCTTGAGCATGTGCACAGTTGATCTGCGTGTCAAAAAATAACCTTTGTTGCTCCCTGGAAAAATTCAGCAGATGACAAATTGATGATATTTTTCTTTTTCTTTCTTTTTTTTTTTTTTCCATACAACAACTTTTGTCATGCAAATTTTCTCAAGTTTGAATGCAGTGTCAAAATCTTGCAGCCTGATAATAAAAGAAAAAAAAATATTTCAGAAGGTGGTCTGCTAATTATATGCACACAGCATGCTAAGGGTTTAGCAACAGGTGCAGAAAAAAAATCAATACCAACTGTTGCATCAGATGTTTAGTAACATGATAAAAGGGATAGGCTTACCTGCTTGGTCAGTTTTTATTGCTGCTGTTGATTTCTTTCACAATAAAAAAATCTAATCTCAGATATTTTTTTTATAAAGAGCACTGGCCAGTCTTAGTTTCATGTTTGTCCAGAAAGTACATCTCGTTTCCCAGCAGTCTATTTCCGTTAACCTAGGGTAGCAGTACTTTTTAACTAAAAATAAGACACCTTATCTGGAGCTTTAAGCTCTCTCAGTGTATTCACACTTGACCCCTTTCTTTGATCTAGTTGGACATGCAGACTGTAATAGCTCCAGATAAGAGGGTCTATCCACAGCTCCAGACTAGAGGAATCTCCACATATTAAATTTCTTATTTCTCCACGTAAACGTAGGTTGTGGATACTCATTGGAAGCGCCTCGCTGAGGCACTTCCAGAGAGTACCCAAAACCTACAATTTCATGGAGAAATAAGGAAAAATAACAGTCTTCTTTAATTATTAAAGAAAAAAAAAAAAGATACCTAATCTGGAGCTATGGACTGTGGCAGTGCATTCACACGTCACACAAACGGATTAATTATCAGACTACCATTACAGCAAAGAGGACAGTGAAGTGTTGATTTATGACTGTGTTAGGATAATTATGTAATTAATTTGTGTTGCGTAAGTTACTCTTATTATTTCTTTTATTTCTCTTATAATACATGAAAATTATCGTTGAGGGCTGTGCCAGTTACCGTAGTATGGCTTTTAAATGGTGTGCGGACGTGATCTGAAATAGCCTAAAGACAAAAACTGATGAAAAGTTTGGTAAAAAAGAATGAGTAAATCAGCGAGTATATGGTCACGGCTGGCGATTTTTAGACTGCCGCGTTCCGCGGAAAAAGGGCAACACTTTCAAACTAGTGGGGAAAAAAACGGGAGCCAAGGCCCAACCGCGTTATAACGGTTTCCGCGTTATAAGCGACCGCGTTATAACGGCGCTGCAGTATACTACCAGTAATATTATACTGGATCTGGTGTGATCAGTCCTAGCACTCTTCCTAATACTGAGTGCCAAGCAAAACAGCAGCTAGTACCAATATTATAATGTTATTAAATGGATGTTTTATATTGGCCTTGTTACAGGTCTGAATGCAGCTTTATTGGCCTGAGGATTGCTGTATTGGCCTGAGGCGAATCCTTGGGCCAATACAGCAATCCTTGGGCCAATAAGACTGGCCAAGGACCTGTAACAGGGCCAATGTGAAAACATCCATTTCATGACATTTATATTAATCAATGTTTTGTTTTCAACCTTTTAAGTGTTGAAAGTCAATAAAACTTCATCAAATGGTTAATACCGCAAATCATTGGCCCAGTTAATACCGTAAAATATTGGCCCTCCTGAACTCCATGATTTTTATCCCTAAATCCTTGTAACTTTCAGTACTAGCTCTCGTCTAAAGCCGTCCAAAAACCATACAGAAATCATGCCAAACATTGCATTGGTATGATGCAGGCTGTTTGGCACAATAATTACTTAGCTGATTAATGACAGTGCTGGACATGAGTCCATTTGTTGATTGGGGGGTAAATCAAATAAAATATTAGAAAGTCTTAAATGGCTATATCAGCTGATCCAGCTCTACACAAATCATGCGAGCATAAAGGTACTGTTCAGCTTCTCAGTTACATTATGTAACAAGACTTGCTGTATGATAGGATATTTCACATAAACAAAAGCAGGCCTCTACATATGAGCCATCACATGACAAAACCTACACCAGAATTCCGCGGAAGGCGGCGTCGCACCTGCTGGGGCAAAAGTCACAGGATGTGGTTATTAAATAATTTATTTCATTCTTAGCAGTGCTTAGTTGGAAAAGTGACAAAAATTAAAGACAAGGATTATATGAATATAGGAATTTCATTGAAAGCACATGAATTTTCTCATATGATGCATGAGAAATTGGGCTCAAAAAGTACCTAAAGTCTGTACACTTTCATACAATCTGAAGTTCAGAAAATGACAAAGTTAAAGCGGAAAAAGTGACAAAAATAAATTTAAAAACCACGTGCACTTCTGCAGACATGGGAGAAAACATGTGCAAAGTTTCAAAAAGACCGGTTTAAAATTGTATGAAAAGTTGCAATCACAAGGTACCCACTGTCTATACATTTGAGGTCAGAAAATAACAAAGTTCAAAAAGTACAAAAAAGTGACAAAAAATATGAGGCAAGGATTATATGAAAAGCACATGCACATATTCAGACTATGGAGAAAACATGTGCAAAGTTGCAAAAAGATTAGTATAAAATTGTATGTGAAGTTGTGCTCACAAGGTAGCCACTGTCTATATATTGAGGGTGAAAAATGACTAAGTTCACAATGTGGAAAAAAGTAAAAAAAATAATTTAACAATTACATCCAAACCCTATGCACATCCTCATACCATGAAGAAAATGCATGCAAAGTTTCATAATAGTCGGTACAAAACTGTATGAGGCGCTCACAAGAGGTACCTACTGTTTATATATAAAGGGTGAAAAATGACTAAGTTCACAATGTGGAAAAAGTGACAAAAAATAACCTAATAATTATATCCAAACAACATGCACATCCTCATACCATGAAGAAAATATATGCAATGTTTCAAAAATGATCGGTACAAAACTGCAGGAGGAGTTGCGCTCACAAGACACCCAGGGTAAATGTTGACGGAAAGATGGACGGATGGAACCTTGCACGCCTAAGTCGCCCATGCTAAAGCTGGTGCGACAAAAATGGCATGTGCACCCAGCGAAGACTCAGATCAGCCTGGGCATGCACCCAGTCTGATCAGAGACTTCACTGTCCGCATGAAGAAAGCTTGGGTCCTTAGCTACCCATTGAGTGCATAGCAAAGACTGATCAGACTGGGTAGATGCCCAGGCTGATCTGAGTCTTTGCTGGGAGCACATGCCATTTTGTGGGTTTTTGTATAAGTTGTGGATACTCACTGGAAGTGTGGCAGTGAGGCACTTCTTATGAGTACCCACAACATATGTTTTTGTGAAAAATAAGGAACTTTTTCTTATCTGGAGCTATAAGAAACCTGAGAAAGGATTCTGGGATACATGACAACAGCAAAGGTATAGATCAGCTTTTACATCTGTATAGTCTAATCAGGGTATTCACCATTATATTTTGATATACCAAACTATTATGCAGGCAGACAGGGAAGGCCGCCTTGATCAGACTGTGCAGATGAGTATTCTGATCTGGCCCAGCCATGTCTGAATACTTCTTTTCTAATGATATGGTTTGTGTAAGCTTCCTAGTGCAAAGCCTGTATTCTGCCCATTTTTGCCTGAACATGCCCTAAACACCTCTTTTCTGACATGGTTTATGTAAGCTTCATAGTGCAAAGCCTGTATTACCTTCTATGTGCAGACTGTGGTCTCATCTGTACATAGTGGAACCCGATTGTCTCTAGATACTTAATGTACTGATCTATTAGAGCAGCTCGCAGCTGGAGGTGCCACAGCTCCTCCTCTGGTTGACTCAGGGATTCAACGGATACACATGTTTTTCCAGAACTGGCTAAAGTTGGACGTTTCTTCTGATCTCCGCTGTCAGCTCTCTTTGTCCTAGCACTGCCTATTGAAGTGCCTGAACTATGCCGAGATCTCTGTTAAAAAGAAATTTAAAGATGGCAATCATAATTAACTCTTAAAGCACCAAGCAAATTTGCAGCAGACTACAATAAGAATTGCTATTAGCATGTAGCTAAATTTCTTATTAACCATGTAAACTTATTAGTCATTAGATCATAAAATAAATGCCAGGGTCATAAAATAATACTGCAGAATTTGAATTCCTGCAAGGGATGAAGTGAATGCCAGTGAATGCCAGGTTTGATGATTGCCAGCGCACAATTAATCAAAAATGGAGCTAAATGCTAGGGCAGATGTAAAAAGTAACAAAACCATTAGTTTGCAGGTCATATCCAGCCGGTCGGTCAACCTACTCACATTTTTTCCTGGGCAGGCATAGTCATCTAAGTTGTTGACCAGTACTTTGTGCACACACTTTCACCAGTAACTGACAACTGCCCTTCTTGAATCAGCGGAAAGGGAGAATGACCTGGGTCCAGTTGTTCAAAGCGTCGTTAGCTTAACGAGCTCGTTAAAGGTCATTTCGTTAACTGTTTTAGCGGATTCAATATACAATATTCTGATATTTTTTGCTGAAAAAATGTGGGTAGCTTTTGCAATACAAAAGCTACTCACATTTTTCAGCAAAAAATTTCAGCATATTTGCATATCACTCGATGTAAATTTTAACGAATCGTCAACTAACGATGTCGTTAGCTTTGAACAACTGGGCCCAGAGAAATTATTTCATGATCAGTTGCCATGAAAGTTATGTGGCTGAGATAGGATTCAAACTTTTGACACCTGGCTCTGCAGTCAGACTAACTACCAATTGCGCTACGGAGCCTGGACACAAAGTCATTAGACCATAAAATATTGATAAAGATGATAAAATGACACTGCAGTATAGGAGCAGAACCCATGCCAGGGAGAGAGTGTAGGTGTTAGAGCTAGTCAGAAATGGAGCTAAACACTAGGATTAGCTAGTCAGAAATGGAGCTAAACACTAGGATTGTCATAAAAATGGCAGTCATCAGACCCTGAAAAATAGGTAGGCCATGGTCATAAAATGGTACCATATTGTTTGAGTCCATGAGGTACTACATTACATACTTTGTGTTGAGGTTTTATGGCCCAGTCAACCAATTAGGGTCATGTTGAGTACTGTCAGTTTACCTAACCACACTTTTTTCTAGGTAGGCTTAGTCCTCTAAGCGGTTAACCAGTACTTGTGCACATTCTTTTGCCAGAAACTGACAACTGCCCTTCTTGAATCAGCAGAAGGGAGAGAATGACCATAGAAAATATTTCATGATTAATCTCCAAAAAAGAATGTTATCAGACCTGGTGGGGATCGAACCTCGACCTCCTGATCACCAGTCGGACGGGCATCCGACTGAGCCACCAAGGTTGCCTCTACATTACATAGACTTGTTAACCCTTAAAGTGCCAATCACAACTGCAGCAGATGATACTTTCTTTTATTTATTTTTTTATCTTTCAGAGAAAACAAGTCTTGACATTTCATGTGAATCGTCTGCTTGGCAGACGATTCACATGAAATGTCAAGATGTCTTCTCTGAAAAATAAAAAAAAAAATTGGAATGTCGTCTGCTACAAATTTTGCTTGGCGCTTAAAGGGTTAATGTAATGAAAAGTAAAAGAGACAGAAATGTCAGCTGTGCACATATGCTCAATACATACATGTAGTTTCACTTGAAGCTGCTCAGTTTACTTACTGTCTTGTTATCTGGTGTGGTTGTACCAGATGTCACTGAGGCCACAGAATCCTGTCTGGTCACTCTGTACTTCTGTACAACATTGTGTCGCCATTGACAACTAAAGAGTAATGGTGTGGCACAGTAATGGAACAATCTGGAGGCTTGTTTCAGAGTCCTTATTATCTCCTCCTGAAACACAAACAGGATATATCCACAGGACTGTAGATAGCTCGTATTTCCACCTTTACCACAGTGTTGTTTATTTTGTGTACTGCACTGAGCTACTGATTTTTCCCCCCTAAAAAATGGTTATTGGCATCCATGTGCAATTGCAGATTGCATGTAATAATCCTAAGTATTGGGATAGCCAGGCCTGAGCAAACAGTGTAGACTCAGATCAGATGCTGCAGAGCAGCATCTGATCTGAGTCTATACTGTTCCCCACACAACCAGCATTGTTTCAGACACATCAACATGTAGCTAAAGGGACTATAGTGTAGTTTATATATTTTCTGGCCCTTTGTGATCATTGAGCCAATTCTGGGATTTTTGAAAAATTATAGGAGAGTCACTGATGAGACCCAATTGGCAGAAATCAGGGCCCAGTTGTTCAAAGCGTCGTTAGCTTAATGAGCTCATTAAGGGTCATTTCGTTAACTGTTTTAGCGGATTCAATATACAATATTCTGATATTTTTTGCTGAAAAAATGTGAGTAGCTTTTGCAATGCAAAAGCTACTCACATTTTTTCAGCAAAGAATTTCAGTATATTTGCATATCACTCGATGTAAATTTTAACGAATCGTTAACTAACGACATCGTTAGCTTTGAGCAACTGGGCCCAGCTAGTCTTGCCCAGAAAACATAACACTTCACCTGTTTTCAATTTCGTCAGGATTTTCATTACTTTGAAAGATTATTCCTTTTAGAATCTATTGCTCGAAAGTTTAGGACGAGCTTGGTAAGGATTTATGATTAAATATGGTACTCATAAATACCAATACTTACTGATATTGGATAATTTGGAGCCGTTTTCTGCAGCCACATTACATAGAGGTTTCGTATGTCATTTACCCTTTCAAACTCTGAAACAAAGAATAACCAAACAGTGTATAGTGATATATGTGATAAGAATAGATTCAGAAGTCTGAAATATTCATTAGTACTTTTTCTCAGTACAAATTTTGCATAGCTCCAGATAAGGCACTTTTTATAAACTAAAACGTTTTCATATTTTCCTTATTTCTCCATGAAAACATATGTTGTGGGTACTCATTAGAAGTGCCTCTAATGAGTACCCACAACATGTTTTCATGGGGAAATAAGAAAAAATATTTACCTGACACTCCTTCTTATCTGGAGCTATGATTATGTTTAATAGCAAACAATACTTACCTTAAAAACTTGAGATTAATTTTTGGTAGGTATTTGTCAGCTTTATTTTCAAAACCATTGTATTTGCAAGAGAACCTTATTTTCAAAAAACTTTAGATGGATAGAAAATTCTGAATCAAGTGAAGATTTTTGATGGGAAGAAAATTCTAAATCAAGTGAATGGCCAGTTTTATTCAAAACTGAAAGTAAACATAATTTGATTGGCCACATCTCTGTAGTAACATTCTGCTTATAATGTAAGTTTTGCTATATAAAATAAATAACAAACTTAATCTATATATAAACTCAAGCATTTAACCTTGCAATATTGGTGACAATGGGGCTTACATAAGAGTTGTTGTAGAATTCCCCAACCTCTTTATAACACTATAGCTGGGATACAAAGCAAACACTGTGTTTGGTAGATAACTGTGTTGTATCCAAGCAAAAATGTATAGATTATATAGAAAAATGGCTCAAATATTTACATAATTCTGGGTAAATTCAGCAGGAGACAAACTGATGATCTTTTTTGTATTGTTTTTTGACAATCAAAATGTCTCATTATTCTGGGGAAAATAAGAATTATTTCAAAACTGTCATTTGCTTGAATTTTCACCCATTAATAATACCTCGCTTATAATCATGTCTGATCTCTTGGGCCTGAAGACCATACTGTGTGACTGGATCCCGTTGACAGGCAAGATGTGACACATGAAGAGGTTTCAAGGGAAATAAATCTTTGAAAGTTGTATCAAAAGGAAGGTAAGTCTCCCTGACTGCTGACATGCTGTTGGTACGTCTGACTGCATCCCTCTGATGTGGTGCTGTGTATTTTATCAGACTGTCGATGTGATCTTGTTGTTGTGTGTAAGGATTATTTTCCTAAATGGAAGAGAAAATAGCAATATAAATTCGAGTATACATAAACACTTGATATTTCTGCCTTCAGCTTGTAACCACAAGGATATCCAACACAGACATTGGCCTTACGACATATGTGATCAACACAGCCCTAGATAAGAAGTTATTCACATATTTTTCTCATTTCCTCATGAAAACATTATGTGCACTTCCAATGAGTACCCAATCAATTATATATGTTTACAAAAATAAAAAAAATCATCCCTTTTTGGATGAAAAAAATCCTTACTTTGAGCTAAATACCAGTGTTTGATGCAGATCTGCCAGTATAGTGGGCCTCAATCATTGTTACTATCCCACAATGGGCTGCAATCTTTGTTATTTGCATCATTGGTCTTCAATCATTATTATCCCACAGTGGGTAACAATCTTTGTTATTTCCTACAGTGCCCTCCATCATTTTTATTGTCCTACAGATGGGCACCCGGACAGCTCAGTCGGGACCACATTTGGCTTATGACAACATACCTCTGCTCTGCAGGTTGGAATCATGCTAGCACCACTAGCACAAAAATCGAGTGGTGAAAAAATATCAATAAATAATCTGCCAGTATGTATCAATGGTTTGTCACCAGTAGGGTTGCGGTGTTTTCACAGGTTATTTCCTGGTAGATCTGCCAAGAACTGCCCAAGCTTTTTCCCACTACCAGACAGTTGGTGCTCTTTTCAAGCAGAGTTGTATAGTCGGATGTCTATCTCCAGTAGGTAAGTAAGAAAGTAAGTTGGCCTTGAACATTGTTATTTTCCCACAGTAGGCCTCAATAAATGAGCCAGGGCATGACAAAACCTACAAAATGGCATGTGCGCCCAGCAAAGACTCAGATCAGCTTGGGCATCCAGCTAGTCTGCTCAGAGTCTTTGCTGTGCACTCAATGGGTAGGACCCAAGCTTTCTTCATGCGGACAGCAAAGACTCTGATCAGACTGGGCAGATGCCCAGGCTCATCTAAGTCTTTGCTGGGTGCACATGCCATTTTGTAGGTTTTGTCATGCACTGGCTCAAAGTTATTTACCACCAGTGAGATACAGATACAGATACATGTACTGAAGACTTATTCACCATTGTATAATACATGCGAAGATATGATGTGACAATGTAACAGACAAAGGTAAAATAGCAAATTAACAGAAGAAGGATAGGTAAACAGCACATAATCAATCAATGTTTAAAAATTACCACATGGAAAGATTAGTTTATCATGGTAACACACAAAAACACACATACAAACACACATACACACACAGAGGGAGGGAGAGAGAGAGACAGACACACACACACACTTTCATGGTCCCGCTATGATTCCATCTTGAGTGTCCAAAGAAAACATCACAGTACCCATACATACCCGATATTTGCTTATGTAAAGCCAAACAACCAGCTTTTCCTTTTCAAAATGAAAACCATTCAAAAGATACCTCACCCAAGTAATGTGTCTTATTTCTCCATAAAATCTTATGTTGTGGGCACTCCTTAGAAGGACCTTGCCTATGAAGAACTGGATAAAATTATCCCATAAATATCACCAAATACAAAAGTAGCCTTGAAAATGAAAGCAAAATTGAGAAAGGGAGCTAGCAAAGTGGCCAGAATAAATACACCACGATAAAAGTATGCAATATGAACAAAATCACATTGTTATTTATGTACATTTGGTCTAAGTCATGTTATTTTCCCACAGTGGGCCTCAATCATTGTTAATTATACCTACCATAGTAGAAGACACATCCCCAAACAAGTAGTGGTTATACAGTCCCATCTTCTGTGTGATAATACTGTTCAACAGGTGAGTTCTTGCATTGCTCCAATTAATAAGACGATTCATGTATTTAGATAGTGAGTTAAACATATCATTGGTCCAGTTATATGTGTAGACACTAATCTGAAAAAAAGAACAATTATGGCCTATGAAATGTGTATATTTTGAAGAAAGTTATGGGAGCATATAGCAAATCTTGGCAGAGAGATATAAAGTTATGGCAACATCATCATCATTGTCTGCAGATTTTTTATTAATGTGCAGGTACAGGGGCAACATCCACGTCAGTAGGCCCCCTTCCAGGTAGCTGGCTTGCTGCACGCATGGCAGATCTCACACCAGATCTCCAGTTATGTCTATCATGAGGGTCAATAGCGGAGAGCTTCCACTCTCTGCAATCACTCTCTGTCAGCTGCTTCCATGTCATCTTGGGCCTCCCGGGCCTACGCTTTTCATCAACCTGTATGTCAAAGGCTGTCTTAACTGCACCATTGGAGCATTCCACATGTCCATATCAGCGGAGCCTTCTCTCCTTCAGAATGAGGTCCAGATCCTCAATGCCAAGCTGCACAAGTAGCAGCTTTATATTGCAGATCTGTCCGATCATTGCCCTGTCATTTCGCTGCAGATTTTGGAGGTATGGTTTTGTCAATGGCCAAGTCTCACTAGCATGGAGCATTGCACTCCACACTCAAGAGCTGTACACCCGACCACATGTCTTGAAAGAGAGATGGCCAGAAGAGAGAACTAGTAGCAGCTCCTTGAACTTCTTCCAGGCGGTTTTCAGACGGTTGAAAGTTCACAGCTAGGTAGCAAAAGGAAGCTACCACCTCCAGCTTGTCAGGTCCGACTTGGACTTCTCTCTGTGGTCTGCCATCTAAGGGCCGTGCAGTTCCCTGACACCGTGTACAGTTGTAATCAGGGTCCTTTGTCAAGCGCTTGAACCCACTGCATTTCTTGTGCACCCTGTGCTTGCAGCCATTGCAGAAGATGCTATTGCTGCCCACTCCAGTGCAACATATAGCAAATTTGGGTAGAGAGGTCTAAAATTGAAGAAAGTTATGGGAGCATATAGCAAATCTGGGTAGAGAGGTATAAAACCTAGGTAGAGAGGTTTAAAACTATCTGAGCAAATAGCAAATCTGGGTGGAGAGGTATACAGTTATGGAAGCATATAGCAAATCTGAGAAGAGAGGTATAAAGTTATGGGAGCATATAGCAAATCTCGGAAGAGAGGTGTACAGTTATGGGAGCATATAGCAACTCTTGGTGGAGATATATATAAAGTTATGGGAGCATATAGCAAATCTGGGTTGAGAGGTATAAGATTAATATACACTGTAGTAAAGGATATTCCACCAAGGAACAAGGGAGATCACTGAGACCTGAAAGCATTTATCTCCCTTTCAAAAAGAGTTTACACTCAGAGGAATTGTTAAGGAAGAATATTTGGTGATAATTCTCAGATAATGTGTCTTATCTCCTTAGAAGTACCTTGCCTATGGAGAAGTGGAGAAAATTATCCCATAAATATCACCAAATACTCCCCCTTAACAATTCCTCTGCACTCTTGAAGGAAAGAATCTGTTCTAATTGGAAGTTGTTTTCCTTTAAGAGCAGTTTCTTTTCAGAGGTATTCATATACCAAGAAAACAAATTCTCCTCTCCTACTGGAATGGTATTCGTTTTTTTAAAAAGACTTGCATCTTAGAAGGCTCTCTCTTTGAAGTGTAGACATTCACCTTTAGATCATGATACACTTTTAACATGTTCATACCTCAATAAGGTGTTTTTTTCAAACCAAACAGTATGGATATTATTTTCTTATTTCTCCACAAAAACATATGTTGTGGGCACTCATCTGAAGCGTCTCACAGAGGCACCTCCAATGAGTACCCACAAAATATGTTTTCATGGAGAAATAAGAAAAATATTTATCTTGACACCCCTTTTAATTGGGCTATGCATGTCAGAACATTGAAATGGGGACAGAAAACAACCTTTCTGTAAAAGATTTCAGAAAAATTAAACTTCAGAAAAAACTTGAAGTTGAGCTCATAGATATTTCTTTAATATGGTCATGTTACCTATGTGAACATCTCTATATGACACAGAAAAAGATTATAAAGAGAGTTATCCAGGTATTCTTTTCCATAAGAAAACATATGGTAAATACTCATTAAACTACCTCAGTGAAACAATTCTAATGAGTACCTGAACATATATTTCATGAAGATATAAAATATCAACATTTTTTTATCACAGCTGAAAAAGTGTATTATTTTAAACAATTAACACATATGAATAATAAATATGCTTTACATGATGTTTGCCATGCACCTCATATGTAAGGTCCTGTGTAGCAGGGAATTTGGGAAGTGAGAAAATGAAATAAAAAAAAAATATATATAGAATACTTAAAATCCAGCCAAAACATCCGCTCATTAAGGAAAAAAGTAACTTTATAAGTGCTTGGAACCCGTGCAGATGCACTACTATAGACTAACTATGTGACCAGTGATGTGTGTGATCACAAATGTACTGGTCCAACAAACGCTTAGGTGGTTCGGTGCTTATCCTGAAAAACAATAAACATTCCGTGATTTAGCAGAGACTATTGATACGGCGGCCGTGCCGACAATAGCAACAAAACAGCCAATAACACCAAGTATTCCAACTGCAGGGGGATGAATCACGCGACTCATGACATCAGCCTACAAAATTTGTGATCGCCGCCATTTTGAATTTTGTCTCCACTTCGAATTTTATTTCTATCCATTCTCAGTCTCTTTAAAAGCTAAGCATGATTCGTTTTGTGCATAAGGTACACTTTGATGTAGATTTTTTGATAACGCGTAGACTGTACGCTCTCTTCACGTGATAATCTGAAAAACTTTGACCCAATAATGTGTTTGTTTGAGCGGTTTGTAAATCATGTAAATTGTTGTTATTTTTATGTTTTTTGTTGTTTTTTTGGTTTTTTTTTTTTTCTGCTTTTCATAATGTGTAGACTCGCGAAAAAAAAAAAAGACCAAAAAGAAACAAAGACAAAAATGCAAAGCGGTCAAAAGTCTTTAGGTAAAATCTTGAAGCAGTAAAATGGATTTCAGATAGCGAACGATAGTGTTTGTCGTTGTGCCTGTTACCGGAATACACTAGTTTTTGGTTTTTGGAAAGCATGGCCCTGCCCACTGGAAATAGATGGGCTGCCCAAAGCCTTCATGGCAGAGCTGCCAGTAACTAAGCAGGACCCGAATTCATGTAATCGGGTCGGGTAAAAGTCCCACAAATTTGGAGGCAATGTCTCTAAACTACTGAAATATTGTTGACTTGGACGTTATATAGCAATTCATGCAGTGGATTCAGAAGTCAAGCGTGGTCTGAAATCAATTCAGTTAGATCTGGCCAACCCACCTATGAAGTATGTGATGATAATTTGGATGCATGGATATAGGTAGCAACTATTAAATTCATATTATGCTGTATATTGGACGTGTCTGTACGTGTTTGTTAGTAGGTTTGTTTTTTCTGTTATTTTCTTTTCAACCAAAAAGTATTGATATTTTTCTTATTTCTCCACAAAAGCCTACACTGTGCATACTAACTAGAAGTACCTAACTGAAAGAGTTTCTAATTATTATTCACATTTTCTGGGAAAAATAAGAAAAATATTACATCTCTCATCTACAGCTACATATACAGCTGTTCAATATTCTGCAATAGCCCTAACATATTGGGACAGACATGCCTGAGCAAACAGTGTAGACCCAGATCAGATACCACAGAATACAGCATCTGTCAGGGTCTTCAACTGTACGGCACTCATCCAGGGGTCTTTTTGACACATCAACAGCAAGTAAAACTTTAGGAGAAGAATGGTTACGAGATATGGTGACCCAAAATCTATGGTTAATACAGTATTCTCTACAAACCATTTACCTTTGTATTTTTCAAACATAATAGTATAAATCTCTGTCTTGGAATGAGAGATTGTGAATCCATCAGTACTGATGCACTGGTCTTCTCTGTGGGAGGGTAGTAAGGAGTAAATTTCTGGAAAGGCTGTTTACCTGAAACTGAAATAAGGGGCATGGATATACTACAAGGGACACAATTCTTGACATGGAACTATTTGCCTCCCTTTTCATAGGGGGCTACTCTAGCCCAACCAGTGAGAAAGGTGGCAAATGTTGCTGTGTCAAATTTATTTTCCTTAGAAGTATATCTATTCCACTTCAATTCATTTTACCAAGATAATTCTTAACCCTTGCCATGCTGAGTAAATTAAGATGCCATGCCCACTTTAGTCCGGCAGATCCATAGCTGGACCTGGATTTGAATAGCATAGAAAATGTTTTGATGTTTTTTGAATGTTGAGACCATGAGTATTCAAAATCTGACTGATGACACTTGTCATCCTTGGGTATTTCGAGAAATTCAAGATGGCGTCCAAGATGGCTTTCTAAATAGTAAGTATCTATACAATCTGCCATTTTCTTGAATTTGCCTCACTTAGATAGCTAGAAACAAAGTAAAACGAAAGAATGTATAACACCGAACATTTACTGTAATTCCAACATAAGGGTTACCCAAGGTATGGTGGTCCAAGATGGCTGCCACCTTCATAAAATACCTCAAAATATTTCAATCCAAATACTATTATGTTTTGCAAAGCTGAAAACAGATTCAATGTGAATTTGTATAAGCAGTATTTGAGAGAAGAGGTCTTCCAAGGATTTGTAGGCATTTATATTTAAGATGGAATACAAGATGGATGCCAGGATGGCCAAAACATAATGTATGCAACATACTTATTGCTGCTGTTGCTTCTTTAAATGCTGAAACACTGAATGTTCGTTAAATACATGATGAAATTTTAGGCATGTATTTCAAGTAAATAACTACACTTTAGTATAGAATAAATAAATAAATAAATAAATAAACAATGACACATCGCCTTATCATTGTAATATTATTAATATTATCCTTGTCACAATGTCTTTGAAGAGATGGTATGATTTTTTCCGTCATTTTAATCACTTTTTTCTTCTATTTCAGATAGAAAATACTTAATGCATAAAATGGAAGAGTGTTACTTTTCAAAGATAAATAAGTGCAGGTGTTCTGAATCAAGTGACTATGCTACAGCTGGTCCCCAAAGAATACAGACTGTTATAAACTGTAGCAAGAAGTACGATGACAATTTACATCAAGACCTACAGGACGAATGGACAGACATACAGAAAAGCGGACGCCTGTGTCGCAAAGTCGGGAGGTCAGGGAGATGTTTCATGGAAGGTTTGATGGTTGTTTAGTCTTGTAGTTGATTAGAATACTAACTTTGACATAAATGTCGAACATCGACATAAATGTTGACAGACGGACGGACTGACTGACGGACGGACGGACGGAAAATCGGATGCCTATATCGCACCCTGCTACAAGCAGGTGCGATAAAAATGGCAGATTGTATAGATATTTACTATTTAGGAAGCCATCTTGGACGCCATCTTGAATTTCTCGAAATGCCCAAGGATGACAAGGTGTCATCAGTCAGATTTTGAATGCTCATGGTCTCAACATTCAAAAAACATCAAAACATTTTCTATGCTATTCAAATCCAGGTGCACATAAAATAAGCTTCTATTCTGCCGGACTACTTCTAACTATCAGCCAATCAGATTACTTGATCCAGATTGCTGACATAAATTCACATACTTAATGACAAGCAGTGCAGATCCATATCAGCTGGCTTCTGATCTACACTGTTTGCAAAGACAGGCATATCTGGGATCAGTAGGACCAGGGTAAGAGGTCACATCCTAGCTCTAAATAAGGTGCTTCTTAAAGAAAGTATTGATATTTATTTTCTTCAAATAAACCATAAGGTAGTAAACAATGTTGCAAATTACCTCTGTTTGCAAAATCAGCAACTTCAGTAAAAGATTTTTTTTCTTTTCGAAACTAAAAGATTATTGTTCAAACTTTTAGAAAATTTATTATGATGCAAATGACAATGCCTCTCAGTACAGGCATTTTTACTGTTTGAGGAGTCATCAAATAAAACATCCAACTGATTTTGAAAATGATATTAACTGCTCACCTTTAGGTGGGCTAGTTGACTGTTCTGTGGGGAACTCTTCATCTGCACTGTGATGTATGAAAGAGTACCACTGGTTCACGTTACGTCCGACAGCAATGAAGCTACGATCTTCTCCGGGGCTCAATGGCATTCTGTGGCATGAATCCATAGATGTCTCTGACTTGCGCCTGTGTGTCTGTAAAAACAAAAGTGGGTATTCATATAATATTTCTTCATGTAAACATATGTTATCACAACTTTAGATAAGGGAACTATACATGAACCCCTTTATAACATGGTTCATTATAGCATGGTTCTGGATATGACACAGCTTAAATATAGACCCTACAATTTTGTACCTCCAAAAAATATACAGATTACATAAAAAAAATGACCATTTATGGTATTTTTTCTACAATTCATAAAAAAAACATATAGTGAATACAGAAAAAATAATACTTTTGTAATTTTTCCATATAATCTATATACTTTTGTTTGGATACAACAGGGATGTCCTGCCACCATGGTCTTTATTTTGGAGCCCTGCAAGAGTGTTGTAAAGAAATTGTGACTTCTACCCCAGATGATTTTCTTTTGATATTTTTTTACTAAATGATAATTAAACCCATCTAGACTGGTTACCCACTTCCTTGCAGTATTCAATAAAATGCTTTGAACCTTGAACCATGAATTGACATCAATCAAAAGTATGATAAGCTGTGTGTTAGAGTGAATATCGGTTGTATTGATGAAACATTTTGAATAATATCTCTTCTGCATGGCAAGACCTTGGAATGACATTCAAGACAATGTGAGGGTAGATGTTTGGTAGATGGACAGATGTAGGTAAGCTGTAGTTGCATTCATTTTTGGCATGCAGAGTTGTTTTATGCATAGACCACCCTATTTCTGTTTTGAAAAGAATGTAATCTTTCGTAAATTGTGCCTTGTTATAGGCCAACCAATTTTACCTCTCACTTTGAACTTTTGATTATAACATTAGAGCCAGGGCACAACAAAACCGAGTTTTTTTGTAACAAGAAAAGACTCAGATCAGCCTGTACATCTGCCCAGTAAGGCAAGGGTTTTCGTTTATCCCTCTTTGAATAGCCTGGAAGCTGTAGAAGGCACATGAGATCAGCGAAGACTCTGATCAGACTGCACTGATGTACAGGCTGATCTGAGTCTTCGCTGGTAGCACAAGTCTTATAGTAGGTTTTGTTGTGCGCTGGCTCATTTCCAAATATATGTTTACTGTGTAAACAGGTATTACCTTACAAAAGAGTGAGTTACAGTTTCACGTGGAATGCATGATTTTCTGACAGTCATGCCTATATAATACAGTGCATCTATCCTGATGAATATTAAACGTAAATGTCAAAGTGACAGGTCACTTTGGTAAATCTATAGTGAAAAAGATGTTTTCCTTTTTAAATGTTGTCTAGCAGTTTCTTAACCTGTTTTATTACTAGAAATGATCAAGATATTGTTGAATGCAAAAACCTATAAAGAAAACATTAAGTAAGAGACCAGTTTGGGCCAGAACATTCACCTAACTCTAAGAATCTGTGAAGCTGTGTTGGTGCTTTAACCATTACCACTGTCTGGGCTTATTCCCCAGATGACAAATTGATGAGATTTTTCTTATTTTTCCCAGATAACAGGTTTTAACATTTCATGCAAATTGTCTCCACTGGAGACAATTTGCATGAAATGTCAAAACCTGTTTTCTGGGAAAAGTGGAGACAATTTGCATGAAATGTTAAAACCTGTTATCTGGGAAAAATAAGAAAAGTATTTCAAAATGTCATCTGCTGAAATTTTTACCCAGAGTGCTAAGCATTAAGGGTTAAAAAATCTAAATGCTGAAAATGAAATAAGGATGGTTACAATAGGGCACCCTGAACATTGTGCTCAGCTGGACTAAAATTGTCATTGAATTTGTTTGAACTGTACCTCAAATGGAGCTCTCAAGGGGTTATAAAGTACCCCTATTGCAGTCCCTGAATCAACATCATCTTCTGGTAGCAGTTTGAAAACCTTTGTTGTTGTTAGTTGACTCACATTAGCAACAATATTCTGGAACTCATGTAATACATAGTCTATGGAGAATCTTGACTTCAGACACAGGTTCAGTTTACCAACAGCAGGCATCTCTGAAATAAGGTACTATATTTACTGTAAATGTCCTAAAATTTTGAACACTTTATTCCATACAATTTTGGCCTAATTTTTGCGTTTTATGCAGTTGTGTACTTAGTGGAACGGCAAACAGTGCTCCTTCATGAGCAGTCTGATCTTGGTTTGCACTGTTTGCATATGCCGTTTTGTCAGCAACTTTTGTGTACAAAATTTGAGGACATTTACTATACCAGAACCCTTATCGAGCAATTCACAACTGCAGCAAACCATATTCTGATTTTTTTTTTTTTTTTGATTTTTTTCTGAGAAAATGAGTCACATTTTAGGTAAATTGTCTCCTAGTCAGACCATTAATACGAAATGTCATGTTATTTTCTCTGAAAAATAATAAAAACAACAGAGATGGTCCTGGATTGACCACTAGGGTATCAATATGTAGCAAAGGCAGACACCACCAATGGTAAAATTTGCATCTAACAGCTTCTCTATACAAATGCATAGGGAAAGAAACTCAACCTCTCATAAATAGGTCAAAGGTCAACCTATGATCATCACTTGAACAAACCTGGTAGACCTCTTGTCTTCAATTCTATACACCAAGATTCAGCCTTAAAGCGTTCTTGGTTCTGCAGAAGATTTTTAAGAGCTTTTACCATATATGAGAATGGTGGCCATCTTGATCAACAAAGCATGACCATTTGAATAAATTCTCAACATCCCTTTGTCAGAAAGCTCCACATCAAATTTGGTGAAAATTGGCCATGTAGTTTCGAAGAAGCTGTTTAAAGATATCCATGATTTTATGCATGTACATGTATATAGCTCAGGGGCAACCACATAGGATAAGATTTTGATTGTAACTGAAAGTTTTTATTACTCTGATCATAAATTGTAAGTTTCAATCATTTGGCTTTAATATAATTTGTCTTCAATTATGGCATAGCTTGTGATTTGCTGTTTTTGTAAAGGATTTTAGTATTGGGTGTTGCGGTGGTCAGTAGACAATCACTGATTTGTACACCTGTACACTACTTTAAGGACCTCATGGAAGATCAGCTAATGTGTGTTGTTACCCTCATTAACCCTTGCCTTGCTGAATAAATTAAGATGCCACACCTACTTCTAATTTCCAGCCAATCAGATTACTTGAACTGGGTTTTTGATGGAAATTCACATATTTAATGACAAACAGTGCAGATCCAGATCAGTTGGCTTCTTCAGAAGCCAAGTGATCTGGATCTACACTGTTTGCTAAGACAGGGCATGCTGTGTTCAGCAAGAGAAGGGTTAAATAAGACTTGCTTATCTTACTTAAAATGATTTCAACATATTCCCCACACCAATAATATATAGAAGCAAATTTGACCTTTTAGTAAAAAGATCAAAGATCAACCTATGTTCATCATTTGATCAAATTAAGTAGATTTCCCACCCTTAGTGCTATAGACTAACATTCAGCCTCAAATCTGTCTTAGTTCTGGAGAAAATGATTTTTAAGTGTTTTATCATATATGGGCATGGCAGCTATCTTGGTTAATGGAAAGTGACTATTTGAATAAATTTTCATTGTCCCAACCCAAAGAGGCTCCATATGAAATTTGATGAAAATTGGCCAAGCGGTTTCAGAGGAAAGCTCTTTAAAGATTTCACAATTTCATACAATCATGTCTATAGCCCAGGGGCAAGGGCAGATATAGCATGGGATAAATTTTTTATTGTAACTGAAGGGTTTTGCTACTCTGTGCATACTTTATAAGTTTCAACCATAAGTCTTTCATACACTTTGAGAAAATGATTTTACAACATCTTCCCCGTACCAATGTACAAGGAAGTAACTCTGAGCTTGCAGTAAAAAGGTAAAAGGTGAACCTAGGTTTATCATTTGAACAAACTTGGTAGACTTTACATCCCCGATGCTATATACCAAGACTCGGCCTCAGACATAGCTCTAGTTAAGGCGCTTTTTTCAATTCAAAAGTATTGATATTTTTCTTATTTCTGCACGAAAACATATGTTGTGGGTACTCATTAGAAGTGCCTCACTGAGGCACTTCTAATGAGTACCCACAACATATGTTTTCATGCAGTTATAAGAAAAATATTAACATAATACCCACTCTTATCTAGACCTATGCTCAGAGCTTTCTTGATTCTGCAGAAAAAGATTTCTCAGTATTTCACCATATATGGGCATGGCAGCAATCTTGGTCGGTGGCGCATGGCCATTTTAAAATGCTTTTGTTCCCCTAACCCAAGGAAGCTCCATATGAAAATTGATTAAAAAAACTCCATGGCTCTCAAAGAAGGTCCTTCAAAGATTTGGCTGACGAATTACAGCTGACAGACAAAATTAGATGACAATAGTTCATGCTCAGATGAGAAAAAAAACAAACTTTGGTGTTACAATCTTGCTTAGCACTTAAATGGTTTAGAGTTCCGACACCAAAACTCCTTTCCATACTTTTAAAATTTGAATATATTCACTTCACTTCCTGCCATTGTTGTCTAATGTCTGCCGGATGGTTGGCAAATAGTGTAGACACTAATCAAACACTGCAGAATATAGCATCTAATCTGGGTCTACACTGCTACACTGTTCTTCAAAGCATGTCTGCCTAATTACTCAGAGTAAATACTGTATTTTTTCAGTGAAAAACCTTTGGGAGTGAATTAAACTCTTAATCCTTGAAGTGCAAGTCACTACCTTAGCAGATAGCATTGAAAACATTTATATTATTTTTTTCCAAGATGATTCACATGATTTTGAAAGATTAAGCCTTAGTTTTCTTGAAAAAGTAAAATAAGAGCTGTTGCAGGACAGCACAGCTCTCCTGAATAGTGCTTTACCTCTAAAAAAATTTTAACCAAAAACTTCAATATAAATTTTTTCTATGTCCATGATCTTGACCTGATGTGGTTCAGGATGGTACAGTATAGAACTTCAGACAATTATCTAACATCAGGGCCAGTATGAACTACTTCCATCCAAAAGTTCAGGAGATATATCCTTTTAAAAACTTTAACCAGAAACATTAGCCAATGCCGGTGCTGATGCCAACACCAATGCCATGGTGACTGTTATAGCTCTACCTGTACTTTCGTAAAAATGGTTAAGATCAGGGTCCAGTTGTTCAATGCGTCGTTAGCTTAACAAGCTCATTAGTGGTCAAAACGTTAACTGTTCTAGTAAGTACAGTATCTAATTCACAGGTATTTTTGCAGAAAAAATGTGAGTAGCTTTTGCAATCCAAAAGCTATTCACACTTTTTTCAGCAAAAATATTAGCATATATGCCATATTTAATGATCAAAGTTTTAACGATATGTCAACTAACGACATCGTTAGTTTTGAACAACTGGGCCCTGATATACTGTATATGCAGTTCTTACCAAGCGTGTGACAGTAAATAAACCATTGTTCCATGACCTCTGCATACATCCGGTGTAGGGTCCCTTTCTCCCCTACCTCATACTTGGACAGAATCTTTATAGGGTCCATTCTGGGACTACCAAAAAGTTTATCTGGAGAAGCTGCTTGTTGTGGCGTTGCTTGACCTGGGCTTGGAATATCAAACGACCTCTGAAAGAAACAACAGGAAATATTATAATTATAATCCCAACAGCCAACTTGAAAGTTTTTGGGGTGGACATTATATTTTTCTTATTTCTCCATCAAAACACAATTGCTGTTATCTAAAGAAAAAAAAAATGTTAGTTTGGTGTATCCAAACCAAACAAATGTGTAGATTATATAGAAAAAAATGACCAGAAATGGTCATTTTTTCTATATGATCTACACATTTTATTTAGAAACAACATTTTGGCTGTCCATCTTTAAATTTTGTTTTATCCAAAGTCATGCTTAAAGGAATCAAGTTATAAAGCGGTTCCTATTTATTAAGGTGCATGGACAAACCTGAAAGTATTTACTATCATTCTATAATGAAGACTATGAAGACTACATCTGTGGACAGGAAGTTCGTATACTCCCAGCCTAACCCCACCACACAACACCAGGGCAAAACTTTTAGTGAGTAACTTCTACATGACCATATTCAAATAAGTGTAAATTTGACCCTCATCTATACCCAACCCTTGGCCCAGGCCCCATTACACAAAGGTAACAATTTTTGTGAATATCTGTTCTACTGAGCATACCATTCAATTTGATAACTGCTGCATGACCATGTTTTGAAAAAGTAATTTTGACCCTTGCCCCACCCAATCCCAACATTTAGACCAGCTTTACCCCTTGCCCTACCCTACTAACCCTTGGACAAAAACTTTAAATGAAGACTTGTTCTGTTCTTCATGTCATTCAATATGATATGCTATATGACCATGTTTAGAGAAAGAGCACTTTTGACCCTTCCACTTCCTCTGGCCACATCCTTCTAACTTGCCAATACGAGTCTCCATATGTACACAAACAGGTCTGTGTAGTTGTACAGTCTGATCAGAATCTATGCTAGTGCTAGCATAACATCACGAAAACATGTCTATTTAATTTTGACCCCCTTAAACCCCACTTTTATAAAGTAAAACTGGGGTTTACAGGGGTATACATTTTTTTTCTTATTTCTGCTCAAAAACATAGATTGTGGGTACTCGTTAGAACCCCCTCATCTAGGGGGTTCTAATGAGTACCCATAATCTATGTTTTCAGCAGACATATGAAAAATATCAGAATTTTTTATCTGAAATTTTTCATTTTTTGGTGGTAAAATTTTCAATATATTTGAATAGGTATGTTTTCGTAATGTAAAACATCACAGACCCTGATCTGACTCTAACTCAGTCGCATATGCCTTGATGTCAATTTCTATACATAAGGGCTAAATGTAATGTGAGAAAAGGGCCAGTATGCCACCAGCCCAGATCTGTCTTTGCATCTTATCAGTGTGTTCTCTGTTTATTAACCCTTAAAGGACTAATCACAACTGCAGCAGATGACATTTTTATTTTGTTTTATTTTTCACAGAAAATAAGGCATGAATGTCATGTGAATTGTCTGCCTAGTAGCTGATTCACAAAAAAATGCCAATTCTTATTTTCTCTGAAAAATGATAATAAAACATGTATGCACATCCTACGGACATAACATCACAGCAAAATACTATATGCCCCACTGTTGCAGTCGGCAGGGGGCTGGGTGGGGGGGTATAAAAATTAAAATGTTGTTTTCCACAATTTTGCTTAGTGCTTTAAGAGTAAATGTATTCTACAGTATTCATTGATTCTATAAGAGGGCAATGAAGACCCTGATCAAACTGCACAAACATGCAGTCTCATGTTGATCTATGCTGTCAGCAAACTGACACTTTTTCTCAGATTAAGCAGCCATTGTCTAGAAAACTGTTTGAGGCTTAGCATGCTAGGTAAAAAGTTCAGCAGATGACATTTTGAAATATTTTGTCTTTATTTTCCCAGAAAAATTGACCGATATTTCATGCAAATCTCCTTCAAAGACAATTTGCATGAAATGTCAAAGCCTATTTTCTAAAAAAATAAGAAAAATATCATCAATTTGTAATTTGCTAAAATTTGCCCAGAGCGTGGGTAGTCAGTTTGGAGTTAAACAACCCAGTTAATACTATTAGGGTCATGTCAAGCTGGTGCCCAGAGTGGTAAAGGTTAAATTCAAAGTTACCTTGACAAAGTCTGGTGGTGGTGACATTACCCTCTTAGTAGCCTGGAGAATATTGTGAAGAGCTGACTGTTGTAGGGACTGTCGACGATCTGCAGCTTTATGCGTCTCGGAAATCTTACGTAGATTTACCATGGAAAACTTTCGGTCTCTGAATTCTTCAGCTGTTGATTGATATAAGACCTCTTTTTAGCATAAGTTCAAGAATGAAGGCATGTAGAATGTTGAAATATTAAAAAACCAATATAAATTGATGTATTTACCCTAACTTCACCGGGTAACCAAATGGACTTGTTCAAATTTTTGGACTAAAAAAGTGTCCATGAGACACATATGTCACTGCCTGGTACCCTTTTGTATCATAAAAAGCTTAAGTTATAGGCCAAGAGTGGTGGTCCAGAGAGATAATGCAAACAACATAATAGAGATCTTCTCAGTAAGATTAATTTATCTGACAAATTTCATGATCATGTCTGTGAAGTTTCATGAATATATTCCATACCTTTAGGAGTTATGACCCTAACAGAATTTTCAGCATTACACTACATGGATTTTCAGCAAGAGGAGTAATTCAAAAACCAAAGTAGCCATCTGTGAAGTTTCATGAATATATTCCATATGGTTTAGGAGTTATGGCCCGGACACAATTTTTTTATTAGCAAGCATGGATGGATGGACAGAGGTAAAACTTAATGCCCTTCCACCATTCTTCAAATGGGCTGAGGCACAAAAACTTCAATTAGGAGAAAAGGTGTCCAAATATTTAGGGTAAATACAGTATTTACTAGACATGAGGTAAATATTTCTTTGTAACTATTTCCTTTCTTCTTCTTCATTTATTTATTAACATATTTATTTATTTGTTGTTCTTAATTTTATTTTTTTCTGTTTTCGAGCTTTGTATATTTTCAAGAAAAGGGAAACCAGCCTATGTGTTTCAAATATCTACAAAGTTAAACAGGATTAAAAAGCCATAAATATAGTTATAGATAAGAAGGGGTATCCACATAACATATATTTTTTTATTTCTCGACAAAAATCATGTACATTGTGGGTGCTCATTAGAAGCACCTCAGTGAGGTCTTTTAATTAGTACCCACAACATATGTTTTTGTTTTGTCAGCTGAAAACTATCAATACTCTTTGGTTGAAAACTGTGCCTTATCTGGTAAATTTATTTTAAAAAATTCAAACAGTAAAAATTTTAGTTTCAGACAAGAAAAGCAAAAATAATTCTTTGAAGGAAGTAACCAATTTTGAAAAACGGAACAATAACATTGCCTCCATTTGCAAAATTTGTCAGTTCAGTTTGCTTCATTGGTGTGGACAGATAAGATTTAGATCAAATTATTATTTTTCTGTTTGAATTGTTTTGAATATTTACTGTAAAAATCAAATACTTTTTGTATTAATTTTATGATCATCAAAATCAGCTTCAGATGTCTACCAAAAGGTTACCAACAATTACCAGAACACTGCTACTTTTTTATTTCTGTAAGTGAATAAAATATATACACATAAAATCATTACGAAAACACGCCTATTCAAATATATTGAAAATTTTACAACTAAAAAACTCGCAAATTTTCAGATAAAAAAATAACATATTTTTCATATTTCTGCTCAAAACATAGATTGTGGGTACTCGTTAGAACCGCCTCGCCGAGGCGGTTCTAACGAGTACCCACAATCTATGTTTTGAGCAGAAATAAGAAAAATAATGTATACCCCTGTAAACCCCAGTTTTACTATATAAAAGTGGGGTTTAAGGGGGTCAAAATTATATAGGCATGTTTTCGTGATGTACAATTATTTTTGTGTATAATGTGTCCTTTTAAAAAATAAAGTAATAAGTGAAAATTAAATCAAGTCTACACGCTAGACTTGACATAAAATATACACACATAAAATCACAATTATTTTTGTGTATAAATGTTTCCTTTTGAAAAATAAAATAAAAAGTAAAAATTAAATCCAAGTCTACACTTGTTATTAGAGTGAAGATATTTTTCTCCAACAATACTTAAAACTCCATGCACAACCATCTATGTTCATTCAAATTCTCAACAGATCCACAATTAATGAACACACTACACACATACTAACCAAATCACAAACTATGAGGGTGAGTCAATAAGTAACCAGCCTAACTTATTTCCGGTTGAGAGCCACCTCTTCTTTTTCGATGTAATTGCACTTTAGTGTGATGCACTTAGACCAATGGTGTTCAAGTGCCATCAGCCCAGAACTGAAAAAGTCAGGGTCCTTTCCATTGACCCACTCCTCAACTGCCGTCATGACTTCTTCATCAGACCGGAAATGAAGTCCACGGATATCCTTTTTCAAGTTTGGGAATAGGAAGAAGTCGCTAGGAGCTAGGTCAGGCAAATAGGCAGGATGTGGTATTAATTCATACCCATTTCGCTCTACAGCATCCATTGCAACTTTGCAAGTGTGGACTCTCGTGTTGTCCTGTTGCAGCAAAACACCTTTAGAGAGTTTACCTCGGCGTTTTTCATGGATGGCGGTTCTCAGCTGGTCTAACAAGTCTGCATAGTACACTCCAGTTATTGTACTTCTCTTGGGTAAAAAGTCCAACATAATAATGCCTTTTGCGTCCCAAAATACTGTGGCCATCACCTTGCCAGCTGGTTGTGTCTTGAACTTCTTTGGCCTCGGGGACCCAGGCCCTACTCACTGACGACTGAACTTTATTCTCTGGCTCATAATAATGAACCCAAGTCTCATCTACAGTCACCAGATGCAAAAGAAAATCATCTTTTGACCTAAAACACTTCAACAAGGTGCTGCATACTGATGCTCTGGTTGCCATTTGCTCATCGCTAAGGGATTTGGGGACCCAACTGGATGTTAGCTTGTGCATACCTAAACGATCATGTAAGATTGTTGAAATGCTACCATGTGAAATGCCTAATGCCTGCGCTGTTTCTTCCACCTGAATTCGCCTATCAGAGTATATCAGATTCCGAACTTTCTTACACATTTATTCATCGGTGGCATCCAGTGGGCGTCCAGACCTGGCTTCATCTTCTAAAGACATTCTATTGCGTTTGAATTCCCCTACCCAGAATTTAACCTGAGCATAAGATGGTGCAGAAGACCCATAAACATCGGCTAACTCGCCGTGTATTTCCTTGCCTGTTTTACCTTTTAAGTACAAGTACCGAATTACAGCACGGTACTCAACTTTAGATGAAAAGCATGTCTTTGCATCACTAGCCATGTTTGACATTCAATATCTTATTAAAGAATGACTTGATACGCGTTCAATTTTGTACCCATGTATAAAACATATATGAAACAAAGCCTGAAAATCGTGACCGTCTCAGTCCATCGGAAATGGGATAGACTGGTTATTTATTGACACGCCCTCGTAGGCAGGCCAAAGCAGTCTCAGCTGAAAGACTGAATCAATGTATCAGATAAGGCCTTTTTTTTTTTCAGAAAAAGTGCTGATAATATTCTTATTTCATCCATGAATAATTAACCATTGTCCTGCTGAGCCCAGATATGCCCTGTCTTTGCAAACAGTGTAGATTCAGATCAGTTGGCTTCTGAAGAAGCCAACTGATCTGGGTCTGCACTTTTTGTCATTCAGTAAGTGAATTTATATCAACAATCTGGATCAAGGATTCTGATTTGCTGACAGTTAGAAGTGGGCATGGCATCTTAATTTATTCAGCATAACAAGGGTTAATACTCATAAGAAATGACTTCTCAGGCACTTCTAATGAGTACCCACAACATATGTTTTCATGGAGAAATAAGACAAATATTTATGCAAATCCTCCTCCTTTTTGTGGAAAAAAAAATGTTTACAAGGCTACTCTTCTCTGCAGCTATGCTGAATGCTCAATTTTGGCAATGCAGCCTGTATGACACAAATTACTAAACAGTCTAAAATCTTTACCCTAAATATTTAGATACTACAATTATCTACCATACTTAACGTAAAATAATTTGAACAATTCCATTTGATTATCCGATGATGTATTTAAAAAGCTGCTGGATGAGTGGCAAACAGTTAAGACCCTGATCAGACGCTGCATCCAAGTCATCAAATATAGGTCTACACTCTTTGCTCAGGCATAACTGACCAATATTTAGGGCAAATAGGGTATCACTTAAAAACCCAACAAAGCACAAAAATCAACAACAGTAACCCACATCAGACATTTCACAGAAAACCGGACACTATCCGATAATGCTACAAGAACAAAGACAAGACCATCATGCAAATCTTCACAATCCGGTCAGTAGCTATAATATTCATCAGGAACATCCCACCTAAAATGTTCAGATACTTTGCCCATGCAGAAAGCATAGCCAAATCCAGATACCATCAATATTTTGTAACTTTTTTTTCACTGATTTTTTTCTTATATTACTAAACGATAACCAGTAAATTCTTAAACCTCCAAGCAGACTACAGTCTAATATTTTTATTTTTCATAGAAAATAAGTCTTGACATTTCATGTGAATTGGCTGCTTGGAAGATGATTCACATGAAATGTCAGACTTATTTTTATATGAAAAAATAAAAAAAACAAAAAAACAAATTAAAGTTCATCTGTTGCATTTGTAATTCCAAAATGGGTAATTGCAATGCAGACCCAGATCAGATGCTGCAGAATGTGGCATCTGATCTGGGTCTCCACTGTTTGGAAATAGTTTAGCCATTTTTCTCTAGGAGTATCTAAATCACATAGCCCGACATACCTAAAATCAAAATTAGAGTTCATTCAGTCTACAATGGGTTATGGGTTAAATTTTAGAAAAAAAACTTTCTTAAACTTAAGTAATATTTGAAATTTAATATAATTGTGACTGTTGTCACAGTCATATTTATTGTTATGTTTTAACAATATCTACTCAAGCAAAGACCTTGCCATCCTAATTAGAGGCTCCCAAACTGACCACCAGCAAGGTAACAGTCTGTTCTTCTACAGATTCTATAAAGGTCTGCTTTCAAGCAGATCCATTTTATACCTACTGCCAAAATTCAACATACTAATTGTTAGTTTTACCCCAATTTACAAGGATAAAACAACAACAAAAAAATCCAAGAGGCTCATCTTAGCTTAAACCTAGATTTTTACAGCACTTTATGAAGAAGTTTGCTGTGCCAGAATTATGAACATCTTGTTCTCTAATAGAAACTTTCTGTCAGTATTGAAGTTTAGCCCTCATCTTAGTTTCATCATAGTGTTGAGAAATTCATTCATTTTTTTTCTGCCTTGATTCACTGAAGAGTTTAGGAAACCCCTATTCAGACCAAATTATATGCAGGTGAAACTGTATCATGATTGAGGGTGAGGATTTGGGTATCTATAAAACCAGATTTAAGGCCAAAAAGAAAAGTTATTTGATTCTCAGACACTTTTTTCAAAAAATAGATGCATGAGGGCGGCTTTTTATTTTTACTTTTATTTTCCGGTTGGGTACATTCTTGGACATTTGGGTTTGTTTGGCTAAACAAAATGGCGGTGGTTTTACCCAAGTACCTAAAATGCAAGTTTAAAGTCTCAAACAACATAAACAGATCGTAATTTACCAATTTTCTTTGCAAGTAAGTAAGAATGCCATATGTTTGTGATCTAGATTGCAATTTGATTAGAAATGATTTTCAGATAAGTGAGTAAAATCCAGTGTCACATATTTTCATGGGTCGGAAAAAAAATAATTACCATTGAAAAAAATCATAAATGCTGGACCTTTTGGACAGACATGGCAATGTCTGAGAATCTTATACTTTTTTTTTTTGGCCTACGCTTCATAATGGTTTACTTTTGACCATTCCTAGGCTGTGTTTCTGTTGTAGTTCCTCCTCATTTATTCAATGTCTTTTTGATTGATTGTTCTGTTTCTGACAAACTGCCATTTTGTGTTGTGATTATTAACCATTACCTGGTGCCTTTGGAGGGCTGTGTTCCATGACTGTGGCCTTTCCTGGCATCTTTGTATTAAAAGTGGAATGCAATATAAGTTGTAAGTATATATTGGAGTAAAGTGCTTAACAAGCCATTTATTTTGATGCTGGAGTTTTCAAAATCAGCCTAGAAATAAGGAAGTTATGGCGGTTTGAATATATTTAAAATGGCTGTCATGGATGCTGCCATATTGTAGGCTTTGTGACATCACACAGCCCAAATTAAGTATGCAAAACCTAATTATAAAGGCTTTTTAAGAATAATTCTGCTTCAGTTTTTTTTTTATAATCTTTTAATTTTAGTGAAAAGCAATCATTTCCCCCAAAACAAACAAATTTTATGAGAATAATTACCTTTATGAAACAAATTTTAATTTTTATGAAACATCATTAAATATTCAAAATGGCGGCGCCCATTCCACCAATGTTAAAATATTCAATTGTCTATAACTTACTTAATTTTCCACCAATTTTGATCAAATTTGTGTCAAAATTTATCGTTTGTAAAGTTCTTTACTTTAAAGCACAATACAGTTTAAGGTTGCGCTCCCCTTTAAATTTTGCTTCATGCAAAACAAATATTTATGAATATGTGAAATTCAGTCAAATATTTATTGGAATTCAGTGTCATACATTTATGTATACTGTATGTGAAATTCACAGTTAAATATTTATCAGTGTGGAATTCATTGTCAAATGGTTATAAAAGTTAGAAATAAACAGTCTGATAGTTGCATGTACATGTATATCGACCTCACACATCAATATTAACAGTGAGTTGAATAAATTACATAAGTATATTGAATTCACATTTAATGAGTGTGGAGTAGAGTCTGGAATTAACAGTCACATGCAAACAGTTATAAACATGTGGAATTAGGTATACAATTGTTTGAAATCCATTCAAATATTTATGAATATGTGGAATTCATGGTGAAATAGTCAGATAGTGATAAATATATGTGGAATTCATGGTGAAACAGTCAAATAGTTATAAATATACAGTCGAACTTCAATAGCTCAAACACCTTTGGGACTATGGAAACTTGTTGGAGATATGCATTACGAAAACACGCCTATTCAAATATATTGAAAATTTTACCACCAAAAACTTGAAAATTTTCAGATAAAAAATTCTGATATTTTTCATATTTCTGCTCAAAACATAGATTGTGAGTACTTGTTAGAACCGCCTTGGCGAGGCAGTTCTAACGAGTACCCACAATCTATGTTTTGAGCAGAAACAAGAAAAACAATGTATACCCTGTAAACCCCAGTTTTACTATATAAAAATGGGGTTTAAGGGGGTCAAAATTATATAGGCATGTTTTCGTGATGAATGGCGCCAAGTCAGGAAGCAAATAATGATAATTTAGGAAAATCTTTCTATCTGCACAATAACGGTATGTTGCGTGTACACACAACATACAATATCATGATAAAAATACAAAAATTTCCCTAAATATTTGTTTCCTTGAGCTATCAGAATTTCGTAGGGGCTAAAACCAAGTTCGAATTAGACAAGGTAAACAAGCCATTGGTGTTCGAGCTATTGAGGTTCGACTGTATGTGGATTTCATGGTGAAATAGTCAAACAGTATGGAATTCATGGTGAAATAGATATAAGCATACTGGAACCGCAATCAAGCAGCTGTAAGTTGTGTGGAATTTAATGGCAAATACAGTCAAAAAATGTGTTAAACAAGCACCCAACAGAAAGTCAAAAAGCAGTTGCTCAAGGCAGGGGCTTGCTCAATGTTGGTTAATTATGCTTCAAGGAATTTTAAGCGATGCAAAATATGGTCTCTTGTTAGAGGTGATTGCTTAATACAGTGGAACTTTAAGGCAGAACAAACTGCAGTTCTGAATAATGAATTTGCAGTTCATGAGTGGGTTTAAGGGGGTGGGGGACAGAAGTATCCTTTACAAGGCCAGAAATATTTTGTTTTCGTGGGGAATTCTGTAAAATTTAACCCTTAAAGCACTAGGCAAATTTGCAGCAGATGACATTCTAAAAATTGATTTTGTTATTTTTCAGACAAAATAAGACTTGACCATTCCTGTGAATTGTCTGCTAGGCCAACAAAATGAACTGTCAAGCTTTATTTTCTTTGAAAAATAAAAGAAAACATCGAAGTGTTGTCTGCTGTAGTTGTGATTAGCCCTTTAAGGACTAAAATAATCATGTATTTTTGCCTAAAACTTTATAATTAACACCCCTCCCCTCCACCCCCTCCACCCCACCCCTTCTGAAATCCTCAGTCCAGTCCTGCAGTCAAACAGCTAATAAATTTTGAAATACATTGTCTAGTAATTAAAAGGTTTTTAAGGGTATGGAAGCTGGCTACCATTCAATAATTAAGCTTAATAGCATTAGGCTAAAAAATAAAATATATTGCTCGGGTAAGGTTGAAGCATGAAGACCTACTTTAAAATCTGTACATTTTTCAGTGAATCAATACACAAAATGATTACTCATATGATCAAAAGAGCAAATATCAATTTGATATTGCACCAAAACAAGCCAGTAATACCAGAATTAGGCTTGTTACTTATTGACTCACCCTTAAAGTACAGTCGTATTAACCCTTAATGTGTCAACCACAAATTTGTGTCAATTTCTTTTTACTATTTTTCAGAGAAAATAAGGCTTGACATTTCATGTGAACCATGTCTGCTAGGCAGATGATTCACATGAAATGTCTTATTTTCTCAGAAAAATAATTATAAACAAGAGGGCCATGATGGCCCTGTAAGGCTCACCTGAGTATCATAACACTTAGAGAACCTGACCTAGAACTGATCAAGGCAAACATTCTGACCACAATTCATAATGATTATATTAACAAGTAAGACAATGTAGCATGTCTAATGGACTGTGAAATTGAGGTCAAGCTCAAATATGGATGATTGCACTCAAGAGGCCATGCTAAGATGCATGCATGTGCTAAGTAACACTGGCTGTAGGAGCAAAGTTACTGAGAAACTGACCTAAACACAAACACTTCACAAGCGCCAAATATCACTCTGTAGGATCAACAGTAACTGAGAAACTGACCTAAACAGAACTAGAGCTGGTGTTTGTAAAACACTATGCCCCCAACTGCCTGACTCTAACACTGTTTGACTCCAACACTGCTTAGCCATGACGGTAACAACAGTACAAATATATGATTTCAATGTTATTTTATCAAAGGGGAATAACTCTAAAATAGGAGATGTTTGGGATAAGAAAAAAATACGGATCACCTATTTTTTCATGAGGAATCAAAACATGAAATTTCAAAACATTAGCATACATGGTTCTAAACTTATGCTATACACAATAAAGCAACAACATTAAATGGCCCGAAATTGCGAAGGGCCATAACTCCAACATTTCATTTAATTGGTTCAAAATTTATTCAGGTGATCTCCTCCTCAATCCCAATCAGTATACCAAATATCATGGCTCTAGCTTAAATACTTTTTGAGACATCTTGCTGAAAAAGTCAAAATGCCTAGAACTACAAAGGGCCATAACTACATCAATTTTTCATGGAATTCCCTAAAAAACAAACCAGGTAATCTCCACATCATCCCCAATCAGCATATAATATTTCAAGACCCTAGCTTAAGTGCTTTTCGAGAAATCTTGCTGACAAGGTCAAAATGAGCAGAACTGCAAAGGGCCGTAACTTTATCAATATTTTCATAGAATTCTCTCAAAATATAATCGGGTAATGTACACATCATTCCCACTCACTGTATCGAATTTCAAGAACCCAGCTTAAATACTTTTCAAGATATCTTGCTCACAAGATTTAATTCTGATTTTTTTCAAAGGGACATAACTTTAAATAAACATGCTAGACAAGAAACAAAATACGGGTCGGCTATTTTTTCATTGGGAACCCAAATATAAAATTTCAAAACCCTAGCATGCAGGGTTCTTAAGATATGGCATGCACAAAAAAAAGCTTGATGAATGGACAAACAGTCGGATGGACAAATGAAGGCAAAATAATATGCCCCATCAATTTCATTCGAAACTGGGGGCATAATCAGGTCATCTACTCATCGCTACCAATCTATTCATCAAGTTTCAAGGCTCCAGCTTCAATAGTTTTTGAGATATTTTGTTCACAAGGGAAACATGCCCAAATTTACAAAGGGCCATTACTTATGAAATATTTTTCAGAATTTACAAAACAATTAATCAGGTCATCTACTCATCATTACCAATCAATTCACCAAGTTTCAAGTCTCTAGCTCTAATAGTTTTTGAGATATTTTGCTGACAAGATAAAAATGCCCAAAATAACAAAGGGGCATAACTCAAGAAGTATATTTCAAAATTTCTTCAAAAGTTAATCCGGTTGTCTACTCATCACTTCCAATCTATTCATCAAGTGTCAAGGCTCTAGTTCCAACAGTTTTTGAGATATTTTGCTGACAAGGTAAAATTGCCCAAAATTACAAAGGGCCATAACTCATGAAGTATTTTTCAGAATTTCTTCAAAAATTAATCAGGTCATCTACTCATCACTACAAATCCATTTACTAAGTTTCAAGGCTCTAGCTCAAACAGTTTTTGAGATATTTTGCTGACAAGATAAAAATGCCTAAAATTACAAAGGGGCATAACTCAAGAAGTATATTTCAAAATTTCTTCAAAAGTTTATCAGGTTGTCTACTCATCACTACCAGTCTATTCATCAAGTTTCAAGGCTCTAGCTTCAATAGTTTTTGAGATATTTTGCTGACAAGTTAAAAATGCCCTAAATTACAAAGGGCCATAACTCATGAAGTGTTTTTCAGAATTTCTTCAAAAGTTAATCAGGTCATCTACACATCACTACAAATCCATTTACTAAGTTTCAAGGCTCAAGCTCTAACAGTTTTTGAGATATTTTGCTGACAAGGTAAAAAATGCCCAAAATTACAAAGGGCCATAACTCAAAAGGCATTTTTCAAAATTTCTTCAAAAGTTAATCAGGTTGTCTACTCATCACTAACAGTCTATTCATTAAGTTTCAAGGCTCTAGCTCCAACAGTTTTTGAGATATTTTGCTGACAAGATAAAAATGCCCAAAATTACAAAGGGCCATAACTCATGAAGTATTTTTCAGAATTTCTTCAAAAGTTAATCAGGTCATCTACTCATCACTACAAATCCATTTACTAAGTTTCAAGGCTCTAGCTCTAACAGTTTTTGAGATATTTTGCTGACAAGGTAAAATTGCCCAAAATTACAAAGGGCCATAACTCAAGAAGTATTTTTCAAAATTTCTTCAAAAGTTAATCAGGTTGTCTACTCATCACTACCAGTCTATTCATCAAGTTTCAAGGCTCTAGCTTTAATAGTTTTTGAGATATTTTGCTGACAAGATTGCATCCATATTTTTTCAAAGGGCCATAACTCAGAAAAGGGGCATAATCCTGTCAAGAAAAAAAATACGTGTCAGCTATTTTTTCATGAGGAATCCATATATGAAATTTCAAAACAGTAGCATTCACGGTTTTAAAGTTATGCTATGCATCAAAAAGCGTGACGAACGGACGGATGGACGGACGGACAGACGGACGGACGAACAACCCAGATGCAATATGCCCCTCCAACTTCATTGAAGTTGGGGGCATAAAAAACTTAAGAAACTGGACCATGAAATATAGGTCATAAGTGACCCAGTTCCAAACTTCACCTAGAAATCATCAAGACAAACATTTTGAGCAAGATTCATGATGATCACTTCAAAAATGTGACCTCTAGAGTGTTAATAAGGTTTTCCTATGATTTGTCCTGGTGACCTAGTTTCTGAATCCAAGTGACCCAGTTTTGTACTAAACCAAGAAATCATCAAGACAAACATTTTGAGCAAATATTCATGATGATTATTTAAGAAAAATGTGACCTCTGGAGTCTTAACAAGGTTTTCTTTTGATTTAGCCTGTTGTCCTAGTTTTTGACCCCAAGTGACCCAGTTTCAATCTTGACATAGAAATCATCAAGACAAACATTTTGAGCAAGATTCATGATGACTGCTTCAAAAATGTGCCCTCAAAGTGTTAACAAGGTCTTCCTTTGATTTAGCCCAGTGACCTAGTTTCTGATCCCAAGTGACCCAGTTTTAAACCTGACCTAGAAATCATCAAGACAAATATTTTGAGCAATATTCATGATGATTGCTTCAAAAATGTGACTGCTAGAGTGTTAGCAAGATTTTTGGTGACCTAGTTTTTGACTCCAAGTGACCCAGTTTCAAAGCTGGCCTAGAAATCATCAAGACAAACATTTTGAGCAAGATTCATGATGATTGATCAAAAAAAGTGACCTCAAGAGTGTTAACAAGGTCTTCCTTTGGTTATGTCCGGTGACCTAGTTTTTAACCCCAAGTGACCCAGTTTCTAACTTGACCCTAGAAATCATCAAGACAAACATTTTGAGCAATATTCATGATGATAACTTCAAAAAATGTTACCTCCGGAGTGTTAACAAGGTTTTTTCTTTTGATTTGGCCTGATGACCTAGTTTTTTTACCCCAAGTGACCCACTTTCGATCTTGACTTAGAAATCATCAAAATAAACATTTTGAGCAAGATTCATGATGATTGCTTAAAAAATGTGACCTCTAGAGTTAACAATATTTTCCTTTGATTTGACCTGGTGACCTAGTTTTTTATCCCAAGTGACCCAGTTTTGAACGACCTAGATTTCTTAGGGGCAAATGTTCTGAGCAAGTTTCATCAAGATTGGGTAAAAACTGTGACCTCTAGAGTGTTAACAAACTAATTGTTGACGACGGACAGAGGGGGATCACAACAGCTCACCCTGAGGTGAGCTAAAAGCTAAAAAATTTAGAATGCTGTCTGCTACAATTGAGGGTTTATCCCCAAACTGTGACTTGGGACATCTGATCATGGTCTACACTGTTCCCATGATATCAGCAAGGAGCAAAATTAGGTGCAATTAACATAATTTCTATCTAAAACCCCTTTAAATATATAATGCACTCTTCTAACATTCATAATATCCTGACATTAATGGGTCAAAACAGTATACAAACTAACAAATAAATATAAATATAACAGTGCTAGTATCTATCACAGGCATTGTAATACTCTCGACAAGCTTGTGGGAAACATTACAGAACAGCACATGGAAACAACAAGCACCTATTCCTTATACAATTTGCCTTATTTAAATTAACAGTCTGATAGAGATGTCAAAGCAAACAGTGTAGATCCAGATCAAACTGCTCCAAAGGAGCAGTTTGATCTGGGTCTACACTGTTTGCCATTCAGCCATCATGTTTTGGACATTTCATCCAGCAGTCAAATAGATTTATTTGAATTCTAGGATATGTTTGATAAGATGTTACCTTGTGCAAGTATTTAGGGTAATTACTGTCTTCCCACAAAAATACTTTCCAGTATTCAGACAAGTTAATATCAAACTTATCCTAAAATTTGGACAAATCCACTGGATAACCTGGTAATCAATGTCCAAAAATTGCTGGATGAATGGCAGACAGTGAAGACCCAAACCAAACCGCTTCTTAGGAGCAGTTTGATCTGGATTTATATTGTTTGCTTAGGTATTTTGATCCAAATATGTATGGTAAATAAGGCAAGCATATCCAGTCTGATTAAGGTGTTCATTCTTCACTGTGTGTATGCCACAATATCCAAATATTGTAGTAACAAACACAAAGATCCAGGCTAGACTGCACAGCTGCAATGATTGGTCCTTGTGCTTCCAAACTCATGCTGAGATCCTTAATAATACAGACCCAGTTGTTCAAAGCAATGTTACATTAAAGAAATCAATAAATTAACTGATATAAAAGGAAAATGTATACTAAAATATGCATTCTTTAAAATATAAGTCCTTTACAATGAAGTTAGTTAATGAAAATTTCACAGAAATGGACCAACAGCCAGGAAGGTTTGGCTTTCAACAATCACAAAATGGTTTTGCTTGCCTGACATGGAACCACCATTTTGATTGTTCAGTGACATGATAAAATTTTAAAATGTTCACTGCTGCAATGCACTGTTTTGTTTGGTTTTGTTGTTGTTTGTTTTTCTTGTTTTTCTTGTTTTTTTTTTCATCATGAAAACACGCCTATATAATGCTGACCCCCATAAACCCCACTTTTATATAGTAAAACATTATTGTTCTTATTTCTGCTCAAAAACATAGATTGTGGGTACACATTAGAACTGCCTCGCCGAGATGGTTCTAATGGGTACCCACAATCTATGTTTTTGAGCAGAAATATGAAAAATATTGAATTTTTATCTGAAATTTTCATTTTTTATTGGTAAAATGTTCAGTATATTTGAATAGGCTTGTTTTCGTAATGTCAAAGTCAACTTTTGATATATTTTCACTTCACTGTCTTTTGTACAACAAATATATATTTTTATGGGTTTTTGACATTATTTACTCACAGTCTGGCTCTGGGTGCAGTTTTTAAAAGACTTTATACTTACATAACTTTCTTGGTTGGAGTCTTGGTTTTTATAAAAATTTGACTCAAATTGCTTGGTTTTCTAACTTATTTTACATTTATTATTAACCTTCAAAGTGCTATCACAACTACAGCACACAACATTTTCAAATATTGTTTTATTATTTTTCAAAGAAATAATTAACAAGAAAAACGCCTGACAGCAGTATGGATGGGTTTTTCAAAAAGGTTAACCAAAAGGTAAACCTTGGACGACGCCCAATTCCCACCCGCCCGACACCCTCCTGACGCCTGCCCATCCAGACATCTCTATTTCAAAGGATGGATTTTTGAAAAACCTGTCCAAAATAGTCATTTACTACTGTACTGTACTGCTTGACACTTTAAGGTTAAGCATTCTTTACCTTGTAATTTCTTTTTTTTTGTTCATGAAAGAATATTGTTGTCTGCTACAAGTTTGCTCGTTGCTTGGCACTTGAAAGGTTAAGTGTTCCTTTCCCTGTAACTACTTTAACATAAAACATTTTTATTTGTTTATTTTATTTTATTTTTGCATGAAAGAATATGCGTATCTTTTGCATATGCAAAAGGTACTTGTTGTTTTGCTAATTGTGCTTTGAACAACTAAGCCCTGTTTTAGTACGGCCAAAGTGTTTTCTTCTTCAACACAACTCAAAATAAACATAACAAGACATGAGCTATCATATAATAAGATATGACCTATCCCATCAGAACAAAATGGCTTTGTAATCTGAGGCAACAGATTAGAGTAGATCCAGATCAGTTTGCCTGACATGCTAAAATTTCTTAATTGTTTACCTGTTAGTCAAAACTAAACATCAGAGAACTAGTTTTATTATCATTCAAAACTGATGGCTTGGCTAAAAAAATACAGGTTAACTTTTGCATGGAACAAGCACTAGTCACAAATCCTAACTCTTAAAGCTCCATTCAAAATTGATGCAGATGACATTCTAAAACTTTTTTTTTTTTAACTCTCTCAGAAAATAAGGCTCCACAGTTCATGTGAATTGTCTGTACAGTACAATTTAGAATGTCATCTGATGCTGTTGTAACTGATGTTTTAAGGGTTCTTAACACTTTGTATGCTGGGTAAAAATTTCAGCAGACATTTTGAAATATTTTTCTTATGTTTCCTAAAAAACAGGATCTGACACTTCATGCAAATTGTCTCCTTAGGAGACAATTTGCATGAACTGTCAGATCCTATTTTCTAGGAAAAATAACAAAAAAATATCACCAATTTGTTGTCTGCTTAATCTGCCCATAGCATGGTAAGTGTTTATAAGCTGATCTGATTCTACCCTATACAACCAAGTCAAGAAAGCCTAGTTTTCTGATTGGATAGCTCTTATACATTGTACTTCCTAGTTGGCTGGAAGAAAAAAAAAATGATGAAAAATTAAGAATCATCTTCTGACCTAAACATTGACAGAAAAAAGCACTTAACCCTGGTCCTGCTGAACCTGGATATGCCCTGTCTCTGCTAACAGTGTAGATCCAGATCAGTTGGCTTCTTCAGAAGCCAACTGATCTGGATCTGCACTATTTGCCACTCAGTATGTGAATTTATATCAACAATCTGAATCAAGGAATCTGATTGGCTGACAATTAGAAGTGGGTGTGGCATCTTAATTTATTCAGCATGACAAGTGTTAAAAGCATATATACCAACATAGATGACCCATAAGAAAGCTCCAGATAAGGTGATAATTAAGACGATAATTTGGGATGATTTTTGTTATTTTTTTGCACCAAAACACGTTCTGGGTACTCACTGGAATTCCTTGCTGAGGCGATTCTTAAAGAGTACTCACAAGATAAATCTTTGTGCCCAAGAAATACAGTGAACCCTTGTTACGACAGCAGTTGTATCCAAAGATATTGCGATTAAAATGAATTTGATCTTGTAAAGACTCTTTAATGAACAGGGCCCAGTTGTTCAAAGCGTCGTTAACGTTTGCACTGCAAAAGCTACTCACATTTTTTCAGCAAAAAATTTCAGCATATTTGCGTATCACTCAATGTAAATTTTAACGAATCGTTAACTAACGACATCGTTAGCTTTGAACAACTGGGCCCAGAATGTTATGTAAGAAGAAGGGTATGTAAGAAGGATTTGCTGTTGTAAGAATCCTTAATGCACAAAAAATGATATGTAAGAAAGGCCTTGTTTTATTCTTATTTCCTAATAAAACATTATGTTTTGGATATTTGTGTGAGGCAATTCTAACAAATATCCAAAACATATGTTGCTTGAAGTATTAATGCAATATTCTTACATAATTTCTCATTAACTGTCACCTCGAGTGAATGTTTCATGACATTCAAATTGTCATTATAATGAATTTTGTAGTTGTATCCAGTGTTGGTATAAAGAAGGTTTACTGTAACAAAAATATCCTAAATTATCATCACAATTATGACATGGTTCACATATCAAAACTCTGTGAAACTGCTTCAACTGTTTGCAAGTCATGATTCACAGGCCAAGCAGCATGTGAAACTGTTTGCTTGAAATGTTTGTCAGACATTTTCACATATCAAAACTTTGTAAAACTGCTTCAACTCCCTGCCAGACATTATTAACAGGTCAAACCTGTGAAACAGTTTGCTTCCAATGTCTGTCAGTCATATGAGCCACAGACGATATATTTTCAGAAGTGCGCCCAGCAAAGGTTCGGATCAGACTGCACATTTGTGCAGTCTGATCTGAATCTTTACTGGGCACATTTTGGTGCATTTTCTCAGGTTGCAGCTCATATCAAACCTCTGCAAAAGTGCTTAAACTGTCTGTCAGACATGATTCACAAGTCAAAAGCATGTGAAACTGCTTGCTTCAAGTGTGATCAAGACACAACTCATAGGTCAAAGTGTGTCAAAACTACTGTTTACTTCTGCTATTTGCCAGGGCCCAGTTGTTCAAACCATCATTAGCTTAACAAGCATGTTAATGACAAACTCATTAACTGTTGTAGCTAAGGTATTTTCAAATACATTGATATTTTTGCTGCGAAAATGTGAGCAGCTTTTGCAATGCAAAAGCTACTCACATTTTTTTCAGCAAAAAATATCAATGTATTTGCCATATTTCAAGACAGAAATTTTAACATCACGTTAGCTAACAACTTTGTTAAGTTTTGAACAACTGGGCCCAGATACAATTCATATATCAAAAGTTTTCAAATATAATCTATAAACGTTTCAACTCTTTCACTTATCGGTGGGCCTTATTCACAAAATAATCCTTTGTGAAACTGCTTCAAAGGCTTGTCGCACATGGTTTAAAGGTCAAAACAATGCAAAAAATAAATCATCTCTTTGCCAGACATGATTTATGTCAAACAATGCAACATGGTTCAACTGAATTGTTTGTCAGTCAAGATTTATCTATCATAAAAATGTGAAAACTACACCGAAACCTCTTTATAAGACAGTTTATTATAAGATGGTTTTGACTATAAGATGGTTTAAATGTGGACATCCAAATGTTGTATCCAAACAAAACTTTATAGATTATATAAAAAAAATAAAAGCACCGCAAGCATAATACCCCGCCATAGGAATTATTTGTTTATGTATTAAAGTTATCGTTGCGAAAATGTCGGGAAAGAAAATGACGGAGGGACAGATAACAATCCTAAACTAGATCTTGATAATATCAATGGACAGATAACAATCCTAAAGTAGATCTTGATAATATCAATGCATATAGCAAGTTTGGTTAAAAGGCCTTATTATTTACTCAAGTTATCGTCCAGAAATAAAAATATGGACGTGTCTCAGGCAGATAACTCCGTAAAATTTAACGAAATTTGCCCATTAGTAATTCCAAACTTGATCTCCTTACTGTGAATACATATAGCAAGTTTGGTTAAAAATCCCTTGTTATTTACTAAAGTTATCATCCTGAAACGAAAATATGGGCTTGTCTCGGGCAGATAACTCCGTAAACATTTTACGAAATTTGCACATTAGCAATCCCAAACCAGATCTCCTTAATGTCAATGCATGTAGTAGTTTGATGAAAATCCCTTGTTATTTACTCAAGTTATCATCCGGAAATGAAAATATGGGCGTGTCTTGGGCAGATAACTCCATAAAAATTTGACGAAATTTGCCCATTAGCAATTCCAAAGCAAATCTTCATAATGTCAATGTATATAGCAATTTTGGTGAAAATCACTTGTTATTTACTCAAGTTATAGTCCGGAAAAGAAAATATGGGCGTGTCTTGGGCAGATAACTCTGTCAAAAATTGACAAAATTTGGGCATTAGCAATCCCAAACCAGATCTCCACAATATCAAAGCACATACCAAGTTTGGTGAAAATCCATTGATGTTTACTCAAGTTATCATCCAGAAACGAAAATATTGGCGTGTCTAGGGCAGATAACTCCGTCAAATATTGACGAAATTTGCCCATTAGCAATCCCAAACCTGATCTCCACAATATCAATGCACATACCACGTTTGGTGAAAATCCATTGATGTTTACTCAAGTTATCATCCGGAAACGAAAAACGGACAGACAGACGTACAACAGACGGACAAACTCACGGACGACCAACGTGAAACCTTAATACCCCGCCACTATTGTGTGGTGGGGTATAATGACCATTTATGGTCAATTTTCTATATAATCTAGTCCTGTATCCAAACAAAATGTATAGACTATATAGAAAATGACCATAAATAATGTTGTTTTTTTCTATATAATCTATACTTTTTTGTTTGGAAACAACTTAGATAAACAACCATGTTGTATCCAAACAAAAATGTATAGATTTTACAGAAAATTGACCAGTTATGCTATTTTTTCTATATAATCTATACACTTTTGTTTGGATACAACACAATTCTCCGGTTAACACAGTTTTTGCTTTGGATCCCAGCAATAGTGTTATAGAGAGATTGTGGTGTAACATTATTTCTTAATTTTGGTGGTCAAATTATGTAACACAGCAAATTTGTTAACAAAATGTCTAGAAGTATTTAAATACATATAACAGTTAGTTATTGAAATATCAGACAGCCTCAGAAAGAATGCGAAAAAAAAAAAAAAAAAAAAAAAATGTCCTAATCACACTTGGACCAAACTGAGAAAGGTCATCAGGGCATTAGAATATAGACTCATATCAGTCTGATGTTGTCTGCATAAATATGATCCGATCTTCTTTGCTTAAAGGATCTCTAATGAACAGGGCAGATCCTGTTCAGACCTAGTAAACCAGAAAAAGAATGATCTGGACCTACCACGGTCACATTAGTCCTACCGTCATTTATAACAGTTAGCAAAGAACACTTATTCTGATTTTAAAATTCTTTTTTTTTAAAATACTTTGTAATGAAACACAAACATTAAAATATTTCTGTTAATTTTTTACAAGTGTAATATTTCCATGAATTTGTGTTTGATATTCAAGATTCATCAAAGATTAAAGAGTTGTACCAGAACTGTTCCAGTACAGGAACTGGTAGGAGTCAAGCACATCAATTTCACACTGGTAAAACTGCATTTTGAAAACTATCTGCTTTTAATTCATAACAATCTTGGCTTATAACCTGTTGAATAAATTTCTGGGTCCAGTTGTTCAAAGCATTGTTAGCTTAACAAGCTCGTTAGTGGTCAAAATATTAACTGTTCTAGTGAGAACTATATCTAATTCACAGGTATTTTTGCTGAAAAAATGTGAGTAGCAAAAGCTACTCACATTTTTTCAGCAAACATATATTAGCGTATATGCCCTATTTAATGATCAAAGTTTTAACAATACATTAACTAACAACACCATTAGCTTTGAATAACTAGGCCCTGACAACTGTCTGGTTTCAATTCATAATTATCTTGGCTTATAAGCTGCAGAAGAAATTTTGTTGTTCCTATCAATGAATAAATATGTAAACAACAAGCAATAAGAGGCAGTCTAATTAATGAAAAACAGTAAATAGCCACAATAAATTTCTCCGAAATATTCTTCCATCATTTCCTGCTATTTCTGAACATGAATAGCATTGTTTGTTTGTGTTAAGGTTTTACGGCCCAGTCAACCCAATGGGGTCATGTCGAGCGCGGTCAGTTTACCTAACCACACATTTACTGGGCAGGCTTAGTCCTCTAAGCGGTTAACCAGTATTGTGCACATTCTTTCGCCAGAAACTGACAACTGCCCTTCTTGAATCAGTGGAAGGGAGAGAATGACCATAGAAAATATTTCACGACCAATCTCCACGAAAGAATGTTGCCGACCTTGGCAGGGGTTGAACCCGTGACCTCCTGGTCTCCAGTCGGACGGCGCATCCAACTGAGCCACCGAGGTCGACACATGAATAGCATAGATCTTGACAGGGGCAGCCAAATAAATACGCTACAACCTCTTTACAACACGGTTCGTTAAAACACAGTTTTGGATATAACACGGTTCAAAGATGGATCCCAAAAATGTATAGATTATATTGAAAAATGACCATGAATGAATGGTCATTTTTCAATATAATCTATACATTTTTGTTTGGCTATAACATGGTTGTTTAACTAACATGGTTTATGCTATGGAACCCAATAATAGTGTTATAACGAGGTTGTCTTTTTTCTCCATGAAAACATAAGTTCTGGGTACTCATTAGTTGCCTTGCCGAGGCACGTCTAATCACTACCCACGGCATGTTTTCATGGAGAAATAAGAAACATATCAATAGTTTCTTTTTGTTGAAAAAACACCCTATCTTGAACTATACAAAGTAGTCAGATATAGGCACTTATTAAAGACAGACAGAAATTTCCATGATGCGTCTGGGTTTATTTTTCATAAGAATGTGGCCATTTACTGTAAGCATGAGTAAAATACCTGCAGCTGAACAAAAGGGGGAGGAAGGTGCAGACATGGCGGGTTGGGGAACTAACTCTTGCAGACGTTTAGGGATCTCACATATAGGGGCTGTCAGGACGTAATACTCCATCATGACATCACAGAGGGCATGCTTGAGAGATAGAATCAACTTCTCCTTCAACACCGACTTCTCAAGGTCACCACACTCCCAGATGTGGAACTGAACTAAAGCTGTAGGTCCTAGGAAATATGAAAAAAAAAAAAAAAAAAAAAAAAAAAACAACAACACCAAGTCATTTAACTCTTTCAGCCCTGCAGATTAGTCTTAGAAAAACACACCGGTACTTTAAAGTGTGTATGTATTGGGACAGGAATATATAATACTATACCTGTCCCAATACCCCGCAGCACAAAAAGTAAGATTTTTTTTTCATGTCACAATAGTTATGTTCCAGGACTCAAAATGCTGAACATTTTGGCACCGATGATAACATATTTGTGTTCATAGTTTTACATATTTTCAGTCCATTCTAGCAAAACTAAACTTATACTGTTATTATTGAATAACTGATTATCGCTTGATTATTTTGTTTTTATTAATCCATCACTTCTGTTGGAGGTGGCTGTGAGTAGCTCTGTGGCCTAGATAGTTTGTTTGTGTTGAGGTTTTACGGCCCAGTCAACCCAATGGGGTCATGTCGAGCACGGTCAGTTTACCTAACCACACGTTTACTGGGGCAGGCTTTGTCCTCTAAGCGGTTAACCAGTATTGTGCACATTCCTTCGCCAGAAACTGACAACTGCCCTTCTTGTGGCCTAGGTAGTGCGGGATCAGTTGGCATGGTCACCTCTAGGTCACTCCTCCTGTCCTGTCTAGGCTGACAGAACAAGGTCTGGGATAGATTCCCCTCTGTGATTTTAAGTTATATAGTGTTACAACCAAGCACTCCTACCTTCGATTATCTGCCTTGGCAGAATACGCATAGCTTGTAAGTATATATTCAATCTCTGACAACTGCGTCAGGGAGTCAACTCTTTGGCTCAGTGGTTAGAGCTAAGAGTATTTTTATCCTGGCAGACCGGGTTCGAATCCCACGACACGTGGGAATTGTTTTATTTATGCTTCATTCCTTTGTTGTGACTTTCATGTCATAAGGTGGGGGCTCATCCTGGATCAAACATTACATGCTTCTTCTTTCACATCTATTCTTGTTCGTCATTTTCTGTTGCAGGCCTTGTTATAACTTTGTACAGACTAAGATATCTTATTCATGTTAGTTGGAAGAAAATGCTCCTTGGAGCTTGTGTTGAAATATTATATTTATGATCCCACTTTTAATAAATATTACTTGACTTGACTTGATTATCATTTATTAATCTCATTATGAAATTTAAAAACATAATTATACACTTTAAACTTTCAAACAAATACACATATGGTAAATGTTCTAAAATTTTGAACATTTCATTCCATACTTTTTGGCCTAAATTTTGCTTTTTATGAAATTGTTTCTTAAAATTCTCAAAGGAATGGCAAACAGTGTAGACCCTGATCAGATTGCTCCTTAAGAGCAATCTGATCTGGGTCTAACTGTTTGCATATGCCATTTTGACAGCAATTTTGGTGACCGAAATTTTAGGACATTTACCATACTGCTTTCCACTTTTCAGATTTCAGGCAAATGTCCAAATCCACCATTTTATATAGTAAAAAGGGTGGAATCAGAGGGGATCAGAAATTATGAGAAAGTTGACTGCATTTGATATGGCATTTGTACTTAACCCATAAAGCGCCAAGCAAAATTTGTAGCAGACGCCATTCCAATCTTTTTATCATTTTTTAGAGAAAATCAGTCTTGATATTTTTTGTCTGCCATGCAGACAATTCACATGCACTGTCATGACATATTTTTTTTTTGATAAAATAAAAAAAAAAAAAAAAAAAAAAAAATTCAAAATGTCGTCTGCTGCAGTTGTGATTTGCTCTTAAAGGGTTGAGGCACCAACCAGCCAGACTCAGTTAGCAGTAGATATGCTATGTTTGTTTGTTGTTGTTTTTTTTGTGGTATTTTTTACTTTTGCAAGAAAATTAGGCTTGATAATTTATGATTTTATGTGAAAAGTCTGCCTAGGAGACAATTCACATGAAATGTTGTCTTATTTGCTCAGAAAAATACAAAAATATTTGAGGATGTCGTCTGCAGCAATTCTGAATGGTGCTTTAAGGGTTAAGAAGTGTTACCTGGTTTCTTTGAATCGGGTTTGAGATCATAAACCTGTGTAGATATACAAGATTCCAGGTCTGTCTCAGTGTCTATGTCCTCATACCCATGACTGGAGGGAGGAGGGCACTGAAGCAGGGGTACCTGGTGCCCTTTCCCATCCACCAGACCCAGACTGACTACTGCAATACCTGTAATAGATACAATTTCATACACTGTCTCATAGGCAATGCCAGAATGGAATTATTTTTATTCACTCCCAGGAAAAATCTTGAAAAAGATATTCTCCCTAATATTGCTTCCAACATAGGGGCTACTGTTAAAGGAAAGAATTTGCTCCTGAAGGAATATTTTATTTTAGGTGATCTCTGTTTATTGCAAATAATTTTCCTTATGCACATGAGTGATGTGCATAATGGGTGCTATGCCTATGCCTACTTTTATACATATTATAAGCTGTGTCTTGAGATATTGGAACTTATATGTATGAAACAAAGGCCCAGGTCAGCCTGCATTTTTGTGCAATCTGATCAGAGGCTTTGTTATCTTCTTACAAATCCCCAGAATCTATAGAGTATATCAACAGAGAATGGCTGATCAGACTGTGTGGCATCTAATGTGCATACTGAGCCATCAGAATCTGTAAGAGTATATCACAAGAGAATAGCTGATCAGACTGTGTGACATCTAATGTGCATACTGAGCCATCAGAATCTGTAAGAGTATATCACAAGAGAATAGCTGATCAGACTGTGTGACACCTAATGTGCATACTGAGCCATCAGATTCTGTAGAGTATATCAACAGAGAATGGCTGATCAGACTGTGTGGCATCTAATGTGCATATTGAGCCATCAGTATCTGTAGAGTATATCACAAGAGAATGGCTGATCAGACTGTGTGGCATCTAATGTGCATTTTGAGCCATCAGTATCTGTAGAGTATATCACAAGAGAATGGCTGATCAGACTGTGTGACATCTAATGTGCATACTGAGCCATCAGAATCTATAGAGTATATCAACAGAGAATGGCTGATCAGACTGCATGGCATCAAATTTGCATATTGAGCCATCAGTATCTGTAGAGTATATCACAAGAGAATGGCTGATCAGACTGTGTGACATCTAATGTGCATACTGAGCCATCAGAATCTGTAAGAGTATATCAACAGAGAATAGCTGATCAGACTGTGTGGCATCTAATGTGCATACTGAGCCATCAGAATCTGTTGAGTATATCAACAGAGAATGGCTGATCAGACTGTGTGGCATCTAATGTGCATACTGAGCCATCAGAATCGGTAGAGTATATCAACAGAGAATGGCTGATCAGACTGTGTGACATCTAATGTGCATACTGAGCCATCAGAATCTGTAAGAGTATATCAACAGAGAATGGCTGATCAGACTGTGTGGCATCTAATGTGCATACTGAGCCATCAGAATCTGTAAGAGTATATCAACAGAGAATGGCTGATCAGACTGTGTGGCATCAAATTTGCATATTGAGCCATCAGTATCTGTAGAGTATATCACGAGAGAATGGCTGATCAGACTGTGTGACATCTAATGTGCATACTGGGCCATCAGAATCTGTAATAGTATATCAACAGAGAATAGCTGATCAGACTGTGTGGCATCTAATGTGCATACTGAGCCATCAGAATCTGTTGAGTATTTCAACAGAGAATGGCTGATCAGACTGTGTGGCATCTAATGTGCATACTGAGCCATCAGAATCGGTAGAGTATATCAACAGAGAATGGCTGATCAGACTGTGTGACATCTAATGTGCATACTGAGCCATCAGAATCTGTAAGAGTATATCAACAGAGAATGGCTGATCAGACTGTGTGGCATCTAATGTGCATACTGAGCCATCAGAATCTGTAGAGTATATCAACAGAGAATGGCTGATCAGACTGTGTGGCATCTAATGTGCATACTGAGCCATCAGAATCTGTAGACTATATCACCAGAGAATGGCTGATCAGACTGTGTGACATCTAATGTGCATACTGAGCCATCAGAATCTGTAAGAGTATATCAACAGAGAATGGCTGATCAGACTGTGGGGCATCTAATGTGCATATTGAGCCATCAGAATCTGTAGAGTATATCAACAGAGAATGGCTGATCAGACTGTGTGACATCTAATGTGCATACTGCGCCATCAGAATCTGTAGACTATATCACCAGAGAATGGCTGATCAGACTGTGTGACATCTAATGTGCATACTGAGACATCAGAATCTGTAAGAGTATATCAACAGAGAATGGCTGATCAGACTGTGGGGCATCTAATGTGCATATTGAGCCATCAGAATCTGTAGAGTTTATCAATAGAGAATGGCTGATCAGACTGTGTGACATCTAATGTGCATACTGAGCCATCAGAATCTGTAAGAGTATATCAACAGAGAATGGCTGATCAGACTGTGGGGCATCTAATGTGCATATTGAGCCATCAGAATCTGTAGAGTATATCAACAGAGAATGGCTGATCAGACTGTGTGGCATCTAATGTGCATACTGAGCCATCAGAATCTGTAAGAGTATATCAACAGAGAATGGCTGATCAGACTGTGTGGCATCTAATGTGCATACTGAGCCATCAGAATCGGTAGAGTATATCAACAGAGAATGGCTAATCAGACTGTGTGGCATCTAATGTGCATACTGAGCCATCAGAATCTGTAGAGTATATCAACAGAGAATGGCTGATCAGACTGTGTGGCATCCAATGTGCATACTGAGCCATCAGAATCTATAGAGTATATCAACAGAGAATGGCTGATCAGACTGCATGGCATCAAATTTGCATACTGAGCCATCAGAATCTGTAAGGGTATATCAACAGAGAATGGTTGATCAGACTGTGTAGCATCTAATGTGCATACTGAGCCATCAGAATCTGTAGAGTATATCAACAGAGAATGGCTGATCAGACTGTGTGACATCTAATGTGCATACTGAGCCATCAGAATCTGTAGAGTATATCAACAGAGAATGGCTGATCAGACTGTGTGGCATCTAATGTGCATATTGAGCCATCAGTATCTGTAGAGTATATGAACAGAGAATGGCTGATCAGACTGTGTGGCATCTAATGTGCATACTGAGCCATCAGAATCTGTAAGAGTATATCAACAGAGAATGGCTGATCAGACTGTGGGGCAATTAATGTGCATATTGAGCCATCGGTATCTGTAGAGTATATGAACAGAGAATGGCTGATCAGACTGTGTGGCATCTAATGTGCATACTGAGCCATCAGAATCTGTAAGAGTATATCAACAGAGAATGGCTGATCAGACTGTGTGGCATCTACTGTGCATATTGAGCCATCAGTATCTGTAGAGTATATCAACAGAGAATGGCTAATCAGACTGTGGGGCATCTAATGTGCATATTGAGCCATCAGAATCTGTAAGAGTATATCAACAGAGAATGGCTGATCAGACTGTGGGGTATTTAATGTGCATATTGATCCATCAGAATCTGTAGAGTATATCAACAGAGAATGGCTGATCAGACTGCATGGCTTCTAATGTGCATATTGAGCCATCAGAATCTGTAGAGTATATCAACAGAGAATGGCTGATCAGACTGTGTGGCATCTAATGTGCATACTGAGCCATCAGAATCTGTAGACTATATCACCAGAGAATGGCTAATCAGACTGCATGGCATCTAATGTGCATATTGAGCCATCAGAATCTATAGAGTATATCAACAGAGAATGGCTGATCAGACTGTGTGGCATCTAATGTGCATACTGAGCCATCAGAATCTGTAAGAGTATATCACAAGAGAATGGCTGATCAGACTGTGTGACATCTAATGTGCATACTGAGCCATCAGAATCTGTAAGAGTATATCAACAGAGAATGGCTGATCAGACTGTGTGGCATCTAATGTGAATACTGAGCCATCAGAATCTGTAAAAGTATATCACAAGAGAATGGCTGATCAGACTGTGTGACATCTAATGTGCATACTGAGCCATCAGAATCTGTAGAGTATATCAACAGAGAATGGCTGATCAGACTGTGTGGCATCTAATGTGAATACTGAGCCATCAGAATCTGTAAGAGTATATCAACAGACAATGGCTGATCAGACTGTGTGGCATCTAATGTGCATACTGAGCCATCAGAATCTGTAAGAGTATATCAACAGAGAATGGCTGATCAGACTGTGTGGCATCTAATGTGCATACTGAGCCACCAGAATCTGTAGAGTATATCAACAGAGAATGGCTGATCAGACTGTGTGGCATCTAATGTGCATACTGAGCCATCAGAATCTGTAAGAGTATATCAACAGAGAATGGCTGATCAGACTGTGTGGCATCTAATGTGCATACTGAGCCATCAGAATCTGTAGAGTATATCAACAGAGAATGGCTGATCAGACTGTGTGGCATCTAATGTGCATACTGAGCCATCAGAATCTGTTAGAGTATATCAACAGAGAATGGCTGATCAGACTGTGTGGCATCTAATGTGCATACTGAGCCATCAGAATCTGTAAGAGTATATCAACAGAGAATGGCTGATCAGACTGTGTGGCATCTAATGTGCATACTGAACCATCAGAATCTGTAGAGTATATCAACAGAGAATGGCTGATCAGACTGTGTGGCATCTAATGTGCATACTGAGCTGGGCTTTTTCTCTGTAAATATATGCTGATCAGACTGTGTTGCATCTAATGTGCATATTTAGCTGGGATATTTGTCTGTACATATATGTTAGTAAAGGACTCTTTGCTCAATTAAAATACATGCATAATGTTTCATTGTGCCAGACAAGGCAATTAACAAAAGATTGAAAAGACACCTAAAATATTTTGATGACTTTCTCATTGTTACCTGTAAAGAAATAAATGTATACCAGTATGCAAAATTATATTTTATCTTTTGTCTACAGAAGGTGCAATTTTTTCTGAGAACCATATAGCACAAAGACCTGGGCCCAGTTGTTCAAATCTAACGATGTCATTAGTTAACATATCGTTAAATCTTTGATCATCAAACATGGCATATACGCTAATATTTTTGCTAGCTACTCACATTTTCTCAGCAAAAATACCTGTGAATTAGATATTGTACTTACTAGAACAGTCAACATTTTGACCACTAATGCGCTTGTTAAGCTAAAGACGCTTTGAACAACTGACCCTGAAATGCATGTCCACAATGGGGAATCAGACTGTAAGTAATTATGGTAAACATTTTGGTTCAAATGGGTTTATCTTCAAGTTTCAACCTCTATACACAATCTAACACAAATATGCTAAATATTCAGATGCCATTACTGTTTACCATACATATCCTAAAATTTGAACAAGTCTATTTCACATCTTGATGAGGTATCTAAATTGTTGCAATGGAATGGCAAACATTGTGGACCCTGATCCATTTGATAATTTGATCTGGGTCTACACTGTTTGCTCAGCCTGTCTATTTGAATAGGGTAAATACAGTACTCACCTATCTTGCTGGCAATATGGGGTGTGATGTACAAGAAAACTTGATCTGCAGGTATTGGTTGAAGTTTACCATCAAATGTATCCTGGATTAAAACAAATAGGAAACATTATCAAACAATTATTGCATAAAAAGCAGTGCCGCACGTTATTAACAGCGGTGCATTAACCGATGAAAAGCCATGTATTAACAAGGCAAATCATGCGTTGTTAATGCACAGCTATACATCTTTCAATATGCTTGTACCGGGGCCACAGAACTGCTGCCGCCACAAGATGTGTACTGCCCTGCCCTAGAACAAGCATAGTACGTGGAAATAGTGTTCATGCGACATTGGTGAAAAGGCAAAACAAAATAGTGCAAGAAATAACGCGAAAAGTATAACATTTTCAGTTTTTATGCAATAATAGCGATCGAACATGGTTTTTCAGTGCACTAACATTCGCCAGGTGCCTTGGGAGGTGTTGAAAACTGAGGCCTTTGGCCTCGGTTTTCAACATCTCCCACGGGACCTGGCGAATGTTAATGCATGAAAAACCATGCTTGATCCCTATTATAAATTTCACTAAGTTTGCTTAAACCTTATCTCAATTCATCCTCATCAAGTACTTTGTACAACTTTCTTTTTTTCAGTTTTAATGCAAATGATCTGAAATCTTGAATAACAAATTATGATGAATAATTATTGTTACATCTTCAAGGTAGTTGACACTGACCAGAAAGTATATTTTCCTCCCTTCTCCATACTTATGACAAGGGAGTCATATGCCTGGGAAGCAAATACTTTTCTGCTAGAGTGATCTCCCCTTTAGAAAGAGAGATAAGCACTTTTAGAATAAAGCGATCTGTATCTGATGTGTATCCAATAACACAATGGACAGCAAATTCTTTCCTTTTAGACTAGACCACGATCAGAGGGAAAAAAAAAACAATTTTGACAGAGTTGTATCCCCTGAAAGTAGATCCATTTTTTGTTTTTGTTTTATCATTTCCTTCTAATGCAAGAGACGAGATTTAATACCCACTTATGAAAATGATGTTGGGCATGACTAATAAAGCTAAATATGTTTATTGCCTCTATTGTTTGTTCACATGTCAATCAAATGACCACCTGTCTGGATCCCATGAGTGAGTATCAATGAAACCAATATAGATAAATTCATTTTCTTACCTATTTTACCAAATGGACCAGTCCAAAAAAGATCAGTGTGTAATTTTTCAGGGTATTTTGGAGCTCCAGAAAATAAGTTTTATAATATTCATGTTCAATTTTCAGAGACAGCAAAATATTTTTCTGCCGACTTTTTCATTTCCTTCTGGGATTGCAATCATCCAGGTTAGAAAAATTTGGTTTTGGAACTTATGGACCGGCATTTTTTGCAAGCCCTGATTCAGAATGTAAATATAGAAATTACCAGAAAAATATAGAAATTACCAGAAAATGGGTTTCAGGATTTGAGTCTGTATAGTTGGGTGTATGAAGGTACTGCAGCAGATTCTGACGTAGGTAGAATACAACAGCTGCCAGGTGTTGCATGGTTCTGGCCGAGATTGTCAGGTGTAGCTTGTCTGATGGCTGTGTCCCTGGATGTTGTATGAACTGAAATGGTTGTAAAACACTTAAAGTATGGTCTCTATCCAGATCTTGTTTTTAACAACAATGCTGGCTCTTTTTTTTTTTCTTTTTTTTTTTTTTTTTTTTTAACAATTTCTCTGCAAAAATATAGTTGGAGGCAGTTATAACAATGAATTCACTGACCTTATTATTGCTGTTACTTTTTTTTTGCTGCAGAAATAGAAAAAAAAATTATAGTATTTACAAAATAAGTAGTTGGTAAGACTGGCCTAAGCAAACAGAGCAGATCCAAATCAGCTGCTAATGGCCAGAGAGGCTGATCAGGGTTTACACTATTTGTCACTCATCCAGCAATTTACATTATATTAACCCAAGATCTTTGGACAGAGATGACTGGTTTAAACAGTGCTGACTCAGACCAAACTAGTCCTGAAGAAATTTTATCAAGGTCTGCCTTGCTTGCTATTCACCTAGCATGTTTTTATGACACATCACAGGAGGTAAAATAAAGACTTGTTCAAATTAAGAAAAAAAACAAAACAAAAAAAAACAACATACTCTCAGGAGTTTAGGTCTCTGATTATTTATGGTAACTATGATACCATATTTGCCCTAATTACTACACTGTGACTTAAGTTTTTTCAAACATCACTAGAAAAACTTATAGTAAAATATCCTCCTAATACAGGTACACTTTAAAGAAAGATCAGCAGAGAACTTCATGAGGGGCATATTTAATGGTACTTATGCAATATTTTTCTGATTTTATAAAAGCATAATGCTGTTGGCACTCATTTGAATTGCTTCAGCTTGTTGAGGCAATTCAAATGGGTATCAACAACAAAGGTTTTAAAAAAAAAGTAGATACATGGTCTGAAACCTACAGACTACAAAACTGCTTAACTGTGCACTTATAGGGGTATGTGCAGTAATTAGATCGAATACGGTACTTGTGAAAACTGTTAATTCTGAATCAGTGAACATAATAACTTTAAACATTCAGACACTTTAACTCCCTTATCATAATAATTTGGAAGAGTCTGCTTGACAACCTAGTAATGAATCTAAAACTACCAACAGAACAGGGCTTCAACCTTTTCAACCCTGAGTTTCCTAAAAAGACTCTTCCATCTCTGCATTTGGACCATCCATTGCTGTCTAGAGGGTGACAGTTGTAAATCAAGAACAGAATGCAAACAGTGTAGATCTTGGACAGACAGCTAAGATGAGCTGTCTCACCTGGATCTGCACTGTCTGCAAAAGTATCTGTCTCTGTCTATAGGGCTGAAAGGTTTAAGTTTTATCACTATAATGAATTGAAATAAAAAGTTCAGTATTGTGTCGACTAGGGTGAACCCAATACAAGTAAAATATGTCTGTACAAAAGTGTATATTGTAATATTCTAAAAGAAAATATCAGCGTCTAAACTAGAATACTAATGTTGTCATTAGAATTCTTTAATCTTCACCACTCTCTTGGCATATTCAGCAGATGACAAACTGATAATATTTTTCTTTTACCAGAAAATAGGCTTTGACATTTCATGCAAATTGTCTCCACTGGAGACAATTCGCATGAACTGTCAAAACCTGTTTTCTGGAAAAAAAAATAAGGGAAATACACCACAACCTTGTTATAACATGGAAGTCAGGGCATAAGGTCAGGACCATGTTAGTTAACTGAACCATGCTATAATAGGCATGGTCCAAAATTAAATGTCCAGGGTCATAACTGACTGAATGAGATCTCTCCTTGCTTGTATGTGTCAGTTTTACGCTTTAATGCACATAGTGTTAATTATGAGTCTGTTTGTTTGTTGATAGATTAACAACCAGTTTCACAAGATGTGGGAACCAAGAACAAAGAAATAGAAGCATTTTGTCCATTGTTTTTGTCTCAAAACATGCAAAAACTGCATAAGGTTCAGCAGGATTTCCGTGAAGTATTTATAGATTGTTGAATGGTTCCCAATGTCATATGGTGTGCAAGCACAAAAGGAAACAGACGATCAAAAAAATAATCAAAATTGAACGAAACCTAATTGTGTGCTTCAGCATGCTTGGCATTGTAATTTATGAAAAGATAAAGATGCTGATCAGCCTGTGCACTGCTTCCATGCTGCCCCAGATCTCTGATGATCATTATGCCATCAGCGTCAGGCATTAAAAAGCCTTAGTTTATATGCAAACAGCAAAGACCCAGATAAAAATGGGCATCTTTGATCAGGACTTTCGCTGAATATTTTGTGTTTTTTTTACAGAAATTTGAACATGCTGGTCAGCCTGCACACTTCACACACACTGTGTGTTTGCATTTTCTACTACAACAATTCACGGGGAAAAATCAGTACAAATTACTTTTCATAATTTTATCACTTAAGCATTGGATCACTGTTGAAGATCATTACATACCTGGAAGTGTTCATTAGTATGCTCTTGGTCATATGATGTCTTAGCTGTGATGCACTGGCTCATATCAGAGTTTGTGCTGCAAATGGCTAAAAAGTCTGTTCAGTGCAAAAATATACTGCAGACCTTGAATTTTCTAAACACTGATAACAAGCCTGCACTGTTTATACATTGTCATCTTCCTTACATATATATAATGAACATGTATGTAATGACATGCACCATGCAAAACAGGACTTTAGCATAGATGTGAAACGGTCCCTATAACTGCATAACAGACTTGTTTCCTTTACACCCTGCGAGTTGTCGCTGCAGTGCGTTTTTCACAGCCTTTTGATCTTTTGAGTTGCTGCATGCTCGATGTTCTCGAATCAGAAATAGAATTTCACACATGTCATTAATGAGTTGTTTTGTTTCCTACTCTAAGCACTGGGTAATTGAGTTGTTTATTACAGTAAGTTAGTACAGTGAAGTCTTTTACCCAGCACTGAATGGTCAAGTGTTAAATGGTTATACAGTTTAACTTTTTTTTCTTTTTCACTCATTGGAGTCCAACTATCAACCCTGTTATAAATCAATTTGTGCAATAATGAAGCCTGCTATAATGAGGTTGTGGTGTATTTCAAAATGTTGTCTGCTGAATTTTTTACCAAGAAACAAAAATCTCCCACAAGAGAATTTTTTAAGATTTTGCCCTCACACAAAGTCATACAAAATAGTCTGCTGTTTGCAGGCTATCTGCCGTATAGAAATTTTGAACAGGTGATAGGAATCAACAAACAAAATGGATGGAAAACCAGATCTGGAAGACAGCACAACAAAAATTACCTGAACATCTTCCAACATAAGTTTGCACATCGGGTTTCTTCTCAATGTTACAGCAATGACATCAAGGGTGGATTCATCCAGTTTCTTCTGTAACATTCCTACCAGATCTTTCTTTATCTCAGTACCTAGTGTAACACAAAATTACAGGAATATCAATATCAATGAAAATCAACGACATCAATGGTGGATTCAGCCAGTTTCCCCTATAACCTCACTACCACAATCGATGGTATGCCATTGCAAAATCCCCACCCTCCATGCTAACGTTACTAATAGCATGACAGACAGACAAACTGAAAAATAATATTGCTCTTGCACACTGTTACCATGAGCGGAAGTCATATAGAAAGTTAGGTTAAATTTCACCCAGTGGTTTAGGAGGAGATAGTGTGACGGATGGATGGATGTGTTCACAAAATCCCAATCACTAAATTGTGGGGTTAATGAATATTAATATCAATGAAAATAAATAACATCAAGGGTGGCTTCATCCAGTTTCTTCAGTAACAGCTGTACAAGACCTTTCGTTATCTCATTACCTAGTGTAACACAAAATTACAATATCAGTGACTACAAATGTGTCAATACAACACAGATGCCGGGAAAAATATGAAACATGTATTAAATGTTTTGGAACAAACACTTCATTCTTTATTTAATCATTTTCATTTTCATCTAATCTGGACCTGTACTATGTCCCTTTATCACTGACCAGATGTAAATGTTGTGTGCTGTATTTTATTGGAATAAAAAAGTTTAATTTCAATTTGTATAGAAATATACAGCAAACTTGCAAGTGTTCTAGGTTTTTCATCACAAGTGAGATTATTGAAAACTATTATTCCCCTTGACTGATCGAATTTATGACACTGAGAGAGGCATCACTTTAGTAGTGCATTGCTGATAATGGACACTTTTTATCAAAAACAATTTTGTGACATTTCATTTTCCCCCATTTCTTTTTTCCATGTTAGGTCTTTTTTAGGGACATTCTGACATTACTGGTATATATTTTATTCAGAGATGTGTAAAAATGGAGAAAATGCCATTCCAAAATATTTTGGACATTAACCTATTTTAGTCTGGAAACCCCCAAAAAGGTATTTAGCAAACAGTGCAGACCCAGATCAGACACCACAACATGTGGCATCTGATCAGAATCTCCACTGGTTGCAAATAATTTAGCTATTTTTCTTGAGGAATATCTCAGTCACACAGCCAGAAATATTCAAAATTAAAATTCGACTCTTCCAATATAGTGTGTGGGGGGAGTTAGTTCAGTCTAAAATGGGTTAATAGCTCCCTCTGTACAGCTACTATCCAGAATAGAAACAACATACCAGCCTCTTCTATCCCATGTACATTTAATTCCACATATTCCTGTGGTCCTCTAGATGATACAGACAAAGACAGTGTACTATTGGATGAATTCAGTGAGACACTATCAACATCCTTCTCTGGTACACACAAGGTACCACTTGTATCTCTTTTCATAAGGCCATAGGAGGAACTCAAGTCTGGAAAACAGTTTGCATATCAGATGAACAGATCAAACAAGTCTGCTGTGCTTACGATACCCTTGGAAAAATGGGGTTTTTTTTGCTGTATTATACTAAATGGAAAAACTGATTTGTGATTGACAATAGCTTAATAGAAACCATTTGTTGTTTCTATTCTTGTGCTTTGTTTTCAAATATTTACTGCAAAATTAATTTTAAGGTCAAAAATAGGTCTGACCTATGCAATTTCTGTACTAAACAGGATTTTGGAAAAAAAAAAGATTTTATTAAGAAATATGTTATGCTTTTGCTCACTGATTGATGTTCCACAACCGAATACTGTGAAATTTTCAGAAATTCTGAACAAGTGAAACTTGTTGAAAACCTGCATCCAAACTATAGCTACCTACCCTGTCCATTTTTCGCATATTCTGCAGCCATTTTTTCAATGAGAAAAAATGAAAATATTTCAATTATTCAAAACCAATGACTAGAATAAAACTTTTTGTGCAAAGGTAGTAACAACAAATGGTTTTGCATTAATAGGAGGTTTAAAATTTCTGAGGAGTTTCATTTAATCAAATTAGCATACTTATCCTAAATATTCAGAAAGACAGGCCTGAGCAAACAGTGTACACCCAGATCAGATGCTTGTTTGTGTTGAGGTTTTACGGCCCAGTCAACCCAATGGGGTCATGTCGAGCGCGGTCAGTTTACCTAACCACACGTTTACTGGGCAGGCTTAGTCCTCTAAGCAGTTAACCAGTATTGTGCACATTCTTTCGCCAGAAATTGACAACTGCCCTTCTTGAATCAGCGGAAGAGAGAGAATGACCGTAGAAAATATTTCATATCAATCTCCACGAAAGAATGCTGCCGACCTTGGCGGGGATTGAACCCGCGACCTCCTGGTCTCCAGTCGGACGGCGCATCCAACTAAGCCACCGAGGCCAACCAGATCAGATGCATTTTGCGTGTGAACATGTGTTGTGAATATATAGCAGGGCCATGGAAAATCAGCAGGAGAAGGAGAATGTCCATAGAAATGATTTCATGATCAGTCTCAACAAAGGTTATGTGGCCAAGCTGGGTTGAGTTTATGACCCTGGATCTACAGTCAGACAAAAATATTCAAACAGGCCAGAGCAACAGTGTGGACCCTGATCAGATGCTGCAGAATGCAGCATCTGATCAGGGTCTATGCTGTTTGTCACTCATCCAGAAATTTTTAGATTTATCAACAGGTTGCAAAAATGGAATTGTTCAAATTTTATGACAAATATGGTAAAAGAGTTCAGGTGTGCAAATATTTAAGGTAAACAAGATATTCAGACCCACAGAACCTGTTTGGTAGGGACATAAATAGACATACCTGATGCATCATCCACACTTGGTGTTGGTGCCTTTGATAAGCCTTCATATTCCTTCAGTCTGAAATAGAATTTATCCAAAGAATAAGGTAAATGTCCTAAAATATTGTGCACCAAAGTTCCTAACAAAATGGCATATGCAAACAGTGCAGATCTAGATCAGACTGCTCCTGATCAGAGTCTACACCTTTTGCAATGCCACTAAAATATCTTAAGAAAAAATGTGTAAAATCTGAAGTTTAGGCCAAAAATGTTTGGAATAAAGTGTTAGAAATTTTAGGACATTTATCAATGTGTGCTTGATGAGGAAAATGTGTCACAGAGGAGCTGGTAATTTGAAAAAAAACAACAACAAAAAAAAAAAACAGATCATTTACAGAAATAGCAATGCTGCTGAGTGACAGTGTCATCCTGAGTAACAGTGTCACTCAGAAGCACTGATAATTCAGTAAAAGAATTTGTTTACTGACAAGAGTTTTTTCACACCAAGCAAACACTGTTGATTATTCTATTTATTTTGTACCTTTTATGTTATGATTATTTAACATTTTCAAATTGAATTTATATGATTACTTCTTTTCTAATATCAGTTGTTTTTTTTTTTAATAACTATCCAAGATAAAAGTTGCAGAGGCTCTTCTAATGAGTACCCACAATATATATTTGCATGCAGAAAACAAGTTGTTTTTTTATGCTGTTTGGTTGAAAAAGTGCCTTCTTTGGAGCTATTAAATAGCTAGAATAACAATTGAGACAAAACCAACAAAATGGCATGTGCGCCCAGTTAAGACTCAGATCAGCCTGGGATCTGTCCAGTCTGATCAGTCTTTGCTGTGCACTCACTGGGCAGCTAAGGACCCAAGCTTTCTTCATGCGGACAGCAAAGACTCTGATCAGAATGGGCAGATGCGCAGGCTGATCTCAGTCTTCGCTGTTTGCACAAATCTTATTGTAGGTTTTGTTGTGTGCTGGTTCAATTATATTTACTCATAGAATATAATATTATATATAACATTATATATAAGGGGAAAATGACCCTTATCAATGTGCAGGTAATGAGAACCCTGATCAGTCTCTGCATATGTGCAGTTCTACTGGGGCCTTAGTTGCCCACAAACAGAATCATTAGATACTGTAGACTAGTGTTGGGAATCAGCCAAGAATTTTATAGTCAATCATCGGTTTTGTAAAACCGAATGATCATTGATTAATAATCCACTTGTAGAAAATATACTCATTCTTAATTTAGGTACTTATTCATTGCTCCAGATCAATAAGAGGAGTATACAGATACAGTAAAACCTGTGTAAGACAGCCACCTTTGAAACTGACCTTAGTGGTTGATGTGGAAAGGTGGTTGTCTTATAAAGGTACATGTCATGTAATTTTGCTAGCAAAATTACATGACATGTACCTTTATAAGACAGACAACTTTTTCCACATCTACCACTATTTAAAGTCAGTCTCAAAGGTGGCTCTCTTACACAGGTTCTACTGTTATATTTTTTCTTATTTCTCCATGAAAACACATGTTGTGGGTTCTCATTAGAAGCATCTCTGTGCGGCACTTCTAATGAGTACCCACAACATATGTTTTCATGGAGAAATAAGAAAAATATCAGTACTTTTGGGTTGACATATTTAATGCTATTTTATCAATTCTTTTCACTTTTATTGACTACAAATCTAGAAAAACCCAAACAGACAGCTTTGAATTTCATTTCTTTATAACTTGCCTATGAAGATAAAACGTAAGAAAAATATGTTTCTAAAAATAGAATTTTCTGATTAGTTGACTACAAAAAAGCTTTTCGATCATCAGTCACAAGAGGCAAAAGTGACTGATGATCAATTATAATTAATCATTAGTGGCAACACTACTGTAGACTGTATTCAGCACATGACAGACAAAGAGGGCAATAAGAAGTCTTACCGTAAATAACAGACGATGCCGGACATTTCTCTGATCACAAACATGTTCTTCCTGTTGTTCACCGAGAATGTATTCAGAACTGATCTCAGGGCCTGCATGCCTGAAAATAACATTAACCCTTTCACCCCCAAGTTCCTGACATGGAATCTTCCATCTTTGAATTTAGATACATCCATTGTGCAAATAGGGTTCCAGTCAAAATCAATAACAGGATGGCAAAGCAGTGTATTTCCTGATGAGACGGCTTATTATCATTATCTGGATCTGCGCTGTTTGCAAAGGTATTAGAGACAATTTGCATGAAATGTCCAATTCTGTTTTCTGGGAAAAATAAGACAAATATTTTCAAATGTAGTCTGCTGAAAATTTTCTCAGAGTGCTAAGCATTAAAAGATAACAAATGTTAAAAATTGAGTGCTTTGAATTTACAGCTGGTCTGCTGACTGCCAAAACCAAATGTTTGAACTCAGTAAATGGTATTCACCACAATACAGTACCATACTGACATTGACAAAAACACTAACATGCCCAGAAACTTAAAATGGAAAATGGCCCTCAATTATTTTTCTCTTGCAAAAAAAGAGTAAAAAGAGTGATCAGGAGATGAAGTCTGAACGAGGAGATTAGGTGACTTTTGCAAGTACAATCTGGAGGTGAGATTACATCTGAGATTCACATTTCATGGGGAAGAGTTGACAGGTATGTTTGTCCTTCCATCCTTCAGTCCATCCGTCAACACTGGCAACATTCTACTGTGCTTTCTTTCAGAAAGTCGTTTTTTGCTTTGCACTTTACTTTTTTGGCATAGGCAGTTACAACAAAAGCTTTGCAATAAATCATGACAAAAAATGATAAGTTTAAGAAAATTAAATATTTGTACTTTTTCCCATAGTAAAAGCAAAGAAAGGTAAAAAAAATTCTTTGGTAAAAATTTCAAAAAAACACTTTACTATAAAAATTGCATTAGTCAAAATAATATTTGGCCGTAAATTTAATTTTAGGATAAATACTTGAGAACAAAAACATAGAAACAGAAAAGACAAATGATTTTTGATAGGATATATTCAATCAGAACAAATCTTTTCATTAAAAATAAAACTCCAAGCAAACAACGTCTTTCCGAGTGATGTCAAAAGGACTGTAGCATTTGATTCAATTATTAGTCTGTAAGATGGACAGGTCTTGACAGGTGCAACAGTCACTTCCAGGATCTTCATTTGTTTATGTCTAATGGAGTTTCACACGTAATAGCAGAGATTAGAGTTCGCTGGCCTCAAATAATCAATACTGCCCAATGTTTGATACAAAGAACTGCTATGGAAGAACCCTTAACATCGCAAATAGGTATGTAACTAGTATCTAACTTTGAGAAAAGAGCCTTTATTCCATATACACTACAACCTCTTTATAACACAGTTCGTTATAACACGGTTTTGGATATAACACGGTTCAAAGATGGATCCAAAAAATGTATAGATTATATTGAAAAATGATTATAAATGGTCATTTTTCAATATAATCTATACATTTTTGTTTGGATATAACACAGTTGTTTAACTAAAACGGATTATGATACGGACCCCAACAATAGTGTTATAAAGAAGTTGTGGTGTATGAACAAAGAAAGCCCAGATTAACCTTTGCAACAATGCGAATGCAGATGAGCCAGTAGACCTGTGCACTCTAACCAGAGCCTTCTCTTTTTGTCACTACAGTATCCACTGATCCTGCAAGCCAGCAATGATGGTCATGATTAAACATTACAAAAACATGCCTATTCAGATATATTGAAAATTTCACCACCAAAAACTGAAAGTTTTCAGATAAAAAATTCTGATATTTTTCATATTTCTGCTCAAAACATAGATTATGGGTACTCGTTAGAACTGCCTCGATGAGGCAGTTCTAACGAGTACCCATAATCTATGTTCTGGGCAGAAATAAGAAAAATAATGTATACCCCTGTAAACCCCAGTTTTACTATATAAAAGTGGGGTTTAAGGGGGTCAAAGTTATATAGGTATGTTTTCATGATGATTACTCGGGCTTCTGTTGCTCGCATATTGCATAAGGGCCCTTTTCTTACATCACACATAACTGATTTTAAATAAACATTCTACAGATTGATCACTACCTCTGGACATGGTTGATCCTCTAGTTGTGGTTCCTGATTTAAGTCGCGGATGAAATATAAACCGTTCCTTCCAGACACATTCACAGTCAAAAAATCCTGGATCAAGGTCCATAGCGGCAGCCAGATATTTACGCTCAAATATATCATCTTCATCATCACCCTCAGAACCTAATAAAAAATACACAAATACATATAATTCCAAGTACTAATCATTGTACACATTTCGTGCAATTTGAATGGTTGAAAGACAAGTTTTAAACTTCAATGAAGTCCACAGCGGATGTCCATAGGATCTACTTTCCGTCTGGCATCTCAAAAGACTGAAATATTTTGTAACAAATTGAGACAAAGTTGGAATTATAAGGAATGTATAATTATTTGTGTGGATTTTGTCTATGCTTAAATTCTGGCAAATCACTCAAGAACTTGGCATAAAGCCTTGCAGGCTTTAGTCAGTTTGTGAGTGATTGGCCGGAGTTTACAAATTGATAAAATCCACAAAAATAAAATTCATTCCCATAGTAAAAACAGATACTGTATTTGCCTTTTATATTTCTAAAAGAAATGCCTCAACATACAGCTATAAAAAGCTATAGCTATCCAGCTATAAAAAGAGAAAAAAAAGAAGTTTGATCAAAGGCTGCACTGTTTGCAATTCTACCAGTACTTTTTCAACATATCACCAAGTGATAAATGGCCTTGTTGAAATTTTATGATAAGTATGGTAAGGAATCAAGATATCTGAATACTTATATAATGCACAACGCATGAAAAGGACCCTTATACAATTTGCAGACATTGCAGGCCCAGATCAGCCTGCGCATTTGTGCAGGCTGATCTGGGCCTTCATTGTCCACTTACAGAATCTATTGGAGTACATGTGGACGAGCACAGAATGTCCAAATTAGACTGCATGGATGTGCACGCTCAAATGGACCTTTGCTGTTTGCAAATGGCATCAAGGCCTTTTTATGATGTTTGGCATCATATGTAAGGTGTCATATTTAACCTAAATATCCTCACCAAAACTACCTGATAATGTGTCTAAAAAGTACTGACAAAATGGTGAACAATGCAGATCCTGACAAGTGGTTTTTCCCATTTGTTTTTACTGAAATACATTTTTGATGAAGACTGCCTTCCCATTAACAAGAACTTTGCTTCATAAGAATCAATTTTGTTTGTCCTGAGGTGTTCCTATTAAAAAAAAGTCCACTGCATTCATAATTCCCAATAAACATTTTTCTTATTGCTCCATGAGAACTTAATACACCCCAATCTCATAATAGCAGGTGGAATCTTTAAAAACAGTTCATTCCCAACACACATATTCTCTCAACATTACTTAAGGAATCTAAAAAGAATACTTACGGTTCTCTCATTTTTATAAAATAATGGCCAAAACATCTGGTTTGAAAGTTCTTTTGGTTGTGATGTATTTATCATGAAGTAATTATCAAGAATGCATTTCTTTCAATAGTTAATAAGGCAAAGCAAGACTGTTATTTAGGCAGAAGATACACCTTCAAGGGAGATCATTTCGACATGAACTGTTTTGCCTCCCTTTCAAAGGGAGATCACTCCAGTAGAAAAGTTTGCTTTCCTGGTATAAGAATCCCTTCTCAAAGGCAGGTACTCTATAAAGAAAGAATTTGCTCCCCCTGGGAGCAAATAATTTCCTTTAAGAGTAACCTCCTTTAAGGAGGGGTAAACACTTTTTGGTTAGGGTGATCTCCTTTGGAGATGTATAAAACAGGCTGACATGAATTGCATATCCCACACATGCACTTTCGATTAAGCTACTCAACGAAGCCACTTACTACTGCTGCTGGCCGAGCGTCCTGGTTTGGGTTTAGGTTCCCGGTCTAGTTTCCAGGAGACCTCTTCATCAGCCTCAGGAACCAGCAAAGCATGGCACATTCTGGTGTCATATAAGTCTTTCAATAGAAGGAGCTGAAAAAATATACAACATATGTAAAGACAATTCCAGAATTAATAACATACAAGGTCAGGAGGCCTAAGTTATTTATTTACAGGTATTGTGGTTGAACACAATACTTTATATACAATTCACTAAAACTAAGATATTTAAAACTTCCAGCTTTTCAACTTATTTTAATAAGCACCTGGCAATGTTTTCTCTTAGTGATTTAGGAGAGCTCTTCTAATGAAGATCATATAAACTACTAAATACTCCCATGACAAAAAAACAAAACAAAACAAAACAAAAAACAGAATAGCAGTAGACCATATTTTAAACTTTTTGCTTATATTTCCCAGAAAATATAGCTTATTTCATGCAAATTTCATGCACAATTCACACAAATAACACGTGCAATGTTGTCAAGTGGTTTTGTCAAAAGTGTTCAAAATGTAACTTTATCTGTGCTAGATAAAATAGGCTATGCATGTGTAATGGCACAGATGTGTGCTATGAAAGAGCCTTTCTTTACATGCAGAAAGAATGCATATCTAGGAGCCTATTAGTGAAAAATTACTACACAAATGCAGCCTGTGTATAGATGATACAGGTTTTTGTCGCTCACATGAATTAAGGAAACTAAATACAACTGGCAGATTTTTTGCCATTTTTACAAAGATTTGTGATTTCATGTTTGCTGAACTACCCACAAAGTTGCTTTTGAAAAGGCATCTACTTTAACCCTTGTCATGCTGAATAAATTCAGATGCCATGCCCATTTCTAATTGTCAGCCAATCAGATTTCTTAATCTAGATTATGGATATAAATTCACATACTGAATGACAAACAGTGCAGATACAGATTTCAGAAGCCAACTGATCTGGATCTACACTGTTTTGCAAAGGCAGGGCATATCAGGGTTCAGCAGGACTAGGGTTAAAAAAAGAAAAGAAAAGAATTTGCAAATTCTTTCCTTTTAGAATAGACCCCTTTTCAGAAGGAAGGCAAAAACAATTTGACAAAAGTTGACTCCCGTGAAAGTGTATCCATCTTCCTTAAGCCCTTTGAGCTCACAAAGCTCATTTCATTCTCTCCCATTTTTGAACCCTTCTTTCTCTCCATATCTTACCTGGTTGACTTTACGACATGTCTTCTCTATGTTTGTCTTCATCTGGCCTAGCAGGCTTCTTTGCTGTAGTATTTCTTCATTAGTTTCACTACCAGACTCCCTGAAACACCATATTTAATACATTTTGGAGTCAATCTTTAAATGGTGTCATATCTGAAACTATGCTTTAGTGAACTGTTTCATATAAAGAGATTCCTATGTAACTTGTAAAAAAGCATACTTCTGTTTTTAAAAGGAGCCTTTACAACTAAATGTAACACAAACATTGTGACATTCGGGACCGGTGTATATGAGATCTATCTTGGTCATTAACATAAATTAATATTCAGCCCTAGAAGAGTATATATTTTTATTCTTCAATTGTTTAGTCATTAATTTTAGCTTAAGGGAATGGATACAATTTCAGGGGAGGCAACTCAATCAAAATAATTTTTGCTCCACCCCCTCCCATTCCTGAAAGGAGCCTACTCTAAACGGAAAGAATTTGCTTGCCATGGGAGCAAATTTTCTTTTAGAGTAGTCCCTTTTTCAGAAAGGATTCGGTGAGCATGGAAAATCACAAAACTTCTCTTTTGTTAAAACAGTGGAATTCTGCCAGGCGTATCCATTCTCTTAAGTGACAAAAGCAATGTTATTCTAACTACTGGGGTGTTATTCAAATAACTGTGTCAAATTGCAGGGCCACCAATAACTTTCTAATTATAATGTGTCAGTTCCTCTTTCCATGTGACAAAATTATACTATAATGTTATTAAATGGATATTTTCATATTGGCCCTGTTATAGGTCCCAGGGCAGTCATATTGGCCTGAGAATTGTTGTATTGGCCCGAGGCACAGCCTCGGCCTATACAGCCATTCGAAAGCCAATACAACTGGCCGAGGACCTGTCACAGGGCCAATGTGGAAACATCCATTTCATGACATTTTTATTAATCAAGATTTCGCTAAGTTTTGAAAGTCAATAAAACCTCTTTTTGAGTCGTTTTGTTCTTGTTGCTTGCTTTATCATGCAGTTAATAATTATACTGACTTTTTTAAAATATTGATTTGTTTGAATGGATAATCAGAACTGCTGTCTGCAAATGTAGCTCCAACATCTGCAGGTATCTTGAAGTACTCTAAGCACCCAACAGAAGAAGTACCACTGTATTTAAAGTCTCGACAACTGGTTCATACCATAAAATAGTGGCCCTCCTGAACCCCTCAGTTTTTATCCCCTAAATTCTTTTAAACTTTCAATATTAGCCCTCGTATAAAGCCTGGGCCAAAACTGTATAGAAATCATACCAAACATTGTATTGGTATGATGCAGGCTGTTTGGCTTATATTAGAACAATAAGTACATAGTTGATTAATAATATCCACCTGGAAAACATAAGCTGTGGGTATTCACTGGAGTTGGTTGCCAAGGACAGGTGTACTGAGATTTTTTGAGGTTCCTTGTTAGAATTAACTAAAACACTCTCAGTACTTTTTGGGAATAAAAACAAAAAACTTCAACACAGCTATGAAAACAGCCACCATAACTCACTAACCTATTCTGAAAGAAGATGTTAACACAGTCATTATTCACTTGCATAATCAGCCAAAAATTAGGCATCAGTCTCTTTACATTACTATCACTAAATGATGTGGCACTGTCATCCATGTCATCCATCTCACTCATGTCACCATTGTAGGCTGCAAAATAAATAGCTTTTATAGCGAGTTCAACAATGTCATTAATATATAGGCTGTGTTTTTGTGTACATGGGAGGTTACGCTGTCAAAATCAGAACTGTTTTGCCTCATTTATGAAAATACAGTCAAACTTCAATTGCTCGAACATCTTTGGGGCCATGGAAATTTGTGCGAGATATGGGTAGTTTGAGACACTGACAGTTAATCATGATGCCAGGTCAGGAAGCAAATAGTGATAATTTGGGGAAACCTTTTTCATTTTCTTCACAATAATTGTTTATTGAGTGTACAATTTTAGAATTGCCTTGATGAAGCAATTCTAACTAGTACACACAGCATACAATTTCATGATAAAATAAGAAAATTTCCCTAAATATTTGTTTTATTTAGCTATTGGAAGAATTTCATAGGGACTACAAAATGTGTTCAAAATAGCTATGGTAAATGAGCTATTGGTGTTCGAGCTATTGCAGTTTGACTGTAGGTCTAAAAGCAATTTATTTCCTTTTAGAGAAGACCCCTTTTCAGAAAGGGCCTTGTGTGCAGGAAATCAAATAGGAAGTTACAAAATTTGTCTCCCTTCTATATAAAACTGCAAGCCATGCACCATGCACTGCCACAGGGACATATTCCCTATGCACTTCTGTAGTATAAGGGCTGAAAACAATCTAAGTTAAACATGAAGAGAAGCAATAAACAGTTATTTCATAACTCAAAAAAAAAAAAAAAAACACCAAAAGATCTAAGTTAAAAATGCAATAAAAAGTGATAAAAAATAATTTCAGGATTCTGAAAAAAACAATGTGCATATCTTCATACCATCCTAAAAGTGTGTGTAAAGTTTCAAAAGGATCGGCCTGAAAATGTAGGAGGAGTTGTGCATACAAGGTACATACTCCCTATACATTTCTGTAATATTAGGGCTCGAAAAAAGTCTAAGTTAAAAATGAAAAAAATGTGATAAAAAATAATTTCAGGATTCTAAAAAAAAAATATGCATATCTTCAGACCATCCTAAAAGCACCTGTAAAGTTTGAAAAGGATTGGGCTAAAAATGTAGGAGGAGTTGCGGACAGAAGGTACATACTCCCTATATATTTCTGTAGTATTAGGGCTCGAAAAAAGTCTAAGTTAAAAATGCAAAAAATGTGATAAAAAATAATTTCAGGATTCTGAAAAACAATATGCATATCTTCAGACCATCCTCAAAGCACCTGTAAAGTTTGAAAAGGATTGGCCTAAAACTGTAGGAGGAGTTGCTGACAGAAGGTACATACTCCCTATACATTTCTGTAGTATTAGGGCTCGAAAAAAGTCTAAGTTAAAAATGCAAAAAATGTAATAAAAAATAATTTCAGGATTCTGAAAAAACAATATGCATATCTTCAAACCATTCTAAAAGCGCCTGTAAAGTTTGAAAAGGATTGGGCTAAAACTGTAGGAGGATTGCATGCAGAAGGTACATACTCCCTATACATTTCTGTAGTATTAGGGCTTGAAAAAAGTCTAAGTTAAAAATGCAAAAAATGTGATAAAAAATAATTTCAGGATTCTGAAAAAACAATATGCATATCTTCAGACCATCCTCAAAGCACCTGTAAAGTTTGAAAAGGATTGGCCTAAAACTGTAGGAGGAGTTGCGGGCAGAAGAATGGTGGGGGCACTGACGGATGGACGGACGGACACTCAAAATTTCAGAGGGGATAACATAATACCCCGCCAGTTTTTGGTGGCGGGGCATAAAAATGGCAAATAAAACTGTTATGTGTATACAGCCCCTTAAGCCAAAAGATATCTTGGAGCAGTGATAAACATTCTAAAAAGTCAAATAGTAAAATCTTCCTTTCTACCAAGTAAAGCACAACTAAAAGGATAAAGGCCATGTCACCCGACATCTGAAACCTGTCAGTGATTTTATAGTCTTTCTCACCATTTTCTAACTCTTCAGACAGCAGCAATAAAATGTCTATAGGAAAGACAGAAGCAAGTCTTGTTGGTTCTATCTTTCCTATAGACATTTTATTGACAACATATGCAAAAGAATACATTGTAAACTTGTATACTGTAAATTCACCAATAAGTAATATCAAAAGTAACTTACCAGTGGCATTTCCTGAGTATCTTCACTTACATTTTACCAAAACAAATATATGTTTCCTCCCCAAGGTAACAACAGTCATCTTAAGATAAGATACTAGCTTTTTTATGTGCAAAATTCCTAGTAACCATTTAAGTTATAGACTTCTAGTTGTAATTTCAATGTGCAAATTTCTTTCAAGCAAAGACTTACCATCTTCTGTAAAGCTGCCTCTTGACGATACCCAAGATGGAGTCTGTGGAAGTGTAGAAACTCTGCTTTTTGGAGTCCCTTGACCTGACAGAGGTGCTGAAAAATGCCTAAGTCTTCCAACAGGTCCTGCGAGAATGGGATGAATGCCTTTCACTGGTGAGTGAACCTGGGACAAACTCTCATCCTCTGCTTTCATTGTCCCACAAGCTGTATCTGACCGGAATCCAGCAAAACTTGAACATCTTTTCAGTATGCCTTCATTTTCAGGATCTTCACTATCAAAACTATTGTCAGCACCAAGTTCTAGTTTACCATCAGATGGTGCTCTATAACACTCACTTCTGCCATCAGTTTTAGTGAGTTGTATGGAGACATCTGTCACTAAGGGACTAGAATGAGTCCCATCAGTTTGTGAAACAACAACAGGACTACCTTCAGAGTGTTTGGACTCAGGTCTTTCAATGGATCTTTTTATTTCTCTTTCAGAGCCTTCATCAACAGGCTTGTCAAGACTACTATCTGCCTCACTTGTAAGTTTTTTATCAGCTGCTTTTTGATGTAGATCCAACTGCTGGTTCTTTATCTGATCAGCATCTACAGAAGCACCTTCAACTGGGTCAGATAAACGTTTAGCTTCAACCTTCACTGTACCTGCATCTGTTTCATTTCTATCATTGCTTTTCCTAAGACCAAAACTCTCAAGGCTATCTGAGCTCGCTCTTTTCATTTTCAATACCAGTTCTTTACTTTTTCTTCTGTTCAGCACACTTGTGCCACTCTCAAAATTGATCCCTTCCACAAATACTCCAGGCTTTCTATCAGCAGATTTCCTTTCATCCTTCTTTTTCTCTGCACTACCATCAGTCTGACCATCAAATTTTGAAGGTTTAACTGTCACTGGACTTGATCTTCCAATAATTTCACATCCTATGTCAAAGACTTTTTCTTTCGCATTTAAAATCAGTGGAGATACATTTTTAATATGTTTTATCTCATCAGTGCTATCACCTGTTGTATTTTTGGTTCCAGGAGAACAAGATTTCTCTCCCCTTGGTGACACAGTAAATGGAGGAGGGGCTGGGGGAATACTGTGTTCTGCTTGTGTGAGTTCAACTAAAGCACTATTAAGCGCTACAGCATTTATAAAATTTGTCAATACAAATCTCTTTCTGGCAAGGTAATACCATTCAGCCTCCTTGATAAGCTGGTAATTAGGTATGCTCATCTTCTCAAATTCCTGTAACAGGGATAATAAAATGAAGTTTTTTATAGTAAAACATATTTTATTTTTTAATACTTAATCTATGGATAATGTGCTATTTTCTTTTACACTTAAACCTTCCACAGAAAAACGGCTCCAGTCTTAATCCAGAAGGTTCCTTAAGGCATACCTGTATGATGTCACCTTTCCCGCTGTTTTGATCAAGTGTTCAGTTTCTTTGTAGCATTAAACAGTATAACTGAGCAAAGCGGGGAGGGAGGAGGAGGGCAATCTCCTATCCATATGTTAAGTATTACTTGTTAAAATACCTTTTACTGTAAAAACTTCATTTTAACTTCATAATACATTAACCTATGGATAATGTGCTAGAATTTGTAGATTAGAGGGAGGTGCTCCCCTAATTCTAACACTAGTATATATATTATATTCCCTTAACTTCTGGTTTAAGACTCAGGAAACTCTAAGGAATCAGATACTTTCTGTAATATATTCTTAAGAATGATCTAGATTCACTAATAACATATCTCTAAGGTGCTAATTATTACCTTAATCCTATGTATATTGGACTCTGGAGGCTGCCAGTTTTCTTAAGCATCAGAGACCTGAATTCCTGGCCCCAACTTCTTTTTTGGGCAACAACGACTGGGCCCAAATGAAGCAAACTGATAACTTGCCGAGACATATCCCTCAAGTAAGATCTTGCGCAGTTCAAAGATAGATTCCAGACTACTGCTTTGACAATGTCAATGAGTGGAACCTTATGAAAGAATGCCCAAGAGAAGATAGCGCCCTACCTTCAAGGAAATGTCTCCTCGGTTGAGGTTCCTATAGGTAAACTACACATCTCGAGACTTAAATCTTAGAGACGTCATGATTACCTTTAATTGATAAAATAAACTAGTTCTATTTTATGATAAGAACTGGTCATTCTGAGGTAAAACTTTAATGCTCTAATTAATCATAAAAGTTTATAAAATATTCCTTTTTTTTTTTTTGCATTTTCAAGCTAAATTAAGAATGATTAAAGATATGGGCAAATGGACAGATCTGATTCTTTGCAAAAAAAAACCAGTTTGTAAAATCAATAATACTGAAACATCTGATTGATTAAATCTTATATGATTTGAATCTATGCCAGTTGTGAATTTCACAGCATTTCTTAGCCAAGGCAAAGGTTAATAAAGAGGCTGTTTACATCATAACATAAAATTTGACATCCTTATGCCAAATTTAATATGGGACTTTTTGCAGATAATAATGACCCAAGGTAAAACCCCTTAGGGGTAAAGATCTTTGTACTGGTCATTGCAATTTAAAGATCTAATTAATTCTGATAAGACTGGATTAGAGTAGATTCTATTACCAGACTTAAAATAAATATATTAGGCATCACGGATCTATAGCCCTTGACGGTTCTGACTTTACATTTTTTCTCTCAGAAAACAAAATGTATACAAGGAAATCTGCTATGACAGTCAGAAGTTGTGACCAAGTTAACCTTCTTCCTATGACATCAATTGGAGTATATGACCCATTTTGCATCATAGACTTTCTGAGCAGATGTTTTTATGGTATTGAGACAAATCTGCTACCTTTTGCGAAATTTTGTCTTAATTAATTGTTTGATAACTTCCCAAACATGAACGGCAAGATTTGGGAGGTTCTGCTGTTGAAACTTTCACACTGTTTGTTAGCAAGTTTGGAAAATTTAGATGTCAAGCTCATACTATTAGTTGTAATACCTCTGAGAACCAATGATGCTGAGGTCAAAGATGAGCTGTAACAACTATTCTGCACCTATATTAATGCATTTAGTGAGAATAGATGATATCATAACTGTTAGTGGAAACGTATAAAAGTAGATTATTCCAATTTATGAATAAAGCATCTATCACAAAGGCTTGATTATCCAAAAATTGGATAGATATAAAATAGGAGTTTGTGATTGCATCAAATAACAAACAAATCCCTATTGTGAAATGTGATCATTTGAAAAATGGAATTAATCATGTTTTCATACAAGAATCATTCTGTCTTGAGAGGTTATTCTAATCTTGAAGATGGTCCGTAAATGTTAGATTTTTTTTGAAATGATACAAATTTCGAGACTTATATCATGTTCCAGATATCAAATGAGGTTCTCCCAAACTTCTACCTAACTGTTTGATGATATATTAGACCACTGTTGTTTTGTCGGGTGATATCATAACACAAAGTGAATATTGTACTATATGGTCTTTTCAATTCACAAATAATGGTCATATTTTTATTTTGAATATGATGTGGAGCTGGAACTGATCTTCTAGCCAGCAACCATGAAAGGATAGTCTCATTAGAATGAAATGAGCACCCTATCCATAATAACTGGTATCGATAAAAAGGAATTCATTGGGAACTAGAAGATGGCTGTATGTTCCGTAAACAAAGCAATTGGAATCTATCCACCCTTCAGATAAATTGGATCATAGTCGTATTGAAACATGATAATCCAAAGGAAGTATATGAGGTCTCCAAGCTGAGACATTTTTAAATTTGGTTTGAATTCAGTCCGTCTACAACTATTCAGTCTGTTGTAGCATTGAATTTCCCCAAAGGTAAGAATGTTTTATCCGAAACTTGAGTCCGAGTCAAAAATATTTTATTGTCAAGAGTAGGTACCTACACTATCTAGTAGTACTCTGACTGTATTGCATTGTACCAGGAATTCTATACCTAATGCTGGATTGAGTTCTACTCTAACTTATTTTAGATTTGGAATCAATCCTAGACTTTATATCATTTGGAGACAATGTAAGAGACATTATTCTACCGTGTATAATATCTTTATTAAGCAACAGTCTAAACACAGAAAATTGAGATGGCATGGTAACGCAGATGAGCAGCTATTATGTCCATCAGTTTGGTAAGAATGCACAAATTTAGGGACAAGCTGAAAACTAGTGCCATGAATTGGAAGAACTGATTGTCAAACACAAAGCAGAGGTACTTCAATGATTGCGAATGACTTTAATTGTCTACAAGCATCCGTTAGAGATATAGAGACAGCCCAGTCTTTGACCAATATCGACTTACGCACTGACTTGGTTGTCTTTGTCTAGCATTGTTGTTTTCTTATATATTTTAAATGGAAATATTAATTACTGGACATAGCTTTCTATTCTCTCTTGGGTAAAAGACATCCAGGACTAAAAACCGTGAATTCCGGATCTGTTACCCTTTCCATTACCCATTAATGGAGAAGTTCTGTTCTTATTTCTTCTCATAACAACGGGGAGGAAAATTGACTCTCAGACTTACCTTAACTATAAATAAAGGAGGAGGTGAACTGAATTGGGTCTGAAACTTTCTTGAACGATAGGAAGGACCCATTTGATTTGATTTAATTCTCCCCACTGTTCTACAAAGTGTAGCAATCTTTCTCCCACTGGAATATCTAGACGTGATAAGACAGGCAGTGGGAGTGTTGGTTCATAACTTGTAGAATACCATTCAGGTTTAGAGGAGGTAAACTGTCTTATGTTATTACTCTTCTTAGAAAAGTCCTTTTTTGTATTAGACATATGGGACTCTGACTGATTCTTAGACCTATACAGCCAGTTTTGCTTAGGTCTAGAAACTTTTGTTGGCTGTCTATTTTTTCTAAATGGACCTGTTGCCAAATATGATGATTTTTGCTGTTGTACATTTGTATTATTAGTGGGAAAAGTTAGATTTTGCAACTTCCTAGACCTTATTGTCAAATAGTTGTTGAGAATTAATTGGAGCATTTCTCAATTCCAATTAGAATGATCCATAAGAAGTTTAGATGAGGCTATAGCTGTATTGCGTTTAGCCTGTAATAATTTTATGGCCAACATAGTAGACATGGCTGTAGCATGCTTGATTGATCTGGCAACTGTTTCCAAGAGTCTGGACAAGCTATTGACTGACATACTCTTGTTGCAGGCATTGATAAGCTGCCGATGAAAAGGTCAGCATGGGAATTAATAGCCACTAACTTGCAGGCCCTTTTTTCCCCGTATCTCCATGGTTTTGATTGGAATAGAATATATGCCCCTGCTAGGACGTCTAATTGTGAAGTGTCAGTATCTAGAGGGGATCATTTTGAGTAAGAAAATATTGTGATTTACTCTTGTAAAATCTCATAGGAGCCAACAATTTGACAAGCTGATGTCCAGTCTTAAGCAAGTTTATCTGTGTACAATTTGTTCTGGATATACTTGGTAGTATTTTCTACCAACTTAGACTGAGGAAGAATTTGTACAGGAGTTGAACTGAACTCTACTCCATAAGTAGTTCAATTCCTGATAGAGGTTTACAGGGAGTGTGATCTACTGAAGGTCTCAGATGCATAACTTGAAAACTTCATTAAAAGCCTTATCAAAGGACCAGGTTTCTTGTTCGGGGTCTGATCCTGAATCCTTTGATGAAGAATGCACTTGGTGGTTCCTCTACAAACCTATCAGGTTGTGGTGTTGTATGAACATTAACAACCTGAGCAGAGGGATGTCTCGAGCTACGATAACGACCATAGTCTTTAATAGATTCAGAAGAAGAAGAAGGAGATCGGTGTCTTCTTTTCTTATGAGAATGTTTTGACTTCTTTGACTTTCTGCTTCTTCTGGGAAATGTGGAAGAACTGTATCTCCTCCTCTTTCTATGTTTAGATTTAGGCTGATTCTCTTCTGCTAAGTCTTTTAAGAGAAGCAGACATATTAGACTTCCATAGGCGGTGTATTTGCTGGATGTTCGATAACAATACTTGGGCCTGACATAGTATTGAAATCTGGTTCCAGAGGCAGTAGGACTCTTTAATTCATTAGGCTCAGAGGCTCTTTTGTAACTGACTGCTCCGAGCTCAAGGAGTGGCAATAATTGGCTATCCGGTAATCAGTGCCTAACATTTGCTGCCTGATACCCGGTGCCTGGTGATTGGTGCCCAGTGACTGGTGACCGGTGAAAAAGTCAACTGCCTGGTGACTGGTGCCTGGTAATCAACACTCACTGATCTGTGCTCGGTGACTGGTGCCTGGTGTTCACTACTCAATGACCGGTGCCTGGATGACAGGTGACTGGTGCCTGGTTCCCAGTGACTGGTTCACCGGTGCCTGGTGACTGGTGGACATGCTATGAATGATATGCCCATTCCTAGAGCTGCCACCATTATGGGGCCTACCCCCCGCAGTACAGCCATGCGGGGTGGTCATCCCATTATCCTTGTAGAAATATCCTCAGGAAAACCTGAGTTGACATTCTTCTTCTTCGACAAAGTTTGTCTTGACTATCTAGAGCAGTATACTCTTCTTTATCTGCTGATATGGAACCAGCCAATTTCGTACACACCATGCACATAGAATACCTAAAACAAGAATAAAAATATTAGAAATATTAGGGAGAAAAGAAATAAAATTAAAATTTTTTCACTTGGTAAACAATTCTTGGATTTATTTCTTTGTTCCACAGAAAAGAAACTGAACACGTGATCAAAACAGTGGAAAGGTGACATCATACAGGTATGCCTCAAGGGACCTTCTGGCTTAAGACTAGCTGTTTTCTGTGGAAGGTTCAAGTATTGAAGAGAACAGCACATTATCCATAGGTTAATGTATGATGAAGTTAAAACCAAGCAGAGGACTTGTTAAGTAGGAGTATGTGATGATAACTCTGAGATAATTTTTACTTATCTCTAAATAAAAAAGAAATAAAGAAAAAAAAACAAAAACATGTGGTACTCATTAGAAGTGCATTGGGAAGGTGCTTCTAATGAGTACTCACAACATATGTTTTCCTGGAGAACTGATTATACCAGAATCATTAAATACGCCCCTTTACCAAGTCCTCTGACTAACTAAAAAGTTTCATATAAATAGGCCTGTCATTTTTTTACCTTTCCACTTAAATATTTGTCAGCATAGCCTCTGATAAGGTAATAAACGAGGTGGTAACATAAGATAATTTTTGTTACTTTTGTCCAACAAATCTTTTGAGGCAATTTCAATGAGTAGCCAAAGGTTATGTTTGTATGCAAAAATAACAACAAGAGGACCATGATGGTCCTATATCGCTCACCTGCCCAAACAGATTTGCATATTTACTGTTGAAGTTTCAGCCAAGTTCACTGCTCTAGGATTTTTGTATAAACTTTATAGCACTAACCACCCCCACCCCCCTCCACCACACCCCTGGCCATGTTTTTTTACAAATCTTGACGACCTGAACTAAATCTTAAAAGAGGGTCACCAAAGGATTATTTCTGCCAAGTTATATTGAAATTGGTCCAGTCGTTTAAAAAGTTTTATATAGCTATAAAGCCCTACGCCCTAACGGCCATGTTTTTTGACGAATCATGACAGCTTGAACAAACTTGGTAGAGGGTCACCAAAGGAACATTCCTACCGAGTTATATTGAAATCTGTTCAGTGGTTTCTGACAAGAAGATTTTTAAAGTTTTCTATTTAGATATATAGGGAAAACAAGCCCCACCCCATGGCAGCCATGTTTTTCGACGAATCATGATTGCTTGTACAATCTTGATAGAGGTTCACCAAAGCAACATTCCAGCCAAGTAATATTGAAATCAGTCATGGGGTATGTGACAAGAAGGATTTTAAAATTTTCTATGCAGATGTATATGAAAAATAAGCCCCACCCCCCTGTGGGCCATGGTTTTTGACGTATCATGAAGGCTTGAACAATCTTGGTAGAAGGTCACCAAAGCAACATTCCTGCCAAGTTACATTGAACTCCGTCCAACTGTTTCTTACAAGAAGATTTTTAAAGTTTTCTATATAGATATATAGGGAAAATAAGCCCCGCCCCCTAGCGGCCATGATTTTTGATGAATCATGACGGCCTGAACAATCTTTGTAGAGGGTCACCAAAGAAACATTCCTGCCAAGTTGTATTGAAATCGGTCCATTGGTTTCTGAAAAGAAGATTTTTAAAGTTTTATATATAGATATATAGGGAAAATAAGCCCTGCCCCAGGCAGCCATGTTTTTTGACGAATCATGATTACTTGAACAATCTTAGTAGAGGGTCACCAAGGAAAAATTTCTGCAGTTATAATGAAATCGGTTCAGTGGTTTCTAACAAGAAGAGTTTTAAAGTTTTCTATATAGATATATAAGGAAAATAAGCCCCAACTCCTAGCGGCCATGTTTTTTGACGAATCGTGACGGCTTGAACAATCTTGATAGAGGGTTACATAAGAAACATTCCTGCAAAGTTACATTGAAATCGGTCAAGTGCTTTCTGAAAAGACTATTAAAATTTTCTATATAGATAAATTATAAAGGAAAATAAGCCCCACCCCCTAGCGGCCATGTTTTTTGACAAATCATAACGGCTTGAACAATCTTGGTAAAGGGTCACCAAGGAAACATTTCTGCGAAGTTATATTGAAATCAGTCCTGTGGTTTCTGACGACAAGATTTTTTCAAGTTTTCTATATAGAATTATATCGAAAATAAGCCCTGCACCCCCTAGCGGCCATGTTTTTTGACAAATCATGTCGGCTTGAACAATCTTGATAGAGGGTCACTAAGGAAACATTTCTGCCAAGTTACATTGAAATCGGTCCAGTCGTTTATGACAAGAAGATTTTTAAAGTTTTCTATATAGATATATAGGGAAAATTAACCCCGCCCCCTAGCAGCCATGATTTTTAACGAATCATGGCGGCTTGAACAATCTTGCAACAGGATCACCAAAGGAACATTTCTGCAAAATCATATGGAAATCGGTCCAGTGGTTTCTGACAAGAAGATTTTTAAAGTTTTCTATAAAGATATATAAGGAAAATAAGCCCCGCCCCCCTGGCGGCCACGTTTTTTGACAAATCCAAATGGCTTGAACAATCTTGCAACAGGATCACCAAAGGAACATTTCTGCAAAATCATATGGAAATCGGTCCAGTGGTTTCTGACAAGAGGATTTTTAAAGTTTTCTATACAGATAATACAGTGAAAATAAGCCCCGCCCCCTGGCGGCCATGTTTTTTGACAAATCCAAATGGCTTGAACAATCTTGGTACAGGATCACCAAAGGAACATTTCTGCAAAATTATATGGAAATCGGTCCAGTGGTTTCGGACAAGAAGATTTTTAAAGTTTTCTATATAGATATATAGGGAAAATAAGCCCCGCCCCCTGGTGGCCATGTTTTTTGAAGAATCCAAATGGCTTGAACAATCTTGGTAGAAGATCACCAAAGGAACATTTTTGCAAAATTATATTGAAATCGGTTCAGTGGTTTCGGACAAGATGATTTTTAAAAGTTTTCTATATAGATTATATAGGAAAAATAAGCCCCGCCCCCTAGTGGCCATGTTTTTTGACGAATCCAAATGTCTTGAACAATCTTGGTAGAGGATCACCAAAGGAACATTTCTGCAAAATTATATTGAAATCGGTCCAGTGGTTTCGGACAAGAAGATTTTTAAAGTTTTCTATATAGATACATAGGGAAAATAAGCCCCGCCCCCTGGCGGCCATGTTTTTTGACGAATCCAAATGGCTTGAACAATCTTGGTAGAGGATCACCAAAGGAACATTTCTGCAGAATTATATTGAAATCGATCCAGTGGTTTCGGACAAGAAGATTTTTAAAGTTTTCTATATAGATATATGGGGAAAATAAGCCCCGCCCCCTGGCGGCCATGTTTTTTGACGAATCCAAATGGCTTGAACACTATTGGTAGAGGACCACCAAAGGAACATTTCTGCAAAATTATATTGAAATCTGTCCAGTGGTTTTTGACAAGAAGATTTTTAAAGTTTTCTATATAGATATATAGGGAAAATAAGCCCCGCCCCCTGGCGGCCATGTTTTTTGACGAATTCGAATGGCTTGAACAATCTTGGTAGAGGATCACCAAAGGAACATTTCTGCAAAATTATATTGAAATTGGTCCAGTGGTTTCTGACAAGAAGATTTTTAAAGTTTTCTATATAGATATATGGGGAAAATAAGCCCCGCCCCCTGGCGGCCATGTTTTTTGACGAATCCAAATGGCTTGAACAATCTTGGTAGAGGACCACCAAAGGAACATTTCTGCAAAATTATATTGAAATCTGTCCAGTGGTTTTTGACAAGAAGATTTTTAAAGTTTTCTATATAGATATATAGGGAAAATAAGCCCCGCCCCCTGGCGGCCCTGTTTTTTGACGAATCCGAATGGCTTGAACAATCTTGGTAGAGGATCACCAAAGGAACATTTCTGCAAAATTATATTGAAATCGGTCCAGTGGTTTCTGACAAGAAGATTTTTTAAGTTTTTAGTTAAAAAATCTATTTTTAGCTCCAGTGACCTAGATATGCAACGGACCGGAACCATTTGAACAACTTTGAAAGAGGACCAACCAAGGATCATTCCTGTGAAGTTTGGTCAAAATCCAATCAGTGGTTTAGGAGGAGATGTTGTTTAAAGATTGTGGACGGACGGACGGACGGACGGACGGACGGACGGACGGACGTACGGACGACGACGATGACGACGACAACGACGGACGGTGAGTGATCACAAAAGCTCACCTTGAGCTTTCAGCTCAGGTGAGCTAAAAATAATAATCTAAACCATTCCTTTATCTGGACCGCCTGGTAACTCAATCAGAACTGCAGTAGACGACATTTTGAATTTTATTTATCATTTTTCAGAGAAAATAAGGCATGATATTCCATGTGAATTATCCTAGAAGACAATTCACAAGAAATATCAAGACTTACTTTCTCTGAAAAATAGCATGTGGTGTCTTTTATCCTATACTCTTATATATACAGTGAACCCTCATTACAACATCATTTGTTCCCAAAGACGTTGTCATTAAAATGAATTTGCTGTTGTTCAGAATACTTAATGAGCAGATTGATATGTAAGAAAGGTCTTCTTTTGTTCCTATTTCCTCATAGAACATATGTTTTGGATATTTGTTAGAATCAGCTCAGTGAGATGATTCTAACAAATATCCAAAATATATGTTTCTTTAAAGTATTAAATGCAATATTCTTGCATAACTTGTGACTAACTGTAACCTCTTAAGTGAAGGTTTCATGAAGTCAAATTGTCATTATAATGGAATTTGTCGTTGTATCGAGCGTCGGTATAAAGAGGGTTGTATGTACTGAAAACAGCTCATACAAGAAATTCACCGACTGCCACTGCTTAACGCACAGACTAAACATTGTTCAGCCAAGCATGAAAATAGGTCAAGGTCAGTATCGGTTGATGGTAGTGGGCATGGTTCATCATGGCAGATGTCTGTATGATGTTTCATTGGCCTAGAAGCCTTGTAGTTTGAGAAATGGAGCCATGCTACACCGGCCCTCTAACCTGGAGTTAAGTAGAGCTCTTATTTCTGTGCAACTGAATGAGCTAAATGGTCCCAAGGGACCAGAAAATATAATCTACCCTATGATAAAGGATAACAAAACTGCTAGACATGCAAAATGCAGGACTGAATTTCTTAACATACCCTAGAAATTCATCTTAACACAGTAGACACTTATTCCAAATTTCAAAATAATCCTTCAACTTACCTCTCTGAATTTGCTCATGCTGTGTTCCGGCCCATAGACAAACTGAAGTGGTACTATGTCTGTGCTAGCATTTGGTTTCCCGGACAACGCATGAACATGCCGAGTAACAAACTCTAAGGCATCACTTCGGATTGGGGACAGTAAACGTAATGCTGACACTATCTCATCTCTTAGCAACAGTTCAATCTATGAGAGACAAAAATTCATAGTTCCAGATAAGGGGCAGTTTTCAACAAAAAAGTGTTACTAATTTTCAAGCAATGAAGGGGACATAACTCTAAGATTATTGATCTGATCTGGCCAGCTTTTGAACTCATAATAAGATTTCATCCATGTCCACCTCATCTGCAAGTTTCAGGAATATCTGATTAAAAATGTAGGAGCTATGCGGATGACAAGAATATTCCCATTGTAAGTCTAAGGGACCTTATGGTTGCCATAGCAACCAAGGTTTTCATTGGATTTCTGTGAAAAACTCATCGATGCCCCAGCAGAGACATGCTATAGACAAGAAATAATTGAGATCAGCATGTAGACTGGAGAAATAACTGGTCAAAGGTGTGGACAGACGGACGGAGGAGAAAAGAACTTTGGTCTCTATATCATACAGTAACTTGGTATGCCATTGGCCCTTTGGTTCTGGATAAGAAGATTTTTAAAGAGTTTTTACCATATATGGGCATGGTGGCCATCTTGATCATATGACCCAGGTGTGGCAAACAAATTTTCATTCCCCCGGCCCATGAAGGCCCCATATGAAATTTGGCTTTTTGATTGGCCTAGTGGTTTCTGAGGAGAAGATGTTTGAAGAGTAAAGACAAAGGACGGATGGATGACGGAAGGATAGATGATGGAGCCTGCCTATACCATAAGCTCACCTACGAGCTTAAAGACTAAGGTAAACATGACGAGCAATTTTCATTAAGATCAGGCCAAAATTGTTACTGTTAACATGTAGAAAGGCATTTCTGAGACTTTTTTTGAGAACACATATGTTAAATTTTATTTACAGTATTTTGCTTGCTACAAATTCCTCCACAGGATCCAAGCTCTTCATGAAATTGACAACTAAAGTCAATTTCTCTCAAATCTACCATGTGCACTGACATCATTCTCACTGTATTGTATGTATATCTTTTCCACATTTTACAGCAGACTCATTTGTACTTGTTTATACATATATTATAATAGAATTAATTATAAAGGAAAAAAACAAAAAGGTTTATTATACATGTCAAGTCCTGTGTACATTTTTATATTGGCCAATGTTATGGTCACCTATGCAATACCCTATTTCATGCTGTATGTTAGGCGATGTGTTGTTGTTGAAATTGCCACACATAACCCCTATAAAACAGCCCTTACCTCCTCCATACACTTGGTAACAGCATCATGTTGTGCCTGTGGTAGATGGCCTATCACATCACCCATAGCTTTTAGATCTCTGTAAAACAATATAACAAACACACATTTGAATTAAAAACATGAAATGATAATAACTTGCCACAATCTTGTGGTGGGTAGATAACTCAATTTATTTCCTTAGTTTAACTTTATATCACTACTAACTGACTAAGAAATTTGCCCATTAACAATCCCAAACCAGATCTTTACAATATCAATGCATATACCGTTTGGTAAAAATCCTTTGATATTTACTCAAGTTATGGTCCTGAAACTAAAGTACAGACAGATGTAGGCAGATAACTGTTGAAAATTTATGAAATTTGAACATAAGTAATCCCAAAGCAGACCTGCACAATATCAATGTGTATACCAAGTTTGGTAAAAATCCACTGATATTTACTCAAGTTATTGCCTGAACATGAAAATAGGGATGGACAAATGGATGTACAACAGACAGACAGACAGATAAATGGATGACCAACATGACACCATAATACTCAACCACTATCCACTGGCATGGTATAAAAAGAACACACACACACACACACACACACACACACACACACACACACACACACACACACACACACACACACACACACACACTGTATTATTTATTCTTTTATACTTTTTCTTCTTCTTCTTCTTCTTCTTATTTTATTATTTTTATTTAATTTTTATTTTTATTCACATCTTTACCCTTGCCATGCTGAATAAATTGAGATGCCATGCTCATTTCTGGTTTTTGGCCAGTCGGATTCCTTGGGCCTGGTTGTTGGTGCAGGTTTGCATACTTAATAACAACCAGTGCAGATCCAGATCAGATGGCTATGGATCTGCACTGTTTGCAGGGGGAGGGTTCATCCAGAAAACTTATATTTTCACTCCTCTGAGCAGTGAAAAATATAAGATCTGGGACTACTTTTTTTCTTATTTACATTAATGGTCAAAGGGAAGCATGTTCAATACCTAAATTCATGTTCAATACCTAAAATGTTTCTTGTTTTATTAAATTGAACTAAATACAGTTGACTTTATTGCTCATATCCCTTAAAAAGACGCTTTTAGGTTGAAATATTTCGGGGACTATTTTCTTTCAGAAGTAGGTTTCCCGCTGTTATGCGGTTCTTATATGTCACCGCCAAGGGACAAAACTGCATGTCAGACTTCCCCTTGCAAATGCAAGATTTGCATCTCTTCTATCGAAAGTGATGTATATAATAAAAAGAAAATTCAAATGTTTGTTGTGAATATGACTTTTATTTCATCTCGTGAAGTGAAAAAATGTATATTTCATTTGTGCCTTCGGCACTCATGAAATATACATTTTTTCACTTCACGAGATGAAATAAAAGTCATATTCACTCCAAACATTTGAATATCCTCTATATTTTGGTTGAAAAAATCTCTTCATCTGGTGCTATGAAACATATCTAGTGGGTACTCATTGGAACTGGAAAGGTGATTATAGTAAGTAACCACAAGGTATTTTCTGGTGCAAAAAAATAATAAAAATCATTCAAAATTATCACCTTGTTTGGCATTGATTATTTGGAGCTATATGTAGACAGTTAGGATTCAGGCCAAAAGTTCTGTGTCCAACAGCCTAATCTGGACGAAACTTTAAATGATCAAAGTATTGTTTGTTTGTGTTGAAGTTTTATGGCTCAGTCAACCTAATGGGGTCATGTCCAGCCAGCCAGTTAATTTAACCACACTTTTACTGGGCAGGCTTAGTCCTCTAAGTGGTTAATAAGTATTGTGCACATTCTTTCACCAGAAACTGACAACTGCCCTTCTTGAATCAGCGGAAGGGAGAGAATGACCATAGAAAATATGTCATGATCAATCTCCACAAAAGAATGTTGCCAACCCAGCGGGGATCGAACCCGCAACCTCCTGATCACCAGTCGGACAAGAATCCAACTAAGTCACTGAAGCCAGCTAATGGTCAAAGTATCTGAAGCTTCTAGACATTACATGATGTACAAGGTGCAACAAGCAGCCCAGGTGGGCATGAATCGCCAGCAATGTGAGTACTCAGGCATCAATATGCAAACATCCACAGCTCAATGGTGGTAAAATATATGCCCTTGGGATAACTGTTTAATGCTAATGAAAACCCTTTTTAAAGTCTTTGGTATGACTTGGACAGGGATCAAACCCACAAACATCTGGACACAAAGCAGACACTCTACCAAGTCATTGCACTGGTCATAACAGGGACAGAAAGGCCTGAGTAAACACTGTACACCCCGATCAGACACTGATGTATGTGGCATCTGATCAAGGTCTATACTGTTTGCGATGCTAAAATGGTTCTGCTCTGCTGAACAAAATGGCCACCAGAGCTAAAAATAGAAAAACCTTTAAACAACATCTGCTAGGCCTATGCCGTGATTTCAAAATAATTTCGCAGAAATGTTCCTGTGATTAAGTCATATTCTCCTTGAGTGCTATGATACTCAGGTGAGCAATATAGGGCCATCATGGCCCGCTTGTTTCTTTTTTTGTGTTGAGGTTTTACGGCCCAGTCAACCCAATGGGGTCATGTCGAGCATGGTCAGTTTACCTAACCACACTTTTACTGGGCAGGTTTAGTCCTCTAAGCGATTAATCAGTATTTTGCACATTCTTTCATCTGAAACTGCCAACTACCCTTCTTGAATCAGCAGAAGGGAGAGAATGACCGTACAAAATATTTCATGATCAAATCTCCATGAAAGAATGTTGCCAGCCTGGCAGGGGTAGAACCCACAACCTCCTGATCAACAGTCAGATGCGCATCCAACTGAGCCATCAAGGCCGGCAAATAATACCCGCTTATCTCGAAGTGAAAATCTGATCCCTGTTTAAACATAAAAATCAAACTACTGGTAACAAAATATTGTGGAAGAGAGGAGAAATTGCTCCTATAATATTTTCAATATATCTCTTACTTCAGGAGTCAAATTACACATTGATGTGTGAAATGTGGTTGTTCCATTTATTTTTTCCTCAATTCTGCAAATCTGATATGTCGAGGTACGGTTATCTCGAAGTATTTTAGAGAGTACCTTGGACATCGAGATCAAAAGCGTCGACTGTATATATAGTACTTACACTGCAGATGAGTCCGCTTCAGTCATTGAACCTGTAGGAGACTGCACATTATTAAAACTGGAATTTGAAAACATTCGCATAAATGATGGTTTCTTTGGAGGGGATATTTCAAGGTCAGTTGGCAAGGTCAAACAATTCAGGTCAAAGGTTATCTTCAGGTCCCCAAGGTCAATATCTCTAAAGTCTTCCAGCACAGCTGTCAATTCACCTATGAATGAAATAAAAAAAATGACATCAATAACCCTTGAAGTGCCAGTCAAAACTGTAGCAGACAAATCTTTATTTATTTTTTTATTTTTATTTTCAGAGAAAATAAGGCTTCATTTTACATGTGAATTGTTTGCAGACATCTCAATAAATGAAATGAATGCCATCTGCTACAATTTTGCTTGGCACTTTTTGGGCTCAACTAGCCTCTGATGAGCATATGCTCAGTTGACAAAACCCACTAGTAAAGTGCAAGAGGTCAAACTATTTTGTAGCAGTAAAGCAAACAGTCATCAAAAATAAAATTTCCTATATATTCATAGGTCTAGATGTGTGTGTGTGTGTGTGTGTGTGTGTGTGTGTGTGTGTGTGTGTGTGTGTGTGTGTGTGTGTGTGTGTGTTTTGTTGCTGTTGTTGTTATTTTTTCAACCAAAAAGAGTTGGTATTTTCTGTTTTCTCCATGAAAACCAAGCTCTTTTATGAGTACCAACATCTGATCTGTGTCTAAACTGTTTACCGCTCATTTTAAGACACATCAATAGGTAGTAAAAAGGACTGGTTTAAATTTTAGGAAAAACATGGTAAGGAATACATTCTTTCTTCTGAATCCCTTTTGTATAAAATTTAATGTTCTTATCTGTAACAATACTGGTTTTCTGGAACCCTATATAATATTTAACCCTTAAAGCACTAATCACAAATGCAACACATGGCAAAAAAATTTTGATTTTTCTTTTATCAGAGAAAATAAAGCATATTCCTTCATGTGAATCTTCACATGAAAAGCCAAGTCTTATTTTCTTTGTGCATAATAATAATATGGAATGGCATCTGCTACCATTCAGCTTAGTGCTTTAAGAATTAAAAAACAACAGAGGATGCGAAATGGAACTCACATAAACAGGAAGTAACTGATCTCACTGATATACTAGAATGTTCCAATTTATTCTTTATTGTGCATGTGAAGTTGATGAAGAGTGGAACCAAATCTGATCTGTCATTGTCATCCAAGGTTATTTCTAGGTCAAGTTCTGTATCATCCTCCAATGATTCCTCTGAGTCAAGGACAGATGTTGTTGAAATTTTCTCTCCTTTCATACTGACACTAAGCTTGTCTTTTCCAATTTCTATATCAGCTTCTGGAATATCATCTAGGTCATCCTCTGGCTTCTGACCTGAAATATATTGATGTCCAGAATTCAATCCAGGCTGACTTTTTGTACCAATGGTGCATAGCAGTTATCAGAAGAAGATGGCTATGACATCATCTCAAATCATACAAGTAATCTCATGGGTACAGAATAGATGGGCATACATAGAAAATGTATGGAAATAAGGCTACAAAGATGAATAATACAGATAAAGTGCCTAATTTCTTTGCAGCAAGAAACAAACAACCACTAAACTATGAGTGGACAAAAGGATGCAATATTCTAAAAGATAAAGGAAGTTATACTTTTTTTTAAAATAAGATTATAGTAGTATGCATTGTTAGTTTAATTTTCTAATTCACACAAACTTTCTATTAAACAATATCCTTTATCCAAATTCGAATATTTTAAATATAAAATAAAATAAAATAATTTTGTTTTTGGCATGTCTGCTGTTTTCGGCATGCAGACATTTTCAGTATGGTAGTTTTAGTACCAAAGAGCAGATTATGAAGACATATAATAACTGCTAACATAAATATGGATAATCGTATGATTCAAGCTGGTGTTTATCAACTAACATTGCCTTGGGCTAAAATTGTCCAAAATGCATTTCTGATGCACTAGTTAATAAGTTTAAATTTATTTCGAAAAAATGTAAGAAAATAGCAAAAGAGGATTGCTTTATAGTGCATCTTCTAAACATTACATGTCATAAAGTAAATTACTGTAAGTCAAAATAAAAAACTGGAGGCTTTTGACATATACTCTATATAATGCATCTGCCATTGATTAGTACCCATGAGAGTTACTTGTATGTAGAGCGATGATGTCACACCATCTTTACCAATTATCCCAATTTGAATGGTACCGGTCCATTTTTGAAAACTGGATATGTCCAAGTTGCACAAAAAATTCCAGTTTTGTTGATACTGTGACCTGACAATGCAGCATCCCTTAAATAACTTTCGAGCCCTGTAGTATAGTCTGAAGTGAAAGTGGACCTATACATGCAACCATTCATTTTAGGCAGTGGTTTCCAGATACTAATTTTTTTTTAGATTTAAAATGTCTATGTGCTGATAAACAGTTTTCCAATAAACAATTGACATTTAACACTTTGCATAAAAAATTCAAATTTTCAAAAACAAAAATGAAAAAAAAAATGTCAGTGTATTTAATTTATTTATACTAGCCTAGTTCCTAGGGAGTGGGTATATTTTTTACACCCATAAATTAAATTTCATGATTTTCATTTAGTTAAAATCAAATTTCTTCTAAACCAAAGTAAGTATGAAGTTAAATTCTAGATTCCATCCACCTCTTCATCAAATTTATTTTGGAACTGCCCATACAATTGCTAATGTTTTGTTAAAATGACTTTGTTAAGGCAAATATCTGAACAAATGGGCCCAGATGATAATGTACCTGTCACTGGATCTGAAACTGTTGTATCTCTCTCATCAGATGATTCTTCAACCTGAAATAAAAAAAAAAAAAAAAAAAAAAAAAAAAAATAGCCAACTGCAAAGAAAAAGAGCAAATATTTCTATGTAAGAGTAGAACCTTTTTCAGAAGGGAACTAAAACAATTTTGTCAAAGTTGTCACTGTCTGGAAGTTTTACCATTCCTCACAAGTGATAAAATCTCAATCATTTTCCATTCCTTGTTCTCTAAACAGCAACCAAAATAACACATGTAGTGTGTTTATGCTAAATATTTTCAAGCAGTGCAGACCCAAACAGTTACTAAAAAGCACAGTTTGATCAGGGTCTGAACTGTTGGTCATTCACCCTACACTTATTTGGCACTCTGAGGGGTAATCAAATGGACTTGTTTGAATTTTAGGAAACAAATAGTGAGAAAGCATATATTTTGCATAAATATGGTACACAAATAACTCAGCAGCAACATTAACATCTCACTGTCAGTTTCCTTGTGCAAGGCATGCCTATTGGATGAATATTCATCGCTTATATCATGGTGTGAAAATATAAATTGTAAAACTACCTCACAGTCAATTTCCTTGTGCAAGGATTTAAGAATCAAACAACAAAATCAGATCTTATACTTGTTAACAGAACCCACATCGAAGTCAAACAGTGATTCAAACACACCGAATTTCATATGCTTTGTGCAGACCAAAATTAAATTTTGATTTGATTTTCCTTTTTTTTTTTTTCTTTTTTTTTTTTCAAGTAGTCTTGATAAAAACCTTCTTTTGGGGACATTTGTCAATAACAATGAAACAAGATGATATCAGCATTACAGTGATCTTAGCAGCATCAAGGACAAAACTGAGGGTTCACGTTGGCATAAAATTAAGTTATAGCCACAGTAAAAAGCAATAATACCATATTTACCCTAAGTATTGGGACGTACAGGCTTAAGAAAACACTGTAAAACCCAGATCAGACATGCAGAATGGGGCATCTGATCAGGGTCTAACTTGTATGCCATTCATCTAGCACTTTTTAGATACATTAACAGGTAGTAAAATGGATTTGTTCAAATTATAGGGTGGGAATAGTGAGGAATTAAGGTGTCCCAATATTTAGGGAAAATATGGTAGTAATAATACATTTTTAGGAATATATACATGTATATATACAAATATCTAGATTCATCGCTATCTGGGCCCTAGTGACAATGCTTACCAGTGGAGTTTCTGGACAGTAGAAGTAATAGTCCGGATTAGCTGGAACTGGTCTAAACCACTTCTGTACCACGTCATAGAATTTGTCCTTGATCAGTTCATGTACCCCTTTCTCTGCCTCACACCCACTGTCTAGCTGCAGGGCAGGGAGGTCAAGGGTTACAGTTCTAGTCGGCAGGGCAAGGACTGAAGGAATGGAGCTGTGTGGGCTCTGACTGGTTAATCTATAATAAAACAAATACTGTTTTATAAAAACAATTCTGTGGATTGAACAAAAGTTAAAAAAAGCTACCATTTTTACCCAAAGTTTTTGAAGACCTTAACCCTTGTCCTGCTGAACCCAGATATACCCTGCCTTTGCAAACAGTGTAGATTAAGATCAGTTGGCTTCTGAAGAAGCCAACTGATCTGGATCTACAATGTTTGTCATTCAGAATGTGAATTGATATCAACAATCTGGATCAAGTAATCCGATTGGCTGAAAATTGGAAGTGGGTGTGGCATCTTAATTTATTCAGCATGACAAGCGTTAACTTCTTACCATCCTTACTTATCCTAAAAAGTGAACAAGTTCATTTGTCCTTCTATTCTTGTGCCTAACGTCTGAAATTCATGGAAGAGTGCAAACAAAGTAGACCCTGGGTAAATATAATAACCTAACCTTTAGTTCTCCTGTCGCAAATCCAGCAGACAACAAACTGATGGTATTTTTCTAATCTTTTTTCTAGAAAATAGGCCTAACTTTTCATGCAACTGTCTCCTAATGAGAAAATCAGCATGGAATGTCAAAACCTAATGTCTAGGAAAACTGAGAACAAGAGACCTATTGGCCATGACTTGCTCACTCAAGTGAAACAGCCATTGCATATCTGCAGATGCCCTGTAACAATTTTCCATTTTTGCCATGGCAACTACACAAAATTATAATTGCTGGCCTTAAAATACAAACTAGAGGACCACTCAAAGAACATTACAGTTTGGAGGACTACTAAATGGGACATGATGATGAGACAATTCACATGAAACATCAAATTCTATGTTTTCCGGAACATAAGAATAATATCACAAATTTGTTGTTTTCTAATGTTATTATGAGTGTTACACTCAGTCTTTAGGAGCAGATTCTTTTGTCTTAGAACAGACCCCTTTCCAGAAAGGGGGACAATTATGGAATTTGCCTCCCTTCTAAGTGAAGCCTTTAACCATATTAAACTTTACCACTCTCTTGGCTAATTCAGTAGACTACAAATTGATGATATTTTTCTTCTTTTTCCCAGAAAACAAGATTTTACATTTCATGCTCCATTGGAGACAATTTGCATGAAATGTCAAAACCTGTTTCTGGGAAAATGAGAAAAAATATTTCAATATGTTGTCTGCTGAAAATTTTACCCAAGAGTGCTAAGCATTAAGGGTTAACTTACCCATCACTTTCATCCAGAAAGTCCAAAAATCTGACTGATGGTTTCTGTGGCAACTCCACTTCTGTCCCTTCACCCACTTCTTCCTTAGCAACTGCATCAGCATCCACTTGTAACTTCCCTTCACTAACAAGCTTCTGGAAGTGGCCACAGGTGGCATGCAAGAATGATGTCATGTTAGTTTCCAGAGGCAATGCCTCTTCACAGATATTGTTGATGGCAGCATCTATATCTCTCGCTTCTACTAAGAAACCTTTCTGTAAGCTCTGAAATACCCCTGCAAGCAAATTGAGTAAGACTGCATTAGAATAGGGTAACTACTGATACTTAGTACATATCACATATGTAACAAGCTTTTTCAATGGTCATAACCACATCATGTGCATGCCTCTATTTATGGGTAGAAGAACGAGTGGCACTATCACTTGATATTGACCAGTCCATAAAATGTGACAGTGCCCGCTCTGAAAACCTGTGTGGAAAGCAGAGAAGTTTAAAAGCAGTAACATGTTCAAAAGCAAAATAAGCAAGAAAGTGCCTCATGTATGATACATGCAACAACAACCCAGATAAGACTACACAAATGCCAAGATAAAACTGTACATCATTATCAGGGTCTTTATTGACATTGCCTGTATGATTAGCACGAAAACTCATTATGGACCACAGCTTATTGTCACTCGAAATTTCAAGAGCTGTTCAATGCACTAAAGGCAATAGAAACCTAAGCTTCAGACACTATGACGGTTTATGGACTGCCTCGGTCCAGGCCCTGGCATCTCGAACTATATTATTCTGTTGGTCCAGGCCTGGCCCCAGGGCAGTCCATAAACCTTCACAGTGCCCTCAGTTTAGAATACTATTGCTTAAATAGTGTTGCTTACAGATTACTTCCATTGTCATACGTTAGGAACACAAATTTGGGATGGTCCTATCCTTGACCCAGTTAAGCCTAGCGTCCCATAAAAGGTATATTGACAAACAGTGTAGACCCAGATCAGATGCTACAGAATGCAGCATCTGATTAGGGTCTACACTGTTTGCCTTAAATACAGGAATTTCTACAAAACATGAAAATAATAAAAGCTAGCCAGACACCCTTATATAGGAAAGGGAGCTGTTCAAAGTTATGGCAGAAGAGTCCACTCGGCATAAATGGGTTAACTGCAATGCACACAAACCTTTTTATAACAGGGTTCATTATAGCATGGCTTTTGGACATAACAGGTTATTTTATAGATGAACATCTCAAACATAAAAATGTAGATTATATACAAAAATTATCATTTATGGTCATTTTTTTTATATAACAATCTACATTTTGGTTGGGATACAACATGGTTATTTACCTTACACTGTTTTTGCTTTGGATCCCAGCAACAGTGTTAACCCTTGTCCTGCTGAATAAATTAAGATGCCACACCCACTTCTAATTTTCAGCCGAACAGATTACTTGATCCAGGTTGTTGATACAAATTCAAAGACTGAATAGCAAACAGTGCAGATCCAGATCAAAAGTCAACTGATTTTTTACACTGTTTGCAAAGGCAGGACATATCTGGATTCAACAGGACAAGGGTTAAAAATAGGTTGTGGTGCAGTCAGTATTTGGACAGATATGGATAAACAAACAATGTAGACTGAGAAAAGATGCTGTAGAACATGGCATCTGCTCAGGGTCTACACTGTTTGCCACTCATCCAACAGTGTTTTTGCACACTTCAATTGGTAGTCAAATGGACTTGTTCAAAACTTATGACTAGTATGGTTTTGTGGAGAAAAAATATTTGGACATTCCTCTTGTCTAGCTCTATGCTCTCCTTATCTGTACTTATGATACTGTAATAACTGTAAATATTGGGACAGACAGGCCTAAGCAAACAGTGTAGACCCAGATCAGATGCCACAGAATGTGGCATCTGATCAGGGTCTACACTGTTTGCCACTCATTCAGCACTATTCAACAGGTAGTAAAATAGACTATTTCAAGGACAAGTATGGTAAGAGGTTATGGTGTCCCAATACTTGGGTAAATACTGTAATCCAAAATACAGAATATAAAACATGCTGTATACCTTTCACATAGCAATGATAGAACATCTCTGAGAATGTTGAACAGTGCTGTGTCAGGTTCTCGCAACCGTCAGTGGATCCCTCTGTGGACCGACGCTCATGTGACCTTGATGGTGATCTTGAAGAACTTCTTCTATCTTCTTTCTCATTTTCCTGTGGGACCAATTAGAAGCCATAAAATATAAATATCCCAATGATAAAAGAAGTAATGTTAATCAGACAACAGAGAGAGTAAGGCAAAAACAGTGTCTGTGCAATCTTATCATTACTGGCTTATGGTAAATGTCCTAAAATTTCAAATGCTGTGCACTGTCTGATCTTGACAGAAGTCTAGATAGCATGCCTAATCAAACTATTAATGTAAATACATAAGCCATAAACACCTTTGCTTTTCTGAGCTTGTGTATTGAAAATTTGTTAGAAGTTGGAAATATGCTTCTTACATAATACACTGTAATGACTGCCATATGCTCTAACAAAAGAGAAAGAAGAAAACAGCAAGTTTTGACTGCACGATTGGAATCAAAGCCTTGTTTGATACTACATGTATTTTATACTGCTTATTTTATCAATTCACTGAAGGAGAACATTTGGAAGAAATGTCAAGCCTTATTTTATGAGAAAAAGAATTTATCTGATGATTAAGCCAGCAAAATGCTAAAGTTTACAATAAATGATGAAGTATGTAATGAGAATCATTAGTTACTACAGAATGTACCAACAGATGAAAAATGGCATTGGTGGGACTGAGCAGGTACACAGGATGGTCTGAATTTAAATATTTTGTATGTGCTCAAATACAGGCTGTCACTCGATTTAGTCTAGTAATTGTTTGGAGTATTTTGTTATGCCATATCTTCCTAGAAAATTTTTGTGATGTTTGAAATTCAATTCCAATACAGACTAAATTCAATGAGCGAAATACTTTACATACACTTATATCAAACCAGTTTGCAGTTTTATGTTAAACTCTTTTAAATGAAGAACTGTTTTCTTACAAACATATGCTACAGCATCTCACTAAAACCACCTCAAATTTTCAATGTCAGAAAAAACAAAACAATCAAAACAAAAGCACCTGGACACACTTGTTCATAATAAGATGGTCATCCAGACAGCTGTCCTTTTATTTCTCCGTGAAAATGTAATTATGTTGTGAATACATTTTAATCTTTTTGCTTCAGTGATTTTGATAGTCTACAACCTAATTTTTGTTGGGAAAAAGTAAAGAAATATACAAACTGTCATTTGCTGAATTTGAGTGCTAAAAGTTACATATAACTTTACCTTGAGATTATCAATACTAAAGGAAACTCTCTTTATTCTACCACCAAGTTCCTGTGGCTCCTCTTGGAAATCAAATGTCAAATCCTGGTAGGTATCAGAGGGAAGCTGGAAGTCCCATGGATTTATCAGAGAATCCAGCACATTGTGTATTATACAGTCATAAATATACACAGGAAGAATTAAAGGTTTACTGGCTTGCTTCTTTTGACTGTCAGCTTTATCGTCCTCTTTCTTAGGTATTTCACCTATCTGATCATCTGCGAGATTTTCTACAGCAGCATCATGGGACTCTGTCATATCCTCTCTTGCTTCTCCGTGGATGTTTTCTTTTGCGAAATCATTACCTAAATCTTGCTTCTTATCTATTCCATTCTCTGATATATTTTTGGTAGATGTAGCTGCATCAAGATCACTTTCAGCTGTAACACATTCTGAAGTCTTGTCTGAAAACTCTGTTTCAGACTTAATAAGTGAGTCATCTTTATCACACAGTTCTTCACTTGTTTGATCAGTCACTTTTGTACTATCATCCTTAGCTTCCATAATTTTTTCATCCTCTTCTGCTTGTGTTTTCTCATTTAACAGCACTAAATCATCAAATGAAGCTGGCACAAATACTAGCATTAAAGCAGTATTATTTACTGTCTTCATGAAGCAACTCCATTCAGGAATGACCTCATCCCCTGAGCCATGACCTGGACCTCCAGGATCATTCCATTTCTGACCTTGACCCAAACTTGACAGACTTTCTTTGGCATCAGGTTGTTGTGTCCGTTTTTTATCACCTTCCATTTTTGCAGTGTTTTGTGAAATAAACTTTTCAATTTGAAATGGGAAAGGGAAAATATCAACTGATCTTGAGCGAGAATGAAGATGGTCAAAGAAGAACTGACTCTGCTGCTGAGAAAGTCTGATCTGTCTTTGGTAGGTGGTATGGAGTTGCTCAAACAGAAGAGAAAACAGGAGGTTATTGGAATCTTTGGGATTTCTCTGTCCTTCTGGGCCGCCCATATCTATAAAAACAAAAATGAGAAAACCATCAAGCACATACATACTAAATACAGTCAAACTTCATGGCTGGAACATCTTTAGGACCATGGAGATTTATTCTAGACAAGGGTAGTTCAAGCCACTGAGGGTTAATCATAGTACAAGGTCAGGAGACAATTGGGGATGATATCTTTTTGATCTTCTGTAAAATCTTGACCAATGTGGAAATTCTAAATGGTACACACAACATACATTTTCATGATAAAATAAGTAAATTTCCCTAAAATATCCCTAAATGCTTGTTTTCTTAAGCCAATGGAAGAATTTCCTAGGGACTCAAAAGCAAGTTCAAATAAGCTAAGGTAAATGAGTCATTGGTGTTCGAGTCATTGAAGTTTTACTGTACAGCAAAAGGATGCCATTCTAAGTAATAATATATACCCACAGATCCAGATAAAAAACGTTACAGATAAATATTTTTCTAATTTCTCCATGAAAACATATGTTGTGGGTACTCATTAGAAGTGCCTCATTGAGGCACTTCTAATGAGTACAAACAGCATAATTTTTCATGGAGAAATAAAACAAATATCAATACTTTTTGGCTGAAACTAAACTGGAAATAAAAACATTGAGGGATAAAATATCAATAACACGTCAACCCTTGTGGGTCATATTGTGTTGTCTCCCAGAGAAAGTGAGAAGAGAGATAGTAGAGATGAAAGAGAGGGACAGGGGAAAAAGAGGAAAATGAATGAAAGAGAAGGAAAAGAAGAAATAAAAACATTCCCCCTCTATCCTTACCTGCTGCAATGATAGCAGGCCTTGCCCAACTGTAAACAAATATCAGTTGGACGCCCTGATGATGTAAGATACATGACACCTTTGCATCACCCAACCATCCCCCTTATACTGTAAAAAAAACTAAACTGTCTGGAAGTGGTATCAATTAGTTTCAAGTGAGGTTTAACCAAATGAATTAATTAAAATGCCACACCTACTTCTAATTTTTAGCCAATCAGATTACATGATCCAGACTGTTGATATGAATTCACGTACTTAATGAGAAACAGTGCATATCCAGATCAGTTGGTTTTTAAAGAAGCCATCTGATCTGGATCTGCACTATTTGCAAAGGCAGGACTTATCCAGGTTCAGCAGGACCAGGGTTCATGTAGCTGCCAAAAACCTTTCAGTCATATTATGATGGCATCTGGCTGTGACAGAAGACACTAGTACTCAATGTATAGTGCCACCTTACAGCAGTATTACACCCCAGAGACACTGACATGATACTACCACCAACCAGTCAGTTTATACTGACACTAGTGCAACAAGTCCTACCCTTCTTCCTTGGAGTCCACAACCTCCCAAATGGACCAGTTGCAGTATTATTCATAAGTACTGGGTATATAATAAAACATTGTAGTCAAACTGTCAAGGGGAGAAATTGAATAAAATGGCAAGCACTATTTTTTGGAGAAAACTTGATTGTGTTGGGGTTAAACGACATGTCAACCCTTGTGGGTCATTTTGTGTTGTCTCCCAGAGAAAGGAAGAAAAGAGACTGGAGAGATAGTAAAGGAGATAAAAGAGAGGGACAGGGAAGAAAGAGGAGCAGGAATGAAAGTGAAGAAACAGAAGAAATAAAAACATTCCCCCTCTACCTTACCCGCTACAAGGATACCAGGCCTTGCCCAACTTTAAGCCAATATCAGTTGGATGCCCCATTGAAGTAAGATACAGGACACCTTCGCCACACTAAGAACATTATTCTAACCTTTGTAACAGTCTTGGAACAAATTCTGTAGTCAAAATATATTGATAATATTTCACTTGTTTTCCCCAGAAAATATGTATTTTTTTTTTATATAACACCTTTTTTTTCCTGGGGAAAATAAGAAAAAATATTTCAAAATGTTGTTTGCTAAAAATTTGAAACAGTATGCTAAACTAAAATGTCAGTGGTGAAATTTAAAATCAGTATGCTGAACACACAGCTCCAGGTAAGGTGATTTTTTTTTCAACAGTAAAATGTTGATATTTTTCTTATTTCTCCATGAAAACATATGTTGTGGATACTCATTAGAAGCACAATGAGGTGCTTCTAATGAGAACCATAACATATGTTTTCATGGAGAAATAAGAAAAATATACACCTGAATACTCTGCTTATCTGGAGATATGTGAAAGTTGACTACATACCATAAGAGAAGGTAGGAAAGAGGTATTCTGCCTGTTGGCTTCTTGGCAGGATGGACATGAGATCAAATGGAAATGGTACATGTTGTATTGTTGGTGCTAACTGATTTAGTATTCTGCCAGGCTTCTCACTGAAATATTACAGCAATGACATTCTAAATTTACCCTTAACCCTAGTCTGGCCCCAGACCCTTTCTTTATTTTTCTTTTCTTTCTTTTTCTTCTTTTTTTTTTTTTTTTTTTTGAGGGGACACAACACTTGTATAGCTTGTAGAATTTTTGTTTACTTCAGTCCCTTGGCTAGAAAGAAAGGGTTTTTGTTCAGCCATAGGTAACTGGAAGTTGGATTAAAGAGGATCATGATAAAAAAAATAATGTAGAGAAAGAGAAAAATAGATATAAAACAAAAACGACTGGAGCCAGTCTACCTTAACCCTTGCCATGTTTAACAAATTAAGATGCCACTCCCACTTCTAATTTTCATCCAATCAGATTACTTGATCCAGGTTGTTAATATAAATTCACATACTTAATAACAAACAGTGTAGCCAACTGTCTGGATCTACACTGTCTGCAAAGGCAGAGAATATCCAGGTTAAGTAGGACCAGGGTTAACATTGGGACAACTTTACCAATCTAGTTCTAAAATTTGAACAAGTCCATTTTACTACCAACTGATGTGTCCAAACACTGCTTGATGAGTGGCAAACAGTGTAGTCCCATTCTGTGGCATCTGATCTGTGTCTACACTGTTTGCGGAGGCCATTCTACTATCAATTAATGTGTCTAAAAACTACTTGATACCCCCGGTAAAAGGCCAACAGTGCATTCTGCGACATCTGATCTAGGTCTACACTGTTCGCTGAGGCCTGTCTGTCCCAATGTTTAGAGTAAATGTGATAAGATTCAATCACAGTTGTGACTTGTTCCTTATTTGTTAGTATGAAAGTAGTCTCACAAATAAATAATAATAATAATAATAATAATAATAATAATCGACCTTATTTATAGAGGGTAACACATTTAGTTATCTAGTACTAATCTTCCATGTGGCCCTCTTTTTTCCTGGGTAGAAACCAGTACTAAGCAATGTGGATAAAGTCTCTTGCTCAAGGAAACAACGCTTGCTGTTAGTGGGGATCGAACCCGGCACCTCTCGATCTCGAGTCCGACGCTTTACCACTGCACCACAGCGCTCCACATGAAAAACACATGGTCACGTCACAACAAGACCCACCTTCCTATAACAGCCAGTTTTCTGATTTCCCAAAGTGTTGTTTTACTATATACTTAACCTTTGTCCTGCTGAATAAATTAAGATACCACGCCCACTTATAATTTTCAGCCAATCAGATCACTTGATCCTGATTGTTGCTATAAATTCACATACCTCATGGCAAACAGTGCAGATCCAGATCAGTTGGCTTCTTCAGAAGCCAACTGATCTGGATCTACACTGTTTGCAAAGGCAGGGTATATCCGGGTTCAGCATAACAAGGATTAATTAAGCTAAGAAACACACCTTTCTACAAAAGTAAGTTTTGTGCCTCCCCAAAGGTGGCTGTTGTATAGCGGTGCACTGTACAACTAATGTTCAAAGATAATCACATCCCATGAACATCTTCATGGGTAAGGGCCTGAATTCTGAATAAATGAAGCATTTCTTCTTGTGGTGGTGTTCTACACTTTGGGTGCTGGGTAAAATGTCAACAGATGACATTTTGAAATATTTTATGGGGTGGGGTGCGGTGGGGTAGGGTAGGGTGCGATAACAATATTTTTGCAGTGTTAACTGAAGGGGAAGGCTGTCAGGCGGCCATAATAATTGACGGACTGGAACCATTTTTTGGGGAGAGGCATCAAGGGACTGAGAGGAATCCATATGCAAAGTTTCGACAAAGTTCCTCAGCTGCTTACGGAGGAGATATGATAAAAGAAAAAATACAAGATGGATGACGGCGGCCATATTTGTCAACAGACCCATACCAAATTTGGCCATGCACAGCCACTTGGGGAACATCCCAGACAAGTTTCATAAGAATCTGAAGAATGCTCTCAGAGGAGATGCAATAACAAGATTTTTACAATGTTAAGTAAAGGGGAAGTGACAATTTCAAAGATGGCCATCTGGCAGCCATAGTAATTGACAAGCCGGAATTGTTTTTGGGAAGACATATCTAGGGGTTGGGAGGAATCCATATGCATAGTTTCAATAAGATTCCTCTTCTACTTAGCGAGGAGATGCGATAACGGGAAAAATCCAAGATAGCTAACAGTAACCATATTTTAGCGATGGACCAAAACGAAATTCACAACTAGGTCAGAAGAGGAACATCCCAGACAAAATAAAAAAGTCTCAAAAAAATCAGACTAGTGGTCTCATCAGAGATGAGATAACAAGATAACTGTGCTAAGTAAAGGAGAATTTGCAAATTCTAAGATGGCAGCAGTTCAGCCATATTAGTCAATGGACTGGAATCATTTTCAGGGAGATGCATCTAGGGGTTGAGAGCAATCCATATGAAAAGTTTCGATGAAATATCTCCACTGGTTACGAAGGAGATGCAATAACGGGAAAAACAGAATATGGCTTACGGTGGCCATATTTGTTGAAGGATCAGAACCAAATTTGGACATGCACAATTCGACCACCTGGTGAACATCCCAGACAAGTTTAACAAAAATCTTACCAGTGATCATTGAGGAGATGCGATAACAAGAATTATTTACAAGAATATGTATGGAGGTAGTGAACATACATACCGTATTCGACCTAATTACTGCACTGTGCGCTTAGGTTTTTCAAAATTACTGGGAACACTCAGATGTGATAAAATATGTACCTATACCCATTAAGGATACACTATAAAAAGATCAGAAAAGGACTTATTTGATGATGATTATGTGATTTTTTTTCTTCTGATTTTCTTTATAAAGGCATATGTTGTGGGTACTCATTTGAATTGCATCGACAAGTCGATGCAATTCAAATGAGAACCCACAACATATGCCTTTATTAAACAGTAAATAAAAAGTACACTAGCTGTAATAAGACTACGGAATTTCATGAGTGTGCGCTTATAGGGGTATGTGCGGTAATTAGATCGAATACGGTATGCCAAACAGTCCCCCTGTGGGATAAACTCTACCTACGGTAGAGCTGATAGAAGTATAGGATATAATGTAGATGTTATGTGACAGACAGCATGCATATAGTGGTTAACCCGACCAAGGTGCTCTCTTTAACTTTATAATGGTGGGTCAGACTCAATTCACAGCTCAATCTAACCATTTTATAGCTGGTTTGTGCCTGCCCTTACTGGTCTGTGGTCAAGCTCACCATGCTACTATCAGGGGTTTTCTCTGTTTCGACTTCCATTTTGTAGCCCTCATCTGCTTATCATCACATGTTGGGAAGTTAACCCATATATGCCGAGTGGACTGACTTCTACCTCATCTTTGGACTGGTACATTTCCTATATAAGGGGTGTCTGGTTAGTTTTTACTTTTATCACATTTTGTAGAAATTTCTGAACTTACTGCAAATAATGTAGACCCTGATCAGAAGCTGCATTCTGCAGCATCTCAGACTCAGATCAGGGTCTACACTGTTTGCCAAGGTCCCATTTATGGGACGCTAGGCTTAAATGGTTTAATTTAATTTTTTTTCTTGTGTTGAATCACTGGTAATTTGGGGAACTCCTATGTGGACTAAAAAATTCTGAGGTGTCAAAGATTGGCTCGAAGTTACCAGGAAAGCCATTGCATATGTGTGAAAACTTCAGTATTATATGGTAAACTTCATATTACCTGGTGTTTACAAGAAGTGATAAATCTGCTGGTATAACAGAGTTCTGGCATAGGTACATCAAATGTTCAAAGGTTATCAGGCTTGACACACATTCCAGGTCTAAAGGATAGAACTGAAAATATACAAATTACCATATTTTGTTAAAAAAAAACAACAAATAACATTTTTTGTAAAAAAAAAAAAAAAAAATGCTGCACACACACACGAACACATATATTTGATCTTCCATAAGATAAACTTTATTCCATACGTTTTTGACAATGGGGTGGGGGTGGGGGGAGTAGGGTGAGATGGGTGCATTCCTTTCACAAATTTCTTGGTGGAATGGCAAACAGTTTTGACCTTGATCAGACTGTTCATGGAGCAGTCTGATCTGGTTACACACTGTTTGCATAAGCCATTTTGTCACATAGGTTGGTGTATAAATTTAAGGAAAACTGCTATATCCTTACCAAATTTTAATGGTATTGGTGTTTCATTCAAGCAAGTAGCCATCCAAAAAAATCTTCTTGTTTGAGGAACATTGTGCATAAGGAGTATCATGGTATATATTTTTCTTACAGCTCAAAAACATAAACATAAGTTGTGGTACTCATTAGAAGTACCTCACTGAGGGGTAAAAATGCTTTTTCATATCTCAGTTCCCAGGAGTCACAACTATGAGATTTTATTTGTAATGTCATCAAAACTATGTCAAGTCATTAATAATGAAAATAATTCACTATCACATCCTTTCTGTGAAAAGAAGTTGCCATGAATATGCCTCTTGTTCACTAGAAATATTATAATGTTCATACTTGGAATGTACAAAGAACTGTATTAGAAGAGCCTCCTTTGAGATTAAGAAAAAATTCTAGTTTTTATTTGAATTGGAGTTGCAGTTTGATGACTCAGTCAACACTATTCAGGTCATGCCTAGTTGGTCTGTTAACCTTTGTCATGCTGAATAAATTAAGATGCCACACCCTTCTAGTTTCCAGTCAATCAGATTACATAATCCAAATTGTTGATATACATTCACATACTTAATGACAAACAGTGCAGATCCAGATCAGTTGGCTTCTTGAGAAGCCAACTGATCTGGATCAACACTGTTTGCAAAGGCAGGGCATATCTGGGTTCAGCAGGACAAGGGTAAACTCCTCACACCTTTTTCTAGGCAGGCTTAGTTCTCTGAGTATTTAATCAATATTTGTGCATACACTTTTGCCAGTAGTTGACAATTGCCCTTCTTGAATCAGTGGAATGGGAAGAATGACTCTAGAAATGACTTCATGATCGATCTTCACGAAAGTTATGTGAATTTATAATAGTACAGATGGATAATCTTGTATCTCTTTCAACAGTATTTCAGTTATATTGAGGAGATGGAAGAGTGATGATGTCAGGCTGTGCAGTGAAGCACTATACAATAATGAGCTGACTTCAACCTTCAGTGGTATTCAAATCTGGGACATCATTATATGCAGTTAGGAGGGCAAACCATCCCCTGGTGGCCATCTTTTTTTAAAGGTACCACATGGCTTGAAGTTTTTGTACAGCTTCACCCTAGAAACATTTCTGCCAAATTATTTTAAAATTGGACCAGAGGTTTTTGACCTTAGTTTTAAAATTTTCCATTTGGTTGCCATGGCAACCAGAATTCTGTTTGAATTCCATACAGTATTTAGTCAGCACCAGTCAATGATCATTCCTGTGAAATTTGGTAGGTAAAGACTGGATCAATGATTTAGGAGGAAATGTCTTCTATGTTGACAGACAGATGATGCTGGACACCAGAATACAATGGATGCCAGACAACTGGCCTATCAAGATAGCTAAGCTTCAGCACTGTGTGCTCAGGTGAGCTAAAGAGGAATACATTGTAACCTCTTTATAAGATAGTTCATTATAAGATGGTTTTGAATATAAGAATGTTTAAAGGTGACCCCCAAGACTGTAGTATCCGAACAAAAAATGTACAGATTATATAGAAAAATGACAATTTTATCATCAATTTATCATCTTATCTCAAGCTATTAGTTCTGTTTTAACCCTTTCGGTGCCATGCCAAACTTCAAAATTGTAACAGATGACATTTTCATTTTCTTTTCTTTTTATTTCTCAAAAAAAAAAAAAAAAAAAAAAAAAATGTTTGACTTTCATGTAAACCATCTGTTAAAAATTCCCCAGAAACAGGCCTACCAAACAAATTAATGCTTAACCATCGGTTAAGAACGTGAAACCATTAGAACAACATCGGTCAGGCATTCGATGACTAAATAAAGGTAAACAAACTTTGCATTTTCTGTGTTTCATAAGTGATATAAATGTTTTGAGGAAATTACTTGAATAAAACAGCCCATTGATTTCATTTTTTTTTTTTTTTTTTTGTATGTTATTAATAATATTTTGCTCGTTAGAAATTACTTCCACAGGATCCGAGCTCTCCTTGAAGTAAACAATTTATTTTAACAAAAAAAAATTTTTTCTCCATTCATCTATGTGTACTGCCATCATTCTCACTGTATTTATTTCCTTTTCTATCGACAGTATACCTATTACACTGTAACTCATTCATATTCATTTATACATTTGTTTTTATAGAAAAGGTAGTTATAGAGGAAGTTTTAATACATATTATGTCCTGTATTCTTTTTTTTATATATTGACCAAATTTATAGTCTTCTATCTAATTTTATGCATTGTTTCAGGTCATAACATGTATTACATACAATAACAAAATCTAACCATTTGTACGATTTAACATATTCAATTTTTTTTTTTTTTTTTTTTTTGGCCTGGAATCACTTGTTGAGAAATAGCCATGGGAAGGGTCAAAAATGAGTTGTTACGCATTAGATCTAAATAAATAAAAACAAAACTTACAACTCTAATGCGTAACCACTCATTTTCGACCCTTACTTATTGTGGTGATTTCTTAACAATGCTGCATTGACAACCAAAATACCCATAACACAAATAGTCATACATGTCTATTGTGTGTGCGTGATAATATGCTGAACTTCTAGCAAAGCGCGAAATTAAGTAAAGGACAATAAACACCACGAATTTCCACGTTTTCTATGCTTTCAGTACACATTTAACACACGAAAAATAATTCAGCCAATATGCATGAAGTAGGTGGTCTGAGATTTACTCAACAGATGCTGATATCAATGAGTGGTTGAATGTAATTCCCCGTTTTTCAAATAATTTCCTCAAAACATTTATATTGCTCATGAAACACAGAAAATGCAATACCTTTTTTGAGTCATTGAATGCCAAACTGATGTCGCTCTAATGGTTTCACATTCTTAACCAATGGTTAAGCATTCATTTGTTTGGTAGGCATGAGAAAGTCGTCTGCTACAATTTTGCATGGTGCTTTAAGGGTGATTGGCCCTTTAAAGCTTAGAAAATGTTGTTCATCCAGCATGATCAAAAACATGATAAAATATTTTGATACCTAGTTTCATATATATTAATCTCTTGGTATCTTATTTACGAAGTTTTATTATTTACTTAGTGACAATTTATCAATGAGAAGATTTTAACAGGTTTGAACGAAGTATGGGTAACAAAGTTATTTGTTATCTGAAACCTTTAGATAATTATTAATAAGTCACACTGCAAAATTTATACCACTTTTGATTGCCTTTTCCAATTTAAACTAGAGCTGTCAGAGGATCTGACTATAGCCCCACTGCAGCACTATCAGAGGAGAAATACCCACAGTGTTGAAATATTTTTAATTCAGGCTTACCAGATACAACGCTGCAGGACATGGTAACATGGCAACGTAAAACCTATCAAGGGATAAGGGATTTAACTCCATGAGCTATGGGCCCTTGGCCCTGATTCTGGTATATACAATACATCAACCCACTCTCCATGTGTACCAAGTTTCCACTTTGTTACCCTTACAGTTCTTGAGAAAAAAGTGACAAAAATTTTTCGTTAATGGAAATTTGTAAAACCTATCAAGGGATGAAACTCCAAGAGTTATAGGACCTTGGGCCTGATTCTGGTATACACAATACAACAGCCCACTGTCCATGCGTGTACCAAGTTTCAACTTTAGAGCTTTCATAGCTCCTGAAAATTCTGTAATGAAAATTTTTCATTTATGGCAAATTGTAAAACCTTCATTTTTACAATGACATATTTACTGTGCTTAATGAATGCTATTGGCCAATACTTGTAAGAGTGGTCATACCTTATTATATCTAAATACCGCACATACCCCTTTTAGCACACAGTCAAGCAATTTCAGTCTTCAGATTACAGCCAATGTACTTTTTGTCTACTTCTTTATAAAGGCATATGTTGTGGGTACCCATTTGAGTTGCATCAACTTGTCATATGCTTTCATAAAGAAAATCAGAAAAAATAACATGCACACAGAAAAACATCGCATAAACACCATTAGATAAGTCATTTGATGATCTTATTTTTACAAAGCTTACTTTTAGTAGGTGGATACATATTTTACTAGAAGTTTTCCCTGTAATTTTGAAAAACCTAAGTGCACAGTGCAGTAATTAGGTCAAATACAGTATTTCGGATTTTTAAATGACTTCGATTGTTGCGCAATACTGCCATTAATATATAAGAGTTCCATCTTGTTGACCGGTGTGCGAATTGCGCCTGTCTCTTAATATAGCTTTGGATTTTTATGTATGGAGAAGTATTCGATTAGCGCAGAGCCCAGTTTGGTGTTTGAATATGACCTGCAGTCCATCTTTGGTAAGTTTGACTATGACCTGTGGTCCATACTTAAAAAGTTCAAACATATTCATATCTGACGCAAGCTTCTAGATAAGATCTGGTAACTTATTTATGTTTTGGCATGTTTTTCTTTTCTTTTTTTTTTTTTTTTTTTAATAATAATGTACAAACTAAATCTTGTGGAGATCCCAATATGACTAGGATTCGCATATTGCTTGATCAAGAAAATTCTTAAAGCTAAAAAAAAACATACATTAAAGAATCACATTTTTGTTCTTTTTTACCTATTTAAATACATTGAAAATTTATTAAACTTTAAGTAGTATACCCCGTGTCCCATATTTCTAAGTAAACTTGAACAAAATTTGCGCTGGTACTTAGACGTTTACGTCTAAATATTTTGTCTTGTTTTGTTGCTTGTATTTCATCAAATGTTTACTTGTATGGTAATTGGTATTTATTCTATTTAAATCTTGAATTACCCGATTTGACCTAATTACCTCACATACCCTATAAGTGCACAGTCAAGCAATTTCGTTGTCTTCAGATTACAGCCAGTGTACCTTTTGTCTACTTCTTTATAAAAGCATATGTTGTGGGTCCCATTTATATTGCATCGACTTGTCGATGCAATTCAAATGAGTACCCACAACATGTGCTTTTATCAAGAAAATCAGAAAAAAATTGCATAAACATCGACAAATAAGTCCTTTGCTGAATTTTTTTGAAAGTGTACCCTTAGTAGGTAGATACATATTTTACCACAAGTTTTCCCAGTGATTCTGAAAAACCTAAGCGCACAATGCTGTAATTAGGTCGAATACGGTATTTCAAAATTGCGGGGCTGCTGAACTTGTTTCAAGGTGTATAGTATGCTATATGCCATCTTGTGGTAACACAATTCCTACCCTGTAGGAGCCTATTGTCATAATTAAAACCTGTCTTTGCAAATAACAAAACTGCATATATTCAGATGGGACTGCACATGCACTGTCTCACTACTGCATGCACAGTTGGTTCAGACTATATTTGGACCATGCACATTTTAGACAGTGAACTGTGCATGTCCTTCTGGATATATTAGGGCCGCACTGATTGCAAAAGTGCCTTGGAACATGGGCAAAACTTGCAAAACATCATCCTGTGCATGCACAAAGGCTCTTCTGGGCCTTTGTTCTCAATTAACCCTTGTCATGCTGAATAAATTTAGATGCCACACCCACTTCTAATTTCCAGCCAATCAGAATACTTGATCCAGGTTTTTGATAGAAATTCACATATTTAATGACAAACAGTGCAGATCCAGATCAGTTGGCTTCTTCAGAAGCCAACTGATCTGGATCTACATTGTTTGCTGAGACAGAGCATGTTGTGTTCAGCAAGAGAAGGGTAAATACTTTCTATAGGATTCAACAATTCTGTTAGCAGACAGTGATAGCCCTGATCAGTCAGCGAGGATGTGCAGGCTGATCTGGGACTTCACTGTCTACATATGCCCGCAGATACATTTTTGCATGGCCCGGCCCATTTAATCATGATTCACTTGTCAAGCTGATTCTAATGAGTAACCACAACATACTTACTCGTATAGAGAACTGGACAACAGTATAGGGGTTGTAATCTAAGACTTATCTTAAGAAAGACTGTAGTCTAAAGAAATTGAATGACTGTGCTCTTATATGAGTATGTGAGGTAATTATGTTGAGTATGGTACCTGCACGTTAATCAAAAATCCGATTATGAATGATGATGGTTTGCAGAGAGAAATGGCCCATATCTACCTGTACATCCATGCAGACTATCAGGACCTTCACTATCTGCTTACAAAATTATCAGAAAACTGTAGAACATAATGGACATACTGTATTCACCCTAAGCATTCAGACAATTTAGGTTCTTACCACACTTACCCTAAATATTGAACAAGCCCATTTTACTACCTGCTAAATGAGTACAAACAGTGTAGACCCTGCTAAATGAGTGGCAAACAATGTAGATCCTGATCAGACCTGAGTATACACTGTTTGCTCAGGCTTGTCTGTGCATATAATTAGGTTAAATATGGTACAACAAAAACCCAGAAAACACTGCACAGGATACTCTTAATCTATACATTTAGGTAATGTTTGAAGACTATTTTTTGCTTGGCTCATCTCGTATCTGTAGACAGGTTTAAGACGGTGGTTCTGATATTGTTCAATCTTTGTATTAGCTGTGTGGCCCCTGGCTGTGGTGTTTTTAATGTTCCATCTTGTTTGATGCATAGTCCTTGCATTTTCTGTCCTATTTAGCTTTGTGATCAACATACTTGGGGGAAAGGGTACTGGTTATTTGGCTAGTTGTTTAGCTATATGTACTAGCTATTGATGTCCCTATTCATGTGTTCTTCCTCTCGGTATCAGAGGTCAACTGTGATCTGTGGGTATCAGAGGTCAACTGTGATCAGTGATTGTGATCTGTGATTGTGATATGTGATTGTGATCTGTGATCTGTGATTGTGGCACTTCTTGAACTTCTTGATTACTTTTTTACCATGATGAGCCTCATATTTAGGGTGAAAGGACACACTTGATAAATTTTCTGTCATTTTTGACAAGGGAAACAACTTCTGTGACTTCCTGTTTGCATCTCTATGCATTGATCCACTTCTGAAAGGGATCTTCTCTAAAAGGAAAGAATTTGCTCCCCTTGGGAGCAAATTCTTTCCATTTAGAGTAGATCCCTTTTCAGAAGGAAGCAAAACAATTTGGATATTGTTTTCCTTGAAAAATGTATCTGTTCCCCTGAAGTAGGTGACGGCAAAGAAGCAGAAGCTTTCTGGATATATCTGTACACAAGAGGTCCAGTCTGATTAGGATCTTTTTTTGCTGCTTGCAGGATCACTGAATACTGTAGATTATATATCTTAATCCTTGTCCTGTTAAATAAATTAAGATGCCATGCCTTTTTTTCCTAATTTTTAGCCAATCAGATTACTTGATCCAGATTGTTGCCATAAATTCATTTACTTAATGGCAAACAGTGCAGAGCCAGATCAGTTGATCTGGATCAGCATTATTTGCAAAGGCAGGGTACATCTGGGTTCAGCAGGACAAGGGTTAAGTGCCAATCATAACTGCAGCATAAACATTCTGATTTTTTTGTTTTTACTTTTATTTTATTTACTTACTTATTTATTTATTTATTTTCTTTTTTGGAGAAAATAAGGCTTGACATTTCATGTGAATCATTTGCCTAGCATTGAAAACTAATTAATTAATTCAGACTGGCATCTGCTACAATTCTGCTTGGCACTTTAAAAGTTAATGATGAGACCATTATCAAAACATTTTACCATGTTGATCTAACTGGTTTCATTATGTATCTAAAAAAGGCTGGCTGATCAGTGAAGAGTGCAAACTATGATCAAACTGCACCTCTAGGGTCAATTTTGATTTGGTTCTATACTATTCGCATTAGTTCAGTAAACAATACCAATTAATCTCAATACATGACCAAGGGCTAGTTATTTACAGAATTTTTCAAACAATTCCCTTATACTAGATTAATAAATGTTTTCAGCAGACGATTACTGTGAAACGTCAAGCCTATTTCTCTTAACCCTTGTCATGCTGAATAAATTAAGATGCCACGCCCATTTCTAATTGTCAACCAATCAGATTACTTTACCCAGATTGTTGATATAAATTCACATACTGAATGACAAACAGTGCAGACCAAGATTCAGAAGACAACTGATCTGGATCTACACTGTTTGCAAAGGCAGGGCATAGCCTGGTTTAGCAGGACAATGGTTAAAAATAATGAAAAGAAATAAGACTATTGTCTTCTACAGTACAAGTCTGATTGGCACTTTATGGGTTAAGATGGTTGGTTGTTTGTTGTTTAATGAGATGTTAACCTTTGTAAGTCATTTTGTGTCATTTTTCAGAGAATGGGGGAAAAGGGATAGAAGAGACAGCAGAGACAGGAAAGAAATAGATGGAAGAGACTAAGAGAAAAGGGGATGACAGTGGAGAAACAGAATACAAACATGCCTCCTTCCCCCACCAGCTGAAAGCACGGCAGGCCCTTACCTCACCACAGCCACAGTATTTACCACACTCTGGGCTAATTCAGCAGATGACAATTGGTAATATTTTCTTCTTTTTTTTCCCCCCAGAAATTAAGATTTGACAATTCATGCAAAACGTCTCCAAAATGTCTGTCAAATCCTGTTTTCTGGGAAAAAAAAAGAAAAATATTTCAATATGTTATCTGCTGGAAATATTACCCAGGGCCCAGTTGTTCAAAACGAACGATGTCGTTAAAATTTGATCATTAAATATGGCATATACGCTAATATTTTTGCTGAAAAAATGTGAGTAGCTTTTGCATTTGCAAAAGCTACTCACATTTTTTCAGCAAAATACCTGTGAATTAGATATTGTATTTATCAATAGAACAGTTAACATTTTGACCACTAACGAGCTCGTTAATCTAACGATGCTTTGAACAACTGGGCCCTGAGCCCTAAGCATTAAAGGTTAAGCTGTCTGAATTTAAGGGTAGGGTAATCCTTCCAACTAAAGTATGACCTGAGGCATGACCTAGAGTAGTAGTAGCAAAAGCTTATGGATGATGGATTTGAGTCTGTCTGTGCATAAATCTTGTTGTAATACATCATCAATATTTAGTTAATTATATGCAAAATCACATTCCAATATGGACACATAGCTCTAGATAAGGCATTCATTTAAACAAAAAGTATTGCTATTTTTTATATTTTTCCACACAAAAAAAAACAAAAGATGTTGTGGGTACTCATTAGAGGTGCCTCACCTAGGCACTTCTAATAAGTATGCGCAACATAAGTTTTTGCGGAGAAATAACAAAAATATTCACCTTGTACCACCTCTTAGCTTAAGAGCGACACTGTCTGATGATCACAGTCCTAGTGCAAATCAATAATTACTGTTATCCTGGGTCTTGAGATTTTCTCCAAAAAAAAAAAAAGAACAAGAATATTTGAGAACCATGTTGCCTATGCAGCTGTCAAGGCCTTTTAACCTCAAACACTTTCTGTTAGAACACTTGTCCTGCTGAACCCAGATATGTCCTGCTTTTGCAAACAGTGTAGATCCAGATCAGCTGGTGTCTAAAGAAGCCAACTAGTCTGGATCTGCACTGTTTGTTATAAAGTATGTTAATTTATATCAAAAATCTGGATCAAGAAATCTGATTGGCTGAAAATTAGAAATGGTTGTGGCATCTTACTTTATTCAGCAAGACAAGGGTTAAAAAGACAATTTGCAAGAAAGGTCACACTCTATTTTCTGGGAAAAAATAACGACAATAATGTCATCTGTTGAACTCTGTACAGAGTATACTATTAATCCTTAAAGTGACAATCACAGATGTCTGCAGATGACTTTCTGATTTTTTTTTTTTTTTTCGATATTTTGGAGAAGGCTTTAAATTCCATGTAAACTGACTGCTAGGTAGACAATTTATATGAAATGTTAAGTCTGATTTTTCTCTAAATGAAAATGAGAAAGTAATCTGTTGCAATGTTACATGGTGCTTTACTGTAATAACAGTCACTGTATAAAATTTGGATGCACAATAATGTAAATCAACTTTCTTTCCTGGCACATTTATCAAAGCTCTGGTGGTTCATAGACAGCTGGTCTGGATTCTTTTTTTATTAACAAATACTTGATGTCTTCTAAGCAATGAAAGCCTTTTGGCTTATAAAGCTTCTCCTGTGTATAACTACTTCTTTCCAGTTCTGGTATAATTAAAAACTTAATAGTTAATATATTCTATCCAAAGCATAGTGCTTCTGCTGCCAATATTTGTCTGACCCTTCTCTTGCTGAACACGACATGCCCTCTCTTAGCAAGCAGTGTAGATCCAGATCAGTTGGCTTCTGAAGAAGCCAACTGATCTGGATCTGCACTGTTTGCCATTAAGTATGTGAATTTGTATCAACAATCTGGATCAAGTAATCTGATTGGCTGGAAATTAGAAATGGGCGTGGCATCTTAATTCATTCAGCAAGACCAGGGTTAAAGCTCAATACACTATCACTTGAAACAATATCCTCACTCAGATTATTCCAACTGTCATTAGTTCTGACCAGGAATGTGTTAAAATGTAAGGTTTTATTTACTGATGGTTTAGTAATTCTAAACAGATGTCCCCTGGCTGTGTTGTCATTAAACGAGAAAGTCTCTGAATTAATATCAAAGCCATTTACTATCCTGAATACCTGAATTAAGTCATAATGCTCTCTTCTATAGAGCAATGTGGTCAGATTCAAAGCCTGAAGTCTTTCAAAATAAGAATCCTTTAAGTTCAGGTACATTGTAAGCCATGCCACAAAAACAAAAATTCAGAGTCATTATAGGATTTTTTTTAACTATTATTAAATCTAGCTCCAACTCATTCTGCCCAGGAGTATAAAGTAGCCATGAATGTGTTTGTGTTGAGGTTTTACAGCCCAGTCAACCCAATGGGGTCATGTCGAGCGCGGTCAGTTTACCTAACCACATGTTTACTGGGCAGGCTTAGTCCTCTAAGCGGTTAACTAGTATTGTGCACATTCTTTCGCCAGAAACTGACAACTGCCCTTCTTGAATCAGCGGAAGGGAGAGAATGACCATAGAAAATATTTCATGATCAATCTCCACGAAAGAATGGTACCGACCTCGGCGGGGGTTGAACCCGCCCAAGAATGTGTGAGCCAGTACTTAGTGTGCCGATGAAATCCAGGCTGTACAAGTGCATTCACAAACATCCATCCCCATTCCAATATACATTTAACCTACTGTAGACTGACTGAACTCCCCCACACTATATATTGGCAGAGTCCAATTTCAATTTTTAGGTTGGTGAGGCTATGAGAATTAGATATTCCTAGAGAAAAATGGCTGAAGTATTTGCAAACAGTGGAGATCCTGATCAGATGCCACATTCTGCGGCATCTGATCTGGGTCTGCACTGTTTGCCAATTACCCTTTTAGGGGTCTCCTGACTACAATGGGTTAACCCTTAAAGCGCCAAGAAAATCTGCATCTGAAAATGTCGTCTGCTTATGTCGTCTGCTGCATCTTCTTACAAACTTTTCAAACTTACATTTTGCATATAGGCAAACAGTGTTGACCCAGATCAGACTGCTCCTAAAGGAGCAGTCTGATCTGGGTCCACACTGTTTGCAACAATGACTTTTAAAGTAACCGGCAGAAGACAAAGCAGACCACAATTATTGTGACTGGCGCTTTAAGGGTTAAATGAAATACTGTTGAAAGGCTATAATAAAGGCACATATTTATACAAGAATTCTGTGCAATACAGTGTCACACTTTCCAGCACCTAATTAATGGCCCTGTCAGTATTATTATAGAGCTATGTAAGGAAAGTCACTGGTTCCATATGAAAAATTTATAAGGGACACATTTCTATTAACCCTTGTCATGCTAAATAAATTAAGATGCCACACCCACTTCTAATTTTCAGCCAATCAGATAACTTGATCCATGTTGTTGATACAAATTCAAATACTTAATGATAAAGAGTGCAGATCCAGATCAGTTGGCTTCTTCAGAAGCCAACTGATCTGGATCTACACTGTTTGCAAAGGCAGAGTATATCTGGGTTCAGCAGGATTAGGGTTAAAAATAGAAACAGTTCTCCAGTTTTTATTGTTTGCATGTCATTTTCTGTGAAAAACAAAATCAAGAATGTCGTCTGCTGCAGTTGTAATTGGTGTTTTAAGCTATGAAGTAGTCATAAATGCACATTATATGAGGATGCATTATAAAAAGTTTCCTGAAAATACAATCAATGGTTGCAAATATATGGAGCAGACATGTTTTTGTGACAGACAGACAGGTGGACAAAAGACCATGCCAAGAATATCAAGAGGCCCATGGGCCATGATTTGCTCACCATATATGCAGTCACTATGCAACTTCTTCCAGTATTGCCACAGCAACTAGGACATAAATGACCATACCATAAAAAGATCAAAGGTCATCCTTGTATTATCATTTGAACACACTAAGCAGACTTTGAGTCGCAGATGCTATACACCAAGATTCAGCCTCAAAGCTGTCTTAGTTTTGGATAAGAAGTGTTTTACCATATATGGTCATGGCAGCCATCTTGTTCAATGGTGCTGAACCATTTGACCAAACTGTCAACATCCTTTCGACAGAAGGTACCATGTGAAACCTGGCGAAAATTGTTCAAGGGGTTTCAGAGAAGAAGTAGTAAGAATTGAAGATTTTATACATATATATAGCCCAGGATAAAGGGCAGATATCCTCCAAAATTTTGACTGTAGCTAAACAGTTTTACACCTTTAATCATACATTGTAAGTGTCAGCCATTAGTCTTTAATTCATACTGAGAAAATGGTTTTTCAACATTTTCCCTTACAGGGGGCATATTTTGACTTTGCCGCAAAACAATTTTGACCCAGTTGCCTTCCTGGCAGTGTATTCATTCCCCTTAACCTTTACCACTCTCTGGGCAAATTCAGCAGTCAACAAATCGATTTTGTTTTTTATTTTTCCCGGCGAATTGGCTATGGCATTTCATGCAAAGTGTCAATACTTTGCATGAAAGGTCAAAGCCTATTTTCTGGGAAAATAAGAAAACTATTTCAAAATGTTGTCTGCTGAAATTTTTACCAAGAGTGCTAAGCATTAAATGGAAAAATGACATAAGACTTCCTTCTTTCTTTTTGTTTTTAGTATAAACAGACGAATACAAACTGACCATGAAATAGCTTGGGATTCCTATGATTTACATTGAAATTTCTGCACTCACTGATCAGTAAACATTCATCAATTTACAGTTTTCTAATTTATTTAATTTCTTACTATAGTTATCTTAAAAAACTGAAAAGTCCATTTTATAGTACCTGTTGTGTCTAAAATTGCAAATGACAAACAATGAAGATTGCTTTCTGCAACATCTGATCTGGGTTTACACTGTTTATTCTGGCCCTTCTGTCCAAATACTTAGGGTAAATATTGACTGATATTTATTAGTTACACTTAGCTGAATATTTACTTATAAATACAGATCATCATCATCATCATCATCATCATCATCACCATCATCATCAACACACTGAAGCTCAGCAAACAGCCACTATTCAAAATGGCATTCATTTACTTGTATTGTTACCACGGCTTTAGATAAACGTGGGTTCCAACAGATAATCTGTTGTTTTTGCATCAAACATATGTTGTGGTTCTCATTAGAATCGCGATGCCAAATACAAGTGGAGTTACAGTCAAAGCAAACCGTGACATCTTAACCCTTGTCCTGCTGAATAAATTAAGAAGCTACACCCATTTCTAATTTTCAGTCAATCAGAATACTTGATCAACTTTGTTGATATAGATTCACATACTTAATGGCAAGCAGTGCAGATCCAGATCAGTTGGCTTCTTCAGAAGCCAACTGATCTGGATCTACACTGTTTGCAAAGACAGGGTATATCCGGGTTCAGCAGGACAAGGGTTAAACAGGCAGAACCACATATCCCAGAAATTTTGACAGCAAGAACCATGAGTTAATTACCCAACACTACCAATGAAGAAAAAGGAAGTAACCAATACTGCTAACCCGTTTTATGTGGAGACCCCCAAAAGGATAATATTAACAAACAGTGCAGACCCAGATCAGATCTTTTTGCAAAGAAAGGCAATTTACCTAACTTTACCAATGAAAGGAAAGGAAATAAAAATAATATCAAGAGGAACTCATTTAAAATTGCCAATTAATTTACTAATACAGTTGACTCTCGCTATCTCGACCTCGCTTATCTCGAATAACTGCTTATCTCGAACTGAAAATCTGGTCCCTGCCTAAACATGAAAATCTAATAACAGGTAAGAAAATATTGTGGAAAAAAGAAGAAATTGCTCCTCTTTTCCACAATATTTTCAATATATTTCCAACTTCAGGAGTAAAATTACATATACATGTGGTTGTTCAATACATTTTTCCTTAATTCTGCAAACCTGATATGCGGAAGTACGGATATCTCGAAGTATTTCAGAGTCCCTTGGAATTCGAGATAAGGAGAGTCGACTGTATATGGAAATGCAAAGAAGTGCAATTAAAATTGCCTAACTTTACCACCATAAAGAAGTGATTAACCAGTTTTGCAAAGGCAGTTTATCTGCCTTCCTTCGCAAAACAGATTACGTTCTTCCTTCTCCAACATAGTATCTAAGATAAATAACTCGCAGGGTCAATTATTTTTACTGTCAGAAAGTTTTAGGATATTCATGGTACATTCCATAGTAAAGTAAAGGACTCTGGTAAGTTCATTCGGAATGGTGTGTTTCAGCTCAATTTGCTGAGCTGTAAAAAATCAATAATTTTAAAACCCATATCTTCCTAGGTCTTAACCCTGCCAGAGATTATCTCTTTTATCACTGTATGAGGAGGTCCAAGGTGTCAGTGTTCCCAGTTGCTCTAGTTACCACAGTGTATACTGCTGTTAAAAGAGATGAGCCACATACTGTCACAGTAGGGTAATCTTTGTCTTAGCGCTTAGCATGCTGGGTAAAAATTTCAGCAGAAGACAGTTGAAAATATTTTCCTAATTTTTCCGATAAAACAGGATTTGACATTTCATGCAAATTGTCTCCAAAGCTTTTCATCTGCACATTAGCCAGAAACAAAAAAGGCAGTGTTCTGCCAAGAATTTTATAGAAGTTGACAAATGTCTCATGTCTTAAAGAAATACAATACAATAAAAAAAACAAAAAACATGATGATGGCTACCCTTTCAACATCATTTAACCCATTGTAGTCATAAGACCCGTAAAAGGGTAATTGGCAAACAGTGCAGACCCAGATCAGATGCCGCAGAATGCGGTGTCTGATCAGGGTCTCCATTGTTTGCAAATAGTTTAGCCATTTTTCTCTAGGAATATGTAAATCTCATAGCCAGATGTACCTAAAACTGAAATTGGACTCTTCCAATATATGGTGTGGGAGAGTCTATTCAGTATACAATGGGTTAAGTCATAGCGAGATGATGCAAGGATGATAATAAAAGGCTCTTTGCAATGAAGCACCATACTTTCATGAGCTGAATTCTTTAATGCAGGGATTCAGTTTGACGTCGGCCATCAGCCATAGTCCGCCAAAATTTCCATATGTCCGAAACTTTTCTGACCTGGTTGGACACATTGTCCGACTGCCATTTTTAACTTTGTAATATATGGATTTCTACTGTTGTTTACTTTACTTTCGATGCCGATCTTTATCTTGTAAGACGACCGATGATTGGTCAAACTAAGATGTACCGGACTGCTTATCAAACATTATTGATTTTTTGTGATGTTCGGTAATGCCCGTTAGTTTCGCGTCTGCAAAGCAAGTCAACCAGTCTAATTTGTTTGGCCAAAACGTAGATAAGGTCGAATCCTGTTTTAGATACTTCCCTTGATCTCATCGAATTTGTTTACCGTGTGAGGCGAAATACTACACTCCTGATTTTGTAAAGGGTTGGGCATAACATCGCACAAAAATGCCCCTAGAAAGCAACAAAATTTTTCATGCCGAAATCCAGTAGTGACCAAACGGATCCCCTACTAGGGAAATGGCGATAATGATGCTAGTCCTCCACCAACTACTGAGTCCACAGTAAAGCGAAAATCTAGCTTTTATAATTTTTGTCCAAGAAAATTTCAAAATGTCCGGAAGAACCAGCTGCCATTTGAACAAAATGTCCGGAACTGATTTTGGTCTAGCTGAATCACTGCAATGGGATTCAAACCCTGGACCTTGTGACCCAAAGTGGGAAACACTAACCACTCAGCCACCTGGAAGCTTCTACCATAAAAACATGGGTAAATTGATAAGACAGGCACAAATATCTTGGGATAATGTCCCACTGAAGCCAAATTAAGTGGGACAATCTCAAACTTAACACTTGTCCTGTTGAATAAATTAAGATGCCACACCCACTTCTAATTTTCAGCCAATCAGATTACTTGATACGGATTGTTCCTATTAATTCACATATTTAATGGCAAACTGTGCAGATGAAGATCAGTTGGCTTCAGAAGCCAACTGATCTAAATCTACACTGTTTGCAAAGGCAGGGTATATCCTGGTTCAGTGAGACAAGGGTTAATGTGCTAAATGATACAAACACATAGCCTTAGCAGAATGGGTTAAAAGTTTTTTTGCCTGCTGCAGAAAAAAATTCTGAAAATCAAGTAAACATACAACATACAATACTTATACTACCAGAAAATCCTGATGACTTTTTGACATCTTAAGTACATTCAGAAAATAATAAAAATGCCATGACTCCTTACCATACTTGACCTAAAATGTGAACATGTTAGTATTTCTACTTGATGTGTCAAAAAACTGCTACATGGATGCCAAATGGTGCAGACTCTGATGGGATGCCATTCTGTGACTGCTGATCTACACTGCTTGATTTAGCCTGTCTGTCTGAATACATTCTGTGACCAACATAATTCAATGAAAATAGAAACTTGAGACTGTCGGAGAGATGGAAAATTATTGATATTGTTAAGGCTAAGCATGCTGGGCAAAAATTTCAGCAGATGGCATTCTGAAATAGTTTTCTTAATTTTCCCAGAAAACAGGCTTTGAAACTTTGTGCAACTTAGACAATTTGCATGAAATCCCAAAACTTCTATTCTGGGAAAAATAAGACAAGTGGCTCATGGGCCACTATGGTCACCTGAGTTCAAGTGTTGACTAAGACGGCACTAATAAAGATGGACAATGACCCCTGACTAGCCTATAGGCTCCCCAGGAGCCTTTCAGCTCTGTTGAGCTAAATTTCTACTGCTTTGCCTTTCTACCAAAGAGACCTAAACTGACCTTGTTGTAAATAGGCCAGTCAATGAAGGGTCATCATTTGAATAATCCATGTGGAGCCAGAATCCCCAATGCTGCATACCAAGTTTCAGTTCCTGAGATGAAGACTTTCAAATCCTTTTTTACCATATATGTGTATGATGGCCATCTTGGTCATGTGACCTAGAACCCATGAATAAACTTAGATTTCCCAACCCCAATGAGGCCCTATATGCAATTTGGTTTCAAAAAGCCTAGCGGTTTTAGAGAAGATTTTAAAACTACTAAATTTAAGGAACCTTGGTCAGTAAATGACCTTGCCCTTCGTATTTATAGAAGTTTGTTAACTGATTGCATCAAACAACTTTGATGTCATAAGCTACAATAGCTCAGCAGAATCCATTGTTTTGACTATTTCCCTTACAAATGCATAAGTGACCCAATTTGACCTTGACTTAAAATATGTCAAGGTCAACCAAGCCATTCATCATTTGGACAAATTTGGTAGGCCCTGAGCCCCAAAAGCTGCATACCAAGTTTCAAGGTCATTGGCCTTTCACTTCTGAGGAGAAGATTTTCAAAGAGTTCATGTGACTCAGATCCCATTCACAGGTGACCCAGATCCCATTCACAAACTTTCATTCCCTCATCCCATAGAGACTTCACATCTAATTTGGTTTGAAGTTGCCCAGCAGTTTGAGAGGAGAAGTTAAAAATACCGACTCTGAGGCATCCAGGACTAAGGCCAGTAAATGACCTTGACCTTTTGTATTTATAAAATTTCATTTAGCTGATTGCATAAATCAAGTCTCATGTCACAGGCTACAATAGAATCAGAAAAATCCACTGTTTCACCTTTTTTTTCTCATACAGAAGCCTAAGTAACCAAATTTGGCTTTGCCATAAAAAAGGTCATGGTCAACCAAGGGTCATCATTTGAACAAACTTGATAGGACTGGAGCCATCAATGCCGCATACCAAGTTTCAAGGTCATCTGCTGTTCAGTTCCTGAGAAGAAGATTTTCAAAAATTATATACTGGCATGACGACCAGCTTGGTCACGATCATCCAGACCTTACAAACCAACTTTTGTTCCCCCACCCCACGGTGGCTCCACATGTAATTTGGTTTCAATCAGTCCAGAGGTTTCAGGAGAGATGTCATTTGAAAATGTTGATGACACAGACAACTCGGACGGATGACCGACCACTGTCTGTCCTATATTAGATCCCACAGAGCCTTTGGCTCTGCTGAGCTAACAAATTTCATCAATTTGTCATCTGCTAAATTTGCCTAGAAAGTGGTAAAAGTTAAATGATATGACATTTTGTCACAGCAGATTTTTTTTTTTCAATGTGCAACCCCTTTTTACAATCACGTTTATTGCTGAAAAAGCTAAAACAGCATGCACGGTGTTTTAGAAATAGATAAAACTAAGAATAGACGGAAAATATATGTGAAACTCGTAACAGATTTCAATCAGGAAAGTTAACGCCATTTCTTTAAGTCAGTTTTTCATCCAAAATTTAACCCACTTTAGTCTGGAGACCCCAAAAAGGGTAACTGGCAAACAGTGAAAACCAAGATCAGATGCTCCTGAATGCTGTATCTGATCACATTGTTTGCAAGTAATTTAGTCATTTTTCTCTAGGAATAACTAAATCACATAGCCTGACATAACTAAATTGTAATTGCATTCTTCTGATACATAGTGTGTGGGGGTCGATTCAGTCTAAAATGGGTTAAAAGAGACAGAAATGTCATCAAAATTTCACACATTTTAGTACGTAAATATGGTATAGATTTAGCCTAATTTTGGTCATCTTTGATCACTCCTATCAGTTTGAGATTACAGCCACAGATAACTGTCTGTCAATTTTATGTCTATGTCACTACACTGATAATGTTCCTGTCTTCAAGTAGGACATTATGTTTGAACAAGCTGACTTAATATGATATTAATCATGTGAGGTATCAAAGTACGCTTCTGATACCAACTGCTACATCTTTACTTTTCCCTCAGCCTGCATTGCACATCAACTTGGGCACCAGCATCTATATTATATGAAAAACTGTACAGTAAATGATTCAAAATTCCAGGCAAGACACAAGTATTTTTTCAGGGTTCAAACTACAGAAATTAAAACCTAGACAAAAATATTGAATATATTAGCATTCAGCAACAAAATGTATCATACTTTATTTCACTTTTTATTTTAAACTTAAACCTGCTAATGCAAATGTAATTATAACGAGCAAATTCCATGGGGAATTTATATCCCCCGCCTTATTTTTATTTGAGGTGTTAAAAATGGGTAAGTTAACCAGAGGACCATTGGTCCTGTATCACTGACCTAAGTATTGAAGCAGGAAACCAGTGATAAAAAATAATTTCAGGATTCTGAAAAAACCACATGCATATCTTCAGACCATCCTTAAAGCACCTGTAAAGTTTTAAAAGGATCGGCTTAAAACTGTGGTAGGAGTACAGGGACAAGATACCTACTCCCTATACGCTTCTGTAGTATTAGAACTCAAAAAATGTCTAAGTTAAAAATGCGGAAAAAGTGATAAAAAATTATTTCAGGATTCTGAAAAAAACACATGCATATCTTCAGGCCATCCTAAAAGCCCATGTAAAGTTTCAAAAGGATCGGTTTAAAACTTTGGGCGGAGTTAAGGGGACAAGGTACCTACTCCCTATACACTTCTGTAATATTAAAACTCAAAAAATGTCTGAGTTAAAAATGCGGAAAAGTAATAAAAAATTATTTCAGGATTCTGAAAAAAACACATGCATATCTTCAGGCCATCCTAAAAGCCCATGTAAAGTTTCAAAAGGATCGGCCAAAAACTGTGGGAGGAGTTATGGGGACAAGGTACCTGCTCCCTATAGACTTCTGTAATATATGAACTCAAAAAATGTCTAAGTTCAAAATGTGTAAAACGTGATAAAAAATAATTTCAGGATTCTGAAAAAACCCACATGCATATCTTCAGACCATCCTTAAAGCACCTGTAAAGTTTCAAAAGGATCGGTTTAAAACTGTGGTAGGAGTTACGGGGACAAGGTACCTACTCCCTATACACTTCTGTAGTATTAGAACTCAAAAAATGTCTAAGTTAAAAATGCAGAAAAAGTGATAAAAAATTATTTCAGGATTCCGAAAAAACCATATGCATATCTTCAGGCCATCCTTAAAGCCCACATAAAGTTTCAAAAGGATCGGCCAAAAACTGTGGGAGGATTTAAGGGGACAAGGTACCTGCTCCCTATACACTTCTGTATTATTAGAACTCAAAAAATGTCTAAGTTAAAAATGCAGAAAAAGTGATAAAAATTATTTTAGGATTCTGAAAAATCCACATGCATATCTTCAGGCCATCCTAAAGCCCATGTAAAGTTTCAAAAGAATCGGCCAAAAACTATGGGAGGAGTTAAGGGGACAAGGTACCTACTCCCTATAGACTTCTGTAATATTAGAACTCAAAAAATGTCTAAGTTGAAAATATGAAAAAAGTGATAAAAAATAATTTCAGGATTCTGAAAAAACCACATGCATATCTTCAGACCATCCTTAAAGCACCTGTAAAGTTTCAAAAGGATCGGACAAAAACTGTGGGAGGAGTTAAGGGGACAAGGTACCTACTAAAAATTCGGAACCACGCGCCACGCACCACGGAAAGCCAAAAACAGTGTCCTTCCGCTTTTCTTCGAAAAGGTGGGGAAAAATAAAAAAAAAAAAAACAGATTTGTCAAGCCCTGATCTGGATCTGCACTGTTTACCATTAAGTATGTGAATTTATATCAACAATCTGGAATGAGTAATCTGATAGGCTGACAACTGAAAATGGGCTTGGCATCTGAATTTATTCAGCATGACAAAGGTAAAAAAAAGCTCTATCAGCAGTAAAATTAAAGAGGAATAGACATACATCCTCTTTCTTCATTTAACAGGACTTGATACACTTGGTAGATTTTCCATCATTTTTCAAAAGGGTGACAAATTTTGTGACTTTCTATTTGCATTCCTGCATGTTAACCCTTGTCATGCTGAATAAATTAAAATGCCATGCCCACCTCTAATCTTTAGTCAATCAGATTACTTGATACAGGTTGTTGATACAAATTCAAATTCTCAATGACAAACAGTGCAGATCCAGATCAGTTGGCTTCTTCAGAAGCCAACTGATCTGGATCTACACTGTTTGCAAAGGCAGGGCATATAAGGGTTCAGCAGGACCAGTTAAGCCATTCTGAAAAGGGGTCTACTCCTGTTGGAAGCATTTTTTTTTCCCATTTAAAGTTTTTATCTCTTTTCAGAAGGAAGGCAAAAACAATTTGATATAGTTATTCCCCCTCCCTAGAAATGTGCCTATTCCCCTCAATTCTGCTATGTATCAAGCTAGTTTTAGTTCTTTTACATACAGTTGTCTGAATTTCAGAAAATGGCATTATTTCAGAATTTCAAAGACGTAAGAAAATTTTAGGCAGCTGATTTCAATTGTTTGTTCTAAGTTCTTGTTCAATGACACTTCAACCAATTTGTGTTTCATTTTGTGCAGTCTACCAGAGATTGCAGAGAAATAGAGAAACTGAACAGAAGAGTAAGTATAGAAGAGGAAAGATAGAATCAGAGGAGGATGTGGGAAAAAGCAAATGAAAGTGCAGAAACAGAAGAAATTCTAATGTGCCCCCTTACCCTACCTGCTGCAAGTATAGTAGGCCTTACCATCACCCCACCACCCATGATATTTAACCCTTGTCCTGCTGAATAAATTAAGATGCCACGCCCATTTCTAATTTTCAGCCAATCAGATTACTTGATTCAGATTGTTGCTATAAATTCACATATTTAATGGCAAACAGTGCAGATCCAGATCAGTTGGCTTCTTCAGAAGCCAACTGATCTGGATCTACACTGTTTGCAAAGGCAGGGCATATCCGGTTTCAGCAGGACAAGGGTTAACTTAATATCATGTGAATTTATATCAACAATCTGGATCAAGTAATCTGATTGGCTGAAAATTAGACATGGGCATGGCATCTTAATTTATTCAGCAGGATAAGGGTTAATAGTAAACATTCAGTCCAACTACTATAAATGTACTTTTTCCAGACAAGCTGAAGGCTACAATAATAACCCTAAGTACTGAGACAGACAGGCCTGAGCAAACAGTGAGGACACAGATCAGAAGCTATAGAATGTGGCATCTGATCAAGATAGACACTTCCACTTATCCTCCATTTTTCATATACAACAACAAGTATTAAAATGAACTTTTTCAAAGGACTGTTAGGACAAGTATCGTAAAGAGTTAACCCACTGAAGACTGGAGACCCCAAAACGGGTAACTGCCAAACAGTGCAGACCCAGATCAGATGCCGCAGAAAATCTACCAAGTGTATCAAGTCCTCAAACTGTCTGATCATTCTACCACATTTATCCTAAGTACCTGAACACCCTAACTCATTACCACCCTTGTTCTAAATTCAATGAACCCTATTTTACTACCCGATAATGTGTCTAGAAATTGGTGAACAAGTGGCAAACAGTGCCACCCCCTGTGGCATTTGATCAGGATCTACACTGTTTGCCCACTCATCAAGCAGTGTTAAGACAAACCAACATGTAGTCAAACAGGGCCCAGTTGTTCAAAGCATCGTTAGCTTAATGAGCTTGTTAGTTGTCAAAATGTTAACTGTTCTAGTAAGTACAATATCTAACTCACAGGTATTTTGCTGAAAAAAATGTGAGTAGCTTTTGCAAATCTACTCACATTTTTTCAGCAAAAATATTAGCATAAATGCTGTATTTAATGATCATCATTAGTTTTGAACAACTGGGCCCAGACTTTTAGGATGTCAACTTTTAGAATAAATATGGTAAGTAGTTAAGGTGTCCCATATTTGGGTTAACTACTGTAGGATAAATATGGTAATCAGGAGATTCTAACCTTTGCCATGCTGAATAAATTAAGATGCCATGCCCACTTCAAATTTTCTGCCAATCAGATTACTTGATCATGATTTTTGATATAAATCCATGTTCTGAATGGCAAACAGTGCAGATCCAGATCAGTTGGCTTCTGAAGAAGCCAACTAATCTGTATCTACACTGTTTGCAAAGGCAGGGTATATCCTGGTTCAGCAGGAGCTGGGCTAATACTTCCAGTGATAGCTGACTAGAGCAGCAGTACTCTCAAGACCAGGAAGACTTGTTAGGAGGAGTATTTGGTGACTGATAATTTTAAATAGTTTTCCTTATTTCTTCATAAAACCATATGCTGTGGGTACTCATTAGAAGTGCCTCATGGAGAACAGGACACATTATACCAGAGCGATCACCAAATACTCTTCCTTCTCAAGACCATACAGTGTTTGAAAACTGAAAAATAAATAAAAAAAAAATATCAAGGATTGTTATTTGGTGGCTGATAACTCTGAATATGAATAATTTTTCTCATTCCTCCAAAAAATCATAAGTTGTTGGTACTCATTAGAAGCATCTTGAAAAGAAGCTTTTAATGAGTAACCACAACATATATTTTTATGGAGAACTGGAGAAATTATTCCAGTATTATCACCAAATACTCCTCTTTAGGTGCTCAAAGGCCATGCAGTGTCTGTAAACTGAAAAGTAAACCAAATATTAAATAATCAACAAATAAGGAAAAGCTGACAGCAAATCAATACGAGGGTCCTGCAAAAAGTTTTGTCACTGGGTTCAAATTACTTCAGTGCTACGTTTTATCAAACATATTTTTATTACAAACCTCCAAAGTATTCCCCTTTACTGAAACACATTTTTGTAACCTTTTTACCCAGTCGCGAAAAGCAGATAAATAGTCTTCTTTTGGTATCTGTTGGAGACACTGATAAATAGTGCTGCCAAGAGAACTTCTAGACGTATACTTATTTCCAGAAAGCATTTTCTTGAGCCTTGGAAATAAAAAGTCACAGGGACTCAGGTCAGCTGAATAAGGTGGATGGTTTAAAACTTTCACATGTTCAGAAGCCAAAAAAGACTTAACAAGCTCACACTTATGAGAGGAGGCATTGTCATGTAAAAGGTGGACTCGTGACCATCCTTTGCTTGGTCGTTTCTTATTGTAACAATACAGTAAATTGGTCAGTGTATATGACTGCATCTATTTCAATTCGAAATAACTTGGTCAGTTGGAAAGCAATTTGCACGAAATAAATGGGTATCATTAGCTATTCAACACACCATTCAAATGCAGTGAAGCATTTTAAAATAAACCTGGGATAAAACTTAGGAAGCCTATTAGTGACAGAACTTTTTGCAGGACCCTCATATAAATCAGTCATTAAGAAACAAAACATTTCAACAAAGCCTAAATGTTTTTATAGCATTTGATCAAAAGTTGAAGATACATAGATTAGCATTTAGCACTTTCTGGGTGAATTCAGCAGCTGGCAAATATTTCTTTCTTTTTTTATTCTTTTTTTTTTTCCTCATATTTCCATAAGGAATAATAAAGATATTTCAAAATGTTGCCTGCTGAATTTTTTACCCGGTATGCTTAGCATTAACCCTTGTCCTGCTGAATAAATTAAGCTGCCACGCCCACTTCTAATTTTCAGCCAATCAGTTTACTTGAACTGGATTGTTGCTTTAAATTCACATACTTAATGGCAAACAGTGCAGATCCAGATCAGTTGGCTTCTTCAGAAGCCAACTGATCTGGATCTACACTGTTTGCAAAGGCAGGGTATATCCGGGTTCAGCAGGACAAGGGTTAAGAGGAACAACAAATATAACTGTACTTGCAATAGGATCAGTATAATTGCAACTTCAATGTTGTACTTCCTAAAGCCAAAAAGAGTTGAAGAACATGTAGAATACATTCTACTTCTCTGAGCTTAACCCTTGTCCTGCTGAATAAATTAAGATGCCACACCCATGTCTAATTTTCAGCCAATCAGGTTACTTGATCCAGATTGTTGCTATAGATTTGCATCCTTGATGACAAACAGTGCAGATCCAGATCATTTGGCTTCTTCAGAAGCCAACTGATCTGGATCTACACTGTTTGCAAAACAGGGTACATCCGGGATCAGCAGGACAAGGGTTAATTCTCTGCATGCTGCAATCTCCAGATGAAAAATAAAAGACAACTTTGTTGTGTTTTTTTTTTTTTTCTTTTTTTTTTCCAGCATGACATTTCACATGAATTGTATTCTAAATACGATTAAAAAAAAGTTTTGCATCACTATTTCTTTTGGTACATATATATGAAATAAACGCCCCTATTTTCTGGATTTGAATTTTAGGACAAAAAAAAAAAAACAATAAAGTTACAAAATAGTGAAACAACTGTCAGTCAACCTTTTAACTGCTGATGTTATATAATGTATGATGTTAACAATTATGTCAACCTGCAAGAAATTTTCAAATTAATGCCAAAACCTCAAAAGCTATCAAAAATTTAAAAATACACAGCATCAAGCAATTATAACTGCCATGTTTATTTTTTTTTTTAATATATTCTCTATCATACATGCATAATTTATTATTCTGCTCATGTGTTTCACAAAATCAGTTATTCTAAGACATGTTTAGATACAAATATATCAGCATCAAAATCTATATTTCATGGTGCAAAACTACTTTTTGAGTTATACATGCAGTATTCACTTGAAATCAGCACAGAAATCATTTTATATTAATTAAGAAATGATATTAGTCATATTCAGTTTTTGAAGTGATGCAAACATACTTCTGCTTTGGCCAAATAATAATATAAAAGTCATTACCTCATCTGAGTACATTATACTTGTTGAATTTCTCCCCAGAATGGTAGCTCTATGGCAATTCATCAGGAACAAATATATTTCAAGAGAAATGGTTTCACTGAGCTGAGTTTCTACTGTCAAAGTTTTGAGAACAGAAGTAGCAGCAAATAGGTGTTGACTGCAGTTGGAGGAGTTGAATCTCACCAGTATACCGGATGGTGAGATGAGATAAAACTCTCTCCACTAAAGAGATCACACCCTGAATCTAGAAGTTCTCCTTTTCCTTCCATAACCTCATCCAACTCCTCAACTTCTTCATCCTTTATCCTTGTTAATAACAATGAATTGTTCTGTGTTTGTGTATTGTTATGTTTTTGTGTATCATTATGTGTCTGTGTATTGTTATGTGTCTGTATATTGTTTGGTGTTTGTGTACTGTCTGGTGTTTGTGTACTGTTATGCATTTGTGTATTGTTATGTGTTTGTTATGTGTTTGTGTATTGCTATGTGTACAGTGTCTGAAAATAGTTAAGTGTCTGTGTATTGTTATGTATTTGTGTATTGTTATGTGATCGTGTAGATCTTTTGGGTTATGTTCGATACTCTTTTGTGTGATAAGATTTATTGTAATGATCGTGTTTTGTTTTTATTTTGTTGTTATGGTTATTGTGCTAGACGCTAAGAAACCTATTTTACCGATTTTGCTCTCAGTATTTGGAAATCCAAAAGCATCATTAAATAATAGTCATCCCTCAAGAAAACTTCTGCTGATCTTTCTTTTAGTGAGCACATGCTCTTATTAGGTTGATATTTTACTATAAAAGGCAGATTGGCTCAGACAACCCCACGTCCTGTCGAGATTTTAGTCAGACAACATCTCTGAGAGTGTTCATACTATATTCTTTCATGCCACCAAAGTATAAATCAAAGGTGAAGGGGAAAGCCCCTGCAGATGCTGCACTTAAGGAATCCCTGGAACAAGCCCAAGTGGAGCCCCCAAAACAACAAAACTCATGAAGCTCAGAGTCAAACTATGATGAAAATGTGATGGCTGTTGGGGCTTGCATTTACACCCTCGGATTTAAAAATGTCCAACAACATAATCAATGCTTATAATCTCTATATGCTTTAGCTATCTACACATACACTTAGGATGCTCTGGGCAAATTCAGCACACTACAAAAGAGCTACAGCATGAGATTTCCAACAATTTGACATTCTGACTTTTTCTAAGGGTAGGTCACATAACAAGAAGGTCCAAGCGACCAGCAAAGGCTCTGATCAGACTGCCTGTATGCGCAGGCTGATCTGAGCCTTTGCTGGTCGCACATGTTGAAATTCTCCTGGTGGCTCAAAATCAGTATTTTCTTATTTTTCCCCAAAATAAGATTTGACATTCTTTAGGAGACAATTTGATACAATGTTAAATCCTACTTTATAGGAGAAATAAGAAAAATATTTCAAAGTGTCGTCAAGCATGTTGAGTGTAAAGTCTCATTTATATTATAATAAAAGAAAACATAACATTAAAACACTTCCCCCCCTATCAACAAAATACCTAAACCAGACACAGTCTGTCATGTTTGATATTGTATGTACATAAATATTTCTGAAAAGTTTTTTTTTTTTTTTTTTTTTGTTTTGCAAAAATCACAAACAGAATGACAGACATTAAGATGGCTCATAACAGGTGGTCTCATCTTGAACTTCCTGGTTTGCAGAAGCTTACAGTTTGGTCCACAAGACTACCAGACAAAAGGGTTCATTCTTAAAGAGCTAAGCAAATTTCTAAACATGATTTTATTATTTTTTCAAGACAATAAGACTTTGACATTTCATGTAAATCATCTGCTAGGCAGATGATTCACATGAAATGCCAAGTTTTACTTTTTCTGAAAAATATTTATCAAACAATTTAGAATGTCATCTGCTACAATTCTGCTTAGTGCTTAAAGGGTTAATACTATCTTTAAGTAGCAGGAAATACGTAGAAAATCATCAGTTCAAATTTTTGTTATATCGCAAATGTCCATGGGTTAACTGATAAATCAAATCCTATGTCACAGAAAATGTCCAAATCAATAGATATTTAAATCCATTTATCAAATGTTCTATTCAAAACCTGGGACAAATTACTTCAATGCACACCCGTTTCTGTAAGACTAGACAAGAACAATTTCAATCAAGTTAACGCATTGCTACAAACTTGTAATTCCAATCAAGTTCACGATTTACTTCAAGACACAGAACAAGAAAGTCATCAATGCACACCCATTACCGTAAGACTAGACAAGAATAATTCCAATCAAGTTAATGCATTACTTCAAGACACAGAAGAGAAAATTCATGATTAGAGAAGTACCTTCACCCCTGGGGGTGGCTGGGGGGAAGGGCAGATGGGGTGGGGGGCAAGTTGCCCATGAAAGCAAGATAAACTGGTACACCAGTAATCAATTCCCCAGAGTGTCAATTTAGAAGTTACCATCAAAAAAAAAAAAATAATAATAATAATCATCATCCATTATGCATTTTACACATCATGAAAACATGCTTATATAATTTTGACCCCCTTAAACCCCACTTTTATATAGTAAAACTGGGGTTTACAGGGCTATACATTATTTTCTTATTTCTGTTCAAAACATAGATTGTGAGTGCTCGTTAGAACCGCCTCACCAAGGCGGTTCTAACAAGTACCCACAATCTATGTTTTGAGCAGAAATATGAAAAAATATTAGTGTTTTTTATCTAAAAAGTTTAGGTTTTTGGAGGTAAAATTGTCTATATATTTGAATAGGCGTGTTTCCGTAATGAGATAGCCCTGGAGAATGGGCAGGACAGTGAGGCTTAGCATGCACGATAAAAATTTTAGCAGACAATATTCTGAAATATTTTTCCTAATTTTCCCCAAAAATAGGGTTTATTATTTCATGCAAATTAAACTTTGCAGATGACATTTTGAATTTCTTTTCTTATTTTCCCCAGTACATAAGGTCTGACACTTCATGTAAATTGTCTCCTTAGGAGACAACTTGCTTAAAATGTCAAATCCTATTTTCTGGGAAAAAAAGATAGAGAAATGATTTCCACTAAAATTTTTACCCATCTTGATGCCTGTCATCTTGTTTTTACAAGATTCTGTGTCTCCAACCAAGTTAACAGGGGCACATTTTTGTCACTCCAGTAAAATACTGGGATTAAAGAATTGACAAAAGTGGGCACAATAAACAGACCAAGGGGCAGTAATGGATTTAAAAGCTAGTTACAGAAAAATGTGTACACACAGTATTTATGATGACTTGCCAAATCTTTGAATTGAAATCCTCCAACCATCAAAATTCTTTGAGTGACCTGTATAGAACATATACTACACCCATACATGTACAAATGTCCAAGATGGAATGGAATGCTAATGAAACAACAAAGATTGTGGACTTGATAAATACAGATTTCAAAACTCTATTCTATTAATTGACTGTACAGAGAAAAAAAGTGCCCAACAGAAAATGATAAATTAATAGCTGATGTTGCAGTATGTTCAGACTAATCTAAATCAGTAATAAAAATAGAAATCCGTTTTCAGAGAAAAAAAGATGTTCCCACACCTCCAACAGTCTAAGTTCCAACAAGGTCATGGTCTCCAAAAGCTAATCAACTCAAAAGCATTCCAAATATATATCCATGCAAGTTTGATGAAAAATGACATTCCATTAGATATCACTCACACAAAAAACAGTCACACCAAAGCCAATGCCAATGCCAAAGCAAATGAGATCTGCACCAAAAACTATATGTACCCACATTGGCGGTGAACGGAGGCCATATAACTACCACCACTGCATATGTCATAAGGTTTTCCAGCACTATCTGACAAAAAATTAAGCAAAAAACAAGTCTATTTTCACAAAATCTTTGGGCTAAAAATTAGGAGCTTTAAAGAAATCTGTTATAAAAATGAGCATATTTTTACTGGAAAACAGGATTTAACAGTTTGTATGAAATGGAAAATTAAGTTTTCTGAAAATGATAATGAAAATATTTCAAAAAGTCAGCTACAGACATTTTTACCAAGCATGCAAAATTTTAACTGATTTTTCCCCCACAAACAGCATACTTGTATACTTATACACAAAAAAATAAGGAGATTGTGAAATAGTTCACGATCAAATACTTAAAATCCATTAACCTACAACCACCCCAAATTTACTGAATCATCAAAATGCAAACTAAAACGCTCAAACTGAGCGAGATGCAAAAAAAAGGGGCTTAACATTTAAGCAACAAGTGAAGGCCCAGATCAGCTGGTACATTTGCAGTCTGATCAGCATCTTTTCACCAGAAGGTTCTTCCCTGGCAAACAGCCTAGATGAGACTGCATAAGCTGATCTTTACCCTTTGCCTATGCTTTAAGGCCCTGTATTTTCCCCCAAACAACAGGATTATAAAATGAGAATTTTCCAGTATATAAAAGCGCCATGTTCTACAGTCTGAGTTTCTTGGCTAATAATTTAAGCAGACAGCATAATGATACTTTGTTTTGTCAGAAAGTAGTAGTTGGCATTGAATAGGAGACAATTTTCATGATATGTCAAACCTTATTTTTAGGAAAAACAAGAAAAAAAAAAAATTTTCAATTTGTTATCTTCTGACTGATTGATTGTATTTGGGTTCAACAACACGTCAACCCTTGTAGATCATTTTGTGTTGTCTCCCAGAGAAAGGGAGAAAAGAGATAGAAGAGATGGAAAAGATGAAAGAGAGAGACAGGGAAGAAAGGGGAACAGGAGTGAAAGTAAAGAAACAGAAGAAATAAAAATGTTCCCCCTCTACCCTTACCTGCTACAAGGATAGCACGCCTTGCCCTACTGTAAGCCAATATCAGTTGGACGCCCCAGTGACAATAAGATACAAGCCACTTTCGCACCACCCAGCCACCCCGTTATCTTCTGAACTGGCCCAGAATAATTATAAGCAAAAGATCCTGTCCAGGCAGAATATTTCCGCTGTCTAGTCAGGATTCTTCCTCTTCATTATTTAGTTCTTAGCATGCTGGGTAAAAAAAATCAGCAGAAAAAAATTTGAAATGTTGGTGTGTGTTTTTCAGAAAAAAAAAAAGGCTTTGACATTTCATGCAAATTGACTCTACAGGAGACAAATTGCATGAAATGTCAAAGCTATTTTCTGGATAAAATAAGAAATCAAAGCTGTTGTCTGTTCAATTTGCCCAGAGAGTGGTAAAGGTTCCTATAAATTTCAGCTGTTGTGAGTGTAAAACCAATCTGCACACATACCCGTGGTGGTAGGGGATATATCACAATTAGCATGTATTATATGGTAGCTTTTCTTGCGACCCTGTCCCAGTATTTGTTTAAGACAAACAGATCACCCATAAGTTTGCTCCATTAGTGGACTAGTGTAATTTCAGAGTCAACAACGACCCTAATAAAACTGAACTTACTACAGTCTAAATTAATAATGTGCATCAACAGACATTAAACTAAAATTCAAATAAAACTGTCATAATTAAATTTGGAACTATTACCATATTTGCCATAAATATGGTACTGGATCTAATTACCACACTGTTTCAAAATTATTGGCAAAGCTTGAAGTAAAATATCCACCTAATAAGGGCACACTTTAAAGGAAAATCAGATGAGAACAAAAATTCAAGAGGGACGTATTTAATGATGCTTATAGAACACTTTTTTTCCTGATTTTCTTTACAAAAGCATATGTTGTGAGAACTCATTCAAACAAGTTGAAGCAATTCAAATGAGTGCCCACAACATATGCTTTTATACAGAAGTAGATAAAAATATGCAGGCTGTAATCTGAAGAATAAGAAAATGTTTGAATGGGCGCTTATAGGGGTATGTGCGGTAGTAAGGTCCAATGTGGTATTCAGACATATTATCTCCTTACCATACGTCATAAAATTTGAATAAAATATCCATTTTACTAACTATATACATATATCTACTGAATGAGGGGGAAACAGTCCAGAGCCTGATCAGATGTCGTAAACTGGCTCAAGGCTCTTTGCTCAGGTCTGTCTGTCTGTCAGAGTACTTGAGTAAATATGGTGTATAACCCCATTACTGAGCTTAGTGGAAAACCATAACTGAAATTTTCAGTTACACAATTACTTGTTGAGAAAAGTTTGAGAACTGACGTAAATGTGAGTGAGACAGACAGAAGAATAGACAGCTGTAAACTAGTAATTTTTTTTTTTTTAGCTTAAATTTTAGTTCTGTCAAGCCAGTCAATTTACCTAACCACATTTTTCCTGGACAGCTTTATTCCTCTAAGTGATTAACCAATACATTACGTACTTGCACATATTCTTTCACCAGAACCTGACAACTGCCCTTCTTGAATCAGTCAAAGGGAGAAAATGAGCTTAGAAATATTTTGTGATCAATCTCCATGAAAGAATGATGCCAGACCTGCGGGAATCAAACCTAACCTCCAGATTGCCAGTCGGATGAGCATCTGATGCACAGCCCACTGAGCCACAGAGGTCGGCGCTGTAAACTACATGTAGTATGCAATCCCAGCTCCTCACCCACTTTCAAAGCAGGGCACAATAAAAATTTGGGACTCTTAAATTTGGTAATTTTCTGAGAATCAGAAAATCTGGTGGTCATATTCAAACATTTTTTTTACAAATTTAAATCATGTATAAGTCAAGTGCTTTTATAATGTCAAAGCATATGTGAATTCCAAATTAACCACTGGGTAAGTCATGGAAAATTTTGAACAATTTATCAGAAACTTTGGTGTACCAAATTTTAGGACATTTACTGGTATATATGAAACCAACCAAGTCTGTAAAGCCATAAAATCTGACAGAATTACAACTTTTGATGCAATAGGAAATCCACAGGATGGGTTTATAAGAAGCTAGAAAACTCTCAGCTAAGTAGTTAGAGCAAGCTGGTTGAACACTGTAAATCAAAGTCAAACAATTTCAAGCACCTAATAAAACCATAAAATTTATTCCTGAGCACACATCCATATTAATTGGGGATACCTGTACATATACTTATGCTGGGACAATATATGCATCATGATCACTAGAGGTATTATTCAAACACAGAAGAATGAAAAGAGAGAGAGCTAAAATTTAAATTCAACTGAGAAGACACTGTTACCCAATGTCTCTTCTTCATGAATTGGAGAGTAAATTATTTCTTTAAATAATTTCAGCTGATGACATTTTGAAATATTGTTTCTTATTTGTCCAAAAAAAGGCTTTGATAATGCATGCAGGTTCCTGGTTACAATTTGCTTGAAATGCCAAAGCCTATTTTCTGGGAAAAATAAGAACCATATTGTCACTTTGTCAGCTAGCTGCTGAATTAGCCATGAGTGGTAATGATTAAAACTGACCCCTTTTCAGAAAGGATGCAAAAATATTTGACAGAGTTACCTTCCCTGGTGTGTATCTATTCCCCTTATCACATATGCAGGTGACCAAGGCCCAGGCGAGCCTATACATTGTCACAGTTGGATCAGGCTCCAAGGTTATAAAACTTTTTTCATGCTCAACTCAGCTGAGCATGAAATTTTCTCTGCTAATAAATATGAAAATGCCAACAATAGTTGGCATTTTCATATTTATTAGCAGAGAAATTTTCATGCTCAGCTATATTTAGCAAGTAAAAAATTGCAATTGTTAATAATTTGAGATTTATTAGCATGAAAAATTTCATGGTCAGCTGAGTTGAGCATGAAAAAAGTTTTATAACCTCGGGGCCAGGGCCTTCCCTGTGTGCCTTCACAAATCTATTCAAGTTGCAGAGCATATCAATAAACAAAAGCCTTGATTAGTCCTTGAGCAGGACAACCTAGGCCAATGCCGTTTGCATAATTAGCATAAAGGCCATTTTTTTCAGGCTGCACTTCATGTTTTGCTTTTGAGCATACCAAAAACTAGTGTTTGAATGACAAAATATGTGATATGTTAATTTAAGTCTGATGTCAGTGCAGCTCATGAAGTTTGTGTATGTAAAAAGTTCTTTTGTATATGGTAACTGTCCTAAAATTTTGAACACTTTATTCCATCTTTTCTTAGTCTATTTATTTGCTTTTTTGTGTAGTTGTTACTTAAGATATTTAGTGGAATGGCAAATAGTGTAGACCCTGATCAGACTGCTCCTTCAGGAGCAGTCTGACCTGAGTCTACACTGTTTGTATATGCAACTTTGTCAGACACTTTGTACGAAAATTTAAAGACATTTACCGTAATATCTATGCATTTTGTTGGAACAATTTTTGTTTGTGTATGTGCATTTTAGTATATTTATACTGATGCCATAAAAATTAAATGTGAGCAAGTAGACTAATGCCATAAAAAATCAAGGGTGAGCAGTAACCATTGGCAACCCTGAGCTGGAAGAGTTAGATCTGGCAAGTCGATCGTCTGCAAAGACCTAATCTTCCAACGCAGAGACACCAACATCAAATCCAAACCTTGAGAAACAATCTGCCAGAATATTCCCTAAAAAATACAGGATAAGGATTTTACAAACAAGAACTTAGAAAAATCAGACATTTTGACCATGATAAAACCAGCGAATGTCCAGATGATCCCGTAATTCCTGACATATCTCCAGATAAATGGTGTATCCAGTTAAATATTTCTTATTTCTCCACAAAAACATATGTTGTGGGTACTCATGAGATGTGCCTCAGTGAGGGGCTTCTAATGGGTACCCACAACATATGTTTTTAAGGAGAAATAAGCAAAATATCAATACTTTTTTGGTTTGAAAAAGAATTTCATCTAGAGCTATGACTCCATGCAGTCTAATTTTGACCTTCACCAGTTCTGAAGGTCAAAATGTCCTTAAATGTCCTTTCTACATTGTAGCATTTCAAGTAATTGGTAATGGTCAGTTCTCAGTTTCAAATGCAGTTCCAAACCCTAAACTCAATTAAAGCCTTAAGCTGACGAATAACATTAACATTTTCTTTTTTCATATCATTTCTCACAAGAATCAGGACCTAGTTTCAAGGAAAATTATACAGTTACCCTAAATATTTGGACACCAAAACTCCTATTCATAGTTCTGTCCAAATTGGGCTGAACAATGGCAGACAGTGCAAGTCCTGCTAGGAGCAGTTTGATATGGGTCTACATTATTTGTTCAGGCAAGTCTATCAAACTACTTAGGGTACATTACAAAAACACGCCTATTCAAATGTATAGAAAATTTCACCTCCAAAAACTAGAAATTTTCAGATAAAAAACTGTGATATTTTTCACATTTCTGCTCAAAACATAGATTGTGGGTACTCGTTAGAACTGCCTCACCGAGGCGGTTCTAACAAATACCCACAATCTATGTTTTGAGCAGAAATAAGGGAAATAATGTATACCCTTGTAAACCCCAGTTTTGCCATATAAAAGTGGGGTTCAAGAGGGTCAAAATAATATAGGTATGTTTTCGTGATGAATGCTATAAAAATTAGAATTGTCTGCTATTTGCTTATTCTGCCATAAATATGAGAAAAGGCTTTTTGTAACTGGGCTCCTTAAAAGGAAACAGAAAGAAGAGACATCCTTTCTTGCTGGATAAAAAACATAGCTCTTGATAAGATGCTTTTTTCAATCCAAAAGTATTGATATTTTTCTTATTTCTCCACAAAAACTATGTTGTGGGTACTCATTAGAAGCACCTCAGTGAGGCACTTCTAACGAGTAACCACAACATATGTTTCATGGAGAAATAAGAAAAATATTTACCTGGTACCCACTCTTATTTAGACCTATGAAAAATGAACAGTGTAAATGTTATATCAATTCAAAATGCAAAATTTGGTTTCAAATGTGATGCTGCATAAAATAGCAACTTTCCAAATCTGAATTTATTCAACAACTGTACATGACCTGAAATTAATAAGGTCAAGCAAAACTTTGACTTAAACCTTGAACTTGCCTGACTGAAATATTAGCAGACAACACATTAAAGTATATTTCTTTTTGAAGTACTTAATTCATCCCGAAATAAAAGGCGAGGAACTGACCTTTGGAGATCATATTTGTATAAAATTTTATTCTATTTTTATTATAATTTTTTCACAGAAAATAAGGCTTGGTTTCTCATGTGATTCATCTGCTAGGCATATGATTCACATGAAATGTCAAGCATTATTTTCCCTGAAAACTAATAAAAATATTTCAAACATTGTCTGCTGCAGCTGCGATTGGCACTTAAACATTAAGCACTCTGTGTAAAATTTTCACATCACGAAAACATGCCTATATAATTTTGACCCCCTTAAACCCCACTTTTATATAGTAAAACTGGGGTTTACAGGGGTATACATTATTTTAATTATTTCTACTCAAAAAACATAGATTGTGGGTACTCGTTAGAACTGCCTCTGCAAGGCGGTTCTAATGAGTACCCACAATCTATGTTTTGAGCAGAAATGTGAAAAATATCGGAGTTTTTTATCTGAAAATTTTCAGTTTTTGGAGGTGAAATTTTCAGTGTATTTGAATAGGCATGTTTTTGTAATGTTCAGCAGCCCACATATAATTGAAATATTTTTCTTATGCTTCCCTGAAAAAGGTTTTGACATTACATGCAATTTAGAAAACTTGCATGAAATGTCAAATCCTATTTTCTGGGAAAAATATGGAAAATATCACCAATTCTAATGCACTCGCGTATGTAACGCGATGTCTGATTGGATAACGTCAAAAATTTGCGACGGTATATTCTGCGATATACTGTCGCAAATCCAACGTCATCACGTAACGTCGCTTCTCACTGGCTGGCATTTCGTTTTACGCGGCTCGAAGCACTTGTCGTTTTGTGCAAATAGTACATTTTTTCAATAGAAAAAAATGAATAAATGCATTAGAATGGGGATAACTGCATCAAATTTGTCATTTGGGGAGGTAAATCGGCGGTTTTACGGTCGCAAATTACGTTTTACGGCTCCACTGACGCTTCGCCATAAAACGAAATTTCCAACCGTAAAACCGCTGATTTACCTCCCCAAAATGCCAAATTTGAAAGCAGTTATCCCCTAATTCACTGTCTGCTGAATTTGCCAAGAGTAAATAAAGGTTAAACTGATTTTACTTCTGCTTGAAAAGTTTTAGTTACAGAAACAGAAGAAAGGAACAGAAAACCAAAATTATGAGAACTGACCTAACATACATGCCATAAAATTTGTACATCAACCTGTGAGTTCTGCCTATAAGGGAGACTGAAATGAGTTTAAAGTAAATTTAAAATGTTTTCCTTAGATTATTTTTTCAACAGAAATTCAAAGCTATTTACAAAAGAATTTACTTAAAAAATACAAATTTCATGTATCAGTTGAATAAATTAAAACAAAGTCACATATCAGTTAACTTAAATGAAATAAATAAAAAATCCATGTATCAGGTTAAGCTTAGCATGTTGGGTAATAATTTCAGCAGATGACATTTTGAAATTTTCTTATTTTTTCCCAGAAAATAGGCTTTAACATTCATCACGAAAACATCATGAAAACATGCCTATATAAATTTGACCCCCCTTAAACCCCACTTTTATATAGTAAAACTGGGGTTTGCAGGGTATACATTATAATTCTTATTTCTGTTCAAAACATAGATTGTGGGTACTCGTCAGAACCGCCTCATCGAGGCAGTTCTGACAAGTACCCAGAACTGCCTCATCGAGGCAGTTCTGACGAGTACCCATAATCAATGTTTTGAGCAGAAATATGAAAAATATCAGAAATTTTTATATGAAAATTTTCATTTTTTGGTGGTGAAATTTTCAATATAGTTGAATATATGTTTTCGTAATGCATGCCTATATAATTCTAACCCCCTTAAATCCCACTTTTATACAGAAAAACTGGGGTTTACAGAGGTTTACATTATTTTTCTTATTTCTGCTCAAAAACATATATTGTGGGTACTTGTTAGAATGGTGAGGCAGTTCTAACAAGTATCCACAATCTATGTTTTGAGCGGAAGTATGAGAAATATCAGAAAGTTTTATCTAAAAAGTTTCATTTTTTCTTGGTAATTTTTTCAGTATATTTGAGTAGGCATGTTTTCTTAATGCCATGCAAATTGTCTCCATACAAGACAATTTGCATGGAATGTCAAAGCCTACTTTCTGGGAAAAATAAGAAAAAAGATATTGTCAATTTGTTATCTGCTGAAATTGCAACTAATGGTAAAGGTAAAATGTTAGAAACAAAACTCACAGACATAAAGATGTCAAAATACACTTTATGGCAAGTATGACCATAATTTCATGAATATCAGTGAAATTGACAATAACTGGAATTTATTTTTATTTAACAGTTGTCTGCAGAAATATTATAAATCTTTCTGGAATATTTTTTTTTGTATTATACAACTTTCTATAATACTATGCATTTGATTTCTTTTTCATTATTATAGAGCTATTTTATGACAGCTGCATTTATTCCTAAAAGAAGGCTTACATTTTGCAAAATATATGCACTGAATATATATTATGGTAAGATTACTATTATACCCTTGTTAAACAATTAAAATAATTATAAAAATTAAAATTAACAAATAAAAAATAATGCATAAATATTTTTAAAATAAGTGTTTTCTAAGCATAGAATTGAATTTCATTATTATGGCATAGTTTACCGTTACTGTCATTCAAAGTTGTAGACAATGACATTCTTTCTTTTTTTCTTTCTTTCTTTTTTTTTGAAGAAAATAAGGCTTGACATTTTATGTGATTCATCTATCACATAAAATATCAAGTCTTATTTTCTTCTTCTTGAAAAAAAAAAAAAATGTCATCTGCTGATGCATTAAAGGTTAAAAGGATAGTTATGAAAATTGTTGCAAATTTTAAATTCAAGAAAAAAAGAGTTTTTTTTTTTCTGTAAGTAATATAAAATACCTAAAAAAAAAACAAAAAAACTGCAGACAACTGATCAAAACCCTAATAATAGCAAACCTACCAAATAACATCCATAAAATGGTAAGTCCAAGTTGAGATTCAACAGAAAGCTTCCTTCTGTGTATAATATACACTCCCACTCCCAAACCAGTTACGGACACATCCATCTACCTGTACTCAGGCTGGTTTATTGTCCTCTGACAGTCACAGGTAGATGTGGCCTGGTTATATGGGCAAGTGCCATGTGCTTGAGACTCAACTTTGTACTTTGAGATGTCATCTTGGAAGGAGTCCAAATTTTTATCAGGGGTGGCAGACTGTTATTCAAGATATGGCTTTAATCTTAATCAACTCCTCCTGCTCACAATTAAGGCATCTATTGATATTACATATAAATTCAAGAAAACTGGCTATATAAAAATAATATTAGAAGAAAAAATAAGAAAAATAAAAAAACTATAATGAAAACTGGTATCACTATTCTACCTTGAAGTGGACTAGTCTAAATCTTTAATTCAAACTTGTACAGACATTTTTGTTGAGCAAAGTCTATATACTTAGATAGTCAAGCTGAAGGGCTAACAGATAAGGGTTTAGCAATTAGATAAAAATAAAGCCATACCATATACCTTGACTTTAAGAAAACTACCAAGTGATTTATAATTCATACTAAACACTGTGTAAGCCCTGCTGCGGAAAAATCAACCTTTCTTTCTATATATCACCTGTGAAGCCCAGGGACCAGCTGCTCAATGCATCATATGCTCAATGTTTTAACCCTTAAATCACTAAGCCAAATTTGTAGTACCAGGCAACATTCTGAATTGTGTGAGTGTTTTGTTGTTGTTGTTTGTTCACATGAAATGTCAAGATTGTTTTCTCTGAAAATTGAAAAAAAAGACTAGTAGATGCCCAAGCTGGTCAGAATCATAAACCATGTCAAGCAAATATGTGCCTCAGCACAAGCAAAACATGCACATTCTGATCAATCTGATGTGTGTACAGCCTTATCAGGGCCTTTGCTGTCAGCTGGTACATTCTTAAGTTTCCAATGATTCTAGACCTTGGTCAGACTGTGCAGATGTGCTGGCTGATCTGGTCTTTCAGTATCTGCAAATGTCCAAAGAAACATTTGCATGGAATGGCAGAGACTTGTTAACCCTTCTCTTGCTGAACACAACATGCCCTGTCTTAGCAAAAAAAAATGTAGATCCAGATCAGTTGGCTTCTAAAGAAGCCAACTGATCTGGCTCTGCACTGTTTGCCATTAAGTATGTGAATTTATAATAACAATCTGGACCAAGTAATATGTTTGGCTGAAAATTAGAAGTGGGCGTGGCATCTTAATTTATTCAGCATGACAAGGGTTAAGGAGTAGTACTTGGTGATAATTCTGGGATAATTTTTCTTACTTCTCCATAAAAAGCATGCTGAGGATAGTCATCAGAAGCACCCAACACTTCTCCATAAAAACATGTTGTGGGTACTCATTAGAAGCATCTCTCTGCGGCACTTCTAATAAGCACCCACAAAATACATTTTTTCATGGGAGAAATTGAGAAAATCATCCCAGAATTATCATCCAATACTCTTTCTTATCCTTTACCACCCTCTGGGCTAATTTAGCAGATGATAAATTGATGATAGTTTACTTATTTAATTCATTTATGCCAAATACACTCTTCTACCTTCACTCTTCCGACCAATCCATTTCCAATGTAAGGGGTGTCTGTTAGTTGTTATTATTACCATGTTTTATAGAAATTCCAGTATTTAATACAAAGAGTGTAGACCCTGACCACATTCTGCAGCATCTGATCTGGGTCTACACGGTTTGCCAATGTCCCTTTTATGGGATGCTAGGCTTAAATGGGACACAATTTGCATGAAATGTCAAAGTCTATTTTCTGGGGGAAATAAAACATATTCCAAAATGTATCTGCTGACATTTTCACCCAACATACTAGTCTTATCAGGAAACGGTTTTCCCTTTGAACTCAACATATTGACATTTCTCTGAAATCAAACACCAAACTGCATTACATTTTCTCTTAAACTAATAATTTGTTTACTAATACACAGATCACTTTCTCTCATTCGGAGCAAAAACAACTTGTGTCTATAAAATCTATCTAAGGTTTATAATGAAAAATATATAGTAATATCAAATACAAATATATGTCTTAACACTTAAAGAGCTAAGCAAAGTTGTGGCAGACAACAGTCTTAAATTTATTTCTTATATTTTAGAAAAAATAAGACTTGGCATTTCATGTGAATCATCTGCTTGGCAGATGATTCACATGAAACAGCAAGCCTTATTTTTTCTGAATCACAAAGAGAGAGAGACAAAATCAAAAGGTCATCTGCTGCAGTTGTGATAAGCACTTCAAGATTCATAAGAACACAAATTATATTTTAATAATTAAGAATTGACTTTTTTTTTTTTTTTTTTTTGTGCCTGTGTGTTTTTTGTTCGGTTTTTGTGGGGGGTTTGTTGGAGGAGGGGGAAGGTGTGTTGTTTTTTGTTTTGTTTTTCTGTTTACCAATGATTGAATGGATGGCACACTCGTTTGTGTAAGAGAAGCATCTTAACCCTTGTCCTGCAGAATAAATTAAGATGCCACACCCACTTCTAATTTTCAGCCAATCACATTACTTGATCTGGATTGTTACTACAAATTCACATACTTAATGGCAAACAGTGCAGATCCAGATCAGTTGGCCAACTGATCTGGATCTACACTGTTTGCAAAGTTAGGGTACATCCAGGCTCAGCAGGACAAGGGTTAAACATTAATGTGACCTGTCTTTTTACATATATATCTTTTTTTAAAAATGAAGTCAGTTACCATAACTGATGATGGTTTGATGTTTCACATCTCTTTCAACAGTATTTACCTCATATCAAGATGATGGAACTGAGATAATGAAATTCTCTGTGCAATGAAGTGCCACAATTACAATTATGAGTACTACTCCTAGTAAAATGTACTCCACATTTCCTACATTTAGTAAACCCCTTGAAACGGTGGGTACCTCCTGAATGGGCATAAAACCATCCTTGCAGGTACTATTTATGTGTGGTCAGAACCACTTTTTTATTTCTCATAGCAGGAATCTGAATGATTTTGGATCTGTTTTGGATGCTTTATTGACTAATATACCGTATTCAACCTAATTACCACACATAACCCAATAAGCGCAGTCAAGTTTCTTTGTCTTCAGACTACTGCCTGTGTACTTTAACCCTTAAACTGCCAAGCAAAATTTGTAGTAGACAATATTTTGAATTTTTTATTTATTATTATTATTTCTTTTTCAGAGAAAATAAGTCTTGACATTTCATGTGAATCATCTGCTTGGCAGATGATTCACATGTAATGTCAAGACTTTATTTTCTGCAAAAAAAAAAAAATTAATAAAGCTTTGTTTTCTGCTGCAGTTGTGATTGGTGCTTTCAGGGTTAATCTACTTATTAATAAAAGTATATGTTGTTATATATATTCATTTGAACTGCTTCAACAAAATTATTGAGGCAATTCAAAAGTGTACCAAAGACATCTGCTTTTATAAAGGAAATCTTAAACAAAATTGTATAGGTATCATTAAATGCAACCCTCATAAAGTCCTTTGGTGATCTTTCTTTAAAGTGTGCCCTTATTATATGGATTTTTTAAATTTACTACAAGTTTTCCCGCTAATTTTGAAAAATCTAAGTGCACAGAGTGATAATAAGGTCAAATACGGCATGCATAAAGTATTCACATTATGAAAACAGGCCTATTCATTATATTGAAAATTTCACCACCAAATGAAATTTTTCAGATAAAATTTCTGACATTTTTCACATTTCTGCTCAAAACATAGATTGTGGGTGCTCATTAGAACTGTCTCAGTGAGGCAGTTCTAACAAGTACCCGCAATCTATGTTTTTAGACTGCAGGTGTTCTTTAGAACCACCTCACTGAGGCAGTTCTAACAAGTACCCACAATCTCTGTTTTTGAGTAGAAATAAGAAAACTAATGTATACCCTGTAAACCCCAGTTTTACTATATAAAAGAGAGGTTTAAGGGGATCAAAATTATATAGGTATGTTTTTGTGATGGATACGGCATGCACAAAGATTTTGGATAAGACTCTTACAAATAACACAGAAAAGTTCCTATGATGATGCAGAATTTTGCCTGCAATGAGATTTGAACCCTGGACCTTGTGATCCCTAGAAGAGAACACTAACAACCTGCCCCGAGGCTGCTTCTTTTATAGTAATTACTGTAATATGTAACAAAACAAATTAATATTTTCATCATCAAATGCAAAAATTTAATTTGTTTCTGTTGCTAAATGCAGTGGGACAATATAACCAACAAATTTTGCTTCAACAGCTATCTTTAACATTTACAGACTAAGAGCTGGTGGAGAACATCACATCTTGCCTTACTCTGGCTTGCTCATCATATAAAACATTTTCAGATTGCTGCATTGCACAAAAATCTGGACCAGTATTCAATATCAGTCCAAGTACGTTTACTAGTACTTACTTACAGACCCAGATCAAACTCCTCTGAAGCATCCTAAAAGAAGCAGTTTGAATTGGGTCTCACACTGTTTGCCATTCTATCACAATATTTTAGAAGTGGGATCAGCCTCAAATGGGTTTGCTCAAATGTTAGGATCAGTATGGTAAAGAGTTAACCCTTAAACTGCCAATCACGACAATAGTCGTCTGCTTTGTCGTCTGCTTGTGATTTTAAAAGTCAATTTTGCAAACAGTGTGGACCCGGATCAGACTGCTCCTCTAGGAGCAGTCTGATCTGGGTCCACACTGTTTGCCTGTATGCAAAAATAGGTTTGAAAAGTTTGCAAGAATATTCAGCAGACAACATAAACAGATGACATTTTCAGATGCAGTTTTTCTTGGCGTTTTAAGGGTTAAGGTGTCTGAATATTTAGGGTAAATGTGTGAATAACACATTGATTTAGCTGCACAGTCTGATCAGGACTTATTTCTGACTGTCATCAGAAAGACAAATTTCATCCTATTTGGTTCTGATATGTACCAGCAGTTGTAAATTGTATTTACCCAAATATTGGGTAAATACAAATAACTGACTTCACCACAGATATCGTACAAGCTGAAGAAAGTCCATTTTACCACCTACTGATATGTAAAACAAATGTTGATGTGTTTGAAAGTGTAGACCCTATTCAGATGTCACATTCTGCAGCATCTGACCCACAGGTTAATATGATAATAGGCTTAGCCTAAATGCAAGTACAGCACAGACCTATCTGTAGTCTCTTCAAAAGTCCTTCACAGCATCATTAAAGAATGAACATCAGTATATAAAAATATATGTAAATCAATAATAAATAATAAAAATAATCAGCAAAATATGTTCGTGACACTTATTGATACTCATTTCTTGTCACTTCGTGATGCTTATTAGTGAGACCCAAATTTTGTGAATAGCGGTACCCAGTCAGTTCTGCCAACTTCCGGTGACAACTTCCAGGGAAGAAAAAAGGAAGAAAACTGGTCAGAGCGATTTCTGCTGAAAGTATATCTTGTTGTATAATTACTTTTTCTTGATCATATTCTCTACCGTAGAGCTCACTTCGTTCGCGATGTGCTTTGCCCGTCACGAGCTGTGCTTGCTATTAAACTTTTTTCATGCTCAACTCAGTTGAGCATAAAATTTGTCCTGCTAATAAATCTCAAATTACTAATAATTGCAAAATCTTTCATAGCTGAGCATGAAAATTTCTCTTCTAATAAATATGAAAATGCCACCTATTGTTGGCATTTTCATATTTATTAGCAGGGAAATTTTCATGCTCAGCTGAGTTGAGCATGAAAAAAGTTTTATTATCTCGGTGCCTGATCTGGGTCTCAATGTTTAATCAGGCCTGCCTGTCCGAATTCTTATGTTTAGTAGTAAATGGAATTTACAAATAGGGCATTATCACAGGAGAGAAGTGTGTTCTAAATTTCAGGATATAACAAACCGAATATCTCAGTTGTCTTGAGTTTACATGTTGTCTTCTTATCAAGACTAGGATGACAAACTTATTCTCTGTTCAAACATGACCTGTCATATATAATATAGCTCCCAATAAGAGGAGGTATCCAAATAATATTTTTCTTATTTCTCCATGAAAGCATATGTTGTGGGTATTCATTAGAAGCGCCTTAGCGAGGTGCTTCTAATGAGTACCACAACATATGTTTTCGTGGAGAAATAAGAAAAACATCAGTATGTTTTAGTTGAAAAATGCCTTATCTGGAGCTATGAAAAAATTTGAAAATCTTTCATAGGCACAAATCAATGAGTAAATATAGCTCTAGATAAGTTTTTTTTTTTTTTTTCCCCCAACCAAACGGTATTGATATTTCTCTTGTTTCTCTATAAATGCATATGCTGAAGGTTCTCATCATATTCACCAAAATGACCACAGAAGCAATGCTAATGAGTGCTTGTATTTTTTTTTTCTTCTTTTTTAGAAATAAAACAAGAACTTGTCAAGATACACTCCTGATTTGGAACAATGTAAAAAGTTATATTACTTTTTATCGTATTAATAATTTATTAACTTTTACCAAAAAAATGTGCAAATTCAGCAGACAATAATTATTTTCTTATTTTTCCCAGAAAATAGGCTTTGACATTTTATGCAAATTGTTTCCTGAGAAGACAATTTGTTTGAAATGTCAAAGCTTATTTTCTAAGAAAAATAAGACAAATATCTCAGACTGCCATTTTCTGATATTTTTATCCAGCATGCTAAGCACTAACCCTTGTCATGCTCAATAAACTAAGATACCACACCCACTTCTAATTTTTATACAAATTCATATACTTAATGACAAAAAGTGCAGATTCAGATCAGTTGGCTTCTTCAGAAGCCAACTGATCTGGATATGCACTGTTTGCAAAGTTAGGGCATTATCCGGGTTGAGCAGGACCAGGGTTAAATGGATGTTCCTCAGCTCAACAAGAAGTACTCATCAGCCCCTAGAAAAAATTAATAATATTACATTCTTTTTATTAATTTATGACCAGGAAGCCTTTCACCTAAAAAGTATGTAGCTTAACCTTCTGCAGTAACTTTTAACAGGTTTCAAACTTTTATTTTTTTGTACCCACACAATGCTTAATGTCATTTAATCTGAGTTAAAATATGTTTCTGCAGTTTACTAAAAGTTACTGTACCAATTTACATAATTTTTGTTAAACAACCAATAGCTTCTTTTCCTGTTAGAGAAATCTATTTTATTTTTATAGGATATGATAGCAAGAACTATATGAAGACTACAGCAGAATGTATCAAAATCTTCAGATCTGGAATCAGGCCCAGGACTTACTGGCTCTGATGCTTGGGATTCACCCTAGTGACCACACAAGATTAACCCTTAAAACGCCAAGAAAATCTGCATCTGAAAATTTCGTCTGTTTATGTCATCTGCTGTATATTCTTGCAAACTTTTAAAACCTGTTTTTGCATACAGGCAAACAGTGTTGACCCAGATCAGACTGCTCCTCTGATCTGGGTCCACACTGTTTGCAGAAATGACTTTTAAAGTAACTGGCAGATGACAAAGCAGACGACAATTGTTGTGATTGGCGCTTTAAGGGTTAAAATCTGAACAGTGCAGGGAACGAAAATGACACTTGAATTTTTCACTAATTATAATGTAAAGATTATTGCTTGTAATCATGACATTGGAAATTGAAAGTATGATATTTTTATTTAATGGAAAATTTTCAAAACACATGTACACACATGCACATGAGGTCCTCAGCTCAAATTTACTTAACTTTATGCCTTGTCAAATTAAACAACTCAAGGGAGGCAAATCTTGCCTAACCAAGATCATGTTATGTGGGACGGATCTATTAGGAAAGTGTCTTGACTTTTTTATATTCAAGGTTCAACAGTTAAAGTGCTATAGCAGAAATTATGGGAATTGTTCCAGCATGGGAATTGGTAGGAGACAGGTACACAAAATTACATTTCTTGCCTCCTAAAGCACAATTTTTTAAGAAACTAAACCATGAAAAAATACAGTTCAAGACCAAATGCTAGTAAATATATTCATCTACCCACCTCCATATAATACATTACGAAAACACACCTATATAATTTTGACCCCCTTAAACCCACTGTTATATGGTAAAACTGGGGTTTACAGGGGTATACATTATTTTTCTTATTTCTGCTCAAAACAGAGATTGTGGGTACTCGTTAGAACCGCCTCCTTGAGGCGGTTCTAACGAGTACCCACAATCTATGTTCTGAGCAGAAACATGAAAAATATCAAAATTTTTTATCTGTAAATTTTCATTTTTTGGTGGTAAAATTTTCAGTATATTTGAATAGGCGTGTTTTCGTAATGAAGTTCACATGTGTATATTCAAAACACTGATTTTTAGATGCTGATGAAGATTGTGTTTTACGCTTCTTTCAACATTATTTATGTCATATCGAGACAGTCAATGGGTAAAAATGAAAGTCTCTGTGCAAACAGTGCTATACAGTCATGAGCTAAATTCCACCTATAGCAGGAATCTTACCCACAAACTTTTGACTTTAAATCACAATCATCAACTGCTTGGCTATGCAGATGCTTCCTGATTTTTAGAAATAGTGGCCATACTGTGCACCATAATTACCCTTATTATACACGTATACCCATCATTGTTTGAGTGATTCTTAACTTGTGAGGGAGGTGCACTATACTCAAATACAAGGGTCGTGCAAAAAGTTCTGTCACTAATAGGCTTCCTTTGTTTTATCCCAGGTATATTTTAAAATGCTTCACTGCACTTGAATGGTGTGTTGAATAGTTAACGATGCCCGTTTATTTCGTGCAAATTGCTTTCCAACTGACCGAGTTATTTCAAACTGAAATAGATGCAGTCATATACACTGATCAATTTACTTGTTACACTGGAACATGGACCAGAAGACTGATTGATTGATTGTGTTAGAGTTTAACGACACGTCAACCCTTGAGGGTCATTTTGTGTCGTCTCCCAGAGAAAGGGAGAAAAGAGATAGAAGAGAGAGTAGAGGAGATGAAAGAAAGGGACAGGGAAGAAAGAGGAACAGGAATGAAAGTGAAGAAACAGAAGAAATAAAAACATTCCCCCTCTACCCTTACCCACTACAAGGATAGCAGGCCTTGCCCAACTGTAAGCCAATATCAGTTGGACGCCCCGGTGATGTAAGATACACAGCACCTTCGCACAACCCGACCACCCCCGGGACCAGAAGACTGAAATTCGTAGTTATATTAAATGCCGCATTAGGCTTAATATAGATTCAAAGCAGATATTTAATGAATTGTGTGGTATACATGGACATCAGACCATTTCAATGTGCATAGTGTTTAGGTGGGTTAAAGCTTTTAAAGCTGGGAAATTTTCTGTTGAAGATGATACCCATCCTGGAAGGCCTAAAACCTCTGTTACCAAGGCTATCATCGCTGCTGTAAAGATTGTGGTCAAACAGGATGCGCTATTGTCTGTCAAAGATATAGCTAGTTGTACTGGCATATCAGAAGGCAGTGTGCAAACAATTCTGAAAAAGCATTTGGACCTGAGAAAGGTTTGCGCTAGGTGGGTACCTCATTTGCTCACTGAGGAGCAAAAGACACAACGCCTTAAATGTGTCAGGGAGCTTTTGAAAACATACAAAGGCTGTAATAGTCGGGTTATTTCTAATTTGCTAACAGGTGATGGAACCTGGGTGCATATGTTTGAGCCACAAAGAAGGGCTGATAATAATCAATGGAAGCTAAACGATCAAAAATGCCCATGTATTGCCAAGAGAACCATAAGTTCGAAAAAGATGTTGTACGCAATTTTCTTTAATTCAAGTGGGCCAGTCGTTCAAGTGCCTCGTTCAAGTGCCTTGTCCATCTGGTCATACAGTCACTGGCCGATTCTACAAGAATTCTGTACTGAAGAAAGTGAAAGAGTTTTACAATAAGAAACGACCAAGCAAAGGATGGACAAGAGTCCACCTTTTACATGACAACGCCTCCTCTCATAAGTGTGAGGTTGTTAAGCCTTTTTTGGCTTCTGAAAAGGTGAAAGTTTTAAACCATCCACCTTATTCACCTGACCTGAGTCCCTGTGACTTCTTTTTATTTCCAAGGCTTAAGAAAATGCTTTCTGGAATTAAGTATACATCTAGAAGTTCTCTTGGCAGCGCTATTTATCAGTGTCTCCAACAGATACCAAAAGAAGACTATTTATCTGCTTTTCGCGACTGGGTAAAAAGGTTACAAAAATGTGTTTCAGTTAAGGGGGAATACTTTGAAGGTTTGTAATAAAAATATGTTTGATAAAACGTAGCACTGAAGTAATCCGAACCCAGTGACAAAACTTTTTGCAGGACCCTCGTACTAATATTATAACTGTTTAGTAAGTTTATCCCTGTGTTTCTGAACTGGAATCTTCCAACTTTAGATCTAGTCAGACCCACAGTTCCGAATAGGGCTCAGTCAAAAATCGAAAAACAGAATGGCAAACAGTGTAGATCTCTCATTATGAGCCATCTCATCAGGATCTACACTGTATGCAAAAAAAAAAATTATTTTGGACAGCAGGGTTAATAAAAGACAGGATCCAGACTGTCAGGGTGGACTGGACTGGGACAGTGCACATGTAAGTGCATGTATGTGAAATAACTCTCTAGAAGCAACCTCAGAGACAGCATGGATCTCTAGGATTATTTGTAATGGGTATAAGGGTATAAATAAATATATGATCAGACTCCTAAAATAAAAAAAAAATTAAAAAAAAAAGTTCAGTTTCTTACAGTCTGACCAAAAAGCCCAATCAGCAGTGACTTTGCAATTTTTCCAGATCCATTTCACGCCCTTTGAAACCAAGCTTGTTTACATTGATGCCATAAAGTTGAAGCTACATGTGCGTAGCATTCCCATGTCTTTAACTGCATAAAGCAGCCACTAAAGACAAATTAAGTGAATAACAGATCAGTTTTGACAACATAAAATTACTCCACATTTTAGGCGCCATTTAAAATTGTACCGGACAATAGTCTCTCTTTTTTTCCGAGAAAATATAGCTTGGCATTTCATGTGCATCATCTGCATAATAAATTGTGGAACACTTGATCAGTTTGATCAGAATCAACAACATTTCGAGGGTTGAGCGCAAGACTATAATAACTCAAACATATTTTTGAAACCCTTGTTTAGGGGCAACTTGGACCCCTTTGTAAACAATGCAAATTTAGGTGCCATTGCTCATACGAGCAATGGCACCTAAATTTTCATTGTTTACAGAAAGAAATGTTGTAATCTTCATAACGCCTTCATGGTGAGGAGATTAGGTTTGGGGGAAAAACAACCATCTGACTTACGCCAGTCTTGCGCTCAACCCTCGATTTATCTCATCAGATGAGTGCTCTCTACTTAATTTGTTTGTTTGACTATGTGATTGATATTTTCATTTTTTTTTTCAAGTTTACATTTCTATTTAAGGTTACATTTCATATCTAAAAATTCTTCTGTTATTACTATAATAAAATGATCTAATGCTCTATATTACACCAAGTGCTTGTGGATGTTCCAAGATCGCCAGACTGCACTCAATGAAAGCATTACTTTACCACTCTCTTGGCTAATTCAGCAGACAACAAACTGATGATATTTTACTTATTTTTCAAAAAAAAAAAACAGGATCTGACATTTCATGTAAATTGTCTCTAATGGAGAATTTTACCCAAAAAGTTAAGCATTAAAACTGTTGTAATAACAGAGGAAATTTCAAATTTTTACCTAGCAGATTATTCAAATGAAATGTCAAGCCTTTTTTCTCAGAAAAGAATACAGTTAATGTCCTAAAATTTTGAATACCAAAGTTTCTGGCAAAATCCTTCAGAGCAGTCTTATTAGGGTCCACACTGTTTGTCATTCCACTAGGCATTATAAGAAAGAACTGCATAAAAAACAAAATTTAAACCAAAAAAGTATGGAATACAGTGTTCAAAATTTTAGGATATTTACCGTAAAATAAAATGTCATCAGCTGCTGTATGTAATGACTGGATTGGGGTTGAAAGCTGTGGATAAGCAGACGGCCCAGTTGTTCAAAGCATTGTTAGCTTAATGAGCTCGTTAGTGGTCAAAATATCAACTGTTCTAGTAAGTACACTATCTGATTCACAGGTATTTTTGCTGAAAAAATGTGAGTAGCTTTTGCAAATACAAAAGCTACTCACATTTTTTCAGCAAAATTATTAGGGCATATGCCATATTTAATGATCAAAATTTTAACAATATGTTAACTAACAACATCGTTAGTTTTGAACAACTGGGCCCAGGTCTATATTTTTAATCAAACTAATCAAATTTTCTTGTTGAATTAAAAAAACGCACAATCTTGGTTGAATGACTTCAGCTGAGTCACATAAAAAGAAGCCTGAGTGGCATATATAGAAAAACAGTGATTGCTGAAATGAACCAGCTGATCCAGTCTGATCAGGGTCTTCACTACTGGCAAAGGAGTGCCTGCATACTTTAGTAGCTAATGGTGGAAAACCAAACTCCTGTTGAGATGGCCCAGCTGCACAGGCTGATCTGGCCCTTAGAAAATTGCATATGGGTAGCGTCAAGTGAAAAAGTACCTTTGAACATATGCAAAAAAAAAAATGCACATTCAGATCATCATGCATATATGCAATGTATCCTCCGGGTCTTTGCTCATTCTTACATTCCATAGGTCTAGATAAGGGAGGGTATCCGGTAAATATTTTTCTTATTTCTCCACGAAAACATATGTTGTGGGTACTCATTAGAAGTGCCTCAGAGAGGCGCTTCTAATGAGTACCCACAATATATGTTTTCGTGGAGAAATAAGAAAAATATCAATTCTTTTGAAATGAAAAAAGCGCCTTAACTAGTACTATGCATTCTGTAGTACCAAAGATTCTGTTAGCGAACAGTGAAGGCCCTGATCAGACTGACTGATGTGCAGGCTGATCTTGGCCATTGCTCTCCGCATATGCCCGAAGAAACCTTTTTGCCTGGCATGGTCCATATAAACAAGGCCCTTTTTTATTTAACATGCTAAAACCCTCTCTATCATAATCTGGTTTATCGTATGAAATGTACAAAGGGAGCATCTCATCAGATCTTGTCCCCTTGTTTATCTTGTTTCTGATACCTCTCTGTCCCTACTGCAAACACTGTTATCTCCCCTTATCAGCTCTTAAGTGGCTTATGAATATTTCTCACAATTTGAAGGACCAGTGTTTTGATAAGCTGATCCAAAAACAAAACTTTGAGCTCTGAAATCAGCTTATCTAAGCCATATAGACTTTTCTTTTGATAATTAGTATATCCGTGAGTAGGTATTTAAGATTTCACCGATTTTTTAATCATATGACTTCAACATGTAATAACATCTCTGTGATATAATCAAGGCAGCTTTGAGGATGCTGCACTGTATATCATAGCTCAAAATAAGGCAATTATATCAACCTAAAATTATCAATATTTATCTTATTTCTCCATGAAAACATATGTTGTGGGGACTCAATAGAAGTGCCTCAATGAGGCACTTTTAATGGGTACCCACAACATGTTTTCTCCACAAAAACATATGTTTTCATGGAGAAATTAGAAAAATATTTACCTGGATAGTCACCTTATCTTGAGATATGGTAAATATGTGCACAACAACACAATGCAAATATACACGACTATGCACTACAGTCTGATCAGGGTTTTAACCCTAGTCCTGTTGAACCCAGATCTTTTATCAGGCCTAGGATTGTGTTTTATTTTATCAATAATGAATAACATACTGTATATAAGTATTAATAATAAAAGTAAAATCAGACAAAGAGTTGATTTTCAGTGTATTCTTAACAGAGGTTTTCAGGGTTTGCACTAGGATTTTTTTTCTTTTGCCATCATTTTCGCCAATTTGATTTTTTTTGTGCCATTTTCTTTAACTTTGAGCCAGATTTTGAGCCAAATTTTGGCCATTTTTCACCAAAGAATTATATTGTCAGAAAAAAAGGTGTTCATTTGCTGATTCCTTTAATTGCAGCAGTAGATTCAAGAATGGGTAAAGTGCGAAATGTGTGGGGGACTTGAAATTAATTCTCACACTGATTTTTAAAACTTCTGCTGTAATTAATTAATTACAATGTCATGAATTAATAATAAGTCTTTGTTTTGCATATCGAATGTTGAGGACACAAAAATAGAACACTTTACATGGAAATGAAAGTTCTGAAAAGTGCTGTATAAGCCAATAAATATAATGTTATTAATGTATTATACTGTAAGAGAATAACGTAACAATATTCATTTGTACCCTGATAAATGCGGGGTAAGTTTCTTACACAGCAGGTTTTACTGTTTTAAGGGAGCTAACTGCAACTGACTTAAAAGGGAGTTTACTGCAATTGCTTTACGAGTCGGGTCAATGCGAAATGGAATGGGGAACAGCATTTTTTTTATGAATCGCACCAATAAAAAAGAGGGGGCATGATTATACAATAAGCCGTTAACCAGTACATTGAACACCCTTCCACAAGAAACTTGTAACTGCCAATCTTGAAGCAGTGGAAGGAGCGAATGACCGTAGCAAATACATGTGTTTCATGATAAATCGCTACAATCAGTGGGGATCGAATGTGCGATCCGGACCATCAGGGACTAATGTGTCCACCTCCGAGGCATTATTCGTGTTTTTTTTTTTTGTTTGTTTTTTTTCGGGACGACATTCATTGATCGCCAAATAAAATTAAGGCTCATAAGAAGGTACCAAAACATGCTTAATTAAAGTCGGCACTGTCAAAGAGTACTTACCACTTTAATAAGCCGAACCGATTAATGACAATAATTATTTCTCGTGTAATCAATTTGTTTTCCATCTTTGTGTTTGACAAAGGGTTCCACGTGATTACATTCTGGGTAAATTTCCGTGACGTAGGCGATGCGACTCTGACATTAATTTCTGATTGGTAGTTTCGGCAGAGCGTCATGAATATTGAGGACAAAAGGCGCGGAAAGTGGGCGGTGCTACTATCAAACTGCCCATCATGGCACGTGACCTTATATCGCTTTCATCAAATTCAGGTTAATTTGATCAGCTACCATTTTCTGATCGATAATTGAGTTGTTAATTGGCAAATTATACAATCAAGGAAGGTGCCATAGACACGCGCGACAATTATATGGCTCAGTAGCGGGTAATTCAGGCGATATTTTTTTCGCCACTTGTTTTCGCCAATCTATGATTTTTTGTGCCAAATTTTATTTTTCTGCGCAAATGGCGACAATGGCGATTGGTAACGCGAACCCTGGGTTTTACTACATATATGTTGCACACTTCACACACATGGAAGTGGGCGTGGCATCTTAATTTATTCAGCACAACAAGAGTTAAGATATGTTGTCATACTACAATGGACCCTCCACTAATGTCACCTCTAAATAACGGCTACTTTCCTGTTACAGCTGCATTTTCTAATTACCATAATTACCCAAATTATTGGGACAAACAGGCCTGAGCAAACAGTGTAGACCCCTATCAAACTCTGCAGAATGAAGCATCTGACCTGGGTCTAAACTGTTTGCTACTCATCCAGCACTACTTTAGACACATTTACAGGTAGTAAAATAAACTTTTACGACAAGTATGGTAAGGAGTTAAGGTGTCCCAATTCTCAGGGTAAATACGGAACCCAATTTTGTTTAACTACAGTTGACTCTCGCTATCTCAAACTCGCTTATCTCGAATAACTGCTTATCTGGAAGTGAAAATCTGGTCCCTGCCTAAATATGAACATCTAACAATAGGTAAAAAATATTGTGGATAAGAGGAGAAATTGCTCCTAAGGAGCAATTTCTCCTCTTTTCCACAATATTTTCAATATATCTCTAACTTCAAGAGTCCAATAGCATACTTATATATTTGTTAAATGTGGCTGTTCGAATTATTTTTTCCTAAATTCTGCAAATCTGATATGTCCAGGTACGGATATCTCGAAGTATTTCAAAGAGTCCCTTGGAATTTGAGATAACGAGAGTTGACTGGATATACTGAAAAATCTTTTTGACATATCTAGAGGTCGTAAAATGGCTTTGTTCAAATTTTGGGACAAGTATGGTAAAGAGTTAACACTGATCTTACTGAACCAGGATATGCCCTGCCTTCGCAAACAGGTTACAGCATTATCAGTTGGCTTCTTCAATCAGTTGGCTTCTGAAGAAGCCAACTGATCTGGATCTACACTATTTATCAACAACCTTAATCAAGTATTCGGTTTTGGCTTCGCAGTGAGCATGGCATCTTAATTTATTTACCATGACAAGGGTTAAAACTGTAAATATGATAATTTAAGGGGAATGATATATTTTCAGCCATTTATCACAAGGGAGATAACTTTTGTGACTTCTAGTGCTTGCCTGCTCATGAAGCTAAGAAAATATTTTGACACAGAGTTACCTCCCCTGAAAATTTATCTATTCCCTCTAAGACTAGCCTGCACATTCACAGAGACTATCCAATATGGACCATGCTGCTTGTGAAGAATAAATAAATAAATAAATAAATAATCAATTAAATAATAAATCAAATAATGATAATAATAACAATAACAATAATAACAACAACAATAATAATAACAACAACAATAATTATTACAATAATAATGAGTACAATTATAATAATAACAGTAAAAATAATAATAGTAATAATAATAATAATGTTTAACAAAGGGCTTACATAAAATGTTCACACAATGCTTAAAGGATGAATTAATGAACAAAGGATAAGAGTACCGCTTAATCCATTAGTTCCCCAGGAAAAGATAAGTGTTTAAGGTTCATAACAATTCTTCAAGGATATAAAACTAACCACTGAAAATGCATGTGAATAGAAAAAATTTCTGAAGCCTAAAAGAGCTATAAGTCATGCAAATGCAAGTAAGGATTATGTAACTTGCTGTACAATTTCCTTTTGAGATTATAGTTAAATGTTTCAAGTTTCAAAGTAACATCACGAAAATCTACCTATATGATTTTGACCCCCTTGAACCCCTCTTTTATATAGTAAAACTGGGGTTTACAGGGGTATACATTATTTTTCTTATTTCTGCTCAAAACATAGATTGTGGGTACTCGTTAGAACCGCCTCGACGAGGCGGTTCTAACGAGTACCCACAATCTATGTTTTGAGCAGAAATATGAAAAATATTAGAATTTTTTATCTAAAAAAATGCCATTTTTTGGTGGTAAAATTTATAATATATTTGAATAGGTGTGTTTTCATAATGTCCTTCAAGGGATACGTTATCAGTGAAAATACATGTGAAAGGGACAATTTCCTAAGCACAAAAAGGGCCATAAGTCCTACAAAAAAGCTCTTTCTTGCAGAGACTATATTATGCTTAGTACTCTGGGTAAAATTTTCAAGCGATGACATTTTGAAATGTTTTTTTCTATTTTTCCTAAGAAACAGGATTTGACATTTCATCACGAAAACATACCGATAAAATTCTGACCCCCTTAAACCCCACTTTTATATAGTGAATCTGGGGTTTACAGGGGTATACATTATTTTTCATATTTCTGCTTAAAGCATGGATTGTGGGTGCTCGTTAGAACCTCCTCGTCGAGGTGGTTCTAACGAGTACCCACAATCTGCGTTTTGAGCGGAAATATGAAAAATATCAGAGCTTTTTATCTGAAATTTTTCAGTTTTTCGGAGGTGCAAATTTCTGCATATCTGCATAGGCGTGTTTTCATAATATTTACAAATTGTCTCCATTGGAGCAAATTGTCAAATCCTATTTTCTGGGGAAAATAAGAAAGTATCATCAATTTGCCGTCTGTTGAATATGCCCAGAAAGTGACAAAGAATAAATTAAATGTTTTAACACCAATAAGTTGTGGGCACTCATTAGAACTATCTCACCAAGATTATTCTGATGAGTACTACAATGTATGTTTTTGTGGAGAAATTAGAAAACTATTCATCTAAATATTTTTAACTATTTTAGCATATGACAAACTGCTGACAGTATTTCTTTATTTTTCCTAGAGAACATGGTTTGACATTTCATGCCAACTGACCTCTTAGTAATTGCACTAAATATCAAACCCTGTATCTGAAAAAAAAAAAAAACATTAATAAGAATAAGAATCTTTTTATCATCTGCAAACTCTATAACCAGCATGCTAAGTATTAACCCTTCTCCTGCTGAATAAATTAAGATGCCACGCCTACTTCTAATTTTCAGCCAATCAGATTACTTGATCCGGATTATTGCTATTAATTCACATACTTAATGGCAAACAGTGCAGATCCAGATCAGTTGGCTTCTTCAGAAGTGAACTGATCTGGATCTACACTGTTTGCAAAGGCAGGGTATATCCGGGCTCAGCAGGACAAGGGTTAACAGCTTAACCCAGGTCCTGCTGAACCCAGATATACCCTGCCTATGCAAACAGTATAGATCCAGATCAGTTGGCTTCTGAAGAAGCCAACTGATCTGGATCTGCACTGTTTGTCATTAGGTATGTGAATTTATATAAACATTCTGGATCTGACTGGTGACAATTAGGTGGGTGTGGCATCTTAATTTATTCAGCATGACAAGGGCTAAGTACCCATCTATTTGCCATAGTTTGTGTATACTTTCATATTAAACCAAGCAGCAAAAGGAGTGGCTCAATTTTCATGTTACATAGTAATTAAGCCCTTTATTTTGTTAAATTCAGTAAACATTTTTTTTCCAAGGAAACAATTGGATACTGTTTATCTACAGTCTTGGAAACAATCATGTAGGTACATTAACACTTAGCATGCTAGCTAAAATTTTCAGCAGATGTCACTCTAAAATAATTTTCCCAGAAAATAGGGTTGACATTTTATATAAATTGTCTCCTTTAGTCTTAAAGACTATGGCATGAAATATCAACCCCTTTTTTTTCCGGAGGAAAAAAAAAGAATAAGACAATTATCATCAATATGCTGCCTGCTGAACCCTGAGCATGCTAAAGGTTAACTTTACATGCTGAAGATGAACTCTGCAGAAATATTTTTCTTAGTATACAGGGCTTGACATTAAAGACAGTTCACAATCAAAGTTGAGACATACTGTATAGTTGTTGGAAAAAAAATAATGAAGGTAATTTAAATGTCATCTGCTAATATTTTTATTAATACATGAAGTGCCAATCACAACTGCAGCAGACAATACTTTTAAATATCTTTTTTGTATTACTGTTTTTCAGAGAAAATAAGGTCTTGACATTTCATGTGAATCATCTGCCAAATGAAATGAATAACTTATTTTCTATGAAAAATAGAAAACATGAAAGTCATCTGCTACATTTTTCTTGGCACTTTAAGAGTTAACCCTTGTCCTGCTGAATAAATTAAGATGCCACACCCTTTTCAAATTTTCAGCCAATGAGATTGCTTGATACAGATTGTTGATATGAATTCATATACTGAATGGCAAACAGTGTAGATCCAGATCAGTTGGCTTCTTCAGAAGCCAACTGATCTGGATCTACACTGTTTGCAAAGGCAGGGTATATCCGGGTTCAGCAGGACAAGGGTTAACACTTTTCATGCTATGGGCAAATTCAGCAGACTACAAACTGACAATACTTTCTTATTTTTCCTAGAAAACAGGATCTGACACTTCATGAAAATTGTCTTCTTAAAAGAAAATTTGCATGAAATGTCCATTCCTATTTTCTAGGAGAAATAAGTAAAATAATTCAAAATGTTGTCTGCTGAAATTTTTACCCAGCATGCAAAGTCTTAAGACCATTAAAACTTGGGAACCATAAAAAGGGTCTGGCTTACTTGATAAAGAAATGCAGTGTCAAAATTTCAGAAACACTTGACAAACATAATGATTGGTTACATCAATATTTATGGGGAACATTCCAAATATGCTAAAAACTGCCTCAGTGTTAACCTTACAGAAACCTGGAAACAATGTGATGTGGTCAAGTTTTGGCCCACTTGAGAAAATAAACTGCTAAAATACTTTACAGACACGACCCAGTTAAATTAGAAACATAACAGAGAGAGAGAGAGAGAGAGACAGAGAGAGAGAGACAGAGAGAGACAGAGAGAGAAAAACTGGCAAAAGGAACATAAAGACATGATCAAACTTAACAATTTGCATTCTCAAGGCAAATTCAGCAGATGCCAACTCAATGAAATTTGTTTTTATTTTACCCCAGAAAACAGGGTTTGATATTTCAAGCAAATTGTCTCTTATGGAGATAATCTGCATGAAATGACAAACCCTATTTTTTTTGAGCAAAATTATATCTCAAACTGTCTGCTAAAATTTTTAACCAGCATGCAAAGAGTGTTAAATGAGGCATGCCATATAAAAATGGTGATGCTTCAAAGGACAGCAAAAGCTTATCTGTACACATATGAAATCACCGGATACTTAATGTACCAATGAACAGTTAAGGTTTTTGATTAAACTGCACTGGTGCACACTGATCTGAATCTTTGCTATAAATGCAATCACTAACAGCTCTTGCTTTCCTGGACCCTCAAATCAGTAAAATACATAGACATCAGTTGCAAACAGTATCCGGTAAATGTCCTAAAATTTCATACACAAAAGTTACTAACAAAATGGCATACGTAAAAAGTGCAGACCCAAATCAGACTGCTCAGGAGCAGTCTGATCAGGGTCTACATTGTTTGCCATTCCACTAAGTATTTTAAGGAACAACTGCATAAACAGCAACATTTAGACCAAAAAGATACGCAATAAGTGTTTGAAATTTTAGGACATTAACGGTAACACTGATCTGTTGTTACATAAGCAACCACTATATTTACCTTATATGTTCAGACTTGCACGGGTAAATGATGCAGACCCAGACCAAACTGCTTCTTTGATCATCACGAAAACATGCCTATATAATTTTGACTCCCTTAAACCCAACTTTTATATAGTAAAACTGGGGTTTACAGGGGTATACATTATTTTCTTATTTCTGCTCAAAAACATAGATTGTGGGTACTCATTAGAACCACCTCTTTTGGTGGTAAAATTTTCAGTATATTTGAATAGGCGTGTTTTCGTAATGTTAGGGACTGTTTTGTTTGCCTTTCTGCCAGCAATTTTACGGGGACTGGACACATTTGGTAGATCTTCTACCATTTCTGATAAGGGAGACAACTTTTGTGACTTCCTGTTTGCTTGTTTTGTACAACAAGCCCTTCTTAAAGGGGATCTACTCTAAAGGGAAATTCTTTCCCTTTAGAGTAGACCCCTTTTCAGAACAGAACTCTAACAGTGTTTTCTCCCCTGAATATGGATCCCTTCCCCTTTAGAGAAACAAAGAAGTCAAATGGACTTGTTTAAATTTTAGATGAAGTACAGGAAGGAGTTCCTGTGTCTAAATATTTAGAGGTTATTAATACACAAACAAAAAAATATTCATCACAAAAAAATGTTCTCTTTTGGGATGCTGCACTGTCCCAGTATCTGCAGATGTATATTTAAATATACAACAGGATGATAGTGGTTGCTTCCCCATAGATTAGACAGAGCCCAAATAAGTGATATGCAAATTGGTCTGACTGAATTTTGTTATTTTCCAGTCTTTATTAAATGTCTTCTGCCATTTTCGAAAGATTTGATTGTGTTGGGGTTTAACGACACGTCAACCCTTGAGGGTCATTTTGTGTCGTCTCCCAGAGAAAGGGAGAAAAGAGATAGAAGAGAGAGAGTAGAGGAGATGAAAGAGAGGGACAGGGAAGAAAGAGGAACAGGAATGAAAGCGAAGAAACAGAAGAAATAAAAACATTCCCCCTCTACCCTTACCCACTACAAGGATAGCAGGCCTTGCCCAACTGTAAGCCAATATCAGTTGGACGCCTCAGTGATGTAAGATACACAGCACCTTCGCACCACCCGACCACCCCCCATTTTCGAAAGAACTAGTATTTTACATACCAACTATATTACTGACATTTTATATCCTACTACTTTTCTATCAATCAAAAAGTTGTAAGAAACATGTGATTGCCTGTTATTCAAGTTCATCAATCATGTCTTACAGAAACTGTCACAATCATCCAGTTATTATGGTAAATGTCCTAAAATTTCATACACCAAAGTTTCTGAAAAATGGCATATGCAAACAGTGCAGACCCAGATCAGACTGCTCCTGAAGAAGAAGTCTGATCAGGGTCTATACTGTTTGCCATTCCACTAAATATTTTAAGAAACAGCTGTATAAAATGCAAAATTTAGCCCAGATGGTCTATATTGTTTGCCAATCCACTAAGTATTTAAAAAACAACTGCATAAAAAGCAAAATTTAGGCTAAAAAAAGTATGAATAAAATGTTAAAAATTTTAGGACATTTACCACATCATGTGTTCATGAATGGCTGGTATTTCTGAGTTCACTACTGCACAAGAAATAGAGATCTGTGTAGTTATACCATTTGCCTAATTAAATAACAACACCAATAAAAAAAAGATCAAGTTTTCATTTTTAATCTGCTTTCTGGGACTGCTACTTCCAAACAACATGCTGTCTACAAAGTGTTCCAGTCACAAAGTAACCAAATTATCTAGAGTGTGCAAAAGTCAGAAAAATAACCTTTTTAAAATCGTTAACAACTTCTGTTTTAGAAGTAAATTAGGTTGGACAGACAGACAGATAGGAGCAGCAACAATAAGCTCAGTGTCTCATGCTAAGTTCCGATAAAAATTTCATCAATCTCAACTTTTCAGTTTCTAAGATATATATAAATTTATATGCACAGGGTAACACTATTGTGCAAGCCAAGGGCAACAACTCTTGCAGGAATGTAAACAGCCTTGATTCTTTTTTGTCTGCATTTGGGTCATCTTGGTTTAAATACATACAAAGTGCCAAACCTAGTATATTAAATAACTTACGCTGCTTTGAATACAGAGACTTGGTTTGTGCTGCTTTGTACAAGAGAATAATAGATATAAAGGGCAATAATTCTTGTAGACATTTTTTTTTTGTTGTTTTTTTACTCTGCCCTTTGTATCATCAGGTAAAATGTTTCGGTGTAAAACCTTTATCTACTTCTGAGCAGATCTGGTGAAGCAAAATTATAAAAACAGATGGATGAAGGCATCACCTATGTGCTCCCCTGAACTTAATTTGGGGTACACAAAAATGCACCACTAGCAACTGACTCCACTTTTGAACACTACTAGACACCCAAGGCACATTGAGAAAGTGTCAAATGTCCCTGTGGGAGTGAATTCTTTCCTTTTAGAATAGATCCCTTTTCAGAAGGGGCACAGGAGAGCAAACAGAAAACCTACCAGGTGTATCTAGTCCTCTTGAATATATTTAATATAAATAAGAGTATTAAATATCAGCCTGTGCCCAGCTGTTCAAAACTAGCAATGTCGTTAGTTAACATATCGTTAAAACTTTGATCATTAAATATGGCATATGCTAATATTTTTGCTGAAAAAATGTGAGTATTTGCAAAAGCTACTCACATTTTTCAGCAAAAATACCTGTAAATTAGATATTGTATTTACTAGAACAGTTAACGTTTTGACCACTACCAAGCTAGTTAAGTTAACGATGCTTTGAACAATTGGGCCCAGACCATCCCTAACTCTTAGGAAATCAATGATCTTTTTACAAAGTTTTTCAACTTTGTAAGAACTACAACCACACTACAAGTATAATATAAGGAATAATGGCATTTATTTTTCACTAAGATTTTGTATCACATAAATGGCCTCATCAATTTAAGCCCTCCCTTCATACCTCCCCACACCCAATTCTGCATGTTTACTATATAGACTGATAAATTGTGGGATTAGTCTTCATTCTGAAGATATAAGGGATTCCTTTATAGATATTTTTTCTTATGAAGAAATAATCTGGTAAACATTTTTGTGCATTAAGTCACCCATTGATAAATGGGAGCCTTATTTACTGCTGGTAGATAAAAAAAGAATCCAACATTGAAACAAGTCTGCCTCTCTGTTGTTATAAATAACAGCAGATTATATGTCAAAATGTCTTTTTTTTTATTTTTATATATTAACCATTGTCCTGCTGAGCCTGGTTATACCCTGTCTTTGCAAACAGTGCAGATCCAGATCAGTTGGCTTCAACAGAAGCCAACTGATCTGGATCTGCACTGTTTGTCATTAAGCGTATGAATTTGTATCAACAACTTGGATCAAGTAATCTGACTGGTAGAAAATTAGAAGTGGGTGTGGCATCTTAATTTATTCAGCAGGACAAGGGTAAATAGGGCTTGACATTTCTTTCAAACTGTCCCCAAAGGATTTGGTGTTATACGTCTTTCAGCATTATTTGAGTTACACTGAGACAATCTAAAGAAGGGCTTCATATTTCTTTCAGTTGCTTTTGAATGAAATGTCATGCCCTGTTTCCTGTGAAAAAAATAAGAAATAGATGATCCCTCCAGTTTGGCTTTGTAGATGTTTTATTCTGAACAAATGCCATGTGTATAAGGCAAAATTTCTAAGTAAATGCAGGGGATGTAACTCCAGCAATAAATACTTGATCAGAGTTCTGTGACCTTCATGCATGCAAATGCTCAGTCTATAGCCTTACAAGTTTCAAAGCATTACCTTGAAAACTGTAGGAGTTGTGGAAACACGAACAGTACTATAAACTATGGACGTATGGATGGACACACGGACGTACGTATGACGAAAGGTAACACTATATGCTCTTCTCAACTTCATGGCGGGGGCATAAAATATCACTGATCTAGATACTAGTGCTAAAGGTTGAAATTATATATGATGAAACATGTAATGGTCTCTATTTCAAACAAAACTATAATTAACCAAAGGAAAAATTGACATGTCCACAAATAAGCTAAGGAAAAAAAATGGCTCCAATACACCTGTTGATCAAGACCAGCATGCTGCACAGATAATATCTGAGCCTTATAAAAATCTACTAATATATCAAGTGACCAGGACCCAGTTGTTCAAAACTAACGATGTCATTAGTTAACGTTTCATTAACACTTTGATAATTAAATATGGCATATATTTTTGCTGAAAAAATGTGAGTAGCTTTTGCATTTGCAAAAGCTACTCACATTTTTTCAGCAAAAAATACCTGTGAATTAGATACTGTACTTACTAGAAGAGTTAACATTTTGACCACTAACGAGCTCTTTAGGCTAACGACGCTTTGAACAACTGGGCCCAGGATTTCATGTTTACCATACCTCCTGATAATAGGGAGTATTCACGTGATATTTTTCTTTTTTTCTCCTCTAAATCATATGCTGTAGGTACTCATTTGAAGTGCCTTGCTAAGGCCCTTCTAATGAATACCCACAACATTTGTTTTTATGGAGAAATAAGAAAAAAAATATCAGTTCTTTTCAGGTGAAAAACACCTTCTCTGGAACTGTGGTATACCCTGGCTAGTGCCACTGCCAAAGCTAATGAAAATTTGTAAGTCTATAGCCTTGTATTTGCTTTAATGAGGCGAAAATCAAATGCATAGTTATCTATGAACAAGGCTTGGAATCTGTTACCAGAAGCCTACTGAACATACCCTGTTTAAATTCTTTATGGCATCATGTTAAATGGAAGTTGTGAAACTGATTTAGTATAGTGAGATTTTCTTGAGTATCAAAAAATCATCTGTGAGAAATGTTTAACCATTTTGTTTGACCCTTAAATTGCTAAGTAAATTTGTAGTATATAACATTCTAAAATTGATTTTGTTACTTTTCAGAGAAACTAAGACTTGACATTTCATGTTTGTTTGTGTTGAAGTTTTACGGCCCAGTCAACCCAATGGGGTCATGTCGAGCGTGGTCAGTTTACCTAACCACACGTTTACTGGGCAGGCTTAGTCCTCTAAGCGGTTAACCAGTATTGTGTACATTCTTTCGCCAGAAACTGACAACTGCCCTTCTTGAATCAGCGGAAGGGAGAGAATGACCGTAGAAAATATTTCATGATCAATCTCCACGAAAGAATGTTGCCGACCTCGCTATGCAGATGATTCACATGAAATGCCAAGATTTAGTTTCTCTGAAAAAAAAAAAATCAGTGTCATCTAGTTGCAATTAGTGCTTTAAGGGTTAATCTGTATTTATTGAAACTATACATACAATAATTCCGGGACAGTTTGTTTGTTTGTGTTGAAGTTTTACGGCTCAGTCCATCCATTAGGGTCATGTCTAGAGTGGTCAGTTTACCTAACGACACTTTTTTTCTGGGCAGGCTTAGTCCTCTATTGATTTACCAGTACTTGCGCACATTCTTTCACCAGAAACTGGCAATTGCCCTTCTTGTATCAGAGGAAGGGAGAGAATGACTTTAGAAAATATTTTCTGGGCAGGCTTAGTCCGCTAATCGATTAACAAATACCTGTGCACATCGTGAGCGGTTGATTCTGGAACTAATCCATTTAGTTTCATACATGTGTCTACTTGGCCTACTATGCCATTATGATTCACAATGACCTCTGATTCCGGAACTGATCCATTTAGTTTCAAACCTGTGTCTACTTGGCCCACTATGCCATTATGATTCACAATGACCTCTGATTCCGGAACTGATCCATTTAGTTTCATACATGTGTCTACCTGGCCTACTATGCCATTATAATTCATAATGACCCTAAAAAAGTAATGATATTAAGACATGTCACTGGATTGGAAAGCTCATCAGCAATTGTACTTACCCATTATACCAAAAATATAAAGTCTGTGACTTGACCTCAGGGTCACCACAGGGAGAGTGGGGTCCTTACTCTAACAAATCTTTGGACCAGTATCTAATATTAATCCAAATATCAACTACATCCATCCAATACTCAGAACATATACATTTTTAAAAACTTTAACATAAAACTTTAACATCAAAATTCTAAGTCAATGACCTTGAGCGCAAGCTCACTAAGTGAGGTAGATCTCACGCAGAACATAATTTTAGACCTGTATCTAACATCATTCTAACTATAACGCCATCATTTATTCAGGAGACACTGATCTTTAAAACCTTAACATAAACCTATAATATGAAAATTCTATGTCACCACCTCAAGGTCACAGATGGGGGTGGGGCTTGCTTCGTGATTGTGGCCTTTCCTGGGTACCTTCAATTATTCAAATTCTTTTGGGGATTTAGTTCACAGTTTGCCTATTATTAAAAATTGGTCCATAGTTTTATGCAGTTAAACTTCATTTCATTTTTGTACCTACAGTAAAACCTGTGTAAGACAGCCACCTTTGAAATTGACCTTAGTGGTTGATGTGGAAAGGTAGTTGTCTTATAAAGGTACATGTCATGTAATTTTGCTAGCAAAATGACATGATATGTACCTTTATAAGACAGACAACTTTTTCCACATCAACCACTATTTAAAGTCAGTTTCGAAGGCGGCTCTTTTACACCGGTTCACTTTTTCAAATAGAAGATATAATAATAAGAACACAATACGCAAAACAGTTTGTTTAGAGTGTTTCTGTCTTTCAAACTTACCGTGTTTGCCATCTCATAGCATGTGAGCCCTTCAAACTGTTTTCTCTCTAAAGTATTATTGATACAGACACCATTCTGTGGTTCTATCCAACACTCTGTCACAATCTGTAACTCACCATCTTCTTCTGTTGCCTCCATTTCATCTTCATCATCACTCATGCTGGAAAGGGAAGCATCCACTATACCGTATTTGACCTAATTACCGCACATGCCCCTATAAGTGCACAGTCAAGCAATTCCATAGTCTTCAGATCACAGCTAGTGTACTTTTTGTCTACTACTTTATAAAGGCATATGTTGTGGGTACCCATTTGAATTGCATCGACTCGTCGATGCAATTCAAATGAGTACCCACAACATATGCTTTTTATAAAGAAAATCAGAAAAAAGAAACATTGCAGTAGAATCATTTAATTAGTCCTTTGCTGATTTTTGTTCAAGAGTACCCTTAATGTAGGTTGGTACATATTTTGCCACAACTATTTTTTAAAAACTTAAGCATACAGTGCGGTAATTAGGTTAAATACGGTAGCTACAGATAATGTGCTTTTCTCAACCAAAAAATATTGATAGTTTTCTTGTTTCTCCACAGAAACATGTGGCATTCATGAGAAGTGCCTCACTGAGGCCCTTTTAATGAGTACCCACAACATATGTTTCCATGGAGAAATAAGAAAAATACTTTCCTGATCCCACGTACTGATTGATCATAACCTACATCTCTTTTTTAATAACAAAAACATAAGTTTATTCAAAGAAGGCAACAAAAATTCCATGGAAGGCAGTGTCACACTTACCACAGCCTGTCAATATTATAACAGAGCTAACACAGTGTGATTCATGCATTGAAAGATAAAGCAACTGGACCATGAAATGTAGGTCAAGGTCACAAAATTATATAGTGTTGTGAGTCCCTGTTAGGGAGAAAGTTTATGCCAGATTTGATGGCGGTATTTCATATCTTTAATCAGAAATGGAGTTAAATGCTTGAGTTGACGCAGACAATGACAAAAGTCATTAGACCATGAAATAAGGGTTCCGGTCATAAATAGATAGTGCAGTGTTTCAGACTGTTACAGATGAAGTGTATGCCAGGTTTGATGATTGTATGCCACTTTTGATGATTAGCCAGGCAGTTAACCAGAAATGGAATGAAAAGTAAAAACTGACAAAGACATTTGACTGTGAAGAAAGGGTCTACCAAGTTAAATTATTGCCACTATTACTCACAGTTCATCAGAAATAAAGCTAAATGCTATGGCTGATATAAAAAAAAAAGGCAAAGTCATACAGCATGAAAAATTAGTTGAGACCATGTTGGTTAAGACGATTGTAGGCATAACAGTTATTTAGAACTAGGTTAATGCCAATCTTGTTTGTGTTGAGGCCCAGTCAACCCAATGGGGTCATATTGAGTGCAGTCACTTTACCTAACCACACATTTACTGGGCAGGCTTAGTCCTCTAAATGGTTAACCAGTACTGTGCACATTCTTTCGCCAGAAACTGACAACTGCCCTTCTTGAATCAGCGGAAGGGAGAAGATTAATGCAAATATTGACAGACAAACAGACAGATGAATAGCTGGATAGAAACACTGATCCTTATATCACAACTGCTTGCTTAGGCAGGTGTGACAATTTTTTTTTTTTTTCAATCTGATTCCTGAAAAGAAAAAACAAATAAGTGCACGTTGTGTGGGCAACATCTGAGCTAAACTGGAATGACAACCAGTATGATACATAAACATATAGTAACCACTGACATAACTCTAAATAAGGTACTTTCTTTAACTGATAAGGCATCCACAACCTATGTTTACATGATGAAATCAGAAAAATATTAATCTGGATACCCCTCTTATTTGGAGTTATGAACCAATAGCAAAGGCCCTGGTTTGACTATACTGAAGTGCAAGTTGATCTGAGCCTTCTCCAGGGGAATATTTCATAAGAATTCTGGAATAATTTTTCCAGTTCTCCATAAAATCATGTTTGTGGGTACTTACTAGATTTGCCTTGGCAAGCTGATTCTAATGAGTACCCATAACCTATCTAATTATGGATAAACAAAAAAAAAAATATCCCCAAATAACCCTTCTAAATAAGTCCTCTGTTCCCCTCTTCATTTATGCACTGAGGCACATTTTTTTTCATTACACAGTTCAGGAGGACAAGATTTGGGGCTAAACGCCAGCTTTAACATATACATCTATGGCAAGTCAGTTTCAATGATTGACAACAACAACTATAGATAAGGGGGAGGGGTGTTTCCTCTCGATAAGGCAATTCTAATAAATACCCACAATTTAAGTTTTCATGGAGAAAGAATAACACCGCTACTTTTCAGCTGAAAACACAATCAGTATATATGGAGCTATGATACAATTAACACATAACACTTAGCACTCTGGGTAAAATTTTCAGCAGACGACATTTTGAAATAATCTTCTTATTTTCCCCAGAAAACAGGCTTTGACATTTCAGGCAAATTGGAGACAATTTGCATGAAATGTCAAACCTGTTTTTCTGGGAAAAAAGAAAAAAATATCACCAATTTGCCATCTGCTGAATAAGCCCAGGGCGTGGTATAGGCTAAAGGAACCCATACCTTTCTGATGACGTTTTCATCTGTGGTGGAAACAAGATATACTGCACTACACATGTTGGTCTACTTTTAGTGGTTACCAGCTTATTTCCTGGATCCTGAAAAACAACCACAGTTCCATATGGGAAAGGTATACAGATCTCCAGATAAGACATGTGTCCATAAAATTATCTTATTTCTCAATAAAAGCACATGTTGAGGGTACTCATTAGAAGCACCTTACCTTAGTGAGGTGCTTCTAATGAGTACCCACAACATATGTTTTTGTGAAGAAATTAGACAAGAAATTCACCGAATGGCTATGTCACTATTGCTGGTGATGTTCAAGAATTGGAGCTAAATGCACAGACTAAACCTTGTTCCGCCAAGGGTCAAAAGTAGGTCAAGCTCAGTAATGTTCGATAGCAGTGGCCAGGGTGCATCATGGCGAATGTGTGTATGAAGTTTCATCAGCCTAGAAGCCTTGTTGTTTGAGAAACTGAGTTAAACACACACCGACTTAACATTGTTGACACCAACAACTATGCCAACGCCGCCGACGGAAAGTGATCCCTATGTCGCTCCTGCTTGCTAAAGCAGTCGCGACAAAAAATATCAACATCTTTTCTTTTCTGGTGCTATGCCATATTTACCCTAAACACTGGAACAGTCAGGCCTGTACAAACAGTGGATCACGATCAGGGCCCTGTTGTTCAAAGCGTCGTTAGCTTAACGAGCTCGTTAAGGGTCATTTTGTTAACTGTTTTAGCAGATTCAATATACAATATTCTGAAATTTTTTGCTGAAAAAATGTGAGTAGCTTTTGCAATGCAAAAGCTACTCACATTATTTCAGCAAAAAATTTCAGCATATTTGCGTATCACTCGATATAAATTTTAACGAATCGTTAACTAAAGACGTCGTTAGCTTTGAACAACTGGGCCCAGATCATGATCAATACAGTTTGCCACTCATCCAGCAGTTTATAGACACATCATCAGGTTGTAAAATGGACTTCTTCAAATTTTGGTACAAGTACGGTAATTAGTTATGGTGTCTCAATATTTAGGGTGAATACAGTAAATATTTTTACCTTTCTTCTCTTTCATAAGGCCTAGGATTGTGTTTTTTATCAATAATAAATAACATACAGTAACACCTGTCTTAACACTTGTCCTGCTGAATAAATTAAGATGCCACTCCCACATCTAATTTTCAGCCAATCAGATTACTTGATCAGGATTTTTTGCTCTAAAGCAGAGTGCAGATCCAGATCAGTTGGCTTCTTCAAAAGCAAACTGATCTGGATCTACACTGTTTGCAAAGGCAGGGTATACCCGGGTTCAGCAGAACTAGGGTTAAAGGCCACCTGTATTAAGCAATCCGCTGTTTTTAAAGGTCATTTTTAGATTCCAGAAATGGAACAGGAGTTTAATTAACCTGTATTAAGCAAGCACCTGTCTTAAGCAACAACTTTTGACTGTCCCTTAGGTGCTTACTTAACATGGATTCCACTTGTATATAAGTATCAAAGATAAAAGTAAAATCACATGGAGAGTTGATTTTCAGTCGATTGTTACTTAACCCTTGTCCTACTGAACTCGGATATACCCAGCCTTGGCAAACAGTGTAGATCCAGATCAGTTGGCTTCTGAAGAAGCCAACTGATCTGGATCTACACTGTTTGCCATTAAGTTTATGACTGTATAGCAACAATCTGGATCAAGTAATCTGATTGGCTGAAAATTAGAAGTGGGCATGGCATTTTTATTTATTCAGCAGGACAAGGGTTAACAGAGGCTTTACTGTATATTGCATACTCCACATGCATCCATGCAGTCTAATCAGGGCATTCATTGATTCATTATTCCTAGTCCTGCTGAACCTGGATATGCCCTGCCTTTGCAAAGTGTAGATTCAGACCAGTTGGCTGAAGCCAACTGATCTGGATCTGCACTGTTTGTCATTAAGTAAGTGAATTTGTATCAACAACCTGGATCAAAAAATCTGATTTGCTGAAAATTAGAAGTGGGTATGGCATCTTACTTTATTCAATATGGCAAGGGTCAATAACACTGAAATTATACAAACCAGCTCTTGAGACAACTGTGTAAGCATTGATTGTGCAATGCTTATCTTCATTTACCTGGACATAGAGACATAACAGTGTTATGTTTTTAATATACATGTACCGACATAAATATGAATGTATAATCACAGCAATGTTAATTATAGCATGTATACTACACCAAATTCACTAAGCATCACTAGATTAAATGTTTAATATTAAAGAGAACATTAATTAAGCATACATCTTTGAAAAAAATAATCATTTACAAGAAAAGGAAAAAGATATGAATGGTCAACATAGAATATGTCATTACCTGTTTCGTTTCATAAACATTTTCAGCTTTAGTAAAAATGGAGTTTCAGGGGTTGGGGGCAGAGGCAGGAATTATGACAAAGTTCATTGTACATACCTTCATATCAACCTCAAGCACCATATTGACAATACCTGAGTCACTGAGACAGAAATGAAACCCTTGCTGAAGGCGAATTCTGTAAATAAAAACAAGAAAACTTCGCAGTTGCATTTGCATTCTAAAATGTGCAAACAAGCACCAGGAGAGAGCTGTCATCCTTGTTTAGCTCAGTGAGATAAAATAATTAGTGAAGTGAAACTAACTGTAAAGTTTTACAGTTTGTAGACTTCATTTAGGGAGGATGCTATGGTGGACGCTAGGATCTATGTAAGTACACGGAAGAATGAACAGATGGAAACTTGCACACCTAAGTCTCCCATGCTAATGCAGGTGCAGCAATAAGATACTGTACATACCTTAAATATTTGCTGAGCCTGAACAAACAGTGCAGACCTAGATCAGACTGCTCATAAAAGGAGCAGTCTGATCAAGGTCTACACTGTTTGCCATTCAGTCAACGTATTTTAGACACGACACCCATGGACTTGGTCAAATCTTAAGATACGTACAGTAAGAGTTATGGTGTCTGAATACTAAGGGTCAATGCTTTAGACCAAAACTCTGCTATTTTGGAAAAGGTATAGTGACGATCAATCTCATCGGGATCTATACTGTTTGATAAGCCCCTTTTTCTGACCTGTAGAGTTGAAAGGGTTAAAAACATTAATCCTTTCAACCCCAAGTTTCTGAAATAGGCTCTACCATCATTTAACTTGGACAGAACTACCGTAATTTCCCAACAAGTCTCAGTCAAAAAAATCAAAAACAAAGTAGCAAAGAGTATAGATCCAGATGAGACAGCTCATTATCTGGATCTACACTATTTGCAAAAGTAGAAAGTTTGGTCTACAAGACTGAAAGGGTTAAACACTGATGACAATGGTAATGCATTCTTCCTTACTTAGCAAGTGTAGAGAGTATCCGGCCAATTCCCTGCATACTAATACTGTTGACCATTGGCTGCTGTACCGTCCAGACCCAGCGATGATGCAGTAAATAACGGCAGAGGAAGTTGAACAGATTTGTAGCAGATTTGGTTGTAGTGTACATCTGTGGCAGAACTGGTGATGGTAAGTCATTTGTCTGCTCTTCCAATTTACACATATCCCTTGGTACTCTATCATATCTGCAAAATAAAAAAGTGAAATGATAATATCCTGCCACTATCTTGTGGCAGGCAGATATCTTTAAAAAAAAATGACGAAATTTGCCTATTAGTAACCCCAAACCACATCTCCACAATGTCAATGCACATACCAAGTCTGGTGAATATCCACCGATATTTTACTCAAGTTATCATCCAGAAACAAAAATACAGACATGTAGTGGGCAGATAATTGATAAATCCTGTCAAAAATTGACAAAATTTGTCCATTGGCTATCCCAAGCCAGATGTCCACAATCAATGCACATACCAAGTTTTGTGAAAATTCATTGATATTTACTTAAGTTATCATTTGAAAACAGAAATGCAGACTTGTGGGAGGTAGATAACTCTGTCAAAAATTGACGAAATTTGCCCATTAGCAATCCAAAACCAGATTTCCACAATATCAATGCACATACCAAGTTTGGTGAAAATCCATTGATATTTACTCAAGTTATTGTCCAGAAAGGAAAATACTGAAGGACATATAACAGACAAACCCCCAATGTGAAACCATAATACCCACCACTATTGTGTGGCAAGGTATGAATGTTTTCATAGCTCTAGATAAGAGGGAGTATCCACATAATATTTTTATTTTTCAATGAAAACATACATTATGGGTACTCAGAAGAGATGCCTCGCTGAGGTACCTCTAATAAGTACCCACAACCTATGCTTTCGTGGCAAAATAAGAAAATATCAGTAGTTTTTGATTGAAAACAAGTGCCTTATCTGGAGCTATGGTTTTCATTGAAAGACCCATATATAGAGTAATCAACCTTTAAAGCAGTATTCAAATAAATCCGATTTCTTTTCTTTCTTTTTTTTTCATTTTTCATATAAAATAAGACTTGATACATCATGTGAATCCTCTGCCTAGCAGATGATTCACATGAAATGTCAATCATTTTCTTAGAGAAAAAAAAACAAACAAGAGGACCAGGATGGTCTTATATCACTTACCAGAGTAAAATTGCGTCCAACAGTTTTTCCACATATATATGTAAATAGACAGGCCTAACCAAATAGTGTAGACCCAGTTCAGATACTTCAGAATGTGGTGTCTGATCCACTGTTGACAATGTTTGCCACTCATTCAGCAATTTTTAGACACATCAAACGATAGTAAAATAGACACTAAAATTTTAGGCAAGTATGGTAAGGAGTAAAGGTATTTGAGGGCAAATACACTGCAAACTCTAAGACGATTAATCATAAGATGCTATCGGATATAAGACGTTTAAAGATGGAGCCCAAATGTGTTGCAATTAAAACAAAAATATACAGATTATATAGAAAAATGACCATTTATGGTCATTTTTCTATATAATCTATACATTTTTGTTTAGATTGTTGTAATCCAAACAAAAATATATAGATAATATAGAAAAATGACCATAACAAAAATATATAGATTATATAGAAAAATGACCATTTACGGTCTTTTTTCTATATAATCTATACATTTTTGTTTAGATTGTTGTAATCCAAACAAAAATATATAGATTATATAGAAAAATGACCATTTATGGTCATTTTTCTATATAATCTATACATTTTTGTTTAGATTGTTGTAATCCAAACAAAAATATATAGATTATATAGAAAAATGACCATTTATAGTCATTTTTCTATATAATCTATACATTTTTGTTTAGATTGTTGTAATCCAAACAAAAATATATAGATTATATAGAAAAATGACCATTTATGGTCATTTTTCTATATAATCTATACATTTTTGTTTGGATACAACATGGCTGTTTGACTAACAAGATTTTTTATTTGGATCCCAGCAATGGTGTTATGATGATGATATGGTGTTTTATGTCCCTTTTAACATTATCAATAGTGTTATAAAGAGGTTGTGGTGTATGGTGAAAACAAACAAACCTAAGAAGAACACTTTCTACTGGTTTCTTAAGAAGGACACAACAGAAAATCTCCGACCACTCTCTCAACAACGGGGCTTTTCTTCTCTTTCCTTTCTCTTCAGGTCTGTGAACGATCAGTCCTCGTCTCTGTTTTTCAGCTGCCTTGGGTCCTCGCTTTGGAAACTTGAGAGCCATGACTTTCAGTTTGAGTTGTTTTACAACTTCATGTCGCTGGTACCCTGGTGTGCCTCCAAGAAAAGCTAGATGGAGAACCAGGCAGGGAGTCTTGGATGGCACACGGATGAGAAGGAAGGAAGAGGGTGGATCGTCTGTTTTTGATTCTCTGTAATAAATTGTTCAATAGTTGACTTCTAGCATAGCAAATTTACTATAAGCAGATAACCTTTTAAACAAAATTAATAAATACCAACCAGGGCCCAGTTGTTCAAAATTAATGACGTCTTTAGTTAGCATATCGTTTAAACTTTGATCATTAAATATGGCATATATGCTAATATTTTTGCTGAAAAAAATGTGAGTAGCTTTTGCAAATGCAAAAGCTATTCACATTTTTTCAACAAAAATACCTGTGAATTAGATATTGTACTTTACTAGAACAGTAATTATTTTGATCACTAACGAGCTTGTTAAGCTATCGATGCACTGAACAACTGGTGCCTGGTCATGAGGCCCTAAAAATCCTTAGGCTCCAATTGCTGGCTGATTCAGGAGACTTTATTTATAGAGTTTCAAGAAGATGACTGACATGGTGGCTATCTTGGATTTCCAATCAGCATCATTTAGATACTACATTAACATTTTTTTCTGAAATTAGAGCTGGGGCAATATCATCAATGCATTGATGTATCATGACAGCTTTTTAGATGATACTGTATCATGATACTGACAGTCAGTATCACTTCTTCATGATACCTGCATAACATACTTTTGATATATCATATTCGACCTAATTACCGCACATACCCCTATAAGAGCACAGTCGAGCAATTTCGTAGTCTTCATGTTACAGCCACATTTTTGTATGTACCTCTTTATAAAAGCATATGTTGTGGGTACTCATTTGAATTGCCTCAACAAGTCGAGGCAATTCAAATGAGTACCCACAACATATGCTTTTATAAAGACAATCAGGAACAAATATTAAGGAAGCCTTATTAATAATCCCCTCACGATGTCCTCTGCTAATCGTTATCTAAAGTGTGCCCTTATTAGGTACACATTTTACTAAAAGGTTTTCCCAGTAATTTTAAAAAACCTAAGCGCACCGTGCGGCAATTAGATCAAATACGGTATAAAAAGGCAAAAAATCTGGATTATTCTTATACCACTTAAAACTGCCTTGTAGATTTTCTGCACCTAATCCATAAATACTTCTCTGATTCAAATGATATACATTTGAGCATAGCTATATGTGTAAGAATTTACATAAAAAGAACAGTAGAATGGTTTTATTATGAAAGTGTATCTTCTATAACGATGTATACTATGCTGGCTTTTAAATATAATACTCGTATATTTTACGAGAACAACAGAAAAACCAACAGGGATGAAGTATCATGACATAATATCATATCAGATGCTTGATATTGTGATAGTATCATGTTTGATTTTTTTTTTTTTGTGTGTGTGTGTGTGTGTGTGTGGGGGGGGGGGGGGGGATGCCCAGCTCTATCTCAAACCACCCATATTTTCAAGATGGCTGTTTTGTCCCCCATCTTTGACTTCCAAGTGGCACCTGTTTTGCTACTTTTGATCTTCAAGTAATGCTGATAAAAAACAAGCTAGCTTAGATCATTCATGTTATAAATAGATCTTGGGCTTCAGATTTACACAATTTTTTAATCTTTAATCCAGCAGACAAAAAATTTATAATATTTTTCTTATTTTTTCCAGCAAATAGGATCTGACATTCCATGCAAATTGTCTCCTTTGGAGACGATTTGCATGAAATGTCAAATCCTATTTTCTGAGGAAAAAATTTCAAAATGTCTGCTGAAATTTTTACCCAGCATACTAGGTTTTAATTACTGGGATCTAAATCACCCATCAGTTCGGGAGGAGTTAACAAAAATAGATCATCAAGATAGCTGCTGTGTTGGTCATCTTAGATTTCTAATTGGTAAGATCAGGGAGACAATCTGCATGAAACATCTAACCTTTTTTTCTGGGAAAATATGAAAAATACCAAATACCTTCAGCAGAATTTGCCCAAAAAGTATTTTAGACTAAATTTGCATGAAACATCTATAAACCTTATTTTCCTGGACAATTTGAAAAAAAAAATAACAAATGCTGTCTGTGGAGTTTGCTCAAAGAGTGTTTTCAATTAACTTAAGGGACAAAGTATAATAAGTCCTACCTGTGCAGGAATTTGATGTAAGACTGATTTTCCAAAAGCACAAAGGAGCTCCACTCCTTGAGGAAGATGTGGAGTGAGGTCATAGCTTGTCGACACATCACCATACTGAATCGACCACTGGAGTTTGGTACATGGATATTCTTGTGCAGTGGAATATCATGCTCTAACACTAGGCAAACTCTGTGAGTATGCATCCACTTTTGCCTGTAAATTGTAAAACATACAAGAAAGATTTACTTTTAAAGCAACATGCAAAATTGTAGCAGATGACATTCTAAAATTTATCTTTGTTGTTTTTTTTTCTGCAAAAAAAAGGTTTGATTTTTCATGAGAATCATCAAATGACTCGGCGTAAAATCACAACAGTCACTCTAGCATGAAATCTAGGTCAAGGGTACTGGGTCCCAGTGCATGCTTAAAGGGTACATGGAGGACGATTAGTATGCAAGGTTTGGCACTCGCAGCTGTTTCACTTAAATGCTATACTCAACGTAATGTTGACAGACTGATGGACAAACGGACAGAAATTCGAACTCCTATGCTGCACCCTGCTACAAGCAGGTGTGACAAAAATCACACTGCAAAGCTAAATACCATACTTACACACAGAATTCAGATAGACAGGCCTCTGTAAATAGTGTAAACCCTGATAAGATGTCACAGAATGGGGTGTCTGATAAGGGTCTACACTGTTTACCACTCATCCTGTATTTAGTATTTAGACACATCATGCAGTATTTAGACCCATCAACAGACAGTAATATGTACTTGTTCAAATTTTAGGACAGGCCTCTGTAAATAGTGTAAACCAAGATAAGATGCCACAGGATGGACTGTCTGATCAGGGTCTACACTGTTTGCTACTCATCCAGTATTTAGTATTTAGACACATCACGTACTATTTAGACCCATCAACTGACAGTAATATGTACTTGTTCAAATTTTAGCACAGGTACAGTAATGAGTTAAGGTCAAAGCTCTTGATAAGGCACTTTTATCAACTAAAATCTCGATGAAAACATATGTTGTGGGTACTCATTAGAAGCACCTCACCGAGGTACTTCTAATGAGGACCCCACAACATATGTATTCGTCAAGAAATAAGAAAACTGTTTACCTGATACCCACTTGTATCTAGACCTTTGTAAGGTTTCTGAATATTTTGGGCAAATAAGGCATGGTAATGGTAAGCCATATTTCTTTTCAGTGAGCAATTCATTCAATTGTTTATTTCTGCATAATTTGAAAATCTGTGTAACATAACATATTACATCCTACTGTCACTGTGTTTTAATGGTCCACACATTTGTTGAGAATGTGTCCATATATGTAAGCATTACATACAAGAAATATTAACCCTTGTCCTGCTGAATATATTAAGATGGGACACACACTTCAAATTTTCAGCAAATCAGATTACTTGATCCGGACTGTTGACATAAATTCAAATACTGAATGGCAAACAGTGCAGATTCAGATCAATTGGCTTCTGAAGAAGCCAACTGATCTGGATCTACACTGTTTGCAAAAGCAGGGCATATCCGGGTTCAGCATGACAAGGGTTAAAAAGAGAATTTATAAACTCTCAGTTTACTGAATTAATACAGAGTGGATATATATATACTTTTTTTTAGTGTAAGACTGATTTTTGTTTCATCAAATGAACACCAAAAGGCAGTATTTTCATGAGTGGTTTACTTTAATATATGTATCTGGACAGATAGGTTTGAGCAAACAGTGTAGACCCTGATCAGAGCCCACAGAATGATGTATCTGATCAGGGTCTACACTATTTACCACTAATTCAGCAGTTTTTGGACACAACTACAGGTAGTAAAATGGACTTGTTCCATTTTTAGGACAAATATGGTAAGGAGAAGGTTTTGGATGAATCTGTTAACTTACCAGACTTTTCTGTCTAGGTTAACCACTGGAGTCCAGAAAGATGCAAACTGATTTAACAGTGGATCTCTGGAAGAAGAAAAGCAATAGTTCTGGATAATAGAGGTATTCAGATTCAGAAAACAAATCTCCACAAAAACATGTACTGAGGGGCCTCATTAGAATTGCTCTGCAATGCAATACTAAAGAGTAGCCATGGGAATATAAATTTTAGCTTTTAAATTATATTTCCTTTAAGCAGGAAAGTTTTATAAAAAGCACAAAAAGCTACCTTTTGAATGATTTTTTTAAATCTTTCTTTATATCTAATCTAGTACACTTTCTCAATTTGCTGCTCAAGCATCTTTACTTAAGAAATAATTTCTTCTCTACTGTGAATTATCATCGAATAACGCATGTTGTTAGAGGGCATATTGAAAAATATTAATTCACTACGTCGAAGCATGAGTGAATTAATATTCATATCTGCTTGATAACAACATGCGTTATACAACGGTAATTCACAGTAAAGAAAAAAATTATTTTGATTCTAACATGATACTTAAAGGAAAATCTACATCTTTGCAATTTTTTTGAAGAACTATTTTGCCTCGGATGTCAGCAGCAGTAAATTTTTACAAGCAACATCATCAAACGCACTCTTTTGCACGCACTATGTTGACGATGTGATTTATTACTTATTTTCACACGGTGACGTTTCTATTAGGTTCTATCGGAAAAACGTTAACGTCATGTTAGAATTTAATATCACATGGTATGATAGCATACTAAGGGAAATACTTCCTTACTCTAAGAGATTTTCCAAGAAATTGAGAAATCTGTTTTCCACAGAAACTGCTGAAAGCTTCATATATGTAAAGTATAAAAATCTATTATGAGAAAGACAAACTCAAACTACTCTGAAAACACTAAAACAGAGAACTTGTTAAGGAGGAGTATTTGGTGACAATTCTGGGATATTCTCTCTAATTCTCTATAAAAATATATGTTGTGGGTACTCAGCAGCACTTCACTGAGGTTTTTCTAATGAGTACCCACAACATATGTTTTTTATGGAGAAATAAGAAAAATTATCCCAGAATTATCCCCGAACTTGTCAAGGAGTACTTGGTGATAATTCTGGGATAATTTTCTACAGTTCTCCATAAAAAATATGTTGTGGGAACTAAAAAGTGCCTCAGTGAGGCACTTCTAATGCGTACCCACAACATATACTTTATGAAGAAATAAGAAAAATTATCCCAGAATTATTCCAAAATACTCCTCCTTAACAAATCCTCTCATTTAAACCATTACACTTACTTGGAATTTAGTTGCATGTTCAGTGATGGTACTATAGAATTTGGCTGTGGTAGATAAAATAGGGGCACTCCATTCTTGATACTCTCAGGGAGGTTATAGTGAACAGGATTGCTTGTAAAGGACTGGAGATGAACCAATAGCTGATCTGTCTGGGTAAGACTGAAATTAAATAGATATGTTATTTAAGTCATTATTTATATGAAACTTATTAAGGAAGCTTGTTTAAATATTTTGCTTGGCAATGATTCATTTCAATATTTTCCTTGCCAATCACTCACTGATTTTAATATTTTGCTCAACAAGGAAACGAATATATGAGTCTCTCCAAATAGAAAAACAAAAAACAAACAACATTATGATGTCACCAGTGTAGACAGTTAACAGCCTGTTCTGCTTGATCCAAGACTACACTATTTGCTAGCACATAATAAAAAAATGATCCAGCACATGAGAAAACCTACAAAATGGCATGTGCACCTAGCAAAGACTCAGATTGGCCTGGGCATCCGTCCAGTCTGATCAGTCTTCAATGTGTGCTCAATGGGTAGCTAAGGACCCAAGCTTTCTTCATGCAGACAGCAAAGACTCTGATCAAACTGGGCAGATGCCCAGGCTGATCCATCTTCGATGGGCACACATGCCATTCTGTAGGTTTTGTCCTGCCCTGGCTCAAATTTCAACATATTTTTCTCTAGCATAATAAAATATTTTAGAATGTTTCCTGCTGTTGCCCCTGTGACTGGCATTTAAGGGAACTTGATAGACTTGGTAGTTTTTCTGCCATAATTTACAAAGGACACAACTTTTATGACTCTGTTTGCTTTTTTGCACACTGAATCCTTTCTGAAGTGGGGTCTACTCTAAAAGGAAAGAATTTTCTTCCAAGCAAATTAGAGTAAAGTAAATGTCCTAAAATTTCAAACACTTTATATTCCATACTCCCTATGCCTAATTCTTCCTCTTTATGCAGTGGTTTCTTAAAATACTTAGTGAAATGGCAATCAGTGTAGATACTGATCAGACTGCTCCTCCATCAGAAGCAGTCTGAGTCTGCACTGTTTACATATGCAATTTTGTTAGAAACTTTGGCGTATGAAATTTTCAGACATTTACCATAGATCCTTTTCAAGGAGGGAGGTAAAACCATTCTGACAGAGCTATGTATAATCATTCCCATTAAAGGGTAAATTATGCTTTTGATACAACATAACTCTGAATAGCCATCCTGAATCTCCGTATGTAAGCCAGCCAAATCCATTTTTACAGAGTTGTCTCCCCTGAAAGTATATTCATTCCCTTGAAAAGGCTCCAGATTCCTCAAAAATAGACATTTTTTATCCAAGAAAGGTTTAATAAATTGATAAATAGTATTAATACAATCATAAAATGTGGCATCTGACAGTCTATAAAATTTCAGTTAGTCTCCTTTTTTGACCTGGATCAAAAATGAAATGATTTTTTATTGTAATTCTGAATTAATGGTGGCAACATTAATTCAGAGATATGATAAAAATCATTTCATTTCAAGAACAAGAGACTAACTGAAATTTTACAGGCTGTCAGGTGCCACATTTTATGATTATATTAATACCATGTATCAATTTATTAAACCTTTCTTGGATAATAAATTTAATAATTAATACCATATATCAATTTATTAAACCTTTCTTGGATAATAAAATGTCAATTTTTGAGGAATATGGAGCCTTTAAGGGTTATTGATTGATCTAAGGTTTTACGGCCCAGTCAACCTCTTAGGGTCATGTCAAGCCAGTCAGTTTACCAAACTTTTTCTGGGCAGGCTCAGCCTTCTAAGTGGTTAATAAGTATTTGTGCATGTTCTTTCGTCAGAATCTGACAACTGTCCTTCTTCAATCAGCAGAGGAAAGTAATTCATGATCAACCTCCACAAAAGAATGTTGCCGGTCCGGCAACATTCTTTTGTGGAGAATGATCATGAAATATTTTCTTTAAGGGTTAGGTATTCTTGTAACACAACTTACCCCTGAAGAGCCATCCTGAATCTCTGTATGTTAGCCAGCCTGAAACGACTCATCTCCTGTTTGTTGAGACTGGAGCAGGATATGTCGTGAAGGAAATCATAGCTTCCTTCTATGATTATCTCTATATGAGTGCTGTGCCTGCAATACAATTAACCTAGTCCTGCTGAACCCGGATATGCCCTGCCTTTATGAAGAAGCCAATTGATCTTAATCTGCACTGTTTGTTATTAAACACGTGAATTTGTATCGGCAACCTGGATCAACTAATCTGACTGGATGAAAATTTGAAGTGAGTGGGGCATCTTAATTTATTCAGCATGACAAGGGTTAATATTTTATTCAAATTAACTCAAAATGTTAAGCTCTGCTTCAAGGAAAAGAAGTAAAACTGTTACAGAGCTCCAGATAAATGGGAGTAAAGGGTATTTCAGCACTGATTTTTGAAAATCAGCATTGAAATTGAAGCTGAGGGGGTAAAAAAAAAAAAACTCAAGGAGATTTTGGATTTCAGCACTGAAATCAAATTTAGGGGGTAAAAATTTTCATTAAACTTGACATCTTGATAAATCAATTTACCACACATTGATTCTGTTGTGAGCAGTACCAGTACATTAGATTAGAAAAGATTTAACCCTTAAAGTGTGCAATATACATGCAGCAGATCACATTTTCAGAGAAAATAAGACTTGGCATTTCATGTGCATGTAGCAGACAATTCACATGAAATGCCAATCCTCCTTATCTTCTCTGCTACAATTTTGCATGCTGCTTTAACTTTTGTCACGCTGAATAATTTAAGCATTTTTATTTTTATTATTTTTCAAAGAAAATAAGGCTTGGCATTTCATGTCATTCATCTGCCTGGTGATTCACATGAAATGAAAAGTCTTATTTTCTCTGAAAATATAAAAAAATAGGAGGTCATCTGCTACAACTCTACTTAGCACTTCAAGGGTTAACTTCTAATTAACCCTTGTCCTGCTAAATAAATTAAGATAACACACCCACTTCTAATTTTCAGCCAATCAGATTACTTGATCCAGATTTTTGTTATAAATTTGCATACTTGATGGCAAACAGTGCAGATCCAGATCGGCTTCTTCAGAAGCCAACTGATCTGGATCTACACTGTTTGCAAAACAGGGTATATCCAGGTTCAGCAGGACAAGGGTTAAGATGATCTAGACAATATAAGCAAATGACAAGTGAATAATATTTGTCTTATTTCTCAGAAAACAAAGCTTGACAATTTATTCAAGTTCTCTCCAAAAGAAGATAATTTGAATAAAATAAGTTCTATTTTCCAGAATAAAAGACATCAGAAAAATGTCAGCTGCAGAAATACCAATTCATTTGGAGAAAAAATTTGTTTGTAATGTCAAGCTCTCTTTTCTGAGAAATACATTTGAGTTTCAGTTTTACAGCCCAGTCAACACTGTTAAGCTCATGTCTATCTCCTCAAAATTTACGTGACCAATTGGGGATTTGAACTTGTGACCTATTCATCTACAGTCAGACATCCTACAGACTGAGCTATGGAGCCTGGCAAATACAACATTTTAAAATGTCATCTGCTGACTCTGAATTCATTTGGAGATATTTAAATGAAATGTCAAGCCTTATCTTCCAAGAAAATAAGACATTTGAATGATGTCATCTGCTGACATTTCAATTCATTTATAAATATTTAAGGAGTTAAGGTGTCCAAATATTATAGAACCCAGCTGTTCAAAGTTTAATGAGGTTGTTAGCTAACATGACTAAAATTTCTGTCTTAAAAAATGGCAAGAAATACATTGATATTTTAGCTATAAAAATGTCAGCAGCAAAAATATCAAAGTATTTGAAAATACCTTAGCTACATTTGTTTATGACTTTGTCATTAACAAGCTCGTTAAGCTAAGGATGCTTTAAACAACTGGGCCCTGGTAAATACAGTACGTTCAAAAGCAAGATACTAATACTGACTTCTGTTTGTCAAGTGGCCATGGTGCTCTGACCAAGTATTCAAATCTGGCATACTCCCTCCATGGAAACACCATACGAACATCAATCTGGCTCTCACCTGGAATTATAATACATCACACTCTGCAGGCTAAAGATGACACACAGTTCCAGATGAAATGCTTTTTTCTGCCGAAACTATTGATGTTTTTTCTTATTTCTCTACAAAAACATATATTGTGGTACTCAATAGGTGCTTCTAATGAGTACCCACAACAAGTTTTGAGGCAAAATAAGCAAAATATTTTCCTGACACTCCCTCTTATTAGGAGCTATGATGACAACTTGTTTTTTCTCAGAAAACAGGACTCAATATTTCATTGAAATCCAGAGATGGTCTAATTAAATGTCATGCCCTATTTCAGGGAGAAAATGAGATAAATATTTTTAGATACTGGAAGGGGAGAATGACCGTAGAAATGATTTTCATCTCCACAAAAGTTGTGGACGAGTTGGGATTGGAATTCTGCAGCACCTGGATCTGCAGTCAGACAGGCTATTGACTGTGCTATGCCTGCCAGAATAGTTGAAAACATACCGTATTTGACCTAATTACTGCACATACCCCTATAAGCACACAGTCGAGCAATTTCGTAGTCTTCAGATTACAGCCAATGTACTTTTTGTCTACTTCTTTATAATGGCATATGTTGTGGGTACCCATTTGAATTGCATCGACTTGTACCCACAACATATGTTTTTATAAAGAAAATCAGATAAAAATCGCCTAAACATCATCCAATAAGTACTTTGCTGATCTTTTTTAAAGTGTACCTTAATAGATATATGCATATTTTACCACAAGTTTTCCCAGTAATTTTGAAATACCTAAGCGCACAGTGCGGTAATTAGGTCAAATACGGTATATCATGCATGCAGTGACAGCATTTTTTCCCAAAGATATTGCCATTAAAATGAATTTGCTGTTGTAAGGAATTCTTAATGAGCAGAATGACATGCAACAAATGCCATGTTTTATTCTTATTTCATTATACAATGTATGCTTTGGATATCTGTTAGAATTGCCTCAGTGAGGCAATTCTAACAAATATCCAAAACATATGTTGCTTGAAGTATTGAATAATAAAGTTCCTGCTCAATTTCTGATTAAATGTCACATCTTGAAAGAGGTTTCCATGCTAGTCAAATTGTTAGTATAACGAATTTTGTCGTTGTATCAAGTGTCGGTATAATGAGGGTTGACTGTATTAATTAAGTTTTCTTCAAAGCAAGCATGAGCATCTATGTGCTCTGATCAGTCCCTGTCCACCTACACAATTATATCATGCTGGCTGATCTGAATCTTTACTGTTCATGTATGTCTTAAAGACATAAAAAAAAATCTAGAATGTCGTCTGCTACAAATTTTGCTTGACTTAATATACATTTTTGCTTAATGCAGCTAAGCTATACCACAAAACTATAAGTACATGGCTCCACATTAGGCACCTTTCTCCACAAAAACATATGTTGTGGCATTCACTAACAGCACCTCAGTAAAGTGCTTCTATTGAGCACCCGTAATGTATATTTTCATGGAGAAATAAGAAAATATTTATCTACATACTCCTCTTTCTTTCAACCAAAAAGTATTCATATTTTTTTTCTTATTTCTCCACAAAAATACACATTGTGGGTACTCATTAGAAATGCTTTGCCAAGGCTCTTCTAATGACATAGCTCTTGATAAGATGCTTTTTACGATCCAAAAGTATTGATATTTTTCTTATTTCTCCAGGAAAACGTATGTTGTGGATACTCATTAGAAGCGCCTCAAGGCGCTTTTAATGATTACCCACAACACATGTGGAGAAATAAGAAAAATATTTGCTTGATACCCACTCTTATTTACGGCCACTGACACTGTAATGAGTACCCACAACATATGTTATCATGGTGAACTAAGAATATTTATATGAAAACTCCACTTATCTGGATCTATGAAAATAAGAAAGCTTATTAAGGCCTGTGAAAAATTTTATAACAATATCAGATCAAGCCTTACCTTTTGTTACTGCAATTTCTCTGATTGTGTAGCCTTCCCTCAGTCTGACAGACAGCACACTAAACAATGATGTATGCAGTTTATTCTCTGTGTTCAGTTTCCTCATGTTTGGCATAACACTTGCTAATTTCCCATGGATTGGGTGAGACAGCAGTCTGAAATACATAAATAAATGATGCAATTTGTTACTGTAAAGATTGCTGCTTGACATCCAAAATTGAATTACATTAGTGATTAAATGTGACTTATTCTCATATTACTATTTCAGTGACATTCTACAGCATTGAAGACAAACTGACAATGTTAAGCTACAGATGATTATTGTGACTAGATATGACAGTTATAACCAGTTCAATGTAAGTGTGAAATGACTAAATTTGACATAAGCAGCAAGCAAGATGACACATTTCATTCTTCAATATTAGAGACATATGACAAAATCAAATTCTGATCAGTGCAGTTGATAAGTTTGAGTTGGAGTTTTACAGCCCAGTTAACACTGTTAAGGTCATGTCAAAGCAGTAAGTTAACCTACTTTCACTTTTCCTGGGCAGGATTAGTCCTCTATGTGGTTAACCAGTACTTGTGCATATACTTTCACCAGTAACTGACAACTGCTCTTCTTAAATCAGTGTAAAGGCAAGAATGACCATAGAAATGATTTCATGATCAACTTTTATGGTAGTTATGTGACTGAGCAACTTTGCATAGCTCCTGATAAGGTGCGTTTTTCAACCAAAAAATAGCTACATTTTTCTTATTTCTCGACAAAAACATATGTTGTGGGTACTCATTAGAAGCACCTTGCTGAGGCACTTCTAATGAGTACTCACAACATATGTTTTCGTCAAGAAATAAGAACACTATTTGCCTGATACCCTCTCTTATCTAGACCTATGGCAAGAATTCAAACTTGCAACGCCTGGATCGCAGTCAGATGTTATGGAGCCCGGCTCAGTGCAGCTGAGATACCATCATAATTTAAAATGTCTACAGTTAGAATATCAATAACTGCAGAAACTATATATTATAATAGAATGCACAGGCTACAACAATTCATGGTCATAATTCATTCTTATGGCAAATGTTTTGGGAAGAAAGCACAGAAGCAGAAAAGTGGAATAAGATTTTGTCAATTATAAATGCATGTTTTCTTTTAGAAGAAAATACCAAGCAATTACATCTTCCAAAAACCAATTAACGTATTCACATGTGTACTGAGCATATTAGGACAGAAAGGCATGGGCAAACAAACTAAACCTAGATAAGACACCATAAAATGCTGCATCTGATCCAGGTCTTCACCATTTGCCACTCATCCACCAGTTGTTTACGTATAGTAAAATGGACTTGTTCAAACTTTAGGACAAGTAAGGTAAGGAGATAAAATGTCTGAATATTTAACGGAAATTCAAACATTTTCAGGTGAGACAACTCTTGACAAAATTGTTTATGCCTCCCTTCTGAAAAGAGGTCCACTCCAAAAGGAAAGAATTTGCTCTCAAGGGAAGCAAATTCTTTCCTTTTTGAGTAGACCGCTTTCAGACTGGATTGATGTAGGAAACAGGAAGTCACCAAAGTTACCTCCCTTCAATTAAGAGCTTTTGCAGGACAGTGTAGCTTGCCTGATTCATGCTTTGCCTATAAAATTTTTAACATAAACTTTTTTCTAAGTCGGTAACCTTGACCTAAAGGTCAATCGTGTGGGTCAGGACGGTACAGCATTGAACTTCAGACCAGTATCTAGCATCAGGGCAAGTATGAACTACTTCCATTCAGAGGTTCAGGAGATACCCTTTTAACCCTTAAGAGGTCAAGAAAAACTACATCTGAAAATGTCATCTGTTTATGTTGTCTGCTGCATCTTCTTGCAAACTTTTCAAACATACTTTTTGCATATAAGCAAACAGTATGGACCAACATCAGACTGCTCCTAGAGGAGCAGTCTGATCTGGGTCCACACTGTTTGCAACAATGACTTTTAAAGTAACCAACAGAAGACGAGCAGACGACAATTGTTGTGTTTGGCTTAAGGGTTAAAAACTTTAATCAAAAACTTTAAAAAATGCTGACATAGACATCAATGCCATGGTGACTGCTATAGCTCTACCGGTACTTTGGTATAGGCAAGCAAAAAAATGGTAGAATTTCTGCCAAGCATATTCAGTCCCCTTGAAATAAATCTGGTTAACCTGTCACTTACTTTTGGACCAGTTGTGTTGGGGAGGAAGTATCTGTGATAAGATTTTGGTCTCCTAAATCAAATCTAAACCCTTCTAGACCTCTCTGGAAGTTCCACAGAAACATGGCCTTGTGATACTCATTAAGTTGGTTCTCCTTGTTGGAACTCTGAAACCAGAAAAAGGGAATGATGGAAATGGATACACTCTGAAGCAAAATAAATCTGACATGGAAACATTCAGCTTCCTTCTCATTAGGGGACACCTCATAATGGAACGAGTTTTCTGCCTTTTGGAGCAAGTTCTTTCTTTTAAGAGTACCCCTATTTTTGAAAGTATTTAACCTACCTTTACCATTTCCTAGGCTAATTCAACAGGCAACAAATCTATGATATTTTTCTTTATTCTTCCCAGAAAATAGGCTCTGACACTTCCTGCAAATTGTCTTCTGATGAGAAATGTCAAAGCCTATTTTCTAAGAAAAAAATATTTCAAAATGCCATCTGTTGAATTTTTTTACCCAGCATGCTAAGCAAATTCCTGTCTGCAAAAGCAGTCTCCCTTTGAAATATGGTAGCAAATCCTTCATTTGTATCCATTCCCCTTAAGGTTGGTGGATGTATCCAGAAAAGAGTGCTCTAACCAGAAGTTTTTATCTCTTTTCAAAGGGAGACCACCTTAGCAAAACACATTTTCTTCCCTTCTTAAAACATGCTATTCTTAGCCCTTAAAGGGCTAATCACAACTACAGCAGATCACACTTTATAAAATACATTTTATCTGAGATAATAAGACTTGACATTTCATGTGAATCATCTGCGGCACTGCCTCTGTGTGACTCAGTTGCCTGGTAGCGTTAAAAATCTGAAGTCAAGTCAAGTGAATCATCTGCTAGGAGTAAAAACCTTTGAAAAGGGAATTTAATGCATCTAGTCTCAGTGAGCTCTCCCTTAAAGGTGTATCCATTCATCTAAAGGTACATGCAGACAGCAAAAACCCAGACAGCATGCTTAGTCTGCAGATGCACAGGCTGGTCGAAAGCTATGCTCTTTGCTATATAATATGAGTCTTCTCTTCAGCAAGAAATGGAGACTCTCAAAAGACTATGCGACTCTGCAGGCTGATTTTTGCTTTTGGTAAGTTGAAAACAGCAATTTACTATTCCAGGGAAAAAAATGAATAGGAGAGTTGGAATGCTAGTCTATTTCTTCTGGGTAGTTTATGGCTCAAAAGGCATTTCAGAACAAAACATAAATCTTACTTGACATTTTGTTTGTAATTTAGGTGAACTCTTTTCCAAAATCAGAGGGATATCAAAATTCTAAACTGATATCCAGAAGTGAAGTTCAATAAACATAACCATAGCTCCAAATAAAACACTTTTTTCAACCAAAAAATATTGATATTTTCCTTATATCTCCATGAGATGCTTCTAATGAGTGTCCATATTTTCATGGAGAAATAAAAAAAAAATATTTACCTGAAACCCTTTTATCTAGAGCTATGTCATTTCCACATAAACCTACCATGTCTCAACAAATGCCAAAATATGACCAAAAAGTTGCTCTTGCAATAAACTGCATCAGCTCCATGTGTGTGATATGTCTCTTTTATCAATTAAAAGCATGTCTTGATAAGATGCTTTCTTCAATCCAAAGTTCTGATATTTTTCTTACTTCTCCACAAAAACATACGTTATGGGTACCCATTAGAAGTGTCTCAGCCAGGCGCTTCTAATGACTACCCACAACATATGTTTTTGTGGAGAAATAAGAAAAATATTTATCTGATACCCACTTTTATCTAGACCTATGTGAAAGTACTGATATTTTCCTGATACTCTCTATAATGCCTATAATGCTATGTATTTCCACTTGAAACTGAAGCATAAACCTACCACATCTGGACAACTGTCAAAATATGACCCAAAAGTTGCTGTAGCAATAAACTGCATCAATTCGGTGTGAGCTATATGTCCAAAATGGCCAGATGGAGAGCGGCTGTCTCCAACACGGAGAAATGTACAGTGTATGGTACTTGTTCTCAGCTGTGTGAGGATGGATTCAAACATGGAAGCATCATGGACTCCTATACAGCCATCAGTTATCACCACCAGTCCTGAAGATAAAAATCAGGGCCCAGTTGTTCAAAGCTAACGACGTCGTTAGTTAACGATTCGTTAAAATTAACATCGAGTGATACGCAAATATGCTGAAATTTTTTGCTGAAAAAATATCAGAATATTGTATATTGAATCTGCTAAAACAGTTAACGAAATGACCCTTAACGAGCTCGTTAAGCTAACGATGCTTTGAACAACTGGGCCCAGAGAAATGCATCAGATAAGACGGGATGTAAGAAAAATATTTTTCTTATTTCTGTACAAAAACATATGTTGTGGCTACTCATTAGAATTGCCTTGGCGAGGTGCTTCTAATGAATACCCATAACATATGTTTTTATGCAGAAATAAGAAAAATACCCATACTTGTTGAAATATGTTTGTAAAACACTATGCCCCAACTATACGCTTGTTGGTACAAAATGCCAAAGTTGAAAAGGGGCACAAGTCTGACAAAAGTAATCCAAAGTTCACTAAAATTTAATCAGGCCATCTACACATTCATTCCAAACAGCTTGAATAATTTCATAAGTCTAACTCAAGTGATTCCTTAAATATTTTGCTTACAAGAAAAGCATGACGTATGAACGAATGGACTGGTTGGTGGACAGGCAGATGGACAAGCCCAAAGCAATATTCCTTCCCAATGTTTTCAACCAGGTGCTTCTAACGAGTACCCACAACATATGATTTCATGCAGCAGTAAGAAAAATATCCATACTCTTAAGTTGAAAAAAAAAAAAAAAAAAAAAAAAAAAAAAAAAGCATCTTATCTGGAGCTTTGTTAACAGGACCTCAGATGGAAGACAGAAGATATGTTTGTGCAAGAACACAATTATTACCTCATTTATTAAACCATTTATGCTTAGTTTCCCCAAGTATGGACACTGGCAAACAGTGTAGACCCATGATCTACATTTTTTGCTTTAACACTTAAAGTGCTATGGGCAAATTCAGCAGACAACAAATTGATTATATTTTTCTTATTTACCCCAGAAAACAGGATTTGATATTTCATGCAAACTGTCTCCTACCTTAGGAGACAGTTTGCATGAAATGTCAAACCATACTTTCTGGGAAAAATAAGAAAAATATTTCAAAATGTCATCTGCTGAAACTTTTACCCAGCATTCTAAGCATTAAATTAAAATTTTCTGTAATAAAAAAACAAGAGGCCCATGGGCCACAATTCACTCACCATAGTAAAACAACCATTGGACATTTGCAGCTAACACTTAAGAACTGTTCACGAATATTATCTCTTAAGTTCAAACATTATATCAGTGACCAGTGCAGACCCTGATCAGATTGTGCAGAAGAATGGAGAGATCTGGGTCTAAAATGACTCAAATTTGTCATCAGGTAATTTTCTATTTGCAGGGGCTCATCTAAAGGAAAAGGAAAGTTGACAAAGGAAAAGGAAAGTTGACAAAGGAAAAGGAAAGTTGACTAAGAATGTAACTGAAACAAAGGATCTCAGCAAAGTATGCAGTTTGATGCAAATTTGATCAAAATCAGATGAAAATATAAATTTGATCAAAATCGGACAAAAGATGGAATCTTTAACTCCTTAACTCTTTTCACTGCCACAGGCGATAATAACAGGCTTTTGCAAACAGCGAAGATCCAGATGAGACGGCTCATAATGAGCCGTCTCATCAAGATCTACGCTGTTTGACATTCAGTCTTTCAACTTTACATATGAACTTCTTTCCAACTGATAGTTTGTTAAAAAAAATGAGACGACAAATGTAGTCTGACATTTGGTGCCGAAAGAGTTAACTTTATTTTTGTCCAATTTTGATCAAATTTGTATAAAATACATGATTCATTAAGATCATTCCTTAGATATGATTCTTTGCCAATCTTGCTTTTCTCTTTACAAGAGTATTACATCAAAATTCACGTAATTGTATCTATTATTATAAATTGTTGTCATGGTCAACACTCTAGATCCTAATTAAATCATTGTAGTCGGGAGACCCATAAAAGGGTAACTGACAAACAGAGCAGACCCAGATCAGATGCCTCAGAATGTGGTGTCTGATCAGGGTCTCCACTTTTTGCAAATTGTTTGGCCATTTTTCTTCAGGAATATGTAAATCTCATAGCCGGACTTACCTAAAATTGAAATTGAACTCTTCCAATATATAGTGTGGGAGAGTCTAGTCAGTCTACAATGGGTTAAACACTGCATTTTGCAGAATCTGATCTGGCTCTACACTATTGCAAATGTCCCATTTGTTATCCTAGCATTAATGAATTATACATAATAATGAATACTGACAGAACTTTGTTAATTATGCATGTATTCTCTTCAGACTCCTTACCAGCACTTGAGTTTTCTGGAAGAAGCTGTAATGCCAAGTATCCTGATCGTATCATGTTGACAATGCCGACAGCAGGGTTGTGGAGTACCTCACCATCCTTGGGTAACTGAACACACGGTATCTCTCCTTGATGACTCTCAAAGAATGTCTGTAATAAAATTGCATGAACAACCAGCATAAACCTTTTGATTGAAGATAGAAGAGGGTATTCAAACATTTAGCTTTGGTGTTTTTTTTACTACAGATATTTGGTAGCTCCACCCGCCCGGCCCCACCCCACCCCCTCCCCACACCACACCACACACACAAAGTGCATCTCCTATTATCATCATTTCTCATTTTACCATCCCCTATTTAATAGTCAAAACCAAAACTACAAACAGTATTGAATATAGGTGGCTTTAACCTCTACCACACTCTGGGCTAATTCAGCAGATGACAAACTGATGATATTTTTCTCAGAACAGGTTTCGACATTTTATGCAAACTGATGGAGACAAACTGGTAAATCCTGTTTTCTGGTAAAAATAAGAAAAATATTTCAAAATGCTGTCTGCTGAAAACCAAGAGTGCTAAGCATTAAAGGCTCCATATCCCTCAAAAATAGGCATTTTTTATCGAAGAAAGATTTAATAAATTGATATATAGTATCAATACGATCATAAAATGCAGCATCTGACAGCCTGTAAAATTTCAGTTAGTCTCTTCTTTTTGAACTGAATCAAAAATGGAATGATTTTTTGTCATATATTTGAATTAATGTTGGTAACATTAATTCAGAGATACGATACAAAAAATCATTTCAAGAACGAGAGACTTAACTGAAATTTTACAGGCTGTCAGGTGCCTCTTTTTATGATTGTATTAATACCATGTATCAATTTATTAAACCTTTTTTGGACAATAAAATGTCTATTTTTGAGAGATATGGAGCCTTTAATATTTAATACTGAATAAAATTAACATAAATAAATGAGATTTTAAGAAGAAGAAAAAAAAAAGCAAGTTTGAGTCAACTAGCCTTTTGGTTCAAAAGAAGTTAAATATTTATTTTCAAGATGGCGGCCATCTTGGATTTCCAATCAGAAGGATTTTAGCTACATGAACTTTGAGTCAATTGCCTTTTTGGTTCAGGAGGAAAACTTAAAAATAGATTTTCAACACGGCTGCTAGGGAGACCGTCTTGGATTTCCACTCAAAATGATTTTAGCTAATTTTGATCTACAATCACCCTGATGCTTCCTATCAAATTCTGAGTCAATGGGCCTTTCTACTGAGAAGAAAAAGTTCAAAACAGATTTTCAAGATCAAAAATTATTAGCTATATTTGATCTACAAGTCACCTCGATGATTCTTACCAAGTTTCAAGTCAATTGGCCTTTCTGTTCAGAAGTGAAAAATAGATTTTCAAGATGGCTGCCATGGCCGCCATCTTGGATTTCCAATCGGAACAATTTTATTTTATTATTATTATTATTTTTAATCTACAAGTCACCCCAATGCTTCCTACCAAGTTTCGAGTCAATTGGCCTTTTGGTTCAGGAGAAGAAGCGAAAAATAGATTTTCAAGATGGTGGCCATGGCAGCCATCTTGGGTTTCCAACTGGAACGATTTTAGCTATTTTAGATCAACAAGTCACCCTGATGACTCCTACAAAGCTTCAAAGTCAAATGGCATTTCAGTTCAGGAGAAGACACTAAAAATAGATTTTCATGCACCCATCTTGGATTTCCAATTGGAACGATTTTAGCTATTTTTGATCTACAAGTCACCCTGATGCTTCCTACCAAGTTTCAAGTCCATTAGCTTTTCAGTGCAGAAGAAGAAGTGACAAATACATTCTCAAGATGGACGCCAATGCCACCAAAATAAAATAAGCCAACCTGTGAAACTGTATTCCTATTGTGCCCTACATGCAGATTAGAAGTGCCCCACTGAGGCACTTCTTATGATTACAGTAAATGTGCTAAAATTTTGAACACTTTATTCATACTATTTTGGCCTAAATTTTGTTGTTTAAGCATTTGTTTCTTAAAACACTTAGTGGAATGCAAACAGTGTAGACCCTGATCAGATGGCTCCCTCAGGAGTCATCTGATCTGGGTCTGCACTGTTTGCATATGCCATTTAGTAAGCAACTTTGGTGTATGAAATTTTAAGACATTTACCGTACCCATAAAATATGCTTTTCTGGAGAAAATAGAAACCTATCAATATGATTGGGTAAAAAAAGCACATTATGTAGAAGTATGATTATGTTTAGGTCCATTTTATTAATACTTACACTACTATTTTCCACTAGTTTACCAAAGCTCTCAGCTAAAGTGCACTCTAACGACTCAAGTTTTTTTGTTACCGACTGCAGAAAACCATCTATGTTAGACTTATTTAGCACCACCCCTTGGAAAAGCACCTGTAAAAATGTAAATATAATTTATTATATTGGTGCATGTTAACTCTTAAAGCAGCAATCACAAATGCAGCAGACTATATTCTGATTTTTTTTTTGTGTATTTTTCAGACTAAAGACTTGATATTTCATGTGAATCATCTGCTTGGCGACTATTTGACAATTTGCATGAAATGTCAAGTCCCCCAAAGTTTCTCTCAAAAATATATAAAAATTGAGAATGTCATCTGCTGCAAATCCTTTGCTTGACTCTTAAAGAGTTAACAATAGTCGCCTAGATCAGCTGACAGTGTAACCTAGAGCTCCAGATAAGAAGGAGTTAAGGGTATTTCAACACTGATTTTTTGAAAATCAGAATTAAAACTGAAGATGAGGGCTATAATTCTCAATGAAATTTTGGTTTTCAGCATTAACATCAAATTTAGGAGGTAAACATTTTCAGTGAACTGTACAGTCAATAAGAAAATGATCATTGGCAGAGTAATTCAGCTTGCCCTTTGAAGATTCATTGGGGTGTGATTGGGTGTGGCGAAGGTGTCAGGTATCTTACGTCACCGGGGCGTCCAACTGATACTGGCTTCCAGTTGGGCAAGACCTGCTATCCTTGTAGCAGGTAAGGGTAGAGGAGGAATGCTTTGATTTCTTCTGTTTCTCCACTTTCATTCTTTTTCCTCTTTCTTCCCTGTCCCTCTCTTTCATCTCCTCTACTATCTCTTCTATCTCTTTTCTACCTTTCTCTGGGAGACAACACAAAATGACCCACAAGGGTTGATGTGTCGTTAAACCCAAACACAATCAAATGAAGATTCATTACCTATAAAAAAAATTTAGATACCAACATCTATTCTGCATGCTCTTTATGAAGCACTTTTTCACACGATCCTATGACAACTGTTGCAGGCAACGGCCTGATTTTTGTTTTCATTTTCAGAGAAAATAAAGGCTTGGCATTTTATATGAATTGTCAGTTTGCAGACAATTCACATGAAATGCCATGCCTTCTATCGTCTGAGAAAAAAAAAAAAAAAAAAAAAGAAATTTGTATGTTACAGTTTTTCTTGGTGCTTTAAAAAAAAAAAGAAATTTGTATGTTACAGTTTTTCTTGGTGCTTTAAAGCACCAAGAAAAACTGTAACATACAAATTTCTTTTTTTTTTTTTTTCAGATGATAGAAGGCATGGCATTGCATATGTATATTTCAGCATTAAGCTTAATAACAGGAGATAAAATACTCAGTGCACCAAAACCTTATCTGGAACACTGTGACCTCTAACTTTACCAATTATTTTAATACAGACAGGTAAATGAAATTAATGGCACCAAGCTGCCAAAGATGGGAAACAACTTCTCCAGACAGAAAGTTGCCTCCTCAGTATGATAACTCTTTCAAAGTCGCCCCTAATGAGATAAAGCCTAATATTTTCACATTAGAATTAATTTACTTTGAGGTGTATCCATCCCCCTTTATGATCTTGATCAAACTACATGTACACTGATCCCTGATCAAACTCTGGACATGAAGGCTGTAATTTCAACAATATACTCAGACCTCCTATTTGAGCCCATTCTGTGATTTTTTTTTAAATTTAAAAAAGGGTCACCGATAAGGTCTGATTGGCCGAAACTAGCTAGTCTGGCCTAGTAAGCTTGACACTAAGTCTGTTTTCAGCTTTGAATGTGTTCATTGCTCTCAAGGGTCATTCGTTTAGTATCTATTTCTCTAACCCTTAAATCACCAATCACAACTGGAGCAGACAACATTTTGAAATATTTTTTTTTATTATTATTCTTTCAGCGAAAATAAGACTTGATGTTTCATGTGAATTATCTGCTGGGCAGGCAACTCACATGAACTATCAAAAAATTAAAATGACATCTGCTTCAAATCTACTTGGAAGCTTTAAGGGTTACCAATGCATGAATTAATTTGAAACGGAAAGAGAGAGAAAAAATATTGTGGTGATAGAGTAGTCTGAATTGAGCTCTAGTACCCGGGAACAGCTTCCAAGCTTGTCCTAGCTTGCTAATTAGACTTCTAGTGCTGGCTATGGATCAATTTCAACTTGGAAAGACAAACCATCAGCCCAGGTGGACTTCACATACCCGACAGTGCACTAACTAGCCATTTTCTTATGATCCACACCCTTATCAAAGGGGCCCCCAGCTAGGGGGTTACAGATCCGAAACTTAGTGGTTATATACACACTTTGGCTTCATTGGATCTGATGCAGCCTAAGTCTCAGACCTTCCCAAGGGCAGTAATTTAGTAACTGGGTACCTGTTTGTAGCCCCTATAGCAAGACTTATCACCACAGACACTGCACTTTGCTAATAAGCCCTATATAATAAGGGCAATATCTGACTTACAAAATTAAAAATATGTTAATTTGCATAAACCTCTATTGGACTAAAGTTAACCTCATCTGTGGCCTGGATTAGGTTTCAATCTCTCAATATTAATAAATTATATATTATACTAGAAAATATTGTTTATATTACATACAGTATGCTTGTTCAAACAAACAGAACCCTTTCTTTCCATGCCATAATTTGTCATTCTGAATAAAAATTGTCAAGGGAAAAAACTCAAAAAAGATAATTTTGGCTAATAAATTTGAGTTATCTAACTTTTTTTAAAAAAAAATTTTGTCCTCAGGTAGTCACACAGATAGGTTTGAGCAAACACAAGGAGACAAGGAAGGGAATAACCAGGCTCAGCAGGACCAGGGTTAAAATTATTTCATTGCTCTGCCATTTTCCAGCCATATTTGAGATATTTGCTAACATTTTGTAGCATAATTTACTCAGCTATTGACAAGAATTCTGCGGAAGGCAGTGTCACACCTGCTGGGGTGCAAGGCAGTTGGGACTCCATTAATATGTATAAAATATAGGTTAAGGTCACCAGGTCAAGGTGCGTGCTGAGTGAGGATGTCAAGAAGAAACACTAAGCAAGGAATGAAGGTTGTACCAACTACAGTTAATTAGATTGCAAAGGTCAACGAAATTGCTGACAAATGGACTGATGCATGCACAGAAAACTGAATGCCTATGTCGCACCATGCCACCAGGTGCGACAAAAAACGTAATTCACCTGATTGAGAAACAAAGACTTTATTGGTGTATAACCTATCATTGTAACATAAATCTCTGATGACAACATGGCATTAATCACCTGCTGCATTTGTGATTGGCGCTTTATGTTTGTTTGTGTTGAGGTTTTACGGCCCACTCAACCCAATGGGGTCATGTTGAGCGTGGTCAGTTTACCTAACCACACGTTTACTGGGCAGGCTTAGTCCTCTAAGCAGTTAACCAGTATTGTGCACATTCTTTCGCTAGAAACTGACAACTGCCCTTCTTGAATCAGTGGAAGGGAGAGAATGACCATAGAAAATATTTCATGATCAATCTCCACGAAAGAATGTTGCCGACCTCGGCGGGGGTTGAACCCGCGACCTCCTGGTCTGCAGTCGGACGGCGCATCCAACTGAGCCTTTAAGGTTAATACTATTGTAAAACGTAACTTACCTGATTGAAGAAGAAAGACTTTATCGGAGTATAACCTATCACTGTAACGTGAATCTCTGGTGACAGCACAGCATTACTCCCTGGCAGGCAAAACTGGAAGGGGAACAATAAACATAATCATCAACAATTCAATGCTCTTGATACGGTGCTTTTACAACCAAAATGTACTGACATTTTTCTGACTTCTCAACAAAAACCTACGTTGTGGGTACTCATTAGAAGTACCTTAATGGTGCTTTTAATGAGGACAAACAACATATGAATTTGAGGAACCTTATTCAGGTACTTCTAATGAGTAACCTTATTCAGGTGGTTCTAATGAGTAACCTTATTTAGGTGCTTCTAATGAGAAACCTTGTTCAGGAGCTTCTAATGAGTACCCACTACCCACAAGATGTTTGTATGAAGAAATAAGAAAAATATTTATCTGGCTGAATACTCCTCTTAGCTAGAGCTCTGACAATTAAGAAGCCCTGCTTCCCTAAAATAAAAGTCACCCTAATTACAATATTTATAACCCCTGAGGCCTATTAGCCTTTAAGTGCAGCTAAACTCTGACTAATGTTAATAATGATTATGTAACTAGATAGTGAAATATGGGCCAATGTAAAAAATAATCATAAAAATTATGCAATCATCCATGTTACGGAGGAGGTCTATAAAACATTTGGGTCACACATCAAATAAAGAGACTGCTGGAAAATAAAGAGTCAATTAAGCTGAGCATTTGGATGAAAACATAATGAGAAATGAATGAGAAGAAAGATACTGGCCTTTGAAGAACTAGCAGATGCTGTCTTGTGAGCAGCATTTATGATAAAACTCAAACATTTTGGACGCCAAACCTTTTGGCTTAGTTGGGGTTTAATAGCCCATTAAAAACTACTAAGGTCTTGTCGAGCCGGTCAGATTACACAACCACTTTTCTGGGCAGGCTTCTAAGCGTTAACCAGTACTTGTGCACATTCGTTTGCCCCAAACAGACAACTACCCTTCTTCAAAAGAATGACTGTAGAAAATATTTCATGATTCCTCTCCAGAAAAGAATATTGTTTGACCGAGTGGGGATCGAACCCATGACCACCTGGTCACCAGTCAGATGCGCATTCTAACAAAATAGTATATTCAAACTGAGCAGACCCAGAATGAGCAGTCTGGCTGATTGCCATTTTGCTATTTTAAGAAACAACAACATAAAAGCAAAGGTTAGGCGAAAAAGGTATGGAATAATGTATTTGATTGTTTGTTTGTGTTGAGGTTTTACGGCCCACTCAACCCAATGGGGTCATGTCGAGCGCGGTCAGTTTACCTAACCACACGTTAACTGGGCAGGCTTAGTCCTCTAAGCGGTTAACCAGTATTGTGCACATTCTTTCGCCAGAAACTGACAACTGCCCTTCTTGAATCAGCGGAAGGGAGAGAATGACCGTAGAAAATATTTCATGATCAATCTCCACGAAAGAATGTTGCCGACCTCGGCGGGGGTTGAACCCGCGACCTCCTGGTCTCCAGTCGGACGGCGCATCCAACTGAGTCACCGAGGCAGGCTAATAATGTGTTTGAATTTTCAGGAATTTACTTTAGTGTGCCTTTCCCTTTAATGATTGAAGATCACACAGTTGATCAGGAAAGGAGATAGACACTAAGGCTGAAGTAAAAACTGACTTTAAAAGTCATCAGACTGTAAAATATATGTCATGGTTACAAAATGATACTGTTTTGTTCTTGTCAGAGCAAAAGTGTATGCAAAGTTTGATGATTGTAGGTCTTATTCAGAAATGGAACTAAACATTTGGGTCAACATAAACAATAACTAGAGCTGTTGTTTGTAAAACACTATGCCCCCAACTGCCTGACTCTAACACTGCTTAGCCATGACGGTAACAACAGTACAAATATATGATTTCAATGTTATTTTATCAAAGGGAAATAACTCTAAAATAGGAGATGATTGGGATAAGAAAAAAATACGGATCACCTATTTTTTCATGAGGAATCAAAACATGAAATTTCAAAACATAAGCATACATGGTTCTAAACTTATGCTATACACAATAAAGCAACGACATTAAATGGCCCGAAACTGCGAAGGGCCATAACACCAACATTTCATTTAACTGGTTCAAAATTTATTCAGGTGATCTCCTCCTCAATCCCAATCAGTATACCAAATATCATGGCTCTAGCTTAAATACTTTTTGAGATATCTTGCTGAAAAAGTCAAAATGCCTAGAACTACAAAGGGCCATAACTACATCAATTTTTCATGGAATTCCCTAAAAAACAAACCAGGTAATCTCCACATCATCCCCAATCAGCATATAATATTTCAAGACCCTAGCTTAAGTGCTTTTCGAGAAATCTTGCTGACAAGGTCAAAATGAGCAGAACTGCAAAGGGCCGTAACTTTATCAATATTTTCATGGAATTCTCTCAAAATATAATCGGGTAATGTACACATCATTCCCACTCACTGTATCGAATTTCAAGAACCCAGCTTAAATACTTTTCAAGGTATCTTGCTCACAAGATTTAATTCTGATTTTTTTCAAAGGGGCATAACTTTAAATAAACATGCTAGACAAGAAACAAAATACGGGTCGGCTATTTTTTCACTGGGAACCCAAATATAAAATTTCAAAACCCTAGCGTGCAGGGTTCTTAAAATATGGCATGCACAAAAAAAGTTTGATGAACGGACAAACAGTCGGATGGACAAATGAAGGCAAAATAATATGCCCCATCAATTTCATTCGAAACTGGGGGCATAATCAGGTCATCTACTCATCGCTACCAATCTATTCATCAAGTTTCAAGGCTCCAGCTTCAATAGTTTTTGAGATATTTTGTTCACAAGGGAAACATGCCCAAATTTACAAAGGGCCATTACTTATGAATATTTTTCAGAATTTACAAAAAAATTAATCAGGTCATCTACTCATCATTACCAATCAATTCACCAAGTTTCAAGTCTCTAGCTCTAATAGTTTTTGAGATATTTTGCTGACAAGATAAAAATGCCCAAAATAACAAAGGGGCATAACTCAAGAAGTATATTTCAAAATTTCTTCAAAAGTTAATCAGGTTGTCTACTCATCACTACCAGTCTATTCATCAAGTTTCAAGGCTCTAGCTTTAATAGTTTTTGAGATATTTTGCTGACAAGATTGCATCCATATTTTTTCAAAGGGCCATAACTCAGAAAAGGGGCATAATCCTGTCAAGAAAAAAAATACGTGTCAGCTATTTTTTCATGAGGAATCCATATATGAAATTTCAAAACAGTAGCATTCACGGTTTTAAAGTTATGCTATGCATCAAAAAGCGTGACGAACGGAGGGACGGACGAACAACCCAGAAGCAATATGCCCCTCCAACTTCTTTGAAGTTAGGGGCATAACAAAGTTACTAGACCATTGTCACAAATGATACTGCAACATTTGAGTCCATGATAACCCTTGTCATCTGAATAAATTAAGATGCCACACTCTCTTCTAATTGTCAGCCAATCAGATTACTTGATCCACATTGTTAATACAAATTCACATAGAATGACAAACAGTACAGATTCAGATCAGATGGCTTCTTCAGAAGCCAACTGATCTAGATCAACACTGTTTACAAAGGTAGGGCGTATCTGGGTTCAGCAGGACTAGGGTTAAGAAGAAAATGTGTGCCAGGTTTGATGAGAAGAAAGTGTGTTCCAGGTTTGATGATTGTATATCTTATAGGGTAATCAAAAATGAACCAAATCCTAGTGTATATGCAAATGTTGGTAAATGGATGCTCAAGACGAATGGAAGGGTGAATCAAACACCTTTATCACTCCTGCTTATATAAGTAGATGCAACAAAACTTAACCCTTGCCATGCTGAATAAAGTAAGATATCATGCCTACTTCTAATTTTCAGCCAATCAGATTACTTGATCCAGGCCGTTGATACAAATTCACATACTTAATGACAAAAAGTGCAGATCCAGATCAGTTGGCTTCTTCAGATCTGGACATACACTGTTTGCAAAGGCAGTGTATATCTGGGTTCAGCAGGACCAGGGTTAATACAGAACTTCATTTCTACAAAGACAGACTTATCATTTTCATACACAGAAACTTACTGGTAAAACAAGGCCTTTCAAGAAGGCAGACAATGTCTTCTGCAGTTTTTCAAACAGTAGGGCACAAGATACAGTGTCCTGAAAAACACAAACACAGCACTAGATAAGACACTGTTTCATTTAAAACAAGAAATTGCCAATAAAAAGTACCTATCAGATACCCCTGCAAAACATAACAAAGTGACAGACAATGTAAAAACAGTATGCCCCCATCTCCCCCACAAACACAGTTTGCAGAAGGGGGAGGGAGGTGTTAAAAATGATGTTTCCTTAACAGTAAATTATGTGGGTACTCACTAATGAGTATATTTCCTTCACAGTAAATTATGTGGGTACTCACTAATGAACATGTTTTCTTCACAGTAAATTATGTGGGTACTCACTAATGAGTAAGTTTCCTTCACAGTAAATTATGTGAGTATTCACTAATGTTTCCTTCACAGTAAATTATGAGTATCCACAAGTTTTTGTGAAAGAAATAAGTAAAACAATAATGAGATCCCCTCTCTCCTGATACTCTGATGCAAAAAGAAGTTAATACATATAATACCTATTTGCATACATAGCCAGACAACTTTAGGAGTAACAGGCATGCACTAAATTTTGCTGTCATTCACTGTCAAATTTGATCAATTTATTTGCAGTCCTGTGGAATACCATCTGCACACATTTATTGTGAAACTGATTTTGATTCAACTGTTTTGAGTCCGTAGAAAATTCTCAAGAAAACAAATATTTAATGATATTTTAGGGAAACCTTCTTATTTTATTTTGAAAAAGTATTGTGTGCATTCATTAAAATCACCTCTTCAAAGCAATTCTAATGAGTGCATTCAACATACCATAGAATAGACATCCCTAAATTATCACCATTTGCCTCCTGACCTGGTGCTATGATTAGCCCTCAATGGCTAGAACTACCTACATGTATGTCTACAACTAATTTCCATAGTCCCAAAGACATTAGAGTCATTGAACTTTGATTGTAAACAGTGTATAAAAGATTTCCATCTGTCCATTCTTAACTCTCAGAAATTATCATAAAAAGGTCTGATGAATTAAAACTATTAACATTAAAAAGTCTATGTAAAGTATACCCCCAAGTTTCCCCATAATATATAGTGAAAACAGGAGCATTATATGGCAGATTTGCAGAATTTTGCAGTTTTTGAACAAGCTTTTCAATCTGTATGTCCTAGCAACAAAGCTGTAAGACATCAATAACTTACCACTGAACTAATGGATGGACTAAGATCAAGGATGATGGCACATCTGTATCTCCGAGCAACAAAGGTCAACATGGTGTAAGGCATCAATAACTTATCACTAAACTAATGGATGGAGTAATATCAAGGAAGATGACACATCTGTATCTCCTAGCAACAAAGGTCAATATGGTGTTAGGCATCAATAACTTATCACTAAACTAATGGATGGAGTAATATCAAGGAAGATGACACATCTGTATCTCCTAGCAACAAAGGTCAATATGGTGTTAGGCATCATTACTTACCACTGAACTAATGGATGGACTAAGATCAAGGATGATGGCACATCTGTATCTCCTAGCAACAAAGGTCAACATGGTGTAAGGCATCAATAACTTATCACTAAACTAATGGATGGACTAAGATCAAGGAAGATAACACATCTGTATCCCCTAGTAACAAAAGTCAATATGGTGTATGGCATCAATAAATTACCACTGAACTAATGGATGGACTAAGATCAAGGATGATGGCACATCTCTATCTCCTAGCAAACCAAAGTCAATATGGTGTTAGGCATCAATAACTTACCACTGAACTAATGGATGGACTAAGATCAAAGATGATGACACATTTGTATCTCCTTGCAACAAAGGTCAATATGGTGTTAGGCATCATTACTTACCACTGAACTAATGGATGGACTAAGATCAAGGATGATGACACATCTGTATCTCCTAGCAAACAAAAGTCAATATAGTGTTAGGCATCAATAACTTACCACTGAACTAATGGATGGACTAAGATCAAGGATGATGACACATCTGTATCTCCTAGCAAACAAAAGTCAATATAGTGTTAGGCATCAATAACTTACCACTGAACTAATGGATGGACTAAGATCAAGGATGATGACACATCTGTATCTCCTAGCAAACAAAAGTCAATATAGTGTTAGGCATCAATAACTTACCACTGAACTAATGGATGGACTAAGATCAAGGATGATGACACATCTGTAGCTCCTAGCAACAAAAGTCAACATGGTGTAAGGCATCAATAACTTACCACTGAACTAATGGATGGACTAAGATCAAGGATGATGACACATCTGTATCGCCTAGCAACAAAAGTCAATATGGTGCTAGGCATCAATAACTTACCACTGAACTAATGGATGGACTAAGATCAAGAATGATGACACATGTGTTTCTCCTAGCAACAAAAGTCAATACGGTGTTAGGCATCAATAACTTACCACTGAACTTCTGGATGGACTAATATCAAGGATGATGACACATCTGCATCTCCTAGCAACAAAAGTCAATACGGTGTTAGGCATCAATAACTTACCACTGAACTAATGGATGGACTAAGATCAAGGATGATGACACATCTGTATCTCCTAGCAACAAAAGTCAATACGGTGTTAGGCATCAATAACTTACCACTGAACTAATGGATGGACTAAGATCAAGGATGATGACACATCTGTATCTCCTAGCAACCAAAGTCAATACTGTGTTAGGCATCAATAACTTACCACTGAACTAATGGATGGACTAAGATCAAGGATGATGACACATCTGTATCTCCTAGCAACAAAGGTCAACATGGTGTTAGGCAGCAACATAAATTTGTACTCATTACCAGGATAACACACTGTACCATCATCTGGTACAATGGAGGCCACCTGCAGTTCTTCATTTGTATCAACCTGAAATTTGAAATGGAAAATGTGAAAAAGAAAAAGACAGAATTATACGGTGATGGCACTCACATACAATGTATATTGTGAATAACCCTTTAAAGATTGGAGACTCCTAAACGTTTAACTGGCAAACAATGCAGACCCAGATCAGACACCGCAGAATTTTTCTTCAGGAATATCTATATCATATAGCCTGATGTAACTAAATATATAGTGTGGGAGGGTTTATTCAGTCTTTAATGGGATAAAATAGTTACCATATTACCATTTTACTACCTGCTGATGTGTCTTAAAAACTGCTGGATGAAAGCTTAAGCAAGATAAGGTATTTGACTGCGGGATGAAAGGCACAAGGTGTAGAACCTGATCAGACCTGTGGTGTCTGATTGGACTCTCCAAACATTTGCTGAGGCTTATCTGCACCTAGGCATTCTGGTGAGTACCCACATGTTTTTTGTGCAACAATAAGAAAAAAAATATACCTGATTTCCCCTCCTGCATGTAGCTATGTTCTATGTTGTAAAAGTATCCAATGATTCTATAAACAGATAGCAATGTCCCTGATCAGACTGTCCAGGTGTCAGCCTCAAAAATCCTAGGCCCAGTTGTTCAAAGTGTCGTTATCTTAACGAGCTCGTTAAGGGTCATTTCGTTAACTGTTTTAGCGGATTCAATATACAATATTCTGATATTTTTTCAGCAAAAAATTTCAGCATATTTGCGTATCACTCATTGTAAATTTTAACGAATCGTTAACTAACGACATCGTTAGCTTTGAATAACTGGGCCCTGTTCAAATGATATAATACCATATTTAACTTAAATATTCTGATAGGCAGGTCTGAGCAAACAATGTACACTCATATCAGATGACACAAAATGCAGCATCTGATCAGGATCTACACTGTTTGGCACTCAAATCATGATGTTTAGACACGTCAAAGTTTCATAAGACACACAACTCCAGAAAATGCTCTTTTTTTTTTTTTTAACCAAAAAATATTGACAATAGATTTATTTCTCTATGAAAACATATGAGTTGTGAGTTCTCATAAGAAGCACTTCACAGAGGCACTTTTAATGAGTACCTACAACACATCTTTTCATGAAAAAATATGAAAAATATTTATAGAATATCTCCTCTTATCTTCAGCTATAATTTTAGGACATGTACGGTAAGGCATTCAGGTGTCTGAATATTAAGGGTAATATGGTAATTACAGAAATATAACCTTGTCTAGTGACCTGTGATTTCTTGTTTTGATTTTCTACTTGAAGTGATACAGCTGGGAACCAGATGCCTCAGGTCCCCAGACAAGGTGATATTTTTTCCTATACCTGTATTCTGGATAGATCCATTGTAATGACAGCCCAGGTACAAACTTACCAGGTGTTCTTGTGGTTGATACTTGATTACTGTATTTAAATGTTGGAAGAACCATGATGCACGGATGTTGCGAGATATTCTGTAATCCTTTTTCATCAACAGGTAAACCTCTTTTGTCTTGAGGACCTGTAATGATAAATCTGAATATTCAGGGCTCCAGATATAGTAGCATACATACCTCTGGCAGAAATTAAAAAGGCATAGGTCCAGAGAAGGGATTTTTTTCAACCAATAAGTGTTGACATTTTTCTTGCTGATTCACTTCTAATCATAATTGAGTACCCACATAGGTCTAGAGTGGGTATCAGGTAAGTAGTTTTCTTATTTCTCGACAAAAACATATGTGTGGGTACTCAGTAGAAGCGCCTCAAAGAAATCGAGAAATACCAATTACCACACTGTGTGCTTAGGTTTTTTCAAAATTACTGGGAACACTCAGTTGTGATAAAATATGTATCTACCTATTAAGGATACACTATAAAAAGATCAGAAAAGGACTTATTTGATGATGATTATGCGATTTTTTTCTGATTTTCTTTTTAAAAGCATATGTTGTGGGTACTCATTTGAATTGCATCGACAAGTCGATGCAATTCAAATGAGTACCCACAACATATGCCTTTATAAAGAAGTAAAGAAAAAAAGAACACTGGCTGTAATCTGAAGACTATGGAATGACTGTGCGCTTATAGGGGTATGTGCGGTAATTAGATCGAATACGGTAAGAAAAATACAGATACTTTTTGGTTGAAAAAGTGCCTTATCAAGAGCTATGGACTACCCACAACATATGTTTTTGTGCAGAAATAAGAAAAATATTTATCTGGATACTCTTATCTGGAGCTATGAAAAGGGCACAGTATTTTTTTTTCAAGAAAGGGACACTTTAGTGTGGACTCTCTCTCCAAAAGGCAGCAGTCTGCATTTTGTGCCATTTAGCAAATAAAATTTCAAAATGTCCAGCTTAATTTGGCTTCAGCAGGAAGCTGTCTCAAATATTTGTGTCTGTTCCTTATTGTTTTTTGGGGTTTTTTTTGTTTTTTTTTTTTTATAATTTATTCTTGGTTTATATGACACTTTCCCACAATTTTTGAGGACATTGGGCACTTGTCCCCTCCTACAAAATATCTAGCCAGAACACTGCAAAGGACATGTACTATGCTTCCATCTAAACTGTTGTTACACTTTATATAGTAAAACCAGTGTCTCCTGTATAATACAATACTAGCAAGTACATGTATTATTTATTTGGAAGGTGCACTTAATGCCAGAATTACAAATATATTTATCATAATTGGAATCTGATTGATTTGGGTTCTGTTCTGGGTGCTTCATAGACAAAGATCTGCACTAAGTATTCAGGTACATGTATTAGACACAAATGACACACAGAACAGAGGATTTGTTAAGGAGTATTTGATGATCAGACAAAAATTTTCCAACAGCTGATGTAGGAATCTCTGAAGCAAGGTAGGAATGAAACTAGACTGATTTGCTTGTGTAACAAATCAAGCAAAAAATAAAATACAGGGCCCAGTTGTTCAAAAAGTCGTTAGCTTAACGAGCTCGTTACGGGTCATTTCGTTAACCATTTTAGCGGATTCAATATACAAAATTCTGATATTTTTTGCTGAAAAAATGTGAGTAGCTTTTGCACTGCAAAAGCTACTCACATTTTTTTAACAAAAAATTTCAGCATATTTGCGTATCACTTGATGTAAATTTTAATGAATCGTTAACTAACGACATCGTTAGGTTTGAACAACTGGGCCCAGACTTCTGACCTCATTGGTTCAAACAGAATGGACAAGAAGATGCATGCTCATGCTTTTTAAATGGCCTTTGGCAGAGGAGATATCTACAAATCCATGTTACATTAACCCTTGTCATGCTGAATGTATTGACGCCACGCCCACTTCTAATTTTCAGCCAATCAGATTACTTGATCCAGGCTGTTGATATAAATTCGCATACTTAATGACAAACAGTGCAGATCCAGATCAGTTGGCTTCTGATCAGCTGGCTTCTTCAGAAGCCAACTGATCTGGATCTACACTGTTTGCAAAGACAGGGTATATCCGGGTTCAGCAGGACTAGGGTTAACTAACAAGATTGGTAATCTTGTACCCACAAATTCCCCTATACAATACTGTGAAAACAGGGGTATGTAATTATAATTGGTATCCAATTCCTACCTGGGAAAGTTCTTCATTTTACTACATTACCGTACTGATGATTTCACCTTTCAAAATGGCAGCTGATGGAAGAAAATCACAATTCATGAGTATATAGCTGATTTACCTTTATTTCTGATAGGAAATGGTAGAAACTAACAAGTAAATAATCTATTACTGAATGTCTAGCCTGTCCTAGTAAGAATGGCTAGAGATCCGTTATCGGACCTCTAGACTCTCTGGCTAAAGGTCTGGTACTGGACTGCTAGCCTTAAAGGCTACAGGTCTGGTACTGAACGTCTAGCAATTTTCATTCTGGAAATTGTCTTTTGCTGCTTGGCTTCTTAACTTTGTTGTATCTGATGTTACGTTATTGAGGTTCCATTTTTTAGTATGTGTGCATTCTCATACCGAAAACACATTATGAAAGCTACAATAAGTGATCTAAGAATACCCCTCCTCAATGTACAAACCAAAAGCAAGAATGTCATGAATTATGGTTATATGATACATTAATAGCAAGCACAGCTTGCGATGCGCGTTGCGAACTAAGTGAGCTCTACAGTAGAGAATATGATCAAGGAAAAGTACATACAACAATATATACTTTCAGCAAAAATTGCTCTGACCAATTTTCTTCCCGGAAGTTGTCACCGGAAGTTGGCAGAACTGACTTGATTATACCGCTAATCAAAAATTTGGGTCTCACTAATAAGCATCACAAAGTGACAAGAAACGAGTGTCAATAAGTGTCACGAAAATATTTTGCTGATTATTTATATTATTTATTATTGATTTACATACATTTAATATACTGATTCATTCTTTATTGATGCTGTGAAGGACTTTTGAAGACTACAGATAGGTCCGTGCTGTGCTCTCATTTAGGCTAAGCCTATTTTATATTAAAGGCAACTTAAAACTGTAAAAAAATGCAAAGGATTTTCTACTTATAATGCAGATAAATTCCCATGAATATGCAAATGTTGACAGTTTGCAAAAACACAGCTTTTTTAAACAGGCTGATCCGTGAAGGTGCCATTAGGTATGAAGGCACCCTGTCCGAGGTGTCCCTGGCACATAATACTCAGTTGAGGGAGAGATAGATAGGTTAGTTGTGTATAATCTGAGATGAAGAGGCAAAACCAGACTATGGTCAATTTACAAAACCCATAAATGTTTATTTTTAGAACCCAGTCAGCTCGTCATCAATATTTACCCTGCTCTCTAGTTCTTCCATTATATGTCTGCATTTGTTTTGTCTACGCACTTAAGCATGTTATTTCGAATTCTGTATTTCTTCTTGCTTCAGAAACTTTATTTATCAGCTGACAAGAGCAGATTGACGCAAAGGCTATCCGAAAATAACAAATTAAATGAACCGACAAGCCCAAATAAGAGTCAACATGAACGTAAATAGTCCGAAGTTGTCGGTCTCTGAAAAGCAATTCTTTATCCATGAGATGTCTTTAATACTTTTCTTTCTCTGCATGAGCGGATTTAGAGGGGGTTCGAGAGTTTCAGTCGAACCCCACCCACTTCAACTCAAAAAGTCAGTTTGTGTACCGTATATCATGGCTCTAAAATATTACTTTTTAACTTATAGTTATAAAATTTCAACAAGATGCATTTAACTACCTAAGAACGTGTCTGAAATTGCTGGATGAGTGGCAAACAGTATAGATCCTGATCAGAAGCCACGTTCTGTTGCGTCTTATCTGGGCCTATATCGTTTGCTCTAATACTTAGAGTAACTGGATCAATCGTACTCAACTATCTTCATCACAGCGCCGGAGGTAGCCAAAGATTATCGGTTTCCGTCAGAATCAGAATTTTACTGGTGACACGTCTAATAACATTCATTCACCAGGACCCGTGATATGGGAAGTTAGTCCCTAGTTCTCACCAGAAAGGTAAATCTAGCCACACCATCCTCTGTACCTTCAACGGAGGTAATCCAATCTTGTTTGAGGGAAGAATAAGCCCTTGTAAACGTCAGTTCTTGCAGCGGGGGTCTGGATAGTCAATGAGTGATGATTTCTACTGCGCCTAAGTGAGGGATAAGATCATCTGTTGGAATGCTGGCAGCACCTTTTAGACCTTTGTGCAAAAGAATCAGTCTACTGTCTCTCCTCCTTTTCTTGAGAGACTCCCATTTTAGTTTTTTTTTTTTCTAGTAATACCCCAGTGTCAAAATAGTAATTGCTATAGTAACAAGCCTAGCAGCCCTATTCTGAACTTTTCGATTTCTTGATGAATCTAGCCTTGGGGATCCCAAACACAGCTGCCATATTCCAAAATGAGGCGAACACGTCCCTTATATGCTGTCTCTTTTACATCCTGAGGACATTGATAAAGATTTCGTCTCAGGAAACCAAGAGTTTTATTTGCCTTAATACACATGTTGCTGATATGTGTATTCCATCTCAAGTCATGTATGATTGTTACTCCTAATTAAGTATTTAATGGAATCCATATTTTCGAGGACCTACCCTCCAAAGTGTAAGAAGCCTTAATCTTATTTGTTCTTTCCTAGTTATCTGCTTTATATTGCATTTGACTGACTGAAATATCATACCCTATTTTCTGGCCCAAAATCCTAATCTATCTACATCCTTCTGAAGTTTCACCGAGTCGTCCGTGTCTCTGATTTCACGATAGCAAACACAGTCATCTGCAAAAAGTCTTATTTCTGAGTCTATGCCTGTGGAAATATCATTTTTGTACAGAGAGAACAATAAGATGCAAGTAATTAGGGCATTCCAATACAAAATGATACTCGTCTTCTAAAACATTACAATAACTACATTTCCTTTCATTAATATCTACCCTTATCAGCCTAGACCACATCCCCACCTCTATTTCCAATCTATGTGACGAAACTCTTAATCTGGTCGAAGCTATTCGAAATTCTTTAACTGTTACATAGTCTAAATATTACTGGCAATCAAAACTAAGTATGTTCCGATAAAACAGTGCTCGTGATGATCCTTCAATCTCAACAGTAATATTCTGGATGGAAATATCCTTTAATCTCTGTTTAAACATTGATAGAAATACTTTAATATCCCCAACGTTCTGTTGCAATCAGACCTCTCTAAATCCAGAGTTACATAACACATGCTTTACCAGAGATGCACAGTTAATAATTCTATTACTAATTTCCAAATCCCATAACATCATATCATAAATGGCTCTGATATATTTATTTGTATTTGTGTTAACAATCTTTAACCAAAACCGTACAATAGTTAAATATCTTTGTATTTGACAACTAGTTCGTCCTAACTCCCCATAAATAAAGTTATTTTGTGTAGATATCTTAACACCTAGAAGCCTTTTACAAAACTGAAGATGTATTCTTCCAATATGCACAGCTTTGCAAAATCCCCAGATTTCCGCCCCATAATTCATTATTGGAGTTACAAGCTTATCAAATAGTTCTAATGTGTGTTTGAAATCTATGTTTGTAAATTTATGCAGATAACTATTTAATTTAAAAATAGCGTTTTGGGCATGTCCTGCTAATGTTTGTTGTGCCCCAGAGAAAGAACCCCCAGTTAAAAACTATACCAAAGTACGAACAAGAAGAAACGATTTCTAATTCTTGTCCGTCATAATAAAACTTCAAATTTCTTGGTAGTGTACCCCCTTTTCTAAATACGACCACCTTTGTTTTAGAGACATTAACTTCCAACTTTCAGCTTCCATCTGTTACAATATACATTTAGAATATTTATACCATTCTGCAATCCTTCCTCAGTTTCAGAAAATAATGTAATATCGTTCGCATATAACAATAATAATAACTTTAAATATCCTATATCAACCCCATCTAAACCATTTAATCGGAACTCTTCTTCCAAATCATTTACATACATTGAGAACAAAAAAAAAAGTGACAAGCACTCACCTTGACGGATCCCAAGAAAACACTCAAAATTGTTACTTAGCACATTTTCAAGTTTCACCCTTGACTTAACATGCTCATACATACTTATAATCACATTTAAAAATTTCCCACTTACGCCACATTTTATCAATTTATACCATAATATATCTCTATAAAGTCAAACGCTTTTGTGAAATCGACAAAAGCACAATAAAGTTTCTTGCCCTTGTTTATCAAATGAGTAATAACTGCAAGCAAGGATTTGGCTTATTTTACGACATGATACGCTTAATTCCCTTCACCAAACCGCAAGAAATATTTCGATATGTCGACCCCTCAGAATTTTTTTTACCCCTACCCTCATAATAAATAATCCTGGATCCGCCCCTGAGCAAGGACTTGACATACTAGTGCTGGTCAAATTTGACTTACTACTCTCCAACATGTCATTTCTACTGCTGCCATCGGTGTTTTTTTTTTTTTTTTTTTTTTTTTTTTTTGTTTTTTTGAGCCCTGGCTTGTCTCGTAATTGCCTTGAGGTTAGTTCAGTTTCATTTGTAGATTTCTGCAGACATATCAGGATCGTGCAACTATTCCATGATCCCCTAAATATTGTTTGACATTTTATAATATCACGGTATAATCTGATGCAAAATGGGCTATGTTCCAACTGGTGCTGATATAAGGTGGATAAGTTTTCTATTAAAGGCAGCTTGACACGCGTTATATAACCCGTAAAAAACAGCTCCCAGGCTCCCAAAACTGGCTTCTACGGCTCCTGATTTACCTAGTTCGGATAACGGGTCTGCCTTAATTTCTCTGAATAATAATAATAATAATAATAATAGGTTATTAATAAGAATAAGAATAATAAGAAGAAACTTTTTAGAACGAATAATAATAATAGGCCTATTATTATTAGGCCTATAATAATAATAATAATAATCGTCTACCTATTCACAATAATAATAATAATAATAATAATAATAATAATAATAATAATAATAATATGAATCGTCTACCTATTCACATAAACTATTACATCTTAATTTCTCTGAATAAACATGAATATCAATAATAATAAGAAGAAACATTTTAGAGCATCGTTTCCCGGCCGGTCATAAATTTTGGCGTAGCCCCTGTGTGACTCTGTTGCCCGGATACGTTAAAAATCTTGACTTGACTTGATTTTAGAGCGATAATAATAATAATTAATCTACCACTACTACTAATGATAATAATAGAAACAATAATGATAATAATGTAAATAGCAGTAGTAATAATACTAATAACAATTTGAGCAATTCTGAATAAAGCTTTATGGGTTATTCTTTTTTTTTTTTTTTTTTTTCTGATTTGTTTTTAAATTTAAAGACTAGAAATCTGTAGGTTTTTTTAATCCACTCCCCCTCCACTCACCCCTCCCCCACCTCCACCCCCCCCCCCCCCCCCCCCACACACACACACATACATTCTGCGGCGTCTGATCTGGGTCTGCATTGTTTGTCAGTTACCCCTATGCGGGTCTCCAAACTAAAATGGGCTTAAGTCAAATATTGGGTATTCGAAAAAAGACCTACATAAGCCCCCTTTAAGTACACACCTCTTTACATACTGTGGATTTCCCACAGCATAATGGAATATGAATATGAAAGCAATATTGCTCTAATATATGGGGTACAGAAAATCTTCATTTTCCACATTAATTGGTTATTGATTTCATGGTTTTGAAGTCACGGTATGGTAACATCACCGGCGTTCTCAGCTTGAAAAGGTTTTCCAGCCTGTGAAGTTAGCCCTTTGATATTCATGCGAAAAGTGCATTGAGTGCGAGAATTGACATGGAATTAACGCTGAGCATGCTGGGTAAAAATTGCAACAGACGACATTTTGAAATATTTTTATATTTTTTTCTTATTTTTCTCAGAAAATAGTCTTTGGTATTTCATGCAAATTGTCTCCATTGCAGACAATTTGCATGAAATGCCAAAGCATTTTTTTTTCTGGAAAAAAATATCATCAATTTGTCGTCTGCTGAATTAGCCCAGAGAATGGTGAAGTTAAGCTATATACCACAAATCCGGTTATCCATATTACCTTTATTTTTCTTTCATCAACGATGATGAAATGTTTACCTGTAAAGATGTTGAATGAAGTGTTCAGACGGACACCTTGGGATCTTAGGTTAAAGGGAAAGGTGTGAACATACGAAGAGGAATACATATATTAAAGTATGTATACTTGTTATATAATTGTTTATATGTGTCCTGTATACAAAAAAAAATATATAATCTCAAGATTCTCATGGAGGATTAGCTTATTTTGTACTAAATGTTCAGCGTCATCCTTATAAATATATACCTACTTATCACAATCTAATTTGAATATGTTTGTATACATTAAGGCACAGCTTTTTCCATATCTACGTAAATGTATGGTATATAAGACAATCTATCTGATACTGATGTACAAAATTAAAATTTTTACCGTTTTCAGTGTGGGGCTTTGCATATGTCAGTTTAAAATGTCAAGTCTTATAAAGTCATTTTACTTATTTGACAGCACAGCCCTAGGGAAGGCACTTTTTAAACCGAAAATATTTATCTGGATACCCTGCTTATAGTGGCGGATTTAGTGGGGGTTGGGGGTTCGACCCTTTGAGGGGGTGCGGGGGGGGGGGGGTTCAGTTGAATCCCAGTTGGTGTCCACATCACGAAAACTTACCTATATAATTCTGACCCCCTTAAACCCCACTTTTATATAGTAAAACTGGGGATTACAGGGGTGTACATTATTTTTCTTATTTCTGCTCAAAACATTGATTGTGGGTACTCGTTAGAACCGCCTCGGCGAGGCGGTTCTAACGAGTACCACAATCTATGTTTTGAGCAGAAATATGAAAAATATCAGAATTCTTATCTGAAAACTTTCAGTTTTTAATGGTGAAATTTTCTATATATTTGAATAGTCGAGTTTTCGTAACGAAATCATTTCATTTTCATGGGGAATGACAAAATGGTCAAACCACACCCCCACAGCAAAGTTGAAACCTCTTTTTTAAATTCCTGGATCCGCCCCTATCCTTTCTGGAGCCACAGTATTAACACAGCGTGCTGAATAAAAAATTCTGCAGGCGACAGTTTGAAATATTTTTCTTATTTTTCCCAGAAAATAGGCTTTAACATTTCATGCAAATTGAGACAAAATGCATGTAATGTCAAGCCCATTATCTCTAAGAGATAATTTGCATGAAATGTCAAAGCCCATTTTCTGGGAAAAATAAGACAAATATCATCTATGTGTCGTCTCCTGAATTTGCTGATAGCATGGTAAGAGTTAAAGTATTATTAATGCCGTGTTTCATGTATTTATTTATTTATTTATTTAAAAAATGTTTAAAGAGGATGACACAATTAGCTATAAATAACTATTCTACCTTGCGGTCCTCTAACTAAAATTTATATACATATATACAACAAGACTTAACTAACAGCTAAGAAATAAACATATTTATTCGACTGTATATAAAAGCATACCACAATCCCAGCTAGCATTCTACATAAATCTACGGCGGGCCGTTATTGGCCGGTCAGCTACCCTGACGGGCCGATAACGGGCCGCTGTAGATTTATAAAGAATGCTTACTGTGATGTGTATTTGTATACTGTAATTACTCTACGTATCGGGGCATTTTAACTGCTTATCATACTTGTGCTAAAATTTGCAAGAGCACATTCTACTAGGTCGATTGATATGTCTAAAATTTCTGGATGAGTGGAGAACTGTAGACCCTTTCCATTTCTCATATTCCCAGTATACATTCTTTATAAATCTATAGCGGGCCGTTATCTGCCCGTCAGGGTAGCTGACGGGCCGATAATAGCCCGCTATAGATTTACAAAGAATGCTAGCTGGGTAGTGGCATGCCTGTTTCATACATCTGATGCACATGTTATGACACAATTCACATCTAAACTTTTGCAGCATGGAAGAGTCTTTAAAGAGCTAACAGCGGTCTTGACGATGCCTACGAACGGAGGCGACGGTACCGGGTCTCAATGTTGTTCATGCGCGCGAATGTCTGTATATTTCGCCGCTTCTATGGCCATCCTAGTTCTTGCGGCAGTGGCCTTCTTCATCTCGTTAATCTCCACAAACTGGTCAGCCAGCGGTCAGGAATTAAAGATGGGCTTATGGGATTTCTGTATTCATCCGAAACAAAACGGCTCGTGGAGTTGTTTTCCGTCTAATACAGGTTAGATTAAGAAGTGTTTTCTTATGTTACAAAGAACAAATACCGTAGTTAGCCTAAGTATTCGAATACATTGACTCTTTATGATACCTGTCCTAAAATCTGAAGTCTATTCTATTACCAGTAGATGGGTCTAAAACTTGCTGAATGATTAGGAAACAGTATAGACCCTGATCAGATGTCGCATTCCGCGGCGTCTGATCTGGGTCTACACAGTTTGCCCAGGATTGTCTATCCGAATACTTAGGGTAACAGTCATCAGTGTCGCTGTAGTTGGGCTTGGTTAAACACATTTGAATCCTTTCACTCATGAAGTCCTGAAGTGGACTCTTCCCTTTTTGAAACTAGACACATCTATTGTTGCAAACAGGGGTTTTAGTCAACATTCAGTAACAGAATGGCAGTGGAAATCCTAATGAACCTTTCATCTGCATTTACACTGTTTGCGAAGGCGTATGTTTTTGTCTACAGGATGACTGGTTAATCATCACGAAAACATACCTATATAATTTTGACCCCCTTAAACCCCACTTTTATGTAGTAAAAATGGAGTTTACTGGGGTATACATTATTTTTCTTATTTCTGCTCAAAAACATAGATTGTGGATACCCGTTAGAACCGCCTCATCGAGGCGGTTCTAACGAGTACCCACAATCTATATTTTGAGCAGAAATATGAAAAATATCAAAATTTTTATCTGAAAACTTTCAGTTTTTTGGTGGTGAAATTTTCAATATATCTGAATAGGCGCGTTTCCGTAATGCAGATCAAAAAGCATCTGGACTGGGCCACATGATCAGATATCAAAATACACATAGGTATCTCCTATACATATACATTGTACATATACATAGATCAGGGAGACATTTATGTATATCAGATACCCGATTTTATGATATCTCAACTTCATGCTTACAGTTATTGATATGAATAGTTGTGATATAACAATTTAGACATAATTTTTTTATATCATATTAAACTGATTTCTTTTTTTTATGATACACTGTGAGATATTACAACATGTACTCTCGTGATATCAATCAGTTGAGTAACTGATATCACAAAATATTTAATGCGTGAGTCCACGCGCGATAGGAAATGTGTCTTTGAGATGTATGCTGACAGCGAAGATCCGAATTAATCTGCACATCCATGCTGTCTGATCAGCGGCTTCGTTGTTCGCTTATAGAATAGATAGATGGTGTGGAACATATCGACAGATGGCAAGTTCCAGTATCAGATCGTGAGATTTCACTCGCGCGTACGTGCGTGTGTGTGTGTGTGTGTGTGTGTAAAAGCAGGTTTATGATATCAGATTATCATATACTTTCTTCTGATCTCTTTTTCAGATTTTAGTGTTGCTGTTCAAGCGTTCTCCATACTTGCCTCGATGGGCTACGCATGCGCATTTGTTCTCTACATTTTATACATGATATTTGAGATTCTTCACAAGTCTCGTCCACTCGTCATCGGAATGTCCTTCATCGTCTTTAGCATAGGTTTGTACAATTACTAGAGCTGGCTAATCAGAGGTGAAAAGATAATCGATTATCATTCCTACCATTTTGATCGATAATCGATTAGTAATTACTGAAGATTTGGTCATAGTTTTACCTGTCTGTCTAAGTATAACTTTTACCATATGTTATACTTTACAGACATATTTGGCCAGATAGGCCTGAGCAAACAGTGATGACAGTGCAATACGCGGCGTCTCATCAGGGTATACACTGTTTGCATGCAGCTGTTTTTAGATACAACAATGGGTAGTAAATTGTACTTGTTCAAATTTTAGATAAAGTATGGTAAGGAGTTTAGATGTCTGAATACTAAGGGTAAATACGGTAAAGTAACAGACACAGAAATCAAATGATCGATTATTAGCAAATCATTTTTATTGAATTTATCGATCAATTAATCGATTATCCGATTAATTGTGCCAGCCTTGACAGTTACCATAAGAGCCTGTACACAATGCCGTATTTACCGTAAATTCTGGATACTTTCACTCCTTACCATACTTGTCCTTAAAATTCAAATTTTCATTTTTACTACCGGTTAATGGGTGAGTTCGATCATTCGATCATTCTGGTTTGACAGCTGTTTGAATGAAGCCCCCTCCCGCGAGTAATTTTCCGCCAGTCAAAGTTTATTGACGGGTGATACGTAAGGAGAGCGGTGACGAGTAGAAGGATAGGTGGTTATTGAGAGGACCATGGTTTTTCAACATTGTATTTCATACTACCGGTCGCGTTTTGCGTATGATCCATTTACGACAAATGTGTTCCTGAAGCCTAGTTTTCAAACCTGGTGTCATTATCACCCATTTTCTTTCTTTCTTGTTGAAACACCACCGTCTTCTCAAGCATTCAATTTGCGCTTACAGAATTGTGTGATACCATGAAATATATCAACGTACAGCAAAGACCCTGTTTCAGGAAAATATTTTTCTGATTTCTCCACAAAAAAGTATATGTTGTGAGTACTGACTAGAAGCGTCTTGCTCGCCGGGCGGTTCTAATGAGTATCCACAAAATATCTTTGTAGAGAAATAAGAAAAACGAAAATTTGACTCGACACGCATGAAAAGGGCCCTAAAGGAATTTGCGAACAACGCAGGCCCTGATCAGCCTGCGCATAAGCGCATCCGCATACAGAATCAATGGATACTGTAGTATATGTCGATGGACAGAGAATGCTCAGATCAGACTGCACGGATGCGCATGCTGATCTGGACCTACGTTGTTCGCAAATTGTGTAAGGGCTCTTTTCGTGCGTTGCGCATCATTTTGAAACAACGCCTCATCTGGAACTATGTTACAGAACCCACGACTGCGGATGAGCGTATTTTTCTCTAACTTTCGCTGCTCGTATTTGTCCTGAAGCTTTTCATTAAAGGTGCCTCCGATACATCGGTCACATATCTGAAATAACAAATGAAAAATGCAAAAAGTCCATCTTGGGCATTCGCGCATCAAGAGAAAACGTATCTTTGACCATATACGAAACGTGCAGATTGTGTCACCCTGCTCATCTGCACAGACTCCTCAGGGTTTTTATCTCTGTTGATACGTTCTTTAGTATCCAATGATTTTATAGGACAATGTGGATCCTCGTCAGTTGCGCAGGCTGGTCTGAGACTTCGCTGTCCGATTATGTTCCAAGACATATTTTCATCTGACGTCGCTCATATTTGGATTTTGTACCATTATTTATTGGAAGGATTCTAAATGCGACAGCGAATGTTTTGAGCAGACTGCACGCATTTCCAGCTGACTCAGGCTTTCGCTGTTTGCATTTATAAGACATGTTCAAGTGGCCGCCATGCGGGCATACGACGTTTAAGCAACGTCGATTCAACGTTGATGGTGGACATAGCCTGCTGGCGGTTTGCAGTTCTTTGGTTTGTGGCTTGTGTACTGTATGTCTTGGTTTGTTTGCTCTTCCTCTTGGTGTCATTGTGACGGACTCTTCCTAGATATCTTCTATATTAAATGTATTTTAAAGAACTGGGCCCAGTTGTTCAAAGCGTCGTTAGCTTAACGAGCTCGTTAAGGGTCATTTCGTTAACTGTTTTAGCAGATTCAATGTACAATATTCTGATATTTTTTGCTGAAAAAATGTGAGCAGCTTTTGCACTGCAAAAGCTACTCACATTTTTTCAGCAAAAAATTTCAGCATATTTGCATATCACTCAATGTAAATTTTAACGAATCGTTAACTAACGACATCGTTAGCTTTGAACAAGTGGGCCCTGATGTTTCTATCTATTCTCGGTCAGTTAATAATGTATACGTTTTGTACGAAAAAAGGGTCCCTATGCCGCATACGCAAAGCAAAGGTCCACACCACCCTTAGCATCCGTACAGTCTGAATATGACATACTCTGTTCGTCAATAGATTTTACAGTATTGCTTCTGCTTTACGAAAACACGCCAATTCAAATATATAGAACATTTCATCTGTAAAAACAGAAAATTTTCAGATAAAAAAAAATGATATTTTTCGTATTTCTGCTCAAAACATAGTTAGTGGGTACTCGTTAGAACTGCCTCGGCGAGGAGGTTCTAACGAGTACCCTGCACAATCTATGATTTTGAGCAGAAATAAGAAAAAATAATGTATACCCCTGTAAACCCCAGTTTTACTATATATAAGTGGGTTTTAGGGGGTCAAAATTATATAGGTATGTTTTCGTGATGGTATTGATTCTGTAGGTGGAAAATGAAGGCCCTGATCAACCTGCGCTTTGACGCAGGTTGATCCGGGCCTTCCTTGTCTGCATATGACATAAGAGCCATGTTCGTATGTTGCGCATGCGTACACGTATATCAGATCATGTGACCTTGATGTCTGAAAGTTCATGAGCCTGATTTCCTTTTGTTTCTATTTTCAGTTTGTTTACAACTCATGACGCTGATCGTGTATGCAATTAAAAATGGAGAGCTGTTTCGAAAAGTGGAGAAAGACTACTTTAATGAAAAATTAGAGCCATTGTTTGTGTCTTGGTCATATGCATTTTCTCTGGGTTCCACAATTTTGGCCACCGCCAGTGGCTCTCTTCTGTTTGTGGAATATAGGAACATCGTCTATCAAGCACTTTATTCACAACCAATAGATCAGGCAGGTGTATGAAGCTAGTTTGGGTCTAACCCTCAACCTTTACCACTCTTTGGGCTAATTCAGCAGACGACAAAATGGATATCTTTCTTATTTTACCCAAAAACAGAATTTGACATTTAGTTCATGCAAATTATCTCCATTGCATGGCATGTCAAATCCTGTTTTCTGGGTAAAATAAGACAAATATTTCAGTATGTTGTCTGCTGAAAATTTTATGCAGAGTGCTAAGCGCTAAAGCGCGAAGCAAAATCTGTAGCAGACGAAAATCTTTATATTCTTAGAAAATAAGTCTTGGCATTTCATATCAATCGTCTGCAAGAAAATAAAATAAAGGTCAAATTGTCGTCATTGTGATTGGCGCTTTAAGGGCAAACTAAGTGAAAAGGTTAATTGCACCCGCGAACAGAAATATGACACAGAACATCGCAGAGGGATTCTCCAAAACTGATCTAAGAAGTCAGATTTCAACGTTAGTTTAAACATATTTTATTCGTATAATACATATACTGTTACAGTACAAACATATATAGATTTCAACGTTCGGGCTAGTTCTCCATTTGTTTTGAAAAAAAACAAAAACAAAAAGACTTTATAATGGAAACTAAACTCTGCAGTAGAATATTGCACAAAAGGGCAACGCGGGAATGCCTTGGAACTAAGCCTAACTCGTGTTTAACCCGTTTAGGTCGAGTGGAATCTTCTATCTGAACTCTTTGGACTGCTCCTTTCCAACAGAAGGGGTGTCTGGTTAATTTTTGGGTCGATTGTTTATAATCGAGCCATAGTATACAAACGCCAAAATTTCCTTAAGATAGTTGTCCACGTGATTATCATTGACCGCGTGAGACGAAATCCAGGTAACGGTTATTTATAGCCGCGCTATTCTTGTCGCTGTGACGTCAGAGTGCAGTGTAATGATGGCGTTGTGACACTGGCAAACAGTACAGACCCAAATCAGGCGCTGCAGAACACGGCGTCTGATCAGGGTCTGTACTGATTGCTTAAATTACATAAATTTAAGGGTTAAATAAAACAATTTTAAGTCCCCGTTCAGGACTGTTTTCCAAGCCTACACTCAGAGACAATCGACCTACCAGTGCTGTCAGTGCTTGGATTTTTATTATTACTATGATTTATAGAAATGCCTGTACTAAATGCAAACGGTGTTGACGCGTTCTGCGGTGTCTGATCTGGGTCTACACTGTTTTGCCAGTGTTTACCAGTGTCCCTTTTATAGGCGTATAAGGCTTTAGGGAACTTGATGCACTTGATAAATTTTCCGCCATTCTTTACATGGGAAGACAACTTTTTATTTCCATGCACACCAAGTCCCTTGTGAATGTGATCTTCTTCAAAAGTAAAGGATTTGCCCCAAAAGGGAGAAATGTTTATTGTTATCATTATTATTATTTATTATTATTATTATTATCAATTTAGAGTAGAGTCCTTTGCAGAGCGAGACGGAAAGAATTTTCTCCAAGGTGGAGCTAATTCTTTCCTTTTAGAATAGGGCCCTTATCAGAAGGAGGACAAAATAATATTGACAGAGTTGCTATAAGTGTATCAATTCCTCTTAATGCTTAGCGCTCTGGGTAAACTTTTCAGCAGACGACATATTGAAATATTTTTTTTATTATTATTTTATTTCCCCAGAAAACAGGTTCTGATATTTCATGCAAATTGTCTCCAATGCAATTTGCATGAAATGTCAAATCCTGTTTTCTGGGAAAAATAAGAAAAAAATCATCATTTTGTCTTCTGCTGAATTAGCAAAGGGAGTGGTAATGGTTTGGTCGACGTAACCAAGCCACAGAGCATTCCTAAAAGGTTGAACCAGTTGTACGTCAGCCAATTAAGATGAACAGACTTGAGCCCCCACCTCCCCTCCTCCCCGCAAAAAAAAACAAAACAAAAAAACTCCCCTCCCCCTCCCCCCCCAACAAAATAAAATATATATATATATATATATATATAAAATGGTGCAATAAAATGGTAAATATATATTATATATATATATATATATATATATATATATATATATATATATATATATATATATATATATATATATATATATATATATATATATATATAAAATGGTGCAATCAGGCGTCCTAGGAATTTAAGGATTGAAATTTTATATTGTGGTAGTCTAAATGACAAAAAGAAGCTGTCGTTTGAAGAAAGGCGCGTACCGCGGTGAAATTAGGTATCAGCTGCGAATCCAGCGTTATATAGAGTGAGATGTGACTTTGACAAGGCAAAGTTTCGGTTGTGAATGGACTTCATTTTAAGAACCTTTGTTATAATATTAGAAAAATCGTTTACTAGTCTTTGTCGCTTATTTTCTTTTTGAAGATGCTTCTTGTTTTTCAGCATAATCCCGCTCAATGTCTATACATTTTAGCCAGTGATATTGAAGTGCCTCTATGCCACTTTTAAAGTTCTTTTCTTCATTGTCCAGAAAGTCCTCCACTGCATGTATGACGACATCATCTGACTGAAAATCGGTACCAGAAATGTTTTTTTTTTTTTCAACTGTGGGAATAAATGGAAGTCTGATGAAGCGATCAGGCAAGTAAGGTGGGGGGTGTGGGGGGGGGGGGGGGGGGGCTGTTGAATCAATTCAATGCCACAGTCATTGATGGCAGCCATAGCATTGACAGGCGTGTGAGCTGGAGCATATCCCAGCTAACATTCTATTTAAATCAATATCGGACCGTTATCGGCCCGACAGGAATCCTGTCGGGCCGATAACGGTCCGATATAGATTTACTGGGATTATCCTGGTGAAACAACACAACTTTACTGAGTTTTCCATGGCACTTGACCTTTAATATTTTCTCTTAACTGTCTAAGAAGTGAAACATAAAATATGTTCCATTGATTGTCTGCCCCTTTTGGAGATAAGCTATCATAAGAATAGCATCAGCATCCCAGCCGACGAAGTCTTTGCCTTCTTTAGTGGAGGTGAGCCTGGATGCTTTCATTGTTTAGACTGCTGTTTGGATTCTGGGGTGAAATGGTGGACCCGAGTTTCATCCACAGTCACAAACTCAGCAGAAACCTGTCAGGATCTGTCTCAAAAAGGTTCAGATTGGCTCGCGATATGTTCTGTCTTGTGTGCTTCTGTTCAACTGTCAGAAGTCTTGGTACCCAACCTCAGAATACCCAACGGGCTAAGAGTTTTCTCGTACCAAGATCTCCATAAGAATGGAATGAACTTTTTCCTGAGAAATCCCAACAGCATTAGCTATGTATCTCTCTGTAACTTGTATGTCCCACCATTACTATATCGTGGCCTTTAGTGACTATTTCGGGAGCTCATCACGAAAACATACCTATATAATTTTGACCCCCTTAAACCCCATTTTTATATAGTAAAACTGGGGTTTACAGGGGTATATATTATTTTCTTATTTCTGCTCAAAACATAGATTGTGGGTACTCGTTAGAATCGCCTCGACGAGGCGGTTCTAACGAGTACCCACAATCTATGTTTTGAGCAAAAATATGAAAAATATCAGAATTTTGTTTTATCTGAAAATCTTCATTTTTTTGGTGGTGAAATTTTCAGTATATTTGAATAGGCGTGTTTTCGTGATGTGCAACAGTCACGGGCCTTCCAGAACGGGGGGTCATCCTCACGGATCTCCCTGTCACGCTTAAGTTCTGGCACGGCATCCTGCCTCAGTTTTGCTACCATATCAGTATAGACAGCCCAAGGTGCTAGACCCTTTTTATGCAACTATTGAATCACCGCTCGTTCAGCAATTTTGTCCATTTAGCAAAAGTCTTTACTTTAACCCCAGTAAGCATTCTTTATAAATCTACAGCGGGCCGTTATCGGCCCGTCAGGGTAGCTGACGGGCCGATAACGGCCCGCTATAGATTTATAAAGAATGCTAGCAGGGACGGTTTACCACTTCGACATAAACTGACCAAAATGACACGGGCTGTTGGTTTTATAATCGTAAATAGTCAATAGGGCTGAAAATAGGTAGCCCCGCTTAAATCCTTCAAAACAAGGCTAAAAACTGATCAATGATCTCTCGTATATATAGACTTTATTCATACAAAAGGTCAATGACCAATGAGTACACCGTATAACATAAGTAATTTTATACTATAAGTAATATATACAGTAAAACTTCAATGACTCTAACACCGATGGCTCGTTAACCATGGCTGATTCGACTTCGTTTTCGAATCCGCAGTAAATTCATCCGATAGCACAAGAAAACAAATATCTAGGGATATTTTAGGGACGTTTTCTTATGCTCTCATAAAAAATGTACGTTGTATGTTCTCATTAGAATTGCCTCTTCCAAGCGACTCTATTGAGTACACTCAACATGCCATTATTTTATAGAAGATCGAAGAAACGTCCCTAAATTGTCCCCATTTGCCTTCTGACATCACGAAAACATGCCTATACGAGTTTGACCCCCTTAAATCCCACTTTTATATAGTAAAGTTTATTTTTCTTATTTTTACTCGACATAAACTGTGGACACTCGTTAGAACCGTCTGACCGAGGCGAATTCCAATGAATACCCACAATCTATGTTTTGAGCAGAAATATGAAAAAATATCAGAGTTTTTTTATCTGAAAAAAAAAAATCAGTTTTTGGAGGTGCAATTTTCTATATATTTCAACAGGCGCGTTTTCGTAATGCCTGACGCTATGATTAACTCTCAACAACTCTCAGTGGCTCGAACTATCCATGTCTAGAACTAATTTCCATGGTTCCAAAGATGTCTGAGCCTTTGGCGTTCGATTATATCTGCATAGTGCGGTTATGCTATTCTGGGCCCAGTTGTTCAAAGCTAACGACGTCGTTAGTTAACGATTCGTTAAAATTTACATCGAATGATACGCAAATATGCTGAAATATTTTGCTGAAAAAAATGTGAGTAGCTTTTGCAGTGCAAAAGCTACTCACATTTTTTCAACAAAAAATTTCAGAATATTGTATATTGAATCCGTTAAAACAGTTAACGAAATGACCCTTAACGAAGTCGTTAAGTTAACGGCGCTTTGAACAACTGGGCCCTGGTGGTTTATGGCATTTTTTTAAACATTCAGTTATAGTGGGCCAACAATGTGTGTAGGTACGTGCTCTGATAGTTTCACTATCCCTAAATATTCGGACAGGTATGTCACGGCAAACCATGTAGACCTAGATCAAAGCATTTCACCAGAGTGTGTACTGTTTGCCATTCAGCACACATTTTAGATATCGCATAATAATAATAATACTCGTAATAAAAAAAAAATGTTCACATTCTAGGACAGGGAGATAAGCTATCCGAATATCAAGGCCCAGTTGTTCAAAGCATCGTTCGCTTAACGAGCTCGTTAATGACAAACTCGTGAACTGTTGCAGCTCCGTGTATTTTGAAATACATTGATATTTTTGCTGCAAAAATGTGAGTAGCTTTTGCATTTTCTAGCAAAAATATCAATATATTTGCCATATTTCAAGATACAAATTTTACGTTAGCTAACAACTTCGTTAAGTTTTGAACAACTGGGCTGAGGTAATTAAGTTACCTGTATTTGTTATCAGATGGGCATGGATTCATGATGGTTTGGTATTTTACGTCTCTTTCAATATTATTTAAGTCATATCGAGACGTGTTTGTTGTCTAATTGTTGTGTTTAACCCATTGTAGTCTGGAGACCCTTACAAGGGTAATTGGCAAACAGTGCACACCCAGATCAGACGCCGCCGAATGCAGCGTCTGATCAGGGTCTCTACTGTTTGCAAATAGTTCAACCACTTTTCTCATTCCTATAGGAATATCTAAAGCACATAGCCTTACATACCTAAAATTAAAATGAGTATCTTCCAGTATGTAGTGTGGGGGAGTTCATTTAGTCTACAATGGGTTAATGGGTCTTATCTTGTATAGTGATCACCTCGCTGGGGACGAGGGAGTTGGTTGACTTTTTGTGGGTTTGTACAGTGTGTGTTTCCGTTGTAGTTTGTTTACTTTTCCTCTTGCTATCATTGATAGGCTACCCAGCTAGCATTCTTTATAAATTTATAGGGGGGCGTCATCAGCCCGTCAGCTACCCTGACGGGCTGATAACGGCCCGCTATATATTTATAAAGAATGCTTACTGGGTATAGTCTGTGAAAATGGCTCTTCCTAGACAACTTTACTGTTTTGGATAATTCCTTCTTGTTCAAATATAGTCGAACCTCAATAGCTCGAACCCGGATGCCTCGATTACCATGGCTAATTCGAACTCGTTTTTGAGTCCCTACGAAATTCTTCCGATAGTTCAAGAAAAACTATTTAGGAAATTTTTCTTATTTCATCATGAAATTGTATACTCAACATACCATTATTGTGTAGAAGACCGAAAAGATTTCCCTAAATGATCACAATTTGCTTCCTGAACTGGCGCCATGGTTAACCCTCATTGGCTCGAACTACCCATGTCCCGAATAAATTTTCATGGACCCAAAGATGTTCGAGCCATCGAGGTTTTAGTGTATCTGGCACTGTGTAGTTTTTGTTGTGTCACGGCATATTTTGGTCTTAGCCCCTTAAAGCGCTAAGCAAGATTGCAGCAGACGACATTCTATTTTCTTTTCATTACTTTTCAGAGAAAATAAGACTTTGCATTTTATGTGAATCGTCAATCGTCCGCTTAGCAGACGAGTCACATAAAATGCCGAGTCTTATTTTCTCTGAAAAAAAAAAAAACATTCATCTTTCTGTTTGTAAGAAAGTCACAAAGCCAGTTATTGATTTTGCCGTTAAAAACCATACAACCCCATATTATGGAACAGCTTCTCGTGTCGGACAGTGTCAAATGCTTTTAAGAATATTAGATAGTATTGCTGGCTCTGGCAAGGGCTCCTTTTCTCATTATTTCTTGTCTTTCATCGAGCAACTCCAAATCCTCTTTTGACATCACCTGGAAAAACAAGATAAGACTTTTTTTTGTATAATTTCTTCAAAAATGTTTTTGATTTTGACATTGTTCATTTTCTTTTTTAGCTCGCCTGTACGAAAGTACAACTAGAGCCATAGCAGTCACCTCGGCGTTGGATAAAGCTTTTGGTTTTTTAAAAATAAAGTTTTTAAAAAGCTATATCTCCCGAACCTCTGGATGGAAGTAGTTTATACTTGCCCTGATGTTAGATACATGTCTGAAGTTGTACCATCCTGACCCACAAGAGTGATCTAAAATTATGTGAAAGTTTTGGGTTAATGTTTTAGAGGCAAAGCGCGATTCAGGCGAGCTACGCTGTCCTGCGACAGCTCTTAGTTTATATAGTGAAATTTCTCTGTATACCCTCGCATGGAGTATACAGACCTCAACTTCCTTGCAAGGATATCTTCGCATGTAAAGTCCTGGGCCCAGTTGTTCAAAGCGCCGTTAGCTTAACGAGCTCATTAAGGGTCATTTCGTTAACTGTTTTAGCGGATTCAATATACAATATTCTGATATTTTTGATGAAAAAATGTGAGTAGCTTTTGCTGTGTGCAAAAGCTACTCACATTTTTTTTCAGCAAAAAATTTCACATCTTTGCGTATCACTCGATGTAAATTTTAACAAATCGTTAACTAACGACATCGTTAGCTTTGAACAACTGGGCCCTGACTGCTTAACTCCTTACACAAGGCTATCGGTATCATAAACTCCGTACACGTTTTATTTTCAAAATTGTATCGCCGACACTGAAAACTGAAAATATAAAGATACCTTGAAAACACTTTTACATGAAGGAAAATCAGAACCAGGGCTTTACGTTGACCTATTTTGTTTCGTAAAATTGCTGGGAAATTCAGGTTTTTTTCAGTTCCAAAAACTAATACCCATAGTGAATATAATGTTAACTTGAAAACACTTCTACAGCCAGTTTTTTAGTTCAAAAAAAGTACTGCCCATTATAAAAGGATGGGCTATAACCTGAACATAATGCGATAGACTGTATGTTTATTGCTTGACAGCTATGCTTTCCTCTCTAACCCATTGTAGTCTGGAGACCCATAAAAGGGTAATTGGCAAGCAGTGCAGACCCAGATCAGACGCTGCACAAAGTTCAACCATTTTTCTCTTGGAATATCTAAATCATAGCCTGACATGCCTAAAATCGAAATTAGTATCTGCCGATATATAGTGTGGGAGAGTTCATTCAGTCTGTAATGGGTTAATTACACCACGTTGGGTCGGTCTCAGACTATGAATTTGTCGACCTAAATCTTTCATTGGAAGGATGATGCCTGATGTTATGTCTTTGTTCGGACCCGCGGTGGTTCAACTAATGGTTTTCTTTAGCTCTGTCTGCCAGTGTCTGAGAGTAGTATAGGGCGACAGCCTATACTACTTCTGAGCTATTTGCCACGGACTCTCGTATCCTTGTTTCATCACAGTAGTTTAATTTGATTGACACAGGTTTTTCCGTGACGTTTTACTGATTAACCCGTTGTAGACTGAATGGACACTATATATTTTAAGACACCACAATATATGTTTTCATGGAGAAATAACAAAAATATCAATATTTTTTGTTGAAAAAAAAATCGCCTTAATAGGTGCTGAGGGGTTAAAAATCATGGATGCAGTTTTCTGCTAAATATTCATGTAAGGTATGTTTTTGTAACGAGTGATAATCTTTATTCCGAAAAATTAGTATGACCATCAATCCTTCTGAATTTATAAACCAATGAACCACAATATTCAGGTTCCAACAGACCATCGTGCAGAAGTGTTTTAAAACCAATTTTATAACTGGTAATCAGTTCAGATGATGGCGATAAATCCTAGAAAATATTTGACGTTATTAATGATACAGATGTCCCTGATTAAGAAGTCAAGAAGTAAAATGTTTATTCCGATTATCTAATCCTTTCATTCCTGTAGACACAGACAGACACTTTTGCAAACAGTGTAGATCCAGATGAGACGGCTCATAATGAGCCGTCTCATCTGGATCTACACTGTTTGCCGTTCTGTTCTTACTATACAACTGCCATCCGTTCGGCAGCAATATATGTGTCCAAATGCAGAGATGGAAGAGTGTATTTCAGAAACTCAGGCTTGAAGGGGCACTGTCTTGACTAGACGCTGTAGCAAAACGAATAAGCTGAGAAATACAAACACCACATGTTGTAGCATGACAGACATAACCAACCACAAACGGAAAATTTACATTATTAAAATCAAAGTACAATAAAAATTCAATGACTCGAACACCGATATCTCGTTTACCGTGGCTGATTCGAACTCGTTTTTGAGTACCTAGGAAATTATTCCGATAGCTCAACAAAGTACATATATAGGGATATTTTAGAGATTTTTTTTTAACTTTCCATGAAATGAATTAGGCGGTTCTAATGAGTACAATCAATATACCATTATTATATGGAAGATCAAAAGGATATCCCTAAGGTATTCCCATTTGTCTCCTAACCTTGTGCTATGATTTACCCTCAGTGGCTCGAACTACCCAGGTCTAGAACAAATGTCCTTGGTCCACAAGATGTTCAAGCCATTGAAATTCTACTAATTCCATGTCATAATTTAAGACAAGATAACATCAAAGGATATAAATAAATTTCAGTCGAGAAACAGTACCTATATAGGTGTCACATAAATTTTACTTAGTTCAAGTTCTTTTGGATAAATGCTGTTTACCATTTGTTCAAAGTAATCATAGTTAATCAGTCATCGAAATATCAAGCTGTTGCGTTAGTATCTTCGGTTTGGCTTTTGTGAGAAAGGAACAACATAAATTTAAATATACATGTAGAGAGTCATAGATACAATCGAACTTTAATGGCTGGAACATCTTTGGAACCAAAGAAATTTGTTCTAGGCATGGGTAGTTCGAGAAACTGAGGGTTTAATCACAGCGCCAGGTCTGGAGGCATTTAGGGATACTTTAGGAATGCCTCTTCGATTTTCTATAAAATAATGGTATGTTGAGTGTACTCATTAGAATCACCTCAATGAGGTGATTCTAATGAGTACACACACCATACGTTTTCATGACAAAACAATAAAAAAAATCCCTAAAGTATTCCTAAATATTTGCTTTCTTCATCTATCGGAAGAAATTCCTAGAGACTCAAAACCATTTCGAATCAACCACGGTAAACGAGCCATCAGCGTTCGAGTCATTGAATTTTTACTGTCGATATTTTCTAATATGTTCAGATAAAGCCGTACCTTGAACATAAGAAGTTCTGAAAACTTTTCTGATCCTAGTTCAAATCTTGCAAGCAGCCTCGCCCTGGTTGATTTTGGACCTGTCCATACGGTACCAGTCCAAAGACCATCATCGTTTTCCAAGTGGTACCAACCGTTAGCAGCCAGAAAAGCTACATCAAGCGCACCATTGATGATCAACTGAAACTTTACGTTTGCCTTCTCTTCCAAATGCAGTGTTAAAGGCTCTTCTAACTTGTAATATGAATTCCATTCGTCCAAGGCTTTTGGAAATGATGACCATTTACTGGAAGGGATAGTGACACGAATATTCTCCTCGAATAGTGTCTTGAAATGATTGGTAAGCTTACAGCGTCCCAGAACACGGAGTTTGTATTGCCCGGCACGGGGGAAGTTGACATCAACATAACCTGTCTGATCTGTGATCCAGTGTCGAGTGTGTTCGGAAAAATTAAGCTCTTGTTTACCTTGGAGCTTAAGCTCTACCCGGAGTTTCGACACCTCTGATGTATCGACTGTTACTTGTAGCTGGCCAATATCAGGGGCTTCGTTTATCACAATCTCTTTCGTTTGGTGAACAGATCTGAAACATAAATATTGGTCACATTAACAGAAAGGACATTACGAAAACAAGCCTATTCAAATATACTGAAAATTTTACCACCAAAAACTGAAAATTTTCAGATAAAAATTCTGATATTTTTTCATATTTCTGATCAAAACATAGATTGTAAGTACTTGTTAGAACCGCCTCGACGAGGCGGTTCTAACGAGTACCCACAATCTATGTTTTGAGCAGAAATAAGAAAAATAATGTATACCCCTGTAAACCCCAGTTTTACTATATAAAAGTGGGGTTTAAGGGGGGTCAAAATTATATAGGTATGGTTTCGTGATGAAATACAAAGGAAAAAGGATGATAATATCCTAGTCTTGGATCAATGCTGAGTCTTAAATAGTTTCAAGGCAGAATATTTGACAGACTTCTCCCCTTAACGCTAGTAAGATATGGTTACACTGGAAAAGTGATATATCATCACACTGTATATGTAACGTAAATATGAGACACGTATCAGAAAGAAAATACAAGGGAAAAGATTAAGAGAGAATTTGACAGACGTATCCCTTAAAACGCAAGTAACATTGAAGTTACACTGGAAAATTACAGTAGAACCTCGATAGCTCGAACACCGATGGCTCGTTTACCATGGCTAATTCGAACTCGTTTTTGAGTCCCTAGAAACTTTTTCCAAGAAAACAAATATTTGGGGAAATTTTGTCAGTATATCATGAAATTGTATGTTGAGTGTACTCATTAGAATCGCCTCATCGAGGCGATTCTATTGAGTACACTCAACATACAATTTTTATATATTAGATCAAAAAAGATTTCCCTTAATTATTCACCATTTGTTTCCTAACCTAGCGCCAAGATTAACCCTCAATAGCTCGAACTACCCATATCTCGAACAATGTTTCATGGTCCCAAAGAGTTTCGAGCCATTGAGGTTTGACTGTATTTAGTACAGCATTGTGGTATCAGAAAAGAAGGGATGAGAAACAAACAATGACGTGACAAAATAGCACGTTTGCAATAACAAAACAAACATGTAAGAAATGCAACAGAGGTACCTCTTCATTAGAACGGGCAGCAGAAAACCTACGAGAGACGGCGGCCGCTTTACTCGCGCGAACTCCATCCTTCTCTCAAGTCTTAATTTCTACAAAGAAATTTGATAATGCTGTCTGCAATGATTATGGGTTAATGGAGATTGTAGGTTAATAGGACACTTCTATATTCTCAACATAACAAAGAGTTTATGTGTTTTTTTTTTTGTTTTTTTTTTTTCTTTTTGGAAAGTAAATCAAGTTTAAACAAGAAGCCCATGGGCCATGATCCACTCACCTGATAAAAGCCGTTTTTACATATCTGCAAATGCCATGCAACTTCTTCCAGTATTGCCACAGCAACCAGACACAAATTTGAACATACCATTAAAAAGGTCAAAGGTCATCACAGTATCATAATTTCAACAAACTTAGTAGACTTTGAGTACCTGATGCTGTGTACTGAGATTCAGCCTCAGAGCTTTCTTAGTTCTGGAGAAAAAGATTTTTAAGTGTTTTACTATACATGGTCATGACACCATTGGTCAATTGCGCAGAACCATTTGAACAAATTGTCAACAGGCCCCATGTGAAATCTAGTGAAAACTGTTCAAGCTATTTCAGAGAAGAAGACGTTTAAAGATACCATCATTTTATACATTTTGCGAAACAGTTTTACTTCTTCAATCATACTTTGTAAGTTTCAGTCATTAGTCCTTATTATCCTGTGAGAATATGATTTATCAACATTTTCTCCATGTAAATGTATGGGGCGCAATTTGATCTTGTAGTAAAAAGGTCAAAGGTCAACCTACGACCATCATTTGAATAAAATTGATAGACCTTCAGTCCCCGATGCTATACACCAAGATTCAGCCTTAAAGCTTTTCTGGTTCTGGAGCAGGAGATATTTAAGTGTTATATGGACATGACAGCTATTTTGTTCAGTGGGGCGGTAGCATTTCAACGAATTATCAATACCCTTTCGACAGAAAGTCCTATGTGAAATCTGGTAAAATAGAGAGGACATGTAAAAAATACACATTATACATATACATAGCCCGGGGCAAGGGCAGATAAACCCCTGGGGACAAAAGTTGTAACTAAAAACATTATAATTTAATATGACAATATAAGTTTCTGCCATTAGTCTTTAATACATTTTGAGAAAATGATATTTCAACATTTTGCAGAAATGCATGACGGCACATATTTGATCTTGCTGTGAAAAGGTCAATGGTCAACCTTCCATCATCAATTGTACAAACTTGGTAGACACTGAGTCCCATTTTACTATATATCAAGACCCAGCCTTAAAGCTACATTGCCGTAAAAAGGTCAAAGGTCAACTTGCGACCATCATTTGAACTAACATAAGAGACCTCGAGTCCCCTATGCTATATACCACGAGTCGGCCTAAATTTTTTCTTTGTTCTGGAGAAGAAGATTTTGAGTTTTTTTTTTACCATATATGGACATGGCGGCCATCTTGTTCAAAAGCGTGGGGCCATTTTAATAAATTGTTAATACCGTTTCGACAGAAAGCCCCATGTGAAATCTGGTAAAAATTTCTCAAGCGGTTGCAGAGATGACATTTAAAAAACAAGATGGCGGCTACTTATATAGCTTTATTTTCGCTCTAGAGGTAATCCTATTGCTACAAAATAAGTTTCAACTTAAATCGCCCAACGGTTCGAGAGTATAAGTCAAAAAATGGTGTTCATGATGGCAGCTGTGGCAGCCATTTTGGATTTCTGATTGACAAAATTTTATATACTTTTGATCTACAAGTTGCTACAATGTTAGTGACAATTCGCCCAATGGTTCAGGATTTTCAAGATGGTGGCCGTGGTAGCCGTTTTGGATTTCCAATCAACACGATTTTACTATTTTTATATCTACTGATCAGTGTTGCTCAATCATAAGTTTCGACTTAATTCGCAGAGTGGTTAGGAAGGAGACTTTCATGATGACCGCTGTGGCAGCCATCTTTGATTTCCGATCGGCACAATTTTAGCTATTTTCGATCTAGGAGTCATTCTATTGCTACAGTTTTAGTTTAGCTCAATTCACACAATGGTTTTGGAGGAAAAGTTGGTTCTCAAGATGGCGTCTATGGCGGCCATTTTAGATTTACAATCGGAGATGTACAAAATAGATTTTCAAGGTAGCTCATTTCGATCCAGAAGTCGTCCTGTTGTTATAGAGCAAATTTCGGCTCAAATCGACCAAAGGTTTGGTAAGAGATATCGAAAATTGATTTTCAAGACGGCCATCTTGGATTTTTAGATCGGCTCAGTTTTAGCTATTTTGTGTTTAATAGGGGGCCCGGATACTCCTTATCAAGTTTCAACTCAACTGGATATTATCTTTAAAGGAGATGTCCAAAATATAAATTCTCAACATTTTCTTGGGCCCATACAGTTGTATGGGGAAGCAAATTTGACCTTGCCGTAGAAAAGTTCAAACGTCATTATAACAATTTCAGTACACCTCCAGACTCCGATATTTGTGCAAAGATTTGGCCCCGATGCTTACTTGGTTCTGGAGAAGAAGGTTTTTAAAGTTTTTACTATATATGGGTATGGCGGCCAATGGACCGCGACCATTTTAGCAGTCTTTCGTTCCCCTGTCCCAAAGGAGGTGCCACATGAACATTGGCCTGGCGGCTTCAGCGGCTTCAGAGAAGAAGTCGTTTGAAATTCTTAACATTTTACAAATGCATAGGTAAGTAAACTTGATCTTGCTGTTAAAAGGTCAAACGTAAACGTACGACCGTCATTTTAGCAGCTTTGGTAGACCTCCCGTCAAGGGTTCAGCTCCAACGCATCCTCGGTTCAGGAGAAGAAGATTTTCAAGGTTTTTACCATATATGGGCATGGCGGCCATCTTGATCAATGGACCATGACCATTTTAGCAATCTTTCATTCCCCTTAGCTAGGGAGGCTCCATATGGAATTTGAGCAAAACTGGCTTAGCGGCCCCAGAAAAGCAGTCGTTTGAAAATGTAAACGGACGGACGAACAGACGTACAACGGGCAAAAAGTGATCACTATAGCTAATCTTGAGCATAGCTGAGGTGAGCTAAAAACGGACAGATTACCGATGGAAGAGAAAGTATGTGAAGCTGAACATGCCATGCTCAAAATATGTACATTTTTGACAATAGATAAACCTATGACCGGTAGAATATTTAGGGACGTAGGTACATTTTCAGGGCATGTATAAAAAGTGAGGCCATCCTAGGGGGTACCTGTTCCCTTGTTCCCCTGAAATATTTCAGTTTTTTTCCCTTGTTCCCCAAAATCATAATCTAAATTTTCTATGTTCCCTGCTCCCCAAAATTACATTTGTTCCCCTGTTCCTTTCATTTTTGAACTCGTGTTCCCTTGTTCCCCTGAAACAAATGACAGTATTCCCCTGTTCCCCATAACACCTGGGAGGGCCTAAAAAGTGTCTGAAAAGGGGTTTTCTCTAAAATATAATTCTTTTCTCCTACAGACGCACGCACGCACGGACGAACGGACGTACAACGGGCAAAAAGTGATCACTATAGCTAATCTTGAGCATAGCTGAGGTGAGCTAAAAACGGACAGATTACCGATGGAAGAGAAAGTATGTGAAGCTGAACATGCCATGCTCAAAATATGTACATTTTTGACAATAGATAAACCTATGACCGGTAGAATATTTAGGGACGTAGATACATTTTCAGGGCATGTAACTCTATAAAAAGTGAGGCCATCCTAGGGGGTACCTGTTCCCTTGTTCCCCTGAAATATTTCAGTATTTTCCCTTGTTCCCCAAAATCATAATCTAAATTTTCTATGTTCCCTGCTCCCCAAAATTACATTTGTTCGCCTGTTCCTTTCATTTTTAAACTCGTGTTCCCCTGTTCCCCTGAAACAAATGACAGTATTCCCCTGTTCCCCATAACACCTGGGAGGGCCTAAAAAGTGTTTGCCACACTTCTGAAAAGGGTTTTTCTCTAAAATATAATTCTTTTCTCCTACAGTAGATCCCTTTTAAGAAGAGATCTGGTGTGCAGGAAATAAAAAAAAGGAAATCACAAAAGTGGTATCGCTTGTAAAATGGTATTATTGCATAAAAAGCAATGCCGCACGTTATTAACAACCGTGCATTAACCAGCGAAAAGCCGTGTATTAACAAGGCAATTCACGCGCTGTTAATGCACGGCTACGCAACTTTCAATATGCCTGTATCAGGGCCACAAAATTGCTAACGTCACAAGATGTGTACTGCCCAGCCCGTGAACGAGCATAGTCCGTGGAAATTGCGTTCGCGAGATATCGGTGAAAAGGCGAAACAAAATAGTGCAAGAAATAACGCGAAATGTAGCAAATGTGTTCATTTTTTATGCCCCGCCACCAAAAAAAGTGGCGGGGTATTATGTTATACCCTCTGAAATTTTGAGGGTCCGTCCGTCCGTACGTCCGTCCGTCCGTCAGCGCCCCCACCATTCGTCTGCCCGCAACTCCTCCTACAGTTTTAGGCCAATCCTTTTCAAACTTTACAGGCGCTTTTGGGATGGTCTGAAGATATGCATATTGTTTTTTCAGAATCCTGAAATTATTTTTTATCACTTTTTTTTTCATTTTTAACTTAGACTTTTTTAGCCCTAATACTACAGAAATGTATAGGGAGTATATGTACCTTCTGCCCGCAACTCTCCTCCTACAGTTTTAGGCCAATCATTTTCAAACTTTACAGGCGCTTTTAGCATGGTCTGAAAATATGCACATTGTTTTTTCAGAATCCTGAAATTATTTTTTATTACATTTTTTTTTTCATTTTAAACTTAGACTTTTTTCGAGCCCTAATACTTCAGATATGTAAAGGGAGTATGTACCTTCTGCCCGCAACTCCTCCTACAGTTTTAGGCTAATCCTTTTCAAACTTTACAGGCGCTTTTAGGATGGTCTGAAGATATGCATATTGTTTTTTCAGAATCCTGAAATTATTTTTTATTACATTTTTTTTCATTTTTAACTTAGACTTTTTTCGAGCCCTAATTCTACAGAAATGTATAGGGAGTATGTACCTTGTACGCGCAACTCCTCCTACATTTTCAGGCCGATCCTTTTGAAACTTTACACATGCTTTTAGGATAGTCTGAAGATATGCATATTGTTTTTTTCAGAATCCTGAAATTATTTTTTATCACTTTTTATTGCATTTTTAACTTAGACTTTTTGCTGTTTTTTTTTTTTTTTTTTTTTTTTTTTTTTTGGAGTTACGAAATAACTGTTTATTGCTTCTCTTCATGTTTAACTTAGACTTTTTCAGCCCTTATACTACAGAAGTGTATAGGGAATATGTCCCTGTGTAGCGGGGCATGATGCATGGCTTGCAGTTTTATTATGCAATAATAGCGATCGAACATGGTTTTTCAATGCATTAACATTCGCCAGGTCCCTTGGGAGGTGTTGAAAACCGCGGCCTTCGGCCTCGGTTTTCAACACCTCCCACGGGACCTGGCGAATGTTAATGCATGAAAAACCATGTTTGATCCCTATAATGAAACCATAAAGCGCATCCAGGCCACTTAACAGTACATTTTGCATATTCTAAAGGAATGGGTGGACAAGGTTGGTGCGGCTCTTGATTTCCTACAGGAGTACATGCATGAACTTCATTTATCCGATTTCAGCTGTAACGCAGTTGGTATCAGAATTTCATTCTTAATTCGAGATATAGCTACAATATGCAGTATCCTTTGCAGAACTCTGGTATGATCTGGGTCTTCAGTATCAACATATGCTCCAAAGACACCAGACTTATTTCACAGACTGAAAATTATTCCTTTTCACTTAGGAAAGCGGTACTGAAACTTGGAGTTAAACCTTTTAGTAAGTACAATTAGGCAGTATTGGCAAATTAAGCTAAGCCATGAACATAACTGAAGATACCCAGAAAATGTCACAGTCATGAAGCATAGCCTTTCCGAGGCAAGAAAAAAAAGCGAGATGAGGAACAATGGCAAAATAAATCCACATATGAAACCACTATACAGTGAACCCTCGTTACAACGACATCATTTGTTCTCAAATATGTTGCCATTATAATGAATTTGATGGTGGAAAGAATCCTTAATGGACAGAATGGTATGAAAGAAAGGCCATGTTTTATTCTTATTTCCTCACAGAACAGATTCTGACAAATATCCAAAACATGTTGCTTGAAGTTTTAATGCAATATTCTTGCATATTTTCTCATTAACTGTCACCATTTGAGCGAAGGTTTCGTGACGTTCATATTGTCATTATAACAAATTTCGTCGTTGTATCGAGTGTCGGTATAAAGAGGGTTGTCTGTACACAAACAAAATTAACTGCAACAGAGGAACGGTCTCTAACTATCAGAAGAAAAACCTACAAGGAAGCCTTAAACAGGTTTTCTCGCGTTTTATTTCTGTGGAATTCACACCCTTAATTCTGATGCCTAACATGCAGAAAATATAATCTAGACAAACATTGTAGACCCAGATTAGACGCTGTAGGTAGTCGAATGGGCTTGTTTGAAATGTTAGGACAAGTATGGTTATGAGTTCAGGCGTACTTTGGGTAAATACGATAGTAACATGCTGACTGGTTTCCATAGGAGCTACAAAATGAATGTTTCAAATATTAAATCTTCAGGAAACTACGAGGATCGTGCAAAAAGTTCTGTCACTTATAGGCTTCCTTAGTTTTATCCCAGGTATATTTTAAAATGCTTCACTGCACTTGAATGGTGTGTTGAATAGCTAACGATACCCGTTTATTTAGTGCAAATTGCTTTCCAACTGACCGAGTTATTTTAAATTGAAACAGATGCAGTCATATACACTGACCAATTTACTTGTTACATTGGAACATGGACCAGAAGACTGAAATTCGTAGCTATATTAAATGCCACATTAGGCTTAATATAGATTCAAAGCAGATATTTAATGAATTGTGTGGTATATATGGACCTCAGACCATTTCAATGCGCACAGTTTTTAGGTGGATTAAAGCTTTTAAAGCTGGAAAATTTTCTGTTGAAGATGATACCCATCCTGGAAGGCCTAAAACCTCTGTTACCAAGGCTAACATTGCTGCTGTAAAGCTTGTGGTCGAACAGGATGTGCAATTGTCTGTCAAAGATATAGCTAGTTGTATTGGCATATCAGAAGGCAGTGTGCAAACAATTCTGAAAAAGCATTTGGACCTGAGAAAGGTTTGCGCTAAGTGGGTACCTCATTTGCTCACTGAGGAGCAAAAGAAACCCTAAATGTGCCCGGGAACTTTTGAAAACATAAAAAGGCAGACATTTCTAACTTGCTAACAGGTGATGACACCTGGGTGCACATGTTTGAGCCACAAAGAAAGGCTGATAATAAGCAATGGAAGCGAAAAGATCAAAAACGCCCATGTATTGCCAAGAGAACCATAAGTTCGAAAAAGATGTTGTACGCAATTTTCTTTAATTCAAGTGGGCCAGTCGTTCAAGTGCCTTGTCCATCTGGTCATACAGTCACTGGCCGATTCTACAAGAATTCTGTACTGAAGAAAGTGAAAGAGTTTTACAATAAGAAACGACCAAGCAAAGGATGGTCAAGAGTCCACCCTTTTGCTTGACAACGTCTCCTCTCATAAATGTGAGGTTGTTAAGTCTTTTTTTGGCTTCTGAAAAGGTGAAAGTTTTAAACCATCCATCTTATTCACCCGACTTGAGTCCCTGTGAGCTTTTTATTTCCAAGGCTTAAAAAATGCTTTCTGGAAATAAGTATACGTCTAGAAGTTCTCTTGGCAGCGTTATTTATCTGGGTAAAAAGGTTAAAAAAATGTGTTTCAGTAAAGGGGGAATACTTTGAAGGTTTGTAATAAAAATATGTTTGATAAAACGTAGCACTGAAGTAATCCGAACCTAGTGACAAAACTTTTTGCAGGACCCTCGTATTTCTTATCATTACGCTAACACACATATCAAAACATAATTTTTAGGCGCATGACTCACTCTAGAGAAGGTTTTTTTTGTTGTTTTTTAAACAAAAATACTTTTTTAACATTTCTCTACCGATAAATAGTTTTGGGATCTCCAGACGATATAGGTTTATCTGAAAGGATCCCGCATGTAAAATGTGGTTTCATTACCTGTAGCCGTAAAGAGATGTCTTTACTTTCTTGTTAGAATCCTTGTCACTTATACGCCAGTCGGAACAACATTCAAGTTTCCGTAAGAGGTAGGTGCAAAAGTTATAAAACGGCTTGTTTGATTTTGGCTTCGCGTACAGGTTCAGTACAAAAACACCAGTGACGTTGGGTTCCATATCTATAACGAACACAATATCCTCCTCTTCATTTCTAAGGAAACTCAGTTTGATATTCTCTCGGTCTACTAACTGGCCGTCTTCACGGAGGTCATACTTGAACTGTAACCTCCTTAAATCCTGAAAGGCAATTTGCATCACTTTTTGGTCTATGATTATTTCGCCTGTTTTGTGAGATATTGGAGACAATCCAAGTGTCAGTGCATCTAGTCCAGGACCCCACTCTTCTCTGTTGATCTGAGGAAAAGGACTAGAACATTTGGGGTTACTATAGACTAGACGGTAGGAGCAAATGTGGAGAGTTTCAGACACAGAGCCGCCATCGCCATAGATATTAAGCATGTAAGACCCTGTCCGAGGAAATCGTATCAATATATTCACCCGGCATTTCTCTAGGTTCGTTTCCAAGAATACATACTGTCTCAGCGAAACTTGATTACCATCAATGGTTACAGTTTCTGACTCTAGTGATGTATCTTTGCAAAAATACAACTTACACATAAACTGTCTTTGAGCATTTTCAGGAAATCCAAGCGAAATAACGACTGACTCATTCTCAACGAGTACCACAGATCTGTCATGGTTTAAAAGTTTAATTCGTAGACTAAAGTAACCTTCACCAAGAACTGCCAAGTCAGTCAACTCATCTCTTGAAACTGGTCTGGCTAACAACTGCCAGTAATCGGCGTCGGGAAAATGACTAAAGATAAATTCTTCAGGTTCTCTAAAAAAACCTCCAGAATCGGTCGGTTCTAAATCACTTCTTGTTTCAATTTCTGGCAGAGAAGCACGCTTGATAACTGAAGTATGGATACAGTTATTGTCCCGACCAACAGTAAGAACCGGATCTAGCACCCACCAAGTGTTATTGACTAGAATACTGACCCAGCATCCTCGAAACTTTTCAAGGTCCTCTCCCGGCAGGTAAGATCCTCCTCTGATAATACCATGGACCAATTTTGTCTGTATACGCGCACACCTGAAATATCAAGGATCGTTATTACGTCGATTTTACATGCAAACCCAATCTGACGTATATATCCTAAGGCAAAAAAAAAAAAAAAAAAAAAAAAAAAAAATGCCGGTAATATGTTAGAAAAAATAGGTAGAATAGGTAAGGATTTTTTTTACATTTTATATAGAATTATGCCATAATTACCAAATATATTTGGACTCGGCACCATAATTCATATAAAATTTTACCAAGTCTGCTTGACTACCCTTTGATGTGTCTAACAGTATTGATAGAATGACTAACAGTGTAGACCCTGATCAGTTTGGAGCAGTTCTACACCGTTTGCTCAAACCTACTTGTCAAACAATTTTACCCCGGTAACTAATTTATTTATTTATTTGTTTACTTATTTATTTATTTTTATTTGTTTTTTTTTTTTAATTTTTTATTTTTTATTTTTGAGAATACATGAAAACAATTGCTAGAATTCACCAGGAGAATTAGGTAGGATAAGGTAACCCAAAGCACACATGTTTTTTGTTTGGCCTAAGTACTGGAATATTGGGACGTCTTGACTCCTTTCCTTATTATTCTTGTCCCAAACTTTGAAGAAGTCGTCGCCTTAATATCATAATGTTCTAACTAGTTTTTTTTTTCTACTTTTGAGAAAAAAACGGAATCAAAGTCTTTGACCCATGTATCTTTGTTTTTTAATAACATATTGCTCTGCAATTTTCACGATTTATTGATCTCAGTATTTTAAAAATCGTCTGAAAATTTGAAAAAACGACCTTATTTAATACTTTAGATTTTGAAGATCAAGGTATTTTTATTGCTTTTAAAATTAAAACATATTAAGTTTGTTTGAGTATCAGAGTGTTCCTTGCAGATACAACACTGTGAAGCTAAAATGCTTTTAGAAACATGATCATGTGACCAGAAAGCACAATTAACACCGGTTGGTCACTCTGATACAACAGTCTGACATCACGAAAACATGCCTATTCAAATATATTGAAAATTTTACTACCAAAAAATGAAAATTTTCAGATAAAAAATTCTGATATTTTACGTATTTCTGCTCTAAGCATAGATTGTAGGTACTCGTTAGAACCGCCTCGGCGAGGCGGTTCTAACGAGTACCCACAATCTATGTTTTTGAGCAGAAATAAGAAAAATAATGTATACCCCTGTAAACTCCAGTTTTACTATATAAAAGTGGGGTTTAAGGGGGTCAAAATTGTATAGGCATGTTTTCGTGATGATACTAATTTCAAAGTCAAAAGTTTGATAGAACAGTATGATACTTGATATAATTCTCTGGTGATACAACAGTGTGAAGCTAAAATTCAGCTACATGTTTTCAGATACAACACTATGAAGCTAAAATGTTTTCCGAAGCTTGATCATGTGACAGGAGAGCACAATTAACACTGGTTGGTCAGTCCTATACAACAGTCCGATACTTATTTTGAATTGAAAAATTTGATAAAACAGTACGATGGGCTAAATGATTATTTTTGATATTAGTGTTACAGTGGTATATCCTATATGACCTTGTAGAGTTGACATCCCTGTCACATTGATACACCGCGTCCAACCGTAACGCCGGATAACCGGTCGTAACGCCGGATTTTCGGTCTAATAAGGCCGGATTACGGTATGTTTCGTAGGATTCGCCGCCATTTGAAGAACCGCGTTTGACGCTGGGCAGAAAAAAAATTCATTTATTTAAAACATTAGAATAGGTTGATCGAGCATGAAAAGTAGCCTATCCGGATCTACATACATTATTCTAACTGCCTAATCTTCAGTTGATATGTATACTTTGCCGAAATTGTCAAACACTCAAAGAGAAAATTGTTATGCAGGTTCGGCCATACGATGAAAAGCATTCTTACCAGAAGGGTTCGTACTTTTTTTTCATTTTCTTAAAATTTATGACCAACTGGTGGATGCAAATGCATTTGAAAATGGCCTTGGGCCAACAACAAAGATCGAGGCACAAAATTTGAGATAACGCCGGATAAAACGGTACTTCTTGATCTACAACTGGCCAGTATTCTCGCAGACAAACACACTTGAAAAGGTAAAAGAATCACCTACACAGTCCAATTCTTAGTCATCGATACTATAAATTGTCTTAGTTTTTGTATATTAAGTATATGAATGTATCGATCACGTACAAGATCAAACACCAGCTCTGCATACTTGAAAAATATTTAAGTCTATGTATTTTTATCCATAGGTTTGGCATATTTACCGTTTGTTGCGGCGGTCGGCCGACATAGAGTGCACAAGGCTGTGACCTAAAGTTTCTGTAACTACTTTATTGTGTAACTTGGTTCATGTTAACTATTTCAAATCTGCTCTTTAATGTTACGTATTTACCTTGAACGGGGCCATGTGCAAATAAACATATATCATCATATGACACAGACTTCCGCCTCAATGTATATTATATATTTCCTTCTACTATGATCGCCATGATGTTGTGAAACTGTTTTCTTTTTTTTTTTTTTCTTTTTTTTTTCGATGATTTTGCCAAAATTAATGAAATACGACCAGCGAAACGCACATGAACCATAGCCTTACCATTTTGCTATTTTGACTGATAAGTTTGCCATTTTAGTGTCATGAAAAATGCTGCATTGTACAAAAATACGCGAAAAAAAAAAGTTTTTTGCCTTGTTGATTAAAATTAGTAAACGAAAATAATAATAATGCATTGGTAAAAAATTCAAATGCAAGAAATAATTTTGGCTATTACATGCATGTTTTGCGTCTTGTTTCCCGGATATTAATTAGGACATCAGTGACAAGCGGGTAAACAAAAGCGCGTGCGACTTCAAACCCAACGTAGTTTTAACATTTGAAACTCGTTGTGCACCTTAGCAGTTCACTTACAATAGTCATCGGGCAGCCTTAAGATTTCATTCACAAAAGCCACTACTGAACGCAGTCCAGATCTCATAATTATAAATACAGATGTCCAATTGCTTCAATGAACCTGTACTCTGTGAAACCGCAGTACTGTTTCGTCCTTGCGACGCCATTGAGACCTTGCGACCTACTGTAGTTGGAACTGAGGGTGCATTCTTGCTTTTGTAGTTCAGTTTCCAGGACGCAAAACTGCCAGTGTGCACCATGGCTTTTGTAGCTGAACTTTTAAGCTGCCTAATAGCTATTGTAGTTGAACTGCTGGGGTGCACGCTTGCTTTGTGGTTGAACTTTCAGGGTGCACCCAGTTTATGTTAGGGAGTACTATAGATCACTATGAGCATATGCCTGAATAAAAGAGGGTGCACGTGCACTCAGTGCACACTGGCTGGATCCGCCCCTGATTAATGTTAGAATTGTACAGGGCGTACCTTTCTGAATATGCTAGGGTAATACTGCCGCCACAATAAGAGGATAGACGTATTTTCCATCAACAGTATTCCTATATATATATGTACGCCCAGTCTCTTCAGAGACATTACAATCATTTTAATTATCCAAAACGTTTCAAGCTATTGTGATCGCCAGGATGCTTAGCAATTGAGCGTTTTATTACACTAAAAACTTTTTTCCTATGAGAAACTGTGTAAAGTGGATCTGTTTACCTCATCATCCACTTCAATTATAGCATTATGTTAAAACTACGTTGGCGCGGCGTCGCATGCGCTCTTGTTTACCTGCTCGTCACTGACGTCATAACTGATATCCGGGAAACAACACGCAAAACATGCATGTAATAGCCAAAATGATTTTTTACATTTTCAATTCTTACAATTGCAATTATTATTATTATCGTTCACCAAAATTTTGTACAATGCAGCATTTTTCGTGACACAAAATTGGCGAACATGTTAGTCAAAATGACAAAATGGCAAGGCAATGCGTTTTGCTTGTCGAATTTCATTAACTTCGGCAAAACCCTCCAAAATCAGTTTCACAACATCATGGCGATCACACTAGAAGGTAATGTATAATGTATATTGAGGTGGAAGTCGGAGTCATGTGGTGATATCTGTTTATTTGCAGGTGGCCCTGTTTAAGGTAAGTACGTAACATTGAAGAGCAGGTGTGAAATAAGAGACATGAACCAAAATACACAATAAAGTAGACACAGAAACATTAGGCCACAGCCTTGTGCACTTTATGTCGACCGATCGCCGTAACAAATGGTAAACGCATCAAACATGTTGATAAAAGTACATAGTTTTAAACATTTTTCAGGTATACAGAGGTGCTTGTTCTTGTATGTGGTCAATACATTCAGATACTTTTTATACAAAAATTTTCCTTTTTTTTCTTTTTTTCTTGTTCGACCGGAAAAAAAGAAGAAGGTGATACCTTTAACCATCGGCGCTTGGAATGTGCACACTCTAATGGACAGTGATAGTTCTGACAGACCTCAGCGAAAAACAGTTCTAGTTGATAGAGAACTTGACCGCTACAAAGTCGAGATTGCAGCTCTGAGTGAGACTCGCCTCGCAGAGGAAGGGCTTTTAAAAGAAGTTGGTGCTGGTTACACTTTCTTCTGGAGTGGACGCAAGAAAGAAGAGCGGCGTGAAGCAGGAGTACGATTCGCCATCGTCACACCTCGTCAGCAAGCTCTCAGGAATTCCAAAAGGCATAAATGACCGCCTCATGACGTTCAGACTGCCCTTATCTGGCAAGAGGTATGCAACAGTTGTAAGTGCCTATGCACTCACAATGATCAACCCAGATGAGGTTAAAGACGTTCTATGATGATCTGGATTCTGTGATTTCTGCAGCACTCCTCGGTGACTTGAAGGCCAGAGTGGGCAAAGACCACCAAACCTGGGAAGGAGTGATTGGATCTGAAGGAGTGAAGAAGTGCAACAGCAATGGACTCCTCCTTTAAAGGAAGTACTGAGCATGAATTACTGATCACCAACATAGTCTTCCTTCTGCCAACTCGCAGAAAGACATCATGGGTGCGCCCTCGCTCCAAACACAGGCATCTCATTGACTATGTCATAGTGCGAAGTAAGGACAGACAGGATGTCAGAGTGACAATGACTATGTGCGGTGCAGACTGTTGGATAGATTACAGGCGGCTTGTTATCAGCAAACTCATCCTGCGCATTCAGTCTGTACGACGACCACAAGGCAAGAAAGTGCCAAAGAGATTGGATGTCTCCAAGCTGAAACAGGACAGCAAGAGGCAAGCATTCTTCAATGATATCTGCTGCCGTTTAGATGCACAGAAACACAGTTTAGAAGATGTAAATGAGAGCTGGACGGCAGAGACACCGTTCACTCTTCAACAATGGATTCCCTAGGACCAGTATCTCGCAAACACCAAGATTGGTTTGATGAGAATGACAAAGATATCAAGGGACTCCTTGAAGAGAAACACCAAAAACACAAGGCTTACCTCAGAAATACCAGCTCAGTATCTAGTAAGACTGCCTTTTCAAACATATGTAAAACAGTACAGACTAGGCTCAGAGACATGCAAGACTCCTGGCGAGCAAAAAGGCTAATGAAATCCAGTCTTTTGCAGACAGAAAGGATATGAAGAAGTTTTTTGATGCACTCAAGATAGTATATGGTCCCCAGAGTTCAGAAACCACATCACTCCTTAGTGCAGATGGAACTAGTCTTCTGACTGACAAAGAAGCTATCTTATAAAGATGGGCTGAACACTTTGATGATATCCTTAATCGACCATCATCTGTCAATGATGAAGCTATCAACAGACTACCACAGGTGGAATGTAATCCGCTGCTTGATGAGCTCCCAACCATCCCTGAAACAGTGAAAGCAATAATACTCCTGTCATCTGGCAAGGCTCCGGTATCAGATGCAATACCTGCAGAGATCTACAAAGCAGGAGGTTGCAGAGAAACTGACAGAGTTATTTCACATTATGTGGAGAAAAGAAGCCATCCCTCAAGAATTCAAGGATGCAACAATTATCCACCTATTTAAAAGGAAATGGAATCCTCAAGTCTATGACAATCATCGAGGCATCGCTTCATTGTCAATTGCTGGAAAGATCCTTGCTAGGGTCCTACTGAATCGACTGAATGATCACCTTGGTCAGGGCTTCTACCAGAAAGCCACTGTGGATTCTTGAAAGACAGAGGAACTACAGACATGATTTTTACAGCACGACAGCTTCAAGAAAAATACCAGGAACAGAATGTGGACCACTACATGACCTTTGTCGACCTTACCAAAGCATTTCACACAGTCATTTGTGAGGGACTTTGGAAAATTATGGCAAAGTTCGGCTGCCCTGTCAAATTCATAGCAATGGTGCAGCAGTTCCATGATGGTATGCTTGCAAGGGTCCAAAATGATGGCGAGTTTTCTGATCCATTCCCTGTGACAAATGGAGTTAAGCAAGGCTGTGTACTAGCTTCAACACTGTTCAGCATGATGTTTTCTGCCATGCTTACAAATGCTTTCCATGATGGTGACAATGGTATACCTATTAGTTATCACTTTGATGGGAAACTTTTTAACCTAAGAAGGTTGCAAGCTAGATCCAAAGTGCAGATAGAGGTGCTAGATAAGTTCCTCTTTGCTGTTGACATGGCAATGGGTGCTCCAACAGAAAAGAAAATACAAAAAGGTGTGGATCAAGTATCCGATTCATGTGACAGCTATGATCTCACAATGAGCATCAAAAAGACTGAGGTAGTATACCAGCCAGCACCTGGAAAACCTTACAAGGAGCCTACCGTCACAGTGAAATGTTAACGATTGCAAGTGGTAGACAAGTTCACTTACCTTAGAAGCACATTGTCTAGATTTGTGCACATTAATGATGATGTCAATGCTAGGATTGCCAAAGCTAGTGCAGCATTTGGCCGACTATGTGGAAGTATTTGGGATCGAAGTTGAATCAGACTTGACACAAAGCTGAAAGTATACAGATCGGTGGTGCTGCCAACACTATTATACGCATGCGAAACTTGGACAGTTCACCAACGGCATGCAAAAAAACAGGTCCACTTCCATTCACGCTTAGAAAACTTCTTAAGCTCAAGTGGCAGGTCAGGATTCCAGACACAGAAGTCCTGAAAAGGACAGGGATGCAGAGTGTACATACCCTTCTGAAATCAGCACATTTAAGATGGACAGGCCATGTTACCAGAATGCCAGATGAACGTTGCCAAAGAAAATCCTCTATGGAGAACTACACGTTGGAAAACGCTCCAATGGTGGTCAGAAGCGAAACAAGGTCATCCTCAATTCCTGCCTTAAAGACTTCAACATACCAACAGAGTCGTATGAACAGATTGCACAGGATCGAACAAAGTGACGAGGCCTCATAAGAAGGGGTGCTGGTAAATACGAAGCAAAAAAAATCTGCGAAGCCGAGTAGAAACGTGCACAGCGGAAAGCCAGGGCTAAGGCATCACTTACAGAGCTTCCTTCCTCAGACCTCTCTTGTTCTATCTGCAACAGGCAGTTTAGAGCTAAGATTGGTCTCATCAGCCGTCTTAGAACACACATATAGTAACACTTCACACAGTTGATTAGGATTAGTCATTGTAAGTAATGACAGACGAACGAACATACAAAAACTAAGGCAATTTTAGTATCGATTATTTGGTATTGGACTGTGTAGGTAAAGTTTTACGTCTTCAAGTGCGTTTGTCTGCGAGAACACTGGCCAGTTGTAGAAAAAAAAAAGATATCATTTTATCCGGCGTGACCTTAAATCTCGTGGATTGTGTCTATATATTTGTTTTCTCGGTAAAACATCTCAGCCTCGGCCAGTTTATGATAGAAGGCCATTTTCAAATGCATTTTTACCCACCAGCTGGTCATGAATTTTAAGAAAATGAAAAAAGTACGAATCTTTTTCTCTATGAGTGTTTGACAATTTTAGCAAAGTATATATATATCAATTGAAGATTTGGCAGTTAGTCTAATGTATGTAGATCCGGATAGGCTACTTTTCATGTTCGATCAGCCTATCCCAATATTCTAAATAAATGATTTTTTCTATCCACCGTCAAACGCGGTTCTTAAAATGGCGGCGAATCCTACGAAAAATGCCCTAATCCGGCGTTATTAGACCGAAAACCCGGCTTTACGACCGGTTATCCAGCGTTACGATTGGACGCGGTGTGATATAAATATCTGAATTTTCGAATTTTTTACATTACAACACTATGATACTCAAGCGACGAAGTCTATTCTTCTATCTGTAGATGTGTCTCAAAACAGCTAGATGAGTAGCAGACAGTACAGTCGAACCTCATTTGCTCGAACACCAATGGCTCGTTTACCATGGCTAATTCGAACTCGTTTTCGAGTCTATACGAAATTCTTATATAGCTCAAAAGCAAATATTTATGGAATTTTTCTTATTCTATCATGAAATTGTATGTTGTGTGTACTCATTATACCGTTATTGTGTAGAAATCGAAAAGATTTCCCTAAATTATTGCCATTTGCTTCCTGACGTGGCGCCATGATTAAACCTCAGTAGCTCAAAGTACCCATATCTCGAAAAACATTTCCATGGTCACAATGATGTTCGAGCCTTTGAGGTTAGATTGTTTAGTCCTGATCAGACGCCGCTTTCTGTTGCGTTTGATCTGGATCTACACTGTCTGCACAAGCCTGTCTATCCCGACACTTGGGGTAAAAATGGTAATTCAGTTTAGGGATCGAACCAAATAAGTGGAATGGATACACAAATAGGCGATCCAACTCTTCAACATTGTTTTGCCACACTTTTGAAAAGGGGTCTATTCTAAAGCAAAAGAATTTGCTCCCATGAAGAGAAAATTCTTTCCTTTTTGAGTAGACCCCTTTTCAAAAGGGCTTGGTAAGCAGAAAAGCAAATAGGATGTCACAAAAGTTGTCTCCTTCCAATAATGGCGGGAAGTCCATCAAGTGTATCTTGTGGACAGATAGTTTGCGAACCTCTGCGAACCTTTGCGAGTCATTATGAAAACATGCCTATAAATATGCTGAAAATTTTACCACCAAAAAATGAAATTTTTCAGATATAAAATTCTGATATTTTGCTCAAAACACAGATTGTGGGTTCTCGTTAGAACTCCTCGATGAAGCGGTTCTAACGAATACCCACAATGTATGTTTTTTAAGCAGAAATAAGAAAAATAATGTACACTATTGTAAACTCCAAATTTACTATATAAAAGTGGGGCTTAAGGGGGTCATAATTATATACAATCGAACCTCAATAGCTCGAACAACGATGGCTCGTTTACCCTGGCTAATTCGAACTCGTTTTGGAGTCCCTGCGAAATTCTTCCGATAGCTCAAATAAACAAAAATTTAGGGCAATTTTCTTATTTTATCATAAAATTTTATGTTGTGTGTATACTCATTAGAATCGCCTCGTCGAGGCGATTCTAATGCGTACACTCAACATACAATTATTGTGTAGAAAATCGAAAAAAAAAATCTCTAAATTATTTGCTATTTGTTTCCAGACGTGGCACCATGATTAACCCTCAGTGGCTCGAACTACCCAATTCTCGAAAATCTTCGATGATCCCGAAGATGTTCGAGCCAATGAAGATCGACTGTAGGTATGGTTTCGTGATGTATTCTGCTTAACTAGGCTGCAGCGTGCAAAAAAAAAAAAAAAAAAAAAAATGATTTCATAAACGGCTTTGCATCTTTTCAGCGGTACAACCCAAATTAGATTCCGCTATTCTCATCGACGATACAGTTGACTCTCGTTATCTCGACCTCGCTTACCTCGAATAACCGCTTATTTCGAAATGAAAATCTGGTCCCTGTCTACACATGAAAATGTAACAACAGGTAAAAAAAATATTGTGGAAAAGAGGAGAAATTGCTTCTAAGGAGCAATTTTTCCTCTTTGTCAAAAATATTTTCAATATATCTCTAACTTCAAGAGTCCAATTACATATATATTTGTTAAATGTGGTTGTTCGAATTATTTTTTTCCTCAGTTCTGCAAATCTGATATGTCGGGATACGGATATCTCGAAGTATTTCTTAGAGCCCCTTTGAATTCGAGATAACGAGAGTCGAATGTATTTGATGTTAGCGCGCTAATAAGTTATATCTTATTTGTATAGTTTTATATAGAATCTAATAAATAATATCAACGCACTAAACATCGTCATGTTTTTGTTACAAACAAACATACATTAACATTATTCGGTGTTGGTCAAAAACAGCCAAAGGTACAGTTCGCGGGCACACGCTACCGTCCTCAGAAAACTGTCACACTTGATCGGAAGATTTGAAAACGTTCGCGAATGTCCGCAAACGCTTTTCTTTTTTTGCCAGAACAAAGCCCCCGCCCCACCCCCTCCCATCTATTGGGAAATCAATCAGCCGTATATGTCAAAATATGTAAAAAATGTTTTGCATCCCTTCTGAAAAGGGTTCCACTCTAAAAGGAAAGGACTTTTCTTTCAGACACCTTTTCAGAAGGGGTTTGCCGAGCAGGATAGCAAACAGGAAGTCAAAAAGCTGTCTCTCTTGTCAGAAAAAGGCGAAACATCTGCCAAGTGTATCTACTTTCATTAACAGAAAACGTTTATAAATTATCTGATCCTTCATACCTGCAGAGTTTTCTAAAAGCTTTGCAATAGACCTCTCGTTTTTCAGTCTTCTTGGTATTTTCCAGTGAGATCTGTCTCTGCGTAAACCAGGTGTAAATTGTGCGGATCTTCTGTACATCATCGTCCAGTCCTGAACACAAGTGATCTGCCGTTTCGGCCAAACATTTTTCATTCAAGTTTTCGGGAGCCTTAAAATGAGAAAATCAAAATAAAAATTGATGCGAGATATGCAAATGCGGGCATTGAAGGACCAGATCAGACTGTGCATTTGCACAGTCTGATCTGGTCCTTCATCGCCCGCATATAGAATTATAGGATGCGGCAATATTTGTCCATGAACAAAGAAGGTATTGTACAGGCTGTGCAAATGCACGAGCTTATCTGGGCATTTGCTGTTCACATATGATATAAGGGTCCTTTTTTGCATGGCGTATCAATTATAGAAAAGTAGAAGTTGATATTGCCTAAAAAAAAAAGATTTATCTAAAACGCTCTATCAAAATAACATACAAGAATGATTTAGGTAAAAAGGAGTTAAACTTATTTAGTTTACTTCGATTAAAAACAGTAGTGGTCAGGAGTTAAGGTGTGCGAATATTTAGGGTAAATACAGTGTGATTCACAGAACAACACTGACTATTTCGCAATGTATCAGAATAGACGTATAGATCACGTCTACAGCCATTCTGTGGAAGCTGGTTTTATCGTACCGTGGGTAGCGACTGGCATTTTACGAAATTAGGCAACGTCCATTGCGTTTACTGTTTGAGTGGTTATTGTGATACTTTATTTCGTGGAAGACGCGAGAAACGCCACATTTGATGGCAGTGATGGGATGGGAGTTGACATCACCATCATCTCCGGACCCTGGTAGAGGGATAGGTGTCCCTGTTGCATAGGCTTCCTCCTCGGGACTGCAAAGTGAGCAGTGCAGTGAGCAGTGATAATGACTTCGGGCAAAGTCAAGAGAAGATAGTGCTGGGGGGCGGGGGGGGGGGGGGGGTGGGGGAGAAACGTAACAGAATCTGTTTATAGATCACATCTACAGCCTTGTGGGTAGATTATAGTTGGGCTTTTCACGAAGTTAAGCAATATACACTGCGGTTAGTATCTTGGTGGGTAACCGCTATACTTAACTTCGCACAAGACTGGATAATTGCTACAGTAATTAAAAAAGTGAGCAAGAAAATCTTACGAAGATAGCTCGTTGGTCGACATCTGCAAAATCCTGGGCTCCAAACACGGCATCTCTGGTCTGTTTAGGCGGATGTGGTAAAATTCTACCATCATCGTCAATGGGAGTGGGTAGATTTAGTTGGCGGTATGTTCGCTGGGCGTCACGCAGTAGACAAGGTGAAGGGAATTTCTCGAAGTACCCGAAGTTTCTTATAAATCGTCGAACTTCGTAGAAGTATTCATTATAAAGCTCGTCGCGAAAATCTTTTACAGACACAATAGACGCTGAGCCAAAGGAAGACGTTCTCTCACGGGGGAATCCCAGCCCTTCAAAAGGATCCCAGTTGTCGTCCACATAGTTTGAAGCACTGCTGTATCGAGGTGTCAGAAAGTCTTTACCAGAATTTGCCATCAAATCGTCCCCATTTGCATCACCGATTTTTCCGTCTTTAACAGTCTCTTCTGTTTCTTCAATATTAATTGAAACATTGGAATGTTCTTTTAAACTATTTAGTACTTCTATATTCTGAGTGTCGTCATAGTCCTCATCCAGTAAATAGGAAGGTGTATCTATGATATTTGTTGGTGCCACTGGCGATGCAAAGCCTTCAATTGCTTCTTTTGAGCTTACTAAAGAACTTTTTGTATCTTCATCTAATTCTTCAAACTTCGGGTTTGATAAACGACTGTATTGATTTATATCTTCTTCTGTCTGGACAAATTCATCATCAGCTTTTATATCTTCTTGAAGTACAGAAATCTTTGACTGAGAACTTGAGTCGCCGCTGTTCAAAACAACAGCGTGTGGATTAAAGTTTGCAGAGTTAATTCTTGTCGATCTTGCATTAACAGACGATGTGAAGATGGGGCCGATGGCAGTTTTCGTGTGAATACTGGGACCAGAAGGCCTTGCATTTTTATTGGTGACATGAAGATCTAAGTTCTTGTTACTTCTTAGTCGTTCGTATATATCTTTCCATCCAAGATCTTCGTTATCGTCGTCTTCTGGACATAGTACTTGGATAACCTCTGATTCCCCTTCATCATTGATCGCTTCAGATCGTGATGCCAGAGTCCTAGTCTGAAAACAGCAAGCAAGTACCATTTAGGATTCTAAATATTGAAACACATGCATCATTCTATATTCTTCTAAATCTTTTAAACCGTGTTCAGTTAACACTAAAATTATACGTCGCAAAATAACTGAATGACAAAGAGTGTAGACCCTGATCAGACTGTTCCTTAGGAGCAGTCTGATCTGGGTCTACATTGTTTGTTAGACGATCCTGTTCCAATACAACTGCTCCATAGGAATAGTCTTAGCTGGGTCTATGTTATTTGGTCAGTCGATCATGTCCCAATACATAGAGTTACTGCGGTAATAAAGTAATATAATGTCTGCATTACGTAAGTTAAAAAACGCAACTGTCTTTGAAAAAATAGCGCTTGCAAGAGGAGATGAGCACAACAAATATGACTAAATTTAATAAATCTCCGTTATAATATTCCTACGAATATGTATACTGCAAATATTTATAAGTATATGCATACTGCGTACATTCGTAAGTATATGTTAACTGCGCATATTCACTAAGTATATGTACAGTGCGTATATTTATAACCATGTGCATACTGCATATATTCATAAGTATATCTATACTGTATATATTCATTTATATGTAAAGTTTGTATTTTAATAAGTATGTGTATTTTGCGTATATTCATAATTTTATGCATAGTGTGTATATTCATAAGTATATGCATGGTGTATATATTCATAAATATATATTAAGAGCGTATACCTATAAGCATATGTATACTGCGTGTATTCATAAGTATATGTAAACTACATATGTTAATAAGTATATGTAAAGTGTATATACTCATAAGTATATGTATAGGGCGTATATCTATAAGTATATGTATAGTGTGTATATTCATAAGTATATGTTTAAAGCGTATTTTCATAAGTTTATGTATAGTTTGTTTATTCATAAGTATGTGCATTGTGTGTATATTCGTAAGTATATGTATAGTTCGTATTTTCAGATATATATCTGTACTGCGTATATTCATAAGTATATGTATGGTGCATATATTCATAAGTATTTTTTATACTGCGTGTATTCATAAGCATATGCTTAGTGCGTATATGTATAACAATATGTAAATTGAGTATAGTCATAAGTTCATGTATATTACGTACATTCCTAAGTATCTCTATACTGTGTATATTCATATTTTAAGTGTATATATTCATAAGTATATGTATTGTGCGTATATTAATAAATGTGTATAGTGCGTAATTTCATAGGTATATGTATAGTGCATATATTCATTAGTATACGTAAAGTGATTATATTCGTGTTATGTATGTTGCGTATATTCATGACTACATGTAAACTGCGTGCGCCGGTACTGCCTGTACACTTTCTGACAAGTTTGCCTAGTTGGTATCGTATGCGGAGTCAAAGGCAAGACTACCGAGTGCTCCGAATGTGGTGACGTGAGTTTTTTGCCCGGGCAAAAGAGCCGTATCAGCCACGTGACCTTGTCATATGTTGTTTTTTTTTCTTTTTTTCTTTTTGCCCGGGCGAAAAAGCCGTATCACCCACGTGACCTTGTCATATGTTTTTTTTCTTTCTTTTTTTCTTTTTGCCCGGGCGAAAAAGCCGTATCATCCACGTGACCCATTATCACATCTTTTGCGCTCCACAAAAGTGATATGTTCTTGAAAGCCATGTTAGTATCACATATGCTAAATGGACATATTTTCTAGTAAATGTGTGATAAGTATAATTATATGTAATACTATATGTATTCATAAGTATATATATACTGAATATATTCACATGTTTATTCATAAGTAGGTATATGGATAGTGCGTATAAGTATATGCATATATGCATATATTCATAAGTATATGTACAGTGCTTATATTCATAAGTATATCTAAAGTGATTATTTTCATGTAATGTATAGTGTGTATATTTATAATTTAATGTTTACTGCGTGCACCGGTATTACCTGTACAGGTGAGCTGTTTCACTGGCTTGGTTACAGTCATGGAATTTCAGCCTCTTTATAAAAATATGTATACAGTTCGTTTACTTGTCACTTATTTCAGATCACTATGAGTTCTGTATCATATACATTTTAAGCTTTAGCGTTTGTATGTTAAATCATCAGATGAAAATTAGTCAATATCAAGTCTTATTTTCTATAAAAAAAAATAAGGGGCACGTCGGGTGTGCTAAGCGCACACCCGACGTGTCCCTTATTTTTTTTTTATAGAAAATACTCATAGTAAAATACTCATAGTACTACCATTTCATTATGTTCAGTGCTAATGTCATGAAGTATCAACGAATATATAATTATATTAGCGGATGGATTCGAAAGAAATCAAAATGCTAAATCATCAGATGAAAATGAGTCAATATCAAGTCTCATTTTCTATATATATAAAAAAAATAAAAAATAAAAAATAAATAAAATAAGGGACACGTCGGATATGTGCTTAGCGTTAAAATACTCAACGAAACTACGAGTACCATTTCACTGTGTTCAGTGCTAATGTCATGAAGTATCAACGAATATATAATTATATTAGCGGATGGATTCGAAAGAAATCAAAATGCTAAATCATCAGATGAAAATGAGTCAATATCAAGTCTCATTTTCTATATATATATATAAAAATAAAAATAAATAAATAAATAAAATAAGGGACACGTCGGATATGTGCTTAGCGTTAAAATACTCAACGAAACTACGAGTACCATTTCACTGTGTTCAGCGCTAATATCATGAAGAATCAACGAATATATAATTATATTAACGGATGGATTCGAAAGAAATCAAAATGCTAAATCATCAGATGGAAATGAGTCAATATCAAATCTTATTTTCTATAAAAAGAAAAAAAAAATAAAATAAGGGACACGTCGGATATGCGCTTAGCGTTAAAATACTCAACGAAATACCATTTCACTGTGTTCAGTACTAATATCATGAAGAATCAATGAATACTCGTATAATTATATTAGCGGATGGATTCGAAAGTAAGAAATCGAAAATCTAAGCTACTTTTCTTCTTTTTATATAGTCAGCTGAAATTTCCGTATGGTAAAATATCGGCTAAGCACCAGAACGAAAGGGGCGGCCCACAGGAAAGCTGGACCGTTGTTAATCACAAGATTCGTTTTACCTGACAGTAAACAACTTACTTGTTCGCTTTCCTCAGTTTCACTCACGTCCGTTTGTGGCACAACGTCCTTAATGTAGATAGATCCCGAATCCTCGGAGAAAGAGTTATCCGACTTGGACATAGACACACCCATAACCATAACCGTGTATTACCCTCTATACCCTAAATATTCAAACACTTTAAAGGGACTGGTCACATCACCATTTTTACAAGGATGACAATTCTGTGACTTCCTCCTGTCCCTTCTGATACGGGGTTTACTCTAAAAGGAAAGAATTTGCTCCCCTTGGGGAGCAAATTCTTTCCTTTTAGAGTAGACCCTTTTTAAGAAGGGAGGCAAAAACAAATTTGACAGAGTTGGACGTGTATCCGTTCTCCTTAGCTTTTTGTCATACATGTTTTGAAATTTGAAAAAAAAAAAAAAAAAAAAAAAAATCCGCGCTGCGTTAGTTTTAATGACAAACAGATTAGACAACGCGTTCTTTGGTTAAACTGCTTGCTCAGACCTGACTGCGCGAATACTTCGGTCTAGGGTTAATATCGTCCATCATTCATTTATCTACAAATACGAACGTTAGTACTGGCCGGAATTTTACCGACTGATTGTACAAGAAACATATGAATGAAGTTTGCCGAAATTGTCGTACGAGTAAATACTAAAGAAAATAGTACGTCAGAATACAAACTCCGATGATCATTTTGTTAGATAGAACGAAACAAAACTAGTACTAACAATTAATAGTCAATAAAACAAAGCCATTGATTAAGTATTAACGCTTGGCACTCTGGGTAAATTCTTTAGCAGACGACATATTGAAATATTGTTTTTATTTTCCCCAGAAAACAGGTTTCGACATTTCATGCAAATTGTCGCCTTAGAAGACAATTTGCGTGAAATATCAAATTCTGTTTTCTGGGAAATATATATATATATATAAAAATATATTTTATATTAATTTGTCGTCTGCTGTATAAGCCCAGAGAATGGTAAAGGTTAAACTAAGATGGATATACAGTTCTATAAGAAATATGAGAAAGACGATCGAATGGATCAATAACAATTAACCTGTTAGAGGAAGGAATAAAACTGTTCAACATGCAAATAAATGATATACAACATCCGAAAAGGACCCCTATGCCATATTCTGATAGGAAGGAGCAGAGGTTGGGCCATCGCTGTTTGTGTAGTTTTACGCACGTTGCTTGTCAAATGAATGAGTTCGTTACAAACGTTATACACGTCAACCTCTATATAACACGGTTCGTTATAATACGGTTTTGGATATAACACGGTTCAAAGATGGATCCCAAAAATGTATAAAAATGTCCCCAAAATGTATAAATTATATTGAAAAATGACCATAAATGGTCATTTTTCAATATAATCTATACATTTTTTGTTTGGATATAACACGGTTGTTTAAATAACACGGTTTGTGCTATGGACCCTAACAATAGTGTTATAAAGAGGTTGTGATATATTAACACTTTGCATGCTGGGTAGTTCAGCAGACGACACATTGAAATATTTTTCTTATTTTTCCTTGAAAATGGGACTTGGCACTAAGGAGACGATTTGCATGAAGTGTCAGGTCCTATTTTCTAGAGTGCAAATTGCAAAGTGTCTCCTCAGGAGACAATTTGCATGAAGTGCCATATTCTTTTTTCTAGGAAAAATAAGAAAAATACCGTTATTTTTGTCAAAAGAATGGTTTATAAACGAACGAAACGACCACTTATTGCATTGGATGGCTCAAGACATTCGGCTTTAGAAAACTTGCATCTCGGCGCAATGATGATCAAAATCGGATTAAAAAAAAGTTTAGTTTTCTATATAACTGCATGGACGCCGCCATTTTGATTTTTTTCCTTATAAGACACGCATTAAAACTGCCCAGTAAGCATTCTTTATAAATCTACAGCGGGCCGTTATCGGCTCGTCAGGGTAGCTGACGGGCCGATAACGGCCCGCTGTAGATTTATAAAGTATGCTACCTGGGTGCTGTTGACAGGAATATCCACTTATGTTAAGTATTAAATGAACACATTAACAGATACACACCAATAAGATACTGTTTGAGATGTTCTTTTATTGGAATTTTGCATATTCAATTAGGTAGTTTTGACGTCATAAAATGGCGCCTTCCGTCAAAGCATTCTCTAGATCGTCAAAGTACAACAACTTTCTCATTCTCAAACGATTTCCATTTTTTCGGCCAAAATACTTAACTTAACAGGCTCTTAATTTGCTAATACGTTTATTTACGGACTTCTGTTTTCATTTACTTTTATCTAAATTGATCTATGGAGTGGAGATCAGAGTTGTTTTCATTGCGACATAAAGGAACGAAATTTATAACCTCAACAGCTTCAGAATTTTTCTTCACGGGCGGATCCAGGATGATTTCTGGGAGTTCGATTTGATCAGATTACCATACTTTACAAAAAGACAGGCCTGAGCAAACAGTATAGACCCAGATCAGACGCCGCAGAACGCGGTGTCTGATCAGGGTCTACACTGTTTGCCGCTTATCCAGCAATTTTACACACCTTCATAGAAATAAAATATGGTATCCAAAATTTATCCAAAATTTCCCATGAAAATGAAATTTTGAGTCAAAGGGGGTTCGATTGAACATCCCCTTGAACCCCTCTGAATCCGCATCTGTTCTTCCTTTTTCATCTCTTTTTTTTTGCAGGATTGGATCCAGAATTATTTAATACGGGGAGAAGGGATCGATCTGAATGAATTACCGTATTTACTCTATTCGGACAGAAAGCCCTACACAAACAATGTAGACAATATCAGATTCTCCAGAATTCGGCGTCTGGAGCTATTTATCACATCCCTTCTGAAATGGGGTGTCGGGTTTTACTCTATGATAACTAATTTGCACCCCACCTCCCCCAACGCTCAACGCACCCCGCATGGGGGGAAATTCTTTCCTTTCAGAACAGACTCCTTTTAAAAAGGGCTTAGTATGCACGGAAGCAAAGAGGAAGCTACCAAAAGTTGTCTCCCTTGTAAACAGTGGCGGAAAATTATCCATTCGCCTTGATAATATATAATACAGTCGACTCTCGTTATCTCGAAGTCCAGGGGACTTTCTGAAATACTTCGAGACATCCGTACCTCGACATATCAGATTTGCAGAATTGAGGAGAACAAATATAATAACCACACTTCACAAACAAATATCTCGGACCCATCAATTTGAAAAGTCGACTGTGAAAATGTCGATTCTCTCGAATTTGACCCACATTTTCTAAAATGAGTATGTGCAAAATTCGGCGATTATCTATTTTAAAAGGAATCAGTTGAATAAAATGTTATTAACATATAACGGACCCAAGTTGGCATTATTGCTTTATAATAATTTTAACTGGCTTAACTAAAAATAAATGTATTTAATACTAGTTTAATATGGGTGGAGTTTTGCAAAATATAGATTCCGAAGTGACGTAAGCATCACCAGCACCCGTGACATGATAATTAACGGAAACGGACAGTATCAAGTCCGAGTATTGATGAGTCCGAGCAAATATGTAATGTGATTCCTAAGCTGGAGATATATTGAAAATATTGTGGAAAATAGAAGAAATTGCAATTTCTCCTCTTTTCCACAATATTTTGTTACCTGTTGTTAGATTTAAATGTTAGAACAGGGGACGATTTTCACTCCGAGATAAGAGGTTATTCGGGATAAGCGAAGTCGAGATAACGAGAGTCGACTGTAGTAGTTCTAAATCAAACTGGTCATGGGGTTATTTTTCCACCATTTAAAATAATATACACGGTAAAACAAACCAGTAAGATCGCTAATTGCATTTAAATCAACCTGTCTTGTGTCTAAAAGGATATAAATAATTCAATAACAAAATGTAGTAAACATTTGAACCAGCACATGGCAAAATCAATAAAATGGCTTGGCTCCCAGCGAAGACTCAGATCAGCCTGGGCATCCGCCCAGTCTGGTCAGAGTCTTCGCTATGCGCTCAGTGGGTCGCCAAGGACCCAAGTTTTCTTCATGCGAACATCTAAGACTCTGATCCGATTGGGCGGATGCCTAGACTGATCTGAGTCTTCACTGTGCGCACATGCCATTTTGTTGGTTTTGTCATGCGCTGGCACTAAATCGAGGAAGGATTGTTCAGTAATAATGAAAAATTATTACTATATTGTCCTTGGAACGTATAGATATAACCTAATTTAAAAAGGACAGAAGTATTTCGAATTTTGTAGAAAATGAATTTATGAAATAAATGGCAAAATACTGCCTAAACAATATGTTGGCCGAATTACTACAGCTAACCGTCTTTATATCGAAACTCGATACAACGACAAAATTCGCTATAATGATAACTTGACCAGCGCGAAACTTTCGCTGAAGATGTAATATTTAATCGGAAAGTATGCAAGAACATTGTAGGGAAAACTTCTAGATACATTATTTCTTGGGTATTTTTAGAACCGCCACAATGAGGCGATTCTAACAAATATTCAAAACACATGTTCTATGCGGAAATAAGAATAGCACAAAGCCTTTCTTACATATTTTTCTACTCATTAGGTTTCATTAAAACAGCAAATTCATCTAATGGCAAAATCTTTGAGAACAAATGCTGTCGATATATATAACTATATCTAGAGAATAACAGCAGCAGTAGCAGCAGCAGCAACAAGTGTGCATGCGTTTTAGCTCGACTAAGCGAATCTCAGCTATAGTGGTCACTTATTGTTCGTCGTCCGTGCGTCCTACCGAGCACTTTAACATCTACCGAAAAACTGTTGAAGTATCTTGAACCAACTTGTTAGAAACGAGAGGCAGGGGTTATGTTGGCAATGCTTTTAAAATGCTTGGTGGCCGTCTATAGTCATTAGCGAAAGTAAAATAGCGGGCCGGTACCCTTTCAGGTGGATTTGATTTGTAAATTCAGGATACTGCCGTTCTTTATACACTCCAAACAAGACTGGTATAATATATACCAATCAAATTTCCGAAGAAGCAGGACAGTTTAACCGATTGTATAGGCCTTTGCCGAATTTTAAAGACTGTTGACACTTTCCAGTTGATTAGCGACAAGGTTAATTTACAAAATAAGGGCTGTCACATCTGTATGAATTTAGATAGCTAGCACGGATAGTTTTCAAAAAAAAAAAAAAAAAAAAAATTACCTCGGCTGCGTTCAGAAGTGCGTTACCAGCGATTTGCCCTGGACCCCTGCTGAACAAAAGATGTCCGGTGTTCGACATTTATGTTCTACGTGGTACCTTTGGTGTGGTTACAGAATTTACCCTAAGTATTTGGAACCTTTCTATAGTCGTCCTTAAATAGAACATTAAAATTGTTGGGCGGGTAATAAATAGTGTAGAACTTGTTCAGACGCCGAGTTTTGCTGCGTCTGAGCTGGGTCTACACTGTTTGCTCATGCCTCACTGTCTGCATATGTAGAGTAAATACTGTAATTTGTTTGCGTTATCTACTTGGTGACAAAAATACTGAACGTCCCTCATCTCTGTATTGCAGTTCTTTAATCGTTCGATCCTTAAATAATAAATAGCATTAGAAACAAACAACACGTTTCGTGGCGACAAAATGCCCTAGTTGCAAAACCTCCCGTAATTAATTATTCAAAGGATTTTACGGGCTTTTTTTCTTCTATCTAACCATTAATCTTACTTTTTTATTATCGGCTTGCAATGAAAGGTGAGTAATCTTTAACATTTGTTCATTTATCATATATAAATAATTAATAAGATTTTTTTTATTGCATTTTCCTCCATTTGTTTACCTCAAGAACTTCAGTAGGTTCAAGTCGTAATTTCACTTAACCCTTAAAATGCCAAGAAAACCTGCATCTGAAAATGTCTGTTAATGTCGTCTGCTGAATATTCTTGCAAACTTTTCAGTCCTATTTTTGCATAAAGGCAAACAGTGTGGACCCTGATCAGACTTCTAGAGGAGCAGTCTGATCTGGGTCCACAGTTTCCAAAAAATAATTTTTAAAATCACAAGCAGGTGACAAAGCAGACAACATTTTTCTGATTGGCAGTTTAAGGGTTAAAACATACAAGTTGCATTACATTAACGAATGAGCCAAAACGTAAGCCCAGCAAACACACAACGTCATAATATCGTTGCTTGGACGTCACTGCATCGCAGCGACGTCGAAACAATGTTATAACGACGTTGAGTGTTAGCTGGGAGGAAACGTACCTTTGGACACGTTCGCAAGATTCAGATCTGCGCATTTGAGCAGCCTGTTCAGAGTCTTCACTGAGCGGGTTTTGGATACTGCGTGGATACGCAGGTTTATTTGAGTCTTCGTTGGGTGTACTTATCAAAAGGTACGTTTTCTCACGTTGCGGCACTTCTTAGTGGGCACACAACGTTAAAATGACGTCGTATCAACGTCGATGCGACGTGATCACGTCGCATCGACGTTGATACGACGTCATTTTGATGTTGTGTGCCTGCTGGGTTATGTATGCAATCTATTCAAATATACTGAAAATTTTACCACCAAAAAATATAAATTTTCAGATAAAAAATTCTGATATTTTTCACATTTCTGCTCAAAACATAGATTGTGGATGCTCGGTGAGGCGGTTCTAACGAATACCTACAGTCTATGTTTCTGAGCAGAAATAAGAAAAATAATATATACCCCTATAAACCCCAGTTTTATTATATAAAGTGTGGTATAAGGGGGTCAAATTTTCGTGATGATATAGTGGACACAGGAGCAGAAAACCCAGCTAGCATACTTTATAAATCTACAGCGGGCCGTTATCGGCCCGTCAGCTACCCTGACGGGCCGATAACGGCCCGCTGTAGAGTTATAAAGAATGCTTACTGGGAAAGGTGTACATTTTCAGGAGAATTTTCAGAATTTTACAGTTTTACAACATTTTTCAAGTTTGTTTTTTTCTAGCAACCTTGTCTATTGCGTAAATTTGACCAAATGTGCTTAACCATGGTTCTGCTGATCCCGGATATGCCCTGCATTTGCAAACAGTGAAGATCCAGATCAATTAGCTTCTTCAGAACTTTTTGTCATTAAGAATGTTAATTTGTTTCAGCAACCTAGATCAGGTAATCTAACTGGCTGAACATTTAAATTGGGCGTGGCATCTTAATTTATTAAGCATAGCAATGGTAAATAATCAAATCTTCCTCATTTCCCTATTAATGGTAAAATACCATCGCTGACCTTGCTCCACGTAAGAGTGGAATCCTGATTTTTTTTATTTTTTTTATCACTTCTTTACAAAAGTGTGTTTTTGGGTTTCATTAAAGGGGCTTCGCAGATGCGCTTTTAATGATTACACCCAATATACAATTTTCGTATAAATAAGAAAAACCATAAATATTTTGGTTTTGGGGATCAAAAAAGACTCCGATCAGATACTACATTCTACAGTCTCTAGATCTAGATCTACACTGTTTGCGCTAGCCTGTCTGTCCGAATGCTTAGGGTGAATACCTTATATAGTGGGGGGAGTGGAATTATCAAAGTTTATTACTTGTCCAAGGACAAATAAATGTCCAAAATCCACTTATCCAACCAAGATTTACTTGCCCAAAAATTGACGTTTTTCTCATTTCTCAAAGAAAACATATTTTGTGGGTACTCATTAGAAGCGCCTGACCGAGGCGCTTCAAATGAGGACCCACAATATATAATAATCATGTATGATAATTGAGAAATAAGACGATATATATATATATATATATACTCCACAAAATAGTTTAAGGGCCACCAGTTTTATTTTCCCTTTGATTATCACTCAAATGCGACCCTCAAGTTTTAAAATTATTTCATGGGCAAAACTGAAAGTCTCAGCCCTATTTCAATCAGCTCAAAATGTTTGCAACATGTTCAGCTACAAAAGTGTCAATGGCACCAACAATGCCAGACGAAAGGATTCTAAGAAAATCGGGAATTTCCAAAATAACGATTTTTACCCCAAAATGAAGTTTTTTCACAATACCGGAAAAATTCTTTGTTTAATGAAGACAATACTGTGTCACACACAAAATCATGCAAACTCAACCTTCCTTCGAGTAAAAAGGCACGCAGATATGGCCAGAAAAAGAGGCCAACCCTTTGAGAGGCTAAAAATGCCTCGAAAGTTCCCAATAGACAACAAATAATCTGTAGAGGGTACCTCTAGCAAAATGTGCGTTTCTTGGTAACAAATAAGGCTTTCTCTATGATTTTTTCAGAGTTGGGAGCCCAGACATCACTTTTGATGCAAAAATGTCAATTTTTAATTTTTGGGTAAAAAATAGTGTTTTTTTGCGAATTTTAAAATGAAAATTTTGATTTAAAATTTTTTGTTGGAAACACTCCTTTAGGGCTTCCTTTTAAAGAAACAGTCAACGATATTTTGATATATTCTGTGGTTTTGCCCATACACCCGGCCAAAGTTTGTATACATGGAAATTTGCACTAAGTGGCCTTTAAATTATTTTGTTGAATATATATATTTCCTTTCGAAAATGTTATTCGTTTCCCTTTCGGGCAATATTGGAGACAAAAATCCTATCATAGAAATAAATATATAACAAGGAGAAAGAGAGTAATAAAATGATTTATTTATTTATTGAATTTATATTTATTCACACACACACACACACACACACACACACACACACACACACACACACACACATCTCAGCAGCACGTGATCCAGGAAGGATACTGATTCAAGCCGGAGCACAGCATGTCCTATAAGACTGCATGTGCGTCCAGTGAAGACTCAGATCAGCCTGCACATCTGTAGATCAGAATCTTTGTTGCCGACACGAAGACGCTTTGAACCCTTGGCTATCCATTACGCAAACACGCCTATTCAAATATATTGAAAATTTCACCACCAAAAATTGAAAGTTTTCCGATACAAATTCTGATAGTTTTCATATTTCTGCTTAAAACATAGATTGTGGGTACTCGTTAGACCGCCTCGCCGAGGCGGTTCTAACGAGTACCCACAATCTATGTTTTTAAGCAGAAATAAGGCAAATAATGTATACCCCTGTGAACCCCAGTTTTACTATATAAAAGTGAGGTTTAAGGGGGTCAAAATTATAAAGGTATGTTTCCGTGATGCAAAGAGTGCATCGGACTGCATGGATGCACATGTTGATCTCTGTTTGCTGGGTATACATCTAATAATGTCTAATATCACTCACTTGCCATGTTGACGGTCTCTCATGGTGTTACATCATCAAGTGATAACATGCTAAGTAAATAATTTCAAATTATCACTCATGATTTGTCATAGAAAATGCATTTATTTTTGTGACAATTAAACTTTGCCATTCTCTGGGTAAAATTGATGATATTTTTCTTATTTTTCCCAAAAAAATAGGCTTTGACATTTCATGCAAATTGTCTCCTTGGGAGACAATCTGCATGAAATGCAAAAGCCTATTTTCTGGGATAACAATAAAAATTATTTCGAAATGCCATCTGCTTATCATTTTTACCCAAAATAGTAAGTGTTCAAACGGAAAAGTTTTCGTTTATATTTGCGTGTGCATGTTTTTTGAAGTGCAACTACGGTCGACTATCGTTATCTCGAAGTCCAAGGGAGTATCTAAAACACTTCGAGATATCCGTACCTCGACGAAATTAAGGAAAACCATTAATCGAACGACTACATTTCACGAATGAATATATAATTTGACTCCTGAATTTAGAGATTACTGAAAATATTTTGGAAAAGAGGAGAAATTGCTCCTTAGGAGCAATTTCTCTTCTTTTCCAAAATATGTTCCATAATATTTTGTTACCTGTTGTTAGGTTTCCATGTTAGAACAGGGACCAGATTTTCACTTCGAGATAAGCGGTCATTCGAGATAAGCGATGTCGAGATAACGAGAGTCGACTGTAGTTTATTGTAATGCAATAATGTAACTGTTATGCTGATCACTGAACGCTGACAGTCGTTGTTATCTCTGACTAGTAGTTTACTGAAACAGTGATGATGATGGTAATAATCTACCATACTACTGCGCATCACTACCAGCAGCTTGATGATGAGGTGCTTTAGATACGTTCTCCAGAATTCTTTTGACACTGAAAGCTATGAATATTGACCCTTTAATAGTTCTTCAAATATGTTCTGCAGAGTTCTTTTGACACTGAACGCTAACGATTGTTGCGAACGTTGACTGGTAGTTTGATGTAATGGTGATGAAATTGATAATCTGTCATATAACAACTGCGCATCACTGCTATCAGCTTAATGATGAAGTTCTTCAAATATATTCTGCAGAGTTCTTTTGACTGGGAACGCTAACGATTGTTGCGAACGTTGACAGGTAGTTTGATGTAATGGTGATGAAATTGATAATCTGTCATATAACAACTGCGCATCACTGCTATCAGCTTAATGATGAAGTTCTTCAAATATATTCTGCAGAGTTCTTTTGACTGGGAACGCTAACGATTGTTGCGAACGTTGACAGGTAGTTTGATGTAATGGTGATGATATTGGTAATCTGTCCTATTACAACCGCGCATCACTACTATCAGCTTAATGATGAAGTTCTTCAAATATATTGTGTACAGTTCTTCTGACACCAAGCGCTGAGGGTCGTTGCGAATGATTAAGTTCTTCAAATATATTCTGCAGAGTTCTTCTGACGCTGAACGCTGACGGTCACTGCAAACGCTGGATGCTAGTTTAATGTAACAGTGATGATGATGATGATGATGATGATGATAATCTGTCATATGCGCATCACTACTACCAGCTTGATGATGAAATTCTTCAAATGTATTATGCAGAGTTCTTTTAACACTGAACGCTGATGGTCGTTGCGAACTCTGATTCGTAGTTTAATGTAACAATGATGCTGCTGATAATCCGACATACAACAACTGCGCATCACTACTGGCAGCTTGATGATAACGTTTTTTGTTGTTGTTTTTTTTTTTTTTCAAATGTATTCTGCAAATTTCTTTTGACGCGCTCATATATTCTGCAAATTTCAATTGACACGGAGCGCTTATGGTTGTTGCGAACTCTGATTGATTGTTTAATGTAATTGTGATGATGTTGATAATCTGTCATATAACGAAAAAAAATGCGCATCATTACTAGCAGTTTGATGATGAAGTTCTTCGAATATATTCTGCAAAGTTCTTTTGACACTAATCTCCATAATATTGAAACGTGTATACTGACCGTTATAATACTGACACTGAAGAGAACTGACAAGATCTAGCCAAAGGAATTGCCAAATGCATTTTTTTTCAATGACTGAGGCAATACTCAGGCAAACAAAGAATACGGAAATCGCCGTAGTTGGTCAACCATACTGGATATTTTGATATAATTTTGGATAAATCTTGGAATTGACAATAGGCGGATCGTGCACCTTAGTGATAATTGATTTTCGTTTATGTTTGCGTATACGTGTTTTGAAACATTGCTAGTTTAATTAACCCTTGTCCTGCTGAATAAATTAAGATGCCACACCCACTTCTAATTTTCATCCTATCAGATTACTTGATCCAGGTTGTCAACAAAAAGTCACATACTTAATGACAGACAGTGCAGATCCAGATCTGTTGGCTTCTTCAGAAGGGATCTACACTGTTTGTAAGGGCAGGATATATCCTGGTTCAGCAGGACAAGGGTTAATGTAATAGTGATAATGCTGATAATCTATCATACAATAATTGCTCATCACTACTAGCAGCTTGATGATGAAGCTCTTCAAATATATTCTGTAAAGTTCTTTTGACACTGAACGCTGATGGTCGTTCCGAGCTCTTGCTGGTCCAGCACTGATCTAATAGTTTCTGCAGAGGCTCAACCAGGCAATATTTATAGTGGAACAGGGGTCTATGTCCACTTTTAATCAGCTCAAACAACCGTGGAAACTTATACTCGTCATATGTGGATTCACTGTAGGCATGGCGACCATACCACAATTCCCACAGAAGAATTCCCAGACTGTATATGTCTGCTGAAGAATCGTAGTGTTTCTGTTCAATAACTTCAGGGGCCATGTGAGAAATGGTTCCAACAAAAGTGCCTGTCATGAAAAGCTCTGGTCTGGCGAAGCCAAGATCACAAATTTTGGGAATGCGGTTTTTAACCTGAAATTAAACAAAAAATGTTACAAGACAATAAAGTATATCTAAAGCCTTTTTTACCTTGAACATTAACTGTTCATCTTTACTTTAACAACTCCATTTATCTCTTACCTGATTAACGCTTAAACATCAAACAACGTGCAGCAGATGACATTCTAATTCTATTCCTAACAAAAACACGCCTTAATAGTTTTGACCCCATTAAACCCCACTTTTTTATAGTAAATCTGGGGCTTACAGGAGTATACATTATTTTTTTTATTTCTGTTAAAAACATAGATTGTGTGTACTCATTAGACCGGCCTCACTGAGGCGGTTCTAACTAGTACCCACAATCTATGTTTTGAGCAGAAATGTGAAAAGTATCAGAATTTTTTATCTGAAAATTTTCATGTTTTGGTGGTAAACGTTTCAATATATTTGAATAGGAGTTTTCGTAATGTTTTTAGCATAAATAAGAACTCGCAAATTATGTGAATGAATGGTCTGCTAGGCGATAATATTTCCCCTCGGGAATTTGCTCCAAAAGGAGCTCTCCCCCGAAAGCGTATCCATTCCCCTTAACCCTCAAATTGCCAATCACAACAATTGTCGTCTGCTTTGTTATCTGCTTGTGATTTTAAAAGTCATTTTTTTTTTGCAAACAGTGTGGATCAGGATCCTCATTGCCTATATGCAAAAAGTAGGTTTGAAAAGTTTACAAGATTATTCAGTAGACGACATAAACAGACGACATTTTCAGATGCAGGTTTGCCTGGCATTTTAAGGGTTAAAAATATTCATCCTGTCTTAGACTAGCTACTAGTGGGATATCAATATTATTTTCATCAATCAGTTATAATTATTAATTTACTAAATGAACTAAGGGCCATCTACTGCTTACTGCTTGCCTCACCTCTTTGATAGCGGCAACTAATCTTGATGTCAGAGACCAACTATTAGAAACTGGCTAAACAATAAACATAAATATATATACATAAATTTGAATCAGCTTATAGTAAGGAGTGATAAAACATGACATCAGGGTCTAGGAGCTAGTCTAATCCTCTCTCTCAGTCAATCTCGAATGAACCCCTGATATTATTCTCCCAGCCAACACACACACACACCTTAAACGACCTGATATAGTAGTACCCATACATCCTGTATTTTGTACGAGAGTATATCAATGAGTTTCGAGCCCGATATACAATGTATGTTGCCTGGAGATTTATTGTATTTTATCTACTTCATAAATTATCTTCGTTTATTTTACAGGAATAAACTTGGTTTAATACCCCAGTACGTTTTCTTCTTACCGTTTCACGGCGGTTTCTCTGATGCAGTTCTTCTTTCTTCATGCGTCGGCGGTTTCGTATGTGACGTTTTTTTTTTTTCAAGCTTTGTTCCTCACCTCACCCTTTTCCATGCCTCTGTCAGGCTGTGCTTCGTGATTGTGACCTTTCCTGAGTATCTTCACTTATAATTTTAAAGAATTTCAGTATGACTGTTACCAAAGATTTTAAGCGATTGTCCTGTCTCATTCCTAACTAACAATAAAATGGACAAAAAAAAAAAGAGTACAAGGCGATGATAAACGGTGGTTGACGCTAAAATTCCAATCTGACAAAAATATACACGCACGTTTGGTAACAGTTTAATGTGCATCTTCGCCATTTTATGTTAGTGAAAGGTGGATAAGGGAATTTCAAAGTAGTAGGGAGAGTCCTTGAAACTGTTCTTTGGGTTGATATAATCCATGAATTTTCATTTTACTTGAGTCACAAGGGGGCCTACAGTCTCTCTTGGAGCTACGATCCAGTTTTCCGCCACGATGAATGAAAGTGGCGGAATTTCCCGGAGAATACCGAAGATGTCATTCATGGAAAAGTTCTGAGGAAGACGAAATTGTTATGGTATTTAAAATTTATCGGGGTTGTGACTCAAGTAAAATGAACATTCATAGTTGGAAGAGTGTTCAAGATGACGTCCGTTCTGGACGATCATCAACCAGTTTTACCCAAGAAAATATGAAGCTCAACGAGCGAAAATGTACCTTCTGACAAGTGCGCAAACGAAGATTCTAATCGGCCAGTGTAACTATGCAGTCAGATCAGAGTCGTCGTTGTACACAAATGCACAGGCTGATCTGAATCTTCTCGGGCCAAACATGTTCGAATGTACGTTTTCTGACATTATGGCTCATACTAAGCGTGTGCTTTGCGAATGCGACATTTCCTGGGAGTGTTCTTTGTTTCCAACGGCAATCCTTCTTGACAACTGAAGTGAGCTCAGTAAAGCGAAATTGGGACACAGCTGTTCCGCACATGGTGCGGAACAGCTGTTTCCCAATTTGGCTTTACTGAGCTCATTTCATTTGTACGGAAAACGCAGTTCTTGTTAGTTTGAAGTTAGAGGGCGTTTGAGCGTCACATAACCCAATATTGCGCATGAACAGGTTCAATAATAATAATTATAAAGACATCTGGACATACTCATAATAATAGCTAATAACTATAATGATATGCAACAAAGTAGGCAATGAATATAGAATGTATGTATATATGGGTATTTTCTGTATATTTTCTCCTTAATTTCATTCTGTCCTGTGGAATATATATATATATATACCTGCTCATAAATATATAAATGTATACATACCAGAACATTAGAAAGTTTGAGATCCCTATGGACATATTTCTGTCCATGAATAAATGCTAATCCATCACATATTCCTTCTGCCATTGTAACATAGTATCTAAAGGACTGGCACCTGTCTTTCACATTACTGTAACGACAACACTGCAGTTTCTCGTTCTTAAATACAATATTTTGCAAGGTATTGTCACAATATTCAAAGAAAAACTTTAGCGAGGAGCTAGTTATTTCTTTAGGTGTCTGGTAGCCCTTGTGATCTTGATCTATTGCATCAGAATAGGACACTCCATAATATTCGACAATATTAGGATGCTTCAGCTTCCTGAAATCAATATATACAGTAAAACCAGTGGTTCGTAACACAGACGGCTCGTTTACCTAGCATGATTCGAAATTCCTTTCAAATACATATTTGAGGCGCTTTTAATATATATATGTTTTTTGTGGAGAATATAAGAAAAATGTTATTTGCATATCCTTTCTTATCTGGAACTATGCCTTCTACCAAAGACACTTTTATATGATGTGAAAAAGGTAATATCATAATTGAAGTTTGAAATAATTTTGATTTAGTTCCTCATTTAAATCGTGAACTTTTAAGACATTCTGAGGAGAAAGAAACGGAATATGGTGCTCTACATGTTGTGTGGACTTTTAATAAGGATGTACATAACAATAAATTGCATAATTTATTCGTGCATAAAAGGATAGAGAAAAGTTCCGGGAGTGCCACAATCACAAGCCGCAGTCCTTCCCAGACACCAAGAGGAAGAGGAAAAACTACAGTTTGCTCGCCAAATACATGCAAACACCATTCTACCTCCTTCTATGGTGGACTGCTCGAATTCAACAGGTATAGATAATACCTTTGCAGTCCCGCCCAGACAACTTCAGCTGCGGATTGTATATTAAAGAGAAAAGATAAAAGAGCAATTAATATACCTGAGGCTATCTAGCTCTGCGAGTTGTGCATACATATCTTCAGCGCCTTCCAATGTTCTACGTAAAACTTTCATTGCTGCATCGATTTCTCTGTTGTCATTTCTCTTCAGTTTCACTCGGTATACGTCAGAAAAATTGCCCCCTCCAACCTTTGGACCCTCGCTAACATCTGTCATTTGAATGTGGTCAATGCTGTCATGCACTAAGCCAAATAACTGATGTTTGCACAGAACGAATTTTAGCCTGTTTTGTAAAGGTATGAACTGGTTGTAAATTTCTCTTGAAGTCCGCTGGTCATTTGCAATATTGTTTACCATTCTTCGGTCAGCAGAAATTTGATTCGGAATAAACCTTTTACACACCTGGTCAATTTTCGATTCAAATTCCAAATAGTATGCCTTCCGAACGAACTGTTGTAGACTTTCCTTGGTAAAGACTTTATCAAGTTGCTCTCGAGTCCACTTCACCATGAATGTAACTTTGTCTTTCATAAATTTCTCTCTTTCTGACTTGTCTTTAAGCGCTTCACGAATAACCATACCAATTCCTACTGGAAGAAAAAGAACTGCCGCAGCTGCCACTAATGGTAACCATAAGGGAGCAGCAACTGCCAAAATGACCTTCTCTCCACCAGAAAATATAGTTCCATTTTTATCAATACTCTCAGGGTCGTTATATGTATCAAAGTCAACTTCTCTGTCTCCCTCAATCATCATGTCAATTTCTGAACAATCTTGACCCAACAGTTTGAATGCTTCCAGAAATGTCTGTGTCAGTTCATTAGATAAATCTTTTATTACATTCTTCTCAGTCTCCCATTTTAATAACTCCACTTGTACTCGTCCCATGATCTTTTTGTCTGCATTGAATCTTGTGACTTCCATGTCTCCACCGCCAATATCAAGAAGTTCTGATTCTTTCCAGGAATACAACCTTGCCTGAACATTATCCTGTTGCAGATGAGCATATAAATCATCAACCAGCTTTTGACATCTCTTCTCTGCTAAATAGATAAGCTTTTCTCGGACCTAAGAGTGAAGAAAAATATTAGGTAGAAGTATAAAACAGTCAAACTAGAGCACAAAAAATAAACTAAATTTCTTGGAACTTCAAACACCTTAGTTCTTGTGAAATAATTCTAAAACACGATCGCAACAGTAAAATTCAGGAGAATGGAATTTTTCACAAAATCGAAGTAATAGCAGTAGGACAACGAAAACAGCTTGATATATGTGCGGAGAAATATTTATCCTTACTTCATTTAAAATACCACGCTCTTTCAGCCCGGTTATATTCGGGGTTTGCGTTTAAAGCATACTCTTGTTAGCACCAGCTTTTGCTGAACACATGTAAAGCTTCCGCAACTTTTAATGTGACATTTGTTGAAGTCAATATCGTAATGGAATTCATATTTATGTTCTTTGGGGATAATAAAAAAAAACACTCAGTTATCCGGGAATTGCTTTCAAACGCTCGGTTATAACGAGTTAGCAGAACGTTGGCAGAACTTTGAATGTTTACATTTACAATCGGAGTTGTTTATGTCAATATCATAAGAGGAATCACATTTAGGCGTATCAATGCAAATCATGTTTCTCATGAAATGAAATTCCCTGATGTTGAAACATTGTATATAGCAGTCATCCTTTCTGTAATTGTCAACCTACAGAAATAGTTCCAACATGGACAGAACAATATCGTGTAGCTGGCACTGTATCAAGATTAAGGGCAAGGGTTGAGTACTCGTAAAAAACAGTTTTACTGTTGACCGTTTCTGTTGCAGGTCCTCTTCGGTTTGTTCATGTTTTTGTTAGAGTAATTTTCTGCGATGCCGTTTCGAGTCTTTTCAACCTATTCGGGGTGGGGTGGGGTGGGGTGGGGGTGGGGGTGGGGGTGAGTGCTCGGTGTTTTGGTGTCTTTCCTGGAAATCCCCTTTTTATATTAATTGAAGAAAGTGACTAACACTAAGTTTACAAACCTTATCTGCATCCATCTGAAGTTTGCACAGCCGCTGTGTAATTTCTTCATTAAGTTTCTTCTTTTCTTCTACAGTTGCTCTTGCATGATTAATCCTAGATGCTATTGTCGTCCTAAGCTTTTCTAGAAATTTTCCAAGCCAACTGAAATTATGCCAGTTAAAATTTAAATGATTATGAATAAATATAAAACCCAAAGATAACTAGACGTGTTTGTAAAACACTATGTCCCCACCATATGATTGCCCCTAAAGATAGCCCAGACATATTTTTGCCAAGGACAGATAACTCAAAAACCAGAAGCGCAAGAGATATACTCTTTTAGTCAACACACATGGTGTCAATGAGTTGTAAACACCCATTTTGGTCCAAAACTTTTATACTGATACCCATGAAAAGCCACAATCACATTATACAGCTTACCCAATGCATAGTAGTGATACAGAAAAGCTGAAATTCATACAACAGACATTACATACATCATAACTGACAAATCGAAATATATGAAAGAGGAACTGAAACATAAAACCTATTGAGTTATCTGTTGTAGGCTCAGTCAGAGTATGCCTATGTAACTTTAGGCAAAATTTGTGCAAAAAACATTGGTTTTTCATTTATGACTTTAAAAGAGCAATTTGAGACCAAAAATCTAAATTTTCTCATAAACTAAGGGTCCTAGAGCAAAATGGGTGGTACCACATGAAAGAGAATTCAAAAGTAGGTCTGGAAATGAACGAATAGGGGTTGTATACAATGTCCTTATTATAATACAAAGAAATGAATTTCAGAGGTTCAAACCCTGAAAATAAAAATAAAGTTGATAATGAAGATAATCTACTTCTGCTTTAGTTTTTGATTTATAACCAATAGGTCAACTATTTTGGAAAAAAAAAAAACCTAAACATCAGAGGTAAATCATTTCAAACAGCTAAAACTTAATACAACTAAAACTTTTCAAAAGCTAAAACTTGTTTTGATTTTTAGTCTCCTTCACCACCATAATAGCCAACATACATAAGAATTTAACTAGACTCAAAGAAGAATGCACTTGTCTTGTCCATGAAGCACTTTTACATATAATCAGGGTACGGTATACCAATATCAACTTCATATGTTAAATGGTTCTTAAGATATTGCATTCGCAAAATTAAAGGGGAATTATTTCATTATTAATGGTTCATTCGGAAAAAAAATACGTGTCTGCTTATTTTTCGTATAGAAAGTATATATAATGTTTAATGTTTTTCATGACTCTACACAAATTAGTTTCCAAGGTACTGGAGGCATTTAATTTTCACAAAAAGGAGCATAATTCTGGTAATATTTGATGCACTCTGCCTAAAACCTAATCGGCATATCTCCTGTATGGTCAGGATATTGTATACCAAATATCAACTTCATATGCTGAGTGGTTCTTACGATAATGCATCCGCAACTTTTTATCATAGCCGGGTCTATATACAAGTTGTAAAGGGGAATAATTTCGTTATTAATGGATCAATCGAAAAATGACAAAATATGGATTTGTTTATTTTTTAGATAGAAAAAGCATATAAAGTTACAGGGTCCCAAACAAGTCCATATCCAAGATAAAGGAAACCTTACTGACTAAGTCCAACTGTCACAAAAAGGGGCATACCAGCAGTCAGCCCAAAAGTTAATCAGCACTTCTACATATGGCCAGGGTACTGCATATCAAATATCAATTTCATATGTTAAATAGCTCCTAAGATATTGCGTCCATAACATTTTATCATAGACTCCTATATACAAGCTGAAAAGGGAAATAATTTCATTATTATTGGATCAACTGAAAAATAAAAAAAAATACAGGTCTGCTTTTTTTCATTTAGAAAGTGCTTATAAAGTTTCAGGGTCCTAAACAAATCCATGTCCAAGATATATGAGGCCTCATTCTTAGTCAAATTGCCACAAAAAGGGGCATAGCTTGGTAAGATACGATGCAGTCAGCCCAAAAGTTAATCAGCACTTCCACATATGGTCAGGGTGTAACTACATACCGAATATCAACTTCATACGTTAATTAGCTCCTAAGATATTGTGTCCACAATATTTTATCATAGACCCCTATTCACAAGTTGTAAAGGGAAATAATTTCGTTATTAATGGATCAATGGAAAAACAACAAGAGCTGTCGTAGGACAGCGTAGCTCGCCTGCTGGGTACATTTTATATTGTAACATTTTTATCATTAAGCCATATAATATAGGTCACACTGACCTAGCTGTATTTGTATGTAAATCATTTTGTCACATAGATATAATAATCCAGGTATGACAATTCTCCATGAAATAGTAATAAAAATAAAAGGCAAAATCACTGAAGCACGAAATATAGGTCACAATGACCTAGATAGAGTAAGTGGTCATTCATTGGGTCACATGGAACTAATATCCCAGGTGTGACATTTATCCAACAAAAAGTATTCAAGATATAAGGCAAAATCACTGAACCATGAAATATAGGTCACACCAACAGAGATATATTTTGACGTCAATAATCGGGTCACAAGGAACTAATATCCCAGGTGTGACATTTATCCAACAAATAGTATTCAAGATATAAGGCAAAAATCACTGAACCATGAAATATAGGTCACAATGACCTAGATATAGTAAGTGGTCATTCATTGGGTCACATGGAAGTAATATCCCAGGTGTGACATTTATCCAACAAATAGTATTCAAGATATAAGGTAAAATCACTGGACCGTGAAATCTAGGTGACCTGGACCGTAAAATGTAGGTCACCATGACCTTCACTCTCTTACACTTAAACCGATGTCACATAGTTAGCTGATGTATAACCAGTTGTGTCTATAACCTGTAGGCATATAAGATTTTACAAATGTGTCCTAGATTTTGACCCCTAGCCCCACTCCAAGGCCCACCCTGAGGTATGAATCCAGGGGTATGTTCTTTTGGAATCTCAGAAGACTCCTCCAGGTACCCAAATTCTAAATATGAATGCTCTATGAGGAGTGAAAGTCAAGATATAAGAATTTGAAAAACTTTAACACAGTATTACAAAGGTGTCCTAGATTCTGACCCCTAGCCCCACCCAGGGGCATGAACCCAGGGGTTTATTCTCTTGGAATCTCAGAAGACCCTCCAAGGTACCTAAGTTCCAAATCTGATGCCTCTGTGAGGAGTGACTGTTGAGATATAAGCATTTGAAAAACTTTAACGCAGTGTGACGGGAACGGGAACGCAAACGCAAACGTGGACGACCGGGGTGACTACAATAGCTCTCCTTGTACTTCGTACAGGCGAGCTAAAAAAAAAACAGGTCTGCTTATTTTTCATATGGAAAGTGCATATACAGTTTCAGGGTCCTAAACAAATCCAAGATATACGAGGCCTCATTCTTAGTCAAATTGCCACAACTGAAAAGGGGCGTAACTCTGACAATATACGATGCTGTCAGCCCAAAAATTAATCAGCACTTCTACATATGGTCAGGTTACTGCAAACCAAATATCAGCTTCATGTGTTAAATAGCTTCTAAGATTTTGCGTCCGCAACATTTTATCATAGACCCCTATATACAAGTTGTAAAGGTGAATAATTTCGCTATTAATGGATCAAAAAAAAATATGGGTCTGCTTATTTTTCATACAGAAAGTACATATAAAGTTTCATGGTCCTAAACAAATCCGTCCAAGATATACGAGGCCTCAATGACTTAGTCAATGATGCAATGATATTGTGTCCGCAACATTTCATCATAAAACCCTATATACAAGTTGTAAAGGGAAATAATTTCGTTATTAATGAATCAATCAAAAAACAAACAAGAAAATAAAAAACGGGTCTGCTTATTTTTCATATAGAAAGTATATATTAAATTTCAGGGTCCCACACAAATTGGTTTCCAAGATAGAGTAGGCACTTAATATTCATAAAAAAGAGAAATAACTCTGGCAATATTTGGTGCACTCCATCCAAAAGTTAGTCAGCACATCTTCATATGGTCAAGATACTGTATACCAAATACCAACTTCATACCTCAAAAGTTTCATAAGATACCTCGTCCGCAAGATAGCGTAACGGACAGACAGACGGAAGATGTAAAGGGAAATAATTTCGTAATTAATGGATCAATAAAAAAAAGCGGGTCTGCTTAGTTTTCATATAGAAAGTATATATTAAGTTTCAAGATCCTACACAAATTGGTTTCCAAGATACAGTAGGCACTTAATTTTCATAAAAAGGGAAATATTTGGTCCACTCCGCCCAAAAGTTAATCAGCACATCTTCATATGGTCAGGAGTCTGTATCACAAATATCAACTTCATATCTCAAATGGTTCTTAAGTTATCGCATCCGCAAGAAAGCGCAACGGAATTTTCATAAAAAGGGAAATAACTCTGGCAATATTTGGTGCACTCCGCCCAAAAGTTGATCAGCACATCTGCATATGGTCAGGATACTGTATCACAAATATCAACTTCAAATCTCAAATAGTTCGTAAGATATCGCGTCCGCAAGAAAGCGTAACGGACAGACGGAACTTGTAAAGGAAAATAATTTTGTTATTAATGGATCAATAAAAAAAAAAAAAAAAAAACAGGTCTGCTTATTTTTCATATAGAAAGTATATATTAAGTTTCAGGGTCCTACACAAATTGGTTTCCAAGATACAGTAGGCACTTAATTTTCATAAAAAGGGAAATAACTCCGGCAATATTTGGTGCACTCCGCCCAAAAGTTAATCAGCACATTTTCATATGGTCAGTATACTGTATACCAAATTTCATATTTATATCTCAAATGGTTCTTCAGATATCGCGTCCGCAAGAAAGCATAACGGACAGACGGACAGGATGAAACCAATATGCCCCTTCAACTTCTTCGAAGTTAGGGGCATAAAAATGGTTAATTTTTTTTCTACTGAAAGCAAAATCGTACATAAAAAATGACTGATAATTTTCTTAAGTTTTTTTTTCATCATAGTTCAGTTTTAATTTTATTTTCTTTGGGATCACTGAGTCCATTCTGCCATCTTGGAAAATCGATATCCACATGACCGGTGCTAGGTAGGGAGTGTGCAGCTCTGCAAACTATGATGCTGTCACATGAAGAGTTTCAGTTATAGACTCCGATTTTCGTTCTTTTGTATAGTCATTGTTTCCTAGGGCAAACTTTATGGATTTTATTGGAAGGTAGGGCATCGTACATAAAAAATGACTGATAATTTTCTTAAGTTTTTTTTTCATCATAGTTCAGTTTTAATTTTATTTTCTTTGGGATCACTGAGTCCATTCTGCCATCTTGGAAAATCGATATCCACATGACCGGTGCTAGGTAGGGAGTGTGCAGCTCTGCAAACTATGATGCTGTCACATGAAGAGTTTCAGTTATAGACTCCGATTTTCGTTCTTTTGTATAGTCATTGTTTCCTAGGGCAAACTTTATGGATTTTATTGGAAGGTAGGGCTGAGAAAAGCTATTTTTGAGGCATATGCCAGCACTAAACAGCCAAATCAGCCCGCGGTCCTACAGTCTGTTCCTTAAAGCGCCAAGAAAAACTGCATCTGAAAATGTCGTCTGTTTATGTCATCTGCTGAAACTTCTCAAAGCTATTTTTCTCATACCGGCAAATAGTGTAGACCCAGATCAGACTGCTCCTAAAGGAGGGAGCAGTCTGATCTGGGTCCACACTGTTTGCAGAAATGACTTTTAAAATCACAAGCAGAAGACAAAGCAGACGACAATTGTTGTGACTGGCGCTTTAAGGGTTAAAGTTTTTTATTTTTGGTTTTTTTTTTTTGTTTTTTTTTTTTAAACATTTTATCGCACCTGGTAATTCTGTAAGCGCACACCGAAAGCCCTGATCAGAGTTGGTGTTTATACAGCCTTATCTTTGCCTTCGCAGTCTGAATATGCCCAAATGCGCTCCTCGTGTCGGAGGAAGGCTTAGGCCAACAGTCTTGTAAGCAGTATTTGGCAGATAAGTTACTTTGGCTTGCAAACACCCTTAGACATTATGTTGTGTAGAAAATAATGATTTTGTGCTTCATGTCTGTTTCAATAGTATTTTTGTCACACTGAAAGATGAAAAGCTGGTAAGGAAATCCTTTTTGCAATTAAATGCCATAGTTGTATGCTGCCCTGTGCGCACATGGCGTTTTTACGTACAAGGTTGCCTCAACGTCAATGTAACGTCATGACACTGTATCGACGTTGATGACACGTTATATAAACGTCATGTGCTCGCTTGGTGGTTTCTTTCTTCTACAGGATTTAACTCGCGACCTCATAAATCAGTAGTTAATCAGTCTTTGGATGACCATATTTGCCAGTATACATACAATCGTTGGCGAAAAGATGAGAATTTTTGATAAATAGATGTGAATTACATACCGATAATGCCGCATCACTTTTGCTTCAAGACTGGATGGCACCATGCGTTCAATACCATCAAGAAGGTTCTGGAACATTCTTGTGGGACCCATACCTAGCTTGTAGAATCTTGCAGCCTGAAGCCAATTCATTCATTTTAAATTTGTTTTAAAGTGTACTGCAAATCTATCGTTTGTTAAAAGCGTTAGTTTAAACAAGTATTTTAAAGTTGTAACAACAAGGTACATCATATATCAGTAAGCTCTGCGTACTAAATTCCTGTGCAAAAGAGTTTGTCCAGTATCGAAACCCTGTTGAAAATTTGCATAACAAATATGTTCCAAGCAGACACGCAACCGAAGAACAACGTCGAATCAACGTCGATGCAACGCCATAACGTTGCATCGACGTTGCTGCGACGTTGTATAAACATCATGTGCCTATTGAGTTATAACTGTCTAGAACTTTTTTGTGCTGCCCGTTCCGTTTCTGAATTTTATAGTTCGTTCTGTATTTACACTTCTGATCCGCAATTTACGGTGGTATTAAAGTCAGAGTTCGACTTTTCAAAAAATCTGGCTTTTTTCTAATATGTTTTATTTGAAAGTAGGATCTGTGGCGCCCTAAAAACCAAATGTATTTTGCATTAAGACATGGCGTTAGCTCCCCTGGACAGAAGAATACGATTTTTCGTCTGACTTTCGTACTACCTTAAGTGCACTTGATAATTTTATGTATAAACACTGAATATGTGCAAACCCACAGATGTGTTGAGGTGAGTTGGTTATCTTCTACTGTTTTCTGTCATAACAGCAGCTAAACGATACTTATTCATTATGATAGAAATCTATAAAACTGCATGTTTCTCCTACAAAAGTTTTGTCTCATACTCAATGACTCAAGAAAAGCACGTCAAAAACCGACGAAAGCTTCAGAAGTCCATCGCCAGAGAAAGCATCATTCACACGAGTCCCCACACACTGCCATACAACCGGTGCCTTTGACGACAGGTGACTAACGAGACGACAGATGTAAACATAATGGACATAAAATAAAAGCACCGCAAGCATAATACCCCGCCATAGCAATTATTTGTTTATGTATGAAAGTTATCGTTACGAAAATGTCTGGAAAGAAAATGACGGAGGGACAGATAACAATCCTAAACCAGATCTTGATAATAATGTGTTATACCCATGCAAAGCCATGTTGCAGCTTGCGGAGCTACTGTGAAGGCGGTCTAATCTGGGTCTGTAGTGTTTGAAAATGACTGTCTATTTTAAGATATGGGATCATTTAGGTATCCAATGCAGGTGGTGTGAGAACATAGGTGGTTCAGAAAAACTGTTGAACGGAATCAGGCTGCTCGAGCAGTCTGATGCGGCTCAACACTGTTTTATGAAGGATATCTTTCGTGTTTTAATTATTTCTTATGGATAGTTTTTTTTTATTTTTTTTTAGCAGTGTTATACTCATGAAAAGCCATTTTACTGCTTGCCACGCTACTGTGGAAGCAGTCTGATCTTGGTCTGTACTGTTTGCATATGATTGTCTATCCTAGGATATGGGATTGTTTTGATATCCAATGCAAATAGCGTGAAAATACAGGTGGTCTGGAAAAATGATGTTGAACAGAATCAGGCTGTTAAGGCGGTTTGATGCGGGTCAACATTGTTTCAAGAAAGCGAGTATTCTGGTGATTTGATAACTTCTTGATACAATAACTCACATATATTTAATGTACTCCGCAATTTCCTGGCAGTACTGCTCCCGGGGTCAAAGGCGTGAACAGTCATAGTTAGAAAATTGTCTTGTTTCCAAGTATATAGACTGGATTGAGAGTAACCACACATGGTAGTTCTCCTTACAAATTTTCACATTTTTACAGAGCTACTTTTGAACTATGTTTTGTTTAGGGCTTTTTTTGTGGATGGTGTTGCAAGGAGGTTGATGTGTATGAGTATGCTTATTTTAAGGCTGTTTCAGAACTCTATAATATGCAACTGATTGTATGTATCTAAAAAAAAAAATTTTTTTTTTTTTTTTTTTTTTTTTTGAAAAGTACAGGTTTAAGGAGTAGTTTTATCTGGGTCTCCAATGTCTTTATATTGGCTAGTAGTATAGATAGGTTTTTCAAGAGATATTTTTAAGTTTGGAATATTATAAGTGTTTGGGAATTTGAAAACAGTATGGAACTGAATTGGGCTGCTTCCGAGCAGCCTGACATGACAGCTGTTTATATAGTTTTAAGATTGGATTAATTTGGTATGGTAATAAAACTATTATTGATTGACACTTTAAAACAGGTATATGTTTACACCTCATCCTCTTATTGACACTGGCCCCAGGGACACAGTCAATAAAGTTAGTTAAACAGCTACATGTATGTTGTACATATATATATATATATATATATATATATATATATATATATATATATATATATATGTATGTATATGTGTATATATATGTATACAGATATGGTTAAATGGATTATATGTATAAAAACATACATAAATCTTGGGTCCTTGATGTTAATTTTACATCTATAAAAAAACAAAAAAATACCTTGAAATCGACCTTCAAGGACCCAATAATCGACCTGAGGATCCGATAGTTATGGAATAAAATCACATTTAGACCGAGTAACTTAGTTAAGTTTCATTTTGTATATATATATATGTATATATATATGTATATATATATGTATATATGGATATATATATGTATATATATGTATATACATATGTATATATGTGTGTGTGTATGTGTGTATGTATGTATATGTGTGTGTATTCTTTTTTTTTATATGAGCTACCAGATATTATTCATTCATGCTGTACCCAAGACTGTGTGAAGATACTCATGTAAGTTTCCAAACATTTGAACAAAAGGGTAGAATTAAATAGTTATGTGTAAAGGAAAAAATGCAGATGTAATGACAAACAGTGTAAACCCCTCTAAGAGCATCCTGATCTGGGTTTGCGCTGTTTTCCCAGACATGTCAGTCCAAAAACTTGGGAACATTATAGTAACATACAACCATGTAATAAAAACACCTTTTATTTTGTAAATTAATATAGTCAAATATTTGTACAAAATATAGGCTAAAGGAGTAGTTTAAGGCCTGCGTACATTATTTCAAGAATGGCTGATGTTTGTAGGCAGGTTTTTTTTTGTTTTTGTTTTTTTACCCTTACCCTGCCAGACCCGGATATGCATTGCCTTTGCACACAATGTAGATCTGGATCAGAAGCCACTGATCTGGATCTGCACTGTTCAACTGATATGGTCTGCATGCTTTGCTATTCAATGTGTGGGTTAGTATAAAAAATTGGGATCAAGTGGTTTGATTTGCCAGAAGTTTGAAAAGGGAATGGGTTGAGGAATGACAATAAAAGGTCATTTTTCAATACAGTCCTTAAAATTATTGCGAGTTTTTGGTTGCTGCTTGATACCAGTTACTCTTACGTATGGTGTTGTCTCTGGTACTAGCAACTAAGTGTCCCTCCAGTTGCTCTGTTCTGTACTAGGATGTATCAAAATATTTATTTTATTTTGTATATTAAGTAATCTAGATATGGTGCCCCATACATCAGAACTGGAAGATGTTTTGTTATTGTCTGTCTATTTTCGTTTTCATATTTTTCCATATTTACGTTATTTTATGTATATGTGTAGTGTTGCATATTTCAAAGGTTGTAGCTTTACTGGTGTGGGAATGGAATTTAAAATTAAACTTGTTGAAAGAGAATGTCTGAAACTTTAAGTATATACAGTCAGAACTGCAGGGGTTTGAATACTATGGAAAAACGAAGGGATGTATTTCACTATTTAAGAAAGAAAAAATATGATATTATTTGCCTTCAAGATGTTCATTTGGAAGAAAAGATGGAGTTATATGTTAAAAAAGAGTGGGGGTTTCGATTGTACATGAGTCCCTATAAGAGTAATTCTAGAGGTGTTATGGTTTTAATAAATAATACCTTTGAGCATGAAATAGGAAGAATAAAAAAGGATCCTAATGGTAATTTTATTATCATAGAGTTGACAATTTTGGGTAAAAAAATTACATTAGTAAATTTGTATGGTCCCAATGATGACAAACCTCAGTTTTATAATACTATACAACAGTATATTTCTGAATTTGGTAATGAACATGTTGTATGGTGTGGAGATTGGAACCTGGTCCTTAATAGTGATCTCGACACAGTAAACTATAAAAATATAAATAATCCAAGAGCCAGGAATACTGTTATAAATATTATAGATGAAAACGGATATGTTGATGTCTGGAGGGTTTTAAATGATACAAAAAAGAAATTTACATGGAGAAGACTAATTCCAGATAGAAAACAAGCACGGTTAGATTTTTTTATTGTAAGTGAAGATATGTTCACATTAGTTCATGACAGTGATATAGTGCCTGGTTATCGAACTGACCATTCTGGTATTATTTTGAAAATCAAATTACAGGAAAATGAACGTGGAAGAGGATACTGGAAATTTAATAATTCACTATTAAAAGACACAAATTATGTAACAACAGTTAAAACTGTAATTGACGATACAATAAATTTATATAAAATTAATAATAATAATAATAATAATAATAATCCTGTTCCCGATGATAATATCCAATTCACAATAAATGATCAATTATTTTTAGAGACATTACTTATTATGATTAGGGGGGAAACCATTAAATACAGTTCTATAAAGAAAAAGGAAAATATGCAAGAAGAAATTAAATTAGAAAAAGAAATTTTGGAAATAGAGGAAAACATTAATAATAATAATACCTTAAATATTCACATAAATGATTTGAATAGTTTAGAAGAAAAAAGAAATAGATTATATGAGATAAGAAATAAAAAAATGGAGGGAGTTTTATTACGATCGAGGTGTAGATATGAAGATCTCGGGGAAAAGCCAACCAAATATTTTTTAAATTTAGAAAGTAGGAATTTTACCAGTAAGGTTATATCTAAGTTAACAAATGAACAGGGGGAGGATTTTACAGATACTCCAGACATATTAAATTATCAGAAAAGTTATTATAGTACTTTATATTCAGAAACTATAAACATTGATGATACACCTATCTCTGAAGAAATTGGGAGGAATCCAAGAAAATTATCAGACAATGAATCTATAAAACTAGAGGGTGAAATTACATATGCAGAACTACTTACTGCTTTGAAAAAGATGAAAAACTGTAAAAGTCCAGGAAATGATGGTTTTACTTCGGAATTCTTCAAATTTTTCTGGTCAGATGTAGGTGTTTTTATATTGAGATCTTTAAATTATGCTTATAGAACAGACTCTTTATCAGTTACACAAAAACAGGGTATTATAACCTGCATACCTAAACCAAATAAGTCAAGGCATTTTTAAAGAACTGGAGACCAATTTCTCTCCTAAATGTCATTTATAAATTAGCCTCCTCAGTAATTGCAAATCGGATTAAATCAGTTTTAGATAGTATAATTCACGAAGATCAGAAAGGCTTTATTGCTGGTAGATTTATTGGTGAAAATGTCCGATTAATATATGATGTTTTATTTGAAACAAAACAACAAAATATACCAGGTTTATTACTTTCTATAGATTTTCAACAAGCATTCGACTCTGTTTCATGGAAATTTATTTCGAAGACTTTAGATTATTTTAATTTTGGTCCCTCTATCAAGAAATGGATTAAACTTTTTCAAAATGGAGCAGAATCATGTATTCTGCAAAATGGTTTCTTGTCAGAGTTTTTCTATTTACAAAGAGGGTGTAGACAAGGAGACCCTATCTCCCCCTACTTATTTATTCTCTGTGCAGAGGTGTTGAGCCTAATGATGAGAAAAGAAATTGCAATTAAAGGAATTGATATAAATGATAAAACCTTTCTACTTAGTCAATATGCAGATGATACTCAGATTTTTTTAAATGGGTCCGAAACTTCACTATTAGCAACTTTAGGTATTTTAAAAAAATTCTACTTAATGTCAGGGCTGAAAATAAATGAGGATAAAACAAAGGCTCTCTGGATAGGTTCAATGTCAGGATCAGATTTGAGGTTATGTCATAACTATAATCTTGATTGGGAGCAGGGTCCAATTAAAATACTAGGTGTTATATTTACCCCTGAAGTTTTTAATACATGGGATTTTAACTCCTTAGAAACAGTACGAAAAATGGAGAAAATACTACAATCGTGGTCAAAAAGAAAGCTGACTCTTCCAGGCAAGATCACAATCATAAAATCTTTAGCATTTTCAAAATTTATTCATCTATTTACAGCTCTTCCAAACCCCCCGGAACAGTTTGTCAAACAGTTAGAGAAATTATTTTATAAGTTTTTGTGGAACTCAGGGCCCGATAGGATAAGTCGTAATGTTATTATACAAGATGTTAAGGAGGGTGGACTAAGGATGATAAAAATAAACAAATTTATCGAATCACTAAAAGTAACATGGTTGCGTAGAATTTTAATTAGTACAAACGAATGTTCTTGGAACAGACTTTCCCGTGTTGACTTTAGAAAACTTGTTATTTTTGGAGATGGTTATGCCAAACTTTGTGCTTCAAATCTAAGTAATCCTTTTTGGATTGATGTTTTAAATAGTTGGAAAGCTTTTTTAAAATGCAATCTAGCAAGTCAAACTGGAAATGTTTTAAACTCACCAATATGGTTTAATTCAGAAATGCAACATGGTGGAAAATTCTTCATTAAAAATTGGTATGAGAAAGGAATAAGGAATATAGTTGATCTTGTTAATGAGAATGGGGTGTTTTATGATTTTAATCAGTTCAAAACTTTGTTTAATGTTCGAGGCACAATTTTAGATTTTCAAGGAGTAATAAATAGAATACCACAGGTCTGGAAGAATTTATTAAACAATAATATTCAAACCTGTATTGATATGAAATATAATGTAATATGTTCAAAACATGTTAAACTTATTCTTAAAGATAAAAAAGGTTGTAAGAATATTTATGAAAGTTTTATAAAAAGCGAAAATGATTTACCAAATAGATGGCAACGAGATCTAGGGGATATTTCAAAGGAGGAAAAATGTCAATATAATACAGCCCTTAATGATATCAAAGAGGTTAAATTGAAAGATTTCCAGTACAAAATTAATAATAGAATTTTGACAACCAATTCATTTTTATACAAAATCAATAAAATAGACAGCAATAGATGTTCCTTCTGTGAACAGGCAATAGAATCAATTAAACATTTATTTGTAGACTGTCCTAAAGTAAAAGCGTTTTGGAACACATTGAAAAACTGGCTACAGCTTAATGGGAACATAAATTTAAGTATCACTGATAAAAATATCATATTTGCTTGGCCACATGAATCATCCTTAATTAGTTATCTCATAATTATAGCTAAGTATTATATTTATAAAACAAAGTTTTTATCCAAACATTTGAGTATACAAGGATTTCAATCATTGTTGAAAAGAAAATTTAAAAATGAACAGTATATTGCAAGAATAAATAATAAGTATAATAAATTTCTGGGAAAATGGTCTTCCTTGGTCCGTCCGCTTAACACAATGTGAGAAATGAGTTCCGTTTTTTTTTTTTTTTTTTTTTTTTTTATATATAATTAAAACAGTTCTGAAAATCTACAGTATACAAAGTCTTAGATACCTTTAATTTATATTCATATGTAAAAGATAAAAAAATTATAACCCACCCAGGACTACACACCTGCGAACTATGAAAGAAAATCTCAGTACTAAATATAGCATGTGACATTAATATCTTCTTGGATAGATATACTCGTAATATATAATTGCAAAAAAGTTGTCATACAATTATAAGAAACTACTATTTTTTTGTTATATGATAATGTCTAAATGTACTTTGTAAAGCCAAAAATTTTCACATATATGTTTGTGTATGTCTATATATGTTTGTGTATATCTTTAAAAGAATAAATATGGAAAAAAAAAAAAAAAAAAAAAAAAAGATCTTGATAATAGCAATGGACAGATAACAATCCTAAAGCAGTTCTTGATAATATCAATGCATATAGCAAGTTTGGTTAAAAGGCCTTGTTATTTACTCAAGTTATCATCCAGAAATGAAAATACGGACGTGTTTCGGGCAGGTAACTCCGTAAAAATTTGACAAAATTTGCCCATTAGCAATTCCAAACCTGATCTTACTGTCAATACACAGAGCAAGTTTGGTTAAAATCCCTTGTTATTTACTGAAGTTATCATCCGGAAACGAAAATATGGGCGTGTCTCGGGCAGATAACTCCGTAAAAATTTGACGAAATTTGCCCATTAGCAATCCCAAACCAGATCTCCTTAGCGTCAATGCATATCGCAAGTTTGGTGAAAATCTCTTGTTATTTACTCAAGTTATAGTCCGGAAACGAAAATACGGGCGTGTCTCGGGCAGATAACTCCGTAAAAATTTGGCGAAATTTGGCCATTAGCAATCCCAAACCAGATCTCCTTAATTTCAATGCATATAGCAAGTTTGGTGAAATCCCTTGTTATTTACTCAAGTTATAGTCCGGAAAAATATGGGTGTGTGTCGGGCAGATAACTCCGTCAAAAATTGACGAAATTTGCCCATTAGCAATCCCAACCAAGATCTCCACAATATCAATGCACATACCAAGTTTGGTGAAAATCCATTGATGTTTACTCAAGTTATCATCCGGAAACGAAAAACGGACGGACTGACGGACGTACGACTGACGGACGGACAGACGGACGGACGGACGGACGCACGGACGACCAACGTGAAACCATAATACCCCGCCACTATTGTGTGGTGGGGTATAAAAAGGTGTGTGAAGAAATTGTGCTGGTAAAAATCCAGAAAGGAAGTATTTGACTTAAATGCATTATGAGGATATTTTTTAACGTTTGAACACTCTGCAGAAGTAATCTGATTTAATTTCATTGCTGCATAAGCCTATGTGAGTGGTCGAAAAATGTGTGCTGAAATTTGCACAAAAGATCATTTTCTGCTAGGGTCGTACCTCCCAGTAACAAAATCTAGTATTTTGTCTTGCATAAAATAAATTTGCAATCATTTAACAGCGAGTCTGCAAAATTTGGCGCTGCAGCTCGGATTAATAACAAAATTATACGCTACCCATTACGAAAACACGCCTATTCAAATACATTGAAAATTTCACCTCCAAAAACTGAAAGTTTTCTGATAAAAATTCTATTTTTCATATTTCTGCTCAAAACATACATTGTGGGTACTCGTTAGAACCGCCTCGCCTCGCCGAGGCGGTTCTAACAAGTACCCGCGAGGCGGTTCTAACGAGTACCCAAATTTTCTATGTTTTGAGCAGAAATAAGAAAAATAATGTATACCCCCTGTAAACCCCAGTTTAACTATATAAAAGTGGGGTTTAAGGGGGTCAAAATTATATAGGTATGTCTTCATGATGAAACGGAGCAAGAATCTGAATCTGCCTTTGCCTACGGATCAATTTTTATTTGGCTAACACGCACGTAAGAGGAGAGAATTAGAGAGCTAACATGAATTTTTATATATTTCTGTGTTAAGAGTTGCATCGGGACCCAGGCTAAGTTGGCTGGCCGTAAAAGTGCTTTAAACCCCCCCCCCCCCACCCCCCCGGTAGTTTATTCTACTGATCGTTTTAAGGCAGTGGTCCCGGTGTTAATCTTACGTTTTGTTGCTTTGTGGTTTATTCTACGAGGCGACTTGTTTTAAGGTTTATAAACAAACTATTGGTATTCCGATGGGAATTTATTGTGCTCCTCTTGTTGCAGATTTGTTTCTTTTTTGTTATGAGAGAGATTTCATGAAGTCTCTCTCACGTGAAAATCAGGCTGACATTATTGAGGCTTTCAATTCAACTTCAAGATACCTTGACGATTTACTAAATACTGACAATATTTACTTTGACCATACAGTTGACCGGATATACCCTACAGTACTCCAATTAAATAGAGCAAATTCTTCCGATACCGAGATATCTTTTTTGGATTTGAATCTATGTATATCTAATGGTACAGTTTCCACCAAAATTTATGATAAACGGGACGATTTTGATTTTGATATAGTCAATTTCCCTTTTCTGGATGGCGATGTCCCCCGGCGCACCTCATATGGGATATACATATCTCAACTTATGAGATTCGCCAGAGCTTCTTCAAATCTTAATGACTTTAACTATCGTAATAAAGCCCTTACTGCCAAACTTCTTAGGCAGGGATATCGTTATTTTAAACTTCGTAAGGCGTTTTCGAAATTTTATCGCAGACACAGTGCCTTGTTAGAAAAATATAGCATCAGGCTGAAAACACCTCTGCAACAAGATATATCGGAACCCGAATTTTACGGTGACTTAGTGTACAGATTTAGAAAAAATTGTAGGTAAATCTAACTTTTCGGAGCAATTCAGAAAACTTATTAACCGTTATAAAAGAATTGGCTATAGCCTGGATATTATGCGGCAGACTGCATGCCTAGTTGTCAACCCAATCATTGTTGATGGCTATGCTTCACTCTTTAATTGCACGACGGCGGTTCGGGCCTCAGACTCAATGACGGCCTCTTCGTAAAACTTTAACCAGTGGGTTGGGGCTTGACGATATGTCTTTGGCTTGGCCCGCCGTGGTTCAACTATTGGTTTTCATTTATTCTGGCATACAGTAGAATTAGCCATGAGTACTCGTCTTTGTTTATTATAGTGATTAATTTGATTTTTATGTTTTCGCTTTGATGCACTGACTGAGTTGGGAGCCTTTATGCGAACCGAATTTTTATGTATTTCTGTATTAAGAGTAGCATCGGGACCCAGGGTGAAGTTAGCTAGCTGTAAAAGTGCTTGAAACACCACACCCCCCTCCCCCCCCCCCCCCCCCCCCCGTGGTTTGCTCTACCGACCGTTCTAAGGCGGTGGTCCTGGTGTTAGTAGTCCTCTTTGTTGCTTTGTGGTTTATTCTACGAGGCGATTTGTTGTATGTCTTTCCGTGTGTCATTTTGTTCTTGTGTTTTTCAGTCCGTTTAGTATTGCGATCACCTCGCTTGGGGAAGAGAGAGCTAATCTTAGTGCTTTTCGTACGTTTGTTCGGTTTGTGCTTGTTTAGATTTGTCGGTTTCCTCTTCCTCTTGCGGTCTGGGAAGGGCTGCGGTTTGTGATTGTGGCTTTTCTCTGACCTTTTTCGCCTGGTGTTGTTTTGTTCTTGTGTTTTTTTTGGTACTTTGAGCATTGCGATTACCTCGCTTGGGGAAGATAGAGCTTATCTGTAGTGTGTTCTCTGTTTCCAAAGGCAATCTTTTTGACGTTTATTATCTTAGTGGTTTTCGCGCATTTGTTCAGTTTGCGCTTGTTTGGTTTTGTCTGTTTCCTCTTCCTCTTGATTTCTGGGAAGGACTGCGGTTTGTGATTTGGCACTCCCTGGACTTTTCTCTTACCTTTTTTTTGGACGTCAGATCAGAATGTCAGTTGTTTCTTCCAGAAAAAAAGCGTTCTGACTGACTGCATTAATGCTTCAGTATGAAATCGATATAAGCTTTGAAAGAACAATTTTGCCAGTATTTCCAATTTCTACCTTTAAGCAGTCTCTTAAAGCAACATTTTAACCCTTATAAAATGTCTTTAACTATGATTTTAAATGATATACCATGTGTAAAATTATCGCTGAAGCCGTTATTGTAACTGAATTGAGAGCTTTTATGACCTAGCATAATTGTTTTAGATATTGGTTTTATGCGCTCGTCAAATCTTAAAGCACTTACAAAAACTGTGATAACATACAGATTTGTCTTTGATATAATTCAGTGCCATGTTTGGTTTTAAATCACTTGCACATACCTGTTAGCACTTTTATTTGATAAAAACTTTATACAAGCATTCACTTCGCTACAAGCTACTTTTATCCCATGAATTTCTTAGCTGTTAGTTAAGTCTTGTTGTATATATGTATATAAATTTTAGTTAGAGGACCACAAGGTAGAATAGTTATTTATAGCTAATTGTGTCATCCTCTTTAAACATTGTTTAAATAAATAAATAAATAAATAAATACAAAGTCAAAATATCTATTCCAGGAATGTCGAATAGCAGAATCTTATTAAGCGTCATTCTGGCGATTTGGAACTCAATGTTTACTGGAGGACTCAGCTGATGAAGTCCTGTTGAAGGCTTAAGGTCTATACAGAATTCAAAGACTATCATGGATATGTAACTATGTAACTGATATTCACTTAGAGAATCTTCGTCGGTGTTTTGTTGTACTTCTCACCGATTGAGAGACTTGGCAGTCAATTTAATCGAAAAAAGTATAGAATGTGTAAGCTGAAAATATCATCAAAATTGTGTGTTTTCTGAGAAAATACTGTAATAGCAACTGTAAATATTGAGAATAGCTACGAACTAGAATAATAGTTGTGCAAAAAGAGAGCCTCTGACAAAAACGACATGTAAGAAATGGCTGGTATGCATACATGTGTACCTTATTTGTCGAATGTAATATAGATTCGTGGAACTGATCAAATGCTTTCGGCTAATATATTGTGAAAGATATTGTTTATCTACCATTTTAATACCTGTGTCATCAACCTTTGTTGGCTATAAGAATCATGTTTGAAAACAATCTTGTATCCAAATTTTGGGCAGCCAAATATTTCAATACAGTGACAGTAGAGACAGATCTCAATCAGTATGGAAAGATACAACGGAACATCGATGGAGATGCTTAATCTACTGTTCATTTAGCAAGAGTAGTTTCATTTTACTACTGTTTCTTCTTTAGGCTTCATCAGATCAGAGCAACCATGAAACAGCGCTTTTGTTATTACTGTAACTGTGAAAAGACACTTTTCAGTGCATAATCGAACACTTGATTTCGTCCCACAGAAATAACTACCTAAAATATCGCAAATTAGAACTAACTGAAGTATCTGGTTCGGTAGAATACCGCACTAAGGCCCAGGTGGGCATAATCCCAGCATCCCTGTGTATCATTTACGTATCATTATAAAATGCATAGATTGACTAGCATCATTGATAATATAAACAATAACAATCTTTGAGTAACACATCTTAAACGGAATATCAAACATTCATTTAAAGCACATATTGTGCGATTAAACTCAAATATGCACAAGTAAACATAAGCCTTATAATTTTAATAACATGTCCATACATCACGTTAACAAGTCTATGCATTGAAGCCCCCCTCCTCCCATAACTCCACCTTATATAGGGAAAACGCACAATTTTGAAGATATTTTCAACTTACTAATTCTATACTGTGTTCGATATCAAATTGGCTAACTAGTGTCTCTATCGGCGAGGTGGTTAAACGGAACATCGATAGTGATTTTCTATCGAAGTGAATATCAGTTACATAGTTACATAGCCTTGATAGTCTTTGAATTCCGCACAGACCTTAAGCCGTCAACAGGACTTCAGCACCTTCTAAATCTCTTGCCTAATATGACCCTTCAGGTCTCAATATTAGGTCTATTCCATAGACATTAGGTCTTGATCAGCATCAGACCTTGAGCCCACAGTAGACCGTGAACTCCGCTTAGGTACTGTCCTAATATAATTCGGTCCTTCTCACATAAGCCTTCAGTACTAAATTGGTTTGAGTCCTCCCTTAAACATCGAGTTCCAAATCGCCAAAATGACGCTTATATTCTACTATTGACCTTCGAGGAGCTGATATTTTGACTTTGTATGAATTGCAAAATTGTTCTTTCAAAGCTTATAACGATTTCATACCGAAGCATTAGTGCAAAGTCAGTCAGATTTTTTTTTTTTTTTTTTTTTTTTTGTTTTTTTCTGGAAGAAACAAGTGACATTCTGATCTGCCGTTCACGTTAGCCTTCAATTCTCTTCTCTGCCGTGTGTGTTACCCGAATAAAAAAATGAATTGTAAGCAAAGGTAGTCGTTTCTCAGACACTTGCTCCGTTTGGAAGCGTCTACCCTCGTTATTAAACCAAGCTGCGACGCCAAAATTTGCAGAATGGCTTTTGAATGATTGCAGATTTATTTTATGCAAGAGAAAATACCAGATTTTGTTCCTGGGAAGTACGACCATGGCAGAAAATGGATTTTGGTGCAAATTTCAGCAAAAAAAAAATTTTCGATCATCTTACATAGGCTTATGCGGCAGTGAAATTAAATCAGTTCTACTGCAGGGTCTTCAAACATTAAATAATATACCCATAATGCATAAAATTCAAATGCTTTCTTTCTTTTTTGCCGGCACAATTTCTTCACATTCCCTTTTTATGTCAACAATGTTAACAGCTGTCGTCCCGTTAGTCATCTGTCGTCAAAGGTGCCGGTTGTACGGTGTGCCATATACAGCTATGTCATGACAAACTGGGCCCAGTTGTTCAAGGCATCGTTACCTTTACGAAGCCGTTAACGTGATGTTGAATGTGTAGGTACGAAACGTTTCATCTATGAACTCCTGGGCCGAGTTGTTCAAAGCTAACGATGTCGTTAGTTAACGATTCGTTAAAATTTACATCGAGTGATACGCAAATTTGCTGAAATTTTTTGCTGAAAAAATGTGAGTAGCTTTTGCAAAAGCTACTCACATTTTTTTCTGCAAAAAATATCAGAATATTGTATATTGAATCCGCTAAAACAGTTAATGAAATGACCCTTAACGAGCTCGTTAAGCTAACGACGCTTTGAACAACTGGGCCCTGACTTTTATCCATAGCTCCAGTTAAGAGGAGTATCCAAAAGTAGTTTTCGTATTTCTCCGCATGTTGTATGGACTCGTCAAAATTTCTAATGAGTACCCGAACGCACGTTTTTGTGAAGAAACAAGTAAAATATCCATACCTTTTGTTGAAAAAGGCGCCTTATCTGAAGCTATGTTTTAATGACCACAGCAAAGCATCCATAATGTGTTTATTAACGGAAGCAGTAAAGGTTCAAAAGGTCTTTGCAAAGCATCATTTTTCATGCGGGGGCTCAAACTGCAGATATTGACATTATCTTCACTCTCAAATGACAAATTGGTGATATTTCCCAGAAAACAGGATTCGACATTTCATGCAAATTGTCTCCCAACGCCATATTTTGCTTGAAATATCAAATCTTGTTCTCTTGGAAGAATAAAAAATATATATTTCCAAATGTCGTCTGCTGAAAATAAAGAATACATTGTATATTTTATACAAAGAAACGTTAGTTTTATTTAAATTAACAAAACAAGCCGATACTTGAATTACCTCAGTTGTGCTCATTTTAAACACCTGTTCCTTTTTCACACCAAATCTTCCCAGCTTTTTCAGTGTATCTTGCCAGACTTCATCCTCCTCCTTAGATGCAATCACCTGGTCCCACCAGTTACACACAAATATTGCACATGATGTATCAAAGGTCGCTAGCTTGTCTTCTCGATCCCAGCGCTTCTGTTCGTTCAGTATATGTAGCAGCTAAAACAGTAAATAAAATAAATAATCAGGTGATCCTGTCAACAGCTCGTCTGTTTGTTTGGTTTTTTGTTGTTGTTGTTTTTTTTTTTTTTTTTTTAATGGCAATTCTGCAGATTACTTTTATACCCCGCCACATGATAGTGGCGGGGTATTATGGTTTCACATTGGACGTCCGCGTGTCTACACTGAAACTGTCCGTCTAATATAGACACATTAGTACTCATTTGTGTGTACTTCCCTTAAATCCGTCCGTATTTGGTTTACGGATGGTAACTTGATTTAACATCAATTGACTTTCACCAAACTTGGTATGTGCATTGATGTTGTGGAGATCTGGTTTGGGATTGCAAATGGGCAAATTTTGTCAAATTTTGACGGAGTTATCTGCCCGAGGCACGCCAATATTTTCGTTTCTGGATGATAACTTCAGTAAATGTCAAGGGATTTTAACCAAACTTGGTACATGCACTGATATTAAGAAGATCTGGTTTGGGATTGCTTATGGCCAAATTTCGTCAAATTTTGACAGTTATCTGCCTGCGACACGATAATGGCGGGGTATTATCGTTTTACGTTTTTATTAATTATAATTTGTAAGATTTTCTCCAGAAACAGAAATTTTTAAGACCTTATATATCCAGGGGCATAAATCTTTACGTGTGTTCTTTTTTGTCTTCTCCGTTCACCGAACTCCACAAAGATGTCAATATTTTATTCCAGCAACTTTAAAACATCTGCATCAGAGTATTTTGTGGTGCATCAGAGTGGCCTGAACAAAGTGTATGTCTGAATAGCCAAGGACTACATACTGGAAGCGATGACTTCCGTTCTTTTAAAAGAAATACTGCTTAATAATATGTCATGATTTGGATTTTAAAAAAAGCGGTAAGAGAAAAGTCCAGGGCGTGCCACAATCACAAACCGCAGCCCTTCCCAGACACCAAGAGGAAGAGGAAACCAACAAATCCAAACAAGCACAAATCGAACAAACGTACGAAATGCACTAAGATTAGCTCTCTCTCCCCAAGCGAGGTAATCGCAATGCTAAAAGGGACTGATAAACACAAGAACAAAATAACACAAGGTAAGACATAAAACAAATCGTCTTGTAGAATAAACCACAAAGCAACAAAGAGTAAGACTAACACCGGGACCACCGCCTTAGAGCGGTCAGTAGATTAATCCATCAGTTGGAGGAGGGGGGGGCGGGGGGAAGGGGGGAAGCAGAGGTAAAGCACTTTTACAGCTAGCCAACCACCCTGGATCCCGATACACTAAGTCACCGTAAAATTCTGGTTCCGATATACCTTGTTGCAGAAGTGGTTTCAGACTGACGCTATATTTTTCTACCAAGGCATTGTCTGCGATAAAATTTCGAAAACACCTGACGAAGTTTAAAATAACGATAACCCTGCCTAAGATGTTTGGCAGTAAGGGCTTTATTACGGCAGTGAAAGTCACTAAGATTTGAAGAAGCTCTGGCGAATCTTATGTTGATATATGTATACCCCACAAAGAGTCGAGAAATCGAAAGTAATACTGTTTGTAGAGCAGGATGACAGTGATTATAAATTATGTAGGAGCTCTTTGAAGTTTTCTCAGGATCAACATCTGACTGACACCGCTTCTTGAGTATGCGGTGTTGCAATAGTTCCTGAAGCCCTCTTTTACTGCTGTAAGGATTCTCGTTAGAATTTGTGATAGGGGCTTATTTTGGGCACTAAGCTGAGTCCGCACTGTAATGTTGTTTGTATGAGCAAATCCCAGCAAATGGCGTTCCCAATCACTGTCAAAAGGCAGGCTCAGTATGTTTTTAAATTTGGTTCAACAGCATTTCCATTACGTTGGCACGCTCACTATTCGAAATGAATGACTATATGCCTGGTAGACGCAGTGGTAAATGCAGTTGCAGATGCGACGAAATAAGGCTCCGGCAGTCATCATCGTCAACCTTGGCCATATAGCTGAACCTACCTCTACGAATGGAATTTTATTCCTCATAGACTGGACAGGTTTATTTCTGATTTTTGGGGTGTTTAAGTGTAGTTAATGTCTTCTTTATTTTTGTAAGAAATACCTTTATTTCATGTAATCAATATATCCACTGATCAAAAGTGCCTGTGGTCCTTTTCCAGCACCTGTCGCAGAACTAAAACTCACGACCACTCGATTCCGAGTCCAATATTAGAACTATTACTTTCACAACCAAGCTTAATTATAAAGAAAAAAGGAAAGGACGAAAGAGTTTTTTTTCCTGAAAGTGTATCTGTTCCCCTGAATTTTTCTCCTTAACCTGTCAAATCATCTTACCCTGTCGAATTATCTTACCCTGTCAAATGATCTTAACCTGCCAAATTTATTTTACCCTGTCAAATGATCTTTTCCTACCAAAACAGCTTACCCTGCCAAATTTTCTTACCCTGTCAAATTAACTTGCCCTGTCGAATTATCTTACCCTGTCAAATGATCTTTTCCTGTCAAAATATCTTACCATGTCAAATAATAATACCCTGTCAAATGATCTTACCCTGTTGTATAGGTAGGCTTTCAAATTATCTTACCCGTCAAAATATCTTACCCTGTCATCCTGTATTCCACCTGCATTTGAACTATTAATCACATAGATAAATGCCACCGCATTAGGCAGATAATCCATCAGTCGCTTTGTCATCTCATCACCCTCCCCTATGCCTGGAGTATCCACGATGGTAACTCTATCCTAAAACAAAAAAAAAGTTAATATTACAGACTGCTGACATTTTAAATATTTTTTCCAGAAAATAGGCTTTGACATTTCATACAAAGTATCTCCTTAGGAGACAGTTTGCATGAAATGTCAAAGCCAATTTGTAAGACAATATGCATGAAATGTCAAAGGCTATTTCTGGGAAACCAAGGCGACAATTTGCATGAAGTGTCAAAGCCAATTTTCTGGGGAAATAAATAAAAAATATTTCATATTTTCGTCTGCTGATTTTTCTTATATTGCAGCTATAGTACCTTACATATCATATCTTCTTAAATAAATGTTTGAAACATTCAGTACAATGCTGTTGTTTTGTTGTTTAACCTTAATTACTACTCCCTGGGATTATTCAGCAGACGGAAAACAAGATATTTTTCTTGTTTTCCCCGTAAAATAAGCTTTGATTTTTCATGCAAATTGTCTATCAAAGAGACAATTTGCATGAAATGTCAAAGCCTATTTTCTGGGGAAATAAGTACGTAATATTTCAACGTATCGTGGTCACAAATAAAAAAAATTGAAATTCCTAGTACAATGCTGTTGTTTTGTTGTTTAACCTTCACCACTCTCTGGCTAATTCAGCAGACGACAATCTGACGATATTCTTCCCAATTTTCCCAGAAAAAAGCATTGATATTTAATGCAAATTATATCCTAAGGAGATAATTTACATAAAATGTCAATGCCTAATTTCTGGGAAAATAAGTGAACAATATTGCAAATTGTTTTCTGCCTTTTTATATTACAGCTATAGCGTACATACCGTGTCTTCTCAAATAAATATTTGAAATATCCAGTCCAATACTGCTGACCTTTACCACTCTCTGAGCTAATTCAGCAGACGACAAACTAATATTTTTCTTATTTTTCCTAGAAAAAAAAATAAGTAAAATATCACCAGTTTGCCATCTGCTGAGCCCAGAGGAGACAGTTTTGCTTGAAATATCAAAACCTGTTTTCGAGGAAAATAAGGAAAATATAATGTGAACGGTCCTGTCAACAATAGTTCAGTCATGTTGAGCCATCTACCAGAGATAGGGAGAAAAAGAATGAGATCGATAAGAAAAAAGCCTCGAACCCTGATCTTGCTTCAAATCGGACAACCTGTTGTACTCTACTTTGTCTCACTCACCTGTAGCACGGGCAGTGGCCAGTAAATATCAACATTTTTGTACAGATTGTCTTCCCTTGATTCCTTACTGCTGATATACTGTTTGAGTTTCTCATGCAAGGATCCACTTGACGACTCTTCATCACTAAGCTCTATATGTATGTGTTCGCCAGTGAACGGTTCAATTTCTATTTTCTTTCGATCCGAGTTATGGAGGCGACATATTGTTGCAGTGGCACAGAGCAGGGAGTGTGGCAGTACGTCAGTTCCAAGTAAAAGGTTCAGAAGAGAACTCTTTCCAGCACTCGTTTCACCTGAAATATGGCTACAGCATTTAATCTAAATACTGAAAAACCTCAACCCATTTTAGACTGTATGAACTCCTTAATATATAGTGAAAGAGTCCGATTTCAATTTTAGGTATGCCAGTTTGTTTGTTTGTGTTGAGGTTTTACGGCCTAGTCAACCCAATGGGGTCATGTCGAGCGCGGTCAGATTACCTAACCACACGTTTACTGGGCAGACTTAGTCCTCTAAGCGGTTAACCAGTATTGTGCACATTCTTTTGCCAGAAACTGACAACTGCCCTTCTTGAATCAGCGGAAGGGAGAGAATGACCGTAGAAAATATTTCATGATCAATCTCCACGAAAGAATGTTGCCGACCTCGGCGGGGGTTGAACCCGCGACCTCCTGATCTCCAGTCGGACGGCGCATCCAACTGAGCCACCGAGGCCGAACATTATGCCAGTTTATGTGATTTAGATTCCATGAGAAAAATAGCGAAACCATTTGCAAACAGTGCAGACCCAGATCAGACGCCGCATAATGCGGCGTCTGATCTGGGTCTGCACTGTTTGCCAATAACCATTTTGGGGGTCTCAAGGCTAAGAAAGGCTTAAGGGACATCGATACACTTTCAAGGGAGACAATTCTATCAAATCTGTTTTGCTCCCTCCTTTGCTTCCCTTTCTGAAACGGGGTCCACTATAAACGGGGAGCAAATTTCCACTCCCCGGGGAGCAAATTTCTCCCTGAAAGAGTAGACTCCTTTTCAGAAAGGGCGTGGTATGCAGAAAGGCAAACAGGAAGTCACACATTTTGTTTCCAGTGTATTCAGTCCTCTTAAGACTAGATCGGGGCCGGGGTCGGTGTCGTGGTTAGGGCTGAGAGCAGGCGAGATCCATGTAAATCATCCACTGTTAACGTTCTCTTCAAGACCAAAGATTTTTAGGTAAAACAAGGCACAGGTTTGAAGGAAAAAGCTCCAGTAGCTTGTGTTTTTTCTTAGATATTCCCCAGTCGTCTCTGTGGGAATATGATAACGATATTGCAACACTGGAAGACATTGGACGAGTTTCAGTCTTCAAGATGGCCGCCCGTTTATGTTGGTCGACCGGTACGAGTTTAGTTTAGACATAACTCGACCATAAAAATGGAACATAGGAAGAGATGCGAAAACAAGTTTAGGAGAGGAATTAATGTGTAACGTGTCGTTAAAATTCCACGTGATAATTATAAAAATCAAAGGCGGCCGCAGGCAGTTGAAAAAAACATTTTCATTCGGAATTCACAACTAGACCCTGTGGGATTCATTCTTGACAAGCCGAGTACCAAAGAAATCCACAGTCGTTTCGGAGGTGCGATAACAAAATTGCTACACTGGAAGACAATGGGCAATTGTCAGTTTTCAAGATGGTGCCGTAGGGCTGTTTCGTGGCCGATCAGAACTTTCGTTTTTCTACAACATTCCCTCTTATTCAGTCCCTTCATTAACCCTTCTCATGCTGAATAAATTAAGATGCCACGCCCACTTCTTCCAGCCAATCAGATTACTTGATCCGTGTTTTGATAGAAATTCACATATTTAATGACAAACAGTGCAGATCCAGATCAGTTGGCTTCTGAAGAAGCCAACTGATCTGGATCTGCACTGTTCAGAAGCCAACTGATCTGGATCTGCACTGTTTGCTAAGACAGAGCATGTCGTGTTCAGCAAGAGAAGGGTTAATTTGGAAAGAGATGAAATAACAAGAAAAATTAAAGCTGGCTGCCAGCGGCCATACTGCATGACGGATTGGAAACATTTCTGGCAAGTATGAGAGAAATTCACTCAGTCATCTCGGAAGGGATGCGATAACAAGAATGTAACACTGGCAAGTGGCTTCCGCACGGCCATTTTAGCTGGCCAACCGGAACAAATTTAATTTAAACACAACTAGACCATACGAAGAACTTAATTCCACCAGTATTTCAGGAAGCGATTCGGTATCAAGGAATTGGTTGACGGACCAAACATATTTTCGAATAGACACAAGTCGATCTTGAGGAGAACTTCCCTGTAAAACCAAGAAAATCCACATTGTAGTCTTATAGGAGACGCGATAATGAGCCAAATGTTTACGAACTGTGGACGATCGACAAAACGGGGGAACATTTGGAATTAGGGAAGTTATTTCTGGACAAGATCATGCGGTTTAGTGCCTTTAAAATACATTGAATGAATAAAATACGTTTACAATACACTGAATGAATAAAATACATTTAAACTATTTATTATAGCTGCAACAACATTTGGGCTGACCATTCTACCCGCAACAACAATTAGGCTAAGACTATTTATTATGTTTGCAAAAACAGTTAGGCAAAGGCTATTATACTATTTATTATAACTGCAACAACAATTAGGCTAAGATTATTTGTACCTGCAACAACAATTAGGCTCAGACCATTATACTTGCAATAACAATTAGGCTAAAACTATAATACCTCAACAGCAACTAAGCCAAGGCTGTTATAACTGCAACACCAATTACGCTAAGACTATTATACTTGCAAGAACACTTATGATAGGACTTTATACCTGCAACAACAATTGGGCACTCATCGTTTACCAACTCGCTGTCGTATTTCTCTAGGGTTTTCACATAGTCTCCATAGAGTTTTGCTACAATTGCCTTGATGTCATCTGTCAGTATGCCTAACTTGACAAACTTCAAAAGGGCTTGATAAACTTCACTCAGTTCTTGCTTCATGCACTTGTCTTTAGCCAGAATTACTTTCATCAAAGCCCCACCCTGAAACGGTAGGTTTAAGTTTTGTTTAACCTTTACCACTGCCTGGGAAAATTCATCAGCCGAAAACTCCCAGAGATCACATGATGTTTATCAAAACTCGACGTTAATGAGACGTTATATAAACGTCATGTGCCCGCTGGTATTCATAATTTTATGGACAGATTTTTATTGATAATAATTATTCATGACTGCAGTTGTTGATATACAAATAAAATATGTTATAACTAAATTGTTAATAGTTTTCTTATTTTCAAAAAAACAAACAAACAAACAAACAAACAAAAAAAAAAAAAAAAAACAAAAAAAAACAAAAAAAACAGGATTTGATATTATGTGCGAATTGTCTCCAATGGAGACGATTTGCATTAAATGTCGAAACCTGTTTTCTGGGAGAAAAAATCAGTACGTCATCTGCTGTAATGTTTACCCAGCAGCAAACACATGACGTTAATACAACGTCGCCTCAACGTTGATGCAACGTCATCGCGTTGCATCGACACTGAGCAGACGTTGTATTATGAAAATAGGCTTAGCCAAAATGCGAGCACAGCACAGACCTATCTGTAGTCTCTTCAAAAGTCCTTCACAGCATCATTAAAGAATGACTATCAGTATATAAAAAATATATGTAAATAAATAATAAATAATAAAAATAATCAGCAATATATGTTCGTGACACTTATTGACACTCGTTTCTTGTCACTTCGTGACGCTTATTAGTATCACGTCCGCTCCAGTCCTGTCAAATTCCGGTGACAACTTCAGGGAAGAACACGGGAAGAAAATTGGCCAGAGCGATTTCTGCTGAAAGCATATATCGTTGTATGTTACTTTTCCTTGATCATATTCTCTACCGTAGAGCTGTGCTCGCTAATATGAAAATAGGCTTAGCCTAAATGCGAGCACAGCACAGACCTATATCTGCACTCTTCAAAAGGCATTCACAGCATCAATAAAGAATGAATTTCAGTATATAAAAATATTATGTAAATCAATAACAAATAATAAAAATAATCAGCAAAATATGTTCGTGACACTTATTAACACTCGTTTCTGGTCACTTCGTGACGCTTATTAGTGAGACCCATAATCAAGTCCGCCAATTTCCGGTGACAACTTCCGGGAAGAAAAAACGGAAGAAAATTGGTCAAAGCGATTACTGCTGAAAGTATATATCATTGTCTTTTACTTTTCCTTGGATCACATTCTCTACCGTAGAGCTCACTTCGTTCGCGACGCGCAAAGCGCGTCGCGAGCTGTGCTCGCTATAAACGTCATGTGCCCGCTGGGATTAAGTCCTTGTGGATCATTATATATGTATGTTACTTTTCCTTGATCATATTCTATACCGTAGAGCTCACTTCGTTCGCGACGCGCTTCGCGAGCTGTGCTCGCTGTATACGTCATGTGCCCGCTGGGATTAAGTCCTTGTGGATCATTATATATGCTTTCAGTGGGGTATGCCTATCTTAGAGTACCTCAGAACCTCCAGAAACACAGTTCATTCTTTAGATTGAGGTTGAAAAGGAACTGCCAAAAAAAAAAGCAACAACAAAATCTTGGAATGGACAACGGCAACACTGCATATGCTTAAAATATCGTCGCAGGTTTATACCGCAATTACACTCAGCATTCTGACAGGCAGGGTTAGACTCAGACCAGACGCCACAGAAAAGTGTGTCTAATTAGAGTCTGCACTATATGCCGCTCATCTACATCAACAGGCAGCAACATGACTTTGTTCAAATTTATGAAAAGTGTGGTAACGAGTTAAGGTGTCCGAATACGTAGGGTAAAACAGGTTGAGGTTTTACATGCTATGCACCATCTTCTGTTATCGACTAGTACAAAACCAGGGCTGTGGAAATACCATGCCTGACTTGTCCGACTTGTCCCCTTTTCCTGGGGCCAAAAAGACATTTCAATATACTTGTCTTGGGACAAGGACTACATAGCTTTAGCTAAGAAGAGTGTCCAGATTAGGCGTAAAATAAAATACAGTTGACTCTCGTTATCTCGACCTCGCTTATCTCGAATAAGTGCTTATCCCGAAGTGAAAATCTGGTCCCTCACTAAACATGAAAATCAAACAACAGGTAAAAAATATTGTGGAAAAGAGGAGAAATTGCTCCTCATCTTTTCCACATTATTTTCAATATATCTCTAACTTCAAGAACCTAGTTACATATATATTTGTTAATATGGTTGTGCAAATTATGTTTTCCTCAATTCTGCAAATCTGATATGTCGAGGTACGGGTATCTCGAAGTATTTCGAATCCCTTGGAATTCGAGATAACGAGAGTCGACTGTAGTTGTGTTTCCACTAACACGCTGAAAAAAAATTTTGTTGGTAGATAGGAGAAACTTTTTTTTATTATATTTTTCTCCAGAAAAAAAAACAGGGTCGGGCCTGTAATTTTATGAAAATACGGGTATTTTGTTGAGGGTCGGTGCTTTACTTTTGATAAAAAAATAACAGAGTCGGGTGTTTGAAACAAGGTCAGTCGGGTTAGTGGAAACACAGCTATATTTTTTACGCCTCATGAGATATATTATTTTCTTATTTCTCAAAGAAAGCACATGTTGTGAGTACTCACTGGAAGCGCCTCAATTTTCGGGCAAGTACAAGTGGTTGTTCAAGTGGATTTTGACCGTTCATTTGTCCGTTGACAAGTAATAATATTTAATAATTCCACAACCCTGCACGATACTATACCTCAGTGAGATAAAGCCTTGATAAAGATATGAAGACGGAGGAAAAATGCATATGCATATATACATTTTTGAGCCATTTAAATGGTTCGGTTTACTATGCGTGTATTCCAGTCAGTACAGATGAAAAACAAACAGATTCTAAAACGATTGGCCACTGACAGCAGTGGAAACACTTATAAAATTGCCAATAGATTGAGTGTAACGTTTCCTAGGACACACTCGCTAGTTGCGGTCGATTAGTCTACATCAGCGACCCCCATATAAATTTTCAAAAATCTAGGAATGTGCTGAATGATCACAAAGGACGAGAAAATATAAACACCACAGTGAAGTCTGAGATGTTACCGCCATACGGTACTAACACTAGCTGTAGTGAAGATAAAAAGATTCTAAAAGAAATGACACTTGGGAGTAATGAACACTGAAAACAGTTGAAGTTTCAAGTTTTCTGGGCCAGACTAGCTAGTTTCGGTCAATCAGGCCTCGTCACTGACCATCATATAAGGTTTTAAAAATCCTGGAATGGGCACAAAGACAACACATCACGAAAACATACCTATATAATTTTGACCCCCTTAAACCCCACTTTTATATAGTAAAATTGGGGTTTACAGGGGTATACATTATTTTTCTTATTTCTGCTCCACAACATAGATTGTGGGTACTCGTTAGAACCGCCTCAACATAGATTGTGGGTACTCGTTAGAACCGCCTCGGCGAGGCGGTTCTAACGAGTACCCACAATCTATGTTTTGAGCAGAAAAATGAAAAATATCAGAATTTTTTATCTGAAAATTTTCACTTTTTTTTTTTTTGTTAAATTTTCAGTTTATTTTGAATAGGCGTGTTTTCGTAATGAAATGACCAGAAAATATAAACTACGCTATAGTGAAGTACGGGGAAACGTTTTACAGCCGATACACGGCACTAGCCCATTTGCAGTGAAGGTAAAATAGATAGATCCTAAAAGGATTTACCCTTGAGAGCAACGAACGCACAGTCAAAACTGAGCCGGAATAGCTAGATTCGGCCAATTAGGTCTCATCAGTGACCACGGAGGGTAGAACAAAGACATTATATCAAGTATCAGCTTTCTAATTTAATGAGCCCGAAAATAGAGCCCGAAAATAGATAACGTGTCAAGTTGTCTGGGCCAGTCAAGCTAGCTAGTTTTGCCCAATTAGGCCTCATTAGTGGCACATATATGAATTTAAACGTCAAAGAATGCGCTCATTAATCACTAGATTTGCTCCAGTCTCCAGTGACGAAATCTTTTTCTTATAATCCTATTTGATATTCCACTTAAACAATACCAAAACAAGAGGCCCATGGGCCACGACTCGCTCACCTGAGTGACATAATCACTGCAGATATGCAGGTGTTATGCAACATTTTTCCAATCCTATCATCGCAACCAATGAAAAGATCATCATTTGAGCAGTTCTTAGTTTTGAAGAAGAATATATGGGCCTGACAGTCAATGGAGCATAATCATTTGAATAAACTATCAATCACATTTCAACAGTAGGATCAATGCGAAATTTGGTGGAAATTGGCTAAGTGGTTTCTGAAGAAGCATGATTTTATACATGTAAACAGCACAGTGGCAGGGAAATATAATAAATATAAACAAGATGACGACCATCTTAGATTTCCAATCAGAACAATGTTTTGTCAAATGTCAATATACCTCCAGTCCCCGATGGCTTATGCAAAGATTCAGCCCCAAGGCATCCTCGGTTCTGGAGAAGATTTTTAAAGGTTTTTACCATATATGGGCATGGCGGCCATCTTGGTCAACGAGCCGCGACCATTTTAGCAATCTTTCATTCCCCCAACCTAAGGAGGCTCCATATGAAATTTGAGCAAAATTGGCCCAGAGGCTCCAGAGGAGACGTCGTTTGAAATTCTGAACATTTTTCCCATACAAATGCATAAGGAAGCAAAATTGACCTTACCGTAAAAAGGTCAAATGTCAATGTACGATCATTATTTTAGCAACTTTGGTAGACCTCCTGTTTCTGATGATATATGTAAAGGTTCAGCCATAAGGCATCCTCGGTTTTGGAGAACAAGATTTTTAAAGGTTTTTTCCCATACAAATGCATATGGAAGCAAACTTGACCTTGCCGTAAAAAGGTCAAATGTCAATATACGACCATTATTTTAGCAATTTTGGTAGACCTCCCGCCCCCGATGACTTATGCAAAGATTCAGCCCCAAGGCATCTTCCGTTCTGGAGAAGAAGATTTTTAAAGGTTTTTACCATATATGGGCATGGCGGCCATCTTGGTCAACGAGCCGCGACCATTTTAGCAATCTTTCATTCCCCCAATCTAAGGAGGCTCCATATGAAATTTGAGCAAAACTGGCCTAGAGGCTCCAGAGGAGAAGTCGTTTGAAATTCTGAACATTTTTCCCATACAAATGCATAAGGAAGCAAAATTGACCTCACCGTTAAAAGGTCAAATGTCAATGTACGACCATTATTTTAGCAACTTTGGTAGCCCTCCTGTTTCTGATGACATATTTAAAGGTTCAGCCATAAGGCATCCTCGGTTTTGGAGAACAAGATTTTTAAAGGTTTTTCCCACACAAATGCATAGGGAAGCAAACTTGACATCGTAAAAAGGTCAAATGTTAATATACGACCTTTATTTTAGCAATGTTGGTAGACCTCCTGTCCCCGATGACTTATGCAAAGATTCAGCCCCAAGGCGTCCTCCGTTCTGGAGAAGAAGATTTTTAAAGGTTTTTACCATATATGGGCATGGCGGCCATCTTGGTCAATGGACCGCGACCATTTTAGCAATCTTTCATTCCCCCAACCTAAGGAGGCTCCATATGAAATTTGAGCAAAATTGGCTCAGGGGCTTCAGAGGAAGTTGTTTGAAAATGTTACGGGACGGACGGACGGACGCATGGACGGACGGATGGCGGACGAAAAGTGATCACAATAGCTCATCCTAAGCATAGCTCAGGTGAGCTAATAATATCATGACTTCAAAGGCTGATATAGTCATGATATTATTTTGGTTTTATATTAGTGGATAATCAAACAGGATTCTAAGAAGAAATAAATATTTAGTCACTAGAGATTGAAGCCAGTCTAAGTAGTCACAAACTTACTCCGTTTGATGTGACAGAAAATGTTGTACTATCTCCGGCACTTTTAATGTCTTCCTCACTCTTTGACTTCCCTATATAACTTTTAATCAGGCGTATCAACTCTGCTAAGTTCTGTAGGTTTCCTGGGTCAACATTGTGTCTCTCTAGCCAGTCAAAAGCTTCCATAAGATTAAACCTATCCACATCTTCATCGCTGGATACGCTGTCTCTTCGACCTTTACCTGCTTCAGCCATAATTCTGTCAGAAAGAGACAAGAAACCTTACATCACGAAAACATGCCTATATAACCATTACGAAAACACGCCTATTCAAATATACTGAAAAGTTTAGCACCAAAAAATGAAAATTTTCAGAAAAAACATTCTGATATTTTTCATATTTCTGCTCAAAACATAGATCGTGGGTACTCGTTAGAACCGCCTCGACGAGGCGGTTCTAACGAGTACCCATAATCTATGTTTTGAACAGAAATAAGGAAAATAATGTATACCCCTGTAAACCCCAGTTTTACTCTATGAAAGTGGAGTTTAAGGGGGTCAAAATTATATAGGCATGTTTTCGTGATATTTGACCCCCTTAAACCCCACTTTTATATAGTAAAACTGGGGTTTACAGGGGTATACATTATTTTTCTTAATTCTGCTCAAAAACATAGATTGTGGGTACTCGTTAGAACCGCCTCGTCGAGGCGGTTCTAACGAGTACCACAACCTATGTTTTGAGCAGAAATATGAAAAATAATAGAATTTTTTATCTGAAAAAATGTCATTTTATGGTGGTAAAATTTCCAGTATATTTGAATAGGCGTGTTTTCGTAATGGACAGTTCAGAAGATTAGCGATCAGTTAGCATTCTGCTTAAATCTATACTGCGCCGTTTTCGATCCGACAGGAGTGCTAACGGGTAAATAACGGCCCGATATAGATTTAAAGGCTCCATATTCCACAAAAAATAGACATTTTAATATCCACGAAATGTTTAATAAATTGATCTAAAGTATTAATACATGTCAGTCATAAAATGTGGCACCTGACAGCATGTAAAATTTCAGTAAGTCTCTCGTTCTTGAAATGAAATGATTTTTTTATCTCTGAATTAATTTTTATTTTATTTATTCAAATTCTATGACATAAATACATATATTTGACAAAAACAAATATACATAAATGCCTAGGGATTGGATGTAGGCTAGGCCTATATTTATCCTTTCCCAGGGTGCTGTGACAGATGAAAAAAAAAACATATAAGCAGTACACACAATAGATGAACTACATGTCAATACATATTAAGTAGCAAATATTGCCAACATTAACCCTTGTCCTGCTGAATAAATTTTCAGCCAATCAGATTACTTGCTTCTGTATTTTGATACAAATTCACATACTTAATGACAAACAGTGCAGATCCAGATCAGTTGGCTTCTTCAGAAGCCAACTGATCTGGATCTACACTGTTTGCAAAGGTAGGGTATATCCGGGTTCAGCAGGACAAGGGTTAATTCAGTGATACGATAAAAAATTTCTTTTTTTTGTCAGGTCAAAAACGAGTGACTAACTGAAATTTTACAGGCTATCAGATGCCACATTTTATGATCATATTAATATTATATATCAATTTATCAAAACTTTCTTGGATAAATAATGTCTATTTCTGAGGAATATGGAGTCTTTAATGCAATGTTAATGCACGTCAAATTGCTTCTGAAAAGGTGGTTTACTCAAGAAGGAACGAATTTGCTCCCAGGGTGAGCAAATTCTTTCCTTGTAGAGCAGACCCCTTTTCAGAAGGGGACAAAAAACAGTTTGACAAGGTTGCCACCCCTGAAAGTGTATCATCCGCCCAGCGGGCAAGCCGTTTAAACAACGTTGCGTTAATGTCGATGCAACGTCATGTTTATACACCGTCGCATTAACGTCGATGCAATGTGATGTTGCATAGGCGTCATTGCGATGTTGTGTAAATAACTTTGCATCAACGTTGCCACGTATAAACGTCATGTGCCCGCTGGGAGGACATCTTAAATCCTTATCACTCTCGTTTGTATGGTAAACGGATACTCTATCAGGGAAGACAACTCCATCAAAATGTTTTTCCTCCCTTCTGAAAAAGTGTCTGCATTAAAAAGAAAGAGCAGCAAATATTTCCTTATAGAAAAAACTCCTTTTCAGATGGCCATGGTTTTCAAGAAAGCAAACATGAGATCACAAAATTTGTCTCCATTACGAAACACGCTTATTTAAATATATAGATAATTTCACCTCTAAAAACTGAAATTTTTCAGATAGAAAAACTCTCAAATTTTTCATATTTCTGCTCAAAACATAGATTATGGGTATTCGTTAGAACCGCCTCGGCGAGGCGGTTCTAACGAGAAGCGGTTCTAACGAGTACCCACAGTCTATGTTTTCGAGTAAAAATATATAAAGAAAAGTAATGTATACCCTGTAAACCGCGGTTTAAGTATATAAAAGTGGGGTTTAAGGGGTCAAAAAATCATATAGGCATGTTTTCGTGATGTTGTAAAATGTTCAGATAATCTGCCAAATGTATCCAGTCTTTTCACATACCATTTGTTTTTCTTATTTTCTCCAGGAAATAGGATTTGTCACTTCATGTCCCTCTTTAAGGGCGCTTCACATGTAAAGCTTGTTTTTAATAGAAATATAAATCATTACGAAAACATGCCTATTCAAATATACTGAAAATTTTATAACCCAAAACTCAAATTTTCAGATAGAAAAATTGTAATATTTTGCATATTTCTTCTCAAAACATAGATTTTGAGTACTCGTTAGAACCGCCTCGATGAGGCGGTTCTAACGAGTACCCACAATCTATATTTTTTAGCAAGAACAAGAGAAATAATGTATACCCCTGTGAACCCCAGTTTTACTATATAAAAGTGGGGTTTAAGGGGGTCAAAACTATATAGGCGTGTTTTCGCGATGAAATGAAATAATAATAATGACCAGCAGCACCAACTAGCAACGCCGACTTGTCCATCTGCGGCGTGCGAAAAATTAACCTTCACCACCCTCTGGGCTAATGTATTTTTCTTATTTTTTCCCTGAAAACAGGCTTTGACATTTTATGCTAACTGTCTCCATTTTTGAACAAAAAATACCCAAAGAGCTAAGCGTTAAAGAAAATAACTACGGTAGCTACTCTAAATGTTGGACCACCTAAACCCTTAAAATGCCAAGAAAACCTGCATCTGAAAATGTCGTCTGTTTATATCGTCTGCTGAATATTCTTACAAACTTTTCAAACCTATTTTTGCATACAGGCAAACAGTGTGGACCCTGGTCAGACCGCTCGTTGAGGAGCAGTCTGATCTAGGTCTACACTGTTTGCAAAAATGACTTTTAAAATCACAAGCAGACGACTAAGCAGACGACATTTGTTGTGATTGGCAGTTAAGTTGTGTACTTAAGTTGTGTACTCCCAGTGATATAAGATAAAATTCAGCAGGTTTGTTGTCATATGTAAACATTTGTTGTACAATTGTGAACTTTAGCATGCGTTTATCCTAAGAGCGTTATATTACCACCACACTGTTATTTCATTCCTATTGTTCGTGCACATCATGTTGGTTAATAAAATCTGAAATCTACAAGGGAGACCATAGCAACAGATGTGCTTTTTTTCATCCGAAAAATGCTGATATCTTTCTTATTTCTTCACAAAAGCATATGTTGTGGGTACTCATTAGAAGCGCCTCGCCTAATGAGTACCACAACATATGAGTACCCACAACATATGTTTTGTGGAGAAATAAGAAAAATATTATGTGGATACCCCCTCTTATCTGTAGCTATGGAGACAACTATTACAAATATCGGTATACGTTGCAGCACCCAAGATCCCTTCCGAAAATGGGCTCTATCAGAGCAGACCCAGACCCCTTTTCAGAAGTGAGGCAGACCAATTTTGACAGATGAGAACAATTCCCACTTTTATCACCATATTTGTGTTAACCCTTAAAGCGCCAATCACAAATGCAGCACACGACAATTTATTATTATTATTTTTTTTTTTTTTTCAGAGAAAACAAGTCTTGACATGTCATGTGAATCGTCTGCTTCTGCTTGGCAGACGATTCACATGAAATGTCAACTTGTTTCATGGACAAAAAAATTAGAATGTCGTCTGCTACAAATTTTGCTTGGCGCATTAAGGGTTAAAATCTGACTAGCTGTTGTACACCTACCTAAAACTTCCCGATATGTGTCAATGTGTCAGTGTAGACACTGATAAGGCGTCTGATCTGGGTGACGGTGTACTGTATTTAATTAGGCTCATGTGTTCCAATATTGAGAGTAAATATTGTATTGCGTATTATATCTCGCCTGGCAGACGATTAACATGAAATGTTGACTTATTTGCTTTGAAAAATAAAACAAGTTTCAAAATGTCGTCTGCTGCTGTTGTGACTGGTGCGTACACAATAAATTTAACAAGAGATAACTTACCCAAGTGAACATAAGACCTTCCGTTGGAAACTCCCAGTGGATCTTCAAATTTTAGGCGTCCACTTCGTTCAGTAACTTCCAGTTCATTTTGTAGGATTTTCCAAAGAAAATCTTGCAGTTATTTATATATTTTTGGCTGGGCTACCGTTGTAAGTGTGTTACTATAAATACTTCAACCTGATATTTCGAACAAGCAAATCACTTTGAACTTAGTAAGCAAACATACAGTTTACACGCTTATATATGTTTGATAATACCATACAAAAATCGATAAAAACAATGATAATTAAACATCAGCTTAAATCAGACTCTAGACTATGTGCATCTAGTGCCTGGTAGCTTTATATTCTGCACTGAGATTCTGCACACAAAAAAACTTCAAAGAAATAAACCCATTCCATGAATGTGCTCGTTTCTAACAACAATAGCAGCTGCAGCTAAAAATAGTATTCATAGAAAATAGACTACACATCCATAAATATTTCTTATCCCGGGTTTCATGTATAAAGAAACACTTATATTCTGGTTTATTTGTTCCGTAAAAAATTCAGGGGAGATAACTGAAAATTCTTTTTGCCTCCCTTCAGAGAAGGGGTCTCCTCTAAAAGGAAAAAAATTGCTCCATTTGGAACGAGGGTCTGGATAGGGGTTTATCGATTAGCGATTAATGGCCTTATTTTTTAATAATAAGTGATTAAAAGGTCTTAAATTTTAGCGATTAGCGATTCATGGGGCTTAAAATTTAATGATTAAGCCAAAAAAGTCCAAAATATATTTATATTAAAGGGCTAAAATTATCATCAGATTTTAGCATTAGATCCAAGCAGATCCTCTGGGATTTATTCAGTGAATGTTCCCTGTCCTCTCCAAACAAATGCGTGCACGTATGCGCGAGCGCAGTGACCCTAACGTCGTGACAGGCTTGTTCGTTTGTCTTTTTTTTTTTTTTTTTTTTTTCCTCATTGTTGTTTGTTTTCTTTTCTTTTCTTTTCAGTCCCCGGAACAAATGCTTGAGAAATTTAGCATCTTGTATATTTCAACGTAGACGTAGGTTGCAGTACGTCTTATTTGATATGTCAAATAAGTATTTCACAGCCCAGGTAGCTGACAATACCTTCATTTTGCACTAGAAAAAATGTCAAAACAGGAATATTGAACTAACCTTCTCTGGGTGAAATTTAATTTAAAAAAAAAATAGCCGCTTGTTTTTTCAAGCACACACCTATCTTTTCCGACGAGGAAAAGAAAGTTGTTGGGAATAGCATTGTCCGATTTTTCAAAATATGTCTATGAAATTGACTAAAAATCAGTCAGGAGAACTTGCCCATTTGTTGACATTTGGATGACTCGCAAGTCATGGCCGGAAGTTCGCGTAAAGATTTTGAGTGCATAACCACCGGCTACCCCTTACGAGATTGCCAGGTGTGACATACACTACCCGAAGCAAACTATTAGCAGCTTTTGAAAAATATGGGATGATGTCATAAAGGTATCGCCTAATATTCTGGGTAAAAATTTCAGCAGACCATAATTTGAATTTTCCCACAAAACAGATTTTGATATACCCTTAAAACATAATTTGCAGAAAATGTCAAAATCGTTTTATTTCTGGGAAAATAGGAAAAAATCTGAAAATTTTACCCAGCATGCTAAGTGTTTAATATGTTGTGAAAATGGACCTTATTGTTTGTGTGGGCAATGAAGGTCCACATTACGAAACCACGCCTATTCAAATATATTGAAAATTTCACCACCAAAAATTGAAAGGTCAGATAAAAATTCTGATATTTTTTTTCATTTTTCTTCTCAAAACATACATTGTGGGTACTCGTTAGAACTGCCTCGCCGAGGCGGTTCTAACGAGTACCCACAATCTATGTTTCTGGGCAGAAATAAGAAAATGTATACCCCTGTAAACCCCAGTTTTACTATATAAAAGTTGGGTTTATGGGGGTCCAAATTATATAGGCGTATTTTCGTGATGCAGATCAGCCTGTGCATCGTCTGATCGGGGCTTTCTTATCGACTTACAGAATCATTTGATGTTTGTAGACTATAATAATGAAATCTAGAAGGCTCTAACTTATCTGCACAGATGCACAAGCTGATCAGGGCCTCCACTGTTCACATCTCACCGCAACCATTTCTCACTGCTCAGATTTTCTATAACAGTTAAAAAATGCAGTTATGAACGAGTCACAGCTTATTTTGTAGTTTAGTATTTTCCCCAGAAAACAGGTGTCGACATTTCATGCAAACCAATGGAGACAGTTTGCATGAAATATCAAATCCTGTTCCTAGAAAAAATAAGACAAGAGGACCAGGGCCACCGCCCGTTCACCTGAGTGAAAACAGCCACTGCATATATGCAGATGTTATGCAACATTGTTTTCCAATCTTGTCATTGCAATTAATGAAAGGATCATCAGTTTGAGCGGTTTTAAAGAAGAACGTGGTTTTTTTTTTTTTTTTTTTTTTATTATCATTTTTTCCACCATAAATGGGCATGACAGTCAGTGGAGCGTGACCTTTGAACTATCTCTCAATCTCGTTTCAACAGTAGGATAGACATGAAATTTGGTGACAATTGCCAAGTGGTTTCAGAAGAGAGGTTGATTAAGAATACCATGATTTTATACATGTATATAGCACATGAGCTGGGGAAGATAACCCTTGCAGAATAAAAGTTTGTAAGTTAAAGCTTTCTACGATACGAAGGAGCATTAGGGCCACTTGCACCTTTATTTCTGTTGATAGTTATCTCGAAATTTCGACATAATAAGTCGAAATTTCGACTTAATAACGCGAAATTTCGAGTTATTTCGCTACTTCAATCATATATTTTAAGACATTTCAGCTATTTTTGTCTTTGTATATTCATTGCTCTCAAGGGTCATTTTTTTACAATTTTTTTATCTTCGCCAGAATGCTGTAACTTGCCAAGCTCTCATCTTCATTGAATAAGTAAAATGATGGGATAAGAGGAATGTCACTTGCATGTTCCCACTACCACCTGTGCTACACGTCCTCCATAGGCCTAGATAAGAGTGGGTATCAGGTTAATATTTTTCTTATTTCTCAACGAAAACATATCTTGTGGGTACTCATTAGAAGCGCCTCTTTCTTATTTCTCCACAAAAATATATGTTGTGGATACTCATTAGAAGCGCCTCGGTGAGGCGCTTCTAATGAGTACCACAACATGTTTTCGTGGTGAAATAAGAAAAAATATCAACATTTTTGGATTGAAAAAAGCGCCTTAATTAGAGCTATGCGTCCTCTCTTTACAAGGCCAGAAAAGACATTTTACCAAATCGTAGGCAACGGCCTTCTTTCCCTGCTGATGTGTAACAGGGTCTTCGTTCCTTGCTGTTGTACAAAGGATCTTCTTTCCCTGCTGGTGCTAAACATGGTCTTCTTTCCCTGCTGGTGCTTTACACATTTCCTACTTTAATTTTGCCATGGCAGCCAAATAAAATGGCCACTGGTCATAGTCACATAAACTGGGGCAGACAATCATCAAATGATCAAAACTGCCAAAGATGGTTCACATCATTTCATGGAGAAATGCAGTTTAACAATTTTCCCATTGTAAGTCTATGGGCGTTTTCTGTTGCCATGGCAACTCAAACAAGAGGCAGATCACCATAATTTTAGCTGTTTTTAAATCTTCCTACCCAAGCAACATTCTTACCTAATTAGGGACAAATAAATCGCTTCAATTGCTCTGGAGGAGTTGTCGTTTAAAAGTGTTAACGAATGGACGCACGGACGACGGACAAACAGCACATCCTGAGCATAGGGCAGATGGGGTAAAATACCAACTATCTGTCGTTTGCTGAATTAACCTAGACTAGTAAGGGTTAAAACAGGGTGATGATACATAGTAGGAAAAAGCAATAGCGTCATGTTCAAAGATGATAAGTTTCGTGATTTCCCAGTATTGTAATGTGGGTTGTAATTTGAATACCAGTGATAGGATACATGACCCAGATGATGATTACACATATTTACAAGGAGACATTGACCTAACTTCGCCAAGTTCTCTTGCGAATAAAACTTCCTTCCTGCACGCACGAGTGGTCGACATGAAAGCTTGCCCTATTTACTTATTCCTGACCATACTTGTCCTACTTTGAATAAGTCGATTTTACGATCTACTGATGTGTATAAAAACTGCTGAATGAGTGGCAAACAGTTAGCGTCTGATCAGTGTTACACTATTTGCTCTTTTCTGCACACTCAAGTGGTCGACATGACGACAGTTTGTCCGTAAGTATTAGGACACCTTTTCCTAACCATACTGTCCTTGACTGACTGAGTTGGGGTTTTATGGCCAAGTCATGTCGAGCCGATCAGTTTACCTAACCACACGTTTCCTGGGCAGGCTAAGTCCTCTAGGCGGTATACCAGTATCTGTGCACATTCTTTCGCCAGAATCTGACAACTGCCCTACTTGAATCTGCGGAAGGGAGAGAATGACCATATTTCATAATCAATCTCTACGAAAGAATGATGCCGGACCTGGTGGGGATCAAACCCGCGACCTCCTGATCACCATTCGCGCGCGCATCCGACTGAGACACCGTCCGACCATACTGTCCTACTCTGTCAATTATGCAATCTGTTATGTGTATTCAAACTGTTGAATGCGTGGTAAATAATGTACATCAATCACGAAAACATGCATATAAAATTTTGACCCCTTAAACCCCACTTTTATATAGTAAAACTGGGGTTTACAGGGGTATACATTATTTTTCTTATTTCTGCTCAAAAACATAGATTGTAGGTATTCGTTAGAACCGCCTCATCGAGGCGGTTCTAACGAGTACCTACAATCTATGTTTTGAGCAGAAATAAGAAAAATATCAAGATTTTTTATCTGAAAATTTTCATTTTTTTGGTGGTAAAATTTCTAGTATATTTGAATAGGCATGTTTTCGTAATGCTAATCAACGTTTTACAGCGTCTGATCTAGTGTAAATTGTCTGCTCAGGCCTATCTATATATTCAGAATAAACACGGTAACCAAAACATCCCATAGCAAGGTGAGCTCATGTTTCCTTGTTCTGGCCAGAAAAAAAAAATATAGTGCCTAAATTTCTAGTGTGATAATTTGAATAAAATTTTCAAATTCCTCACAATATTCCTAGGCTTCCAAATTTGATCTCAAATTAAATGTTAGTCTATACATCACGAAAACATACCTATATAATTTTGATCCACTCAAACCCCACTTTTATATAGTAAAACTGAGGTTTACAGGGGTATACATTATTTTTCTTATTTCTGCTCGAAAACATAGATTGTGGGTACTCGTTAGAACCGCCTCGTCGAGGCGGTTCTAACGAGTACCCACAATCTATGTTTTGAGCAGAAATATGGAAAATATCAGAATTTTTTTATCTGACAATTTTCAATTTTGGGTGCTAAAATTTTCAGTATATTTGAATAGGCGTGGTTTCGTAATGGCTAACAAAAAAAACATCACAAAAAAGGAGGAGTTTGTGATCAGCATGTTTTGACCCTTTTCTACCCTTGAACACATGAGACCCATTGATCGGAATAAATAATAATAATAATAATTATAATAATAATAATAATACTAACTAAAGTTAACCAGGTCTAACTTTTCAACCAGAACACACAAAATGGACCTAAATTCGAACAGTCTCATCAATTATTGTCCAATCTAATTATCGTCAAGCATTTTATCAAAAACAGCATAGTTTTTTTGTTGTTTTTTTTTTTTTGCTGGTTCCAGTCCTCCCTAATAGGTACCCTACTTCCTGTACAATGGTCCACTGAGAAGATACCCAGAAAAGCCATAATCATGGGACACAGCCCTCCAAAGGTACCAGATAAAACACCCTCCAGCTGGGGTGGGGGTGGGGGTGGGGGTGGGGGTGGGGGTGGGGGTGCGGGTATCTGTTCCCTTGTTCCCCTAAAAAAATTGGCATTTTCTCCATGTTCCCCAAAATCAAAATCGATTTTTCTATGTTCCCAGTTCCCCAAAATTGCCTTTGGTCCCCTGTTCCCTTCAGTTTTAGACTTTTATGCCCTTGTTCCCCTGAAATAAATGACCTTATTTCCCTGTTCCCCAAACCCCTGGAAGGGCCTCAGATAAGGACTGAATGACATAACAGCACAAAACAGTATGTCATCAAAAATGGAATGAACAAATGAAGGGCAACTGTAACAGAAATAGTCGACGGAGGCTTAATCCTTAGCACGCTGGGTAGATTTTCAGCAGACGACATTTTCAAATATTTTTTCTTGTTTTTCCTAGAAAAACAGGTTTTGACATTTCATGCAAATAAATTGCATGACATTTCAAAACCTGTTTTCTGGGAAAAAAAAATATCACCAATTTGTCGTCTGCTGAATTAATCCAGAGAGTGGTAACGGTTAAAATGACAAAACCTGTTTTCTGGGATAAATGAAATATCATCAATTTATCGTCTGCTGAATTAGCCCAGAGAGCGGCAAAGGTTAAAATGTCAAAACCTGTTTTCTGAGAAAACTAAAATATCAAGTTGTCGTCTGCTGAATTAGCCCATAGAGTAGTAATGGTTAAAATGTCAAAACCTGTTTTCTGGAAAAAAAAAAAAAAAAAAAAAATATATATATATATATATATATATATATATATATATATATATATATATATATATATATATATATATATGTATATATATATATATATATAATTTCATCAGTTTGTCTCTGCTGAATTAGCCCAGAGGGTGGAAAATACGCTGGAATCTCTCTGTAAGATGGCTCATATGTAAAAGTGGGTCCCAAAAGTGTTGATCCAACAAAAAATACATAGATTATATATATTTACAAGAGGGCAATGATGGCCCTGTAACGATATATATATATATATATATATATATATATATATATATATATATATATATATATATATATATATATATATATAATTTCATCAATTTGTCTCTGCTGAATTAGCCCAGAGGGTGGAAAATACGCTGGAATCTCTCTGTAAGATGGCTCATATGTAAAAGTGGGTCCCAAAAGTGTTGATCCAACAAAAAATACATAGATTATATATATAAACAAGAGGGCAATGATGGCCCTGTAACGATATATATATATATATATATAATTTCATCAATTTGTCTCTGCTGAATTAGCCCAGAGGGTGGAAAATACGCTGGAATCTCTCTGTAAGATGGCTCATGTGTAAAAGTGGGTCCCAAAAGTGTTGTATCCAACAAAAAATACATAGATTATATATATAAACAAGAGGGCCATGATGGCCCTGTAACGCTCACCTGAGCAACTTAGCACTTTGAGAACCTGATCTAGAACTGATCGAGGCAAACATTCTGATCAAAGTTCAAAATGATTATATTAACAGGTTAGACAATGTAGCATGTCTGTTGGACTGTGAAATAAAGGTCAAGGTCAAATATGGATGACTGCACTCAAGAGGCCATGCTAAGATGTATGCATGTACTAAGTATCACTGGTTGTAGGAGCAATAGTTACTGAAAAACTGACCTAAACACAAACACTTCACAAATACCAAATATCACTCTGTAGGACAATAATTACTGAGAAACTGACCTAAATGGAAAAACTTAGGAGAGTCACTGGACAGAAAACTATACATCACCTTGAAATCATCAAGACAAACATTTTGAGCAAAATTCATGATGATCACTTCAAAAATGTGACCTCTAGAGCATCAACAAGGTTTTCCTTCGATTTGGCCAGGTGAACTAGTTTCTGATATCAAGTGACCCAGTTTTAAACTAGACCTAGAAATCATCAAGACAAACATTTTGAGCAATATTTATGATGATTATTTAAAAAATGTGACCTCTGGAGTGTTAACAGTTTTCTGCTAATTTGGCTAGGTGACCTAGTTTTTGACTCCAAGTGACCTAGTTTCAAACTTGACCTAAAAATCATCAAGACAAACATTTTGAGCAAGATTCATGATGATTGCTTCAAAAATGTGACCGCTACAGTGTTAACAAGGTTTTCTGCTGATTTGGCCAGGTGACCTAGTTTTTGATACCAAGTGACCCAGTTTCAAACTTGACATAGAAATCACCAAGACAAACATGTTGAGCAAGATTCATGATGATTGCTTGAAAATTGTGACTACTAGAGTGTTAACAAGCTTTTCGGCTGATCTGGCCCCAGTGACCTAGTTTTGACCCCAGGTGTCCCAGTTTCGAACCTGACCTAAAAATCATCAAGACAAATATTTTGAGCAAGATTCATGATGATTGCTTAAAAAATGTGACCGCTAGAGTGTTAACAAAGTTTTCTGCTGATTTGGCCCGGTGACCTAGTTTTTGACTCCAAGTGACCCAGTTTCGAACTTGACCTAAAAATCATCAAGACAAACATTTTGAGCAAGATTTATGATGATTGCTTAAAAAATGTGACCCCTAGAGTGATAACAAGATTTTCCACTGATTTGGCCAGGTGACCTAATTTTTGACCCCACATGACCCAGTTTCATTAAGACAAACATTTTGAGCAAGATTCATGGTGACTGCTTCAAAAATGTGACCGCTACAGTGTTAACAAGGTTTTCTGCTGATTTGGTCTGGTGACCTAGTTTTTGATCCCAAGTGACCCAGTTTCAAACTTCATCTAGAACTCATCAAGACAAACATTTTGAGCAAGATTCATGATGATTGCTTGAAAAATGTGACTGCTAGAGTGATAACAAGATTTTACCATGATTAAGCAAGGTGACCTTGTTTTTGACCCCAGGTGTTCCAGTTTCGAACTTGACCTAGGAATCATCGACAAACATTTTGAGCAAGATTCATGATGATTGCTTCAAAAATGTGACTGCTAGAGTGTTAACAAGGTTTTCTGCCTATTTGGCCCAGTGACCTAGTTTTTGACCCCATGTGACCCAGTTTCAAACATATCCTAGAACTCATCAAGACAAACATTTTGAGCAAGATTCATGATTATTGCTTCAAAAATGTGACCGCTAGAGTGTTAACAAGGTTTTCTGCTGGTTTGGTCTGGTGACCTAGTTTTTGACCCCACATGACCCAGTTTCAAACCTGACTTAGTAATCATCAAGACAAACATTTTGAGCAAGATACATGATGATTGCTTCAAAAATGTGACTGTTAGAGTGTTAACAAGGTTTTCTGCTTATTTGGCCCGGTGACCTAGTTTTTGACCCCAAGTGATCTAGTTTCAAACCTGACCTAGAAATCATCAACACAAACATATTGTGCATGATTCATGATGATTGCTTCAAAAATGTGACCGCTAGAGTGTTAACAAGGTTTTCTGCTGATCTGGCCTGGTGACCTAGTTTTTGACCCCAAGTGACCCAGTTTCGAACTTGACCTAGATTTAATAGACGCAAACATTTTGTGCAAGTTTAATCAAGATTGGGTCAAAACTATGACCTCTAGTATTAACAAGATTTTCCTTTGATTTGACCTGGTGACCTAGTTTTTGACCCCAAGTAACCCAGTATCAAACTTGACCTAGATATCATAGATGCAAACATTTTGACCTAGTTTCATCAAGATCGGGTCAAAACTGTGACCTCTAGAGTGTTAACAAACTAACTGTTAACAACGGACAACGGATGACGACTGACGACGGACAGAGGGTGATGACAATAGCTCACCCTGAGCTTTTGCTCAGGTGAGCTAAAAAAAATGACCTATACATTTTTGTTTAGCTAAAAATCTATAACCTATAAATTTTTGTTTGGATACATAATCTATACATTTTTGGATATATAAATTATATATTTTTGTTTAGATCCAAACCATTGTTTCGCTAACATGATTTTTTATTTGAATCCCAGCAAAATAGCTATAAAAAGGTTGTGGTATTGGAGCATCAATAGCAAAGCTTGTTGGGGCTTAAACTACTATAATTATGCTTTTCACTATTTCTGAAAACGAGTAAAAATTCAAGATCATTTACTCCAGAAATGATAGAAAAAAAAAAAAAAAAAAAAATACATACAGAAATCTGATTTTTCACTTTTTCGTCATGATGATTGAGTATATACTTGATAGCAGCCCTTTTCCTGTGTTTGGATACCGAAAATAAATATTTGAAAAATATGTAATTATTTTCCAAAATATGCGGACCCCACTACTTAACACAGTAATGACACTTATTCTGAAAGAGTATTATCATTTGCTTTGCCTTGCTTGTTTACAAGGGACTTTGAATATTTCTCTGTTACAACCATTATCTTAAACCCTTGTCCTGCTTAATAAATTAAGATGCCATGCCCAATTCAAAATTTCAGCTAATCAGATCGCTTGATCCAGATTGTTACTATTAATTTACATACTTAATGGCAAACAGTGTAGATCCAGATCAGTTGGCTTCTTCAGAAGCCAACTGATCTGGAGCTACACTGTTTGCAAAGGCAGGGTATATCCGGGTTCAGCATGACGTGGGTTAATCCTTAACTCTTTCGGCGCTAAATTTCAGACTACATTTATTGTCTGCTTTGCGATTATCAACTGGAAAGGTTTAAATGTAAAACTGAAAGATTTAAATGTCAAACAGCATAGATCCTGATGAGATGGCTCATTATGAGCCGATCCATCTATTCTACGCTGTTTGCAAAAGCCGATTGTTATTGCCTGTGGCAGTGAAATAGTTAAAATGCTTATCACAACTGCAGCATACAACATTTTGATTTATTTTTCAGAGAAAATAAGACTTGATATTTCATGTGTATCGTCTGCTAGGTTGACGTTTCACACAAAATTCAAAGTCTTTATTTTCTCAGAAAAAAAAATACCAAAGAAAAAATGTCGTCTTCTACAAACTTGGCTGGCACTTTAAGGGTTATTATTGCATAAAAAGCAGTGTCGCACGTTATTAACAGCCGTGAATTAACCGGCGAAAAGCCGTGTATTAAGGCAATTCACGCGCTGTTAATGCACGGCTACGCAATTTTCAATATGCCTGTACCGGGGCCACAGAATTGCTGCCGTCATGAGATGTGTACTGCCCTGTGTACTGCCCTGCCCTGCCCTGCCCTAGAATGAGCATAGTCTGTGGAAATAGCGTTCGCGCGACATCAGGGAAAAGGCGAAACAAAATAGTGAAATGTAGCAAATGTTTTCAGTTTTTATGCAATAATAGCGATCGAACATGTTTTTTCAATGCATTAACATTTGCCAGGTCCCTTGGAAGGTGTTGAAAACCGCGGCCTTCGGCCTCGGTTTTTAACACCTCCCACGGGACCTGGCGAATGTTAATGCATGAAAAACCATGTCTGATCCCAATAATAATTCAACTGTTAGGAGTCAAACTTCCTTAAAGGCTCAACATTCCTCAAAAAAACAGACATTGTTTTATTCAAGAAAGGTTTAATAAATTGATATATATAGTATTACTACGATCATGAAATGTGGCATCTGACAGCCTAAAAAATTTTAGTTAGTCTCTCATTTTTGAACTGGATCAAAAATGAAATGATTTATTATATCTTTGAATTAATGTTGGCAACATTTATTCAGAGATATGATAAAACAAGCAAATTCCATGGGGAATTTATGTCCCCCGCCTAATTTTTATTTGAGGTGTTAAAAATGGTAAAGTTAACCAGAGGACCACTGGTCCTGTATCAAATACCTAAGTATTGAAGCAGGAAACCAGTGATAAAAAATAATTTCAAGATTCTGAAAAAAACCACATGCATATCTTCAGACCATCCTTAAAGCACCTGTAAAGTTTCAAAGGATCGGCTTAAAACTGTGGTAGGAGTTATGGGGTCAAGGTACCTACTCCCTATACGCTTCTGTAGTATTAGAACTAAAAAAATGTCTAAGTTAAAAATGCAGAAAAAGTGGTAAAAAATTATTTCAGGATTCTGAAAAAAACCACATGCATATCTTCAGGCCATCCTAAAAGCCCTTGTAAAGTTTCAAAAGGATCGGACAAAAACTGTGGGAGGAGTAAAGGGGACAAGGTGCCTGCACCCTATATACTTCTGCAATATTAGAACTCAAAAAATGTCTAAGTTAAAAATGCAGAAAAAGTAATAAAAAAATATTTCAGGATTCTGAAAAATCCACCTGCATATTTTCAGGCCATCCTAAAAGCCCAGGTAAAGTTTCAAAAGGATCGGCCAAAAACTGTGGGAGGAGTTAAGGGGACAAGGTACCTACTCCCTATAGACTTCTGTAAAATTAGAACTCAAAAAATGTCTAAGTTCAAAACGTGTAAAAAGTGATAAAAAATAATTTCAGGATTCTGAATAAACCACATGCATATCTTCAGACCATCCTTAAAGCACCTGTACAGTTTCAAAAGGATCGGCCAAAAACTGTGGGAGGAGTTAAGGGGACAAGGTACCTGCTCCCTATATACTCCTGTAGTATTAGAACTCAAAAAATGTCTAAGTTAAAAATGCGGAAAAAGTAATAAAAAATTATTTCAGGATTCTGAAAAAACCACGTGCATATCTTCAGGCCATCCTGAAAGCCCATGTAAAGTTTCAAAAGGATCGGCCAAAAACTGTGGGAGGAGTTAAGGGGACAAGGTACCTACTCCCTATACACTTCTGTAGTATTAGAAATCGAAAAATGACTAAGTTAAAAATGCGGAAAAAGTAATAAAAAATTATTTCAGGATTCTGAAAAAACCACATGCATATCTTCAGGCTATCCTTAAAACACCTGTACAGTTTCAAAAGAATCGGCCAAAAACTGTGGGAGGAGTTAAGGGGACAAGGTACCTACTCCCTATAGACTTCTGTAGTATTAGAACTCAAAAAATGTTTAAGTTAAAAATGTGGAAAAAGTGATAAAAAATTATTTCAGGATTCTGAAAAAACCACATGCATATCTTCAGGCCATCCTAAAAGCCCATGTAAAGTTTAAAAACGATCGGCCAAAAACTGTGGGAGGAGTTAAGGGGACAAGGTACCTACTCCCTATAGACTTCTGTAATATTAGAACTCAAAAAATGTCTAAGTTAAAAATGCAGAAAAAGTGATAAAAAATTATTTCAGGATTCTGAAAAAACCACATGCATATCTTCATACCATCCTTAAAACACCTGTAAAGTTTCAAAAGGATTGGACAGAAACTGTGGGAGGAGTTAAGGGGACAAAGTACCCACTAAAAACTCGGAACCACGCACCACGCACCACGCGCCACGCGCCACGCACCATGCGCCACGCGCCACGCACCACGCACCACGCCCCACGGAAAACCAAAAACAGTGTCCCTCCACTTTTCTTCGAAAAGGCGGGGGACAAAAAATCATTACATTTCAAGAACGAGAGACTAACTGAAATTTTACAGTGTCAGGTACCATATGTTATGACTGTATTAATTCCACATCTCAGTTTATTAAACCCTTCTTGGATAATAAAATGTCTAGTCCGAGGACTATGGAGCCTTTAAAACTGCTGAAACACCTCTTTTTACTGAAACTGTGAGTGATTTTTAACCGTGTTTTAAATTAGGATGGCTACCATGGCAATGGCTTTAATGCATATCTTAATAGTTTGCTTGTGGTGTTTTGTTCACTGAAATGAAGCCACAGAAGTGACATCAAGAATATTGGATATGCAGGGTTTTCTCTGACTCACATTTTGGTAATTTTAGCACCAAAACCTTGTTCTGGACAATCAAAAGTTAGGGGTAAGCTGCCTCACTTCAGTGTCCTCCCCCAGACATACTGATGTGATACTAACCTTACTCAAATTATATCAATACAAGTTAAACTAGTTCTAGCTCTTCTTCTTAATGTGGATTGCCAAGCGAAAAAAGAATCTAATACCAATTTAAGAAAGTCTTAGATATGAATCAGCAGGGGATCAAACCCCGAGCCTTACAGCTGATACACTACCAATTGAGCCACTCCTTCTGGTTATTCACTGTCTGTTACTTCCACGGAATGGTACACAAGAACATACACAAGAACAAATAAGTAATATGTTAACCCTTGTCCTGCTGAACCCAGATATACCCTGCCTTTGCAAACAGTGTAGATCCAGATCAGTTGGCTTCTGAAGAAGCCAACTGATCTGTATCTACAATGTTTGCTATAAAGTACGTGAATTTATATCAACAATCTGGATCAAGTAATCTGATTGGCTGAAAATAAGAAGTGGGTGTGGCATCTTAATTTATTCAGCATGACAAGGGTTGACATTTAGTGCATATGCACATGGAGATGCAGATGAAACAACAACAGTTCTTCTTCAACTCTGTATAGTGAGCTAATTTATCTGGGACCAGTTGTTCAAAGCGTCGTTAGCTTAACGAGCTCGTTAAGGGTCATTTTGTTAACTGTTTTAGCGGATTCAATACACAATATTCTGATATTTTTGCTGAAAGAATGTGAGTAGCTTTTGCACTGCAAAAGGTACACACATTTTTTCAGCAAAAATTTCAGCATATTTGCGTATCACTCGATGTAAATTTTAACGAATCGTTAACTAACGATGTCGTTAGCTTTGAACAACTGGGCCCTGGTAAGTATAGTTTCATGTATAACTAGACAAAGTGACCGACCAGCCCCATCACTAACAATATCAGTCTTTTCCCCGTGACTTGACCTTCCATTCTAGGTAACAATTACAGCTGTATACCCTAATATTTTTTTTTTTTTTGAAAACAACTTGGTGTCACATGGAACCAATTTCCCAAGTACATATATGATGTTCATATATGAAATAGTGTTCAAGAAATAAGGAAAAATTGCTGGAGCAGGAAATATAGGTCACATGGACCTATATATATTTTGTGGCCAGTCTTGGTGTCACATAGAAGTATAATATCCAAAAGGTGAAGATCTTTTAACCCTTGTCACGCTGAATAAATCAAGATGCCATGCCCACTTGTAATTGTCGGCCAATCAGATTACTTGATCCAGATTGTTGACAGACATGTAAATATACTGAATAACAAACAGAGCAGATCCAGGTCAGTTTGCTTCTTCAGAAGTCAACTGATCTGGAGCTACACTGTTTGCAAGGGCAGGGCATGTCCAGATTCAGCAGAACCATAGATAAAATCATTTACATATAATACAACAAGAGTTGTCAGAAGACAACACAGCTCACAGGAAAGGGCTGATCGGATAAGAAAACAATCTTTAAATGTTAAAGATTAAATGCAGAATTTAAACTTAAACATAGCTGTAAATGACAGAGTATGACCTGACTTTGATTTCTGAAGAATGTCAAACTGAGGGATGGGGTACATGCCACTGAAACATCTTCTCTTAGGTTGGTGTGGACAAAATATGAAAGCTATTATCTTTCATGCTGAATCCCTTAGGTTGGTGTGGATGAAATATGAAAGCTATATCTTACATACATCAGCAGTCATGTACAATTTTCAAAACTTAAGCACAGTTGTAAATGACAAAGTATGACCTGACCTTGATCTAGGCAGAAGGTCAAATTGAGGAAAGGGTGTGTACTATTGAAAGGTCTTACCCTAAGGTAGGTGTGGGCCAAATATTAAAGCAGCATCTTGAATACTTCAGCAGTTACAAAACATTACAAAACTTGAACACAGAACTCAAACATGGGTTTAAATGACAAAGTATGACTGACCTTGACCTAAGCAGAAGGTCAAACTGAGAAAGGGGTGTGTGCTATTGAAAGATCTAACCCTAAGGTTGATGTGGGCCAAATATTAAAGCAGTATCTTGAATACCTCAACAGTTACAAACACTTTTCAAAACTTAAACGGAGAACTTGAACATGGGTTTAAATGACAAAGTATGACCTGATCTTGACCTAAGCAGAAGGTCAAACTGAGAAGGGGTGTGTGCTACTGAAAAGTCTTACCCTACCATTGGTGTGGGCCAAATATTAAAGCAGTATCTTGAATACTTCAGCAGTTACAAACACTTTTCAAAACTTAAACGCAGAACTCAAACATGGGTTTAAATGACAAAGTATGACCTGACCTTGACTTAGGCAGAAAGTCAAATTGATCTAAACCTAAGGCTGGTGTTGGCCAAATATTAAAGCTCTATCTTGAATACTTCTGCAGTTATTTACACTTTTCAAAACTTAAACGCAAAACTTAAACATGGGTGTAAATGACAAAGAACTGACCTTGACCTACATACAGGGTCTAACGGGAATGGGAGTGTATGCTATTGAAAGGTCTTACCCTAAAGTAGGTAAGGCAAATATGAAAGCAGTACTTTAAACAATTGAAAAACTATGCACACCTTTGAAAACTTATACATTGTGCTAATGCGAACGTGGATGCGGACGGTGACGCCAGCGACTGGGTGACAACATAAGCTCTCCAGGGACACAGTCCCAGTGAGCTAATAAACATGAGAAGTATTTAAACATATTAAGTGATGGAGTGCTTTATTTTGGCCTCCAACCCCATTCAGGGCCATGAGTAGCCTGGGTTCCAGTCTGATCATTTTTCCTATTTTATTTTTCTGATATTTTCCACTTCAATATTTATGGAAGTGATTTTGTTTGTGTTGAGGTTTTATGGCCCAGTCAACCAAATGGGGTCATGTCAAGCATGGTCAGTTTACCTAACCACACGTTTACTGGGTAGGCTTAGTCCTCTAAGCGGTTAACCAGTATTGTGCACATTCTTTCACCAGAAACTGACAACTGCCCTTCTTGAATCAGCGGAAAGGAGAGAATGACCGTAGAAAATATTTCATGATCAATCTCCACGAAAGAATGTTGCCAACCTCATCGGTCGAACACGAAACCTCCTGGTCTCCAGTTGGACACGCATCCAACTGAGTCACCGAGACCGGCTATGGAAGTGATTTATGGTACTCTTTAAGAGCTATACACATTGGGTATTTATGATGCTTTTATTGACTCATAACATATATTGAAGCATGGGTCCAGGCTAGGCCATGAGATCAGTATTGAATGTAATAAAATTTGGGAACTACAGTAGCAACTGGCAAATCCATCGTCGGCCTTAATTGATGCAGATGTCAATTAACACTAGTGAAGGACATATGTATGAATAAATGAATGGATGAATGGAAAACTATTCCAGTATGCCAGGGGTATAATTGACTCCTTCGGCAGAAGGCTATGACCACGCCCATGCGTAAATCCTTAGACAAACAATATCATGATACCTGTATTTGTCAATGAAATCTGCATTCGTACCTGTATTTATCAATGAAAAAGTACATAGGTAATATTGTTTGTCTAAGCAATAACATTAACCGTTAACTGGTAAGCTAGTTTGGTTGGTCAGATTTTGGTGTCATTTACTGGTCAGGTGATTTCATGGAGGACTCAATTACTGACATGTAAAACTTAAACAAGAGGGCCATGATGGCCCTGTAACGCTCACCTGAGCAACATAGCACTTTGAGAGCCTGATCTAGAACTGATCAAGGCAAACATTCTGATCAAAGTTCAAAATGATTATATTAACAAGTAAGACAATGTAGCATGTCTAATGGACTGTGAAATAAAGGTCAAGGTCAAATATGGATGACTGCACTCAAGAGGCCATGCTAAGAAGCATGCATGTACAATGTACTAAGTATCACTGGCTGTAAGAGCAATAGTTACTGAGCAACTGACCTAAACACAAACACTTCACAAGTACCAAATATCACTCTGTAGGACCATTAATTACTGAGAAACTGACCTAAATGGAAAAACTTAAGAGAGTCACTGGACAGAAAACTATATATCACCTTGAAATCATCAAGACAAACATTTTGAGCAAGATTCATGATGATCACTTCAAAAATGTGACCTCTAGAGCATCAACAAGGTTTTCCTTTGATTTGGCCAGGTGAACTAGTTTTTGATATCAAGTGACCCAGTTTTAAACTAGACCTAGAAATCATCAAGACAAACATTTTGAGCAATATTTATGATGATTATTTAAAAAATTGGACCTCTAGAGTGTTAACAGTTTTCTGCTGATTTGGCCAGGTCACCTAGTTTTTGACCCCATGTGACCCAGTTTCCGGCAATCTTGACCTAGAAATCATCAAGACAAACATTTTGAGCAAGATTCATCATGATTGCTTGAAAAATGTGACCGCTAGAGTGTTAACAAAGTTTTCTGCTGACTTGGCCAGGTGACCTAGTTTTTGACCCCAAGTGACCCAGTTTCAAACTTGACCTAGAAATCATCAAGACAAACATGTTGAGCAAGATTCACGATGATTGCTTGAAAATGTGACCACTAGAGTGTTAACAAGGTTTTCTGCTGATCTGGCCAGGTGACCTAGTTTTTGACCCCAGGTGACCCAGTTTCGAACCTGACCTAAAGATCATCAAGACAAACATTTTGAGCAAGATTCATGATGATTGCTTAAAAAATGTGACCGCTAGAGTGTTAACAAAGTTTTCTGCTGATTTGGCCCGGTGACCTCGTTTTTGACTCCAAGTGACCCAGTTTCGAACTTGACCTAGAACTCATCAAGACAAACATTTTGAGCAAGATTCATGATGATTGCTTGAAAAATGTGACCACTAGAGTGATAACAAGATTTCACGTTGATTTGGCCAGGTGACCTAGTTTTTGACCCCAGGTGTTCCAGTTTCGAACTTGACCTAGAAATCATCAAGACAAACATTTTGAGCCATATTCATGATGACTGCTTCAAAAATGTGACCCCGAGAGTGTTAACAAGGTTTTCTGCTGATTTGGCCAGGTCACCTAGTTTTTGACCCCACGTGACCCAGTTTCAAACATATCCTAGAACTCATCAAGATAAACATTTTGAGCAAGATTCATGATTATTGCTTCTAAAATGTGACCGCTAGAGTGTTAACATGGTTTTCTGCTGGTTTGGCCTGGTGACCTAGTTTTTGACACCACGTGACCCAGTTTCAAACCTGACCTAGAAATCATCAAGACAAACATTTTGAGCAAGATTCATGATGATTGCTTGAAAAATGTGACCGCTAGAGTGTTAACAAGGTTTTCTGCTGATTTGGCCCGGTGACCTAGTTTATGACTCCAAGTGACCCAGGTTCGAACTTGACCTAGAAATCATCAAGACAAACATTTTGAGCAAGATTCATGATGATTGCTTTAAAAATGTGACCGCTAGAGTGTTAACAAGGTTTTCTGCTGATTTGGCCTGGTGACCTAGTTTTTGACTCCCAAGTCACCCAGTTTCGAACTTGACCTAGAAATCATCAAGACAAACATTTTGAGCAAGATTCATGATGATTGCTTCAAAAATGTGACCGCTACAGTGTTAACAAGGTTTTCTGCTGATTTGGCCCGGTGGCCTAGTTTTTGACCCCAAGTGACCCAGTTTGGAACTTGACCTAGAAATCATCAAGACAAGCATATTGAGCAAGATTCATGATGATTGCTTCAAAAACGTGACCGCTAGAGTGTTAACAAGGTTTTCTGCTGATCTGGCCCGGTGACCTAGTTTTTGATCCCCAGTGACCCAGTTTCGAACTTGACCTAGATTTAATAGATGCAAACATTTTGAGCAAGTTTCATCAAGATTGGGTCAAAACTATGACCTCTAGAGTGTTAACAAGTTTTTCCTTTGATTTGACCTGGTGACCTAGTTTTTGACCCCAAGTAACCCAGTATCGAACCTGACCTAGATTTCACAGAGGCAAACATTCTGACCAAGTTTCATCAAGATTGGGTCAAAACTGTGACCTCTAGAGTGTTAACAAACTAATTGTTGACGACGAACGACGGATGACGGACATAGGGTGATGACAATAGCTCACCCTGAGCTTTTGCTCAGGTGAGCTAAAAAACAAGTCATAAGTGTAGACTGTTACTGCATCAGAGGTGAATCATAGCAGGTCAAAAATGATATGTTAAAATGAAATTACATGTATACAACAATGGCCTTGAAATTTAACCCTGGTCCTGATGAACCTGGATATGCCCTGCCTTTGCAAACAGTGTAGATCTAGATCAGTTTGCTTCTTCAGACTGATCTTGATCTACACTGTCTGTCATTAAGTATGTGAATTTGTATCAAACACCTGGGTAAAGTAATCTGATTGGCTGAAAATTAGAAGTGGGCATGGCAGCTTAATTTATTTAGCATGACAAGGGTAAAGTGACCTGGCTTACCATGTTTACCATATGGTTTAGGACAGACAGGCCTGAGCAAACAGTGTAGACCCAGATGAGATGCCACAGATGCAGCATTTCAACAGGATCTACACTGTTTGCCACTCATCCAGCAATTATTAGACACTATATCAGGCACCCTCGGTAACCCAGGTGTGACCCATTACGTTACACTCCATTCATCATGATGAATGGAGTGTAACGTAATGGGTCACACCTGGGTTACCGAGGGTGTATATCAGGTAATAAGTTGTACTGTTCAAATTTTAGAATGAGTATGGTAAGGAGTTGAGGTGTCAAAATACTTAGGGTAAATATGGTAAATGAATTCTGGATAACATGACACCTTGATTCTGAGACAAAAGGAAAAACACAAACACCATCTGATGTAACTTGATATATATTAGAAGGCAGTAAGGTAATCACGAACATTACAATATTTACCGGTACTCTAACTATTCAGACAGCCAAGCCTGAGCCAGATAGTGTAGATCAAGATCAGACAGGTCTACACTGTTTGCTCAGGCAGTTCTGTCCCAATACTTAGTTTAAGTGGTAGTTACTTACCTGACAAACTATATTTACTGTTTTTACCCTAGGTACTGGGACACCTTATCTACTTACCATACATGTCCTAGATTTGAATAACATACATAGAAAAATATTTCTTTTTATCTGGACCACTTATGTATGTCTTAAGGGCTTTAAAGCTTATGGGCAAGTCCTATTTATAATCCTTCAAAGCTGTCTCCCAAGTTAACTCATTTCTTTGTTTGAGTTCTTGTTTAATCACACATCAAGCCTTGTGGCTCATTTTGTATCGTCTCCAAACAAGAGGGCCATGATGGCCCTGTAATGCTGTAGTTACTGAGAAACTGACCTAAACACAAACACTTCACAAGTACCAAATATCACTCTGAAGGACCAATAATTACTGAGAAACTGACCTAAATGGAAAAACTTAAGAGAGTCACTGGACAGAAAACTATACATCACCTTGAAATCATCAAGACAAACATTTTGAGCAAGATTCATGATGATCACTTCAAACATGTGACCTCTAGAGCATCAACAAGGTTTTCCTTTGATTTGGCCAGGTGAACTAGTTTATGATATCAAGTGACCCAGTTTTAAACTAGACCTAGAAATCATCAAGACAAATATTTTGAGCAATATTTATGATGATTATTTCAAAAATGTGACCTCTGGAGTGTTAACAGTTTTCTGCTGATTTGGCCAGGTCACCTAGTTTTTGACCCATGTGACCCAGTTTCAAACTTGACCTAGAACTCATCAAGACAAACATTTTGAGCAAGATTCATGATGATTGCTTAAAAAATGTGACCGCTAGAGTGTTAACAAGGTTTTCTGCTGACTTGGCCAGGTGACCTAGTTTTTGACCCAAAGTGACCAAGTATCAAACTTGACCTAGAAATCATCAAGACAAACATGTTGAGCAAGATTCATGATGATTGCTTGGAAAATGTGACTACTAGAGTGTTAACAAGGTTTTTTGCTGATTTGGCCAGGTGACCTAGTTTTTGACCCCAGGTGACCCAGTTTCGAACCTGACCTAAAAATCATCAAGACAAACATATTGAGCAAGATTCATGATGATTGCTTAAAAATGTTACCGCTAGAGTGTTAACAAACTCTTCTGCTGATTTGGCCTGGTGACCTAGTTTTTGACTCCAAGTGACCCAGTTTCAAACTTGACCTAGAACTCATCAAGACAAACATTTTGAGCAAGATTCATGATGATTGCTTGAAAAATGTGACCGCTAGAGTGATAACAAGATTTTACGTTGATTTGGCCCCAGTGACCTAGTTTTTGACCCCAGGTGTTCCTGTTTCAAATCTGACCTAGAAATCATCAAGACAAACATTTTGAGCAAGATTCATGATGATTGCTTGAAAAATGTGACCGCTAGAGTGTTAACAAGGTTTTCTGCTGATTTCGCCCGGTGACCTAGTTTTTGACCCCACTTGACCAAGTTTCAAACATATCCTAGAACTCATCAAGACAAACATTTTGAGCAAGATTCATGATTATTGCTTCAAAAATGTGACCGCTAGAGTGTTAACAAGGTTTTCTGCTGGTTTGGCCTGGTGACCTAGTTTTTGATACCATTTGACCCAGTTTCAAACTTGACCTAGAAATCATAAAGACAAACATTTTGAGCAAGATTCATGATGATTGCTTGAAAAATGTGACCACTAGAGTGTTAACAAGGTTTTCTGTTGATTTGGCCAGGTGACCTAGTTTTTGATTCCAAGTGACCCAGTTTCGAACTTGACCTAGAAATCATCAAGACAAACATTTTGAGCAAGATTCATGAAGATTGCTTGAAAAATGTGACCGCTAGAGTGTTAACAAGGTTTTCTGCTGTTGTGGCCTGGTGACCTAGTTTTTGACCCCAAGTGACCCAGTTTCGAAACTGACCTAGAAATCAAGACAAACATATTGAGCAAGATTCATGATGATTGCTTCAAAAATGTGACCGCTAGAGTGTTAACAAGGTGTTCTGCTGATCTGGCCCGATGACCTAGTTTTTGACCCCAAGTGACCCCGTTTTGAACTTGACCTAGATTTAATAGAGGCAAACATTTTAAGCAAGTTTCATCAAGATTGGGTCAAAACTATGACCTCTAGAGTGTTAAGTTTTTCCTTTGATTTGACCTGGTGACCTAATTTTTGACCCCACGTAACCCAGTATCAAATTTGGCCTAGATTTCATAGAGGCAAACATTCTGACCAAGTTTCATCAAGATTGGGTCAAAACTGTGACCTCTAAAGTGTTAACAAACTAATTGTTGACGACGAACGACGGACATAGGGTGATGACAATAGCTCACCCTGACCTTTTGCTCAGGTGAGCAAAAAAAGGAAGAAAGAGGATAGAAGAGCTAGTAGATGTGAGGAAAGAGAGTACCATATTTACCCTAAGTATTTGGACACCTTATCTACTTACTATACTTTTCCTAAAATTTGAAATAGGTAGTTTATTCTACTACCTCTTGATGTGTCTAAAATATTGCTGTATGTAGGGCATCTGATCTGGATCTACTCTGTTTGCAAAAGCCTACCCAATACTTAGGGTTTTTTATAATAATCAAGGAGCAAATGACAGGGCAGAAACTGAAGAAATACTAACATATTAGCTTCCCCCATCAGCTGCAAGAACAGCAGGTCTTTACCACCATTCCCCTACCCAAATAACTGAAAGCTTTTGCTGCAGGATTTAAGATAAAAACAGTAATTGGAAAAGCCTGATACTTCTATATTTAATCAAAACAATTTGTTGGTACCAATTGGTACCAATTAGAACTGCCTTTCTGAGATGACATGTTTTGATGCCAAAATAAAAATTATTCAAGATCATCATTACAAGTATTATCACTTTTAACCCTTAAAGCACTCGGGAAGTTGTAATAGAGGCCAGTCTAACTTTTTTATTATTAATTTTATTTTTCAGAGAAAATAAGACATGGCATTTCTTGCGAATCATTTGCTCAGCAGATGATTTGCATGAAATGTCAGCCTTTTTTTCTCTGAAATAAAAATGTTAAACTATAATACCCCGCCAATTGTATCATGGACAGATAATTCTGTCAAACATTGGCGAAATTTACCCATTAGCAATCCTAAACCAGATATACTTCATATCAATGTATGTACCAAGTTTGGTTAAAATCCCTTGACATTACTAATGTTATCGTCCTGTAACTAATATATAACTCCGTCAAAATTTGACTAAATTTACCCATCGGCAATCCCAAACCAGATCTCCACAATACCAAATTTGGTAAAAATCCATTGGTTTACTTAAGTTATCATCCAGAAATGAAAACTGGGCATGTCTTGGACAGATAACTTGGTCAAACATTGACGAAATTTGCCCTTTAGCAATCCTAAACCAGATCTACTTCATATCAATGCATGTACCAAGTTTGGTTAAAATCCCATGACAATTACTCAAGTTATCATCTGTAAACAAAAATATCGGCATGTCTCTGGCAGATAACTCTGTCAAAATTTGACGATATTTACCCATTAGCAATCCCAAACCAGATCTCAACAATATCAATGCACATACCAAGTTTGGTGAAAATCCATTGAAGTTTACTCAAGTTATCATCTGGAAACGAAAATTGGGACTTGTTGAGCAGGTAACTCCCTCAAAATTTGAAAAAATTTGCCAATCATCAATCCCAAACCAGATCTCCACAATATCAATGCATATACCATGTTTGGTGAAAATCCATTGATGTTTACTCAAGTTATCATCCTGAAATGAAATACGGACGGATGGACATACGACTGACGGATGGATGGACGGACACACAGACGTCCAAAGTGAAACCATAATACCCCGCCACTGATTGTGGAAAATCTAACTGCCGTCTAACTGCCTAGTGCTTCATGAGTTGAGTTAACACAATATATACAGAGCCATGAAAAAAATGTTTACATTAGTTTTCTGTCTCCTGATGAGATGGCTCATTATGAACTATCACTTCTGGATCTACCATTATAATCCAAAGCACTGGGATGGACAGGCCTAATCAAACAGTGTAGACTAGATCTGATGCTGCAGACTGGTCTAAACTTTTTGCCACTTATCCAGTTTTTAGACACATTGCAAGGTATTGAAAAGGCCTTGTTTGAAATTTAGAAGCAAGTCTGGTAAGAAAACAAGGTGTTCCAATATAAATGTTTAGCACTCTGGGTAAAATTTTCAGCAGACAACATTCTGGAATATTTTTCTTATATTTCCCAGAAAACAGGATTGGACATTTGTCACAGCCTGTTTTCTGTGTAAAATAAGAAAAAATATCACCAATTTGTCATCTGCTGAGGCTAAAATAGGTCACTCTCACTGCAATGGATCATTCTGACTTATCAGAGTGAGAGTGTCTGAACTGTTAATAATAATTAAAGTTATGGCTCTAGATAATCCAAGTTAGAGTTTTACAGCTCAGTCAACATTGATAACTTATCATAAGGTCATGTCAATAACCTACTCACACTTTCCCTGGGCAGGCTTGGTCCCCTAAGCAGTTAACCAGTACTTAGAACACATACTTTTGCCAATAACTGACAACTGCTCTTCTTGAATCAGTGGAATGACCATAGAAATCTCCATGAAAATTATGTGGTTGAGCTGGGATTCAAACTTGCAACCACTGGAGCTGCAGTCAGAGGCCCTACCAACTTGCGCTTTGGAAATAAGAAAACAATCAATACTCTTTCATTGAAAAAAGTCCTTTTTATAAGCGATGCAAAATATAATAAAACAAAATGTATACGGTGTTTTGTCCTTCAGCATTCAGGCAACACCATGCAAAAATATGTCTTCAGGCGTATGTGGACAGCAAAGGCCCAGATCAGACTGCACATCCGTGCAGTCTGATCAGGGCCTTCGCTGTCCACAAACAGTATCATTGGATGTAATAGAATGTATCAATAGAGAGGAAAGGCCTGGATGAGACAGTGCATGTATGGGATGAATCTAAATGTGTGCATTTTGGGCATGAAGACACATTTTTGCTTGGCACAGCCCATATTATCTACAGCTGCTGTTCCTTGTTCTTGGTTGTTATTTCCTTAACTTCCTCTTTCGTGTAGCCTTCAGGTTCCTGCACAGCATGTTTTGTCTTCAAGTGCAATTTTAAAACCTCGAGATCACAGTACAATCTATGGCATATCGTACATCGTAACCTCTTCGCTCCAGTATGACTCTTTTCATGTTGTCTGAGGTTACCCTTGCTACAGAACCCCTTCTCACAGAAACGGCACTTCCAAGGCTTGAAACCTTTATGAAAGTTCATGTGTTCATCAAAGTGCTCCTTTTTAGAGAAGATTTTTGGACAAACATCACAACGATAAAATATGATTTTTGTTTTACTTTCAATTTCTTTCGTCTTTTCTGGGTGTGCTTTGACAATATGAGTCTTATAATGCTTCAGTGTCTTACACTTCTCCTCACAGTATTCGCACGGCCATCTGTAATCTATGATATGGTATAATCGGTGATGACTTAACGCATTTCTCACTTTGAAACTCTTGCCACAGAAGTCACATACATATCCGTAATTAGCAGAGTGACACGTCTTGTGATTTTTCAACACATCATTGTTTCTGAATGCTTTATCACACCCCTGAAATAATAACAATAAATGGGCTCAAAGCTCCAGAAAAGGCATTTTTATAAGCATACTTGTACATATTCTTTTGCCAAAACTGCCCTTCTTGAATCAGCGGAAGGGAGAGAATGAGTATAAAATATTTCATTGTCAATCATCACTACAGAATGTTGCAAGACCCAACAGGGATCAAACCCTTGACTTCCTGATCACCAATCGGACATGCATTCAACATTCAACCCAGCAACCAAGGCCAAGCAAAAAAAAAAAAAAACAAAACAAGAGGGCCATGATGGCCCTGTAACGCTCACCTGAGCAACATAGCACTTTGAGAGCCTGATCTAGAACTGATCAAGGCAAACATTCTGATCAAAGTTCAAAATGATTATATTAACAAGTAAGACAATGTAGCATGTCTAATGGACTGTGAAATAAAGGTCAAGGTCAAATATGGATGACTGCACTCAAGAGGCCATGCTAAGATGTATGCATGTACTAAGTATCACTGGCTGTAGGAGCAATAGTTACTGAGAAACTGACCTAAACACAAACACTTCACAAGTACCAAATATCACTCTGTAGGACCAATAATTACTGAGAAACTGACCTAAATGGAAAAACTTAAGAGAGTCACTGGACAGAAAACTATACATCACCTTGAAATCATCAAGACAAACATTTTGAGCAAGATTCCTGATGATCACTTCAAAAATGTGACCTCTAGAGCATCAACAAGGTTTTCCTTTGATTTGGCCAGGTGAACTAGTTTTTGATATCAAGTGACACAGTTTTAAACTAGATCTAGAAATCATCAAGACAAACATTTTGAGCAATATTTATGATGATTATTTAAAAAATGTGACCTCTGGAGTGTTAACAGTTTTTTGCTGATTTGGCCAGGTCACCTAGTTTTTGACCCCATGTGACCCAGTTTCAAACTTGACCTAGAAATCATCAAGACAAACATTTTGAGCCAGATTCATGATTATGCTTCAAAATTGTGACCGCTAGAGTGTTAACAAGGTTTTCTGCTGATTTGGCCAGGTGACCTAGTTTTTGACCCCAAGTGACCCAATTTCAAACTTGACCTAGAAATCATCAAGACAAACATTTTGAGCCAGATTCATGATGATTGCTTCAAAAATGTGACCGCTATAGTGTTAACAAGGTTTTTTGCTGATTTGGCCAGGTGACCTAGTTTTTGACTCCATGTGACCCAGTTTCAAACATATCCTAGAGCTCGTGAAGACAAACATTTTGAGCAAGATTCATGATTATTGCTTCAAAAATGTGACCGCTAGAGTGTTAACAAGGTTTTCTGCTGATTTGGCCTGGTGACCTAGTTTTTGACCCCACGTGACCCAGTTTCAAACTTGACCTAGAAATCATCAAGACAAACATTTTGAGCAAGATTCATGATGATTGCTTCAAAAATGTGACCGCTAGAGTGTTAACAAGGTTTTCTGCTGATTTGGCCAGGTGACCTAGTTTTTGACTCCAAGTGACCCAGTTTCGAACTTGACCTAGAAATCATCAAGACAAACATTTTGAGAAGGTTCATGATGATTGCTTGAAAAAAGTGACAGCCAGAGTGTTAACAAGGTTTTCTGCTGATTTGGCAAGGTGACCTAGTTTTTGACCCCAAGTAACCCAGTATCAAACTTGACCTAGAAATCATCAAGACAAACATTTTGAGCCAGATTCATGATGATTGCTTCAAAAATGTGACTGCTAGAGTGTTAACAAGGTTTTCTGCTGATTTGGCCAGGTGACCTAGATTTTTACCCCACGTGACCCAGTTTCAAACATATCATAGAACTCATCAAGACAAACATTTTGAGCAAGATTCATGATTATTGCTTCAAAAATGTGACCTATAGAGTGTTAACAAGGTTTTCTGCTGGTTTGGCCTGGTGACCTAGTTTTTTATCCCAGGTGACCCAGTTTCAAACTTGACCTAGAAATCATCAAGACAAACAATTTGAGCAAGATTCATGATGATTGCTTGAAAAATGTTACCACTAGAGTGTTAACAAGGTTTTCTGCTGATTTGGCCCGGTGACCTAGTTTTTAACTCCAAGTGACCCAGTTTCGAACTTGACCTAGAAATCATCAAGACAAACATGTTGAGCAAGATTCATGATGATTGCTTCAAAAATGTGACCGCTAGAGTGTTAACTAGGTTTTCTGCTGATTTGGCCCGGTGACCTAGTTTTTGACTCTAAGTGACCCAGTTTCGAACTTAACCTAGAAATCATCAAGACAAACATTTCGAGCAAGATTCATGATGACTGCTTCAAAAATGTGACCGCTAGAGTTTTAACAAGGTTTTCTGCTGATTTGGCCCGGTGACCTAGTTTTTCACCCCAGGTGACCCAGTTTCGAACCTGACCTAGAAATCATCAAGACAAACATATTGAGCAAGATTCATGATGATTGCTTAAAAAATGTGACCGCTAGAGTGTAAACAAAGTTTTCTGCTGATCTGGCCCGGTGACCTAGTTTTTGACCCCAAGTGACCCAGTTTAGAACTCGATCCTAGATTTAATAGAGGCAAACATTTTGAGCAAGTTTCATCAAGATTGGGTCAAAACTGTGACCTCTAGAGTGTTCACAAGATTTTCCTTTGATTTGACCTGGTGACCTAGTTTTTGACCCCAAGTAACCCAGTATTAAATTTGATCTAGATTTCATAGAGGCAAACATTCTGACCAAGTTTCATCAAGATTGGGTCAAAACTGTGACCTCTAGAGTGTTAACAAACAAATTGTTGACGACGAACGACGGACGACGAAGGACGACAGACATAGGGTGATGACAACAGCTCACTCTGAGCTTATGCTCAGGTGAGCTAAAAAAAACAAACAAAATGCTTTACCCAAAGCAATGTAAACCTACAGGGAAATCACATTTGAAAGGCTTCTCTCCAGTGTGTAACCGTCTATGATTGTCAAGGTAAAATTTCCGTCCAAAAGTCTTGCCACATACGTCACAGATAAAATCTTTCTCTTGTGTGTGGGTCAACATGTGCATCTTGAGACTCCTTGTGTCAACCCCTTCATAAGTGCAGATCTGGAAAATATCATTCCCCCGTATTAGAGCTGGGACATTATCATCATCAATGCATTGATATATCATTATAATTTTTATGATGATACTGTATCGAGATACTGATGGTTAGAACTGATACATCATGATACCTGAACAATGCACTTTTGATATGTAAAAAGGCTTTTAACCCTTCTCTTGCTGAACACGACATGCCCTGTCTTATCAAACAGTGTAGATCCAGATCAGTTGGCTTCAAGCCAACTGATCTGGATCTGCACCGTTTGTCATTAAATATGTGAATTTCTATCAAAAACATGGATCAAGTAATCTGATTGGCTGGAAATTAGAAGTGGGAATGGCATCTTAATTTATTCAGCATGACAAGGATTCACCTTTACCACACTCGGGTGATTCAGCAGATGACAGATTTATGACAGTTTTCTTTTTTTTATTCACAGAAAATAGGTTCTGACATTTCATGCAAATTGTCTCATGAGGAGAAAATTTGCATGAATTGTCAAGGCCTTTTTTTTTCTGGGAAAAGTAAGAAGCATATTTCAAATTGTCATCTGCTGAAATGTTTACCCAGCATGTTAGGCATTGTCACAATACTCATGTATTTTGTGACAAATAAGAGAAACAAACAGGGTTAAAGTTTCATGATACAGGATCATATTGGATACTTCATATAGTGATAATATTGTGATACTTTTTTTCTGGTGATACCCAGTTCTACCCTGTGTCATTTACCCAGCTTTCCTGAGAAAAAAATCATTTCATTGTTAATGCTTAGCTTGCTGTGTAAAAAATTAAGCAACACATGTTGAGGAGACAATTTGCATGAAATGTCAGACTATTTTCTGGGGAAAATAAGAAAAAAACTATTATCAACCCAGTTCTACCCTGTGTCATTTACCCAGCATTCCTGAGAAAAAAATCATTTCATTGTTAATGCTTAGCTTGCTGTGTAAAAAATTCAGCAACACATGTTGAGGAGACAATTTGCACGAAATGTCAGACTATTTTCTGGGGAAAATAAGAAAAAATATTATCTATTTGCCATTTGACAGCTCACACAAGTTGTCTCTTCAGGAGACAATTTGCATGACATGCAAATTGTCTGTTCAGGAGACAGTTTGCATGACATGTCAAAGCCTTTTTTTCGGAAAAAATAAAAAGAAAAATACCAATTTAGCAATCCCAAATCAGATCTCCACCTTATCAATGCACACACCAAGTTTGGAGGAAATCCACTGACATTTACTCAAGTTGTCATCCAGAAACGATAATACAAGATGGACGGACAGACACACGGACAACCAAAGCAATACCCTAATACTCCACCACTATTGTGTAACCATAATACCCCTCCACTATCGTATGGTGGGGTATAAAAATGCTTTCGCAGGCATTTTTTTTTTTTAATAGATGCATGTTGGCAGCTTTTCTATTATTTTTTTTTCTGACTGAGTACCTTCTTGGATATTTAGGTTTGTTTTCAGTTTCAAACAACATAAATAGACAGTAATTTACCAATTTTCTTTCCTGGTGAGTAAGAATATCATATGTAAGAATATCATATATTTGTGGGCTGGATCTCAATTTGGTTAAAAATAATTCTCAGATAAATAAGAAAACTCATGTGTTTTCGTGGGTTGAAAACTTCCCATTGAAAAAAAGAAGTGTATATATAGGACCATTTGGACAGATGCAGTGTAAAGAATCTAACTTTTTTCTGGTCTAAATATTTGGACTGGTGTGCATGACAAAACACTGCAAGCCCAGCTCAAACTGCTATAGAAGATCTTGGTTTGCACTGTTGCAGTCAGATACAGTATAACCTCAATGGCTTGAACCTGGATGGCTTGTTTACTGTGGATGATTCAAACTCTTTTTTCAGTCCCTACAAAATCCTTCAAATAGCTCAAGACAACAAATATTTAGGGGTTTTTTTTTTCTGATTTTATCACGGGATCGTATGTTGTGTGTACTCATTAGAATCGCCTCATCGAGGCAATTCTAATGAGTACACTCAGCATACAATCATTGTGTAGAAAATCGAAAAGATTTTCCTAAATTATCGTTATTTGCTTCCTGAACTGGTGCCATGATTAACCCTCAGTGGCTCAAACTACCCATGTCTCAAACGAATTTCCATGGTCCCAAAGATGTTCAAGCCATTGCGGTTCGACTGTACATTATCACTGAAGTAAATGAGCTGAAAATTCCGACATTTGTGTTCAGTGAAGACTCAAATCAGCCTAAGCATCTGTGCAGTCTAATCAGAGTCTTCATTGTCCATGTGATCAAACATTGCATCCATGGCTATCCAAAATGGGTGAAGATTCTGATTAGGCTGCATGAATGTATAGGCTGATCTGAATCTTAATACATGTGATTATGCAGATCCAGATCAGTTGGCTTCTTCAGAAGCCAACTGATCTGGATCTACGCTGTTTGCAAAGGCAATGCATATCCAAATTCAGCAAGACCAGGGTAAAGGATAAGTATCACGGAAAACAGATAAGGTGTCTTGAATATTTACAGTAATTAGAGTAGCTCTATATTAGATGAGCATTAAATATTCCTTTTTGTCCATAAAAACATATGTTGTGGAAACATCTTTTATTAAGGGGAACTGATATACTTTCAAAGGAGGCAACTCTGTCAAAACTGTTTTGTCTCCCTTTTGAAAAGGAGTCTTCTCAGAAGTTGCTCCCCTACTCTAGAAGGAAAGAACTAATATGCTCCTCTTAAGGAAAGAATTAATTTGCTCCCCTACTCTGAAGGCCCCTTGGGAGAAAGGGCTTGCTGCACATGAAAGCAAACAGGAAGTCACAAAAGTTATCCCCCTTGTAAAAAGGGTGGAAAAATGTAATAATGTATCCAGTCCCTTAAAATATGACAATGAGTAATAGCAAAAACCAACTTTTTCATGCTTAACTCAGCTGAACATGAAATTTTCTCTGCTAATAGTTTGTCTGTCATTACTGACAATAACCAATCTAATTCAAATACATGAAGTGCTACTGTTGGTGTTTTCTAAGATGGCTGATGAGACCAATCTTAGCTCTAAACTGCCTGTTGCAGACAGAACAAGAGAGGAAGAAAGCTCTGCTGGTGATGCCTTATCTCTCCCTTTCCACTTTCTGCTTGAGTTCGCTGATTCTTTTTGCTTCATATTCACCAGCATCCCTTCTTATGAGGCCTTGCCACTTAGCTCTATCTTGTACAATCTGTTCCCACGACTCTATTGGTATGTTGAAGTCTTTAAGGGAGGCTTTGAGGGTGTCCTTGTATCGCTTCTGACCACCATGGGAGCATTTTCCCACTTTTCTCCACAGAAGATTTTCTTTGGCAAATGTTCATCAGGCACACTGGTAACATGGCCTGGCCATCTTAACTGTGCCAATTTCAGAAGAGTATGAATTGTACATTCTGCATCCCTGCCCTTTTCAGGACTTCTATGTCTGGAATCCTGTCTTGCCACTTAATCTTTAGAAGTTTTTTTTTTTAAGACAGCTTGTATGGAAGTGGTTCAGTCTTTTGGCACTGACTTCATGGTCAATGTGCACTATGCTTGACAATATGCTTCCAAGGTAGGTGAACTTGTCTACCACTTGCAATCCTTGACCTATCACTGTGATGGTAGGCTCCTTGTAAGGCTTTCCAGGTGATGGCTGATATACACATCTTAGTCTTTTTAATACTGATTGTGATATCATAGCTGCCACATGAATCAAATACTTTAGCCACACCTTGTTGCATCTTCTCTTCTGCTGGAGCAACCTTTGCCATGTCATCAGCAAAGAGGAGCTTGTCTAGCACCTCTGTCTGCACCTTGCATTTAGCTTGCATCCTTTTTAGGTTGAAAAGCTTCCAATCAAACCGATACCTAGTAGGTATACCATTGTCACCATCCTGGAAATCATCTTTGAGCACAGCAGAAAACATCATGCTGAACAGCATACACAGCTAGTACACTGCCTTGCTAAACTCCATTTGTCAAGTGAAATGGATCAGAAAACTTGCCATCATTTTGGACTTGTGCAAGCATACCACTGGAACTGCCACACCATTGCTATGAACTTGGCTGAACAGACAAACTTAGTCATAATTTGGCTGGACAGCCAAACTTAGACATAATTTTCCAATGTCCCTTACGATTGATCATGTCATTTGTTCCTGTCCTTCCTGAATCCACATTGGCTTTCTGGTAGAAGCCCTGACTGTTCAAGGTGTTCATTCAATCTGTTCAGTAGGACTCTTGCAAGGATCTTCCCAGTAACTGACAATAAAAAGATGCTCAATGATTGTCACAGACTTGCGGATTCCCTTTCAGTTTGAATCAGTGGTTGATTGATGCCTCCTTGAATTCTTGAGGAATGACTTCTTTTCTCCACATAATTTGAAATAACTCTGCAACTGGAGGACCTCCTGCTTTGGAGATCTCTGCAAGTATTGCATCTGATCCTGAAGCCTTGCCAGATGACAGGAGTTTTATTGCTTACACTATTTCAGAGACGGTTGAGAACTCATCAAGCAGCGGTTTAAATTCCAGCTGTGGTAATCCTTTGATACTTTCATCACTGATGGATGATGGCCAATTAAGGACACCATCAAAGTGTTCAGCCCATCTTTTCAAGACAGCTCCTTAGTCAGAAGACTAGTTCAATCTGCACTAAGAAGTGGGATGTTCCTGAGCTCTGGGGACCATATTACTCAGCTTATTGATAGCAACCAAGATGAAATCTGCTTTTACTGATAGAACTTTCTCTTTTGTAACAGGTCCTTAGATGATTTTGAGATGAACGACAAATGTCAGACCCATGGAAGGGGAACAGCACAATCACAATGTGAATAACACAGCTACCAGAAATATTCATGGTGGTTAAAATATGATGTTTTCCGGCAACGTATTTAGAGGCACTTTCAACATCAATGTTGTCAAACAGTCAATGAAAAAAATTTTCATCCCCTCCAAAAAAGCATTGGAGAATAACATGACCACGACAGTCAATAAATGTGTAAAATTAAAATTCAAACTACAGTTAAAATGTTTTATATTCTTGAAACCTGTAATTTACTCGGGTGTATCAATACCGTATAAACTGTATTGATCAAGGTCAATAACCTTTAAGTTCGACAGTTTATGCGATCTATTTTTGTGTGTGTGGTGTGTGTGTGTGTGTGTGGTACTACTTTAGTTACGGAAAGCCGTTATCTTAATATGCTTTGTGCATTTTTGTCATTGCAAGGGTTATGTGATAAACAGAATCTTACATTCTTGTCATTTATTATGAAATTTATGGAACTTGTTGGGTAATTTTTGGTATTTTGCTTGCCTAAAGGCTCGAAAAATCTCAAAATTACCCAAATTACCCAAACTCGTTTCATAAATTTCATATTAAATGACCACTCATGTACAATCCTCTATATGTGTTTTTTATTTGAAAGGGCCTTTATAGATTTTATTTCCCTCTGCCAGTCCCAAACAAAACTTACCTCACACTTATGTTTCTTTTCTCCATGCATTTTCATATGTCTTTTTAAGTTTTCTTGTAACTTGAATGCTTTACTGCAGACATCACAATTATAGGTCTGCTCCTCTTCAGAATGGGCTGCTTGCCAATGTCGTGACAAACTTTTTTTCTGTGTATACTTTTTATTGCAAATACTGCAACTCAGTTTGTCTCCTCGGTGCATTCGCATGTGAAGTTCCAATGAGCTCCTAGAAAAAAAATCACATCAAATCTTACTGATCAGCACTTTGTCACATTTTTTTCTTTCTTTATGTTTAGCCCTTAAAGTGCCAATCACAACTCAGGCCTCTAGATATGTTTGGGTACAAAGAGTATTTTACCCCCATCTTTAAAGCTTAATGCTTAAATGCCCATTTGCAATACTTACATGTAACTCTTAAAGCACCAAACTTAAGTGTAGCATAGAAAATTCTAACTTTTTCAGAGAAAAAGCTTGGAATTTCATTTGAATTGTCTGCTAAGCCATTCCACTAAGTATTTTAACCCCTGTCCTGCTGAACCCGGATATACCCTGCCTTTGCAAACAGTGTAGAATTTATAGCTACAATCTAGATCAAGTGATCTGATTGGCTGAAAATCAGAAGTGGGAGTGGCATCTTAATTTATTCAGCAGGACAAGGGTTAAGAAACAACTACATAAAAGCACAGTTTAAGCCAAAACAAAGTATGGAATAAAGTGTCAAAATTTTAGGACATACATAACCTAGAGCCATATTACACAAAATATAGGTCCGACTCAAGCAGACAATTTGGAATCTGTTCAACCTTATACCACTCAAAATATGTTTCCTTAACATTAATATTGGACCATTAAGACTTTAAAAACCACTGAGTCTGGAGTATATGACAGCCCAGGAGAGGTAAAAATGTGTGCTTTGAACTGTCTTATACCTGGGGACTGTAGCATCTAGAGGCAAAAATCTCAGGCTCTGATCATTAACCCATTATAAACGGAATATGACCCCCTTCCCCACACCTCCCTTCGCCCACCCACCAACCCACCCACACACCCCTCCCCCCCACCCCACACTATATATATATATATATATATATATATATATATATATATATATATATAATATAATGGAAGAGTCAAATTTCAATTTTAGGTTATGTCAGGCTATGTGATTCAGATGTTCCTGGAGAATAAAGGCTTTTCTTGGAAATAATGGAGACCCTGATCAGATGCTGCATTCTGTGGTATCTGATCTGGGTCTACACTGTTTACCAATTACCCTTTTTGGGGTCAGCAGACTAAACTGAGTTAAACAAACCCATGATGTCACTTTCTACACATGCTACTGTTCTTAAATGCATTACATTGTACAAATGAGCCAAAATGTCAGAAAATGTATATTACTTCCCACAGAAAAAACTCAGATGAGTCAGGATATTTCGGCAGTTCTGATCAGTCTTACTGGTCTCTCTATAAATAAATGTAGCCATGGATCCTAGACTTCTGCAGACAGAGAACAAAGACTTTGATCAGACTGGTCAGATGCACCATACAATCTAGGCACTGCCTGGGAACACGTCACACAATACTATTTCTCAAACTGTGGCACCAATATAGGCATGGTTATCCTTTATCATCCTCACGACAAATTCAACGGACAACAGATTGAAATATTTTTCCATACTTTTTCCAGAAAACAGGATGTGACATTTCATGCAAATTGTCTCCTTTGGAGACAATTTGCATGAAATGTCACATCCTGTTTTCTGAGGAAAATAAGAAAAAATATTTCAATCTGCTGTTTGCTGAAAATTTTACCCAGCATGCTAAGTGTTAAACAAAAAAGTGTCTTGGAGAATACCATTATGTGAAATGCATGGGTTGAGATACATGTAATCCTGTGCATCCCCCAGTCCTGTCACGACTCTTCTCTCTGCTGATACAAGAGGGCCAAGATGGCCCTGTATTGCTCACCTGATAAATTGGCCTTTCAGTTCAGGAGAAGTGCAAATTAGATGTCCAAGAGAGCAGCCTTAGAAATCTTGGGATTTCTGACAGGAACGATTTTAGCTATTTTTGAGAAGTGAAAAATAGATTTTCAAGATGGTGGCCACGGGACCATCTTAGATTTCTGATGGGAACAATTTCAGCTATTTTTGATCTACAAGTCACATTGATGCTTCCAACCAAGTTTCAAGTAAACTGGCCCTTCAGTTCTGGAGAAGCGAAAAAAGGATTTTCAAGATGGCCACCATGGTGACCATCTTGGATTTCCCATAGGAAAGATTTTAGCTATTTTTGATCAAGTCACCACGATGTCCTACCAAGTTTCAAGTCAACTGGCCTTTTGGTTCTGGAGACAAAGCGAAAAACAGATTTTCAAGATGGGCAATCAGAATGATTTTAATTATTTTTGATCTACTAGTCATCCTGATGCTTCCTACCAAGTTTCAAGTCATTTGACATTTTGGTTCAGGAGAAGAAGCGAAAAATAGATTTTCAAGACAGTCGCCATTGCGGCTATCTTGGATTTCCTATCAGAACAATTTTAGCTATTTTTGATCTTCAAGTCATCCTGATGCTTCCTACCAAGTTTCAAGTCAATTGGCCTTTCGGTTCAGGAGAAGAAGTGAAAAATAGATTTCAAGGTGGCTGCCACATCTTGGATTTTCAATAGGAATGATTTTAACTATTTTTTATCTACAAGTCACCCCATTGCTTCCTACCGAATTTCAAATCAATTGGCCCCTTTGGTTCAGAAGATTTTTTGTTTGTGTTGAGGTTTTACGGCCCAGTCAACCCAACGGGGTCATGTCGAGCGCGGTCAGTTTACCTAACCACACGTTTACTGGGCAGGCTTAGTCCTCTAAGCGGTTAACCAGTATTGTACACATTATTTCGCCAGAAACTGACAACTGCCCTTCTTGAATCAGCGGAAGGGAGAGAATGACCGTAGAAAATATTTCATGATCAATCTCCATGAAAGAATGTTGCCAACCTCGGGGGTGGGGGGGTGGGGGGGGGGGGTTGAACCCGCGACCTCCTGGTCTCCAGTCGGACAGCACATCCAACTGAGCCACTGAGGCCGGCTCGGTTCAGAAGAATCAGGAGAAGAAGCGAAAAATTGATTTTCAAGATGGTGCCCATCTTGGATTTCCGATTGGAGCAATTTAAGCTGGTTTTTATCTACAAGTCACCCCTATGCTTCCTATCAAATTTCAAGTCTATTGGTCCTTTGTTTCAGGAGAAGCAGCAAAAAATATATGGTGGCCATCTTGGATTTTTTATCTAAATGTCACCCAATGCTTCCTATGAAGTTTCAAGTCAATTGGCCCAGGGGTGTACAAAAAGTAGGCTTTTAAAGCAAATTGTTGGCGCTGCCAGACAGACAACCTCCTGATCTCCAGTCGGACGTGCATCCAACTGAGCCAACGTGGCTGGCTGAAAAGTACTGATATTTTTATTTCTGCACGAAAAGATAGGTTGTGTTACTCATTAAAAGTGTCTCGCCAAGGCACTTCTAATGAGTACCCACAACCTATGTTTCACTGCAAAATGAGAATAATATTGTGGCTAGTCCTCTTATCTATAGTTATGTACTCATTAGAAGCACCTCAAAGAGACACTTCTTAAGAGTACCCACAACATAAGTTTACCAGGAAGAATGACTTTTCCAGAACGAATAAGAAAAACACCACCATTTTTTGGAAGAAAAAATCATTGTATTTGGAGCTATGATTCTGAGAAGGATCCATTCAGACTGCATGACTGCACATACTGATCTGGTACTTCATGTCTGCATACCCCTCTAGAGACACTTTTTCATCTAGTGTGGCACATATAAACTTACTTGACAGGAGCTTGATAGCCACATATCTTACATGTCAAATCTGGTTTGTTTTCAGTTTTTCTACAGTTTATTCTCTTGTGGTAGTCTAGCTTTGCTCTTGTTTCAAATCTATGGAAGCAGTTTTCACAGTAATAGGGTCTATTATCATGTCGCTTCATATGTCTTTTCATGTTCTCTTCCCTGTTAAACTCATAAAAACATATCCTGCAGGTATATAATTTTACTGTTGAATGTTGATAAATGTGACGCCGGTAACTATGTAATTTATCAAAAGTCTTCAGACAAATTTCACAAGTTCTCCCATTTACTTTTTCTTGGTCAAGCAGTTCTTGAATTGTCTTTACCTTTACCTCACCTGTTGCTGAATCTTTGAATGTTATTTCATTCCTCAGAATGTCATCTTTATCTTTTGATTTAGCAGATAAAGGGATATTTTTACAATCTGGTCTTCTTTGATTATGCTCATTTCGATGTTCTTCAAAATTGAAAACAAATTTACATTGACTACAGGGAAATCTTCCTTTCTCTTTCTCAATACGTTTTTCATGTTCTTTTTCAATGTGTGCACTTAGTTCTAGTGAAGACTTACAATACTCGGAACAGTACTCACACTTTATATCTTTATTATACACTTGACAATACCGCTGCACATGATCATCTAGACTTCTCTTTGATCTAAAGAAGCTGTTACATCCGTCACAAGTTAAGTGAGATTTTGCATGTTTTTTCATCTGATCTTTGGACGACAGAAATTGGTTACAGATACTGCACTTTATATGTCCTTCTTTTGTTTCTACCGCTGTAGGAACTAGTTGTTCCTTAGAGTTTACTGCTGCAGCAACAGTACCTACTGCTTCACGCTCTCTCCTTGACAATCTTGTTAAAACTACTTTAACATCTGTTAACCTTGCACTGTTTAATGTTAAAGTGTCTGTTTTTCCTGTCTTTATTTTTCTAAGGCTTCTAGTTCTTACAGTAACTGGCTCTGCCTTGATTTTTTTCTCTTTTATTATTTCTCCAGTTTCTGTATCATGATCCACAGCATTTTCTTTAATTTCTTCACTTAAAATATCTGAAGTATCAATCTCAATATATTCAGAACTGTCATATTCATCAGTGTCTTCATCCAACACGCTATCCTCTGTATCTGCTGGAAGTTCTGCAAGAGTTACAGTACCTGTACTATTTACTGATCCAGTTGAGGAAACCGAAGGATTGGCAGTTTCTAGTTCTACATTCTCAGTCAGCATTCTACTAGTATCCTTGTCTGCTTTATCTGTTGACACCCTTCTGTCTAAAATCACAAAAAGAAATCACATGAGTAAAGAACTCTACAGGAAATTCAAAACATACAATTTAGTTCAATGAACTGTTAAAAAACAGGGCCACAACAAGAAATATGACTTATCTTCTGAGATCTCATTTGGTTTGGCAAACTAATTAGTTTATTATTATACACAATGAGTGCATTCTTTCAATAAATACAACTTGTAAATATAACTCAAAACTAAATAAAACACATTTATTTAGCCCTTAAAGCTCCAAACAATATTTGTAGCAGACAACATTCTAAGAATTTTATTTATTTACTTATTTATTTATTTTTTATTCAGGGAAAATAAGTCTTGACATTTCATGTGAACTGTCTGCTTGGCAGATGATTCACATGAAACGTCAACAAGTTTTCTCTTAAGAAAATAAAAAATCAAAATCAAAATTGTTGTCTGCTGCAGCTGTGAGTAGCTCTTTAAGGTTAACAATGTAATCATACAGTTTTAAATATTCCAAAAATAGTAATGGGAATTAACAAAAGTTGTCTCCCTTGTAATAAATGGAGGTACATGTAATTCTACCAAGTGCTCCTTAAATCAGTGTGTAAATCCAAGTCTTTAGCAAAGTTCGGTGGTGAGATAAAGGGCCTGAAAGATTATCAAGTAGGAAGAATATATCCACATGATCTACACAGAGATAAAACATGATGATCTAAGCTGCAGTATCAGAAAATCTGACTTCGGACATGTGCACCCAGCTAAGATTCAGATCAGTCAACAAATTTGCACAGTCTGATCAGAATCTTCCCTGAGTGCATTTTGGATAGCCACAGATACAATGTTTTTTTCATCACACTGCACAGATGTGCAGGGGGATCTGAATCTTCATTGGACACACATGTTCTGAATGTGCAGTTCATTTAGGGGATAGCTGCATTCAAATTTGTCATTTGGGGAAACAAATCAGCGGTTTTACGGTCGTAAATTACGTTTTACTGCTCCGCTCCCCAAATGACAAATTTGAATGCAGTTATCCCCTTTCTAATGCATTTATTCATTTTTCTGTTGAAAAATTGTACTTTTTGCACGAAGCGACAAGTGCTGTGAGCTGCAGTAAAACCAAATGCCAGCCAATGAGAAGCGACGTTACGTGTTGACGTCGGATTTCCGACAGTATATCGCAGAATATACCATCGCAAATTTTTGACGTTACCCAATCAGACATCGCGTTACATACGCAAGTGCATTAGAATGGGTGTTTTGGGTCTTTTTCCACAGAACTTCAAGTCATATCGAAACAGTTCAGGAAGATCTGTGCATTGGAAGTCTATGCAGTCATAAGATTAATCCTGCATCACTGGGCTTCAAACCTGAGATCCCATGATCTGCTGTTGGAAGGGCAAACTGCTTGGCTAGTTAAATGTTTCTATAGAGAGATAGAGAACAACCAAAAACTGAAAACAAAATCACCTGTACAGAACTGCATGAAATCTGTGACGAAAATATATCTGTCTTCAACAAATTCTTTGCCCCACTTCGAACCTGTGATGAAATTACCATCATCATTGAGACTTATCACAACACTTTCATGTCCATGCTCTTCTAATCTCTGGCACTGAAGCAAGAACAAATAACAAATAAGGCACATTTAGTGAATGATGATGATGATGATTTCATGTTTAACGATGCACCAACCCATGAGGGTCATTTGCATCAAAATGGTGTACTAACTTGTTTTTGTAATGTATCGGCTATAATGATAAGTCATGTATGCATAAAATGTAAAACTAGAACAAATTAAAACATTGTGTGAAAGACAACATTATTCTGATTACCCAGTACCCTTATGGGAATCATCAGAATGTATACATTTTCAGAGGAGGCAATTCTTTCAAACATTTTTATGCTTCCCTTCTGAAAAGGGTCTACTCTAAAAGGAAAGAATTTGCTCCCCCTGGGAGCAAAGGCTTTCCTGTTAGAGTAGATCCCTTTTCAGAAGGGATTTGATGCCCAGGAAAGCAAACAGGAAGTCACAAAAAGCAAACAGGAAGTCACAAAAAGCAAACAGAAGTCACAAAAGTTGTCTTCAATACAAAATGACAGACAGTCTACCAAGCGTATCAAGTCCCCTTGATATCTTACTGCGGTACTTTATTTACAATAAATATTCTGGTATCTTAAATCCTTACCATATTTGTCCTGGCTACGTAGTCAAGGTACAGTTCACCTACTGACCTGTGCTTAGAAAGCTGTACCATAACAAAAATATTCTAATACGCTGTATACAGCAGACTTGGTAATAATGAACATGATTTTCTAGGGAAAAACAACATCAATTTTGTTATCTGCTGACTTTGCCCAATGTGCTAAAATAAATACCAGTGACAAAATTTAATGAGAGTTTTGTTACTTTTCTCTTAAAATGGCTGGACATTTCTGTTAAACTGTCTCTCTGGTTGGAATGAAAGTAAACATAAAATAAGTAGGAGAAAAACTGAGAATTCTGTATGCCATTTTCAAATCTTTACTCCCTTCAAGGGTTGATGATTTACTGACATTTTACATCGCTTTCACTATTACATACATGTTAGTCATATCAAGATGATGGAAGAGTGATAATGAAAGGCCTTTTGTAATAAAGGACAGAAGAGTTATGAGCTGAATTCTTCCTCCCGCAGGATTCGAACCCAGGACTTTGTGAACCACACGAGTGCTAACCACTTGGCAACCCAAACGCTTCTCCCTTCAAAGGAGCTACAATGTAACATCTCTCTCTGTAATCCTGAAGCCCTCCCTGCTCCAATGCGTAAAATGACACAGCTTCCTTTACACTTACTGCTGTCTGGATATCTTCTTGCAATCTTTCGATGTAAGATGGGTCTATGAAGGTACCCATTATTCTAGCACCAAAGACTTTGTTCCAACTGCAGAAAGAAAAAACAAAACAAAAAACAATACATATATTTCTTATTTGGGAACTGATCACTTTTTCTAATGCTGTATCACACACCAGACACACTCATATGTCTAGATAAGAGTGAGTATCAGCTAAATATTTTCTTATTTCTCTACTAAAACATATGTTGTGGGTACTCATTAGAAGTGCCTCTGCAAGGCACTTCTAATAAGTACCCACAACATATGTTTTTGTGGAAAAATATCAATACTTTTGGATTGAAAAAAGCATATTATCAAGAGCTATGCACACTGACAAGGCACTACCAATAACGGCAATATTCTTCTTCCTAATGCTGAGAACAAGCAAAAGAGCAGCAAGTATGGTAAATGTCCTAAAATTTCGAACACTTTATTCCATACTGTTTTGGCTTAAATTTTGCTCTTTTATGCATTTGTCTCTTAAAATGCTTAGTGGAATAGCAAACAATGAAGACCCTAATTGGACTGCTACTTCAGGAGCAGTCTGATCTGGGTCTGCACTGTTTGCATATGGCATTTTGTCAGAAATCTTGGTGTTCGAAATTTTAGGACATTTACCGTACCAAATTTAGACAGTCTTAGGCATGATCTGGCTGAGGATTAAACCAACAACCTGCTGATCCCAAACCAACCGGTCAGATAAAAAAATTCCAAAGCGACAAAATTTCCTTAAAAATCAAAGTACAATTACAGTTCTTGTTTTCTGTCTGATGCTGATAACATATTTCCTCCAGGGTTCACTGAAATATCTCCAATGGCTTTAAAGTTACATGTATGAATAGCTCCAGATAAGAGGGGGTATCCACATAATATTCTCCTTATTTATCCACTAAAACATATGTTGTGGAACTCATTAGAAGTGCCTCAGCAAGGTGCTTCTAATGAGTACCAACAACATCTATTTCATGGAAAAACAAGAAAAATATCATATACATGTACAATGTAGTTTGGTTGAAAAGTGTGCCTTGCCTAAAGTTATGTGTATGGATACAGATACATGTAAAAATTCCACAGGAATACTATAAACAGACATAGTTCTATTAAAAAAATAAATTTCTTTCTGCATATTATTTCATGATGCTTTATATTTATACAAAGTTTCATGAAAAGATCTTGAAAAGTTTTAAATTATTGTGTGAATAAGAATTCCTGATGAAAAAACTTATATGGGGCATAACTGCACTACAAATGAAAATCGAGTAATTTGGCATGGCTTTTTTTCTCTGCACATCTTTGATAAAACTTATATTTGTACCAAGTTTAGCAATAGTAACAATCATTAATGGAGTTAAATTATGGCATGGACACAAATTCTATATGCACACTGCCTGATGATGCTTTATATTTATATTAACCCTTGCCTGGCTTGCCATGCTGAATAAACTAGGATGTCATTCACACTTCTAATTTTTAGCCAATCAGATTATTTGATCCATGTTGTTGAAACAAATTCACATAACAACAAACAGTGCAGATCCAGATCAGCTGACTTCTTCATTACTTGATCCAGGACATTGATACAAATTCACATACTAATGACATAAAGTGCAGATCAGATCAGCTGGCTTATTCAGCAGCCAAATGATCTGGATCTACACTGTTTGCAATGGCAGGGCATATCTGGTCTCAGCGGGACCAGGTTTAAATTTCATGACAATATCTTCAATTGTCATATAGCTGTTCTGATCTTTTGCACAACGTCTGATAAAGTTTTACATCTGTATCCTGTTTCATAATATCTTCAGTTCTAAAATTATGGAGAAGAACATAAACTGACAAAATATATGTAAAGTTATTACTTTGTCAGTATTTATTTTTTTTTGTGTGTTGAGGTTTTATGGTCAACCCAATGGGGTCATGTCAAGCGCGGTCAGTTTACCTAACCACACGTTTACTGGGTAGGCTTAGTCCTCTAAGCGGATAACCAGTATTGTGCACATTCTTTCACCAGAAACTGACAACTGCCCTTCTTGAATCAGCAGAAGGGAGATAATGACCGTAGAAAATATTTCGTGATCAATTTCCACGAAAGAATGTTGCCAACCTCAGCGGGGGTTGAACCCGCGACCTCCTGGTCTCCAATCAGACGGCGCATCCAACTGAGCCACCGAGGCCGGCTACTTTGTCAGTAATATAGCCTTAAAAGCTAATGTTTTAGCTGTTGTCATCTGAAATCTGACTGTATATAAAGTTACTTGTATCTTGTATCTGCCATATGAAAAATTTACAAGGAGCCTAACCATAGCTACAGATAAGAGGAGTTATCTACACAATATTTTTCTTATTTCTTGATGAAAACATATGTTGTGGGTACACATTAGAAGCACCTTGCAGTTGCTGAGGTGCTGAATAACAAAAACATAAATAACAGCATATAAATGGGGTCCAATGAATTACCCAAAACCACCCCACACCATTATTAATATAATAAAATATACACTATAGGTCTCCTTTAACTCTTAAAGCACCAATCACAACTGCAGCAGACGACATTTTGATTTTTTTTTTTTTTTATAATTTTTCGAACAAAACAAGTTTTGATATTTCATTTAAATCGTCTGCAAAGTCAGTGAATATCTTCTATGTATATATAAAAGATGTTTGGGGTAATTCGATGGCCCGCATGCTAATGTATGAACATCTGGAACGCAGAACTCTCATGTTTGATGCCAGCGAGCACCATGTGTCCTGTCCTTGAGCAACATACTTTATCCACATTGCTAAGTGCTGAGCTGTGTTTCTACCCAGATGGACCTGCACGTAATACTCACAAAATGGGGTGTCCAGTATAGCTAATAGAAAAAAGATAGGCTGGATAGAATCAGTATTTATTGAAGATACAAAGTCTATCAAGCCTACATTGATTTTTGGCATTTCATGCATTTAAAACATCATACGTGCCAGTAAACACAGATTCTGTCAAGCCGTTTCAAACCAACCCCACCCCTATGTTATGGGCCGAATAAGATTTAGTTCGGTTCGATATCTAACTGTCTGCTGTGCTCTATGACAACTGTTTATGCCGACTATATGAACTTTAAGAGGGGTTTAAGGTCAATTACTTTCAGCCAACTTATAATGCTTAAGAAAGCTTTAAGGAAGCTTTATATCGCTGTTTGTTCTCTCTAGTTTCGGTTCTGATGATTACCTCCCCTGAACATATAGAACAACAGTAGGGAAATATAACGCAATGTTCCGTCAAATAGCAACATGTACATAATATATACGGAATAAATCGCATGAAGAGACCATGGTTTCTTCTTTATGAGACCATGGTCACTTGGAGAAATTTTCAAGTATATATATGCGATTTATTCCGTATGAGACCATGGTTTCATAGCACTTTTTGACTTAGTCACATACCTCACTAATCTGATGTGCAAATTTAACATTTGCAAAAATCCTTACCTACCCAGTGGGCACATGATGTTTACACAACGTCATGAACGTCGATGTAACGTGACGTCATGTGCCTACTGGGTAGGATAAGCCTCACACTTAACATTCTTTCTTTGTTATTCATCACTTAACCAATGGATGTTCCATTGTCTCTATGTAAATAAAACTAAGGTTAAATCTCAATAACCGAAAATTATACCATAGCTGGACCATGGGATAATTTTCAGATTTGATAATTAACCCATGGTTTTATTTATAGATCTCACAGGTGTACTTTAGAATGACTGTCAACTCATCAGTGCACTTAACCTTTTTCACTCTCTGGGCTAATTCCGCATTCCGATGACAAGTTGATATTGTCCCCAAAAAAACAGGTTTTGTTGTCTGGGAAAAATAAGAAAAATATTTAAATGTTGTATATTGAATTTTTTTCAGCAGACAATTTGAACATTTTCGTATTTTTTCCTAGAAAACAGAATTTGACATTTCATGCAAATTGTCTCCAAATGTCAAATGTTTATTGGAAAAAAATAAACTATCACCAATATGTTGTAGGTCTGCTGAAAATGTCCAGAGTGCTAACCATCAATTTTCAGCAGATGACATTTTTTAAATAGTTTTCTTATTTTTTTCTCAGGTAACTGGATTTGACATTTCATGTACATTGTCTCAACTAGAGACAGTTTGTATGAAATGTCAAATTCTGTTGGCTGGAAAAACGAAAAAAGTATCATCAAATATATTGTCTGCTGATATTATCCAGAGAGTGGTAAAGGTTGGAGGAACTTCAAATTTACTTCTGCACTGAGCAACTTTCTATTTAAAAATGACATTTTTTGTTGAATAAAACACATGAAACCAGACAGTCTGTCTGGAGTATATTATAATGACCAAAGCTACAGTTGACCAACCAGATTGCAACAAAGTTTGACCAAATTAAGATGCTGATGTAATTTCTTGTGATTGACAAGATTGCAACCAATCAGATTTTAGCAGTAGTGCCTCAGTTAGTTTAATTCAAAAAAGGTGGGGTGTTTCATCCTTTTTTAGTACACAAGGTCAATTGGTACAGCATTTCATCAGACTGCCTGTTACCGCTTTACCATAAAAATATTTAAAAAAAAAAAGAGAAATAAAAGTAAAAAAGTTGAAAAAGATATACTAAATAAATAAAAGTATAGTTTTTGTGAGAAAAAAACAAAAACAAAAACAGTCCCATACATTGGTTAAAACAGATAAACCATGTTATTGTCTCGGTTTTGGGAATACTGTAAATTATATCATAATTTGGTGACCTTTCACTGTCTGACCCAAACTCGGCTCCACCTCGTTTGGGGTCAGACAGTGAAAGGTCACCAAACTATGGTATAATTTACTGTATACCCAAAACCTCGACAATAACCATGGTTTATCTATAACTAATCTGATGGAGGAGATCCAACAGTAGTTCAGATGAGGACAACTGCCCGGTCCGTTACAAAGCCAAAGAAGTTGAAGGAGCCATCAGTGTACTGAAGAAAGGAGGCCTGCAAGTTGGTAACTTAATCACCGTCAGGACCAGTTCAAGCTGGAGGAGACACCATGATCGGTGCCGTCAATCTGTAACCAAGATAGGCCTGTTACTATGAAATATAGGCAAATGGCTTACATAATGGACAATGGTTAGCCTATATCTTCAAAGAAAGGGATTAACATTCATTATTAACTCAGCATGCTGTGGAACCATTTCAGCAGACGACATTTTGATTTTTTTTTTTTTTTACCCAGAAAATAGGCTTTGACATTTAATGCAAATTGTCTATTTCCTGGGAAAGATAACGGCGAGAAAAGAAAGAAAAACAAAACAAAACAATATCGCCAGCTTGTCGTCTGCTAAATTTGCAACGTGGTAAAGGTTAAGGAACTGTCATTGCTGGGCTAGAGAAGTCCCAAAGTCCGTGGTAGCACTGGTTATTCCACATACTTACTAACGTTTGGACTTCATCCACGGTAATCTATAGATGCATTGTTCGGTCTATCGACCAATGCTGAGGCCCTCCCAGGGGTTTTGGGGAACAGGGGAATGAGGCCATTTATTTCAGGGGAACAAGGGAACAAAAGTCTAAAACTGAAACAGGGGAACAAAGGCAATTTTGGGGAACAGGGAACATAGAAAAACAAAATTTTGATTTGGGGGAACAAGGGAAAATGCCAATTTTTTTCAGGGGAACAAGGGAACAGGCACCTCCCCCCCCCCTCCCCCCCAGCCCCAAACACACACACACACACACACCTGGGAGGGCCTCAATGCTCTATCCGCCAAACTGAAACATTACCCCCTACCCCCCCCCCCCCTCCCCACGCCACGCTCCCAGTGGTTGTCCTACTGACCGTTCCAAGGCGGATCTTCTGTTGCAGTTCTTCTTTGTGCGTCTGTGGTTTCATATGTGGAATTTTGCGTTTTCCTTAATTGTCCCTCATCTCTCCTTCTTTTGGTGCCTCGGAAGGGCTGTGCTTTGTGATTGTGGCATTTCCTAAGTATCTTCACTTATATATTTTTATGCCATCACATGGGCCTGGAATATAGAAGGTTAAGCGGCGCTAAACTGTTATGATTTTACCTGGTCCAGTTTACCTCAGCAGTTTTCCGGTGTGTGGCTTTTCATTACAAAAACATGCTTATATAATATAGACCCCATTAAACCCCACTTTTATATAGTAAACTGGGGTTAACAGGGGTATATATAATTTGTTCTAATTTCTGCTCAAAAACAGATTTTGGGTACTGCCTCTACGTTTTGAGCAGAAATATGAAAACTATCCGATTTTTTTTTCTGAAAATTTTCATTTTTTGGTGGTAAAATTTTCAGTATACATCTATTTGAAGAGGCGGGTTTTCTTAATGTGATTTCCCGTCAAAATTGATAGCCGGGATGACAAGGGCGCTCTCTAATTAATTAATTTGCATATACTCCCATTATTTGATCCGAGATGCGACGTTGTATAAACATCATGTGTCGGCTGGGAACATTACGAAAACCCGCCTATTCAAATATATAGAAAATAAAAACTCCGATATTTTTCATATTTCTGCTCAAAACATAGATTGTGGGTACTCGTTAGAACCTCCTCTATCGAGTACCCACAATTTATTTTTGAGCAGAAATAAGAAAAATAATGTATACCCCTGTAAACCCCAGTTTTACTATGTAAGAGTGGGGTTTAAGGGGGTCAGAATTATATAGGCGTGTTTTCGTGATGAATACAGTGAAAAGAAGACCTTAATTATACCAGTTTCTTTAGTAAACCTGAGCTTTAGTAAACCTGAGCTTATATATCACAGAAAGAATGAAAGCTGCAATCTGACTGTGTTCTCACACTTTTAAAAGTATTGTGCAGCTTTTTTTCTTTTTCTTTTCTTTTTTTTTTTTTTTTTTTTTTTTTTTTTGGTTAAGGTATTCATGTCGCAGCCGCATTGCTTTGAGCTATAGCCGTTTAGAAAAATCAAGTCACATGTATTTGTTTTATTGGAAACAAAACACACAAGGAAGTCCCCGAGGCGGTGGCTTTTAGCAGGGATTTGACCAAAATTTGTCCTTGCAATGGAGAGCATATACCAGGGTTTTGCAGACTGAAAAAATATTATCGCCATCTATCTATTCCCCAGCACTATAGACCGAGATGAAAAATGACTGGTGCATTATGGAAGAAGGATAGAGGCCTGCTCCGGCGTTCACCATTGTAATGCATCTAGTAGTTCACCAGAATGCAATGCCTGCAAGTCTGTGTCTGTCTGTCTGTCTGGCCGTCCATCCGTCATCCATCCATCCATCCATCCATCCATCCATCCATCCATCCATCCATCCATCCATCCATCCATCCATCCATCCATCCATCCATCCATCCATCCATCCATCCATCTATCTATCTATCTATCTATCTATCTATCTTCATACGAGAACCCACTGAAGCATAAGTAGTTTTCAGACTGATCAGGCTACACTGATTACTGTAAAGAACTAGGGTACGAAGGTTTCTTTAAGCTAAGAGCAGACTGATCAGACCCAAGTCTTCCACAGGCACACGTGTTCAAAGGTACATTTTCTTTTCACGTTGCTGTCCATGTTTATGTACCTTACTTTTTTCAAACTCCAGTAAACACCCGTGAAACAACGTCGCATCATCCAGTAAACACAAGTTGGAACAACGTCGCATCAGCGTCGATTCAACATCTTGATAATGCATAGACGTTGATAAGATGTTCTATCAGGGGATAACCTCATTCAAATTTGCCTTTTGGGGAGGTAAATCGGCGGTTTTACGGTCGGAAATTTCGTTTTACGGTCGGAAATTTCGTTTTACGGCGACGCGTTATGTGCCTGATGGAACAGTAGACACACAACGTTGAAACAACTAAAGATTTCACTTACTCCAGTAAACACACAACGTTAGAACAGTCGCATCAACGTCGATGCGTTGCATCGATGTTGATACGATATTGATTAAAGGTTGTGTGACTAATGGGACAGGTTTGAACAGTGTAGTCTAGACCAAGATCAGATGCTGCAGAATAATGGTAGTAAAATGAACTTGGTCAATTTTAAGTCAAGTAAGGTGTTATATGCCGTCCCAATATTTAACTCTTCTCTTGCTCAGCACGACATGCCCTGTTTTAGCAAACAGTGTAGATCCAGATCAGTTGGGTTCTGAAGAAGCCAACTGATCTGGATCTGCACTGTTTGTCATTAAATATGTGAATTTCTATCAAAAACCCGGATCAAGTAATCTGATTGGCTGGAAATTAGAAGTGGGTGTGGCATCTTAATTTAAAGGTAGTTTTAAACTGACCATTCAAAGTGGTTTCATATGTGACATTATTTTTCTTATTGTTTGTTCCTCATCTCTCCTTTTGTTGCCCCAGGAGGGCTGTGCTTCTTGATTGTGGCATTTTCATGGGTTACTATATCTTCACATATACCTAGCAAAAAAAACAAAAACAAGCAAATTCCATGGGGAATTTATGTCCCCCGCCTTATTTTTATTTGAGGTGTTAAAAATGGTAAAGTTAACCAGAGGACCATTGGTCCTGTATCACTTACCTAAGTATTGAAGCAGGAAACCAGTGATAAAAAATAATTTCAAGAATCTGAAAAAACCACATGCATATCTTCAGACCATCCTTAAAGCACCTGTAAAGTTTTAAAAGGATCGGCTTAAAACTGTGGTAGGAGTTACGGGGTCAAGGTACCTACTCCCTATACACTTCTGTAGTATTAGAACTCAAAAAATGTCTAAGTTAAAAATGCATAAAAAGTGATAAAAAATTATTTCAGGATTCTGAAAAAAACACATGCATATCTTCAGGCCATCCTAAAAGCCCTTGTAAAGTTTCAAGAGGATCGGACAAGAACTGTGGGAGGAGTTAAGGGGACAAAGTACCTGCACCCTATACACTTCTGTAATATTAGAATTCAAAAAATGTCTAAGTTAAAAATGCGGAAAAAGTGATAAAAAATTAATTCAGGATTCTGAAAAATACACCTGCATATTTTCAGGCTATCCTAAAAGCCCACGTAAAGTTTCAAAAGGATCGGCCAAAAACTGTGGGAGGAGTTAAGGGGACAAGGTACCTCCTCCCTATAGACTTCTGTAATATTAGAACTCAAAAAATGTCTAAGTTCAAAATGTGTAAAAAGTAATAAAAAATAATTTCAGGATTCTGAAAAAAACCACATGCATATCTTCAGACCATCCTTAAAGCACCTGTAAAGTTTCAAAAGGATCGGACAAAAACTGTCGGAGAAGTTAAGGGGACAAAGTACCTACTAAAAATTCGGAACCACACACTACGCACCATGCCCCACGGAAAACCAAAAACAAGTGTCCCGGCGCTTTTCTTCGAAAAGGCGGGGGACAAAAAAAAAAAAATCCAGTATTCCAATAATAATTCTAGAGAAAGCACTTCAATATTTCTTAAAACTTTTCATGATATGGTTAAGACATATGCTAAAACATGGTCATCAAAATTTCAGCTTGGCAAGAGTTATCTTGGCAACACCAATTTTTAGTAAGTTTGTTACCAAGGTAGGTCTGTGCATGCGCAGGAATACATTTTGTTTTGCATTTAATTATTTATAGTCTAGGCACCAATAAAATTATGGGATTGACTTAAATATATTCAACTGGACAATGAAGTTTGAAAATGCTTAACTTTAAAATTATCTCCCTTAGATTTAAACATATAGAGACTTTTGAAGCATCATTATTTCTGTAAATTAAATGTTTTTTTTATTTGTGTTCCTAAAAATTACAGTCTTTATTGTAGGAATGCAACTTATGAAAAAAAAAAAATCATTCTTTCAGCAGTTATAGCAAATTAGATATCTTATTGAAATGCAATTAATACTGGAATTTGAACAGAAAATCAGAATTAAGCATATTATTTGCAGGCATGATACACAGAATAGAAGCAATTGTTGCATTGCAGATTAACAACTATTTGTCAATCAGTTTATGATTTGAGATATTGTTCACTCATATTGCATTACACGAAAGCATTTTCTGCTGGCATTAAAATCTGCAATTTTCAAAATTTTCATCTGTAAAAAAAACAGAAAACTACCCTTTTGCGATTTGAAGAAGCATACCAAAATTGTCTGACCTGCTACAGTGCCAGATGGTTCATTTTTCATAACATGCACTAAACTGGGAGGAATTTTCATCCATGTTCACTCTAGCATGAAAAATGTTACCTGGATACTTTCTGTTTTTTGCTGAGTATATTTCTTGGAGATAATAAAGAGAAGAAAACCTCTGATGTTTCACCATTTATTACTTTATCATAAAATCTTTCAATCATTTTGATATGGTTTGATCGCATGGGATAAAACAACATACACAAGAGGTGGAAAACATCACTACATAAATTAAGGTACAAGTATACAATAATAATGAAATGAGCTCACTTAATTCTGGTATAGAGGCAAATTCATAATTAACCGTTACCACTCTCTGGGCTTATTCAGCAGGTGACAAATTGATGACAGTTTTCATATTTTCCCCAGAAAATAGGCTTTGGCATTTCATGCAAATTGTCTCCTAAGGAGACAATTTGCATGAAATGCCAAAGCCTATTTTCTGGCATTTCATGCAAATTGTCTCCTAAGAAGACAATTTGCATGAAATGCCAAAGCCTATTTTCTGGGAAAACATTAGACAAATATTCAAAATGTCATCTGCTGATTTTTTACACAGCATGCTAAGCATTAATTCTAGTATAGATGTAAAGTTCATGATTATGTAACACTGTAAACCAACTTTTTTCTTGCACTGAGAAATTTCAGTTTTCAGTATAAGCTCAATTCATTTTCAGGGAATAACTTCCCTTATACTTGTATAACCTAGTTGAGACAAATTCGTGGCAGTGAAACCTTTAGTTTAATAATTTAGTAAGTTGATTAGATATTAACCATTTAAACTTCCTGTGCAAAGTTGGCAGAAAATTGATGATACTTTTTTTTTCTTATTTGTCCAAGAAAATAGGTTGACATTTCATGCAAATCATTAGGAGACAATTTACATAAAATAATGTCTACTCTGTTTTCTGAGGAAAAACTAAAAAAAAAAAAAAAATTCAACCAGTCATCTGCGGAAATTTTCACCCAGTATTTTAAGTGTTAATTTTTTTTTACTAAATGATCAATCAGTGACATTCTTAATATTACTCCCCAGAAAATAGGGTTGAGCATTTTATGTTAATCATCTCCTCCTAAGGCATTATTTTCTTGGGAAAATAAATATTCTAAAATTTTGTCTGCCTAATATATAAATTCAGCAAATTATGGGTTAGTATATTTTACATTTTCAGTCAGAAGTTAATACTGATATAAAGTATATGCATATATAATAATCCTGTCATGACAAGTTTCCTCACGCAAACTAAGCTGGCTTACAGTTAACTGTCTACATTATTGACAAACTATTCAAACTTTGCAAAGCACCAATCACACTATTAAAATTTATTTTTATGTACATTTCTTACTTTTAAATGTACTATTTTTTTTTGCTTTTAGAATGTGTCAAGGTTTAACAGTCCTTCAACAATGTTCAGTAATGATGAGCTGTTTTCCATGGAGCAAGAGAAAGAAAAGAAGAATGAGATAAATGAGAAAATAGCCTCAACCCCTGAACTTGCTTCAAGCGAGGCAAGAACCGTCTTGCCAAAAGCTACTGATGCCACCCTACCCTGCAAAAAATTTAGCAGGAAGTGTACCACCCTAACATTCATTTAGAATGGAAGTGGCAAAATGCTTAATCCATTTATTCTGAATGGACTCTTCTACTGCCACTCAATGCACATGCCTATTTCCAGTAGAAGGGGTTCTGGTAAATTTATGTCATTACCACGTTTAAAAGAAATTCCTGTATTTAATGCAAACAGTTTAGACCCTGATCAGATGCCGTATTCTGTGGCTTCTGATCTTGGTCTACATGATTTAGCAATGTCTCTTTTATGGGATGCTAGGTTTAAATGGGTTAACTGATTTGAACTTAGTATATTTTACTTTTCCAGTGCCTAAAACAGTAATTGTCTTTTGGTTAATTGTCAACTGCATCTAACCAAGTTTTGCCTATTTTTGTATTTTAGCAAGCTTTAAACATTTAACCATTTTTAAACCAACATTTCTGCCATATTAACCAGTAAATGCCTAGCATTGCTAAAAAGGGACTCATCACGAAAACATACCTATATAATTTTGACCCCCTTAAACCCCATTTTTATATAGTAAAACTGGGGTTTACAGGGGTATACATTATTTTTCTTATTTCTGCTCAAAAACATAGATTGTGAGTACTCGTTAGAACCACCTCGGCAAGGCGGTTCTAACGAGTACCCACAATCTATGTTTTGAGCAGAAATATGATTAATTTCAGAATTTTTATCTGAAAACTTTCAGTTTTTGGTGGTGAAATTTTCAATATATTTATATAGGCGTGTTTTCGTAATGTTAAGCAAATGATGCAGACCCAGATCAAATGCTGCAGAATGTAACATCTGATCAAAGTCTACATTGTTTTCCATGACACTGGCAATCTGCAATAACAAAAACAATTAATCCTTAAAACACTAAGCCAAAATTGTAGCAGGTGACATTCTTATTTTTTTTTTCAATTATTTTTCAGAGAAAATTCACATGAAATATCAAGCCTTATTTTCTCTGAAATAATAATAATAATAAAATAATCAAAATATCTGCAGAGTTGTGAAGAAAATGTCCATTATAAATGCCAGAAAATGGACTCTTCCAATCTTTATACAGAAGAGTTCCAACTTTCATAACAGAAGAGTTCACTTACGATACGGGTTAATTTCCAAAATCAAAGCAACTTATTGTAATGGAGAACAGCGCTTAAATGTACTAGTGCTGAACAAATTTTATATAGTTTACATTAATCTTTAAAGTACCAGTCACAAAAGCAGCAGACAAAATTCTATTTTTTGATAAATAAGGCTTGACATTTCATGTGAGTTGTCTGCTAAGCAGACAATTCACATGAAATGTCAAACCTTGTTTTCTTTGAAAACTAAAAGAAATACATGTACTTTAGAAAGTTTCCTGCTACAATTTTGAATGGCACTTTAAGGTTTAATTCTATTTTCTCTTCAAATAGCCATGAACCAGGAATGCATGTCTTCACAATGGCATGTGCAAAAAGCAAAATCCCAGAACAGACTGCACAATCTAATGCCTGCATATTTTGGCAGTCTGTTCAGGGCTTTCACCACTTGTAAGCCTGAGATCCACTCCTGGTTTCTGTCTCAAACTGAAATCACCGACACACAATTCATGTTTATATGTATAGACAATATATGTACATTTAAACTGCAAACTAAAAGAATCCTTTTAAGATATATATAGTCAAACCTGTCTGAAAAAACATTCAACCGAGTCCAAATATATGGTCTTTTCAGACAAGTGGTCTTTTAATACAGGTCAGAATGATCACATTTATTGATGGGAACCTATTTTAGACTGAATAAAACTCCCACACACAATATATTGGAAGAGTCCAATTTCAATTTTAGGTATGTCAGGCCATGTGATTTAGATATTCCTAGAGAAAAATGGCTAAACTATTTACAACAGTGGCAACCCTGATCAGCCCCCACATACTGCAGCATCTAATCTGTGTCTACATTGTTTGCCAATTACCCTTTTGAGGATCTCCAGACTAGAATTGGTTAACAATCATGATAAAGTTGCCTCCCTTGTGTATCAATTCCCCTTAATTTTACAATACAGCATTACCCCTTGTCCTGCTGAATAAATTGTGATGCCACTCCCATTTATAATTTTCAGCCAATCAGATTACTTGATACAGATTGTTGACATAAATTCACATACTTCAGATCCAGATCAGTTGGCTTCTTCAGAACCCAATTGATCTGGATCTACACTGTTTGCAAAGGCAGGACAGATCCAGGTTCAGCAGGACTAGGGTTAACTTTGCTGTATAATGGCAAACAGTGCAGATCCTGATCAGAGGTCATGTTCTGCAGTATCTGATCTGGGTCTACTAGGTTTCCACAGTCCACTCTGAAAGCAAAGACTGGTTTTGTCTAAGCTCAGTAAGATATGCCTTGCTTACACAACAATCCCGAAGATGCCTTAATCAGAACCTAGATTGATGCATCTTCTCTGAACACAAGGTTCTTGAAGATTTCATAAGCAAGTATTCAGATATTGCTTCCACATTTTCCCCACAAAAATTCTGTCCAGGAATCTCATTCAAATGATTTCACTAAAAGGTAAAATAGTATATTGTACTCCCCAAAACAGTATTTCTTTGGAGAAATAAATAAAACATCACATTTACAATAGTCTCCATGATAACAAAACTGGACTCTGATAAGAATAACTTTGGTGTAAACTTTTAACAAGGGTCTTAACAATAATAGTAAAATATCATAGTACCATAAAGCTGAAGAAGTCCACTTTACTTCCTATTACTATCTAAAATTTCTGAATGAACGGCAAACAGAGCTGAACATGATCTGTGGCATCTGATCAGGGTCAACACTGTTTATTCAGGCCTGTCTGTCCAAATACTAGGATAAATATGATACCTTTCTTTAAAGTAGACTAAACATTTCCATCAAATCATCTCTTAGTTTTATAATGCAAATGTAAAGCCCTATATATACTTTTTTGAAAAAAAAAACAACACACTTTGTAAACTACATGTATTACCTAAAGCATGCAAATGGTAACACAAGAAATCAAAAATAAAATATTTAAAGATCCTAGTAAACTTTGGTGCTAACAATCACAAAAGAAATAAAAAAAGATGCATTTTAAGCCATGGTAAATAAATAAACGTATTGCTTGATGTAGCATAGCTCTAGATAAGATGGAATAATGGCTAAATACTTTATTTCTTCATGAAAACACTTGTTGTGGGTGCTCATTAGAAGCATCTCTGAGAGACACTTTCAATGGGGACCTACAAAATATTTTTTTCAAGGAGAAATCAGGAAAATATCAATACTTTAAGGTTGAAAAGCATCTTATCTGGAGTTCCGTGTAAAACAAAATCTATTAGGTGTACCAAAAGTGGTGGAACATCATTCTGTGCCCACTGGGAAAAAAATACTGTAATACGCCACAAAGACATTTCTTGTGGCACAGCTCAATTCGAGGGTTGATCGCAAGACTATAGCAAGTCAGATAGTTGTTTTTCCCAATACTTAATCTCCTCACCATGAAGGCATTATGAAGATTACAACATTTCTTTCTGTAAACAATGGAAATTTAGGTGCCATTGCTCGTATTAGCAATGGCACCTAAATTTGCATTGTTTACAAAGGGGTCAAAGTTGCCCCTAAACAAGGGTTTCAAAAATATGTTTGAGTTACTACAGTCTTTCGCTCAACCCTCGAATTATCCTCAATTATTACCATAACACAACTTTACCTGGAGTCATGACTAATGCATGTCGTGAAGACCCATGTCTACCATTGTATCAACTCTTTTGGCCAATTCAGCAGACAACAAATTGATGATATTTTTCTTATTTTTCCTAGAAAACAGGTTTTGACATTGTCTCCAATTTGCTTGAAATGTTAAATAATGTTTTCTGGGAATAATACGAAAAATATTTCCAGAATTCATCTGCTGAAAATTTTACCAGACAGAGTGCTAAGCATTAATGCTAACACAATATGAGCTCAGCCATAGAGAGATCCACCATACAACATACAATTATGCACCCATATGTGCAGTCACAAAAGTTGTCTCCCTTATGAAAATTGGTAGCAAATTTACCAAGTGAGTGGAGTCTGCTTATAAAGATTTAAATGATTACATGTACTCTTGTAAGCATTCTTAAATGATCAGACTCGAAATTTCAGAGCTACACTAAAATCTGCAAAGCAATCATACAGCACAATGCAAACAGTCAAAGACAAGAGAAGCTCACGCAATTTTCAAACTCTTTCCTGTACTAAAACCCCTTCCCAATACTGATAAAAGAATTAAGCAGCTTCTTCAATATCTATTCGAACTTCAATGGCTGGAACATCTGTGGGATCATGGGAATTTGTTCTAGATATATAGTTCAAGCCACGGAGGTTTATTACAGAGCCAGGTTAGGAGACAAATGGAGATAATTTGGGGATGTCTTGGCGATCCTCTATAAAATAATGGTATGTTGTGTGTACTCATTAGAATTGCCTTGATGAGGCAATTCTAATGGTTACACACAACATATATTTTCATGATAAAACAAGAACATTTCTCTAAAACATCCCTACATATTTGTTTTCTTGAGCTATCAAAAGAATTTCCTATGGACTCAAAAACAATATTTTAATCAGCCGCGCTAAATGAGCCATCAGTGTTTGAGTTATTAATTAACCCTTGACTTGGTGAACCCAGATATATCCTGCCTTTGCAAACAATGTAGATCCAGATCAGTTGTCTTCTGAAGAAGCCAACTGATCTGGATCTGCACTATTTGCCATTAAGTATGTGAATTTATAGCAATAATTGGGATCAAGTACAATGTAATCTGATTGGCTGAAAATTAGAAATGGGCGTGGTATCCTAATTTATTCAGCAGGACAAGGGTTAATAAATTTCACTGTATTGAAGCTGCCTGCATGACTATTTTTAACCTTTAGCAAGCTGCAAACAAACTTTGGTGGACACTTTTTTAAAAGGAATGGATACACCTCCATTATTTGCCTTTCTTTTAATTGGGAGCTACTCTATAAGAAAAGAATTTCCTATGCACAGGAAGACACTCTTTTCTTTATAAGCAGTCTCAATTTCTGAAGGATTTAAAATACAAGGAAGGCCTGAGCAAACAGTATAGACCCAGATGAGACACCGCAGACTGCAGCGTCTCATCTGAGTCTACACTGTTTGCAACTCATCCAGCAATTTTTAGACACAACATTGGGTAGTAAATTGTACTGGTTCAAATTTTAGAACATATACGGTAAGAAGTTGAGGTGTCCAAATACTTAGGGTAAATACGGTATCCTAAGTGTATGTTTTCACTGAGAACCGAGAAATTATCCCAGAATTTCCAATAATTTTTACCACTCCCTTGGCTAATTCAGCAGACAACAAATCAATGATATTTATCTTATTTTTCCCAGAAAACAGGATCTGACATTTCATGCAAATTGTCTCCAAATTTGCATGAAATGTCAATCCTGTTTTCTGGAAAAAATAAGAAAATATTGGAGACAATTTGCATGAAATGTCAAATCCCGTTTTCTGGGAAAAATAAGAAAAAATATTTCAAAATGTGGTCTGCTGAAAATTTCACCCGCAGTGTTAAGCGATAAATACATTTCCTGGATCATCTGTCTGCTGTTTCCTGTAGCAGGATAAAAGCTCATGTCAAACAAAAACTAACTGTATTTACCCAAAGTATTGAGACACCTTAACTACTTACCATAAATGTCCTAAAATTTGAAAAAGTCTATGATACTACCTGTTGATGTGTCTAAAATAGTGCTGGACAAGTGGCAAAATGTAGATCCTGATCAGATGCCGCATTCTGTGTATTGGATCTGGGTCTTCACTGTTTGCTCAGGCTTGTCTGTCCCAATATTTAGGGTTATTACGGCATGTCAAGTGCTAATAAATTACCGGGTAATTATACAATACTGTATCAAAATAATAATACAACCATATTAATGCTAATCATTTGTGCAGTCTGATCAGGGACTTTCATAGTCATTCAAATAATATACAGTATCCAATGATTCTATTACGCTAAATGTCCTAAAATTTTGAACACAGTAGTGAATACTTTTTTGGCCTAGATTCTGCTTTTAATGCAAATCTTTCTGAAAATACTTTGTGGAATGGCAAACAGTGTAGACCCTGATCAGACTGCTCCTTTAGGAGCAGTCTGATCTGGGTCTACACTGTTTGCATATGCCATTTTTGTCTGAAACTTTGGTGTACGAAGTTTTTGGGCATTTAATGTAGTGGACATTGCTCTATATAAGACGGGTATCCACTTAAATATTTTTCTTATTTCTTGATGAAAATGTATTTTGTGGCAGGGTACACATTAGAAGCGTCTCACCTCAGTGAAGCACTTCTAATGAGTATAGTAACCAAAAATGTACGTTTTCATGCAGAAATAAGAAAAATATCAGTATTTTATTCATTTATTTATTTCTTTTTTTTTTTTTTTTCTTTTTTTTTTCAGAAAAAAAGTGTCTGCATGGAGCTTATCTGTTGGACAACAAAAGCACTGATCAGACTGCACAAATGGGCTAGCTGATCAGGACCTTCATAATTTTCATATGTCATAGGGGCTCTTTTCTCACACGGGCTCATACTGAATGTACAATATTGTGAGAGTGTAAGTGAAACAGACAAATTCTGATGACGTGCAGATCAGCAGGTCCACGCTATGACTGTGATCATGTGATCATAAAAACCTTTATGTGTGTAATCATGTGACCATCATGAGTCATTCACGTTTGTTGCAGCTTATTTAACTGTGACACTAAACTTCAAACAACTTTTAAAGCACCAGTCACAAGTGCAGCAGACCACAGTCTATTTTTTTTTTTTTTTTTTTTTTTTTCAGAGAAAAATATGGCTTGACGTTTCATGTGAATTGTCTGCCAAACATGAAATGTTGAGTCTTATTTTCTCTGAAAACAAATTCAGAATGTTGCTGTCTGCTACAAATTTGCATAGTGCTTTTTTAAAAGTTAATATTCAACTGCTCTACAAGAGCATAAAGTTATGATTTTTCAATATTACTAGCTGAGACAAAACAGTCATTCTCAATATTTAAACCATTCCATCATTTACAACCAACACAAATACTTATATGGTACTTATATTCCTCACATAAACTCTATACAATACACAATGAAACTGACAATGAAAACTTAACTATTCATAAATAAACGTATAAATTCCTTAACAAAATTATGGGAATGTTTAATTTTTCTAAATTCTACAAGAATGTTGAGCATTTTTGCACTAAAGGATCATTTTTATCCGTGTTATATAGTAACGGATATACATGGCTCTTATGGCTAAATCACAATATTGCAAATTCTAAATATATAAACTAGGTTTATAGTCTGTTACAAGAATGTCATACCATGACAAAACCAAAGCCTCAGGTTTGTCTTGCTGTATGTGGACTTGCTATGAAAGCTGCCAAAAATGTAGCAAAAACACAGATCTACAGGCATTCTGTTGAGAGGCCCTTTTCCTGTTTGCTGTAATATAAGGCACATTTTTTTTGTTCAACTCAAAAATAGATTTTTTTTTTCTGATATTCCCATGAAGACTTGTGGTGCATTCATTAGAAAATCACTTCTAATGAGTACTCAAAACATATGTTTTTATGTAAAAACAATCATTGGAATTCCAATAAGAACCAACATCTTCTTGTAGAGAAATATCAAAAACATCCATATATTTTTGACTTGTGTCTTATCTAGAGCTATATACAATCTTCAGTGATATTCAATTCTGGTCTGGGTCTTCACTGTTTACCAACACATTATCTTAACCCTTCTCATACTGAATAAATTGATAACATTCCCACTTCTAATTTTCAGCCAATCAGATTACTTGATCCAGATTTGTCCTATAAATTCACATACCTAATGGCAAACAGTGTAGTTCATATTTAATGATGAGTATGGCAAGGAGATAAGGTGTCCCAATATTTGAAGTAAAAACAATGTTGAGAATTTCCTTGTTTTATATAAGGAAGTCTGTGCCTAAGCCGTTCTCGTACAGGGAAGTGTGACCCTCTCTTATACCATATGTATCAACCAAAGCAACAAAATCTGATTGAAACTTATCTTGGCAGATCAGGGCCTAGTTGTTCAAAGCATTGTTAGCTTAACAAGCTCGTTAAGGGTCATTTCGTTAACTGTTAACTGTTTTAGCGGATTCAATATACAGTATTCTGATATTTTTTGCTGAAAAAATGTGAGTAGCTTTTGCACTGCAAAAGCTACTCACATTTTTTCAGCAAAAAATTTCAGAATATTTGCATATCACTCGATGTAAATTTTAACGAATCGTTAACTAACGACATTGTTAGCTTTGAACAACTGGGCCCAGTATGCTAACCAGTAAATGATATTGTATGTGTATAGCTTGATTATAGAGCTTTATATTTTTGTTTGTGTTTAGGTCTTACGTCCCAGTCAACCCAATGGGATCATGTCAAGCGCTGTCAATTTACCTAACAACACTTTTACTGGGCAGACTTAGTCCTCTAAGCGATTAACCAGTATTGTGCACATTCTTTTGCCAGAAACTGACAACTGTCCTTTATGAATCAGCAGAAGGGAGAGAACGACCGTAAAAAATATTTCATGATCAAATCTCCATGAAAGAAAGTTGCGAGGGTCGAACCCGCAACCTGATCTCCAGTTGGACGGGCATCCAAATGAGCCACTAAGGCTGGCATAGAGCTTTATATGCCCTCAGTCAAGAGACAGATTGAAATGCACAACCATTATCTTAAATTTAAGGTCATGTTGAGCTGGTCAGTTTAATTAGCCACATTTTTCCTAGACAGGTTTAGTCCTTTTAGTGGTTAACCAGTACTTGTGCACATTCTTTCACCAAAAACAGACAACTGCTCCTCTTGAATCAGCAGAAGGGAGGGAATGAATGTAGAAAATATTTCGTGATCAATCTCTACGGCAGGGATTGAACCTGCAACCTTTTGATCCCCAGTCAGATGCGCATCAGACTGAGCCACCTAGGCGTGCTTCTGACTGAAATGTTTGAAAGGTAAAACTGTTAGTTCTTTTAAGATAACAGAATGTTTAAAAGACAAAAACATTAACACTACAGTCAAAGTCATGCTCGAAAGGCTTAAAAAAACAACATACATGTAAAAATATTAGCCTTTCTTAGTCAATGGAATGTTTAAAATGTAGAACCATTAACCTGACAGATAATGGAACATTTGAAAAGTAAAACCATTAACCTGAGAGTCATCAGAATGTTTGAAAGGCAAACCTATCAATGTGACAGTCAATGGAATGTTTTAAAGGTAAAATCATTAACCAGACAGTCAATGGAGGGTTTGAAAGACAGAACCATAAAGTAGTTTAGTTAATGGCACATTTACCCCCTTGTCTTGCTGAACCCGGATATACTCTGTCTTTACAAACAGTATAGATCCAGATCAGTTGGCTTCTGAAGAAGCCAACTGATCTGGATCTGCACTGTTTGTCATTAAATATGTAAATTTGAAGCAACACTGTGGCTCAAGTAATCTGATTGGCTGAAAATTGGAAGTGGGCGTGGCATCTTAATTTATTCTGCATGACAAGGGTTAAAAGGCAAACTCATTAGCATTGCTCTAGGTAAGAGTGGTATCCAGATAAATATTTTTCTTCTTTCTTCACAAAATCATTTTGTTGAAACTCATTAAATGGGACTCACTCTGTTTTGTTGAAACCCATTAAATGGGACTCACTCTTGTATGAGTACCCACAATATAATTATGTTTTTGTTTTAGAAAGAAGACAAACATCAACATGTTTGCTTGTAAAAAGGTGTCTTATCTAGAATTATAGTTTATCTTAGTCTATGGCATGATCACAAGGCTTATCATTAAAACTAGTGAATGGAATGGCTGATGAGGTAAAAAACATTAGGTGTGGAATGTTTTGAAGGAAACATCTTCAGTCAACGAAATGTTTATTGGTTGAAATTAATATACAGGAACTTCTTTAAAATACATTCCATTGAAGTATAGACTATAACATGTTTTAAAATTGGGCCCTAAAAATGTTTTGTTCAAACAAAAATGTATAGATTATATAATCTAGGGTCATTTTTTGTTATAATTTATAATTTTGTTTGGACACAACACAGATGTTTAGATTACAGAGGTTTTTCTTTGGATTCTGGCAATAGCTGTAAAGTGGTTGTGGTGTACTTACTGTATTTGACATACGGTAAATATCCTAAAAATTCAAACACTAAAACGTCTGACAAAATGACATATACAAACAGTGTAGACCCTGATCAGACTGCTCCTGAAGGAGCAGTCTGATCAGGGTCTACACTGTTTGCCATTCCACTAAATATTTAAAGAAACTGCTGCATAAAAAGCAAAATTTAAGCCAAAAGAGTATGGAATAGTGTTCGAAATTTTAGGAAATTTACCGTAATTACCACACTGTGGGCTTAGGTTTTTCAAAAATACTGGGAAAACTCGTTGTGATAAAATATGTATGTACATACCTATACTAAGGGTACACTTAAAAAAAAATAAGATCAGTGAATATAATGCTTATGCGATGTTTTTGTGTGCTTTTTTCTGATTTTCTTTATAGAAGCACATGTTGTGGGTGCTCATTTGAATTCCATCTACAAGTCGATGCAATTCAAATGGGTACCCACAACATATGCCTTTATAAAGAAGACAACAAAAAGTACACTGTCCATGATTTGAAGACTATGGAATTGCTTGACTGTGCCCTTGTAGGGGTATGTGCGGTAATCCGGTCAAATACGGTAGTTTATGGTATACTTAAAATGCAAGTGCATAAACCAAATAATCCATTGAATTTGGTGTCACATGTGTCAGGGCTTATAAGTTTTATAGTCACACAGTTTAACAGTAATATAATAGAGCTAAACATTAGGTCCACATACAGACAGCAAAATGGACAATAATGAGATGCAAAATAACATTTACACACTGTAATCTCAAGCTGTTGTACATTTGAACATAAATTTCCTGTGATAGTAGAATAAGTTTTAAAAGTGTATTCCAATGAAATAAAAGTATACAAAGACTGTAAAGTCTTTGTTTCTAAATTTATACTTTCAGTTTTTGAAAGGCTCCATATTCCTCAAAAATAGATATTTTACTATCCAAGAAAGGTTTAATAAATTGATATATGGTACTAATACAATCATAAAATGTGGCAGCTGACAGCCTGCAAAATTTCAGTTAGTCTCTTGTTCTTGAAGTGGATCAAAAATGAAATGATTTTTTGTCATATCTCTGAATTAATGTTGCAAACAATAATTCAGAGGTACGATAAAATATCCCCAAAGACCACTTCACATGGCAAGGCTTGTATTTAAGTAATATTGTAAATAAAAATTTAAAGCACCAGACACAACTAAAGCAGACAACATAGAGCCAGAAATCATTCACCTGGATTAGGCTAATCATGATATGTTATGTTGTGCCATGGTGGCCATCTTGGCTATCAGATCAGATTGCCTTTAGCAATCCAGAATCTGATGTTGTTTGAAGTTTCAAGATTGCTACCACGGCCACCATCTTGGATATTGGAACTGAACTATTTAGCGATTCTGAATCTCACTGTCACCCCGATGCCTCCTATCAAGCTTCGGCTCAATCTGACTTATGTCGTGGGTGGAGATGTGGTTTGAAGAATTTCAAGACAGCCACCATCTTTGATATTGGAATAGAACAGATTGTAGCAATTCTGAATCTCCATAACACTCCAATGCCTCCCATCAAGTTTAAGCTCAATCTGACTTACCGTTCTGGAGCAGACGTGGTTTGACGAATTAGCAGTTCTGAATCTTGCCCCCAATCAAGTTTCAGCTTAATCCGTTCAGGAGCTAATGTTGTTTCAAAATTGTCAAGATGGCCACCATGGAATTAAGCAATTCTAAATCTCTATGTCACCCCAATGCCTTCCACCAAGTTTGGGCTCAATCCAACTTACTGTTGGGGAGCAGATGTGGTTTGAATATTTTCCAAGCTGGCCACCATGGTGGACATCTTGGATATTGAAACCAAACAAATTTAGCAATTCTAAATCTCCATGTCACCCCAATGCCTTCCACCAAGTTTGGGCTGACTCCAGCTTACCATTGGGGAGCAGATGTGGTTTGAAGATTTTCAAGATGGCCACTGCAGTGGCCATCTTGGATATTGGAACAGCACAATTTTAGCAATTCTGAATGCTCCAGTGCCTCCCATTAAGTTTCGGCTCAATCCCACTTACAGTTAAGGAGGAGATGTCATTTGAAGAATTTCAAAATGGCCAACATGGCAGCCAGCTTGGAAATCAGAACGGAATGGTTTTAGCAATTCTGAATCTCCATGTGACCCCAATGTCTCCCATCGTTTGGGCTCACTCTGACTTGGGGTTCGAGAGCAGATGTGGTTTCAAGATTTTCAAGATGGTCGCCCAGGCAGCCATCTTGGATATTGGAACAGAACGATTTTAGCATTTCTGCATTCATATGTCGCACCTATGCTTCCCATCAAGTTTCCGCTCAATATGACTTATGGTTTGGGAGGAGATCACGTTTGAAGAATTTAAAAATGGCCACCATGGTGGCCATCTTGGACATCGGAACTGAACTATTTTAGCAATTCTGAATCTCTACGTAGTTCCAATGCCTCCCATCAAGTTTTGGCTCAATCCAACATACAGTTCGGGAGGAGATGTCGTTTGAAGAATTTCAAGATGGCCACCATGGCGAACATCTTAGATATCAAAACAGAACAATTTTAGCAATTCTGTATCTTTATTTAGTTCTGAAGCCTCTCATCAAGTTTCGGCTCAATCGGACTTACGCTTTGGAAGGAGATGTCGTTTGAAGTATTTCAAGATGGCCGACTTGGCAGCCATCTTGGATAGCAAAACCGAATGATTTTAGCAATTCTGAATCTCTATGTCATTCCGATGCCTCTAATCAAGTTTTGGCTCAATCAGGGAGGAGATGTTGTTTGAAGAATTTCAAGATGGCCACCGTGGGGGCCTTCTTGGATATCGGAATGGAAAGATTTTAGCAATTCTGAATCTCCATGTAGCCACAATGCCTCGTACAAAGTTTCAGCTCAATCCAACTTACAAGTCTGAAGGAGATGTCAAAAATGTGAAAAGCTAATGAAGGACGACGGATGACCGACAATAGGTCATGTTATAAGCTGACCTGGAGCAAAGCACCAGGTCAGCTAAAGATCAGTATAGGACTATTTGATAATGTTTATGGGATTTTTTTTTTTCTGATTTTCTTTATAAAAGCATTTGTTGTGGGTAATCATTTGAACCATGGCAACTGCTCAAATGGAATGTACTTTCATACAACATATGCCTTTTTGAAGTAGACTCGCTGTAATCTGAAGACTACGGAATTGCTTGATTGTGCGCTTATAGGGTATGTGTGGTAATTAGGGCAAATATGGTATTTATTTTTTGTTTCGATAAATAATGATAATAAAACTATGAATTGTAGCAGGACCATAGCTTGCCTGAATCACTCTTTGCCTCTAAACTTTAACCACAAACTTTAATATAATTTTTTTTCTAAGTCCATGACCTTGACTATCACTCATGTGGGTCAGGACGGTACAGCATAGAACTTCAGACCAGTATCTAACATCAGGGCATGCATAAACTACTTCCATCCAAAGGTTCAGGAGATACAGCCTTTTAAAAACTTTAACCAAAAACTTTAACCAATGCAGACCAACACCAACTGCTACAGCTCTGCCTGTACTTTCATACAGGCAAGCTAAAAACAATCTAATAGGCAGAAAATTCACATAAAATGTTGAGCTTAACTTTCCTGGAAAAAAATCTAGAATGTCTGCTATAATTTTGAATGGTGCTACAAAGGCTAATGGTTTTGATTGTGATAGACTCATTTTAACAACATCCATTTTTAACCCTTGAAGTGCTAATCACATCATTTTGAAAAACAGACAAACAATATATAAATATAAATATATATATATATATATATATATATATATATATATATATATATATATATATATATATATATATATATATATATATATATATCAGGGCTCTGGAAATTTTGAAATCTGAATCGGTCCAGCCGATGACGATGACGTCATCAATGAGCCCATTTCCAAAAAAAAAAATATGTGTATATCACCTGTCACGAAAACTAATGACAATTGGCAGTCCTATAACTCCTTTTAAATAATACACCTCAACTCCGTTATATGACGGAAGTCCGGGTACAACGAGCATGATCAAAGCTGGCGTCATCAATAAATACAGTCAGGTATGTAAAAAGAAAGAAAAAAAAAGAAAAAAACGGTTTTGTTGTTATTTCCACCTCCGCAGGGTTTTCCTAAACTATTTATAAACAACTGATTCCCGTCTTGTATAAGCGCGAAGAGGGCGGGAAACAGGAGAGACGGAACGAAACGACTTTCATGGACCTAAAAAAGGCCTGCGCCACGGGCGGTTTTGCAGTTTTCAGTGTTTCAAGATTTGATCAGACTGCTTAAATTTTAAGCACTGACCAATCTTGCCTAGCGCAAGTGGTGCATTACTTATTTTTACTGTGAAATCTACCTTGAATTATACTCGCGTGTTACGGCAATCAACAACAAAAAAAAAAAAAAAAAGCAATCAATAATGCCCAGATCAGACTCCGTTGTATGCGACATCTGATCAGGACGTAAACGGTTTGGGAATTCATTTATCGAATCTGGGACCGACAAACCGTGTTGATCAAAACAAAAAAGAAGAGGAAGAAAATGGGTGCGTTCAAGCGGTGCATTCTTTTATCACTCTCAGTAAAACGACTTTTGCTTTTGGACACGCCGATTGCACCTGGATGTTTTGCAGTCTCAGTGTATTCACACGTGTCACACAAACGGATTAATTATCAGACTACCGTTACTGATGATTCGTGTTAATCGCTTGTTTACTGCACAAAGGTCAGTGAAGTGTTGATTTTTTGACAATGTTTGGATAATGACGTAATTAATTTGTGCTGCGGGTAGGTTGCCGTTATTCAGCTGTCTCTCCAATATACATGTCAAATGACCGTTTAGAGCCTTTTAACTACCATAATATCGCATTTAAAAGGTGCGCGGACGTTGTCAGTTTGGAAAGACTTGACCGTTTGTGATTTTTTAGACATCATTGATTTGTGAAAATTGGTTGGTTTGGGAAAAATGGGGTTCAAGGCACAAACCTGTTGGACCGATTTATTAGCGTTTTGGGGAGTTTGAAATCGGTCCAGAATTCTTAATTTCGGTCCAGACCGGCTATTTTTCCGGTTTTCCCCGAGCCCTGATATATATATATATATATATATATATATATATATATATATACACACCGGTATATATATATCTTATTTTTCAGAGAAAATAAGGCTTGACATTTCATGTGGATCATCTGCTAGGCAGAAATAAATAGATATATTTTCTCTGAAAAGTGACAAAATAAATTTTAGGATGTCATTTGCTACAAATTTGCTTAGCAATTTAACCCTTCTCCTGCTGAATAAATTAAGATGCCATGCCCACTTCTAATTTTCAGCCAGTCAGATTACTTGATCCCAATTGTTTCAACAAATTCATAAACTTAACGGCAAACAGTGCAGATCCAGATCAGTTGGCTTCTTCAGAAGCCAACTGATCTGGATCTACACTGTTTGCAAAGGCAGGGTATATCGGGGTTCAGCAGGACAAGGGTTAAGGGTTAAGTTATGGTATTATAACACTATCAAGCCATTGCTTCCAAGTACTTTGTCACCTGTATTTATTAATAGCTCTAGACAAGACAATGATTCTGATGATCATTTAGGATAACTTTCGTTATTTTTTCGCATTATGCTGCATCTTATGGGCACTCAATAACATTGCCTCTGCTAAAATAATCCCTTCAATTATCTCCTTATCTAGAGTCATGGGAAAACCAGCTTGACCAATAACAGCCTCTTTAACCTTTACCACTCTCTGGGCTAATTCAGCAGATGACAAATCGATGATATTTTTCTTATTCTTCCCCAGGAAACAGGATTTGATACTCCATGCAATTCCAATGAAGACAATTTGCATGAAATCTCAAAACCTGTTTTCTGGGAAAATTTTAAATAAGAAAAATATTTCAATTATGTCATTTGCTGAAAATTTTACACAGAGTGCTAAGCATTAAGGGGAATTAATTTTCTTTCAAGGGAGACAACTGTCAAGATTCAAGAATCTCTGTTAAATTTTTTTAGCTCCCTTCTGAAAAGCGGTCTTCTGTAAAAAGAAAAAATTTGCTATCTTTGAGAGTAAATTCTTTCCATTTAGAATAGACTGCTTTTCAGAAGGGGGTCGATGAGCAATAATGCAAGCAAAATGCCATAAAAATTGTCTCCTTTATACAAAATGGCTGAAAATCTACCACTGGACCAGACTTCATAGGTCTAGAAAAGGGAGGGTATACGGTAAATATTTTTCTTATTTCTCCATGAAAACATATGTTGTGGGTACTCATTAGAAGCTCCTTGGCGAGGCACTTCTAATGAATATCCACAACATAATTTTTTGTGGAGAAATAAGAAAAATATCAATACTTTTGGACTGAAAAAAAAAAAAGCACCTTAACTAGTGCTATGACTGGTGTATCCATTCACCTTATGGGTAAATAAGAAAATATATATAACACATGAGCATCATTTATTCATTATCACAACCTGCAGGAAAATAAAGAAAACTTCATCTGAAGTAAAAAATATGTAATTTTAGGGTTCTTTAATGGAAATGAATAAACAATTATTTAAAACACTATGGATTTCTGTCATGCAACAATATTAGGCCAAATAAGAAAATAAATAGTTGGATCCTCAGACACTTACACACCTGTCCAAATGGTCTCACAAATACATCTTCTTTTTCAGTGATCTTTTTTTTGTTTATCTCAGAAATATTTTTAACCAAATTCAGATCCAGAAAACAAATGTACGGTCTTTATACTTACTTGAAAAGAAAATCTACAGATTACGATTGGCTATGTTGTTTCAGACTGAAAACTTGCATTTCAAAAACTTTCTGTATGGTCCAACTGAACCAAGAATGTACTCAACTGGAAAAATAAAAAATAAAAAATAAACAGGCAACAGCTGCCTTACACCCATCTATTTTTTGAAAAGTATCTGAGAATCAAACGACTTTTTCTTGGCCTTAGATGTTTTCAATCACATAAAACGTAACAAACACATTACAACATTGGCACAAGTTTAGGTCCCTTTAACTTAAGTATTTTACTTTTCCAATCAAAATTGTTCACTAAATTCCTTAATGTCTGGTTGTGCAAGGCGTCCACTTTTTGCGTCTGATATAGCACCCCACAAATCAAACACAAAGTCATCTGTGAATCCAAACTCTCCGAGATCTGACTCATCAATCGCTACAGCAAAATCGTGAGGATTATCTTTCTTACAACCAGCCTCCCATATTGACTGAGCTGAAAAATAGAAAAATCTAAAGTTAATTTCACTAGCCACTTAACATTCTCATTGTACATCTATCTTGCAATTTTAACTACTAAGCTAAAATTTTCGACTACTCTTGGCAAATAGTTTTTCCCCTGGCATTTTATGAAAGAGAGCATAGCTCTAGAGAAGAGGGGGTATCCAGAATTTATTTTTCTTATTTTTACTTGAAAACATATGTTGGGGGTACTCACCAGGCCCCGAGATTATAAAACTTTTTTCATGCTCAACTCAGCTGAGCATGAAATTTTTCCTGCTAATAAATCTCAAATTACTAATAATTGCAAATTCTTTCTTGCTAAACATAGCTGAGCATGAAAATTTTCTCTGCTAATAAATATGAAAATGCCAACTATTGTTGGCATTTTCATATTTATTAGCAGAGAAAATTTCATGAAAAAAGTTTTATAACCTCTGGGCCAGCAGTGCCTCAGCAAGGGCCCACAACATATGTGTTCATGCGGAAATAAGAAAAGTACTGATAGATTTCAGTTGAAACAAGCAAATTCCATAGGGAATTTATGTCCCCCACCTTTTGTAAGTTTATGAACTGCAACTCAGAAAACTTGAAGTATATTTCATTTGAAATCCACAATTTAAAAGGAGTAGCATCTGCAAGGTACCAATTATCTATGCAAACATAATATTGAAGCTGTAAAATCTAAGTTAAAAATGCCAAAAAAAGTGATAAAAATAAATTCAAGAATATAACAAAAGCTTATGCATATCTTCAGACAATGACAAAACACCTGCAATTTTCAAAAAGAACCATCCACAACAGTAGGAGGCGTTGCATCCACTAGGTACCCACTAGATACGCTATCTGAGCTAAAAAAATGACTAAGTTCAAAACCCTGAAAAAGTAATGAAACACAATTTCAGGAATATACCAAAAGCACATGTATATCTTCAGACCATCACAAAACTACCTGCAAAGTTTCAAAATGAACCATCCACAACTGTAGGAGGAGTTGCATCCACAAGGGTACCCACTATCTATACTATTTGAGCTCGAAAAATGACTAAGTTCAAAACCCAGAAAAGGTAAAACAAACAAGCAAATTTCACAGGGAATTTATGTCCCCCATCTTATTTTTATTTGAGCTGTTAAAAATGAGTAAGTTAACCAGCGGGCCATTGGTCCTGTATCACTTACCTAAGTATTGAAGCAGGAAAAAAATTGAAGCTAAAAATGCGGAAAAAACCCCCCCCCAAAAAAACAAGATTCCAAGAACATATCCTCAGACCACAAGCAAAATGCCTGTAAAGTTTCAGAAGCATTTGCTTAAAGCTGTGGGAGGAGTTGTGCTCACGAGGTACCAATTACTATAAGCACTTTCATAGTATTGAAGCATGAAAAAAGTCTATGTTAAAAGTTAAAAATGTAATAAAAGTTAAAAAACTAGAAAAAGTGTCCATAGGACACGGATGTCCCCGCCAAATGCCATTCAGAAAAAGGGTTTATATGTCTTCCTTGTTCATGACACATCGTCGCAATGTGATGCATGCACCTGTAAAGTTTCATGAATATATTCCATATGGTTTAGGAGTTATGGCCCGGACACGGTTAACTATATGCAACTAAGTCAAGGGGAAATAATTCAAAAACCAAAAATGCCAGCGTTGTCTTTCTTGTTCATGACACATCATCTCAATGTGATGCATGCACCTGTATAGTTTCATGAATATATTCCATACGGTTTAGGAGTTATGGCCTGGACACGGTTTCCTATATGGAACTAAGTCAAGGGAAGATAATTCAAAAACAAAAAATGCAAGAGTTGTCTTCCTTGTTCATGACACATCGTCTCAATGTGATGCATGCACCCATTAAGTTTCATGAATATATTCCATATGGTTTAGGAGTTATGGCCCGGACACGGTTTACTATATGGAACTAAGTCAAGGGGAAATAATTCAAAAACCAAAAATGCAAGAGTTTTCTTCCTTGCTCATGACACATCTTCTCAGTGTGATACATGCACTGGTAAAGTTTCATGAATACATTTCATATGGTTTAGAGTTATGGCCCGAATACAGTTAACTATATGAAACTAAGTCAAGCGGAAATAATTCAAAAACCAAAAATGCCAGAGTTGTCTTCCTTGTTCATGACACATCATCTCAGTGTGATGCAGGCACTGGTAAAGTTTCATGAATATATTTCATACGGTTTAGGACTTATGGCCCGGACACAGTTAACTATATGGAATTAAGTCAAGCGGAAATAATTCAAAAACCAAAAATGCAAGAGTTGTCTTCCTTGTTCATGACACATCATCTCTGTGTGATGCAGGCACTGGTAAAGTTTCATGAATATATTTAATACAGTTTAGGAGTTATGGCCCGGACACAGTTAACTATATGGAACTAAGTCAAGCGGAAATAATTCAAAAACCAAAAACGCAAGAGTTGTCTTCCTTGTTCATGACACATCGTCTCCATGTGATGTATGCACCTGTGAAGTTTCATGAATATATTCCATATGGTTTGGGAGTTATGGCCCGGACACGAAGTGGGACGTACGGACGGACAGACGGACGGACAGACAGACGTACGGGACGGACAAGGGTAATACTTAATGCCCATCCGCTATTCTTCGAATAGGCGGGGGCGTAAAAAGTAACTTCAAGATTTTGTAAAAAGCATATGCATATCTTCACACTATGGTTAAAACATCTGGATAGTTTCAGTGGGAATGGTATAAATCTGTAGGTGGAGTTGCACTCACAAGGTGCCTACTACATATACACTTTCATAGTATTGAAGCATGAAAAAAAAGTCTAAGTTAAAAATGTGAAAAATTTGAAACAAATTATATCAAGATTCTGTAAAAAACACATGCCTATCTTCAGACCATGATTAAGATACCTGTGAAGTTTCAGAAGGATTGGTATAAAGCTGTAGGAGGAGTTGCGCTCACAAGGTACCTACTACATAATTATACACTTTCATAGTATTGAAGCATGAAAAACGTCTAAGTTAAAAATGTGAAAAATTTGTAAAAAATTATTTCAAGATTCTGTAAAAAGCACATGCATATCTTCAGACCATGATTAAGATAAATGTGAAGTTTAAGTAGAATCAGTATAAAACTGTAGGAGGAGTTGCGCTCACAAGGTCCCCACTACAAACTCGGAACCATGCAAAAAAAGTCTAAGTTAAAAATGTGAAAAAAGTAAAACAAAATAATTTAAGGATTCTGTAAAAAGCACATGCAAATCTTCAGACCATGATTAAAACACCTGTAAAGTTTCAAAAAGATTGGTCCAAAACTGTAAGAGGAGTTGCGCTCACAAGGTACCTACAAACTCAGAACGACGCACCATGAATCACGCATCACGGAAAGCCAAATACTATGTCCCCCTAAGAGATGTCCCCTCGCTTTTCTTCGAAAAGGCGGGGGACAATAATTTCAGGAATATACCAAAAAGACATCCACAACTGCAGGAGGAATTGCATCCACAAGGTACCTAGAGGGGGTGGGGGGAGGGGGGGGGGGGGGAAGTTACAGAATTATGGAAAGCTGAATACTATGTCCCCACACTTTTCTTTGAAAAAGAAAGACACAAAAAAAATGCCTTATCTGGAGCTATGAAGGAGGCAAATTTTTAGTTTGTTATAAACTAAAGCAAGAACAGCATTTATATCACTTGTTATATGGGAAATGTCCTAAAATTTCGAACACTTTATTCCATAGTTTTTTTTTGCCTGAATTTTGCCTTTTATATAGTTGTTTCTTAACCCTTAAAGTGCCAAGCAAAATTTGTAGCAGACGACATTCAATTTTTTTTTTTATTATTTTTCAGAGAAACAAGTCTTGAAATATTTTGGCTTTGACATTTCAAGCAAAGCAGACGATTCACATGAAATGTCAACTTGTTTTCTCTGAAAAATAAAAAAAATAAAAAAAAATTGTTGTCTGCTGCAGTTGTGATTGGAGCTTTAAGGGTTAAAATACTTAGTAGAATAGCAAACAGTGTAAACCCTGATCAGAGCAGTCTGATCTGGGTCTGCACTGTTTGCAGACACTTTGGTCTACGAAATTTTAGGATATTTACCATACTCCTCAATCATAGCTCCAGATAACAGAGGGTATCTGCATATTTTTCTTATTTGTCTACAAAAACATATGTTGTGGGTACTCATTAGAAGCACTTCAGTGAGGTGCTTCAGAGTATATGTTTTTGTAGCCATGAAAACCTATGTTGTGGGTACTCATTTGGAGCACCTCTGCCAGGGACTTCTATTGTCAGTACCCAAAACGTATGTTTTTTGTGGAGAAATAAGAAGAATATCAGTATTTTTCGGTTGGATAAAGCGCCTTCTCTGGAACTATGCCTCAACTGCAGAGGAATTATCTGCTGTTTGTTGGTAGGCTATCCCGACCTCAAGGAGTATTATAAGCACATGTAAAGGCCCATGTTGTAGTCAAGCAAAAATATATAGATTATATAGAAAAATGACCATTTATGGTCATTTTTCTATATAATCTATACATTTATGTTTGGATACAACATTTTTGGGTCCACATTTAAACCGTCTTAAATCCGAAACCATCTTATAATGAACCGTCCCATATAGAAGAGGTTCCAGTGTACTAAGGACTAATCAGATAGTCCATAGGTCTAGATAAGGGAAGGTATCCGGTAAATATTTTCCTTATTTCTCCACGAAAATGTATGTTGTGGGTATTCATTAGAAGAGGCACTTCTAATGAGTACCCACAACATATGTTTTTATGGTGAAATAAGAAAAATATCAATACTTTTGGACTGAAAAAAGTGCCTTAACTAGTGCTATGACTGATACTTACCGAGGTCTGTATCATTTATTCCCATAAAGGCTTCAAGTAGACCGTTGATTTTGTCCACTGCAACATTCACTACATCATCCGGCTGAAACATAAAATCATAAATCATGACAAAAAATGAGCCTTTGTTAGGCAAACCATAAAATTTCTAAACAGTGGCCCTTTCAACCAAAAGAAAATTTCTAACAGAACTGGGTATCACCAGAAAAAAGTATCACAATATTATCACGATATCAAGTGTCCGATACGATACTGTATCATGATACTTTAACCCTGTTGGGTTTTTTCCTATATTTGTCACAAAATATATGAGTATTGTGTTAATACTTAACATGCTGGGTAAACAATTTCAGCAGAAGACAATTTGAAATATTCTGGCTTTGACATTTCAAGCAAATTGTCTCCTTAGGAAATGTCAGAGCCTATTTTCTGGGAAAAAAAGAACGAAAATAAAACTGTGGTCTGCTGAATAAGATCAGAGTGTGGTAAAGGTTAGAAGCCTTTGATGTATAAAAAAGTGCATTATACAGGTATCATGAAGTATCAATACTAACCATCAGTATCACGGTACAGTATCATCACAAAAAATAATAATTAAATTTCATAGCTCAAGTTAGGGGGCTTTTTTCAATCCAAAAGTATTTTTCTTATTTCTCCATGTGTTGTGGTACTCATTAGAAGCTGAGGCACTTCTAATGAGTACCAACAATATATGTTTTCACAGAGAAATAAGGAAAATATTAAGCTGATACTCTTATCTAGGGCACATGTATATTGAGATATATCAACGCATTGATGATATTGCCCCAGCTGTAATTTCTAAGCTACTTAACCCTTGTCATGCTGAATATATTAAGATGCCATGCCCACTTCTAATTTTCAGCCAATCAGATAACTTGATTCAAGCTGTTGATACAAAATCACATACTTAATGGCAAACAGTGCAGATCCAGATCAGTTGGCTTCTTCTTCAGAAGCCAACTGATCTAGATCTACACTGTTTGCAAAGGCAGAGTATATCCGGGTTCAACAGGACAAGGGTTAAGAAAGCAGAATTATACATGAAATTAACCCATTTTAGGCTGGAGACCCCAAAAGGGTAACTGGCCAACAATGCAGACCCAGATCAGATTCTGCAGAATGAGACATCTGATCAGGGTCTTTTTTATATGGGTTTACGGCCCTTTCAAGATTATTTCACTTGTACTGAGCCGATCGTTCATCAAAAGTGGGAGAAAACTGGAGAACCCAGGGAAAAACCAGCGACCATCTGTAAACAGAACTTGGCTTTCCCACATGTGACCCGAGCAAAGCTCGAACTACAGAGGTGAAAAACCTAATGAAGAATCAACTCTCCTATCCACTAGCCTATGGGGGTCCGCCTGATCAGGGTCTGCACTGTTTGCAAATAGTGTAGCCATTTTTTCTCTAGGAATATCTAAATCACATAGTCTGATACATTTTTGTATACCTAAAATTGAAATACAACTCTTCCAGGGGAGGGGTGGTGGGTAGAGGTGGTTGGGGGAGCGGGGGTCAAGGCAGTCTATTCAGTCTAAAATGGGTTAGCAGAGAAATAAAGAAATAGGAAAATGTATGTATGCATGTATATGCAGGTTAATTATGCCTCCTTCATTTCTCTGCTAATACATGTATTTTATCATAAATTCAGAGCCTTGCTTTGTTTGAAATAATTTTTTTGAACAAAATGTAGATAAGATGAAATATCTGTTTCTAAATGTCAAAGGCTGTACCTAAAACTTTGAATGTATCAATCAGTATTTACAAATCACTAGAGCAAGTGCCTAGAGGGTCACGCATACCCCCAGCCGGCGCCATTTCTTAACTATAAAAAATACTTTTAAGTCAATGACAATGAAATAAGGTAGAAATCAATGGACCATGAAATATAGGTTACTGACCCATGTATAGTGTACAAGGTCAGTCTCTGAGTGACACTGATCTATCAAGCTCACTGACCCACATATAGTGTACAAGATCAGTCTCTCAGTGACACTGATCTTTCATCCCAAGTACAACTTTTCCGGAGTAAATCAGTGACACTGATCTTTCATCCCAAGTACAACTTTTCCGGAGTAAATAGTCTTCAAGACATGAAGCAAAATCGCTGGACCATAAAATATAGGTCACTGACCTACATATACTTGAGAAGTCAACCTGATGTGTCACATTGATCCATTATACCAGCTATGATGCTAATCCATTGATTAAAATAGAACCTATTTAGCAAAATCACTAGACAATGAAATATAGGTCATGCTGATTAATATTTACTTTGAGGTCAAAGTTTGGATCACACTGTGTCATTATATGTAAATATGACACTAAGGCATCAAATAGTGGAAGATATAACACAAGATCACAGGGCTATGAAATATAGGTCAAATAATCCCAAACTATAAGTGATACATCAAGTTGTCTTCAAGATGTAACATAAAATCACTGGACCATGAAATATAGGTCACAGTGACCTACATTTACTTTCAGGTCAACTGTCACATCATACTGATTCATAATCTCAAATAATGATATTCATACATCAAATAACATTCAAGATATAAGGCTAAAATCACTGGACCATGAAATATAGGTCAAGGTGACCTACATTTATTATGATGTCAATTATTGTGTCACACAGAACCAATATTCCAAGTATCACATTAATCCATGAAATAGTCTTCAAGATATAAGGCAAAATTGCTGGAGCATGAAAATAAGGTCACAATGACCTTGGCCTTTTTACACTGAATGTTGAAAAAAATATGTCTAATGCCCATCCTTCTTTAATCTGAAGTTTTTTTGTATAAACAAACTGCAATATACTACTTTATTGAGGCCATTTGAGGATCCTAGATTTTGACCTCTAGCCCTGCCCCTGGGCAAGACCCAGGGGTCCACAGATGTAGAATGGAAGAGAACCCTTTCAGGTATACCCCCATACCAAATATAAATAGTTTCTGATGTGGCTGCAGAGATATACATAATCAAAAAACTTCAACTTGGTTATAGCAGGTGTTAATGGACGGAATCACAGAAGGACAGCAGGACAATGGAACCGATGAAAACTATATACTCCTTCGGCATACTTTGCATACCGGGGTATAATAATTTCTAAAACATCAAACACTGAAAATACTTATCATTTTCTGTTTTCAGCATCTCTCAGAACGTTATCTTTTACTACATATGAGTCATATCATTGTATTTACCCCAAGTCTTGTAAACCCTCATCAGACACTGTAAATTTGATATCTGATCTGGGTCTATACTGTTTGTTTGAATACTTGGGGTCAATATGGTGACCCTTATGTGCTAATCACAACAGCAGCAGATGACATTACTTTCCCAAGAAAATAGGCTTGCCCAAGAAAATAAGCTTTGACACAATTTGCATAAATTCCAAAAACCTACATTGTGGCAAAAATAAGAAACATATTACAAAATGTTGTCCGCTGAAATTTTTAGCCAGCATACTAAGCATTAAACATTTTTCTGAAACAACAAAACTAAAAAAATGTCAAACCTTATTCTCTCTGTAAAATATCTTTATGTCTGCTATAATTTTGAATTGGCCTTTCACAGATTTTGAAGACTTTGCTTAATCATGTAAACTTCGGTATAAGAAGTCAATGCATGAGGCTTATCAATGATTTTTGTTGACATTTTGGATCTATTCAGCTTAAATAACTGTCTTTCAAATGGCTGTATATTGTAAAAAGTACATATTTTAACCCTTGTCCTGCTGAACCCGGATATGTCCTGCCTTTGCAAACAGTGTAGATACAGATCAGTTGGCTTCTTCAGAAGCCAACTGATCTGGATCTGCATTGTTTGCCATTAAGTATGTGAATTTATATCAACAATCTGGATCAAGTAATCTGATTGGCTGAAAATTAGAAGTGGGCGTGGCATCTTAATTTATTCATCAGGACAAGGGTTAACACTCGACGGTAAAGTGCCAAGCAGCAGATAATATTCTAAAATTATAATTTTCGCTATTTTTTTTTTTTTTAAGAGAAATGCTTAACACTTACCAAGTAATGGGCAGATTCAGAAGAAAAAAAAAACTGATCTTATTTATATTCTTGGAAAAATAAGAAAAATATTTCAAAATGTTGTCTGCTGAAATTTTTACCCAGCATGCAAAGTGTTAAGGGTCCTTTCAAGAACTTACTTTACCTTTACTATTCCCTGGGCAAATTCAGCAGACAAGAAATCAGCAACAGATTACATATTTTTCCCCAGAAAATATGCTTGACAGTTCATGCAAATTGTCTCCAGTAGAGACAATTTGCATTAAATGCTAAAAGCTATTTATCTGAGAAAAATAAGAAAAAATATTTTAAAATGTTCCTGCTGAGATTTTTACCCAGCAATGGCAGCATGCTAAGCATTAAGGCCTAAGACAAACAGTCTTCAAATACCGGTAACTGTAAAATGAGCAGCCCCACAGCAGTATGCACATTTTAGCAGTCTGGGCCCAGTTGTTCAAAGCTAACGACGTCGTTAGTTAACGATTCGTTAAAATTTAAATCGAGTGATACGCAAATATGCTGAAATTTTTTGCTGAAAAAATGTGAGTAGCTTTTGCAGTGCAAAAGCTACTCACATTTTTTCAGCAAAAAATATCAGAATATTGTATATTGAATCCGCTAAAACAGTTAACGAAATGACCCTTAACGAGCTCGTTAAGCTAACGACGCTTTGAACAACTGGGCCCTGATCAATGTGTATTTCATATGCATTATTAAAACATTGGTATGGACAATGGAATGGACATTGATCAGCTTGTGCAAATGTGCAAAAAGAGTAGGGCATACACTGTTCACACAAACTGGAATACCCCTTTTTGCATAAATATACCTGATCAGTGGCCTAAAACTGACATATGGTAACTGTCCTATAACTTTTTTTATTCTAACTTACCTAACAATAGCTTATGTAAACAGTGTGGACCAAGATCAGATCACGGTGTACACTATTTGCCATTCTTCCAAGCATTTTGAGAAACAAATAAATAAATAAAATAGGCAAATAAAATGCGCCCATCAGAAATCCGAAACTAGGTCTCCACAATATCAATCACACGCCAAGTTTGGTGAAAATTCATTGATATTTACTGAAGTTATCATCCGGCACTATCGTGTGGTAGGGTATAAAAAGTGTGGAATGAAGTGTTTGAAATTTTAGGACACTGACCATACCCACAGGCAGGTGACTGGACTGCTGGGTTTTGTGCCAGTTAGGAGGTTTAACATGTACCACTCTTTTGGCTAATTCAGCAGATGACAAACTGATAACATTTTTCTTATTTTTTCCAGGTGAACAGGTTTTGACATTTCATGCAAATTGTCTCCATTGGAGACAATTTGCATAAAATGTCAAATCCTGTTTTCTGGGGAAAATAAGAACAATATGTCAAAATGTCGTCTGCAGAAAATTTTACCCAGAGTAGTAAGCATTAAGTAGAAAATATCATAAAATATATTTTTCGTATTTTTCCTTCTGAAAATAGGCCTACTTTATACCAAACTAAAATGTTAATTACAAACATATTAAAATTAACTGGAATGTTATGTTACTTAACACTCAATTTATTTTTCCTATCTCTGTCCGTCACTGGGTCAACAATAGCAGGATTATCTGATTACAATTGAAGATTAAATCTAGATTTAATATAAGGAAGTTAAAATCTTAAACAAATATGCTGGTTTGCAGCAAGTTTATTTTTTAACAAAAATTATACTACAGGTTTAACAAGCCCAGGCCAAAAACAGCAATGACAGCTAGCTGAGTCTATTTTTCTCTTTCTTTTTTTTTAAGAAGATAATTACTTGAAAGAAATATTATCCTATATACATTTGCCAAAAGACAAATATAAGAAATACACTTAAAATATGGTCCATGAATAGCACTGAAATTGTGAATTGAAGAAGTATTTTATGTGCAAAGCATAAAAAGATAAATTATCCCATTATCCCATAAACTGACAATCTTATACTTACTACAACACTAGCTTGTCCCTCTGAACTATTCTCAATGTCTGTTAACATCAGTTACTCAGTATCTTATACTTACCAATTCAATCTTAGCTTGTCCCTTTGAACAATGTCTCAGTGTCTGTTTAACACTAAGTATCTTGTCCCTTTGAACAATGTCTCAGTGTCTGTTTAACACTAAGTATCTTGTACTTACTTCAACTTCAGCTTGTCCCTTTGAACTAATTCTCGATGTCTGTTAACTACTCAGTATCTTATACTTACCACTTCAACTTTAGATTGTCCCTCTAAACATCATCTCAGTGTCTGTGTTTACCACTCAGTATCTTATATTTACTTCAACTTAAGCTTGTCCCTCTGAACTAATTCTCAATGTCTGTTAACAACTCAGTATCTTATACTTACCACTTCAACCTTTAGCTTGTCCCTCTGAACATCATCTCAGTGCCTGTTTACCATTTAGCATCTTATACTTCAATTTTAACTTGTCCCTCTGAACTAATTCTCAATGTCTGTTAACAACTCAGTATCTTATACTTACCACTTCAACTTTAGCTTGTCCCTCTGAACAACATCTCAGTGTCTGTCTACCACTCAGTATCTTATACTACAACTTTAGATTGTCCCTTTGAACAACGTCTCAGTGTCTGTTTACCACTAAGTATCTTGTACTTATTTCAACTTAAGCTTGTCCCTCTGAACTAATTCTCAATGTCTGTTTACAACTCAGTTCCTTTGACCCTTTGAACTAATTCTCAATGTCTATTTCTACCGTATCTTATAAATACCATTTCAACTTTAGTTTGTCCCTTTGAACTAGTTCTCAATGTTTACCACTCAGTATCTTAAACTTACCACTTCAACTTAAGTTTAGCTTGTCCCTTTGAACTAATTTTAAGGTTTGTTTACCACTCGATATCTTATACCTATCATTTCTAACTTGTCCATTTAAACTAATTCTCAATGTCTGTTTACCACTCAATATCTTTTACTTACCACTTCAACTTTAGCTTGTCCCTTTGAACTAATTCTCAATGCCTGCTTACCATTCAATATCTTACACTTACCACTTCAACTTTAGCCTGTCCCTTTGAACTAAGTCTCAATGTCTGTTTACCAGTTCCAATACTGCTACTACCTTTCTTTCCAGTGGCTTGACCAACAAATGCTGAAAAAAGACAAAAGACAAAGTATTTAAAAGTTAATGTGATAGAACTAACCCATTGTAGACTGAATGAATTCCCCCACACCATATATTGGAAGATTCTAATTTCGATTTTAGGTATGTCAGGCTATGTGATTTAGATATGTTTAGAGAAAAATGGCTGAACTATTTGCAAACTGTGGAGACCCTGATCGGACACCGCATTCTGTGGCATCTGATCTGGGTCTGCACTGTTTGCCAATTACCCTTTTAGGTGTCTCCAGACTACAATAGGAAAATAAATTACATGTACATGAGCCACAAAGTTAGAAAACTTGGCCCAGTTGTTCAAAGCGTCGTTAGCTTAACGAGTTCGTTAAGGGTCGTTTCGTTAACTGTTTTAGCGGATTCAATACACAATATTCTGATATTTTGCTGGAAAAATGTGAGTAGCTTTTGCACTGCAAAAGCTACTCACATTTTTTCAGCAGAAAAATTCAGCACATTTGCATATCACTCAATGTAAATTTTAACGAATCGTTAACTAACGATATCGTTAGCTTTGAACAACTGGGCCCTTACCTTCTGACATGAGCACCCTATGAATGCTCAAATGAACCGTGAGCATGCATGCAGTCTGATCAGAGGCTTCATTGTCCGCATGAAGGAACTATGCATCCTGGGTTATCCAAAATGCACCCAGGGAAGATTTTGATCAGACTGCATGAATGCACAGGCGGATCTAATCTTCACTGGGTGTACATATCCAAAGATATGTTTCCTCATGTTGCGGCTCATACGACTTTTCATTGAAATTTATTACTACCGTAATAACCCTAAGTTTTGGGACACATTATCTACTTACCATACTTGTCCTAAAATTTGAAATAGTCCATTCTACTACCTGTTGATGTATCTAAAATACTGTTGTATGTATGGCAAACAGTGTAGACCCTGATCAGATGCCGTGTTCTGTGGGATCTGATCTGGATCTACACTGCTTGCAAAGGCCTGTCTGTCCCAATATTTAAGATTATTGGTGTGTGTTTGTAATTTACATGCAGACAGTTTAGCGTACATTTTCCTTATTTTTTTTTTGTTGTTTTCAAGTTCAGGCTCACAATATGTATGCCCTGTATTTGTAATTCTGTTCATAGTTTGGTTATTTAAAAACACAGTTCAACTTACGGATGAGAAAATAATCATAGAACTATGAGGCATAATAACATTGGATTGTGCTTTAGAGAGCAAAATATATGTTCTTCATTTCTTTTTTTTTTTTTTTTTTTTTTTTTTGCTTTTGACAGAATAGTGAATAAGATATATGAATATAGTATATCTTTCTATCTGATTATATTTGTTTGTTTTTGAATAATTTGATGCTTTTTCTCTATTTTGTGTGTGTGTGTGTGTGTGTGTGTGTGTGTGTGTGTGTGTGTGTGTGTGTGTGTGTGTGTGTGTGTGTGTTTCAATTATAAAGGAGCATGCATGTGTGTGTGTGTGTGTGTGTGTGTGTGTGTGTGTGTGTGTGTGTGTGTGTGTGTGTGTGTGTGTGTGTGTGTGTTTCAATTATAAAGGAACATGCACATACAAAATAATGATGTGATAAGTACAGTGTCAGCTGATCATTAACTCACTCAGACCCACAAGCAACAGGCTTAGTAGCACAAAGAAACCCTTAACCAGCAACCAATTCAATGTAAAATTAAATAAAACATCAAATAAATTAATTTTGTTACCCTCCTCTGAAAAAGGACCTAGCTTTTTATTCAGAATGTTTTCATTTAGAATGAGATGTAAAGATCTAATTCTGGAAAAAGTATGAGAAGTAATTCAACCCTTAAAGTGCCAATCACAGCTGCAGAAGATAAAATTTTAAATTATTTTTTATTTTTCAAACAAAATAAGTCTTGACATTTCATGTGAATCATCTGCTCGGCAGACAAGTCACATGAAATGTCGACTTATTTTCTATGAAAAATAAAAAAAATATATTAAAGAAGTCTGCTGCAGTTGTGAATGGCACTTTAAGGGTTAAAATCCGTTCATTTTATGTTATTGTTATTCCTTAGAATTGCCTTGCTAAGGCTCTCTTATTAGATATATGTTGCTAGAGAATAAAGAAAAGCATTTATCCTGATACAGTAAATGTCCTAAAATTTTGTAAATGAAAGTTTCGACAAAATAGTATATGCAAAGAGTGCAGACCCAGATCAGACTAAGGAGCAATCTGATCAGGATCTATACATTTGCCATTTCACTATGTATTTTAACGCTTGCCCTGCTGATCTTGGATATGCCCTGCCTTCGCAAACAGTGTAGATCCAGATCAGTTGGCTTCTTCAGAAGCCAACTGATCTGGATCTGCACTGTTTGTCATTAAGTATGTGAATTTGTATCAGCAATCTGTATTAAGTAATCTGATTGGCTGAAAATTAGAAGTGGGTGGGACATCTTAATTTATTCAGCATGGCGAGGGTTAAGAATTAAAAGCTGCATAAAAAGCAAATTTTAGGCAAAAAGGTATGGAATAAAGTGTTTGAAATTTTTAGGACATTGACCATACTCTTTAAATTTGTTTGTGTTGAGGTTTTATGGCCCAGTCAACCCAATGGGGCCATGTTGAGCACGGTCAGTTTACCTAACCACATATTTACTGGGCAGGCTTAGTCCTCCAAGCGGTTAACCAGTATTGTGCACATTCTTCCGCCAGAAACTGACAAGTGCCCTTCTTGAATCAGCAGAAGGGAGAGAATGACCATAGAAAATATTTCACGATCAATCTCCACGAAAGAATGTTGCCGACCTCGGCGGGGGTTGAACCCGTGACCTCCTAGTCTCCAGTCCGAAGGCGCATCCAACTGAGCCACCGAGGACGGCACCATACTCTTTAAATTTGATGCAGTGCTGAGCACTGTTTCAGTAATTTTTTTTTCTTAACCCTTGTCCTGCTGAATAAATTAAGATGCCACGCCCACTTTCAATTTACAGCCAATCAGATTACTTGATTCGGAATGTTGCTATAAATTAACATACTTAATGTCAAACAGTGCAAATCCAGATCAGTTGGCTTCTTCAGAAGCCAACTGATCTGGATCTTAACTGTTTGCAAAGGCAGGTTATATCCGGGTTCAGCAGGACAAGGGTTAATTCTAGGTACTTTAAACCCTCTTTATTATAATGTCATTCATTATAACAGCATACCGGTAATTCTTTATAACTTCATTTTGTTTTCTACAAATATGCTCTACTGTTGTAAATTTACATTCTTTATAACAAAAAAGTCAGTTAAACATCATAATATGGGGGAAACAAATGCTGAAATTGGAAAGAGGGCCCGCTGTATATTTCACAGATTTACTGGCATACCAATGTTAGCAAAACAGATCATAAATGTTGGCAAAACAGATAACAAAAGTCATAGCAATGTGATACAATGAGCAACTTTAAAAGGTAAAGAAAAATCGGTATAATAATGAAGGGGGAAAAAGAAATACAATATATATTGTCATACATATGATTCAAGAAGTTTCCCCAATATATACATGCATCAAACATAACATTTGAACTAGCATACAACAACACCTACAATAAGACTTGTATGACCAGGAAAAACTCAGATCAGCCTGTGCATGTGCGCAGTCTGATCAGCCTTTGCTAGCCGCATGTGCCTACTACAGCCTCCAGGTTATCCAAAGAGGTATAAAAAGAGAACCCATGCCATACTGGGTGGGTGTATAGGCTGATCTAAGTCTTTGCTGATCACACAGGTCTAATTGTAAGTTTTGTCATGCGCTGGCTCATTTAGGATACAGTCATGAAAAAAAATACATTTACATAGCTCCAGATAAGAGCTGTTGTCCAGATGTTATTTTTCTTATTTCTTCACAAAAATATACATTGTGGGTACTCTTTAGAAGCACCTCACTGGGGAGCTTCTAATGAGTACACACAACATATGTTTTCATGAAAAAACAAGAAAAATATCACTACTTTTTGGTTGAAAAAAAAATGCCTTATCTGGTACTATGGGTTTGTGTACCATAAAAAATCTACCTTCTGCATATAAATAGTAATGACCCAGGCCATCCTGTGGATTTGGTAGTCCAGGCAGGTCCTTATAGTTAACTCTGCATGCTGGGTAATTTTTGCATGCTTTTAACTTTTTCAAAAAAATCTTTCAGGAATACCATCAGAGTGTCAAAGAGTTTGAATCCAGATTGGGCCCGACATTTTGTCGGGCCTGATCTGGGTCAAAATTGTTTGCAAAGGTTATCAGCAGTTGACACAAATCACCACTAGTGGGGAAAGAGTTAAAAACAAGACACTATTCAAATAAACACTGTTGATTTTTCATATCTCTCTATGAAAACATTTCTTGCTGGTACACATTAGAAGTGCATGGCCAAATTTTGTTGCTGTTATTCTGTTTGTTTGTTGTTGTTGTTTTGAAATAAGAAAAAGGTTTATCTGAATATCCTTCTCAATTAGAGCTATGGGGCCTGTCCTGTTTGCCCCTACAATATCTACATGTAAAAAAAACCTCTAATTTATCCTCACTGATACATTTTTACCTCTTCAAACATCTAGAGATCAGCAAATTGAGAGAACATTAGGGTAGAGAGGTGATTTAATCCTGTCCCCGCTAGTGGTGACTTTTGTCATCTACTAATAACCTTTGGAAACAGTCTTGGCCCAGATCAGGCCCAACAAAATGTAATGGGACCTGTTCTGGATCCAAACTGTTTGACACATTGATGGTATTCCTGAAAGTTTTTTTTTTTAAATGTTAATTTAAAAAAACAAATCCACAGAGGACAAAAAAGCATGCAAAATTACCCAGCATGCAAAGAGTTAAAGGAAAACAGTCAGTATAAATCAAAAACAGAATTATATCTCAGTCTTGATAAACTGTGTAAACCCAGACCAGATACCACATTCTCAGTGATCCTTTTTTACCTCCCAGACCAACTTCATATACTGATAATTTTCTCTGGGACACACAAATTTTACACATGTGAGTCCCCAGACTCATGCAATACTGAAGAAAGAGAAATTTGATTAACCCTTCTCATGCTGAATAAATTAAGATGCCATGCCCACTTCTAATTTCCAGCCATGCTGAATAAATTAAGATGCCATGCCCACTTCTAATTTACAGCCAATCAGATTACTTGATCCGGGTTTTTGATAGAAATTCACACATTTAATGACAAACAGTGCAGATTCAGATCAGTTGGCTTCTTCAGAAGCCAACTGATCTGGATCTACACTGTTTGCCAAGACAGGGTGTGTCGTGTTCAGCAAGAGAAGGGTTAAACTTCTATGAAGCCATATAAGAAAATGACTGCCCTACGTTCCCACCCATTCTGGACAGGTCTATCTATCTATTCAGATTTTTTATGCTGCCAGGCAATTGAGTCACATAGAGGCAGCGCCACTGGACAAGTCTGTGACCATTTCCTGTTAAATACTGATCAAAGAGCACAAAGGTCATCTCATTATAACCTGTCACTCTCCTATACAGCTTCACAGACTTCTAATCAAACCAATAAATCTTGTTTAATTTTTTAATTATACCATGGAACTAAATGAATTTCAATCATGTGAATACCTTGGACTCATTAAACCCAAACAGTAAAAAAATCACTGCATCCTACAGTATAGACCTTGATCAGATGACACAGTCTGCAACATCTGATCTTAGTAAATATGGTACCATCTCTTAACACTTTGTATGCAGGGTAAAAATTTCAGCAGATGTGTGTCATGGCGAACATGTATATAAAGTTTCATTGGCATAGAGGCTCCGAAAATGGAGCTAAATGCGCAGACTCAACATTTTTCAGCCAAGCATGAAAAGAAGGTCAAGGTCAGTGACAGTCTATGGCAGTGGGCAGGGGTGTATCATGGCAGATGTGCGTATGAAGTTTCATTTGTGTGGAGGCCTTGGTGTTCCTAAAATGGAGCTAAACCCACTGACTAAACGTTGTTCAGCAAAGCGTGAAAAATAGGTCAAGGTCAGTAACAGTCAATGGCAGTGGGCAGGGCATGTCATGGCAGATGTGTGATGAAGTTTCATTAGTGTAGAGGCCTCAGGTGTTAGAGAAACAGAGCTAAACACACTGACTAAATATTGTTTAGCCAAGTGTGGAAAATAGGTCAAGGTCAGCAACAGCTGATGGCAGTGAGCTGGGTGTGTCATGGAAAATGTTGGTATGAAGTTTCATTAGCCTTGATGCCTCAGTGGTCAAGAAACTGAGCAAAATACACAGACATCATTGTTCAGCCAAGCATGAAAAATAAGTCAAAGTCAGTAATGGTCTATTGCAGTGGGCAAGGTGCATCTTGGCAGATAGGTATAGGAGGTTTCAATAGCCTATAGGATTCAGTGATTGAGAAACTGAGCTAAAGGCACAGCCTAACAATGTTCAGCTAAGTGTGAAAAGTAGGTCAAATACAGTACCAGTTAGTGGCAGTAGGCAGAGTGCATCATGGCCTATGAGTGTATGATGTTTTATTAGACTCAAAGCCTTGAGGTTTGAGAAATGGAGCTAAAGGCTTAACCCTGGTCCTGCTGAACCCGGATATACCCTGTCTTTGCAAACAGTGTAGATCCAGATCAGTTGGCTTCTGAAGAAGCCAACTGATCTGGATCTTCACTGTTTGCCATTGTATGTGAATTTATAGCAGAAATCTGGATCAAGTAATCTGATTGGCTGAAAATTAAAAGTGGGCATGGCATCTTAATTTATTCAGCAGGACAAGGGTTAAAACGCCAAGAAAACCTGCATCTGAAAATGTCGTCTGTTTATGTTGTCTGCTGAATAATCCAGTCAGCATTCTACGTAAATCTATATCGGGCCATCATCGGCCCGTCAGCGTAGCTGACGGGCCGATGACGGCCCGATGTAGATTTACGTAGAATGCTAACTGGGATTCTTGCAAAACTTTTCAAACCTATTTTTGCATACCTGTAAACAGTGTGGACCCAGATCAGACTGCTCCTAGAACAGCAGTCTGATCTGGGGCCACACTGTTTGCAAAAATGACTTTTAAAATCACAAGAAGATGACAAAGCAGACGACAATCATTATGATTGGCAGTTTAAGGGTTAACATGATGCCGACAGTGCCGCTGCTGCTGGAAGATGATCCTTATGTCGCTCCTGCTTGTTAAAGCAGTCAAGACAAAAATATCATCAGTTTGTCGTCTGCTGAATTTACCCATATCATGGCAAGCGTTGAATGTTGAGAACTATCTCCCGGGAAAAATAAGAAACCTATCTGCTGAAATTTTCATCCAATGTATATGCTATGTGTTAAAACAAAGACAAACAGGGTCCAGTTGTTCAAAGCATCGTTAGCTTAACGAGCCCGTTAGTTGTCAAAATGTTAACTGTTCTAGTAAGTACAATATCTAATTCACAGATATTTTTGCTGAAAAAATGTGAGTAGCTTTTGCAAATGCAATTGCAAAAGCTACTCACATTTTTTCAGCAAATATAATAGCATTTTTGCCATATTTAATGATAAAAGTTTTAACGATATGTTAACTAATGACATCGTTAGTTTTGAACGACTGGGCTCAGGTGTGTGTGTGTTTGTGAAAAATAAAAAAGAATTTGTCAGATACTCCACTTAGCTAGAGCTATGCAAATGTACTAGCTGATCTGGGTCTTCACTTTTCACATTATGCATTAGGCCACCTTTTATATGGTACATGTCATGCAATAAAAGTATTATTTCACAAGTTTACCATCTCAACAATCATGCTGCAGACATAAAAAATAAAATATAGATTTATTTTTACTCCTTAAAGCACCAAGAAAAATTTGTATCAGACAACATTCTATTTTTTTTTTTTTTTTTCAGAGAAAATAAGTCTTGACATTTCATGTGAATCATCTGCCAAGCAGAAGATTCATAGGAAATGTCAAGACTTATTTTCTCTGAAAATAAAAAATAAATAAAAATTGTCATCTGCTGCAGTTGTGAATAGCGTTTTAAGGGTTAACATCATCATATTGTAAACTAGTTTCAACTTTCACCCAGCCACAATATACCTGAGTTTCCATGGTAACACTTTATGCATCCAATACATCTCATATGACTGCTAATGGGAATTTTGCAATTTCACACTACTACCATGTTTTGTCCAATAATAGATCAAAAATTAGTTTCCATCTCTACAAGGACAGAAAAACTATTATGTTGGTATAACCGTCACCACTCTATGGGTGAATTCAGCAGATGAAAAACTGATATTTTTCTTATTTTTCACAGAAAACAGGATTTGAGAAATTTCATGCAAATTGTCCCCAGTGGAGACTGGGGACAATTTGCATGAAATGTCAAAACCTGCTTTCTGGAAAAACTAAGATAAATATTCAAAATGTCATCTGCTGAAAATTTTACCTAGAGAGCTAAATGTTAATGAAAATGTAACAATCATTATTCTAAACATGCTGCCATTCACTTCCATCTCTGATCAACATGCCTCAACTATCAAAGCAACTGAAAAGATGGTGCTATGGTGCTTAGAAAATGTCTTATGTCATCATTCTGTGGCATATCTGAGAACTAAAGTTGTTCACTATCAGAAATTTTATCGAAACCTGCAATTTGGGTCTCAAATCCAGCGTGCTAAATGGTACATGTATAATAATATAACAATCATGATATTGACCACAAAAAGAGTTCTTACAACAAAAACACAAAACAGACAATAAATATTTATGACAGGTCAATGCAGGAGCACATACGCAGTGTCAGGTCTATATTAATCAAAACATCTATCAATATTAAACATACATGTATATTCTCCTTATATGCTATGAGCAAATTCAGTAGATGACAAACTTAGTTTTTTTGTGCTTTTTTTTTTTGTTTTTTTTTTTTTTTAATTTAATTAACCCTTAAAGCACTAAGCAAATTTGTAGCAGAAATTATAAAACATATTGTTATTTTGTCAGAGAAGATAAGACCTGACACTTCATGTGAATCTTTTGCTAGGCAGACAATTCACATGGAATGCCAAGACTTATTTATTTAAATAAAAATAAAAAATTCAAAGGATTGTCTGCTGTAATTGTGATTAGCCCTTTAAGAATTAATTTTGGCCCAGGTCTAGACATTTTGTGCTATATGTCTCCTTATGAGACAGTCTGTGGTATTGTTGCAGAAAAATACTTTGAAATGTCATCTGCTGATATTTCAATTACGCGCACAAAAACTTAATTATCTTAATACTATTTTTAGGCCAGTAAAGAAATATCTATATCAATTTAAACTTCCTTTTTCTCATGTTTATTGCATGATTTAAAAAATTGAAAGATTAAAATTCTATTCTAAATCAACAATAGAACCAGTTTATTATGGAATTCACTACACTCTAAATTTGTTGTGTTTGATTTTAAACTGTCTGTGTTTTCGCTGAAGATGGGGTAGACCTATGTTGGCACACGTCATGTTCTCCAGAAACAAGACACAACCCTTAATCATAGGTTCTCCATAGCTCCAGATACATTAAGGTAAATGTCCTAAAATTTTGAACACCAAAGTTTCTGACAAAACAGCATATGCAAACAGTGCAGACCCAGATCAGACTAAAGGAGCAGTCTGATCAGGATTTACACCATTTGCCATTCCTCTAAGTATTTTAAGATACAGCTGCATAAAAAGCAAAATTTAGGCAAAACTAGTTTGAAATAAAGTGTTCAAAATTTTAGGACATTTACCATATATGCACTCTTCATGATCATAGCAACAATTAAGACGCTTTTTTCATCCGAAAAATTCTGATATCTTTCTTATTTCTTGACGAAAACATGAGGCGCTTCTAATGAGTACCCACAACATATGTTTTCGTCAAGAGGAAAAATATTATGTGGATATACCCTCTCTTATCTGTAGCTATGATGATTTTGTCACAAATCCAAACAATTAATTGTTACAGTCCCAGCTGTGTGCATATCAACATGTCCATGATGTAGTTTGCTGCCCTTGGTCTAATGTAAAAAAAAAAATAAAATAAACCTCATCTTGAGTTATGTATATATTATGGAAAGCATCCAATGATAAATCAATGTGACATTCACACTACTATAGCTAATTTGCTCAAATACCTATATGAATAACAGAGCTTTAGATCAGATGCTTTTCTTTTTTCACCAAAAGGAGTTGATATTTTTCTTATTTATCCATTAGGCACTTCTAATGAGTACCCACAACAAATGTCTCCAGAAGAAATAAGAAAAAAAATAGTTTTATCCAGAGTTTTGATAAAGAATTTTTTTTTTATTATTATTAACCCTTTCATCCCTGCAGACCAATACGGATGTCTTTGCAAACAGTGCAGATCCTGATGAGACAGCTCATAACAAGCCATCTCATCAGGATATATACTGTTTGCCAGTCTGTTTAATACTGGTTTTTGACAGAAACCCATATTTGCAACAATGGATGTGTCCAAATTCAGAGATGGAAGAGTCCATTTCATAAACTCAAGGAAATAACATAGGCCTAGATAAGAATGGGTATCAGGTTAATAATTTTCTTATTTCTCCATGAAAACATATGTTGTGGTCTAATGAGTACCCACACATATGTTTTTGTGGAGAAATAAGAAAACTATCAATACTTTTGTATTGAAAAAGCGCCTTAACTAGAGCTATGAGTCATAAACCTACCTAATTATAGGTAAACAGCAATATGGCATAGAAAGCCCAGCACATTTGCAGCATCTGCCTTGTCTGATCAGGGCCTTCACCATTTACTTATGGAACAGTCAAATTTGTGAAACCCACTGAAGAATAGTGATGAATCTGATCGGACCTAATTATATGAGCAAAATCTTCCGTTGTACAAATGAAACTGCTGATTTGAATTGTTTTTTTGTTTTTTTTATCACATATTATGACTCTTTGTAAACTTTTTTTTTCGATCAAAGTGACCTTATATTCTTTTAGTTTCATCAAGAAAACATATGTTGTGTTGTCAGTACACATTAGTAATGCCACTGTGAGATAATTTTAAAGGTTAACCACAGACATGCACATATTTTTGTGGAGAAATAGCAAAATAATAATAATAAAATTAATTTCCCCTCTTCTTTCACTTTCTTCATCAATTTTGTAAAATCAAACATAATAATAAGTTTTAAAATATTTCAGAAAAAAAAATAAATAAAAACAAAAAAAAAAAAAAAATGTAAAGACTGCCAGCAGAGAGGAAACTCTAATACATATATTGTATACCCTATTTACTAACCTGATGCAAGTACAGAAAGTCTCCCCACCTCCATCCCCTTATCAAACCCTACCAGAGGAAGGGTAAAAAGCAATAGAAAAGCTAGTGGATTAGAGGAAACAAGTACAGAAATCCACCCTCTTATCAAACCCTACCAGAGGAAGGGAGAAAAGCAACAGAAGAGCTGGTAGATGAGAGGAAAGATAGAAACAGAGGCAGCAGAAGGAAAACACTGAATGACAGTGCAGGAACAAAAGAAATATTAACAAGCCCCATTTCCCCACCTGTTGCAAAGACAGCGTGCCATTACCACCACTCTACAGTACTGGACAAGGATATGAGCGCAACCCATTTTACTGAATAAACTCTCCCAAACTATATATAAGATGAGTCCAATTTCAATTTTTAGGTATGTCAGGCTATGTAATTTAGATTTTCCTGGAGAACAAGAATTCCGCGGAAGGCGTCATCGCACCTGCTGGGGCAAAAGTCACAGGAGCCACAATCAGAACGTGGTTATTAAATAAGTTTATTTCATTCTTAGCAGTGCTTACTTGGAAAACTGGGTTGAAAAAAATGTAGACAAAGTGCCTAGTGGGGCACATATATTCCATGCCAGTCCCATTCCCTCTAATGGCTATATCTTCAGCACTGACTTTTCGTATCATACAGCCCAATGATAATGGAACGTTGACGTAAAATGTGTAAAAGTCACTGGAGCATGAAATATAGGTCAAGGTCACGGGTCAAGGTACCTGCTAATTCAGTACATCAAGGAGAAGCACAGTGCAAGGTATGGTGGTTGTAGGCCTTATAGTTGAGGAGTTATCAAACATCAACGTAAAATGTGTCAAATATAGGTCAAGGTCATCGGGTCAAGGTACCTGCCAAGCCAGTGCAATGAGGTGAAGCACTATGCAAGGTTTAGTGGTTGTAAGTCTTATATTTGAGGAGATACCGAACATTAACATAAAATGTGTCAAAGTCACTGGAGTGCACAATATAGGTCAAGGTCACCAGGTCAAGGTACCTGCCGAGTCAATACATCAAGAAGAAGTGCTATGTAAGGTTTGGTGGTTGAAGGCCTTCGGGACAGTTGAGGACATATGGAAGGGTGACGTAAAAGGTGTAAAAGTCAATGGAGCGCAAAATATAGGTCAAGGTCACCCAGTGAAGGTACCTGCGGAGTCCGTACATTGAGGAGAAGCACTATGCAAGGTTTGATGGTTGTAGGCCTTACAGTTGAGGAGATATTGAATGTCGACATAAAATGTGTAAAAGGCACTGGAGCGCAAAATATAGGTCAAGGTCACCGGGTCAAGATACCTGCCGAGTCAGTACATCTAGGAGAAGCACTATGCAAAGTTTGGTGGCTAGAGGTCTTACACTTGAGGAGATCTGGAACATTGACGTAAATTATGTCAAAGTCACTGCAGCCAAAATATAGGTCAAGGTCACCAGGTCAAGGTATCTGCCAAGTCAGTACATTGAGAAGAAGCACTTTGCAAGGTTTGATGGTTGTAGGCCTTATAGTCGAGGAGATATCGAACGTCGACGCAAAATATGTCAAAGTCACTGGAGCGCAAAATATAGGTCAAGGTCATCGGGTCAAGGTACCTGCCTAGTCAGTACATCTAGGAGAAGCACTATGCAAGGTTTGGTAGTTGTACGCCTTATAGTTGAGAAAATATGGAACGTCAACGTAAATTGTGTCAAAGTCAATGGAGCGCAAAATATAGGTCAAGGTCACTGGGTCAACATACCTGCCAAGTCAGGAGGTCAGGGAGATGTGTCATGCAAGGTATGATGGTTGTTGTAGAATTGTAGTTGATTAGAATACTAACTTCGACGTAAATGTCGAACTTCGACATAACAGAACTGTTAACAGACAGACGGACGGATGAACGGACAGACGAATGGAAAAGCGGGCACCTATGTCGCAAAGTCCGGAGATCAGGGAGATGTTTCATACAAGGTTTGATGGTTGTTTAGTTTTGTAGTTGATTAGAATACTAACTTTGACATAAATGTCGAAGTTCGACGTAACAGAACTGTTAACAGACAGACAGACAGACGGACGAACAGACAGACAAATGGAAAAGTGGGCACCTATGTCGCAAAGTCAGGAGGTCAGGGAGATGTTTCATGCAAGGTTTGATGGTTGTTTAGTCTTGTAGTTGATTAAAATACTAACTTTGACATAAATGTCGAACTTCGACATAAATGTTGACGGACGGACGGACGAATGGACAGACATACGGACGAGCGGACGCCTATGTCGCAAAGTCAGGAGGTCAGGGAGATGTTTCATGCAAGGTTTGATGGTTGTTTAGTCTTGTAGTTGATTAGAATACTAACTTTGACATAAATGTCTAACGTCGACATAAATGTTGACAGACGGACGGACGGACGGACTGACTGACTGACGGACGGACGGACAGACGGACGGAAAATCGGACGCCTATATCGCACCCTGCTACAAGCAGGTGCGATAAAAATGGCTAAACTATTTGTAAACAAAGGAAACTTCCATCAGACACCACATTCTGTGACATCTGATCTGGGTCTGCAATATTTGTTATCTACCCTTTTGGGGGTCTCCAGACTAAAATGGGTTCAATACATACTGACTGATGGGTTTGTTTAAATATATTCATTTTCAAATATTTCTTGAAAATCATCTCCTTTGCAGCCCCAATTTCTAAGAAAAAAAAAATCACTTGTTTTCAAATGTTGTCATCAGCATGGACTAAGAGCTCAGGTGACTAACACTGTATGGAGAAATTTATGAAGTTATCAGCTAATATTGATAAATATTATAATATTTTGTGGACAGATGGAGTCCTGACTGTGGCATGTACTACCCATGAAATTGAAGATTGAAATTATTGCTCAAGAGGGAGCTTGTATCATGACAAACCAATGACATCATTGAAATATACATTGACATCACTAAAATCTTCATTGACATTATTGAAATCTTCATTAAAATCATTGAAACCTTCATTGACATTATTGAAATCTTCATTGACATTATTGAAATATTCATTGGCATCACTGAAATCTTCAGTGACATCACTGAAAATTCATTGAAAATTATTGAAATCTTCATTGACAATACTGAAATATTCATTGACATTATTGAAATCTTCACTGAGATTATTGAAATTGTCACTGACATTATCAAAATATTCAGTGATATCATTAAAATGTTCATAGACATTACTGAAAATTATTGAAATCTTCATTGACATTACTGAAATTTTCATTGACATGATTGAAATCTTCACTGACATGATTGAAATCTTCACTGACATTACTAAAATCTTCACTGACACAATTAAAATCTTCACTGGCATTATTGAAATCTTCATTGATATTATCGAGAAATAATCATTAACATCATTGAAATGTTTACTGACATCACTGAAATGTTGACTGACATCACTGAAAACTTCCCTGACATCACTAATTTTTTATTATTAGTTTTTTTTTTATTTCTTCCAAAACAGCATAGCCAATTATAGCCAATATTTTTTTTTTCTGGGAAAAGACTTGGCATTTCATGTGAATCATCTGCCAAGATTTATTTTCCAAGAAAAAAAAAAAAAATGTTGTCTGTTACAAATCTTGTTTGGCCCTTTAGAGTTTAAATATTTAAGACGGATGTTTTTTTTGTTCTCAATATTCTTCTATTATGCAGCATTTTTACATGAAACCTGACAATGCAAAAAACACAAGTGATCACCAGACATTTGGGGAAACATTCAGTTTACCAACACAGCCCTTGGAAGAGCAACATAAACAAAAACAAAAATTAATCATATATAAAGATAAACAGAATCCAGAATCAACTTATCTACTGAGAAAAAAAAAATATTGAGAGTTAACCAAGAGGGAAACCGTTCAATTTCACAGCTTAAATCATGTAAAAGAACTCATATCAGTAACCTTTTTTTTTATTATTTTTTTCACAGCCACAATATAATCAAGCCTATGCAGTTCACTATCATTAAAGAGTGGACCGTGTAGGTTCCATTTCCAAACAGCACAGCCCTGATCTGACTGTGCCAATGTGCCTGGGATCAATCTTTGAGACAATTTATTGATAAAGTTGCCATCTTGAAAAAACTGCAAAATTGCAGAATACAAGAGTCTAATTTTTTATATATAAAGCTTGGCATTTCATGTGAATCACCAGGCTTGCAGAAAATTCACATGAAATGCCAAGCTTTATTTTCTCTGATAAAAAAAATTAAAAAACAAACAAAAAAAAACATGTAATTCAACATCTCGCCTACTGCAGTTGTGACTGGTATGCAGCGAGACTGCAATAGCTCTTCTTCCAATCAAAAAATATCCACTCAAATCACTGATTCTTGTCATCTTGGTACCAAAGTTGTGGGCTCTCATTTTAATAGAGTTGGGGGTACACTGTTTGTCACTCATCCAGCAATATAAAAGATGCATCAAGACTTAGTAAAATAGACTTGTTCAAATGTTAGGACCAGTATGGTAGGGAGTTAAGGTGTCTCATTACTTAGGGAAAATACAGTATGGTGTGTTTTTTTGTGCAAAAATAAAAGTTATCACCCAAATTATCATCTCACCTGAATGTTTGTACCATACTTATACTAAATACTGTATTTACCCTAAATACTGGAACAACTCCTTACCATAATTGTCCTAAAATTTGAAAAAGTCTATTCTACTGCCTGTCTCTACAGTGTCTGTGTCTAAAATAGTACTGGATGAGTGCCAAACAGTGTAGACCCTGTACAGATGCTGCAATTTGTGGAGTCTGTGCAATTTGTGGAGTCTGATCTGGATCTACACTGTTTGCTGAGGCCTGCCTATCCCAATATTTAGGGTTATTACAGTTCACAGACAACCTATTACTGTACTTGTCTTAAAATCTGTACTATCTATTGACCTGTCTAACATCACGAAAACATGCCTATATAATTTTGACCCCCTTAAACCCCACTTTTATGTAGTGAAATGGGGTTTATAGGGCAAAACATTATTTTTCATATTTCTGCACAAAACATAGATTATGGGTACTCATTAGAACCGCCTTGCCGAGGCAGTTCTAACGAGTACCCACAATCTATGTTTTGAGCAGAAATATGAAAAATATTAGAATTTTTTATCTGAAATTTTCCTTTTTTGGTCATAAAATTTTCAATATATTTGAATAGGAGTGTTTTCGTAATGAAATACTGTTGGACGAGTGCCAAACAGTGTAGACCCTGTACAGATCCCTCATTCTGCTGATCTGATCTGGGTCTACACTGTTTGCTTAGGTTTATCTGACCAAATACTTAGGATCAATATGACAGTCTGCTCTGATTTCTCCACCAGCATGCTAATGGTTAAACAAGAGGACCATGATGGCCCTGTAAAGCTCATCTGAGTATCATAGCAGTTAGAGAGAACCTGACCTAGAACTAATCAAGGCAAACATTCTGACCAAAAATTCATGATGATTGTATTAACAAGAAAGACAATGTAGCATGTCTAATGGACTGTGAAATAGAGGTGAAGGTCAGATATGGATGACTGCACTCAAGAGGCCATGTTAACGTGTATGCATGTATATGCTAAGAATCACTGGCTGTAGGAGCAATATTTACTGAGAAACTAACCTAAACACAAACACTTCACAAGTGCCAAATATCACTCTGTAGGACCAACAGTTTCTGAGAAACTGACCTAAATGGAAAAATTTAAGAAAGTCACTGGACCGTGAAATATGTCATAAGTGACCCAGTTCCAAACTTCGACTTGAAATCATCAAGACCAACATTTTGAGCAAGATTCATGACGATCAGTTCAAAAATGTGACTTCTATAGTGTTAATAAGGTTTTCTTTTGATTTGGTTCTGTGACCTAGTTTTAGACCCCAAGTGACCCAGTTTCGAATCTAACCTAGAAATCATCAAGACAATCATTTTGACCTCTGGTGTTAACAAGCTCTTCCTTTGATTTGGCTTGATGATGTAGTTTTTGACCCCAAGTGACCCAGTTGCAAACTACATAGAAATCATCAAGACAAACATTTTGAGCAATATTCATCATGAGTGCTTCAAAAATTTGACCACTAGAGTGTTAACAAGGTTTTCCATCGATTTGGCACAGTGACCTAGTTTTTGACTCCAAGTGACACAGTTTCAATCCTGACCTAGAATTCATCAATACAAACATTTTGAGCAAGATTCATGATGACTGATTAAAAAATGTGACCTCTAGAATGTTAACTAGAGCTTCCTTTGATTTGGCCAGTTAACCTAGTTTTTGACCCCAAGTGACCCAGTTTCAAACTTGACCTAGAAATCATCAAGACAAACATTTTGAGCAAAATTCATGATGACTTCTTCAAAAATGTGACCGCTAGAGTGTTAACAAGGTTTTCCACTGATTTGGCCCAGTGACCTAGTTTTTGACCCCAAGTGACCCAGTTTTGAATCTGACCTAGAAATCATCAAGACAAACATTTGAGCAATATTTATGATGATTGTTTCAAAAATGTGACTTCTATAGTGATAACAAGGTTTTCTTTTGATTTGGTTTGGTGACCTAGTTTTAGATCCCAAGTGGCCCAGTTTCGAATCTGACCTAGAAATCATCAAGACAATCATTTTGACCTCTAGTGTTAACTGCTAGAGTGTTAACAAGGTTTTCCACTGATTTGGCCCAGTGACCTAGTTTTTGACTCCAAGAGACTCAATCTCGATCTGACCCTGCAATGCCAATCTTCCATGAGGCCCTAATGGAGGAGCTTTAATGGGTACCCACATCTTAAGCGAGAAAGGTATCATTTACTTTTTGGCTGAAGATGCTTTTTTTCAGAGCTCAGGAATGAAAGGTATCCAGATCATTTTTTTTCTTATTTCTCTAACAAAACATGTGTTGTGGATACCCATCAGAAGAGCCTCAGTGAAAAGCATGTCTAACGAATACCATATTTGGCCTAATTATTGCACTGTGTGCTTAGGATTTTTAAAATAACTGGGAAAACTTGTGGTAAAATATGTATCTGTCTAATAAGGACACACTTAAAAAAAAGATCAACAAAGGTTACTTGATGTTTATGCAATTTTTTTCTGATTTTCTTTATAAAATCATATGTTGTGGGTACTCATTTGTGGGTACTCAAATCGGTACTCACAGCATACATGTATGTTTTTATACAGAAATGGACAAAAAGTACACTGGCTGTAATCTGAAGACTACAGAATTGCTTGACTGTACGCTTATAGGGATATGTGCGGTAATTAGGTTGAATACGATACTCACAACATATGTTTTAATGAGAAACAAGTAAAATATCAATACTTTTAATTGGGAAAAAAGTGTCTTGTATCATAGCTAGAGATAAGAGGGGGGGTATCCACAAAATATTTTTTCTTATTTCTTGACGAATACGTATGTTGTGGGTACTCATTAGAAGTGCCTTGGTGAGGCGCTGCCAATGAGTACCAAAGCATATGTTTTTCATCAAGAAATAAGAAAAAGATACAATACTTTTCAGTTGAAAAAAGTGCTTTATCTGGTGCTACGTTGTATAGTTCTGAGCCCAGTTGTTCAAAACTTATGGAAGTTGATAGCTAACGTGACGCTAACCCTTGTCATGCTGAATAAATTAAAATGCCACACTCACTTCTCATATTCATCCAATCAGATTACTTGACAGAGGTTGTTGATACAAATTCACATTCTTAATGACAAAAACAGTGCAGATCCAGACCAGTTGGCTTCTTCAAGAAGCCAAATGATTTGGATCTATATAGTTTGCAAAGGCAGGGTATATCCGGGTTCAGCAGGACAAGGGTTAAAATTTCTATCTTGAAATATGGAAATACAGCTACTCACATTTTTGCAGCAAAAATATCAAGGTATCTGAATATACCTTAGCTACAACAGTTTACAAGTTTGTCATTAATGAGCTCCTTAGCTAACAATGCTTTGAACAACAGGGCCCAGTTTTTCTAGAGCTATCATATACAAACTAACATACAATTAATAATGTGCTCCAATGCTGACCTGTCATAATACAAGCCAATGCAAAAAAAATGATGTTACTGTATTATTGTGACCGGCATAGACCCAAACCAGCATGTGCATTAGAACAATCTGACCAGGGTCAGTGTTCAGAGAGTTTTCAAGGTCAACATATCACATTTACATAGCTCCAGATAAGGTGCTCGTTTTCAACCAAAAAGTAGTACAGTAAAAGTTTTTCTTATTTTGCCATGAAAACATATGTTGTGGGTATTCATTAGAAGCACCTTGTAGACACGCTTCTATAATGCATACCTACAACATATATTTTTGTGGAGAAATAAGAAAAATATTACATGGATACCCCCTCTTATCTGGAGCTATGACACGAGCAACCAGCACAGAGCTTCATCAGGGCCTAGTGGTTCAAAGCATCATTAGCTTAACGAGCTCGTTAACGGTCATTTCGTTAACTGTTTTAGCGGATTTAATACACAATATTCTGATATTTTTTGCTGAAAAAATGTGAGTTTCTGCAAAAGCTACTCACATTTTTTCAGCAAAATAATTTCAGCATATTTGCGTATCACTTTGAACAACTGAGCCCTGCATATGCACAGACTACTTATCTTTGTCTATACTGGTCATCAGACTCCTTATCTATAAGTCTAGATAAGAGAGGGTATCAGGTAAATATATTTCTTCTTTCTCCAAGAAAACATGTTGTGGGTACTCATTAGAAGTGCCTCGCCAAAGTGCTTCTAATGAGTACCCACAACATATGAATATTTATGCTGTGGGTACTCATTAGAAGTGCCTTGCCGCAGAGCTTCTAATGAGTACCCACAACAAATGTTCTTGAAGAGAAATAAGAAAAATATTATCTGGACTCCCTTTTATCTGAAGCTATGAATTAATGGTCTTTTTTAGCCTATGTATCTTATAAATATGCATAAATAAACAGTGATAAGTTCATCTATCTAAACTTTGTTTTTATAACCTTGTAACCTTGAACTAAGCATAATCAAATGTCCTGGTACAGGTTTCCTGTGTCTACCTTTAATGATCTGTCTGCAAATGTGTCCCCCTAAGGCCATCTTTTAAAAATAATTTGTTTGTGCTCATGTGACAGAAAAGTATGGGTAGGTACAAATGTAGGCAGCTGGTTTATTTTTTTATATGAAATTAATTTAAAAAAGAGAAAGGAATCTGTAAGGTGTTTTTTAACCAAAATGCTGCAGTGAGTACGGTAAATTTCCTAAAATTTCGAACACTCATTCCATACTCTTTTGGCTTAAATTTTGCTTTTTATGCAGCAGTTTCTTTAAATATTTAGTGGAATGGCAAACAGTGTAGACCCTGATCAGATTGCTCCTGAAGGAGCAGTCTGATCAGGGTCTACACTGTTTGCATATGTCATTTTGTCAGACGCTTTAGTGTTCGAATTTTTAGGACATTTACCGTACCCATTAGAAGCACCCCTGCGAGGTGCTTCTAAGGAGTACCCACACCATGTTTTTATGGAGAAATATCAATATATGTACTTTTTGGTTAAAAAAAAAGTGCCTTTAATATCTGCAGCTATATGGGTGTGCATAAAATTTAGCTACATGTAGGCCACTGATGGGAGCTTATAGTTGGTTAATTTGGAGTTTAACGGCCAAATTAATGCTATTAAGGTCATGTCAAACCAGTCAGTTTACCTAACCACACTTTTCCTTGACAGACTTAAAGTGGTTAATCAGTGCTTGTAGACATTCTTTTGCCAGAAACTAACGACTGCCCTTCTTGAATCAGCGAAGGGAGAGAATGACTGTAGAAAATATGCCATGATCAGTCTCCACAAAAGAATGTTGCCGGAGCAGGTGAGGATCAAAGCTGTGACCTGATCACCATGCAGACATGCATCCAACTATGCAGACATGCATCCAACTGAGCCACCGAGGCTGACCTCTAGAGCTATGATTATCACCAAATATTTATGTGTAACACATCTACGGTAAACGTCCTAAAATTTCGATCATCAAAGTGTCTGAGAAAATGACATATGCCAACAGTGCATACCCAAATCAGACTGCGGGTCTGCACTGTTTGCCATTCCAATAATTATCTTAAGAAACAACTGCATAAAAAGCAAAAATTAGGCCTAAATAGTGTGAAATAAAGTGTTCGAAACTTTAGGATATTTACCGTACTTGCAGCTATTGCTATTTACTTATCTCAATCACTGGATAATGTAAAATATATAAAGGAATATGGATGTGCAGACTGATCAAGGCTTTCTCTGTTTGCCCATGCAGGTGAACCCTTTTCTTCTGACAAGGCCTAAATTTATACAAACAACAAAGTTTGTTAAATAGGATACTTACAGAAACCTGATTTTAGTGGCTCCACAGTCCTAATCAAGAATGTCGTTCCTTTAGGTATTTCTTTTAACATTTTTGCAACTTCGAAATGCCGACACCCAACCAAACTTTTCCCATCTATTTTTTCTATATGATCACCAACAGCTACAAGTGGAGTTTTGTCCATAATGCTTCCTTCTTTTATGCGCTTTATAAAGGCATAGCCAGCACCATTGTCTGTAATTGTAAGCCCGAGGGCATCCTCTGATTTTGTAACTTCCACTTCTTTTGGCTGTCCTTTAATATGCGCAAAAATAAAATCTTCTAATCCAATCTGGCCTCCTAGTAATCGACCCATGTCAATTTTGTGCGTATTTAAGGTACAAAATAATATCTGAAATAAACAAACAAATTCCAACTAGTAATGTACAAACCGTATTCGACCTAATTACCGCACTGTGCACTAAGGTTTTTTCAAAAATACTGGGAAAACTTGAAGCAAAATATGTACTAAAGGTACACTTAACCATTGTCATGCTGGATAAATTAAGATGCCACATCCACTTCTAATTTTAAGCCGATCAGATTACTTGACCCAGATTTTTTATATAAATACAAATACTTCATGGCAAACAGTGCAGATCAAGATCAGTTGGCTTCTTCAGAAGCCAACTGATTTGAAGAAGCCAACTGATCTGGATCTACACTGTTTGGAAAGGCAGGGTATATCCGGGTTCAGCAGGACTAGGGTTAAAAAATGATCGGCAATGATGCTTTCTTTATGAAAAGATATGTTGTGGGTACTCATTTGAATTGCATTGACAAATCGATGCAATTCAAATTACGCCTTTATAAAGAAGAAGGCAAAAAGCACAGTTAGTGTAATCTGAAGACTATGGAATTGCTTGACTGTGCGCCAATAGGGGTATATGTGGTACTTAGGTTAAATATGGCAAATTACAGCTCTTTAAGTGCCAAGAAATATTTGTAGTAGACAAAATGGGAACTATTTTTTTTTTTTTTTTTTTCATAGAAAATAAACCTTGACATCTTATGTATATTGCCAGCTTGGCAGACAAATCACTTAAATGTCAAGACTTATTTTCTATGAAAAATAAAAAAATAAATTGTGTAGTCAATGGCATGCCATGTCAGACAAATCCCCACACTTTCACCACTTAGAAGAGAGAAAAGAAAACAAATGTTGCTCTTGCACACCCTTACCACAAGGGGAATTCAAGTAGCAAGTTTAGTTAAATTCAGCCCAGTGGTTTAGGAGGAGATAGCAAGACAGACAGATGGAGGGATAGATGAATGAAAGGACAAGCAGTCAGAAAAATAATGTTGCTCTCACACATCCTTTCCTCAAGGGAAAGTCATGTAGCAAATTTGGTTAAATTATCCCAAGTAGTTTAGGAGATAGTGTGACAGACAGATGGACACCGGATGGAAGGACAGAAAAATAATGCTGCTCTTGCACACTCTAACCACAAGGAGAAGTCATGTGGCAAGTTTGGTTCAATTCCACCCAGTGGGTTTAGGAGATAGAGTAACAGAGAGATGTAAGGCAACAGATGCTCAATGGATAGACAGGTGGAAACAATAATGTTGCTCTCACACACCCTTACCATGAGGGGAAGTAATGCAGCAAGTTTGGTTAAATCAATTCCGCCCAGTGGTTTAGGAGGAGATAGCATGACTGATGGATGGAGATGACGGCATTCACAATATACCCATACCTTTTTTTTTAAATAAAAAGTGTGGGGATAATAAATATGTTGTCTGCTGCAGTTATGATTGATGCTCTAATAATGTCATTGTTTGCTTTTGTGACTATCACTTAGTGTCTTTTTATTTTTTTTTTTTTTACTTCTTCACCAAAACATGAATACTATTTAGAATCACTAATAGTAAATTGGTGGAGAACTAATGAATCAATATTACAATGGCGGCAAGGTTTACCATGCATGTATGGCAAAATATTACATTCATATATTCTATCTGAAAAAATGAAAATTATTTTTGATTCAAGAAAATTATGTCATGAGCTTAAGATTCGAACTTGAGACCCTTGTATCTACTGTCAGACATGCTACCAACTGTGCTATGAAGCCCAGCACAGCCTGATCTAGATTTGCACTATTTGCATATGACAATTTGTCAGAAACTGGTGTACGAAATTTTAGAACATTTACCGTAAACCTCTTCAAATTCTAAGTCACAATATTGCCAGGAACACCTAAGCTGAGACTATAAAATCAGTTACTCTAGAAAGGTCCAGCTGAATCTTTTCAACTTCTTAAGAGCTAATGGTCATTTATCAATATAATCTATACTTTTTTGTTTGGATATAACACGGTTGTTTAACTAACACGGTTTATGCTATGGACCCCAACAATAGTGTTATAAAGAGGTTGTGGTGTCTGTACTTATCACTGATTATGACATTATGATACAAAATATGACATATTTATTTGATTTTCAACTTTAAACTACACTTCAAGAAACAAAGAAAATTTAAATTATTGAAATTTTTCAAACATTCAATGAAAAAGGATGTGCTGCTGAGCAGCAGTGCTCTTTCTACAGATTGTATATACACCTGGAGGAAGTTGTTTTACGATATTATCACATAGTAGCCAAATTCCCAACATTCAGTATGAAATATCTTGCAATGTAGATGAACTACATGCATGCAAAATTATGTGATAAATCAGTTATACCATGGTTCTGCACATGTACATGTGATAATGCACTCGCTCAAGCTTGTGCATTATTGCATCGTACATGTGCACAAACCATGGTATAATTAAGACTATTCCACTCATCCAGCAGCATTTTTTGGCATATCATCAGGTGGGAAAATCAACACAAATTCAAAGAACCCTTCTTGTAAAACGGTTCCGGGTCATTTCGGCCCTAGGTCAATTATTTGTGTTATGAATATTTTGGTTGTCAATGCAACATTGTTGAGAAATCGCCACAGTAAGTGTTGAAAATAAGTGGTTACGCATTAGAGCTGTAAGTTTTGCTTTTATTTATTTAGATCTAATGTGTGACCACTCATTTTCGACCCTTACCGTGGCGATTTCTCAACAATGCTGCATTGACAACCAAAATATCCATAACACAAATAATCATATGTGTCTATCGATATATGTCATATGATGATAAACGGCAAAACAAAGTAAAGGACAATAAACACCACAAATTTCCACGTGTTTTCTATGCAGTAAGTATCGTTTCAGTGTAGAAGATAATCTGTTCCTCCACCGAATTCTAAACGACAATACATTTTTTTTTTAAAGAAAGAAATATTGCTAAAAACGATAATGGCAGTTCACAGGTTTGGCATGCTGTGTTCTGTTCTGTGTGTTCTGCTAAAATCTTTGATCTTGATCAGGCTGCATTTAGCGCAAAATGATCTGGTTGTCCTCACTGTTTGTTTATGTACGAGTCCTTTCCGAAAGAAACAACCTTATGACACTTGAGACCAGCATAGACAAGATCAACATGTGAATCTGCGCAGTCTATGTATCGGAATGGTCTGATCAGGGTCTACGCATATCGCTAACAGAATGCATTATGTCAGCAAGCAGTGTGGATACTGCGCTTCAAAATGGTGGAAATTCTAATCAGTCTGCGCTTTTCACATGTACACTTCACCTTTGAGGAAAGGGACTTTTGTGTTTCTGTAGTAGCTCAAACAAGAACAAAAGTGTGGTACTCTTCTGAAGTATTTTTTTTTGGTCAGCTTGTGTATCTCAGTGCAGTAAATTGAAGAGGGTTGTAGTGGACTAAGCCAGCTTATTTTAAGAAAGTGGCACATTCCCGGAGTGGAGATTAATTAGTGTACCGGATAATTAATTGTTTTGTTATAAGAAACATTATTCGACACAGAATTAATCGAATGGAATTGAAAACAAACATCAGTGTAGTAATTATTTATTAGTTCAAACAATTTCACATTCAGTTTGTCAATCACACATAGCAAAATAGTGAATAAAGAAAATCCTTTCGTTGTGTAGGTTCTTTTTTGTCATTTCGGGTATCCGAAAGCATTGGATAGCCAGGTCAATTTTGGCTGTAAGTGACTCTGTTCTAAAATTTCGAACAGTAAAATTTTTAGCAAATCATAATTTCTAAAATTTCAAACAGCAAGAACTGAAATTATTTACCGTATTCGAACTAATTACCGCACATACCCCTATAAGGGCACAGTCAAGCAATTCCGCAGTCTTCAGATTACAGCCAGTGTAATTTGTGTCTACTTCTTTGTAATGGTGTATGTTCTGGGAACTCATCTGAATTGCATCGACTTGTCGATGCAGTTTAAAATGAGTACCTACAACATATGCCTTTATAAAGAAAAACAAACAAAAATCGCATAATCATCATCAAATACGTCTTTTTCTGATTTTTTTTAAATGTACCTTTAATAGGTAGATATATATTTTACCACAACCGAGTGTTCCCAGTAATTTTGAAAAACCTAAGCACACAATGCGGTAATTAGGTCGAATACGGTAATTTTGTTCAAAATTTTAGGACATTTACCATACCTTTTTTTGAGTCATTGAATGCCTAACCGATGTCGCTCTTACTGTTTTACGTTCAGAACCGATGCTTACATATTCATCCGTTTGGCAGGCTTGCAAATGACTGTTCTACCTATCACCCCTAACCTAGAGGGACTTTAAAAAATCAGGCCAAAACAACCCACCAAAACCGGCCGAAATGATCCAGGGCTGAAATGGACCCAGGCCGAAATGACCCTGGCCAAAATGATCCAGGGCTGAAATAACTCTGGGCTGAAATGACCAGGAACATTGTAAAACTACTTTATTTTTGTTGAGATTTTTTTTGATGGCCACAAGAAAACCTGTAAATTTTGTGCTCACTTTCCTAGAACCTTTCATTTTTGAAATTCTTTCATTTCTGAAATCCAGAATCCATGTGCCAATGTTTCCGACAAATAGCATGCGCGCACAGTGCAGACCCATTTCTGATCAGGGTCTACACTGTTTGCCATTCCAATAAGTATTTTAAGAAACAGCATAAAAGTTCATTTACTGTACCTATTACAGCATAACGTACCTATTACAGCATAGCTCCAGATAAAAGGTGGTATCCAAAATATTTTTCTTATTACTATATGAAAACAATATTACAGGTACTGACTCATTAGAGGTGCTGAGTAAGGCGCTTCTAATGAGTACTCACAGCATGTTTTCGTGGAGCAATAAAAAAATATCTGTATATATCAGTTCAAGTAATGCCTTATAATATCTGTAGCTATGTTATAGGTAGAAAAGGACAAAAGATAACTTACATCTTCCACAGCCATATCATAACATTCTGCTATCTTCTGATACAGTTCCTTGACATTTGTAAAACCGGATATGATCCCTGTGGGACTTCCGTGGGCTTGCTGACAGTGAAACACAAGTTTGGGTCTTGGCTGTGGTGGTGGATCATGTCTTGGTACCACGTCGCTTTGCGTTTGACCAGTATTTCCATTTGTGGACGGCGTTTCATTTGGGCGGGGCGGAGGATTGTACGTCGTGTTGTGTGGATTTTCAGCGAGATTTTCTTTACTTTTATTCTTTTTGCCTCCGAAAAATGGCATTTTGATATTCAGTCTAAATGTCTAGCAAATAAATTATTGTAAGTTCCCCTCCGATCGGGGCCGAATACACGTTTTTACCTGTCTACCTTACCACACACTTTTATGTTTCCGATGGCTGTCATCAAGACGGAAGTTCCAGTGACGTGAGGGAAAAATATCAGTTCCGACATTTTATTGGAAACCGAAAACTCAAACATTAAAGGACATTAAATTAAGATGTATAAAAAATGATAAAGTGTATATTTTCGGCAAAGCTAATTAAAATGAACACCCGGTCATCCACGACAGAATATATATAATTAAAAACTGCATGATGTCGTATCTCATTTGCACCTGTATCCTTTCGATTTTTTACAGGTATCTGTGTTTAGTACAGGTGTATTCATTGGTGAATCCATTCTTCGCGGGGGTGCGTGTAAAGTAATCGCATAAAGTATGTGTTCCGCCGTATTATCCCTAAACAAAACAAATAATCAGATTAAGTAACACCCAGTGGTGACTAAGAATATTACGTACTTTACGATCACGATTTTCGCTATTTTGATTTTTTAAGATAAAAAGAATAGAGCTACATAAACGCAGCAGCATATGCTACTTCTCAGTGAATCTACCAGATACTCCAAACTCTAACTCCAACTGTTTAATTAAACAGTATAATCTCAAGCAAATTTATACTTATTTCAGATAAAGGGGACAGTTGCTAACATATGTTGGATTTTAGTGAAGATTTTTAGATGGTATATAGCAAACAACGCAAGAACAGCAATAGCACGGGCGCATTTCATGTATTCATTATCAAATGTTATATGATTTGCCAAAAAAAAAAAAAAAAAAAAAAAGTTGAATTGTTCTCGTGTTTAAACAACTCCCACGTATTTTGAAGCCGTGGTCGAATCTGAATCTGCCAGGTACTCTAAACATCTCAAAAAGAGTATTACATGGAGTGCGTGCGCGAATGGTCGGAATCAAAACACACACACACACACACACACACACACACACACACACACACACACACAAATAAATTAAATAAAAATTTAAAAACAAAAAGAAAGAGAGAGAGAGAGATTCAAGAGAGCAAGTTTCTTTTTATGTGAAATTTTGATATTTGAGAGATAATTGTACATGAAGCTGTGAACTCGGCATAACATTTCATATGTTTCATGAGCTCTGAATAATATAAAGTGATGGAAAGGACAGACTTACGTGGTTTTGACGCTTTTTTTTTTTTTTTTTTTTTTTGTTTGTTTAAAACTCATCAAAACGGACCGTAGGCGTATTTACATAAAGCGCTGACGCTCTGTCACCACGCAAAATGTTACAACGACGTAAAATGTAATAAAATTTATAACATTTTGCATTGAATGAAAAATAATGAACAAATGCGCATTCGACGCAAAATGTTATAAAATTATAAAACCTATTTTAAACAATTCAAGCTATTTCTTTGAAAACGAATTTTGCCAAATTCTTACTTAGGATGGAACACCGCACATATAAACCTCGTAACAGTCCCTTACCGGCGACGTCATGAGATGCGCCAAAATGTTATTTCTAGCGGCAAAACATCATCGGGACTATTTATCACTACTCTGTTTTATCGTGATTTTTATTATTGAATTGGTTAGCCCATGAATGTCTAGAGTCCCGAAAATGGGACTTTAGCAATCAGTCTAGACCCAGATCAGATACCACAGAACGTGGTGTCTGTTTCTGTATCGTCTTCAGGATATACACTGTTTGCTGAAAGTATGGGAATTTAAGGGCTAAGCAAAAAGTCTGAGTCCCAGTTCAGGACCATTTTTTTTTTTTCAGCCTGCACTCAGATACTTTCGAACAACCAATGCTGTCAGTGCTTTGATTTAAATAACAGATTTAATAATAAACTAGGTAAAGAATAAAAGGGCTCAAGTCTAATAGTCACACAAAAGATTGTGTTAAAACAAAACAAAATAATAATAATAATATCATGAGTTTTGTTATCGCGGTTTGGCTGGTACATGTATATGACGATATCGGTCCTAAAATGTCTTTAATCGAGAAATAGTTTTAAAAAAAAGTAGTAAACTTTTCGCAAAATTCGTTTCAGGAGTTTTTAACATTTTGCGTCGACTTTCTATTTTCGTAACAGTTGACCATCAATGCAAAATGTTATAAACTTTTGATGTGTATTCTATTCGTGGTTTGCCTGATAAATGAAGTTTTCGAGTCTAAAATGTCTAAATTGGAGAAATAGTTTTCATAATTATAGTAAGAATTTGGCAAAAATCGTTTTCAAAAGTTTATAACATTTTGCGTCAAAGTTGCATTTTCATAACATTTGACGATCAACGCAAAATGTTATAATTTTTATGCCCCGCCACCAAAAAAGTGGCAGGGTATTATGTTATACTCTCTGAAATTTTGAGTGTCCATCCGTCCGTCCGTCAGCGCCCCCACCATTCTTCTGCCCGCAACTCCTCCTACAGTTTTAGGCCAATCCTTTTCAAACTTTACAGGCGCTTTTAGGATGGTCTGAAGATATGCATATTGTTTTTTCAGAATCCTGAAATTACATTTTTATCACATTTTTTGCATTTTTAACTTAGACTTTTTTCGGGCCCTAATACTACAGAAATGTATAGGGAGTATGTACCTTCTGCCCGCAACTCCTCCTACAGTTTTAGGCCAATTCTTTTCAAACTTTACAGGCGCTTTTAGGATGGTCTGAAGATATGCATATTGTTTTTTCAGAATCCTTAAATTATTTTTTATCATATTTTTTGCATTTTTAACTTAGACTTTTTTCGAGCCCTAATACTACAGAAATGTATAGGGAGTATGTATCTTGTACACGCAACTCCTCCTACATTTTCAGGCCGATCATTTTGAAACTTTACACACGCTTTTAGGATGGTCTGAAGATATGTATATTGTTTTTTTTTCAGAATCTTGAAATTATCTTTTATCACTTTTTATTGCTTTTTTTTAACTTAGACTTCTTTTTTTTGTGTGTGTGTGTGTTTTTTTAAGAGTTATGAAATAACTGTTTATTGCTTCTCTTCATGTTTAACTTAGATTGTTTTCAACCCTTATACTACAGAAGTGCATAGGGAATATGTCGCTGTGGCGGGGCATGGTGCATGGCTTGCAGTTTTATTTTTATATGAGTTTTGTCTTAGAGGTTTGGCATGTAAATGAGGTTTTCGATCCTAAAATGTCTTTAATCGAGAAATATTTTTCAAATATATAGAAGGAATTTGGCAAAATTCGTTTTCAAAAGTTTATAACATTTTGCGTCGAAATCCCATTTTAAGGCATTTTTGCACACAACGCAAAATGTTATAAATATTTGTTGAGTTCAGGTTTCGTGGCTAGGCTGGTAATGAAATTTGCGAATTTAAACTGTGATTCATGCATTAATATTTTTCAAAGAAATAGCTTGATTTATTTAGCATATGTTTCATAATTTTATGCGTCGAATGCGCATTTATTCATTATTTTTCATTCGACGCAAAATGTTAAAAATTTATACAGTGTAACATTTTGTGTCGTTGTAACATTTTGCAGTTTATAACATTTTGCGACGAACTTCCATTTTCATATCATTTGACAATTAACGCTAAAGGTACCGGGATCGATCCCAGGCTTAGGCAAGGGAATTTTCGGTGTCCAAACACGCTTTCATTCGTGTCATTTACAGGTATGACATGAAAACAGTACGTCGTCCTTCGGATGGGGACGTTAACTGGAGGCCTCCTGTGCAGGGAGAGTCACACCCTGTGCTGGTTAAAGAACCCTATGGTAATTCGAAATGGTAACTTGTAGGCCTTCATCCTGCAACCCGGAGTATACAATGTACACCTGCCTAGAATGTCCGAGAGGGCGTATGGCAGTATGTAGAGAAAGAAAGAAAAAGAAAAAAGAAAGAATATGTTATAAATTTTTTGTTGAGTTTTGCCTTAGAGGTTTGGCATGTAAATTAGGTTTTCGATCCTAAAATGTCTTTTTTAGAAATATTTAAAAATATATTTAGAAGAAATTTGGCAGAATTCGTTTTCAAAAGTTTATAACATTTTGCGTCGAAATCCCATTTTAAGACATTATTGCACACAGCGCAAAATGTTATAAATGTTTGTTGAGTTCAGGTCTCGTGACTCGGCTGGTAAATGAAATTTTAGAAGTTAAACTGATTTATTCATTAATATTTTTCAAAAGAAAGAGGTTGAATTGTTTCAAATGTGTTTCATAATTTTATAACATTTTGCGTCGAGTGTGCATTTGTTCATTATTTTTCATTCGACGTAAAATGTTATAAATTTATAACATTTTGCGTCGTTGTAACATTTTGCGCGGTGACAACGCTCTCAAAAGAGCTTTTTGTCTTAACTTTTGTTGTGTACAATGTACTGAATGTGACGATTTTTTAAAAAAAGTTTTTGGGCTTTTTGACGACAATGTAATTCTACAGGCGCTTGAAGTTCTATCTCAACAATCCTGTTTATAATCCAATTCTGACCCCTGGCTGGTCAAAGATATTAGACTAACCCGCCCCGTGGCACGTGAAAGGTGAATAGGACTTCTGTTAACAGTTATTTGCACCATCCACGCCAGTAAAGTACGAATATTTACTGTACAATATAGCGGTAATTTATCCGGATTCCCACTGCACATGCTACAAAGTACATTCTCCCAATCCCAGTAAGCATTCTAAATAAATCAAAAGCGGGCCGTTATCGGGCCGATAACGGCCCGCTGTAGATTAACTAGATTTATAAAGAATGCTAGCTGGGATCTTTGATCAATCAGAGGTCAGAATTGGACTTGCAGTCATAAGAAACCCGAGAGGTTCAAAAATAGCATTGATATTGCTTCTAAATACGTCCTATATCAAGTTGGTTTAACCTTTATCACTCTCTTGGCTATTTCAGCAGACGACGAATTGATGATATTTTTCTTTCTTTTCGTAGAAAACGGGATTTGATGCTTCATGAAAATTGTCTGCGTGAAATGTCAAAACCTGTTTTCTGGGAAAAATAAGAAAATATTTCACTAAATTATCTGCTGAAAAGTTCACCCAGAGTGCCGAGCGTTGAGGATTGATGGACAGAGCTTCAAGCGCCTGTGGTCTTTCTTTCTGACCAAAATTTGTGTTGACGACACCATTCTTGTTTTTGCGGAATTACATTATTGTATACAAATTACTAAATGCTACTATTTTTACAATTTACAATGAGATTTTTCGGAACAATTTACAAAGCTTGTCACTCGCTGCAAGAAGATCGGTTGCAACATGGATATTCTGCGGCAAACTGCATGCGTGGTTGTTAACCCAATTATGGTTGATAACTTTGCTTCCCTCTTTAATTGCACGGCGGTGGGTCGGTACTCAGATTTAATAACGGCCCCCTCCTCAACCTGTTTCAGATAACTGGCGCATGACTATCAATGTTTGTGGTCGGGCACATCGTAGACCTGTTTCTGATTTTCTTGTGTTCTGGCTTCAGATCGCCATTGAGATTCTTTACTTTGTTTCATTACAATATTTTTATTATATGTGTTTCACTGTGATGTTCCACAAGTAAGGTAAAGGACCCTATACGGACTGAACGTGTACATTGTACACCACAACCTCTTTATAACACTATTGTTGGGGTCCATAGCATAATCCGTGTTAGTTAAACAACCGTGTTATATCCAAACAAAAATGTATAGATTATATTGAAAAATGACCATTTATGGTCATTTTTCAATATAATCTATACATTTCTGGGATCCATCTTTGAACCGTGTTATATCCAAAACCGTGTTATAACGAACCGTGTTATAAAGCTGTTAATGTGTATTTGTAATTTGGAGCTGCATCGGAATTAAGGGTGAGGTTTCAAGCGAGTAAAACTGGCTGAAACCCCACAGCAGTTTTCCTAGTGATCGTTCCAAGACAGTTCTTCTGTTGTAGTTCTTCCCTAGTAAGCATTCTTTATAAATCTATAGCGGGCCGTTATCGGCCCGTCAGGGTAGCTGACGGGCCGATAACGGCCTGATATAGATTTATAAAGAATGCTAGCTGGTAGTTTGTGCGTTTGTAGTTTCATATGTGGCGTTTGTTTTGTCATTACTTATGTTCCTTCTTCATATGGAGTATATATTTCTCGTTTTGCAAGAGTATATTCTCATGTTAATGACCTTGTCAGAATAAAATCCTGACTGCAAAACTTCTTGAACAGGGCTCTCGGTATCACAAACTTTGTAAGGCGTTTTTAAAATTTTAGGGGCATATAGCAGCGTTTCGCCGTGATATTACGTCTGTATGTCACATTCGTAACCAGTCATAACTTGGGTACCTTTTATGCTAGGAAGTTGAAATTTTGGTATGCTACTTATCCAGACTTAAACCTTCAAGTCTGTGCTAGAGTTTACCCTGTGTCATGCCCTTGGGTGGGACTAGGGGTCAACGTTTAAGTTTATATTGACATTTACGTCCGCGTTTCTCTTGGTTTAAACGTATTTTATTTCATCGAAATCACAACAGTCATACATACACACAATACTCATTAGGAATTGAACGAAAGCATCCTGCTTATTTAGTTCATCTCCTATAGCTTTGGATTATGAGTCAGTATGCCCCGAAGTTTGATCTCAAAATAAATGTAGGTCACAGTGACCTACACTTCACAGTCCAACAACTTTGCCTTATATCGTGAAACGTATTTGATGTAAACATCATACTTATGGATTATGAGTCTGTATGACTTGAAGTCAGACACAGACAGACAGACAGTATATTTTTAACGTTGCCATGCAGGCTCCTGAGTCACATAGAGGCAATGCCAGAAAATCTGGATTAATTTTGCCTGGACCCCGGCTTGAAACCACCAACCTTTTAAATAGGGTTCAGGGCACCTCCTCCTCCTCCTCGTCTACCAGCAGCAAGCATACAATTATTCTTTCGTCAACTCCGTCGGCTCTTCTGAGTGTCATCCAGCCATGGATTTTCCGGAGACTCGGTAAGTAGGTCGTTCGTCAGTAAATCACCCTATTCCACTGGGCCGAAGCTGTTCGAGACGTGGCCGTCCGATGGTATGAGGCGTACTCTCCTTCCACCGAATCGCTAGGCGGCAGCTAGTCCATGGCTGATTTGTCGTTGTTGTTTTTTTTTTCCCGTCGGCATCTTGGCTGCCATCTTGGAAGATGGTCGTTTCCGCCACATCACCGCGTCGAGGCGTGCCGTCCGAGATTTATATGTGGGATTCGAAGTTTGACATCAAAATAAACGTAAGGCACAGGCCTTTGTTTCTTGCTCCAGTGATTTTGCCTTATATCTTAAAGAGTATTTTATGTATAAACACCATACTTTCTAATTATGAGTCAGTGTGACCGGAAGCTTGTCCTCAAAATAAATGTAGGTCACAGTGACCTATATTTCATGGTCCACTGATTTTGCCTCATATCTTAAAGATTATTTGATGTATAAACATCATACCTTTGGATTATGAGTCAATATGATCCGAAGTTGGTCAGATTTTACATTGACATTTACGTCCGCGTGTCTTTTGGAGGTCATTACTTGAGTACCGTTTATGCTAGGAAGTTGAATTTTGGTATGCTACTTACCCAGACCTAAACCTTCAACTCTATGCTAGAGTTGCCCGTGAGTCATGCCCTGGGGTAAGGCTAGGGGTCAGAATGTATAACAGATCAAATTGATCATTTGGAAACTAGTTGTTGCCATATGGACAAAGAGCAGAGGGCGGAGCATTTGTGTACTTTAGACGCATGTCTATTTGTTTTTTGTTGTTGTTTTTTGCAATGTAGGTCAAAGGTCAACTGCTATATCAGTGACTTACTTACGAGACACTCCATCTTTACTAGATGTATCTACACATTAATTTTGGTCAGGGTAAATCAAGATAAATAAATGAAGATCTTGTTCTGTTGTTGCTACGAAAAGTGCATCACAAACTTTCCATTTTTATAATAGAGAGAAAATGGATAATCAATAAATAAATAAAAATCAGGACTCCACTTTTCATTACCACAACCTATCAAAGTTCAAAAAGTGTGGTGGATAAGTTGTTGATATAACTGACACAGTTTCAGTATTCAAAACTAGAAATCATCAAGGCAAACATTTTGAGCAAGATTCATGATGATTACTTAAAACAATGTGACCTCATTAACAAGATTTTCCTTTGGTTTGGCCTAGTGACCTAGTTTTTCACCCTAAGTGACCCATATTCGAACTTGACCTATTTATAGAGGCAAACATTCTGAGCAATTGTCATTGATTGGGTAAAAATGTGACTTTCAGAGTGTTAACACAAACTAATTGTTGACGACGGACGACGAACGACGACGGACAGAGGCGGATCACAATAGTTCACTCTTTGCATTTGCTCAGGTGAGATATAAAAGGGGAACGCAACCTTAAAAGGTATTGTGCTTTAAAGTAAAGAACTTTACAAACAATGAATTTTGACACAAATTTGATCATAATCGGTGGAAAATTATGTAAGTTATAGGCAATTGAATATTTTAACATTGGTGGAATGGGCGCCGCCATTTTGAATATTTAATGAGGTTTCATAAAATTCGTTTCATAATGTTAGTTATTCTCATAAAGTTGGTTTATTTTGGGAGAAATGATTGCTTGACACTAGAATTAAAAGATTATAAAAAAATCTGTAGCAAAATTATTCTTAAAAAACACTTTATAATTTGGTTTTGCATATTTAGTTTGGGCTGTGTGACGTCACAAAGCCTAGAATATGGCGGCATCCATGGCAGCCATTTTACATATATTCAAACTACCATAACTTCCTTATTCTAGACCGATTTTGAAAACTCTTGCATCAAAATAAATGGCTTGTTAAGCACTTGACTGAAGATATACCTACAACTTATATTGCGTTCCCCTTTAAGGAGTAGAGAAAGACAAATAAAGGAAAGATAAAGGGGAATGGACACTTTCTAGGGAGTCAACTCTTTCACAATTGTTTTGACTCCCTTCTGAAAAGCGTTCTACTCTAAAAGGAAAGAGTTTCTACCTTTTAGAGGACATTTTTTTCAGGGGCTTGGTGTGCAGCAAAGCAAATAGGAAATCACAGAAGTTATCTTCCTTGATACAAATGGCAAAAAATCAACCAAGCGTATCCAGTTCCCTTAACCTATTTATATCCCATAGAACAGCATTGGCAAACAGTGTATACCCAGATCAGACGCCGCAGGACGCGGCGTCTGATCAGGGTCTACACTGTTTGCATTAAGTTCAGGAATTTCTGTAAAACATGGTCAAAATAAAAACTAACCAGACACCCCTTTTAATGGAAATGGAAATGGACTGGTCCAAAGAATTCAGGTAGAAGAATCCACTCGGCATAAACGGGCTGAGTCCACCTCGGTCTCATGATACTGTATTCACCCTAGGTATTTAGATATCTTAACCCTTACATACTTATACTAAATCTTGGCAGAGCATACACCACGATCAGACGCCATGTCATTTAGCATTTGATCTGGGTTTACACTTGTATAGGCCTGTCTGTCTGAATAGTTCTTTTTTTTGTGGTACATTGTTTGAACATGATAAATTTCTGCAGTTACTGAGACAAGAAAAGTAGGTCAAGGTCAGTAACGGTCGATGTCAGCGGGCAGGGTGTATCATGACGGATGTGTGTATGAAGTTTCACGAGCTTAGAAGTCTTGGTGTTTGAGAAACGAAGCTAAACGCACAAACTTAAGTCTTCCACTGCCATAGGCGATAATGATAATTAAGCTTTTGCAAACAGCGTAGATCCAGACGAGACTGCTCATAATGAGCCGTCATCAAGATCTACGAAGTTTGACATTCAGTCTTTCACTTTTACATATAAACTTCTTTCCAACTGATAGTTTGTTTGAAAACCACAAAGCAGGCGACACAAGTAGTCTGAAATTTAGCGCCGAAAGAGTTAACAATTGCTGACACCGACGCCAACGATGACGCCTGAGAGATCCCTATATAGGTCGCTCCTGTTTGCTAAAGCAGTTTCGACTGCAACAGAAAATTTCGACGTTTACGTGAGCCTCTTTATTGCAGTTCTTTTGTAGTTTGTTACAGTCGAACCTCAATACCTCCAACACCGATGGCTCGTTTACCACGGCTGATTCGAACTCGTTTTCGAGTCCTTACGCAATTCTTCAGATCGCTCCAGAAAACAAATATTTAATTTTCTTATTTTATCATGAAATTGTATGTTGTATGTACTCATTAGAATCGCCTCATCGAGGCGATTCTAATGAGTACACTCAACATACCATTATATTTTCTACGGTCATTGTCTCCCTTCCGCTGATTCAAGAAGGGCAGTTGTCAATTTCTGGCGAAAGAATGTGCACAATACTGGTTAACCGCTTAGAGGACTAAACCTGCCCAGTAAACGTGTGGTTAGGTAAACTGACCGCGCTCGACATGACCCCATTGGGTTGACTGGGCGTAAAACTCAACACAAACAAAACAACATACCATTATATAGAAGATCGAAAAGACTTCTCTAAATTATCGCCATTTGCTTCCTGACCTGGCGCCATGATTAAACCTCAGTGGCTGGAATTACCTATGTCTCGAACAAGTTTCCATAGTCCCACAGATATTCGAACCATTGAAGTTTGGCTTCATTTAGTTTTAGTAGTTATGCTGTTTTGTCTTGTCTTTGTGTATTCATCTCTTCTTTCAATGCTGTGCTTTGATTTTGTTTTTTCAGGATAACTTCATTTATTTATTTATTTCATTTTTTCAAACATGAAGAAAATGAAAGGTGAATAATAAAAAAAAAAAGCCTACTTCTCAGTGACAAGATATAAGTTGGAAACAGTCTAGATTGATAAGTTTTTGACAGAACAGACACGGAATTTCAAAATTCAAGCTATGGAGAGAACAAGACCTGTCGCTAGACAAACTGAACCATGGTTTTTCAACATTGTATTTCCTACTACCGGTCGCGTTTTACGTATGATTTCTGATCCATTTACGGCAAATGTGTTCCTCCCAGCTAGCATTCTTTATAAATCTATAGCGGGCCGTTATCGGCCCGTCAGCTACCCTGACGGGCCGATAACGGCCCGCTATATATTTATAAAGAATGCTTACTGTACTGAAGCCTATTTTTCAATCCTAATGTCATTATTACCAATTTTCTTTCTTTCTTGTTGAAAAACCATGATCTTCTCAATCACCATCTACCCAGTAAGCATTCTTTATAAATCTATAGCGGGCCGTTATCGGCCCGTCAGGGTAGCTGACGGGCCGATAACGGCCCGCTGTAGATTTATAAAGAATGCTAGCTGGGATATCCTTTTACTCGCCATCGCTCTCCTTACGTATTACCCGACAATAAAATGCCTAGTTTCTGTGCAATGGCAAAAGAATGCGATATATATTCTTTTGAACTACACAGTAACATGTTAAACCTTCACTGAAACGGTGATGTATTTAACCAGACTTGTAATCTCTCCGAGAACTGGAATTTTACATGCCTGTCTGTTACCAATACGGCAAAATCTGACCACCGTTGCTTCGGGAGAAAAATGTTTTGTGGACTATAATTCCGGTCTGATTATTTAGGAGACTAAATAAGAGGTTGAATTACATCGCCCGATTTTGGATATCGGCAATCGTGAAAAAAATGTCAGCCTTATTTCAACTGACACCCACCTACAGCGCTACCTAAACTAGCTCTCCACAACCACCTCTGGAAGATCTCCTTACGATTTTCTTTTCACAACATGGTATTGCGCGTGTGGAGATAAGCAGCTGTGCTTTGGCTAAACTGAGCTAAAAACTGATCAATAAGGGAATAAGAGCATGGAGTGAAATCATCCCCAAGTCTATTGGTATATCAAGTTAGAAGATTTGATTTGAGGTCAACAATATTTCAGTCATGTCGAGCCATCCCTGAGATACGAATAAGAGAATGGGACATGAGATTTTTAAAAGTCCCAACCCCTGAAGTTGCTCCAAGTAGAGCAAGAACTAGCCTGGTACCACGTTATCCCAGCAGGCACACACCGTTGAAACGTCGATCTAATCTAACAAAGGTAAAATACTCCTCCTCGACTATTTTTCTTCACACATTACCTCCATTACCAGATCAGCCAGATGAGAGAGGACATTCCAAAAGATAGGATTTTTGTAAAATATAAAGTTTGTACAGTAAAACCTGTATAAGACAGCCACCTTTGAAATTGATCTTAGCGGTTGATGTGGAAAGGTGGTTGTCTTATAAAGGCACATGTCATGTAATTTTGCTAGCAAAATTACATGACATGTACCTTTATAAGACAGACACCTTTTTCCACATCAATAACTATTTCAAGTCAGTCTCAAAGGTGGCTCTCTCACACAGGTTTTACTGTATGCTGATTCATAAATCAGACGAGAGCCAGCAAGAACCTTCCTGCCAAAAGCCAATGATGGCAAGGCCGAGCCTCCAAAAGTTTCAGCAGAAGGGCACACCATCCAACCACCCATTCAAGTTTGAAGATTCTGGCTAGTATAGTTTCTGAGAAATGTTGCACAAATTTTCAAGTGAAAGATAGATAAGATAAAAGTAAAACCTATTTACTCAAGTATTCAAACAAACACTGCATCTCCTCACCAAACTGGTTCTTAACTGTGAACATGTCAATTTTTATTACCTGTTGATGTGTTCTGCGGCACCTGATCTGAGTCTATACCAATCACTCACATACATAGGGTCAGAATGGTCAAGTATTTCAAAACAAAATATTAGAAAAGTGGCCATAGCACACCACGGATCCTCACCCAACCCCCTTCCCCCCACCAACCCCCCCCCCCAACACACACACACACACACACGCCTAGTGCCTTATCTGCGAAGTTTCATGAATATATTCCAGTCGGTTAGGAGTTATGAGCCGTACACAAATTATTTAGCATTACATAGATTTTAGGCAACTGGTATAATTCAAACAAGAAATCCGCGGAAAGCGATGTCGCACCTGCGGGGATTGTCATACAAGTTCCTATTTGTATTGAAAAAAAAAAATCTATTTTGCAGTATTCAAGAAATTGATGGGTTAGTTTGTAAGAAAAAATGGACAAAGTAGAAAATTTGGAATATTGGCTTGCAAAATTTGATCTAAACCTGTCCATTATTTCACAAGATATTGATATTGAGCGGTGATCATTTTTGCCCATTAATCAAGGCCAGTAACTCAGCTGAAAATTGACGAAAAAATGCCATGTGACAATCTCAAGCTAGGTATTGTTAACAACAATATGTATGCAAAATATGATCCTAATCCATCAATTCTTTCACAAGATATTGAGCGGAAACCAATTTTGGGCATAAATCAAAGGCCCCTAACTCTGCTGAAAAGAATCTGAGAATTATGTGCAAACAATATGCACATCTTCAGACCATGACCTAATCATCTGTGAAGTTTCAAATCTGTTGGACTCAAACTGCAGGAGGAGTTGCGCTCACGAAACACCCACTGACAATAAGGGTTTTAGGTAAAAACTGACTAAGTTAACAAATAGGAAAAGTTGAAAAAAAAAATCTGAGATTTATGTGCAAACAATATGCAAATCTTCAGACCCTGACCTAATCATCTGTGAAGTTTCAAAACTATTGGCCTAAAACTGCAGGAATTGCGCTCACGAGACACCCACTGACTATAAGGGTTTTAGGTAAAAACTAAGTTAACAAAGCGGAAAAAGTTGAAAAAAAAAATCTGAGAATTATGAGCAAACAATATGCATATCTACACACCATGGCCTAAACATCTGTGAAGTTTCAAAATGATTGGCCAAAAACTGTAGGAGCAGTTGCGCTCACGAGACACCCACCGACTATAAGAGTTTTAGGTAAAAGCAGACTAAGTTAACAAAGCGGAAAAAATTGAAAAAAAAAAAAAAAAAAAAAATCTGAGAATTATGAGCAAACAATATGCACATCTACACACCATGGCCAAAACATCTGTGAAGTTTCAAAATGACTGGCCAAGAACTGTAGGAGGAGTTGCGCTCACGAGACACCCACTGACTATAAAGGTTTTAGGTAAAAACTGACTAAGTTAACAAAGCGGAAAAAGTTCAAAAAAAAAAAAAAAAAACAAAAAAAAAAAAAAAAAAAAAAAATCTGAGAATTATGAGCAAACAATATGCACATCTTCACGCCATGGCCAAAACATCTGTGAAGTTTCAAAATGATTGGCCAAAAACTACAGGAGTTGCGCTCACAAGACAATTGTTGACGAACGGACGGGTCACGGTACGCCTATATCGCACCTGCGTGCTAACGCAGGTGCGACAAAAAACCGAAGTAGCCAGATTTGTCTTCTTTTGTTCGCAACACATCATCTCGATATGATTTAGCCATCTGTGAAGTTTCATGAATATATTCAATACGGTTTAAAAGTTTTGGCCTGGACACATTTTTAGCACACATGGACTGACGGACAGGGATAAAACTTGAAGCCCTTCCACCATTCTTCGAATGGACGGGAGTATAATAACCAAGGACAAAAATATGCTGTAAAAATCATTTATTCAATGCATATACTCTACAGGTAATCTTATGTACAAAATAAATAACAATAATAATTGTATTTGTACAGTCTCATACAAAAATTAATGATAATGGTCATGTAGAAAATATTTCATATCAACAACAAGCACACAACATATTAATAGCTGAGATTGAGAAAATGTACCATTTAAAATGTGCATCCAGTGAACATTCACATCAGCCTTTGCATACATGCATTCTGATCAGTCTAGCAGGTGGACACCAAGGATCCGAGGCTTCCTTAGTTGTACAGCTAATACTGATCAGTCTATGCAGATGTGCAGATTGATCTGTCTTCCCTGCATCATGAAAACATACCTCTTTGATTTTGCCCCCCCCCCCCTCCCACCCCCCTTAAACCCTACTTTTATATAGCAAAACTGGGGTTTACAGGGGTATACATTATTTTTCTTATTTCTGCTCAAAAATAGATTGTGGGTACTAATAGAACTGCCTCGGTGAGGCAGTTTTAACGAGTACCCACAATCTATGTTTTGAGCACAAATATGAAAAATATCAGAATTTTGATCTGAAAACTTTCAGTTTTTGGTGGAGAAATTTTCAATATATTTGAATAGGCGTGTTTTCGTAATGTGGGCCTACATGGCCAAAGCTATATTAACCATATTTACTGCACGTATTCGGACAGACAGGCCTCAGCATACAGTGTATAGACGCAGATGCAACGCCACATAATGCAGTGTCTCATCAGAGTCTACACTGTTTGCCACTCATCCATCAATTTTTAGACACAACATCGAGTAGTAATTTGATGGTAAATGTCCTGGAATTTCAAACACTAATGTTTCTGACAAAATGCCACATGCAAACAATGCAAACCCAGATCAGACTGCTCTTGAAGGAACAGTCTGATCAGGTTCTTCACTATTTGCCATTCCACTAAGCATTTTAAGAGACAAATGCATAAAAAGCAAAATTTAAGCCAAGAAAAAGTGTGGAAGAAAGTGTTCTAAATTTTAGGACTTTTACCATACTTGATCAAATTTAAGTGCAAATATGGTAAAGAGCTGAGTTGTCCGAATACTTAGGGTAAATACTGTATCTGCACTTTATCATATTGCAGCTCATAAAATTGTGGTTGAACAGACACAAGAATGCTTCCAAATGAGCCAGCAATCACCAAAACCTACAATAAAACTTATGTGACCAGCAAAGACTAAGATCAGCCTGTGCATCCGAGCATTCTGATCAGTCTTCGCTGTTCGCATATGCCTTCTACAGCCTCTGGGCTATCCAAAAAGATGAACGAGAACCCTTGCCAAACTGGGTGGATGTGCAGTCTTTGCTGGTCACACCTGTCTTATTGTAGGTTTTGTCATGCCTGGCTCAAATGACTATTTACATGGCTCCAGGTAAGAGGAATATCTAGATAAATAGTTTTGTTTCTCCAGGAAAATATGCTGTGGGTATTCACAAGAAGCGCCTCAGTGAGGTGCTTCTAATGAGCACCTGCAAGATACATGTATGTTTTTATGGAGATATCGCTCTGGGCCCAGTTGTTCAAAGCGTTGTTAGCTTAACGAGCTCGTTAAGGGTCATTTCGTTAACTGTTTTAGCAGATTCAATTTACAAAATTCTGATATTTTTTGCTGAAAAAATGTGAAAAGCTTTTGCACTGCAAAAGCTACTCACATTTTTTCAGCAAAAAATTTCAGTATATTTGCGTATCACTCGATGTAAATTTTAACGAATTGTTAACTAACGACATCATTAGTTTTAAACAACTGGGCCCAGGACATTATGACTCTTTCAACAAAAAAGTATCGACTTTTTCTTATATCTCCATGAAAACATGTTCCGAGTACTCACTGGAATTGCTTTCAAAGAGGTGATTCTCTAATGTCATACCCATAAGAATGGACCAATATTATAGAAAATCTGATACTGCTCCTATCCTGGGCTATAACATTAATTATAGGACACAGGGAATGCATGTTTACTTACACTATGTTGCATAATTATAGGAAAAATATAACGTCGTCCAGTAACATGAAGCTTCTGGTTCCCAGCTGTATTACATCGAATAGAAAATTAAAACCAGAAGTCAAAGGTCACAGGGCAAAGTTATACTTATTTCTATACATACATTAAGAAAACGTACACACACACACAAAATGAAACACTCTGGCCATTCCCAAATAACCTTCAGCAATTTGTTAGATCCAAATGAGCAGAAAACATTTGAAAATATTTTCTTACTTTTGACAGAAAATAACCTTGACATTTCATTCAAACTGCTTTCTTTAAAAAAAAAAAAAAAAAAAAAAATGCAGAACTAAGGACTGAAACTGCATTCAAACCGTCTCTAAAGGGAGCAAATTCTTTCCTTTAAGAGTAGATCTTTTTCAGAAGGGGCAAAATCAATTTTGACAGATTTGTCGTCTCTGAAAGTGTGTCCATTCACCTTAATACACTACTGGAATACTGGATACAAACATAATATTCTTGTTTAACTTGATACACAAGCACTTGTTTACTTCATACACAAGATCAAAAATTCACTTCATATACAAGGACCAGTTTTCTTTATATTCAAGGACAGATTTTTTCATACACAAGGACCAGTTTTATAACAATGTACTTGTACATAACAGAAAAGCCTGTTAAACCCTTTTAGCCCTGCAGAGAAAAACCAATACCTGTGCAAACAGTGTAGATCCAGATGAGGTGGCTCATTATGGCCGTCTCATCATGATCTACACTTTTTGCCATTCTGTTTTTGATTTTAGACTGAAATCCCTATTTGCATCAGAGGGCATGCAAAAACTTAAGAATGGAAGAGTCCAGTTCAGAAACTCAGGGATGAAAGTTTTAAGAATTTGTTTACTCCACATAAACACTAATTAGTACATATAATTCTTGTTTATTTCATTCATAACAAGTAACTAACTCCCTACACAAGAACCGGTTTAATTCATACAAAAGCACTCCTCATACATAAGAATCATTTTTCTTCTTACACAATAACTGAGACTGAAAACTGTGCTGCAGTAAATAATGGTACCATATCAAATATGCAAAACATGCAGATTTTTTTCCCCAATTTAAATTTCCTGATAAGGAGGCAACTGAGGAAATAATTTGTGCTAATACAGTAATTGTACAAAAATTTCGTACAACAAAAGTTCTGACGAAATACCATATGCAAACAGTGTAAACCCAGATCAGACTGCTCTTAAAGGATCAGGGTCTACACCGTTTGCCATTCCACCAAGTATTTTAAGACAGAACTGCATAAAAAGCAAATTTTAAGCCAAAAAGGTATGGAATAAAAGGTTTGAAATTTTTGGACTTTACCATATACACCACAACCTCTTTATAACACTACTGTCGGGGTCCATAGCACAAACCGTGTTAGTTAAACAACCGTTTTATATCCAAACAAAAAAATGTATAGATTATACTGAAAAAAATGACCATTTTTCAATATAATCTATATATTTCTGGGATCCATCTTTGAACCATTTTTGTATCCAAAACTGTGTTATAATGAACCGTGTTATAAAGAGGTTGAAGTATATGATGAAACATGAGAAAATGCAACTTCTGACACACAGCCATCAGCCTGAGCATCTGATCAGTCTTGGTTGTCCACAAAAGAAACATTGCATCCTTGGCTATCCAAAATCCCTCTCGAAGATTCTGATCAGACTGCATGAATGCGCAAGCTGATCTTAATCTTGGCTTGAGGCAAATGTCCAAGGTATGTTTTCTGACATTGCAGCTCACTTTTTTGAGCCAAAATGTATCCTGTGGGCATAGCTCAAGATAAAGTGCATTTTTCAATTAAAAAGTACTGACAGTTTTCTAATTTCTCCAAGAAAACCTATGTCATGGGTACTCATTAGAAGCTGGCCTCGGTGGCTCAGTTGGATGCGCCGTCCCAGTGGAGACCAGGAGGTCACGGGTTCAACCCCTGCCGAGGTCAGCAACATTCTTTCGTGGAGATTGATCATGAAATATTTTCTAGTCATTCTCTCCCTTCTGCTGATTCAAGAAGGGCAGTTGTCAGTTTCTGGCGAAAGCATGTGCACAATACTGGTTAAGCGCTTAGAGGACTAAGCCTGCCCAGTAAAAAATGTGTGGTTAGGTAAACTGACCACGTTCGACATGACCCCATCTGGTTGACTGGGCTATAAAACCTCAACACAAACAAACAAACTCTATAGAAGCACCTCGCCAAGATGCTTTTAATGAGTACCACAACATAGGTTTTCTTGGAGAAATAAGAAAAAAAATTATGATATGCCCTCTTATCTGGAGCTGTGCTTGCGGGCCTCGACTAGTTTATTTCAATGAATATCTACAAGATACTTTTTGGTTTCAAGTAAATACACTTTTCCTCGTACATGTACACTTGATCAGCATGCATGATCTGCATACATACTGTTTTTATACTAAGTATTCAGATATAGGTCTGACCAGATGCTGCAGAATCCTACATCCGGTCAAGGTCAACACTGTTTGCCATTCCTTTAGCATTTTTTAGCTATACCAACAAAGAGGTAGTGAGATGGACTTGCTCAAACTTAATACAAATATGGTAATGAGTTCAAGTGTCCTTATATTTAGAGTAAATACACATACAGTGCTCAATATTTGATCACTCTCCTGTATGCTCAATATATGATCCTTCTATCACCTTAGTATATGGTGTAAGGCATAGACCATGATCATGGAGACACAGTATGATCTGGGTCAATGCTAAAAGCATATCTCAAAAGGTACTGTTTTGCTTGTAGATTAATGGTACCTGAATATATTTAACCATTAACACATAGCATGCTGGATAAAAAAAATTCAGCAGACGTGTTTATTTTTATTTTACCCAGAAAATAGGTTCACCCAGAAAATAGGTATATGCTCGCCAAAAATGTCTGAGCTAATCCGGCTAGCTCCGGCTACACCTTTTATCCAATCAATGTTGCAGTAATGGAAACCATCATCCAATCAAAAGCTTGGTAGTATTAGCGTTTCGGTTAACTATTGCAAATGGCGGCACTCTTTTACATTTGATACTGACAATGGGTGTCCTCTCAAAGTTTGAAGAATCGAAGATAAAAGACGATCAGAGTGAAAAGAACAAATTTCTTTCAAGTGGCTTGAACGGACTGTTGATATAAAGCTTGCTGGAGAGGCTATTACAGTGTGCCTGGGATGACTTTATGAGGTGCAAGTCTGTGCAGATTTTCACCACCGGAAATGAGAAGAACCGTTTTACTGTGATGCTGGCTTGTACTGCCGTAGAGGGAAACTGCCACCTTACATTATCTTCAATAGGAAGACACTGCTAAAAGTCACATGGCCATAGGGAATCATTGTCTGTTGCCAGGACAAGGGCTGGATGCATGATAATCTCACTAAAGACTGGATCAGGATTGTCTGGGTAAAGAGTCCAGGAGGCTTAACGAAAAGAGAGGTCTACTTGACATTCTTCGTGACAACCACAGAATGAGATTGGCCATCATCCCCAGCAGAATAACATCAATTCTGCAGCCTCTGGACGTCTCAATCAACAAGCCAATGAAGGACATGCTACAGAAGAAGAGGAACGAGTGGTATGGTGGAGAAGAACACACAATCACAGCATCAGGCAGAATGAGGAAGCCAGAGCTAGAAATCTGTCAGTGGATTGTGGATGCTTGGTCTTCACTCGACCCCACGTCACCAGGGTATTAAGAAAGTATGGACGGCACTGAAGACATCATTTGGGAGCAATTTGTGTCCCTGAAAGAGACCAGCTCTGCTGCAGATGATGACGTCACCGACAATGATGATGACAACGATGCTGACTTCAGTAAAGAGAATGAATTATATCGTCAGCTTCCGCAGCTGAGTATCAAAAGATGTGGGCGTCTGATAAAGAGGATCTGTGTTTGATGGGTTCACGCCAATGGATGCTGACTGCACTGACGCCAAGTGTGGTTGATTGACAAATGCAGAATCTCGCGTAACAATGGTCCTTTTCAGGGCCGCCAACTTCTCAAGAAAGAAAACCTTTGACGTCAGTTAGCATTACCATAAATTTGGCCTGTTTCGTTCGTAACCTGCCCAGAGTTCGGCTGTTTTTAAGTCGATCCTAGTGAAATATGACTTTTTTTGCACCTGGGAACTTAGTCAGTAACGCATGGAATAATAATGCATGTTCTACGTAGGAACAACGGTTTTTGTTGTTTTTCCACAAAATTTTGTGCAAAAATTTGGTGTGGGTAATACACAGCAAAATTCGGTAGTTTGTGAACATTTAGAAAGTGTAAATGTGATAAAAGTAGATGCAGTGTCAATATATAGTGTAATTGTTGAACTGAACATTTGGAAAGTGTAAATGTGATAAAAGTAGATGCAGTGTCAATATAGTGTAATTGTTGAACTGATAGAAAGCAACAAAATCCCATGGTCCAATCTTGTTTCAATATTGATGGACTCTTCTAATGTCATGAGGGGCAAAAAATCACGAGTGGAGACAAGGATAAGAAGTGAAAAGGACCCTCATCTGCTAGATATTGATGGCGATTCCTGCCGTCATATTCATAATGCATGCAAGAAATTTCATAGTCCCTTTGATAAGTATCTTGAAGGTTTATTCACTGATATCCAAAATGACTTCAAACAGTGTAATGACCAGAAAGATCTCTTTCAAAGATTTTTGAACTGCTGGCAATAACATGTACAACTCCAGATAGATTTCATAAACACAGGTGGTTGTCAGTCTAACAAATTTTATTTGATGCTTTCATCGTTTGCTACTTTTCATTCTTAAGTAAGGAAGCGACTTTTGTATCAACACAAATTACTGGAAGTGTACTTTGTTTTTTTGTGTTGAGGTTTTACGGCCCAGTCAACCCAATGGGGTCATGTCGAGCGCGGTCAGTTTACTTAACCACACGTTTACTGGGCAGGCTTAGTCCTCTAAGCGGTTAACCAGTATTGTGCACATTCTTTCGCCAGAAACTGACAACTGCCCTTCTTGAATCAGCGGAAGGGAGAGAATGACCGTAGAAAATATTTCATGATCAATCTCCACGAAAGAATGTTGCCGACCTCGGCTACTGGAAGTGTACAAAAGAAGAAATATAAGCAAAGAGGCTCGAGAAAGGTTAAGAGAAATCTGTACCGAATTGAGCAGTAAGTCTATAACTGACCTTGGGGAAAAAGAGAAATATAAGAATTACAGTAAAAACTTTTTAAGATTGAAATGACCACATAATTACTTCTAAGTTTCTATCAAGAGGTTTTACCAGTTTTGAAAGCATATGTATTAACATTTCAGTCTACAGACACCATGGCCCATCAGTTACATGAAAGACAACTTGAAACTTTCCAAAACTTTTTAGCTTGTTTTGTGAAAGCCGAATATGCAGCTTATATAACAGGGAAGCAGCTGTAAGAACTAAGGCTGATAAGATTAATCGGATAATCGATTAATTGATCGATAAATACCGCAAAAATGATTATCATTACTGATTTGCTAATAATCGATCATTTGATTGTCTGTTACTTTGCCGTATTTACCCTTAGTATTCGGACATCTCAACACTTTACCATATTAATCTAAAATTTAAACAAGGACAATTTACTACCCACTTTAGTGTCTTAAATAGCTGGCTGAGTGGCAAACAGTGTAGACCCTGATGAGACGCCGCAAATGCGGCTTCTCATCTGGGTCTACACTGTTTGTGAATGCCTGTCTGGCCAAATGCATACAGTAAAATATGACATATGGTAAGAGTCATGCTCAGTCAGATAGGCAAAATTATTATCAAATCTTCAGTGATACTCGATTATGATTTTAGCTCCGATTAGCCAGCCTTAGTAAGATGAAGGCCAGTTCATGGGCATCAATATGTTCATAGGAAGTAGGATTAAGAACTTGAGAAAAGAAGTGCCCAAAGATGACCCCTGGCCAATTTCCTCTTTTTTTAGCTGTTTTCATCCCTGCAGTTTGGAGACAATTTCCATGAATGTCAAAACCATTTCCTGGGAAAAATAAAATTATTTCAAGATGTCATCTGCTTATATTTTACCCAGCATGCTAAGCTTTAAAGTGCCAAGCAAAACTGCAGCAGACGAAAATCTATTTTTTTTTTTTTTTTAAATATTTTTCAGAGAAAATAAGGCTTGGCGTTCCATGTGAATTGTCCGCTAAATCTCAAGTCTTTTTCTCTGAATATTAATAATAACAAGAGGGCCATGATGGCCCTGTAACGCTCACCTGAGCAACATAGCACTTTGAGATCCTGATCTAGAACTGATCAAGGCAAACATTCTGATCAAAGTTCAAAATGATTATATTAACAAGTAAGACAATGTAGCATGTCTAATGGACTGTGAAATAAAGGTCAAGGTCAAATATGGATGACTGCACTCAAGAGGCCATGTTAAGATGTATGCATGTACTAAGTATCACTGGCTGTAGGAGCAATAGTTACTGAGAAACTGACCTAAACACAAACACTTCACAAGTGCCAAATATCACTGTAGGACCAATAATTACTGAGAAACTGACCTAAATGGAAAAACTTAAGTCACTGGACAGAAAACTATACATCACCTTGAAATCATCAAGACAAACATTTTGAGCAAGATTCATGATGATCACTTCAAAAATGTGACCTCTAGAGCATCAACAAGGTTTTCCTTTGATTTGGCCAGGTGAACTAGTTTTTGATATCAAGTGACCCAGTTTTAAACTAACCCTAGAACTCATCAAGACAAACATTTTGAGCAAGATCCATGATTATTGCTTCAAAAATGTGACCGCTAGTGTTAACAAGGTTTTCTGCTGGTTTGGCCTGGTGACCTAGTTTTTGACACCATGTGACCCTGTTTCAAACTTGACCTAGAAATCATCAAGACAAACATTTTGAGCAAGATTCATGATGATTGCTTGAAAAATGTGACCACTAGAGTGTTAACAAGGTTTTCTGCTTATCTGGCCAGGTGACCTTGTTTTTGACCCCAGGTGACCCAGTTTCGAACCTGACCTAAAAATCATCAAGACAAACATTTTGAGCAAGATTCATGATGATCGCTTAAAAAATGTGATCGCTAGAGTGTTAACTAAGTTTTCTGCTGATTTGGCCCGGTGACCTAGTTTTTGACTCCAAGTGACCCAGTTTCGAACTTGACCTAGAACTCATCAAGAAAAACATTTTAAGCAAGATTTATGATGATTGCTTGAAAAATGTGACGGCTAGAGTGATAAGATTTTATGCTGATTTGGCCCGGTGACCTAGTTTTTGACCCCAGGTGTTCCAGTTTCAAACTTGACCTAGAAATCATCAAGACTAACACATTTTGAGCCAGATTCATGATAATTGCTTCATAAATGTGACCGCTAGAGTGTTAACAAGGTTTTCTGCTGATTTGGCCTGGTGACCTAGTTTTTGACCCATCATGACCCAGTTTCAAAACATATCATAGAACTCATCAAGACAAACATTTTGAGCAAGATCCATGATTATTGCTTCAAAAATGTGACCGCTAGAGTGTTAACAAGGTTTTCTGCTGGTTTGGCCTGGTGACCTAGTTTTTGACACCACATGACCCTGTTTCAAACTTGACCTAGAAATCATCAAGACAAACATTTTGAACAAGATTCGTGATGATTGCTTGAAAAATGTGACCACTACAGTGTTAACAAGGTTTTCTGCTGATTTGGCCAGGTGACCTAGTTTCTGACTCCAAGTGACCCAGTTTCAAACTTGACCTAGAAATCATCAAGACAAACATTTTGAGCAAGATTCATGATGATTGCTTGAAAAATGTGACCCCTAGAGTGTTAACAAGGTTTTCTGCTGATCTGGCCCGGTGACCTAGTTTTTGACCCCAAGTGACCCAGTTTCGAACTTGACCTAGAAATCATCAAGACAAACATATTGAGCAAGATTCATGATGATTGCTTCCAAAATGTGACGGCTAGAGTGTTAACAAGGTTTTCAGCTGATCTGGACCGGTGACCTAGTTTTTGACCTTAAGTGACCCAGTTTCGAACTTGACCTATATTTAATAGAGGCAAACATTTTGAGCAAGTTTCATCAATATTGGGTCAAGACTATGACCTCTAGAGTGTTAAAAAGTTTTTCCTTTGATTTGACCTGGTGACCTAGTTTCTGACCCCAAGTAACCCAGTATCGAACTTGACCTAGATTTCATAGAGGCAAACATTCTGACCAAGTTTCATGAAGATTGAGTTAAAACTGTGACTTCTAGAGTGTTAACAAACTAATTGTTGACGACGAACGACGGACATAGGGTGATGACAATAGCTCACCCTGAGCTTTTGCTCAGGTGAGCTAATAATAAAAACATTGCCTGCTGCAGTAGTGATTGGAGCTTTAAAGGTTATAGTAAAACTGACAAAATCTCTGCTAAATGGACAGAAAAGATTTACGGTCATAAGTATCCCATCACAGATGATTAGTAAGTAATCAAAATGACAACAGTTGATTTTAACCTTTACCATACTATGGGCAAATTCAGCAGGAAACACTTAGAAACATTTTTCCTATTTTTCCCAGAAAATAGGCTTCGACATTCATGCAAATTGTCTCCTTAGGAAACAATATGCATGCAATGTCAAAGCCTATTTTCTGGGATTCGGAGAGAATTTACATGAAATGTCCATCTAATATCGGGGAAAAATAAGAAAAAGGTTTCAAAATGTCATCTGGTTATTATCCAACATGCTAAGTATAAACTGAAAACTAATGAGATATACATCAGGGCCCAGTTGTTAAAACTAACATGTTGTTAGTTAACATATTGTTAAAACTTCTCTCATTAAATACAGCATATACGCCAATATTTTTGCTAACAAAATGTAAATAGCTTTTGCATTTGCAAAAGCTACTCACATGTTTTCATCAAAAAATACCTGTGAATTAGATATTGTACTTACAAGAACAGTTAACATTTTGACCACTAACGAGCTCGTTAAGCTAACCGAGCTTTGAACAACTGGACCCTGATGAGTAAAAAGGCCCTTATGCCACATAAGAACAGCAAATGCTCCAATCAGTGTCTTTTCAGGGCTTTCTCTGTCAATATATTCTACCATCCAGGGCCCAGTTGTATAAAGCATTGTCAGCTTATTGACACTCATTAACTGTTATAGCTGAGGTATTTTCAAATACATTGACATTTTTGCTGCAAAAATGTGAGTAGCTTTTGCAATGCAAAAGTTATTCACATTTTTTCAGCTAAAAATATTGATATACATATGTATTTGCCATATTTCAAGATAGAAATTTTAACATCACGTTAGCTAACAACTTTAAGTTTTGAACAACGGGTCCCAGTGATTCTGACAGCGGGCAACAAAGGCCCCAATCAGACTGCATTTGCCCAGTCTAATCAGTGCCTTCTTGCCCTGCTAACAGAATCACAGGATATTGGGAATTGCTTTGCAAATGGGGCCAATCTTAGAGAAAAGAATCAAAGCATTTTCTTCTTCAAGAGCCCTATTCGAGAAGGCAGACAAATACTTTCAGGTCAGTGACTTCCCTCTGTGTAACCATTCACCTTAAGGGAATGGATACACCTGGTATATTTCTCACCATTTTTTAAAAGGGAGACAACTGTGATTTTCATTTTTCTTTCCTGCACACCAAAGCTCTTCTGAAAAGGTGTCTACTCTAAAAGACAAGAATTGGCTTCCAAAAAATGTAAATTATTTCTTTTTAGAATAGACTATTTCAGAAAGCAGGCAAAATTTGAAGCATTTCCTCCCCTGAAAGTATATCCAAACAAATTAACAAATTCAGTACAGGCTTATGTCCTCTCTAATTAAGGCTAGGCCACTGGCAGAAATCAACCAGTGTTCTATCGTTAGTAGATACTTGAAAACAGAAATGCAGAACTTGCTCCTAGGGCTGACAAGTCTTGTCAGATTGCGCAGATATGATACTATGACTGGTCCGATCTTTTAAAATTATTTTAAAATTTCCATGAAAAACGAGTGCTATAGTTACACAAGATTATCTTCAGAAACATGTTGTGGACACTTACTGGGTAAATGTACAACATATTGTGTATTTACCTTAACTAGATTCTAAAAGCAATGACTCTTGAATACAATGATCATACAGAACTGAAAATTCCTGATGTGGTTATGTTTTCCTGGCCAGACTAAATATTGAGACGGTGAAACCTTTACTAATCTCTGGGCTAATTAAGCAGACAAACAAATTGATGATATGTTTCTTATTTTTGCCAGAAAACATGTTTTGACATTTCGTGCAAATTGTCTCTAATGGAGACAATTTGCATGAAATGACAAAAAATGTTTTCTGGGGAAAATAAGAAAAATATTTCAAAATGTCGTCTGCTGATATTTTTACCCAGAGGGCTAAGCATTAACTATAGACCATACTTGTTCTAATATCTGAACATGTCCATTTTGCAACCTGGGCCCAGTTGTTCAAAGTGTCGTTAAGGGTCATTTCATTAACTGTTTTAGTGGATTCAATATACATTATTTTGATATTTTTTGCTGAAAAAATATGAGTAGCATTTTTTCAGCAAAAAATTTCAGCATATTTGCGTATCACTCAATTAAAATTTTAATGAATCGTTAACTAACGACATCGTTAGTTTTGAACAACTGGGCCCTGCTGATCTGTCTAACAACTGCTGGATGTAAGGCAACCAGTGTAGACCTCTTTCAGATGCAGCACTCTATGGCATTTAGTCTGGGTTTACAGTTACTCTGTCGCAATACATGTACTTAAAAGTAATAAATATGGTTATTGTTTCATGTAGAAATAGGAAAACTACCTTCTTTTTGGATGAAAATAAGCATCTTTAAACCTGGCCCTGCTGAACCTGGATATGCCCTGCCTATGCAAACAGTGTAGATCCAGCTCAGCTGACTTCTGAAGAAACCAACTGATCTGGATCTGCACTTTTTTTTTATTATGTGAATTTGTATCAACAACTGGGATCAAGTAATCTGATTGACTGTGGCGTCTTAATTTATTCAGCATGGCAAGAGTTAATATCTGGACCTAAGAATTTGTTGATAATTTGTCCATTCTGGATAGATGTCCCCAGTAAGCCATATATAAATTTTTTTCAATAAAACAGCTAACTCTTCCCTCATAGGGTATCTTGCACAAAGACAAATTATTATTCTAAGCTTCAGCTTAAGTACATATATATATATACATTCTAAGAAAACAAAAAACAAGTACATACTTCTATATATTGATTAACAGCACTGCAGTAGAAATAGAATATGTTTCCATTTCAGAGAGGGAAGCTTCCTCATGTCATCCAGTAATGAACTATATTACAAGACACACAATGTACTCAACAAAATGCAGAGATCAAAACTCAAATTTGTGACAATAAACAGCACCCCCCCCCCCCCACCCCTACAAAAAAAAAAAAAAAAAAAAAAAAAAAAAATAGAGGGCACAAGACAAAGTATCTAAGCATCTCCAATGGATGTACTGTACCCATACACCTAATCTGGCAAGCATAGGAACACCAGTACAGCAGATAAGCACAAGACATGTTGTAGGTCATAAGGCAGGTCATGGGTCAAAATACAGGTCACAGTGACCTACTTTAGATATGTGATATAGCCTCTTCATCAGATGTATCCACATATTTAATTTCGTATCTACTTTTGGTACCCAACAAATCATTCTTTTGTAAGGCTAGACCATATCTTTTGTAAGGCTAGACCATATAGTACACAAAATATGCACAGTACAAGTTTTTTCTTTTTTTTTTTTTTTTTTTTTTGTACAAAATGTCAAAAGTCATTGCACTGACCAACTTTTTTACATCATCTTTAGTATTTGGACCTACACATCAAAGTTACAGTACATGAGCTATGCATAGGATAAGTTTTTTATGCCCCTGCCACAAAGTGGAAGACATACACAAAAGGTTTGTTTGTGTTGAGGTTTTACGGCCCAGTCAACCCAATGGGTCATGTCGAGCGCGGTCAGTTTACCTAACCACACGTTTACTGGACAGGCTTAGCCCTCTAAGCGGTTAACCAGTATTGTGCACATTCTTTCGCCAGAAACTGACAAGTGCCCTTCTTGAATCAGCGGAAGGGAGAGAATGACCGTAGAAAATATTTCATGGTCAATCTCCGTATACACAAAAGGTAGGACTAGAACGGAAGCTTATGCTTCCGTTCTAATCCTATCTTTTGTGTACTTGTCATGTTTGTGTGTACAATCATTGTAAGTTTGAAATAAAACGTTTAAACCAAAGTGGAAGAGGGCATATAATTCTACCCTCCGTCATACGTCTGTTTGTCCGTCCGTCACACTTGATAGTACTGTTCATGTCTCCACTTCTCCTACAGTTTTCAGGTAATGGTTTGAACTTGCACCATAGTAAGGATATAGACTGAGAATGTGCACAAAGGTCACAGAACTCTGATCAAACTTTCGCTAGGGTAACACACCCTTGATTTACTTAGAAAGTTTGTCTAGTACACATGGCATAGTAGGGTTTGTGTCTGTGCAACTTCTACAGTTTTCATTCTGTGACCTTTATGCATATGCCCAGCATATATGCTGGGCATACGCATAAAGGTCACAGAATGCTGATACATTTATTGCTAGAGTTCCATACCCTTGATTTGCTTAGAAATATGGCCTTGTACACATGGCATTGATATTTTTATTTTCATTTTACAGAAAAATTGAAATGACATTTCATTCAAATTTTCTCCAATGAAAAGTCAAAACCTGTTTTCTGGGGAAAAATTAGAAAAAAAGTTCAATATGTTGTCTGCTGAAAATTTTACCCAGAGTGCTAAGCATTAAACGTCAGTTTTATGTGTATTCTAGTTTGAGGTATTTATTGTAGAGTGGGTTTATATTTTTTAACATATCTTGATACTAAGAACATCATGACACATGGTGTCCTCATTCTTGTATGACCCTGCAAAAAGTGACCTACCCAGCATCCCTCTGCCCTGAAATCCTAGCTGCAGCACTGCAGTCATAGCCTTAATCTGCAATGAAGCTAAATGCTAGGGTTGATGAAAAAAGAGCTTGAAGGTTTAGCAAATAGTTACACTGTTCCTTGCTTGGTGCAGACAATACAAGGAGATTGTATTAACTACAGCACACTTTTGTACAATAACAATAAACTGCTGCTTGTGAGAAAGCACCTTGCCTGCAAGAACTTTCGACTTCACGATTTTATCACATGGCTTTCTGTTGCATGTAAAAGTAGCCTGTTTAACAAAAAATGAGCCATGACAAGCAAAGAACCTATCTCAAAGTGAAATATAATACATAAGCCTCTCCAAGCATGACATATAGCCAGCATAAACTAAAATCAGCCAGTGCATTCAGTCTTATCTGAGTCTTCACTGGTCACTAACATGATGCCCTTACACTTTCTACCAGCAAACAGCATACACCCAGACCAGACTGTGAAGACTGATCTGGGTCTACCTTGCTCACATATGTCATAAGGTAAATTTCTATATGGAGGGGATCACAAAGCTCCAATAACCCCTATCTTACATAGCTCCAGATACGTCACTTTTTTCATCCTAAAAGTACTGATATTTTTTCTTGTTTCTTCATGAAGAGCTAGGCTGTATAGACTAACATCAGCCTGCATATGTCTGCACCATAGCTCTTGATAAGATGTTTTTTTTTTTTTGTTTTTTTTTCAATCCAAAAGTACTGATATTTATTTCTCCACAAAAATATGTTGTGGGTACTCATAAGAAGTGCCTCACCAGTGGGTACTCATTAGAAGCACTTCAGTGAGGCACTTCTAATAAGTACCCAACATGTTTTCGAGGATAGGAAAAATAATAATAGGGTCTGATACACTTATCTAGACCTATGGTCTGCACTCTCAGCTGACATTCTCTATTTGCATTCCCAATCTCTGGACAATGTAAAAATCTACAAACAGCACATCAGATCAATGCTGATCAGATTGCCTAAGTGTGAAGATGATCTGACCCTGTACTTTTCACAATATACTGGTACAGACAAAGCAAAGAAGGCATCTGAAGATATGCAAAATGTGGAGACTGACAGCATTCTGCTCATAGGCAGTAATATCAGCACCTTTGAGTTCTGCCAATACATTAACCCTTGCCTTGCTGAATAAATCAAGATGGCACGCCCACTTCTAATTTTCAGCCAATCAGATTACTTGATCCGGGTTTTGATAGAAATTCACATATTTAATGACAAACAGTGCAGATCCAGATCAGTTAGCTTCTTCAGAAGCCAACTGATCTGGATCTACAGTTTGTTGGTAAGACAGGGCATGACGTGTTCAGCAAGAGAAGGGTTAACAGTATCCAATGACTCTATCAGTGGGGAATGAATGCACTTGTCAGACTGCATTGATGCCTGTTCACACATATCAAAAGGCACCTTTACAATAAGGACCTTGTAAGTAGTCATGGCTCAGATATGAATGAAACCTGGTGTAAAGCATTCCCTATTTACAACTCAAATTTGACATTAAATTACATTTTATCTCAAAAGCAAATTCATCCAAAGCAAAAAAATAATCATACTTTAAGAATGCATAACTTTAGAAAATATATGTTTTTTTTTCTCCCAACATTTACCAATATTTTTTTTTTTCTGTTTTCCACAGAAACACACATGGAGGGTACTCATTATAATCCAGAACACCAGATAAGCAGGGGTATCAAAAACAACTAATTCTCTTCATTCTCCACAAAAACATATTGTAAGTACATGTTAGAAGGCCTCGGCATGGCGCTTCTAATGAGTACCCATAACTTGTTTTCCTGAAGAAATATCAATAATTTTTGGCTGAAAAAAGAATGCATTATTTTGAGCTATACATAACCCAATAGCTCCAGATAAGGCACTTATTATTTTTTTTTTTCAACTGAAAAGTACTGAGTCCAGTTGTTCATAACTAATGATGTCATTAGTTAACGTTTTGTTAAAATATGATCATTAAATATGGCATATATGCTAATATTTTTGCTGAAAAAATGGGAGTAGCCTTAAAACTTTGATCATTAACATTAAATATGGCATATATGCTAATACTTTTGCTGAAAAAAATGTGAATAGCTTTTGCATTTGCAAAAGCTACTCACATTTTTTCAGCAAAAAAACCCTATGAATTTGGTATTGTACTTACTAGATCAGTTAAAATTTTGACCACTAATGAGCTCATTAAGCTAACGATGCTTTGAATATTTTTTTGACTTGGGTTTTACAGCCCTTCCAAGAATATTTCACTTATATCGAGCTGATCGTTCATCAAAGGTGGGCAAAAACCTGAGAACCCGAGGAAAAACCATCTGACCATCCGTAAGCAGAACTTGGCTTTCCCACATGTGACCCGAGAGGCTTGAGCCACAGCCGTGGGAAACTTAATGGATGTCAACTCTCCTATCCACTAGGCTACGGGGGCCCACTGAACGATGCTTTGAACAACTCAGCAAATTGCATATAGACTCTTTTCGTGTGTTGTGCATCATATATTGTGGGTACTCATTAGAAGTGTCTCACTGAGAAACCTTTTGTGACTTAATCCTTCTTTTGCTTAACACGACATGCCCTGTCTAAGCAAACAGTGTAGATCCAGATCAGTTGGCTTCTGAAGAAGCTTGTAGGTAAATATGTGAATTTCTATCAAAAACTCGGATCAAGTAATCTGATTGGCTGGAAATTAGAAGTGGGCATGGCATCTTAATTTATTCAGCTTGACAAGGGTTAATGCTTACTTTCCTGCCGTCTAATCAGTATCCACAACTTGTTCTGAAAAGTACTCGCATTTTTCTTATTTTTCCACAAAAAATATGTCATGGGTACTCATTAAAAGTGCCTCGGTGAGGCACGTCTAATGAGTACCCGTAACACGTTTTCGTGGAGAAATAAGAAAAACATGTGGATACCCCCTCTTATCTGGAGCTATGATTAAACTCACACAAAGGGGAAAATCTAACCAGTACCCGTAACTTGTTTTCGTAGACAATTAATGCAAATATTACCTAAAGACCATCTTACCAACAAAATTCAACAAAACAATACAGGTGTTGCAGTATTTCAGATTAACAAGAGAACATGCAAACTTTATTATGCTGTATAAAATTACAAAACCTTGCCTTAGATCATTTATGAGGACTTAGCACCTAGAAACTCTCAACTTTAAACAATTACTACTATAATAACCCTAAGTACTGGGACAGACAATCCTGAGCAAACTGTAACCCCAGATCAGATGCTGCAGAATGCGGCATCTGATTTGGGTCTATACTGTTTGACACACTTTTGGCATTTTTTAGAGGCACTGACTGGTAGTAAAATGGACTTGTTTGAATTTGAAAACATATCACAGGATGTTAAGAGTGCCAATACTTAGGGAAAATTACGTATTTCAAAATTCACAACCATACTAGTCACAGGAGTGCAGGGCTCTAGCCAAGCCATTGAGATAAAGCCACATCTGAAAAAGAAAGGGTTTAAGGAGATTTTCTGCCACATTTAATAAGGGAGACAACTTTTGTGACATTTACTTTCCAGCACACTAAACCCCTTCTGAAAGGGATCTACTCTAAAAGGAAAGCATCTGCCAGCTCCCAAATGTATATCTTTTTCCAATAAAGGCTAACACTTCTGATTACTAGCTCCAGTAAGAGGAATATCCAGTTTGAAATAAATGATTTTCTTATTTCTCCATGAAAACATATGTTGTAGGTACTCATTACAAGTCCTTGTAAGTACCTCACTGAGGTGACTCTAACGAGTAGCCACATGTGCTTTTTTGAAATAATTCTTTTCTCTTCCAATTTATTAACCCTTAAGGTGCCAAGAAAATCTGCATCTGAAAATGTTGTCTGCTGCATCTTCTTGCAAACTTTTCAAACTTAAATTTTCCATATAGGCAAACAGTGTGGACCCAGATCAGACTGCTCCTAAAAGAGCAGTCTGATCTGCGCCCACACTGTTTGCAACAATGACTTTTAAAGTAACCAGCAGAAGACAAAGCAGACCACAATTGTTGTGATTGGCGTTTTAAGGGTTAACCTGTATCTTGGGATCTTGTATTTCAATTCATTTCACTATTTAATTCTTTAATATTTAAATATTTTCTTTTTTGCTGTACTTAGCTATAGCTCTAAATAAGGAGTTTGTTTGTGTTGAGGTTTTACAGCCCAGTCAACCCAATGGGGTCATGTCGAGCGTTGTCAGTTTACCTAACCACACGTTTACTGGGCAGGCTTAGTCCTCTAAGCGGTTAACCAGTATTGTGCACATTCTTTTGCCAGAAACTGACAACTGCCCTTCTTAAATCAGCGGAAGCGAGAGAATGACCGTAGAAAATATTTCATGATCAATCTCCACGAAAGAATGTTGCCGACCTCGGCGGGGGTTGAACCAGTGACCTCCTGGTCTTCAGCTGGATCTAAATAAGGAGTATCCAGATAAATATTTCTCATAATTTTCCATGTAAACGTGTGTATTCATTAGAAGCACCGCACCAAGGCACTTCTAATGAGTACTCATGACATACATTTTCGTGGAGAAATAAGAAACCTATCAATATTTTGTGGATCAAAAAAGCGTTTTATATAAAGCAATACTTTATCAAAGATTTCCCTGAGAACATATATGAATGTTTTGTGGTGATACCATAGCTCCAGATAATCAGGGCCCAGTTGTCAAAAAGCATCATTAGCTTAACGAGCTCATTAGTGGTCAAAATGTTAACTTTCTAGTTTATAGTAAAATATCTAATTCACAGGTATTTTTGCTGAAAAAATGTGAATGCAAAAGCTACTCACATTTTTTAACAAAAATATTAGCATATATGCCATATTTAATGATCAAAGTTTTAACGGTATGTAAACTAACGACATCGTTTGTTTTGAACAACTGGGCTCTGGTTTACTGAGTTGAAAAGTACTGGACCCAGTTGTTCAAAACATACGAAGGTGTTAGCTAACCTGACATTAAAACTTCTATCTTGAAATATGGCAAATATATCAATATTTTTTGCTGAAGAAATGTGAAAGCTACTCACATTTTTGCAGCAAAAATATCAAAGTATCTGAAAATACCCTAATTACAACAGTTAACCAGTTTTTCATTAATGAGCCTGTTAAGCTAACAATGCTTTGAACAACTGGGCCCAGATATTTTTCTTATTTCTCCACAAAGATGTATGTTGTGGGTACTCCAAAGGCATATGTTGTGGCGCACTATCAAACAGAATTATGGCATCTACAACCGTAGCTCCATAAAAGGAGATTGTTTTCTATTTTCTCCACAAAATACATGTTGTGGATACTTATTAGAAATGTGCTTCTAATGAGTACCCACAACATGCAACATGTTTTTGTGCAGAAGTAACAAAAATATTTTTGTGGGTTTTCCTCTTGTCTGAAGCTATGTATTCACCAAGCTTCCTCTATGTCTTAACCATTGTCCTGCTGAATAAATTAAGATGCCATGCCTACTTCAAATTTTCAGCCAATCAGATTACTTGATCTGGATTATTGCAATAAATTCATATACTTAATGGCAAACAGTGCAGATCTAGATCAGTTGGCTTCTTCAGAAGCCAACTGATCTGGATCTACACTGTTTGCAAGGGCAGGGTATATCCGGGTTCAGCATGACAAGGGTTAAGTCTTCAATATCTAACAGAAGTCCTCCTGCCAGAACTCATGCAGGTCCAAAACTATAGCAAAATTTAGAAGACCAAGAATGTTATTCTATCAAAGGAACTTTGTCATAAAAAAATATCTGAATAATAGAAATACGCAAGATTCCAGATCCGCCAGCAATGCCCGTGTTAGTGACTAATATTATGCCAGTGGGTACTTTCTTCCAAAATTTGGCCAAACCCAAAGTTTAGGGACCATGGGTCATTCTGTGTTTTCATAGAGAAATAAGAAAACTATTTTCCAGGCTACCCTTTTTATCTAGGGCAACGACCCTTGCTTTTAAATGAAGGTCATCCTTTAACTCAACAAATCGGTACAAAGGCTTTGCAAATAGTGCAGATTGTTACAAACCATCTCATCAGGATCTACACTAATTATACTGTGCATTTGTTTTTTTGTTGTTGTTTTTTTTTTTCATTTTATCCCAACAATGTTAACTATTTATTTTTATTTTCGAATTTTGTCTACAGTATATGTCCAAAAATTTATTACAAAATGGCATATGGAAACAGTGCAGACCCAAATCAGAATGTCATGAGCAGCCCCCCGCACCCCCAACCAAAAAAAAAAAAAAAAAAAAAAAAAATTATACTGTATAATACCCAAAATATTTAGATATCTAACTTCTTACTATACCTATCCTGAAGTGTTAACAGTGCATTTGACGACTTGTCAGTGTGTCTAAAAATTGCTTGGTATGAAAAACAGTGTAAACCCTGTTCAGATGCTACATTTTGTGATGTCTGATCTGGGTCTACACTACTTTCTCAGGCCTGCCTGTCCAAATATTTAAGATAAACATGGTAGAACTAATATTTTCAAATTGTGAAGACCCAAACTGGACAAAGCCATCTATTACATAGATGAATCTGCACAATATTGAGACCCTGATCAGAATATGCAGCACATTTGTATAAACAAAATTTTGACCCTTTACTTGGCACTGCCTCTATGTGACTCAGTTGCCTGGTAGTGTTAAAAATCTACATTCCGTTTGTCTGACCCTGTATCACAAAATGCCAGACCCATAAACTATGGACACATAAATACTTGGATCAACCTCAGTTACACTACGGTTATTGTTTTTTTCTCATTCATGTGCAACAGCTCAACATCATAGGACTTGTTAAGGAGTATTTATGTGTTTCTGGGATAATTTTCTGATTACTCCATAAAAACGTGTTGTGGGTACCCATTAGAAGCACCTCAGTGACACTGAGGTGCTTCTAATGAGTACCCACATCATTTTTTTTTATGGAGAACTTGAGAAAAAAATATTCCCAGAACTATCACCAAATATAAGTCCTCTGAACGTAGTACCTGGTCTACATATTACAACAGAGTTCTATATAAGAGGCTTTTTCAACCATAAAGTACTGTTTTTTGTTTTTTTTTTATTTCTCCACAGTTATTTTCATGGAGAAATTAGAAAAATATTTATCTGGATACCTCTAGTCTAGAGCGTTGAGTTACAATTTTACAGAATCAAATTTTCCCTCCATGTGTTTGCTGGTGATTATTGCACAGTTATGACTCCAGGGCTTGTATGGAATGGTTTTCACTGACTCACTGCCTCTGGTGTTCTCAAGTTATCAATGTCACTAACATTTGTACTAGATAAACTATGCTTCTCTATTTCACTAACTGAGATCTTGTCTACAGACGTTATTGACAGCGAGTCTATATGATTCTGTGTTGCGGTTGAGGCAGTTGTTGTTATTGAGTCTATATGTATATTACACAAATCTGAGGTCTCTGAAATATTCACTGGGTCCAGTTTTGATTTCTTAAGTGGAGGTGCATATATATCTTCCGTAATTCCATTTACAGTTGGATGATTTTCCGAGTTTGTATGACCAGGATTACGGGACTTGGAATCTGGGCTTAAACCTAGCACTGTTGGGGCTGCTGTATTTATATCAATATCCGAGAGAATTGGTTGAAATGTTGGTGGCCCATCTCCAGTAGCAGGATCTGTATGAGGTTTGAGGTGGCTTCGTTTAGGATCACCAAACAACAGCGAGTGTATAGGACTTGCTGATCTGTCTCTTGGGGGTGGAGGTGGCGGGTTCTCCTGATCATCTAGAAATCTTTCCATATAATCCCTGAAACAAAAAGCCCATTTTAAGTTGAATTTATACACTTTCAGAGGAAGCAACTCTGTCAAAACTGTTTTCCTTCTGAAGAGGAATGTACTCTAATGTACTTTTAGATTAGAACTCTTTTCAGAAGAGGCAAAGCAAACAGGAAATCCCTTAAGTTGTCTCCTTAGTAAAAATGATGTACATTCTACAAAATATATCCAGTGCTCTTTAATAATAATACCAGAGTTTCCTAGGATTTGGGTTTTATGGCCCTTTCAAGAATATTTCACTTATATCGAGCCGATCGTTCATCAAAGGTGGGGGAAAACCGGAGAACCCAGGGAAAAACAACCTGGCCATCCGTGAGCAGAACTTGGCTTTCTCACATGTGACCCGAGCGAGGCTTGAACCACAGCAGTGAGAAACCTAATGAATTAAGAGTCAACTCTCCGATCCACTATGGGGGCCCAAACGTTGATTTAATACTAAGTATAGCTATATTTGAGTTGAATTGCCCTTCACTGCAATGTTCTGCTCCATTCTACCTTACCCTACCTTCCCTTCTGCTTCCCCACCCTACCCTACCAAGCTAGGATAGGCCTGGATAGAAGGGTAGGGTAGGGTAAGAATACAAGTTTGTGTTAAGGTTTTATGGCCCAGTCAACCCAATGGGGTCGTCGAGCGTGGTCAGTTTACCTAACAACACGTTTACTGGGCAGGCTTAGTATTGTGCACATTCTTTCGACAAAAACTGACAACTGCCCTTCTTGAACAAGCGGAAGGGAGAGAATGACCGTAGAAAATATTTCATGATCAATCTCCATGAAAGAATGTTGCCGACCTGGGCAGGGGTCGAACTTGCGACCTCCTGGTCTCCAGTTGGATGCGCATCCAACTGAGCCACCGAGGCCGGCAAGAATACAAGTAGGGATAGGGTAGGGTAGGGTGTAATATTGCTACTGTGTTAAGTAAAGGGAAAGTCGTGATTTTTAAGATGGCTGCCATATAAGTTGACAGACTGAAATTGTTTTGGGGAGAGGCATCAAGGGCAGCAGAATCCATATGCGAAGTTTTGACAAAATTCCTCTGCTGGTTACGAAGGAGATGCGATAATGGTCAAAATCTAAGATGGCCTACAGCAGCCATATTTGCCGGCAGGCATAATTCGGGCAGGCACAACTAGACCACTTGGAAAACATCCCAGTCAGGTTTCAAAAAAATCTCAAGAGTGGTCTTGGAGGAGATGCGATAAGTTTGTTACAGTCTTAAGAAAAGGGGAATGTGATTTCTAAGATGGCTGTCTGATGGCCATATCAGTCGATGGACTGGAATCGTTTTCGGGAGACACATTTCGGGGTTGAATAGAATCCATATGCAAAGTTTCAACGAGATTCCTCCTCTGGTTATTGAGGAATGCCATAAAGGTGAAAACCCAAGACAGCGGCCATATTTGTTGACAAATCTGTGAATTCCGACCCACAGTTGCCTGTACTAAGCTAATCTCATACTTAACTAGAAAAAGTGACCAGGCTCAATGTTTGTACCAAATTTCAAAATCCTAAGTCCAGTAGCTCCTGAGAAATCTTTGACAGAAAAAAAAACAGAAAAGGTTTATACACACACAAACACTGTTCAAATAAACTCAAAAGAAGCCGAGTGCTCCAGATAAGACCAGTATCCCAGTATTTTATGAATCCATTTTAGGCAAATACTGGTCCACTTTTCAAAATGATCAGACCAGATACTAATTATTTTCCCAGGATACTGGTGCATGTTGAACATTGTTAGTATCTCATTGATGCACAGAATTACTGCAAATGGGCTGCATTGTTTAAAGCAACTTAACAACCAAGCTTTTCTACATTTTGTAGCTCTAGACCATTACAGCACTAAACTTTAGTGTATATACTATAGAAGGGAAAATTACTACATATATATTTTATATGTTTAGCAAGCTGTGTTAAATAATTTATATTAAGATTGCTTATGGACTACTATACCTAAAGGATACAGATTTAAAATGATGTGTTTCTATTTTGATCAGTACAATACTGACTGTAAAAATATTAATCTGGAGCACTGGAAGCTCCTAACAGAGAGGAGCCTCTAATGAGTCCCCACAAGGTATGTTCCCATGCAAAAATAAGATTTATGCTTTTACGACCTAGTCAACCTATTAGGGTCATGCTGAGCTGGCCAGTTTACCTAACCTGACTTTTTCCTGGGCAGATATTCTCCTCCCAATCTGTTAACCAGTTTGTGTTGAGGTTTTACGGCCCAGTCAACCCAATGGGGTCATGTTGAGCACGGTCAGTTTACCTAACCACATGTTTACTGGGCAGGCTTAGTCCTCTAAGCGGTTAACCAGTATTGTGCACATTCTTTTGCCAGAAACTGACAACTGCCCTTCTTGAATCAGCGGAAGGGAAACAATGACTGGAGAAAATATTTCATAATTAATATCTATGAAGGAATTTTGCCAGACCTGGCGGGACTCGAACCCGCAAACTCCTGATCATCAGTCAGACGCGCATCTGACTGAGCCATTAAGGCCGGCTGGAAAAATAAGCAAAATATTAAGTGGATACTCTGGAGCTATGGACTGAGGATTTTGTTTGATTTGGGCTTAACATCATTTTCAACAATCTTTCAGTCATATCGCGACGGTGTCTCGATGTGGAAGGGAGATCAATACTCACTTTAGAGTGCTGCCTCACTGAAATATCATGCCTCGGACACTTTGGCATGATATTCCACCCAGTCACATTATACTGACACAGAGCTGACCAATTCTAGCTCTACTTTCTTACTGCTGAGCGCCAAGTGAAAGAGCAGCTAGTACCATTTTCAAAGTCTTTGGTATGATCCGGCTGGGGACTGAACCCGCGACCTCCCAGTCACAAAGCAGATGCTCTACCACTGAGCCACTGCGCTATATATGGACTGAGGAAGGCATACAATCACATAAATGGATTATGTAGGTTACTTTAGAATCCACTAACTCATCCATTCATACCTCCCTCCCCAAAGCAAGATCTTGCGTTCTGTAACTATTGGTTTATTGGTATACACAGATAACTTTAACAAATACTTACGTAACACCAGGGTGCAGAGTGTATCTTCTCTTTTCTAATCTGGTTTTATTAGCAAATATATCATGTCTCTCTGTCTTTTTCCATAAATAATAAAACTGTACTAATTCACCAATAGATCGAGTCTTCACCTAGCAATACATGGTAATTACAAGAAATTAAGTTACCGGTACATGAACTGCAATGTGACACATATCCAGATAAGAGGGGTATCCATGTAATATTTTTCTTATTGCTCTACAAAAACATATGTTATGGGTACTCATCAGAAGCGCCTCGGCGAGGCGCTTCTAATAAGTACCCACAACATATATTTTCATGGAGAAATAAAAAAGATATCAACTGTTTTGGGTGAAAAAGCGTCTTAACCTGTTGCTATATTTGAAAAAAACGTACCTTCTGACATGTGACCTCTGAAATCAAATCAGCTCTGGCATCCAGACTGATCAGTCTTAATTGTCCGCATCAAGAAACCTTGCATCTTTGGCTATCGAAAATGTGCCCAGTGAAGATTCTGATCAGATTGTGCGAATGTGCTGGCTGATCCGATCCTTTGCAGGCACACGTGTCTGATGGTACGTTTTCTGACCCTGTAGCTCATTTAGTTGCAATATAGTTATTTTTCAAATTACCTTAACACCTTAAAATGCAAAGCAAAATTGTAGCAGACAGTTGGTTTAGACGCCAACTGATCTGGATCGACTGTTTGCTATATGAAAAAATTTAATATCTTTTATGGTTATGTTTTTGTTTTATTTCCATCATTTGACCATTTAGCTTCAGGGATAGGTATGTGAAGTGAAAAGTTTTTAGTACATAACATTCAGTATACTGGAAAACAAGGTAAAGTATACACTTTCTGCGGAGGCAAATCTGTCAAAATTGTATTTTCCTTCCTTCTGAAAGGACTTTACTCTCAAACTCCTCTAAGGATCAAATTCTAGCCTTTTAGAGTAAACCCCTTTTAGGAAGGGGACTGAACTGCTGGAAAGCAAATGGGGAAATGACAAGTTGTCACCCTTGTAAAAACTGGTGAAAAATCTATCATGTGTATAAATTCCTCTTAAATTGTGTTAAAGATGTCTAATATATCTAATGTACAACATGAGAAAAAGGATTCTTCTCATATATGGAGATGAAAAGGACATGATGATTCAGATAGTGTTTTTAGTCTCTTTCAACACCATTTCAGGTATATCAATACTACTGAAAGGTGACAATGCAAGGCTCATTGCAATGACGGGCCATACAATCATCAGCTGAATTCTGCTTCCAGCAGGAATCCAGACCCTTAGGAGCTGAGTGGTAAGATCTCCGCAAAAAGTCCAGGAACAGCATTTATCGGAGCATAAATGTTATAATTATCAATGATACAGGTACACAACCCACCTTATTCTGGTGTATATGAAAGAAATCTTTCCCATAAAATTTTAAGCCAGTTTCAAAGTTGCTACACTCTTCTTCTGACCATAGACTCATTGGATCTGAAATTAAGAATAGAGATACATCAGATATTAGGAGAGATAACTGCTTATTTTTAAAGTGAACAGGGAAATCCAAGTTGAGCAAGTATATCCTGATCAGTGTGTGTGTGTGTGTGTGTGTGTGTGTGTGTGTGTGTGTGTGTGTGTGTGTGTGTGTGTGTGTGTGTGTGTGTGTGTGTGTGTGTCCCCCCAACACATTCTATAGAACCTGAAGATTTTAAGCAAATATACCCATAACTCCAATTAAGAGGGGCCCAGGGGGTATCTTCTTGAACATAATATTTTTCTTATTTCTCCATAAAAACATACGCTGAGGGTACCCATTAGACCAACCTGGCAAGGCACTACTAATAAGTACTACAACCTATGTTTTCGTGGAAAAGTAAGAAAAATATCCGACGGTGCTTTTCAGTTGAAAAATATGCCTTATCTGGAGCTATTAAACTAAAAACTATGATCACAATGCGCAGGGTAATCTGTGCTCAAGCTATTTGCATGTAATGCTAAAGATTAGTCAAAAGCACAGGACATCTCTACTTTATGACTGACAAAATGCTACAGGTGTACACCTATATATATATTTTTTGAAGATATTTTACTATATTTTTTTTTTTGAATTTTGAAATACCTGAACGCACAGAGCAGTAATTATTGTATTTAAAACAGAAGAAACAAACATATTACAAAATACATGCTATAATGGTAGGATAACTGCAGCCACGCAAACAGCTGACAAGACTCAAGCAAACACGGCTGCCTGGCTAGCAGTTACCACTGATATGGACTCCTTACACATTTTACTCTTTATTTATAAGCAGCAATTTGTTATTTCCCTTAATTTATTATGAATTGATTGTGTTGGGGTTTAACGACACGTCAGCCCTTGTGGGTCATTTTGTTTCGTCTCCAAGAGAAAGGGAGAAAAGACAGTAGGAGATGAAAGAGAAGGACAGGGAAAAACGAGGAACCGAAATGAAAATGAAGAAACAGAAGAAATAAAAACATTCCCCCTCTACCCTTATCTGCTACAAGGATAACAGGCCTTGCCCAACTGTAAGCCAATATTAGTTGGACGCCCTGATGATGTAAGAAACACAACACCTTCGACACACCCAACCATCCCCAATTGATTTTGAAACATCGGCAATTTTCTTGTATGTGATAGTCGGTTGTTGAGTTTAGATGAAGTTTTAACAGCCCAGATATTTCGGTCAAGTTGAAAAGCTGCCTCTGAATTTGCTTTTACTTAGGCATACTAACTGACTTTTTTCCCTTGCACAGCTATTTAGGGCCAATGACCCATTAACTTTTCACTGGTAGGTTTTTCTTCGCCAATAGATGTCACTGAAGCTTTCATGAGCCAAAAACAGAAACTGAAGTACTTCAGCACCTTACATTCCATATTATTGAATATATTCCATGTTGTTTAGATGTTAAGACATTACAGCAAAGTTTTGGATAGAACACCATTTACAGATCGCCTCAAAAATGTTGTGTCCAGACAAAAAAGATAAGATTGTATAGAAAAAACTGTTGTTGTTTTTATCTGGATACAACACTAGTTTAGTTAAACATAGTTTTCTTTCTTTTTCTTTTCTGTGGATACCAGCAATAGTGTTATAAAGCAGCTGTAGTTTTATTATTAAAAAATTACCTGTTATTGGAATGGCTTGCATTTTTCTCCGTCGTAATGCCTCTTCAACATTGTGACCACATTGTAACAATAAATATAAAGACTGGAAAAGAGTCGAGAACACTGAATGTAGATATCATAAAGAAAAATAATCTGACAAAATATTATACCTCACTCTGGTTAAATGTATTAAATGATTGTGTCACCAACCTCTTTTCTGACAATATACAGTTACTTTTCAAATTATCTTACACCTTAAAATGCAAATCAAAATTGTAACAGACAGCATTCTTATTGCTTATTTACTTTTTTTTTCCTAAAAAAAAAAAAAAAAAATCAATTTTAGACTGTCATCTGTCAGCTGCACTTAAAGGATCAAAACTAGATATTGCAATTTTAAGGGGGAGTATTCCTAAGACAATTTTCACTTTTGCACCAAAACATATCTTGTGCATACTCAATGGAACTTCGTCACCAATCCTGTATTAGTAAATTATCTAAAGCCACTGATTTAAGTCAGACATTCAAAGAAAAGCAAGCAAACAGATACTAAAAAGTAAGAAGCAAATAGGAATTGTAATGAACAAAATAACTTGCGAGGTTCCTCTCAATAGCTTCTGATTGGACTGCACATATTGACACAGCAGAAGCCCTAAAAATGCCCTATAATGATAAAATTAGGCAAACAGTTCGTGGAAAAAAAAAAAAAAAAAAAAAAAAAATCTATCACTCATGCCAAAAAAAAACAAGCAAATTCCATGGGGAATTTATGTCCCCCGCCTTATTTTTATTTGAGGTGTTAAAAATGGTAAAGTTAACCAGAGGACCATTGGTCCTGTATCAATTACCTAAGTATTGAAGCAGGAAACCAGTGATAAAAAATAATTTCAAGATTCTGAAAAAAAACCACATGCATATCTTCAGACCATACTTAAAGCACCTGTAAAGTTTCAAAGGATCGGCTTAAAACTGTGGTAGGACTTAAGGGGTCAAGGTACCTACTCCCTATACGCTTCTGTAGTATTAGAACTAAAAAAATGTCTAAGTTAAAAATGCAGAAAAAGTTGTAAAAAATTATTTCAGGATTCTGTAAAAACCACATGCATATCTTCAGGCCATCCTAAAAGCCCTTGTAAAGTTTCAAAAGGATCAGACAAAAACTGTGGGAGGAGTTAAGGGGACAAGGTACCTACTCCTTATAAGCTTCTGTAATATTAGAACTCAAAAAATGTCTATGTTCAAAATGTCTAAAAAGGATTAAAAATTAATTTCAGGATTCTGAAAAAACCACATGCACATCTTCAGACCATCCCTAAACACCTGTAAAGTTTCAAAAGAATCGGCCAAAAACTGTGGGAGGAGTTAAGGGGACAAGGTACCTGCTCCCTATACACTTCTGTAGTATTAGAACTCAAAAAATGTCTAAGTTAAAAATGCAGAAAAAGGGATAAAAAATTATTTCAGGATTCTGAAAAAACCACATGCATATCTTCAGGCCATCCTAAAAACCAATGTTAAGTTTCAAAAGGATCCCAAAAACTGTGGGAGGAGTTAAGGGGACAAGGTACCTACTCCCTATAGACTTCTGTAATATTAGAACTCAAAAACTGTCTAAGTTGAAAATGTGGAAAAAGTGATAAAAAATTATTTCAGGATTCTGAAAAAAACACATGCACATCTTCAGACCATCCTTAAAACACCTGTAAAGTTTCAAAAGGATCGGACAAAAACTGTGGGAGGAGTTAAGGGGACAAAGTACCTACTAAAAACTCGGAACCATGCGCCACGGAAAACCAAAAACAGTGTCCCTCCACTTTTCTTCGAAAAGGCGGGGGACAAAAAAAATACATTTTGACTGTAACCACAACAAATAAATTGTTTGTTTTTTTTTGTTGTTTTTCTTCTAGAAATGGGTAATCACATAACCTCACCTGTTCATCATCTCTGATGTGAGCACCTGTGGGTATTGCATTAACTCCAACTGAGTTGTTTAAACTTTGTACATGAATGTCTTGTAAATAACTTTCAACTGAAAACAAAACACAAAATCTCATATAAGCATAGCTCTAGATTAAGGCACTTTTTACAAACAAAAAAATACTGATATTTTTCTTATTTCTTCATGAAAACATGTTGTGGCTATGCATTAGAAGCGCCTCAGGGAGGCGTTCTAATGATTACCCACAACATGTTTCCATAGTTAGAATTTCACATTACCTGTTTTTTATGTTGTTGTTTTTTAATGTTTTTCTTTATCTTGATATCAGTCAGCATTTCTGTTACATGTTCAATACATTTCTAGATGATTGCTGTTTTTCGACTTTCACTAGTATTAAAATCATACTGAAATGATGATGATGATGATGATTCAAAGTTTCTTTAAGTATTATTTAGTTGTACTGATACAAGAAAGGGGTGATAATGGAAGGATCTGCGCAATGAAGCACAATACAGTCATGAGCTGAACTTAGCCCCTAGCTGGATTTGAACCGGGAAACTTTTGATCATGTCAGAAGCGCTAACACATTGACCATCCCTGTGCTTCCTTAAATAATTTTTGGTTTCATTTGGAATTTAACGGGCTAGTCAACACTATTAAGGTCATGTCCAGCCTGTCAGTTTACCTAATAACACTTTTCCTGTGCAGGTTTAGCCCGCTAAGTGGTTAACCAGCATCTTTGAATATTCTTTCACCAGAAACTGGCAAGATTCAGCCTGTTTAGACTTAATATCATAGCAAGTTCCACAATGAAATTTAACCTTCAGTTACCTTTAACGTCCTCTATTTTACTTGGATCCCATAACAATCTGTCTTCATTCTCATATGCTGAAAAGAAATAATGGCAAAAATAACAGATTTCATTCCTGATGGTTCTTAAAGCATTAAAGCAATCAAGGTGACGAGTGAGATTTTTAACCTAAACAACAGAGCTTGACATTTCATGCAAGTTCACATGAAATGACTATCCTTGAGCATATGTATATGTGGTTGAGAGCTCTATGATCTAATTGTTCTTTTCCTTTGGCGCCCATAGGTCTAGATAAGGGAGTGTATCTGGTAGTTTTTTTGTTTTTTTTTTATTTGTCCATGAAAACATATGTTGTGGGTACTCATTAGAAGCACCCTCGGTGAGGCGCTTCTTTTGAGAACCAACAATACGTTTTAGTGGAGCAATAAACTAGAAATGTGTCAGTATGACACAGATGCCCCCGCCCAGGGCCATCCTCACCCACATGCAGGCATTTTGCAAAAAATGAAGTTGGAAAAAGGGCCATAACTCTCATAGTAATTGGCAGATTTTACCCTAAATCGAACGACCATATTTTATGATTATATACCCGAGTATATAATATGAATCCAATACACCAATCGATCTTTTTTTAAAAAAAAATATCAGAAGGAAAACATCTTTTGAAGGTGAAAAAGGGCCATAACTCCGATAATAATGGGTTGATTTTACCCTAATTGGAACTTGATCTCTATTTTATGATTATATACCTGTGTGTTTAAATATGAATTCAATACACTAATGTTTTCAAAAGATATCAAACTTAAACTATATTTCAACAATGCAAAAGGGCCGTAACTCCAAAAATAATTGGTGGATTTTACCCTAAATCAAACTTTACCTATATTTTATAATCATATGCTTGTGTATAAAATATGAATCCAATACACTAATCTTTTCAAAAGTTATGGAACGGAAACCATTTTTCAAAGTTGAAAAAGGGCCAAAACTCCCAAAATAATAGGTGGATTTTACTCTAAATCGAACTTGACATATATTTTATGATTATATACCTGTGTATAAAATTGCAATCCAATATACCAATCCTTTCAAAAGATATCGCACCAAAACCATTTGTGTTACGTACGGGACGGACAGTGGTGATATTATATGCAACCCCATTGAAATATATATCAATACTTTGGATTGAAAAATGCGCCTTAACTAGTGCTATCTGGAGTCTGCTCTTGTTTCAGATTGCCACTGCGCCCTCTACTTTCTTTCAAGGCAGTTTTATGATTACACTGTATTTGTGTTTTATTGTGTTTCACTAATGAGGTAACGGGCCTTTAATTCATTTTTCATTTTGGGTTTAACAACCCAGTCATCACTACTGGGATCATGTCAAGCTGGGGAATTAACCTACTCACACTTTTTCCTGAGCATTCTAAACCTTCTTTGCAGTTAACCAGTACTTTGTGCACATCTTTTTGCCAGTAACTGAAAATTGCACTTCTTGAATCAGTGGACAGGGGAGAATGACCATAGAAATTATGTCATGATCAATCTTTGCTCAAAACTGCGTCCCCTGGTCAGTTGCATTACACCCTGCACTATGGAACACGGGCTAGGTATAGGCTGCTAGGCAGACCGAACGGATACAGTCCACTCTCGTTATCTCGACCTCGCTAATATCTTGAATAACAGCTTATCTTGATGTGAAAAATCTGGTCCCTGTTCTCCCAACAGGCAAGTGGATTAGAAGTCAAGCGTGGTCTGAAGTCAAATTTAGTTAGATCTGGCCAACCCACCTGAAGCATGTGATGATAATTTGGATGCATGGATATAGGTAGCACCTATTAAATTCATACAGCTCAAGTAAGTTTGATTTGAGGTTGGCCCAGTCAACCCAATGGGGTTATGTCGAGCGCGGTCAGTTTACCTAACCACACGTTTACTGGGCAGGCTTAGTCCTCTAAGCGGTTAACCAGTATTGTGCACATTCTTTCGCCAGGAACTGACAACTGCCCTTCTTGAATCAAGTAAGAAGAAAGGTATGCAAGTTTTTCCTTCTTTCTCCATGAAAATGTACATATATGTTGTGGTTTCTCATTAGATGCAGCCTACCAAGATACTTCTAATGAATACCTACATGTTTATGTGAAGAAGTAAGAAAAAAATCAAAATTTTAGGTTTGGTTGAAAATAAAAGTGCTCTACTTTAGAAATATGCCACAACCTATCACATCCACTCACTCCACACACATACACATTTCAAATACTACAAATCTGCAATTTTTAGAAAAAGACTTGCAAGCATCTGGAAGTATCTCAAAACATAGGTACATTGAAGTAAAAATTTACCAACCGGGTGCATCTCCATACATTGATAAACCCTCAGGAACAACAGCCTGGAAACTTGAGCCAACTTGGATTGTCTGAAAAACATTTCAATGTACCCCGATACAGATCTTAACTGCATTATATATGTCACATGTTGTTTTTTTAACCCTTTAAGTGCCAAGTAAACTTGCAGCAGAAATAGTCTTATTTCCTATTATTTTTCAGTGAAAATAAGGCTTGACTTTTCCAGTGAATCACCTGTTAGGAAGACTATTCACACAAAATGTCAAGCCTTATTTCCTCTTTATATATATTATTATTGTTCAGAGAAATAACAGTAAATGTTGTCTGCTGCATTTGCGACTGGTGTTTTAAGGGTGAAATGATTTTAAATGATTTTAATAATATTAATCAAGATCAAAGCCTGATCTCGAATCATGGATTTTGCAAAGTCAAGCAATTGCAAATTGGAATGGGCAACTACAATCCAGTCAATCAGTACACTTCGCATATATTCAATCCGTAAAAGATTACAAAGCTACTTATTGCAATTCCGAGTGAAATGTGTAACCAAGGGGGAAATCTCTAGTCATGCAAAACAGTGAAAAAGACTAAAGATTTTTTTGCGAAAAGAAGCTTGTTCAAATTGATTAGAGGTTTTTATTATTATTTTCTTTGTTTTGTAGAAGAGAAGAAAAGGCTCAGAGTATGTCCCAAGGATGAAAGTACTTATATTTGTAGGTGTGAGGTACTACCTTATTGTCATCTTTGAAAACACTAAGTAAGGCACAATATTTTGATAACCTTATAAGTATTGAACCGCGAGTTTTCTCAACAATGACAATGCAGTTAACCATCAAGTTTGCCAAAATAAATGCCTTGTTTCTTTCTCTGAGCCTATCCTGGTTTTTATCAGAACAACAAAATGGAAAACAACAGCAACTTTCTGATTTGAATGGGGCCCTTTCGCAAAAATCTACAGTCTTTTTCACTGTTTTGTTTGTTTGTGTTGAGGTTTTACAGCCCAGTCAACCCAATTGGGTTATGTCGAGTGCCGTCAGTCTACCTAACCACTTATACTGGGCAGTCTTAGTCCTCTAGGCAGTTAATCAGTACTGCGCTCATTCTTTTGCCAGAAACTGACAACTGCCCTTCTTGAATCAGCAGAACTGAGAGAATGACTGAAGAAAATATTTCATTATCAAATCTCCACATAAGAATGTTGCTGACTCGACCGGGGTCGAACCCGCAACCTCCTGATCACCAGTCGGATACGCATCCAAATGAGCCACTGTGAGTACTGTTTTGTATGACGTAGGTTTCTCCCCTTTGTAACAGTTCCTTATCAAATGAGCTTCTTAAAGTTATTTCTATAAATTTCCATCACAGCTTCAGATAAAGTGCTTTAACCAAAAACTAATATTTTTTTCCATTAACGGAAAAAACATACATTGAAGGTACTCAGTAGAAGTGCCTTAGCTGTATATTGTTTTCCAGATACCCTGTCTTATCTGGAGCTTTGGTCGATGAAAATTAAAGGACTGACACAACCCATTTTGGATTAATATCTTGATAAGCAACCACATGCAGACTAGTTTGTATCATTGTTATTGTCACTAAGATTAGTCATTCTCTGCTGCATCTTACAGATGGTTGTGGCTTGTTTGTACAGCAGAAAATCAGTTTAATCAATGAAAAGCTTTCTGGACAGTTACTTGACTCTTTCACCATCTTGTTTGCTGATGCCAATCTGGGGTAGATTTGCATTCAGGATCAAATATGTCAATATCTGCACATCTGATATGACCAGTTGTCAGACTACGAATACGAATTCATTCAAGTTCACAGCAGTAAACAAAGTGGCAAACAAATCCAGTGGCAGTAACTGTCAGAGGGGCTGTTTGTTGATTTGAACCAATTTGCTGTTGTATGAAAGTTTGGTCCTTTGGAGCAAACACATCAAATAAATGAAACTGACTAGATTTTATTGTCTGTTCAGAAACATTTATTTGGAAATCTAATCCCAAATTTAATGCATGGCAGAGTCAGTGGTCCAGCTACAAATAATTTTCACTTCACCTCTGTCAAAGGTTGGTGCAGAATAAATCGCCAATAAAAGATCTTGACACAATTCATTCATTTTATGTAAATTTGATCAAAATTAAAACTCAGGGCCCAGTTGTTCAAAGCATCGTTAGCTTAACAAGCTCGTTAAGGGTCATTTCGTCAACTGTTCTTGCAGATTCAATATACAATATTCTGATATTTTTTGCTGAAAAAAATGTGAGTAGCTTTTGCACTGCAAAAGCTACTCACATTTTTTTCAGCAAAAAATTTCAGCATATTTGCGTATCACTCGATGTAAATTTTAATGAATCGTTAACTAACGACGTCGTTAGCTTTGAACAACTGGGCCCTGTAAGTTAAAGCTGCTTAAACATATCAAAAACCTTATTAAGGGTGCCACCTGACCACTCTGAATATTTAATGAGGTTCTAAACATTTCAAAACAAAATAAAATCTTTCTGAAAGAAATAAATGCAATTTTCAAGCAAAATCCATAAATGCCTAGAAAAGAATTCAGATATATATAATAAATACAGGGAGTGAATATTGTTGCTGATCTCATGTATTTAGGTTTTGCACATTAAATTAACCCTAGTCCTGCTGAACCTGGATATGTCCTGCCTTTGCTGTGTAGATCCAGATCAGTTGGCTTCTGAAGCCGACTGATCTGGATCTGCACTGTTTGTCACTAATTATGTAAATTTAAGTATCAAGTAATCTGACTGGCTGAAAACTGGAAGTGGTGTGGCATCTTAATTTATTCAGCATGACATGGGTTAAGACTTTATCCCATAAAGCCTTATTAAATATTCAAAATGTTGATGCCCATAAAAGCAGTCTTGATATATACAAACTTTGATAACTGACTTATTTTTTCATCACAGGTCTAGGTAAGAGTGGGTATCCAGTAAATATTTTTATTTCTCCACCAAAACGTATGTTGTGGTACTGGTTAGAAGTGCATCACCAAGGCGCTTCTAATGAGAATCCACGTTTTTGTGGAGAAGAAAAATATCAATACTTTTTATTTGAAAAAGGCATCTTATCTAAAGCTGTGTTTCATCCAATTTTGATCAACTTTGCATCAACATCCATGGTTCATCAATGTTTTACATCTCATTCATTATTTATTTACCAACATTGCTTTTCTTTTTAACCTTGTCGGACACTGGGGAACCATTGATAATTCTGAAATTGTTATGCTTCAACTGTCCTAAAATTTAAATGTCAATTTTAGAATCAGTTAATTTATCTAAAAATAACTGAATAAATGGTAAACAGTGTTGACCCTGATCATTAGCCGGGTTCTATGGCGTCTGAACACCATATTCTGAGGCATCTGAACTGAATCTACGAAGTTTGCTAAGGTTTGTCTGTCTAAATACTTAAGGTAAACATGGTGTGGTAATTACCTTTTTCCAGTCTCCCCCCTCATCAGGTTTGTAATCAAAGTCTTCTTCTGAATCGCTCTCTTCACTGTCCACTTGACTCTTTGCTAAAAAGAGAACAGGTACTTAATGTGGCATGTCCAGCAAAAAGCACAGCTCGAGATAAAGTGCTTTTTTTTTCCAAATCAAAAGCTGCTGATATTTCTTCTTAATCCTCCATAAAAACACATGTTGTAGATACTCATTAGAAGTGCCTCATTCAGACATTTCTAGAGAGTACCCAACATGCTGTGGATGCTCTTTAGAAGTGCTTTATAGCGGAATTTCTAAAGTCTACCCACAATATGTTTCATGGAGAAATAAAAAAAATATTTTCCTGATACCTCCTCATCTTATCTGGAGCTATGAAAATGCTACCTGTCACATGATGCTAAAAACATTAATCATAAACCATCAAAGATCAATGCTGTTAGCCACATTACTGTTCCAACATATTCCAGAATTTTAACAGGTTTCTCAGGGATGCAGAATCCTTCGCACTGGGATGCATAAATCAGGGTGTGGACTCCTAAAAATTCCCAAAGTGGTGTCCACTGGACGCATGTTATATATGTGGGACTACTACCAATTTTATCATCTATGTCTACACAGACTGAAAAATATTAGAAATAATATGGTACTTTATGATTTAAGCAGTGAGATGATTACAAGACCACAGTTCTGTCATAGATCCAAATAAGTCACTTTTTTTTTTTCAACCAAAAGTATTATTTTTCTTATTTACAAAGGCGTTTCTAATAAGTAACAAAGTTTTGTTGAAAATAAGAACATGGGTTTCACAGCCCAGTCAACACTATTACGGTCATCATGTATCAGTAGGTAAACCTACTCTCTCCTTTCCTGGACAGGCTTAGTTCTCTAAGTGGAAAACCAGTACTTGTGCACATAACTTTCAGCAGCTGAAACTATTTACTCTTATCTAGATCTATGAATGCTGTCTTGCACAGGTAAAAATGAGAGTCAAGTGTGCCCAGACAAAGGTCTTATGTCCATAGCTCTTGATAAGATACTTTTTTTTTTTCAAACCAAAAGCATTGGTATTTTCCTTATTTCTCGACAAAACTTCTAATGAGTACCTACAACATATGTTTTCTTGAAGAAATAAGAAAAATAATTGTTTATGATGATTTGGCATTTACATCTCTTTCAATATTAAAGTTATACTGAAATGATGTGTGTGAGTATCAAAGGCTCTGTGACAGTAAGTCCCTAGATGAATTTCACCTCTAGCAGGATTACATAGCTCCAGATAAGTGGGAGAATCCACACATTTTTCTTTTTCTCCATAAAAATATATCTTGTCAGGGTTTTCATAAAGAGGCAACTGGAGGCCAAAATGACTGTCTCGGAGACTTTTCTGGCCGCCTAAATCCTTTTTTTTTTTATTGCATTAAAGTACCGTATTTATCCTAAATATCCGAATACCTCACTCCTCAACATACTTGTTCTAAAATTTCAACAATTTACTACCCATTGTTGTGTCTAAAAATTGCTATATGATTGGCAAACAGTGTAGACCCAGATGAGATGCCGCGTTCTGCGGCATCTCATCTGGGTCTTCACTGTTTGCTCATGCCGGTCTATCCAAATGCATATGGTTAATACGGTTATGTAGGCAGTAGACATTTTGGCTGCCTCAAATTCTGCTCTTACCTCCTCTAAAAAATTAACAGAAACACTGTCTTGTTGGTACTCACTAGAAGCGCCTCAGCCAGGTGCTTCGAATGACTACACACAACATATGTTTTTTGGTGAAATAAGAAAACTATCAGTATTTTTCTGTTGAAAAAAGTGCCTTATATGGAGCAATGGAATTAGAACCCAGACTATCTTGGTCTGGCCAGATATGTTAACAGCGCAGTCACCCTGAAGCTTCTGTGCAGGAGTGGAAACAATATTTCATGCTTAGTGTCTCCTAAAAATGTCAACCCTATTTTCTGAAAAATCAATTTTTTGACTGCTGAAATTGCCCAAAGTGCACCTACAGGGAAAAGATACAAGGGAGGTAACTCTTTTTAAATTGTTTTGCCTACCTTTTGAAAGGGATCTACTTTAAAGTAAAGAATTTTCTCTCTTTGGGTGCAAATTCTTTTCTTTTAGAGTAGACCTCCAGAAGGGGCAATTGTGCAGGAAAGCAAACAGGAAGTCACAAAAGTTTCCCCCACCCAGGGTAAAAAATGGCAGAAAAACTATGAAGTGTATCCAATCACCATAAAGTTCTTACATCGTAACAATCTTGCAGTCTGTGAGGACTCTACACTCTCTAGGAGATCGTGTACATCTGTTTCTTTATCTTCCGAATCCTCCGAGTTCGACAACAGATCCCTTGCTATTTCTTCTTTGTCTAGAGTCAAATCTTGGTTACTGAGAATTTCTTCTTCACTACTGGAACGAGAGTCTGAGCCCTGCGTTGTGACTGATGGTGGTTCTCCATTACTGTATCCATACATGGCAAGTAAGTCTTCAATAGGCATGTCACCCTCCTGCAAAAGAAAGTTATAATGGGTATGATAGTAACAGAATGAAGACTAAATTGTAATCGCACAAAAGGCAGAATACCCCGCCAGTGTGCAGTAACTAAACATGGAGAATGGATGGGTATGTTTGATGGGGTAATACATTTTATGCACAAACCTATCATCAAAATGAAATACTGCAGTCATACTGTGAATTATTTTCAAAATATTCAGCTGAAACCATTTTATGTCAAAAACCAAGGGCAGTAACTCTGTTGAAAACTGATGAAAAAGTTATAATCCAAAGTAAGATATTTTCAAGATCATTTGATATGAAGTTTTGTCCAAATTGATTAATTCATTCTCATGATACTGAACGAAAACCATTTTCCGTCTCTAATGCCTAGCTTACATTTGCCCAGGAGCCATGCGATTAATTGGCCTACGATTTTCTGTGTGTTTTTCGGGCATTGTAGGTGGCTAGGGGCTAAGTATTTGTTTACATTGTTTACAGGCACTGAACAGGCTCTCTGGTGACAGGCAGAGGCAAATCCGTACAGACGCTGTGGGGAGACTGTACAAAAATCATGCAGTTTTATTGCAGTTGTTGTGCTGTCTCCATAGAGAAATCATGGTGCGCTGACAGTGCAACCACCGTGCTGTTGTTGCCGGGCGTGCAGGTCCCAGGACGACCAGGGCTGCAATAACTGCCTGCTCTCATCTTCTTATCTGCCTCAGCTGCATATATGGAGGTACTTAAGAACACAGGCTAAGGATGAAGAACTGTTCGAGATAGCTAATATTTATACCCATCTGAAAAATGTTTCGCCCATTTCAAGGGAGGTGGGTGCATGACCGGCCATTTTTTTTTTTTTCCAAGTCAAATTATGGTCTGTGAATTGTAAATGGAACCTCTGACCTCTTACTGCACATTTGACTGTTTTTGAGTACCGATGATAAAAGGACGCTGTGTGATAAACGGCTTTTATTTTATTCTAGACCAAGATGTGGGTGAACACTTCGAAATAAACTGCACGTATGTGATGAGTCTGGTTTATAAGGATCCAGCCATATTGGAAATAAATAAATAATAAAAAACGATGGAGAATAAATGAAAATTGGTATGGACAAATTTATGCATATAAAATGCATATAAAATCCAAGGGCATTAACTTAGAAAATAAGACTGAAAATGCTGTGTAATAACCCGAAGAAAGGTATTGTCAATATCATTTGATATATGAAGTTTCAACCAAATACATTAAGTCTGTGAAGTGTGAACAATACTGTTTCAGGTCTTTTTGGGAGGAAGTGTAGGCCAAGTAAGATGATCACAGATGTATTTGATGTATACCAATTAAAAAAAAAAAAAAAAATGGGATGTCATCTATATCTATTTTTATTACATCCTGAAGAAGGCATGATGGCGAAAGGTTGATGTTAATACATGATAAAGATTATTTCGTTTTGGTGTTGATTTACTATACAAAATTATGTATACCAGTTTAAATTCCAGTTACTCCGATTTTTGAAAAAAAAAAAAAAAAAATTCCCAGAAAATAGGTTTTGACATTTCATGCAAATGTAAGCATGGTAAATATGTTGACATTTCATGCAAATGTAAGCAGGTTAAATATGTTGACATTTCATGCAAATTGTCTTAGAAGACAATGTGCATTAAATGTCAAAACCTATTTTCAGGGAAAAATAACGAATATAATCATACTTGTCTGCTGAATTAGCCATAGAATGGTTAAGGTTAAGTTGATGGCAAAGAATCTCATCTTTCATTATACAAGGGTGTTGACACCACAAAAAAATCCTCTATAACATGACCTTTTTACTGTTTGTTTGTTTGTGTTGAGGTTTTACGGCCCAGTCAACCCAATGGGGTCATGTCGAGCGCGGTCAGTTTACCTAACCACACGTTTACTGGGCAGGCTTAGTCCTCTAAGCGGTTAACCAGTATTGTGCACATTCTTTCGCCAGAAACTGACAACTGCCCTTCTTGAATCAGCGGAAGGGAGAGAATGACCGTAGAAAATATTTCATGATCAATCTCCACGAAAGAATGTTGCCGACCTCAGCGGGGGTTGAACCCGCGACCTCCTGGTCTCCAGTCGGACGGCGCATCCAACTGAGCCACCGAGGCCCCCTTTTCAGGCCACAAACTAACCTTTTCCAAATCATCTAATTCTCCAGAGCAACTTTCACCACTCAGGTTTTCTTCTTCTTCTAGGGTTCTTTCATCATCATAGTCATGAATCATCATTTCAGCACTGGGATCGAAGTCACGGTCAGTATCTGTCAGAAACCAGTAATCAAATCATTAGAAATCTTCCATAATAACCCCAAGTATTGGGACAGACAGGTCTGAATAAACAGTGATGTTCCAGATGGTTGAATCTGATCAGAGTCTACAGGGTTTTAAAAGGCTCCATATTCCTCAAAAATAGACATTTAAATTGATATATTGTACTTATTAATACAATCATAAAATGTGGCATCAGACAGCCTGTTATTCATTTAGTCTCTTGCTTTTGATCTGGATCAAAATTAAACAAGAGTTGTCAGAAGACAATGCAGCTCGCACATGCTTTCAAGTGCCCTCCAATGAAAAAGTAGGGATAAAGTAGGGCTCAAAATTTTAAAAAAGTAGAGCAAAAGTAGGAGTTTTAATCATGAAAAGTCGGGATAGCAGGGATGTTCTGAGTGTTTTCACAGTGTGCAACTGAAGAAAAAATATTTTATAAACTTTTGCATCATGGCTGCTCAGATTAAGTTGATCTGATTTTTCCAAACACCGAGCTAGCGAAGCGAGCGAGGAAAAAAAATACAATTTTCTGTCACTTCAAACATTTTTGACTAAAAAGTAGGGATAGTAGGGCGTTTTCAGAAAACAGTAGGGAAAAGTAGGAGCACAAAAAAAAAAAGTAGAGAAAAGCAGGAATAGTAGGAAAAGTAGGGCCCGCTTGAAAGCCTGCTCGCAGGAAAGGGCTGATCGGATAAGAAAACAATCTTTAAATATTAAAGTTTAAATGCAGAACTTAAACATAGCAGAAATGACAGAGTAGGACCTGACTTTGATGTTGGAAGAATGTCAAACTGAGGGATGGGGTATATGCCATTGAAACATATTCCCTTAGACTGGTGCGGATAAAATATGAAAGCTATATCTTACATACTTCACAGCCATGTACACTTTTCAAAACTTAAACACGGCTATTAATGACACAGTATGACCTGATCTTGACCAAGGCAGAAGGTCAAACTGAGGAAGGGGTGTGTACTATTGAAAGGTCTTACCCTAAGGTAGGTGTGGGCCAAATATTAAAGCAGCATTCTGAATACTTTAGCAGTTACGAACACTTTTCAAAACCTAAACACAAAACTTAAACATGGGTTTAAATGACTAAGTATAACCTGACCTTGACCTAGGCAGAAGGTTAAACTGAGGAAAAGGTCTGAGCTATTGAAAGGTCTTACCCTACTTTTGGTGTGGGCCAAATATTAAAGCAGTATCTTGAATACTTCAGCAGTTACAAACACTTTTCAAAACTTAAACGCAGAACTCGAACATGGGTTCAAATGACAAAGTGTGACCTGACCTTGACCTGGGCAGAAGGTCAAACTGAGGAAGAGGTGTGTGCTATTGAAAGGTCTAACCCTAAGGCTGGTGTGGGCCAAATATTAGAGCTCTATCTTGAACACTTCAGCATTATGTACACTTCTCAAAACTTAAACATGGATAAGACAAAGTAAAACTGACCTTGACCTACAGACGCCAACGCCTGGGTGACAACATAAGCTCTCCAGGGACAGAGTCCCGGCAAGCTTTAAAAATGAAATGATTTTTATTGTATCTTTGAATTCCTGTTGCCAATATTAATCCAGTGATATGCTAAAAAAATCATTTCAAGAAAGAGAGACTTGAAATTTTACAGACTATTAGGTGCCACATTTTATGATTGTATTTTATTAATTTATTAAACCTTTCTTGGATAATAAAATGTCTATTTTTGAGGAATATGGAGCCTTTAACCCATAGAAAGGGGAGAACAACGCAAGTCATTTTTGAGGGTATCTAACTCTAGACTTGTCAAACTCACAAGAGCATGTGCACCCATTCAGACCAGGTGCTCCCCTACAGAACGGGATTTACTTTAATACAAATATACTGCTCTTTATCCAAATCCCATTTAAAAAAATCACCAAAGAATCTGGTTTTCAATATGTCAGTAAATTCTGCATTCAGTCCACAACTTATTTGGCAAACAGACCTGTCTCACCCAAATCAATTCCAGTGGGAAAGATGTAGGAACAAGTGTAGAACCTACAAATCTACAAGTATCTTATACAGTTTCCAATCTTGTCACATGATTTTCATATATAGAAGACATGTGACCACTACTTCTCTGCCTGTAAAATGGCAGTTTAAATTGAGTTAATGGTGTCAAGAAAAGCAAGGTAAATCGCATGTAGAAATGGCTCTTCAAGTCAGCGTACCAACTCAAACAGACCAGATTTGTTACTTATTCCGCACTCTAGACTAAGGGTTAAGACAGGGCTCTGGAAATATCATGCCCGTCTTGTCCAACTTCCCTTAGGACAAGTGAGAAATTTCAATTTACTTATCACGGGACAAGAACTTCATAGCTCTAGCTAGGAAGTGTACCCAGATAACAAGCCATTTTTAAGATTTTAGAATTTCACAATATTATATTATCAAATAGAGCTGCCACAAAAAAGTGCATGCCTATTTTGCACTAGTTACACTCTTTACAGAGATATTTGACCACAAAGTTGACCAATCTTCAAACAGGATTCTGACTTTGTTGACAGCAGAATGTATCCAAATATTATAAAATATTTCTATATCCATCAACAGTGGCCTCATTTGAAAATATTAGGCAATTTTCAAAGCTCTCAAATACTCACTTTGCTAATCTCTGGTTATTTCTTTTTTTTTTTTTTAACAATAAAATCTTGAATAATTCATCTTTCAAAATATAATAAGAAAGAATTGATTTGATTAGTAGACCTTTCACGATTTGAAGCATAGTTTGCATTTATAGTGTTGTGCTGATTAATCGAAAACTAATTGGATGATCACACTATCGACAACTATCAATATTTGTTTTCATTATCGGTTATTTGAAGTTCTATTTTTAGAAATATGGACCAAAGGTCACATAATGAGACCTGCAAATTAAGAGTATTATGAAAGACCTGTTGACACAAAACATGGTTGTAAAATCTGCTTTGTCTTTTGACACAAAACATGGTTGTAAAATCTGCTTTGTCTTGAAACAACCTATACCTTAAATTATGTTAGTTATGCTTATCATATGTCGTTGCATTTTTAATATAAAGTAATATAGAAACATAAAGCGCATATGCTATAATAATTTATAATTTGACACCGGTTATGGGATATCCACTGTTCTACCGAGCTAACCAGGTCGACCATCCTGTCAATCACCACATTCCTCCCCTTTTAAACTTTTAAGTGCATCAACTGAACTTATTCTCAGTTTCTAGCCTCTACCTGCGCTTTCCCTGGGTTATTTACGTTAGGCGCCATTTAAGTAAACTAAGTGGGAAAAAGTGTGTGCAATGCAGGACTCCAACCCACACTTCCCAGCTTGCAAGTCAGGTGCTCTACCAACTGAGCTATTCTGGCCGACTGTCCTGCCACAATGTTGACAGCTAGGAACTGCAAATAAAGCCGCACTGTCTATCATTATCAGTATATTTTGTCATCATTCTTCTGTCATTACTGTGGTACATTTCAAGTAACTCAAAAGAAAGCAGCATATAATTATTTAACAGATTAGACAATGATTCAACTGATACAAAACTTTAAAATTGTAAATAGCCCCTCTCTATTTATTGATACATTTGTTTACTTTTCAAACAAAGAGGCCACAGGTTTGAATTAATGACCAGTGAGTAAAGTATAGTAAATTACACTACATGTATAATAAATTATAATACACGTAACAATGGAATCTATGAACACCCGTGGAAAACTGGAAATGATGATTAGAGGGTCTGTGATTGAAGGCAATTAACTAATTAAAGAACGTTGTATGAAAAAGTTTGGACCCTCAACTTGCATGTTGTTGTCAATATCACATGCAAAATTGCCAAGTGTCACACAGGACATGAGACTATCTTCAAGACACGAAGTGCCACACAAATGACTTGGCAATAACTCGCATAATTGATCGGAAGAGAATTAATTTGTCTCTCGAAACTGAGAGACTGATCAAAACCTGCCTATGATCTGTACAGTAGTCCTTTAAAAGTTAACCTGTACTCGTGCATGCTTTTGCTAATAACTGACAGCTGCTCTTCTTGAATCAGCAAAAGGGAATCACTATAAAGTATTTTATCAGCCATTCCATAAAGTGGCATAGCTAGACCTCTAATACCTAACTTGTGAACTCTGGATTTGCTGTTAGACTTATAAATGAGCTCTTCTACGGAGCCTGACTTGTTTGCACTGCAAAAATGTATTTAGACAACTTTTGAGGTTCATTTGGGATACTATAAAAAAAAAACATGGAGAAATTCTTCACAACAAAAGGAATAAAAAGCTCAGCATTTTCAAAGAGGGCAAAAACGTCTTTTAAAATGTTGTCCACAATAGAGTAGTTACCTCAGTCAAAGTTTGAATTATGGGGCAAGGCTTTCAAATTAAGACTTTAGTGGGGAAAGTTGCCTGGGTGAGCTGTTCCCTGTGAAAAGGCTGGTAGTGAAAACTATTTCTGCCAGTGTTTCAGGTTAAAAATGTTCAGGTAGTGAAATGGCTAGGATGTACATGTCAATCTTAGAATTCTGCCTGTGCAAGTGCTTTTGGTGCCGTGCTTTTTTGGCAGTAACTCGGACAATTGAATAAACCTGGGTACAGCTTGGCGGATGGCTCACCCCAACTTTTGTTGATAAAAATTATTATAAAAAGATCTAGGCTAATGAAAAATTATACCTGGGCTACTACTACTGCCCGTGGTGCTATCAGTAGTGCTGCCAGTGCTGGATTCTGTTCCCGTCTGAAAGTAAAAAGAAAATTTTATTCACCGATCTTGCGCAAATCCCCTTTCGCGCATCTCCTGTCAAATGAAGTTTCTTTGAAAAATATCGGCGCTCTTTCTTTCTATTGGAAAATTTAAGTGAATTTTGATTGGGTCGGCAAAGTAACAGCAACAGTAATAAATCAGTTGTTAAGGAACAAAATGGCTAAATGTCTGAGTACAATTTAACATACAAGAAAAGTAATTTGCTTAATTCTACAGGTTTAAATTTTTTACGTACCGTCGCCATTTTTGAAGATTGTGGGATACTTTCATGGCCAAAACGAGGCCGAGATTTCCCGCGAGAGCAAGTGCACTTTTCTTACATATTGTTTCATTGGTTCATGAGTAAGCGACTCCAAACGAAGGAAAACCACAAACGTGTAGAAAAAAATCAGTATTCTGGCTGAATTATGCTCAGTTATTGCATCGATTATTGTAAAAGGAAACGTTTCTGACTTTGCAACTCTGTTATATTGCTATTAATGCAGAACTGTTATAAACATTTACACAGTTAAAAAAGTTTCTTATCCAATCAAATGTATTCTACTAAATCGAGACCGGTTTCTATTGGTAACAGTGGAAGCCAAAACAAGATGGTCGCCTGTCAGAATCAAAATGTCCACAAATAAACCAAGAAAATCCCAGCATATGCTAGCCCCTGGGTGAGTTGGGAATTTTGTACTCTTTAGGCTTATAAGGCGATTTCGTTTTCTGATGATTAAAGCAGTTATAATGCCATTTCAACCAGCCTTTATATTAATAAAAATGAAAATAATAGGGAAACAACTGCAAGATACATCTGGCCTCTACGGTTATGGTTCTTTCGACATCTTTCAGAAAGTCGTTTTTAGCTTGGCGCTTTACACAGAAGAAGTAAATTTGCAAACTTTTGTCATGATTTAATGCAAACCATTTGTCGTAACTACCTGTTCACATAGTTTAATTCTACTGTACTTTCGACATCTTACAGAAAGTCATTTTTGCTTGGCGCTTTATACAGAAGTAAATTTGCAAACTTTTGTCATGATTCAATGCAAAACCATTTGTCGCAAGTACCTGTTGGCTTTTTAAAAAATCAAATATTTTCACTTTTTCCCATAGTAAAAATGAATGCAAATTATGCAGAAATCTGTAGGGTAGGTAACGCAGATTTTCAACAAGTTCAGCTTGTTCAATTTTTCTGAAATTTTCACAATATTATTGTAAAACTTCAAAAAATTCAAATTCAGTAAAGAAAAGTAAAAAATATTTTCTAAGACAAAAATTCCAAAAAATCACTTTACTGTAGAAATGGCATAGGTCAGACCAATTTATGGCCGTAAATTTAATTTTAGAGTAAATATTTGAGAACAAAACACAGAAACAGAAAAGACAAATGGTTTCTAATGATATGGTCAATCAGAACAAAATACTTTCATTTAACATAAAATGCCAAGCAAAAAACGTCTATCTGAATGATGTCCAAAGGACAGTAGTCGTTGGTTTTTAAAAAATCAAATGTTTTCACTTTTTCCCATTGTAAAAATGAAAGCAAATTATGCAGAAATCTGTAGGGTAGGTAACTTGGAGACAAATTTTCAATGTTCCACTTTTTCATTTTTCTGAAATTTTCACAGTGTTGTTGTGAAATATCAATAATTCAAATTCAGCAAAGAGAAGTAAAAAATATTTTCTCAGACAAAAATTAAAAAAAATCACTTTACTATAGAAGTTGCATAGGTCAGACCAATTTTTGGCCATAAATTTAATTTTAGGGTACTTATTTGAGAACAAAACACAGAAACAGAAAAGACAAATGGTTTCCAATAAGATATGGTCAGTCAGAACAAAATATCTGCATTTAAAATAAAACGGCAAGCAAAAAACGTCTTTCCGAGTGATGTTGAAAGGACAGTAGTATAGATATACAGGGAAAGAGCAGTAATATGAAAATAGGCCTAGCCTAAATGCGAGCACAACACAGACCTATCTGTAGTTTCTTCAAAAGTCATCATTAAAAAATGAATATCAGTATATAATAGTATCTTTAGGTTATATGTTATATATGTAAATCAATAATAAATAAAAAAAAATAATCAGCAAAATAAGTTCGTGACACTTATTTATTGACACTTGTTTCTTGTCACTTAGGCCAAAAAAAATAATCATTAGATTCTCAGGCCCCGCCGCATGTACCAAAAAGTCTGCGCATAAGCCTTTTTTTCCGCGTCCAATAAAAAAAAAACACATCAGCGTCTAGATACAGCATGCCGGTGTGTCGCGTTTTTTTAAAATCCTAGTTTTAGATGCAACCGTAGCATACAAGGTCACGTAAACGCTTGAATTATTGATTTTTTCATTGGATTGAATCTTGCGAGTAAGCGTTTTAGCACCATCATTGATCAAAATGTCTGCCGAAGCGCAAGTTGTGTAAACAAAACTTGTGTTTCCTTTGTTTTCAAAGCAGATGTCTCAGATTTCCACCCAGATTTCATCCGGGGCTACGGTGCATCTGTCCTGGAACATTATAGGCAGTTACGAAAAAGACTGCACAATTGCCCAGTTGTATAACGGCATGAAATCGGGATCCTAAGTATCGATTTCTGCTCCTTCCCGGATGAATTATCAAACCACGATGTAAGTGGTCGATCAGACGCCCCACAGTGGACACATTCGACAGAATTTCTGTCAACACATCCCTCTGTGACGCTATATAAACCTTTGGTAGATATTTTAAACTGGAGCTGCACAAACTGATTTTTATAGTATCCTTTATATATAATAATCATAGGGACATATAAAAAAGCTATCCTCAGTACTTCTCCTTATCTTGAGCTATGTCTAGGTGTCCAAAAATTAAGTATTTTTATGATGATAATATTATAAAACGCATTTCATGAAACGAGTCCTTTTAAGGGTTCATGTAATAAAAAAAAAAAGTTCCCTCGCCTGGTCCATGAGTAAAAAAAAAAAAAAAAAGAATTTCCTGCCTGCCTCATCTGTTTTTGCCAAAAATGGCCTGAGAATCTAATAATTAATTTTTTTTGGCCTTAGTGACACTTATTAGTGAGACCCAAATTTTGTGAATAGCAGTATCCAGTCAGTTCTGCCAACCGGATTACAAGTTCTGGGAAGAAGAAAGGAAGAAAATTGGTCGGAGCGATTTCTACTGAAAGTATATTTCGTTGTATGATACTTTTCCTTGATCATACTATCTACCATCTACCACAGAGCTTACTTCATTCACTATGCGCTTTGTGCATCGCGAGCATAACTCGCTATTAGTAAGTGATGAATGGCTGTCTTGATGGTTGATATACTGTTTGGAAGGATTTGATCAAAATCCATTCAGACATCTCGTCGAATTAGACATTTCGTCGATTAGTAGCCTATGACATGTGGTTGAATACGACATTTCATCTAAATTTTGTCGAGTTGGTCAAAATTAGTCGAAAAAGCCCAAACCATGATAATACTTTATATTGTATGCAGTCCCACGTAGGTAGTTCAGAAGAGGGAAATTATCATATAGTCTTCAACAATGCAAAGCACTTTCTCTGTTTGACTTTTTCGACTGAATGTCGTACCTGACAATTAGTTTTGATCAAATGTTACACTCGATGAAATGTTACAGCAACCAAATGTTGCATTCGGAGCAACGTCATATTGATGAAATTTCATTCGACGAAATGTCATGCACCCTTAATTATCTTCAGATTTTGGTGGAAATGATTTTGGTTCAGCGAACCTGAGATTCTAATAGTTTCTTGGGGTATTTGTTAATGGAAGATCTGCGATCTCCTTTTAATATTTTTTAACCTTTCAGTATACATGTAGGTGCACATGTGTTAATGTTTTAAGGGGGTTATGTTATTATTAAGATATATGTGTTTTTTTATTATGTCCCCCATACCAAAGGTGGTGGGAACACATTGTTTTTGGGACAGATCCTGTTGGCATCGGCGTAAAACTTCTTGTCCGCTCTGTAACTTGAATACCCTTTGAAATATTTTGATGATACTTGGTAGAAATGTAGAACAGGACCAGACAACATGTCACGTACAAGAATGACAACTCTGCCTTTGGTACTTTTGGAGTTATCACCCTTTGTTATATTTGAAAAAGATTTTGTGTCCGCTCTGTAATACCCTTTTGAATATTTCAGTGGTACTTGATAGAAATGTAGAACAGGACCGGATGATGTGTCATGTACAAGAATGATAATTCTACCTTTCTTTTGGTGTTGTCTCCCTTGTTATATTTGACAGTGATAATCCATTGATTTCGTGTCTGCTCTGCAAGTCAAAGACTCTTTGGAACATTTTTATGATACTTGGTAGAAATGTAGAACAGGACCAGACGACGTGTTGCATACAAGAATGACAACTCTGCCTTTCTTACTTTTGGCGTTATCTCCCTTTGTTATATCTCACAGTGATTATCCATTGATTTCGTGCCCGCTTTGTAAGTCAAAAGACCCTTTGGAATATTTTAATGTTACTTGGTAGAAACGTAGAACAGGACCAGACGACATGTAGCACAACAGAATGACAACTCTGCCTTTCTTACTTTTGGCGTTATCTCCCTCTGTTATATTTGACAGTGATATTCCATAGATTTTGTGTCCACTCTGTAAGTCAAAGACCCTATGGAATATTTTTATGATACTTGGAAGAAATGTAGAACAGAACCAGACGACGTGTCACGCACAAGAATGACAACTCTGCCTTTCTTACTTTTGGCGTTATCTCCCTTTCCTATGTCTGACAATGATTATCCATTGATTTCGTGTCCGCTCTATAAGAATATTTTTATGATACTTGGTAGAAATGTAGAACAGGACTAGCGTACAAGAATGACAACTCTGGCTTTCTTACTTTTGGAGTTGTCTCCCTTTGTTTTGTTTGAAATAAGATTTCTCATCTGCTCTGTAACTGGAATATCCTTCAGAATATTATGATGGTACCTTGTTGAACTGTAGAATAGGACAAGACGACATGTTCCTTACAAGAATACCTTCCTTACGTTTGCTGTTATCTCCCTTTGTTATATTTGACACTGATTATGCTTTGATTTAGTGTCTGCTATGTAAATCGAACACTCTTTGGAATATTTTGATGATACTTGGTAGTAATGAAGAACAGGACCAGATGACATTTCACATACAAGAATGACAACTTTGGCTTTTTTACTTTTGGAGTTATCTCCACTTCTTGTGTTTGAATTTGATTTCTTGTACAGGTATCTGCTCTATAACACAAATACCCTACAGAATATTTTGATGGTGCTTGGTAAAATTGTAGAACAGGACGAGATGCTGCATTCAAGAATGACAACTGTGGTGGGATCAGGGGGTTGACATTTGTTTTGTTTTTTCTAAAAACCCTTTTCTAGTCTTATTTTATTCTTATCTCAGGACAGGTGAGTTTCCTTTTTCGGTCATTAAGTCAGGCAGATGTTTCTATAGTTGTGATACATTGTTACGTATATCTGTTATCATACCAGGGCTCGAGAAACTGAAGAATCCAAATCGGTCCAGCATATTTTCGCCCCAAAAACGGAAATTGCCGAACCGATTTTCGGTAATTTCCGTAACGGTCGTTTGTTTCCATTCGGTATTATTTTTCAGTTTCAAAATACAGGGTGCTAGTTAGTTATTAGCACAACGACTGACATACCAATATTGCTTCAACACTTGTTCAATTAATATTAACATCGGTATCTCAATTATAAACAGCAATTTTGCTCCCACCGTTCAGACACGCCATATTTCATCTACTTTCATTTTCCCAATATCCGGGTCACTCAGTTACTGAAGAGTACTAAAGGGAAACAATCGGCGATCAAAAGCTATATTTTAACCGATTTTAACACCTTTCTTTGTATCAGACAATTAAAACAAACTTTACCTTAACTGCCTTTAATGAAATCGTTGGATCTCGGATAATTGGCAATTAAAGATAGACCAATTAGCAACAGAATAAAACATACTTGAATGCGTGATTAAGCAGGTGTACACATCCAACTGTATTACCTGACACTTGCTTTTCACACTTCAATCATATTGCAAATTACCTTTACATATCAAAAACACCGATATGCTGTCGCCTTACGCTTCACTTGATTACATAATTTTTATAAGCGGATCAAATTTTGCTGCGATAAGATAATAGAACCGCCTGTGTGGACAAATCTGATTCACCTATTTCAATAATGAGCCGGTCCAATAACTGGCCCTCGAGGTATTTTATGAATACACGCTTGGATTATCTGTGGGAAAAGGTCAGTTTGTTTACACAATTTAGCGACTTGGCGAAAATTTTCGAACCGATTTTTTTCAAAATATCGTTAAAAACTGGACCGATTTTTGATCATCCTCTGTTAGTCAAAATCGGTTCAGAAATACGAAAATCGGTTCAGAACCGAAAAACCGACATTTTCTCGAGCCCTGTATCATACCTTAGCTGTTGGGATTTTGAGCATTAAAAGGACACTTGCATCCTGGCAAGCAGGATTTTTATTTTGAAGATATTTATCTTTTATTTTTCATTAAGTAGTGCCTTTATCTGTAAACAATGACCATAAATATGTCAATATGACCATATGCTTCTGTCTTTGAGACATAATTCTAGATAACTCCAATCTTTTAAAATAATGATATTTTTCTTATTTCTTCACAAAAATATAATAAATATCCACAATTATGCTTTTTTTTTTTTTTTTGGACAAATAAAAAAATATTTACCTGATAACTCCTTATCTGGGGCAATGTGGAGAAAACATTTCTAATATCCAGTTATCCACTGGATGTTGAAAATGTTTTTGTGTAAAAAATGAGTTTAATATATTGTACATGTATAGTAACAATCAGACATGATATTAACATTTGCTTATTTCCTAGTAAAATATTGAACCACTTTGGTTCAACTTAATACACAAAAATCATGTTGTCCCTATTGCACTTTCACAGACATTGCATACATAGCTCCAGGTATTAACCCTTGTCCTGCTGAATAAATTAAGATGCCATGCCCATTTCTAATTTACAGCCAATCAGATTACTTGATACAGATTGTTGATATAAATTCACATGCTTAATGGCAAACAGTGCAGATCCAGATCAGTTGGCTTCTTCAGAAGCCAACTGATCTGTATCTACACTGTTTGCAAAGGCAGGACAAATCCGGGCTCAGCAGGACTAGGGTTAAAGGTGCTATTTTCAACCCAAAAGTATGGATATTTTTCTAACCTCCATAAAAACATGTTATGGGTTCTAATTAGAAGCGCCTCACTATTTAGAAATAAGTTCATATTTCAAATGGAGAATTAAAATTAATTTTTTTTTTACCTGATACCCCCTCTTATCTAGAGCCATGTAAACACGTCACATGGAGACTAAACATGTTTTAGTGATGTTTTTTTTTCTTTTTTATTTAGGCATACAGGGGCAAGTACAACATCTCGAAAGAGTCAAGGTACATCTGTACTGAAGAGCAAATATGGAAAAGTTGGAGGAACAACATATAACAGCTCGAGAACCAACATACCATTGTCTGCCAGTAAGACAAGAACAGACAAACAGACTGAAAAACCACACCGGGCACCTGTTCAGGTAAGGTATAAGAATAGTGAATCACACACAGAGAACTTGTTAAGGAATAGTATTCATAGCTACAGATAAGAGGGGATATCCACATAATATTTTTCTTATTTCTCGACAAAAAAATCGTTGTAGGTACTCATTAGAAGTGCCTTGCCAAGTCAGCCCCTTGCCGAGGAGCTTCTAATGAGTACCCACAACATATGTTTTCATCGAGAAATAAGAAAAATTATCAATACTTTTCGTTTGAAAAAAAAAACACCTTATCTGGACCTATGAGTATTTGGTGATAATTCTGGGACAGATATTTTTTCTTATTTCTGCAGTAGAGGCACCTCTCTTTTCATTGAGAACTGGAGAAACTTTTCCGCAAATTATCACCAAATACTCTGTTAACCCTTGTCCTGCTGAATAAATTAAGATGCCATGCCCACTTCTAATTTCCAGCCAATCAGATTACTTGATCTGGGTCTTTTGATAGAACTTCACATATTTAATGACAAACAGTTGCAGATCCAGATAAGTTGGCTTCTTCAGAAGCCAACTAATCTGGATCTACACTGTTTGCAAAGGCAGGGTATATCCGGGTTCAGCAACACAAGGGTTAACAAGTCCTCTGATACCATATATAAATAGCAAGGATCCAAATGCATATCAAACCATGCTATTAAGTGTTTAATCAATGTTTTATACAGTGGACCAGTGAATTGGTTAAAGAGGAGTATTTGATGATAACTCTGGGATAAGTTTCTCGTTCTTCATTAAAACATGTAATGAGTACTTATTAGGTGTGTGCTTGTCGAGGGATGTCTGATGAGTAACACAACAGGTTTTTTTTTTTGTTTTTTTTTCATAGCTCTAGATAATAGGGATATCATGTAAATATTTTCCTTATTTTTTACACAAAAACATACAGTGTGGGTACTCATTGGAAGCACCTTGTCGAGACGCTTGTCATCGATCTAGGTAAGAATGGGTATCAGGTGAATGTTTTCTTATTATACCCCACCACACAATAGTGGCTGGGTATTATGGTTTCACGTTGGACGTCCGTGTGTCTGTCTGTCCGTGCGTCTTTCAGTTCGTCGTACGTCCATCCGTCAGTTTTTTGTTTCCGGATGATAACTTGAGTAAACATCAATGGATTTTCACCAAACTTAGTATGTGCATTGATATTGTGAAGATCTGGTTTGGGATTGCTAATGGGCAAATTTTTATGGAGTTATCTGCTCTAGACACGCCCATATTTTCGTTTCCGGATGATAACTTGAGTAAATAACAAGGGATTTTAACCAAACTTGCTGTATGCATTGACATTAAGGACATCTGGTTTGGGATTGATAATGAGCAAATTTTGTCAAATTTTTACGGAGTTATCTGCCTGAGACACGCCCATATTTTCGTTTCCAGACGATAACTTGAGTAAATAACAAGAGATTTTAACCAAACTTGCTATATATATTGACATTAAGGAAATCTGGTATGGAATTGCTAATGGGCAAATTTCGTCAAATTTTTGGGGAGTTATCTGCCTGAGACACGCCCATATTTTCTTTCCAAACGATAATGAGTAAATACCAATGGATTTTAACCAAACTTGCTATATGCATTGACCTTAAGGAGATCTGTTTAGGAATTGCTAATGGGCAGATTTCATCAAATTTTTACGGAGTTATCTGCCCGAGACACGTCCATATTTTCATTTCCGGACGATAACTTGAGTAAATAACACGGCCTTTTAACTAAACTTGTTATACGCATTGATATTATCAGGATCTGGTTTAGGATTGTTATCTGTCCATTGATATTATCAAGATCTTGTTTAGGATTGTTATCTGTCCCCCCGTCATTTTCTTTCCAGACATTTTCACAGCGATAACTTTAATACATAAACAAATAATTGCTATGGTGGGGTATTATGCTTGCGGTACTTTTATTTCTCCATGAAAACATACGTTGTGGGTATCCAATTAGACGCTCTTCACTGCGGCACTTCTAATGTGTACCCACAACATGTTTTCATGGAGAAATAAGAAACAATGTAAATACTTTTGGATTGAAAGAAGCATCTTATCAAAGCTATGGCTTCTAATGAGTACCCAAAACATACCTTTTTAGCAGAAATAAGAAAAATAGCAACACTTTTTGGTTAAAAGAAAAAAACCTTATCTGTAGCTTTGATTTTTGTTCTGATGAATAAGAAACATTATGAGCGATTGAGTAGAGCTTTTTTCATATAGGATCAGCAGCTTTTGGAAAACCATTCTAAGGATTGGTCACATGGCAGTCAGTCATATGACAAAGACCAGCACAGTCAGTGTAAACAATCAGCAGTTTGTCAGTAAAAAACACACACACAAAAAAAAAAAACATAAATATACGAATCAAGTTGTTGTTTCCAAAGGTCTGAAGTCAGTCTGAAGACAGCCTAAGGATAATTCTGAACTTTGTCCTGAAATCAATATGCCATTATCATTGATATGTTTTCATGGAAAAATAAATATATAATATTAGTGCTTTTTAGTTGAAAAAAATGGATCAGGAAATATTTAAGCTTCAATATCAGAAAATGTATATTTGGACATGTGCTTCCAACGAAGATTGAGGTCAGTCTGCGCATTTGTGCAGTCTGATTAGAACTTTCACCAGGCACATATTGGATAGCAAAGAATGTAAAGTTTCTGTGAGTGTGGAAGCACAGATTTAACCCTTAAAACGCCAAGAAAATCTGCATCTGAAAATGTTGTCTGTTTATGTCGTCTGCTGAATATTCTTGCAAACTTTTCAAACCTATTTTTGCATACAGGCAAGCATTGTGGACTCAGATCAGACTGCTCCTAAAGGCCTGATCTGGGTCCACACTGTTTGCAGAAATGACTTTTAAAGTAACCGGCAGAAGACAAAGCAGACGACAATAGTTGTGACTGGCGCTTTAAGGGTTAAGTCTTTGTTGGGTGCACATGTCAGAGGGTATGTTTTCTCTCATTGTGGCTAATTTCTTGAAGAGAGCTTTACGCTTAAAGTGCCAAGCAAATTTGCAGCGCATGGCATTCTAAAATTGATATTGTCATTTTTAAGAGAAAATAAGACAAACAAACAATTCACCTGAAATGTTAAGTCTTATTTTCTCAGAAAAAAAAAAAAAAAAAAAAAAAAATATTTAGAGAGCTTTACACTTAAAGTGCCAAGCAAATTTGCAGCGCATGGCATTCTAAAATTGATATTGTCATTTTTAAGAGAAAATAAGACAAACAAACAATTCACCTGAAATGTTAAGTCTTATTTTCTCAGAAAAAATAAAAAAAAAAAAAAATATATATATTTCAAAGTGTCGTCTGTTGTAGTTGTGATTAGCACTTTAAGGGTTAATCAACAGATGACTTAAACGGATCTCATCGACGCTCGTTGCCCCTATTTCATTGCCTAAAGGAGTTGTCAGAGGTCAACCTCCATTCATTGAATGGTTTGGTATCAAAATGAGGATCCTGATGAGAACTGCATCAGATGACAAATGGGCTCACCAACACCTAGTCCTGACCCCATGCCCAGTAAGTGATATAAGGGATCACTTAGCAAACATAGCCATGTTTGGTATCAAATCCAAGGTTTTAATGAGAACTTTTACAATACATGACTTAAATGGGACTTACCCACACTAAGTCTCTCCCCCAGTCCCAAGATGACCAATAGAGCTACAATTCTGTATCAGAGTTCTTGTTTCTAAGAAAACATATGTTGTGGTATGCTTAGGAAGCACCTCACCACAACCAAATCTAATGAGTACCCACAACACTTTAGAAAGGTAAGAAAAATATGTATCTGGAAACCTTCTTACACAGAGTATGCTGTTAATTGTTTACATGTGACATATTTCATAATTTATTGTAGGTATATGATGAAGCCGGCAATGATGTCACACCCCTGCCACTTTTTGTGACAGATCCGAATCAAGTCAGTAAGAAACAGAGTAATCTGCTTGGAGACAGCTCTGCCGGCACTGTAAGAGATTCTCTATCTTGTAAATTTTATTGAACCAATACATAGATCCAGATAAGACACTTTGTTGACGAAAAAGAATTGATATTTTTGTTATTTCTCCATGAAAACATATATTATGAGTACTCATTAGAAGTGCCTCAGTGGGGCACTTCTGATGAGTACTCATATGTTTTCATGGAATTTGTGGGTACTCATTAGAAGCGCCTCTGCAAGATGCCTCTAATGAGTACCCACAACATATGTTTCCATGGAGAAATAAGAAAAATATCAATACATGTACTTTTGGGTTGACTTATTCTAGGCTATTTTATTCTTTTTTTTTTTTCACTTTTATTGACCACAAATCTAGAATGACCCAAATAGACAGCTTTGAATTTCATTTCTTTATAACTTGCCTATAAAAACAAAATATGAGAAAAATATGTTTCTAAGAATTTTCAGATTAGTCTACTTTAAAAAATCTTTCCAATTTTTAGTCGCAAGAGGCAAAAGTGACTGATGATCGATTATAATGAATCATCAGTGGCAACACTACTGATCAGGGCCTTGCTGCCCTCACAGAATAAACAATGAGCAAGGAAGGTCCTGATCAGGCTGCAGTTTTCTCATTTTTCTGCTTGCATATATAACCTTTAACATGATGTAAGTAAAAAATGACTGTCATGTCACACCACCATAATCAGTTCAGATTCAGATGACAACAGCTGTATGACATTTTCTTATTAAAGTTTTTTCCCAAAATAGGATTGGACATTTCATTCAGATTTTCTCAACAAGAGGCAAAGTGAATGAAATGTTGTCTGTTTTTAGAGATAAATAAAGATACATAAAAATTTGTATGTTCATATTTAACTTCAATGTGTGAGATCTGGTGAATTTAAGGGAAATGAATACATTTTAGGGGAGGCAACTCTGTCAAAATTGTTTTGCTTTCCTTCTGGAAAAGGCTGTACTCCGAAATGAAAGAATTTGGAAGGAAAACATTTGGGGAGCAATTTCTTTCTTTTAAGGGTAGATTACTTTTCAGAAGGGGTTTGCTGTTCAGGAAACCAAACAGCAATTCACATTATGGTAAATATTCTAAAATTTTGTACTTCAAAGTGGCCAATATCTGTTTATCCCTCTTATGTAGGGCTATGGTTAAGCTTATATGTATTCTTTTCATTATGCTCTTTTTTTTCCTTTTTTTATAGCCGACAGACTTGATGTCCCAGGCATCTATATATAACACAGGAACTGTTACAGCTAGTACATTTGGAGGACCTTTTACTAGGTAAGAACTCATTTAACCCATTTTTGTCTGGAGGGTAGTTGTACCACTGTTTTCGAATAGTTTAGGCATTTTTCTCTAGGACTTTTTGATTTACATAGCCTGACATACCTGAAATTGAAATTGGACTCTTCCAGTGTATAATGTGGGGGAGTTTATTCAGTCTAAAGTGGGGTAATTGGATTGCATGGTATAATAATAAGTAAACATTTTTTACTCCTTGAAAATGTTTGTGATATCTGATTAGAATATTTTTTTAAAATCTTGGAGTAGAAAAATCTCCCCTGCAACCCCTTACACACACAGATTTACATATTAAAGATATTTTTGTTATTGTTTGTTAAAAATGTAATATTATTGTTTTGGCACAAAAACTTAACAGTAGTTGAAGAACGCGGCATCTGATCAGGGTCTCCACTGTTTGCAAATAGTTTAGCCATTTTTCTCTAGGAATATGTAAATCTCATAGACGGACAACCTAAAATTGAAATTGGACTCTTCCAATATATAGTGTGGGAGAGTCTATTCAGTATACAATGGGTTAAAATGCTGGATGAGTAGCAAACAGTATAGAAACTGACCAGATGTCTCATTCTGTGCCATCTGATCTGGACCTACACTGTTTCTTGAACATCTGTCTGAATACATAGGGTAAATATGGTATTCAAATGCAACTACAAAAGATGGTCATAAGAATAAAATTTGACAACTTCATAAACAGACATGGCAATAGTTGGAAGGTCACACTTTGAACCAGAGCATGATAACAGCTAAGTACTGAGGTATGCATAAACCTGTCTAGAGGATGGAGTTTTCTGTTACCATATGAGCTGCTATGTTAGAAAGCATACCATCTGACATGTGCACCCAATGAAGTCTCAAATCAGCTTGTGCATCCTGGTCTGATCAAAGGAACTGTTAAGGAGGAATATTTGGTGATAATTATGGGATAATTTTTCTTATTTCTGCACAAAAACATATGTTGTTGTACTCATTTGAAGCGCCTCACTGAGGCATTTCTAATGAGTACCCACAACATATGTTTTTATACAGAACTGGAGAAAATTATCCCATAATTATCACCAAATACTCCTGCTTAACAATTCCTCTGGTTTTCATTCATTCTGCGCATGAAGAAACTTTGCATCCTTGGCTATCCAAAATTCACCCATTGATGGTTCTGATCAGACTGCAGGTGCGCAGGCTGATCTGAATCTTTGCTTGAAGCAAATGTACGTTGTCTGAACATGTATTCAGACACACAAGCCTGACCAAACTGTGTAGACCATATCAGAGCGTGCATTCTGCAGCTTCTGTTCAGGGTCTGCAGTGTTTGCAACTCATCCAGCAGGTTTTAATCGCAACAACATGTAGTAAAATTGACTTGTTCAAAATTTAAGGGAAGGATGGTGAGGAGTCCTGGATAAAATATGGTAAGATTCTCCACCTTTAATCTGTTTCCAGGTCAGTATTTACCCAGTCCTATGACACCGGGTCAGAGTCTATGATAGAACCTGAAGAAACTGATCACTCACAGGATCTGCCTTCATGGGGAGGTGAGCATTGAAATTTATAGGGGAATGGATATTTTTCAAGGAAGGCAACTCTGTCCAAATTGTTTTACCTCCATTCTGAAAGTGATCTACTCTAAAAGGAAAGAATTTGCTCCCCCCCTGGGGAGCAAATTCTTTTCTTTTAGAGTAGATCCATTTGAAGAATGGAGATCCATTTTCAGAAGGGACATGGTGTGCAGAAAAGCAAACAGGAAGTCACAAAATTGTTTCCCTTGTAAAATTTGTAGAAAATCTACCAAGTTGTATCCTCCATTCCCCTTAAGATATTTAAGAGGAAAAGATTTGATACAGATCCAGCTAACGAAAGCCCAGGTCAGTCTGTGCACTTGAAAGGTACTGTATGACACACAGAAATACCAAAAACTTTAGATAAAGACAATATAGCAGTAGATAAAAAAAAAAAAGAAGAAGAAATGGGATGGGCGAAGGGTGGGGGGGGGGGGGGGGGGGGGGTGAGGGACGTTGTGGTTGGGGTGAGGGGAAGAAGAAAAAGCAAATAATGCGTTTTGTATACATAGTTTTTATGCATTTAATCTTTGTAATTGTAATTTTGTTGAACAAAAATATGAATGTTACACAAATGTTTTATCCCAAATTATTGCTATTCTAGAATGTTAAAGACTTGTGTCATGTTTTGGTCAGTTTAGCATTAAGTTTCTTGCATTTAACTATGCATACTTGAAAATTCTTGTGAAAAAGGTCAAGTTAACATAATTATATATAAAAAAATAAGAAAATAAAAATCAGCACTAGAAAGTTTCAAATGTTTAATCAGTTTATAGAACATGGTACACCACAACCTCTTTATAATACTATTATTGCTGGACTCCAAATAAAAAAAAAAGAAAAAAACATGTTAGCTAAACAGGGCTACTATTGTATTCAAACAAAATTGTATAGATTATACAATACTTTTGGGGTCCATCTTGAAACCATCTTATATCCCAAACTATTTTGTAGTGAACCGTCTTATAAATAGGTTCAAGTGTATTATTATTTTTTTTTGTATACATTTTTATGTGACATAAATTCTTAGAGATGGAGATACCTGTGGTTGTTCAGGAAAGTCAGGTTACAGGTAAGAAATAATGCAATGAGATTTGATGCCTTAAGAATGTGTTCAGGGAAAACAGGGAATGGCACTTTCACACAAGTCAACTTGGGGCTGCATTTAATTTATTTTAATTCTCTGAGAAAATGTTTGTTTTGGAATATAAGTACTCATCTCTCTGTCTAATTCTAGCAGTATTCTAGTATATACATTTTTATGGGGAAATCAGGAAAAAAAAAAGATATTGAGACCTTAAGTTATGGCCTCTCTTCACAATTAAGCAAAAAGAATTAACTATTTTTGCAAATGGAGGCAATTTGCTGGCCTCCCTTTACAAAAGTAGTAAATTCCCTTGAAGGAACTTCATGCATTTCTGTTTTAAATGTTAGTTAAATTTTAGTTTCAAGTTTATGAGTTTATAGAACATTTACAGTACATATTCTAGCTTACAAATTACATGCAACTTCCCTTGATGACAGCAGCACCATGTGTGCATGGGTGATTTATGAAAGCAAGGCTGTATAAATGCATGTGCATAACTCATTCACCGCTGCCTCCATGTGCCTAGGGATAGCGATGAAAATCTGCACAACAGCATCCATTGCACTGTAAGGGTTAAGGGGAGTTGTGCACCGAATAAATTGGAGATTTATTTTTCTAAATAGTGAGAGGGTCCATAAATGTGTGTAAATCAAGGAAATAAAGATTCTATGATAGGTAGATTGAATGTCCAAATAGGGAGATATAAAGAATAAAAGTGAAAACATTTCTCACTTCATCATGGAGATTTTGTTGACCTTTTACCACTCTCTCGGCAAATTCAGCAGATACTGTAACAGTTTGAAATATTTTAGAATAAGCTTTGACATTTCATTTAGGAGATAATTTGCATGAAATGTCAAGGTCTGTTTTCTGGGAAAAATAAGAAAAATATTTCAAACTGTCATCTGCTGAAATTTTTACCCAGCATGCTAAATAGATAGGCAGACTACTGTCTACATTCCACAAATAGAGATATTACTGGGATAGATCATCAACTTACTAGTTTAACCCTTGTCCTGCTGACCCCAGATATACCCTGCCTTTGCAAACAGTGGAGATCCAGATCAGTTGGCTTCTGAAGAAGCCAACTGATCTGGATCTGCACTGTATGCAATTAAGTATGTGAATTTATACCAACACTGCAGATCAAGCAATCTGATTGGCTGAAAATTAGAAGTGGGCATGGCATCTTAATTTATTCAGCATGACAAGGGTTAAATTCAGCTTGATTCATAATAAACTTCACAACTCTAGATAAGATGGTTATCCAGATAAATATTTTTCTTCATTTCTCAACAACAATGTACGTTATGGGTACATACATGTATTAGAAACACCTCGGCCAAGTTTTTCTAACGAATAGCGGAAAGAAGAAAAAAAAGCACTTGCACTTTTTAAGTAAAAACATTCCTTATCTAGAGCTTTGAAAGTTGTGACTGGTATCTGTTGATAAAGAATTTAGCTTAAACAAAACGAAAATAAGGCTAGCACATTAACATGGTTGAGTATTTTCAATTCAGTTTTATTTAGCAGATCCAGCCCAAGCGATGCAGATTACACGGAGAGTTTGTTGTGGACAAAATTAAATTTTTCTTGCACTGAATAGCAGAATTCTTCATAGCTTGAATGTTATTTACAAATAACTCAAAACATTCATTATGACTTAACTTTGTGTTTTGATTTCCTGGCTATCAAATGACCAAGAGAGTTCCAGGATCTGGCTTGGAAACACATTATCATTCATAGCTACAGATGAGGGGGTATCCACATAATAGTTTTATTATTTTCTTGAGGAAAACATACATTGTGGGTACTCGTTAGAAGTGCCTCCTTGAGGCACTTGCAATGAATACCACAACATATGTTTTTGTCAAGAAATAAGAAAACTCTCAGTACATTCGGTTGCAAAAAGTGCCTTATCTGGAGCTATGATCATTGGTGCATTTTTTCCGCTAGTTCCTGAGGTTACTTACTGATAACATCTACAAAAATAAAGTTTGTTTCTTGTAATTCCAATATAGTCATGTTTATGTTGAAAATGCAAGAAATTTACGCAAAGAAATTAATTCCGAAATTCCTTTGTGGTGGATTTATCAAAGTATAAAGCTCTTTTGAATTTGCTTTCAGCAGCCAAATTGCTCTACACCCTTGGACACTAATCCGTTCAAACTTAGTTGACATTGTTTACAATTTTCTCGATTGTCAAAAACAATTGACACGCTCGTGTACACTTTGCTCCGATTAGCCAGCTGTATAGTGGGTGGAGCCATATTTTACCTGTGTGAAGCGGGACGCAATTGTCATCAGTGTTGATCACAATGGGGAATACTTTTTATCGATCATGTTTCAAATACAAGTGAACTATAGGGAAAATGTTCGTCAGTTTAACATTAATGAAATTTCTTGGAACTGCCTCGATGGCCGCCGGCAGACCATGTGGAGATCCCTCAACAATGTTCCTTCCATATGTTCGAAACCGTGTTCACACTTACTTTGAATTTTTCAGCCGTTTTACTGAAGGCCCCGTTTTTAATGAACATTGTATCCTTATTGCCACCATAACAGTCTGTCAGTTCATCCAAAATATTTTTGAAGTCTTTCGACAATGATTTGCCCCACTGAAAAGAGCGCCCATATCAATTTGTTAGCATTGCGGCTCGTTTGATACCCCGCCAATATTGACTGACGCATGACAGGTAAATGTCACGTGAAAGCCACGCCTTCCAATACGAACCGCGCCTACAATGAATGAACATCCTATTTTTATATTGATCGATGATTCGCTTTACGACGAAGCGCTCTACGTGACAGTTTGAACGGATTTGTGTCTACAGATGTATATTGGTGAGAGCCTGTTGTATTGGAATTTTCAGGGGTTATTTTCTGGGATAAAAATGAGGTAATATTAGTAAAATAAAATGCCTAATTTTCTGAAAAAAAAAAGAGAAAGAAAAAAAGAAAGGCAAAGTATTAATAATTTTGTAAGCGGAATTTCAGCATAGAGGTTATGAGGAATATAATGGTTATGGTAACAGCACAGAGGGTGACATTATTGTTGCATTTCTAAAGAATTATCTCTTTTGCATTTGTTTGTTTCTTGGTGAAGGTATGCTGACTCAAACAAAGGTTATACCTATAGAAACAGTTTAATCATGTTCTGTACTGCTATACATTCATACTGCACAGTTTGGACATACCATATTTACCCTCTGTATTGGGACACTTTTATTTTTTACAATACTTTTCCTCAACTTTGAACAAGCCCATTTTACTACCATCAAAAGACTGCAGGATGAGTTATGCCACTTTTTAAAAAATGAAATATTTGATAACTTTACGACAGAGTTATGACCTTTGATTGATGTCAGAATTTTGTTTTGACTGAATGTTTTGAAAATGAATAAGTGTGTTTTGGTCAAATTTTATTTACATGTTTATATTAACCCTTGTCATGCTGAACCAGGATATATCCTGACTTTGCAAACAGTGTAGATCCAGATCAGTTGGCTTCTGAAGAAGCCAACTGATCTGGATCTGCACTGTTTGTCATTCAGTATTTAAATTTGTATCAAAAAACCTGGATCGAATAAACTGATTGGCTGAAAATTAGAAGTGGGTGTGGCATCTTAATTTATTCACCATGACAAGGGTTAACTAGGATTCATAGATATAAAGCAGAATAATGGTTACATACTTGTTGCCCACACTGGCAGGGTATCATGCAGTGTCCGCAATGCATTTATTCATGAATGTATCCCCTAATATTTCATACTTTTTCCTCAGGTGAACAGTAAAGGCCCTGATCTTAAATCTGAAGATGTATGCCTTAAGCATAGCTCCAGATAAAGCACTTGTTTTTCAACTGAGTTTTTTTTTTCTTATTACCCCGCAAAAACCTATGTTGTGGGTACTCATTAGAAGTGCATCGTTTAGGCATCTCTGATGAGTACCCTCAACAAAAGTTTTTGTGGAGAAATAAAAAAAATATTATATGTATCTCCCTCTTGACTGGAGCTATGCTTAAGCATACTTTTTGCAGTACATTTTACAATTTTATCATGAGTGTTATGAAATATTTAGGGCATATGACTTAAAAGTACTATAGGTAGGAAAATCTGAAAAACATTTATTTTAATTTGCCCTTAGCGGTGTTGAGGGAACCTGTAAAGGAAGAGCTTACTGATAAAGACCTTGAAAAAATAGTGGACCTAACGCTGACAGAGACGGAGACAATATGGCTTCTGGACATGCCGGGAGTGTGCTGTTCAACAGAGAGTGAGGAAGCAGCTGGTATTCAGGAAAGAAATGAGAACTATAAGGAGGTAAGTAATTCAGTGTTTCACAGAGGACTTGTTAAGGGGGAGTATTTTGTGATAATTCTGGGATGATTTTTCTTATCTCTTCATAAAAACATACAGTATTCCTCCTTTGAAAATGTGTTTGCATGAAATAAATTTAGTTTAAAGATTCTGTTGAAACTAGATCTGCTTAGACACTGAGAAGATCTGAAAAGGATTGTAAGTGGACAATGGTTTAACCCTTAAAGTGCCTTGCACAATTTTAGCAGATGACAGATTCAACAGCAGACAATTCACATGAAATGACAAGCCTTATTTTCTCAGAAAAATAAAAATACATTTATATTTCAGGATGTTGTCTGCTGCAGTTATGAATGCCATTTTTTTTCATCAGAAAGGAGTTTTTGGAGATAAGGTTCTAGTTGTGTTGGGTCATGCAGTGCATTAATTACAACTCAGCTTGCTGGGTGAACAATTTTTGCAGACATTTTAAAATATTTGTATTTTTCCCAGAAAATAGGTTTTGTCATTAAGAGACAGTTTGCCTGTAATATCAAACTGTTTTTCCTAGGATAAATAAGAAAAATAACACCAAGTTGTTGTCTGCTGACTGTCCAGAAAGTGATAAATTAACTCCTTCATCCTTGACTTTCTGGTCTCTTCCATCCTTGAATTTGGTCATTTCCATTGGTGCAAATAGGGGCATCAATCTAAAATTAAAAACAGAATGGCAAACAGTGTAGTTCCAGATGAGACAGCTCATTGCAACCCATCTCATCTTGATCTACACTGTTTGCACGGGTATCTATTTTGGTCTGCAGGAAGAAAGGTTTAAGTAACTTGATTTTAACACTTTGCATGCTGGGTAAAAAATTCAGCTTATGACATTTTGAAATACTTTTCTTATTTTTCCTAGAAAATAGGATTTGACATGTCCTGCAAATTGTTTTCTTACGAGACAATTTGCATGACATGTCAGATCCTATTTTCTAGGTAAATTAAGAAATATATCATCAGTTTATTGTCTGATGAATTTACCCAAAGCATGGTAAGTGACAGTTGTTACAATGTCTTTTTCTGTTCACAGCTGATGATGAATAAACAGGGTAATGACAGATATGCTGAACGAGGAATGAACACATTTAACGAGCCACAAAAGTGTAAACTCATACAGACAACTAAAATAGGATACGCTGTAAGTATCTTTTGCAAGCCTTGGCAAGGGAAAGATTAAATTTATTGAATAAGTTAAGTAAATACACGTAGGTCTAGATAAGAATGGGTATCAGGTGAATATTTTTCTTATTTCCATATGAAAACATATGTTGTGGGTACCGATTAGAAGTGCCTCACCGAGGCACTTCTGATGAGTACCCACAACATATATTTTCGTGGAGAAATAAGAAAAGTAACAATACTTTTGGATTGGCAAAAGCACCTTATCAAGATCTGTGTATCACATGAAACATTAATATAAATAGATTTTAAAGGAATATGTCTTGAGAGCAATGAACCAGAACACTCTCATGAAACTGAAAGCGGCTGAAGTATCGGGTTTTCTGGGCCAGACTAGCTAGTTTCAGCCAATTAGGCTTCATCAGTGACCCCTAATATAAGTTGTTGAAAAATCCTGAATTGGCTCAATGATCACAAAGGACAAGAAAATATAAAATACACTAAAGTGAAGTACATATGCATAATAGTGAAGTATGGGAAGACATTTTATGGCAGAGTTAAGTAAATATCACATACACTATAGTGAAGTACATATACATTATAGTGAAGTATGGGGAGACCTTTTTTGGCCACCCTATGGCTTCCACACCACACACCAGCAGTAGTGAAGATAAATAGATACTAAAAAGAATGACCCTTGAGAGCAATGAACACACTCACAATACTGAAAAGATCTGGCCCCGAGGTTATAAAACTTTTTTCATGCTCAACTCAGCTGAGCATGAAATTTTCTCTGCTAATAAATATGAAAATGCCAACAATAGTTGGCATTTTCATATTTATTAGCAGAGAAATTTTCATGCTCAGTTATGTTTAGCAAGAAAGAATTTGCAATTGTTAGTAATTTGGGATTTATTATCAAGAAAAATTTCATGCTCAGCTGAGTTGAGCATGAAAAAAGTTTTATAACCTCAGGGACTGAAGTGTCAAGTAGAAGTGTAAGTATAACCCAAAAGATTGTTTTGTATACAATGTCTGCTTGCAATGTTTTCTCTCTTGCACTAATTTGCAGGTTTTACGGCTCAGTAAACTCACTGGGGTCATGTCAAGCACAGTCAGTTTACCTAACTTCATTTTCACGGGACAGGCTTAGTCCTCTAAGCAGTTAACCAGTATTGTGCACTTTCTTTCGCTAGAAAAGTAAAACAACATGTTTGTTTATAATGAGGTTTTATGGCCCAGTCAACCAAAAAGGAGTCATATCGAGTCTGGTCAGTTTACCTAACCACACTTTTACTGGGCAGGCTTATTCCTCTAAGCTGTTAACCAGTATTGTGTGCATTCTATTGCCAGAAACTGACAACTGCCCTTCTTGAATCAGTGGAAGGGAGAGGATGACCTTAGAAAATATTCCACGATCAATCTCCGTGAAAGAATGTTGCCGACCTGGCAGGGGTCAAACTTGCAACCTCCTGATCGCTAGACAACATGTTGGGGACAAAATTCCATAACCTCATGTGCTGTAACCAAGTGTTAACCCTAAAGTGCTAAGGAAAATTGAAGCAGACAACAGTTAATTTTTATTTTTTTATTAGTCAGAGAAAATAAGACTTGGCATTTCATGTGAATCATCTGCTAGGCAGATGATTCACATAAATTGTCAAGCCTTATTTTCTCTGAAACATACAAACAAAAAAAAAAAAAAAAAAAAAAAAAAAAAATATCAAAGTGTTATCTGCTGCAGTCATGATTAGCACTGTAAAGGTTAAAAATAAACTAGCTAGTGTAATATGAATTTTATGTAATGGCAAGACAACATCAGGCATGATATGCATCAATAATTTTTTTTATCAGTAATAATTCTTCCTTCAACTTTAATGACCGGTATGTGGAGAAACCTAACATTATACGTTTTATCTTCTAGGAAGCAGGTGTAAACGCCTCTACTTGGGACATGTACGACACATTTCAACAGCTTGAAAAAGAGACTAAAGGTAAGGTTGAATATTTATCCTTTATCATAGCTTTAGTTGAGAAGAGTATCAATATTTCTCATGAAAAAATACTATGTGAAACATGCAAAAAAGTCTCTTCTGCCATAAGCGAACAGCGAAAGTCCAGATCAGCATGCACATCCTTGCAGTCTGATCTTAGCATTCTCTGTTCATTGCCTTATTCAACAATTTCCATTGATTCTATAAGCGGGCAATAAACATAGCTATAGATAAGAGGGGGTATCCACATGATATTTTTCTTATTTCTTAACGAAAACATATGTTGTGGGTACTCATTAGAAGCGCCTCAGCGAGGCGCTTCTAATGAGTACCACAACATATGTTTTCGTTGAGAAATAAGAAAGATATCGGCATTTTTCAGATGAAAAAAAAATCACCTTATCTGTTGCTATGAAGAAAGGCCCAGATTAGCCTGCACAAATGTGCAGGCTGATTAGGGCCTGTGTTGTCTGTAAATTGCATAAGGGCCCTTTTTGTGTGTTGCACATCATATATCATTAGCTCATTGAAATAGCCTCATGAAAGTGATTTCAGTGGGAACCTATAATGTACATTTTCTTGGAGATATAAGAAAAATGTCACTATTTTCTGGTTGAAGAAGCATCTGATCCTATCTATCTATCTATTCAGATTTTTAACACTATCAGGCAGCAGAGCCACATAGAGCATGTCCTTTCTTATGTTGGATTTGAATTTGAAATTACAGTCGAACCTCAATGGCTTGAACATCTTTGGGACCATGCAAATTTGTTCGAGACATGGGTAGTTCGAGCCACTGAGGGTTAATCATGGCACCAGTTCAGGAAGCAAACAACGATAATTTAGGGAAATCTTTTCGATTTTCTACACAATGATTGTATGTTGAGTGTACTCATTTAGAATTCCCTCCATGAGGTGATTCTAAAGAGTACACACAACATACAATGTCACAATAAAATAAGAAAAAAATCATTAAATATTTGTTTTCTTGAACTATCGGAAGAATTTCGTAGGGACTCAAAAAGGAGCTCGAATTAGATATGGTAAATGAGCCATCGGTGTTCGAGCCATCGAGGTTCGACTGTATACATATACATTAGAAACACCTCATCTTATCTGGAACTATGGTTTGACCTCAGATTTATGTTACGCAAAATTATCCCATATATCTACTTTACTGTGTGGCCTAGATTTATCAAACTTGGTGTTCAGATGCACCTAGTGAAGACAGTGCATCACTTACCATAAGTAGTTCACTGTGGTCTATGTTTTGACTTCTTTTAAGGCCTGTTCTGTCAGAATTGGGGTACAGGTAGAGCTACTGAAGCTGTTTTGTCACATACTAAAAGCAGGTCATTGTGATAAAAGTAGACCCATGGACTACATTACAGAAAAAAAAAATCCCTTTTCTGAGTTATGTCTCCCGTACCGTAAGGCTTGGACTGTTCAAATTCAGATACACCCATCAGTTGGTGGGGACCATAGCTCCAGCAGATAAGGTGCTTTTTTCGACTGTAAAATGCTTATATTTTTCTTGTGTCTCTACAAAAATATGTTGTGGTTCTCATTAGAAGTGCCTTTCTGAGGCACTTCTAATGAGTATATACAACCTATGTTTTTGTGGAGAAATAAGAAAAAAATTATGTGGATACGCCCTCTTATCCTGGTCTGTGGGGGACTATGTATTGCCCTGCAGTACTTTGCCTTCATCTTACTTCTATATGTTTGCGTGTGGCATCTTTATTTATTTAGCATGACAAGGGTTAAATATACCATGTTTACCTTAAATATTGGGACATCGTGGCATCTTTATTTCTTCAGCATGACAAGGGTTAAATATACCATGTTTGAATAAATAATGGGACATCATAAAACTTACTATATTTATTCTAAAAATTGATCATGTCTATTGTACTACCTGTTAATCTGTCCAAACATTGCAGGATGTGTGGCGATAGGTGTAGACCCTGACCCTGTAATTTGTTTAAATAAGTTAAACCTTGCCATGCTGATTAAATTAAGATGCCATGCCCACTTCTAAAGTCCAGCCAATCAGATTACTTGATCCTGGTTGTTGATACAAATTCACATATTTAATGACAAACAGTGCAGATCTAGATCAGTTGGCTTCTTCAGAAGCCAACTGATCTTGATCTGCACTGTTTGCAAAGGCAGGGCATATCTGGGTTTAGCAGGACCAGGGTTAACATTACCAAAAATCTCGATGCAAAGTTGCAATATTTATTGCCTATTTTTTGTTTTTGCAGCTAAGGCTGATGAAGATGAAGAAGAAGGAACAATCAGTCGACCTAGTAGCCCTAAAGAAGGGGAGGCACAAGATTCTGAGATTTCCCTTCTAAAACAGTCTGTTTCGGCTCTACCTAGGGAGAGCAGTTCTGCTACTGTGAGAATAGGTGAGTACAAGTTTGTTTTATACTAAACTGAATGGAGCTAAACCTTAAAGCCCTAAGCAAGATTGTAGCAGACAGTATACTTAATGTTATTATTTTTTTAATTATTTTTCAGAGAAAATAAGACCAGCTATTTCGTGTGACTTGTCTGCTAGGATTATGATTCACCTTAAATGTGAAGCCCTTTTTTCACTAGCAGAGGATTCACGTGAAATACCAAGTCTTATTTTCTCTGAAAAAAAAAAAGCAGAAAAAAATCAAAATGCTGTCTGCCACAGTTGTGATTAGTGCTTAAGAAGGTAGGTCATGCAAAAGGTAATGACCAACCTGTGCCTACATGTGGCCTGATCTGATCTGATCCACTTTTACAATCTTTTTCCTGGTGAAAAATAAAAGCCATGATCAAACTGCACATTAGAATAGATTTATTTGAGCCTTCACTGTTTCCATGTGCACTAAGAGTCTGTTTTTTACACCCCACCACACAATAGTTGCGGGGTTATTATGGTATCATGTTGGCTGACCGTGTATCTGTCCGTCCCTCTGTCATTTATCTGTCTGTAATTTCTTTTCCGGAAGATAACTTGAGTAAATATCAGTGGATTTTCACCAAACTCTGTGTGTGCATTGATATTGTGGAGATCTCGTTTGGGAGTGTTAATGGGCAAATTTCGCCAACTTTTGACAGAGTTATCTGCCCACCAAACGTCTGTATTTTCATTTCTGGATGATAACTTCAGTAAATATCGATGGATATACACCAAACTTGGGATGTGCATTGGCATTGTGGAGACCTTGTTTGGGATTGCTGATTCAAGCCTAGACACTGATCAGTCCTTCTTACTGTTAATACTGATCTGGGCTTCCTTGTTCACATAAAATGTGCAACATATAAAATGTGCCTGTAGGCCATTTGCAGACTGTGAGGATCTGAATCCTTTTACACATTTTTGCTGTCTGATCAGGACATTATCAGCTGAGAGAATCAACTGATATTGTAGAATATATCAAGCAAACTGAAGACCTTCATCAGACAGTACAGCTGTGCAGGCTTATCTTGACTTTCACTGTTCAAACATGGTTTAAAGGGACTGTATACACTTCGTAGGTTTTCTGACATTTATATGCCCCATCAGAAAAAATGGTTAGGGTATTATGTTATACCCTTCGAAATTTTGAGTGTTCGTCTGTCAGCGCTTGCATCATTCGTGCCTGCTCCATAACTCTAGTACCGTCCAAGATATTTTCACAGAACAGAACACAAATGTAAAATACTATGAGACAATGTGCAGAACATATGAACTGTAACTCTGGTTTGCCTACTTTTGGAGTTATTGCCCATTGAACATGTAACATAGCCATTTCTAGCATGTACTGATGTCCTCTCGAAAACCGTCCAAGATATTATAATGAAATTTCTCACAAATGTAAAGCACTATGAGACAACATGTAGAACACAAAAAACATAACTCTGGTTAACCTACTTTTGGAGTTGTGGCCCTTTGGACATAGTAGATATTGAAAATAGCACTATACGACAACTTGCAGAACACATTAACTGCAACTCTGGTTTGCCCACTTTTGGAGTGATTGCCCTTTGAACATTGAACATGCCATTTCTACCATGTTCTTTCGTGCCCTCTGTAAGTTAAAAAATGTTTGAGATATTATTATGAAATTTCTCACAAATGTAAAGCACCATAAGAAAACGTGCAGAAAAAAAAAACGTAACTCTGGTTAACCTGTTTTTGGAGTTGCAGCCCTTTGAACATAGTAGATATTGAAAATAGCCATTTCTACTATGTATAAAAAAAGGAAACAATATTGTTGAACATTTTAATCAAAATCAACACATGTAGATACATCAGAGTTGATAATATTTAGGGAAAGACTAATGTACCTTCCCTTTGATTTTAATTTTGACAGAGTTATGGCACTTGCTTGATGTAAGTGCAGTACTGGGGCATGGTGCAGTTCTTGCAGTGCTTTTATTTACATTTGTAACCTGTTTGCTTCCCTGCACACCAAGGCCCTTTTTGAAAAGGGGTCTATTCTAAAAGGAAAGAATTTGCTCCCAAAGGGAGCAAATTCTTTCCTTTTAGAGTATACCCCTTTGCAGGAAGGAGACAGGAAAAATAAAAGTTACCTCCCCTAAATGTGTATCATATACCCTTAAAGGGCCTTCTCATGCTTTTAGCATCATACACCTTTTGCAGCCTTTTTGTAAGATGCGACATTATCATGAAACTTTCTTAGGGATGCTACTGTTTGTCTTATTATCTTTCTTCCATAGCATTTGGAGGTAGGCAGCTTGTTCAGTGGTTTGCATTTACTTGCTTTTTACCATTTAAACATGCCTCATATTCATGTACAGTTGACTCTTGTTATCTCAAACACTGATTACTCAAACTACTGCTTCAGTCAAACAGAATTAAGGGCAATATTGGTTTACTTTATCAGTTCCTTATATTTCAACTGCCTAACTGAAACTACTGTTATCTCAGACCAAAAATTCTGGTCCCATGGTGTTTGAGATAATGAGTGTTTATTGTACATGTATTTTAAATTTTAGCAGGCAGCATTTTTTCTTATTTTTCATATTTTTCCTATAAACTAGGGCTTGCATTTTATTTGAGACAATTCAGCTGAAATGTCAGGCTCTTTGGGAAAAAAATAAGAAAGTACCAGTATTTTGTTGTCTGTTCATTTCATGATAAGCCTAGATAGATCATAGCTCTAAATAAGATTTTTTTCAGCCAAATGTGTTGATATATTTCTTATTTCTCCATGAAATTTATTCGAGAGTTGAGCGCAAGACTGGCGTAAGTCAGATGGTTGTTTTTCCCCAAACCTAATCTCCTCACCATGAAGGCGTTATGAAGATTACAACATTTCTTTCTGTAAACAATGAAAATTTAGGTGCCATTGCTCGTATGAGCAATGGCACCTAAATTTGCATTGTTTACAAAGGGGTCCAAGTTGCCCCTAAACAAGGGTTTCAAAAATATGTTTGAGTTACCATAGTCTTGTGCTCAACCCTCGTATTGTAGTGGGTACTCATTAGAAGTGCCTTTGTGAGTGCATTCATGAGGTGCTTTTAATGAGACCTCAACATTCATTTGTGTGGGGAAATAAAAAAAATACTTATAACCCACTTATCTAGTAAGGCTTATTCTGTAATACTAACTTCCAAGCATGTACATTGTATGTACAATACTGGTACCGGTAGGGATTTTTCAGTCAGCATAAACTTTCAAAATGTATGAAGAGATAAGCAGAAAACATTGTAACATATTTTACTGGTATTTTCTCAGAAAATTAAAGGGGAATGCAACCTTAAAAAGTATTGTGCTTTAAAGTAAAAAAAACTTTACAAACAATGAATTTTGACACAAATTTGATCAAAATTGGTGAAAAATTAAGTAAGTTATATACAGTTGAATATTTTGACATTGGTGGAATGGTTGTCACCATTTTGAATATTAAATGAGGTTTCATGAAAATTAGAATTTGTTTCATAAAGGTAGTTATTCTCATAAAGTTGGTTTATTTTTGGGGAAATGATTGCTTGTCACTAGAATTAAAAGATTATAAAAAATCTTTAGCAAAATTATTCTTAAAAACCCTTTATAATTTGGTTTTGCATATTTAATTTGGGCTGTGTGATGTCACAAAGCCTACAATATGGTGGCATCCATGACAGCCATTTTATATATATTCAAACCACTATAACTTCCTTATTTTTAGGCCGATCTTGAAAATTCTTGCATGAAAATAAATGGCTTGTTAAGCGCTTTACTCCTAGATATACTTACAATTTATATTGTGTTCCCCTTTAAGGCTGGTTCATCATCTCCAAAGCAGACATTTCAGATGAAATAATAATAATAATAATAATAATAATCGACGTTATTTATAGAGGGTAACACATTTAGTAATTTAGTACTAATCTTCCATGTGGCCCTCTTTTTTCCTGGGTAGAAACCAGTACTAAGCAATGTGGATAAAGTCTCTTGCTCAAGGAAACAACACTTGCAGTTAGTGGGGATCGAACCCGGTACCTCTCGATCTCGAGTCCGGCGCTTTACCACTGCACCACAGCGCTCCACAAATACATTTGTCATAGGTCTAGATAAGAGGGGATACCCAGATAATATTTTTCTTATTTCTCCACAAAAACATATGTTGTGGGTACTTATTAGAAGTGCCTCTGGGAGGTGCTGCTAATGAGTACCCACAGCATATGTTTTTGTGGAGATATAAGAGAAATATTAATACTTTTTGGATGAAAAAAACACCTAATCAAGAGCCATAGCTCCAGATAAGGCTCTTTTTGCAGCCAAAAAGTCTGGCAGTTTTCTTATTTTTTAACAAAAACATATGTTGTGGATACTCAATAGCACAGCATCACCAAGCATCTGATGATTACCCACAACATAAGTTTTCAGAGAGAATTAAGAAAAATAATTTTCTGGATATCCATTTTATCTGGTGCCATGGTTGTATAAATTTCTTTAAGGCCTTATTCTGTTAACATATACATGAAAACCCAAGGAATTGTCTAATGTCTTGTGCAGGAAATAAGTTCATTCAAATTTAGTTGCAGTTGTCACTTCTGATAGGATTTTTTTGACATTTTTTTTTAAAATTTAATCATTGATTACCATCACTATCTTCACATTCCTTTATGATCTTTGTAGGCTCGGTGACCAGTTGAATGAAACTTTTTCTATTCCAAACATAGTTCCATTCAAAATCATTTGATTTCAGTTTGTGCCATAAAGAAATGCTTTGCTGTTTTTATTTCTTAACCACTCATAGCTCAATATAAGGTAAATTGTTTAACCATTACCACTCTCTGGGATAAATCAACTAATGAAAAACTGATATTTTTCTCTTTTTTTTTTCTCTCAAAAATAGGCTTTGATATTTCATGCAAGTTGTCCCCTCAGGAGACAATTTACATGAACTGACAAAAGCCTGTTTTCTGGGAAAAACATTTTACTTATTTGAGAAGTTTAACTCCCTGAGCAAATTCAGCAGTTGACGAATTGGTGACATTTTTATTTTTTATTTTTCCCCAGAAAATAGGCTTTGACTTATCCTGCAAATTTGCATGATATGTCAAAGTCTATTTTCCGAGAATAAGATAAATATTTCACACTGTTGTCTGCTGAAACTTTTACCCAGAATGCTAAGCATTTATCTTCACTTGAAGGCTTGAGTGTAGCAGAGTTTATTCAAGATTTAAGGGCCCAGTTGTTCAAAGCGGCTTTAGCTTAACAAGCTCGTTAAGGGTCATTTCGTTAACTGTTTTAGCGGATTCAATACACAATATTCTGATATTTTTTGCTGAAAAAATGTGAGTAGCTTTTGCATTGCAAAAGCTACTCACATTTTTTCAGCAAAAAATTTCAGCATATTCGCGTATCACTCGATGTAAATTTTAACGAATCGTTAACTGACGACATCGTTAGCTTTGAACAACTGGGCCCTGGGCATTAATATGTTATGGTTGGTTTTGTTGTTTCAGAATAATGCCAGATTTAATATTTGAGTCAGGGTTGTAATTAAGCAGCATATTCAGATGCTTTTATTTATTTTTTTTTTTTTCAATATTTTCAGAGAAAAGCACTACTAATATAGGATTTAGTCAGATTTTTTTATCAAAAGATTACTGAATTATCACCTGATTTGCAGTTATGGAAATGTATATAAAAAATTATCTGAATCACTCCCAGCAGGCACACAACGTTAAAATGACGTCGTATCAACGTCGATGCGACGTGATCACGTCGCATCGACGTTGATACGACATCATTCTGATGTTGTGTGCCTGCTGGGCTATTCTGTTTATTTGTAACTCAGGAACATAGCTCCAGATAAGGACTTTTTTTCAACCAAAAAGGGCCGTTTTTTTTTTTTCACATTTTTCCGTGACAACATGTGTGTACTCATAAGAAGCACCTTGTTGAAGCACTTCTAATGAGTTCAACAATGCATGAACCTGAAAAAAAACATACCATCTGACATGTACACCCAACAAAGTCTCAGCTCAGCCTGTGCATCCACAGTCTAATCAAACTATTGATTGTCCCCATGATGAAGTATCTTTCACTATTTAACATGCACCCAGAGAAGATTTTGTGATTAGACTGCAAGAATGGCAGGCTGATTTGAATCTCCATCTGGCACGCATGTCCAAAAGGTACAGTTTCTGTCATTACGGCTCATATTTTGGCTCATGTTTTCGTGGCAACATAAGAAAATATTATGTTAATACCCCCTTTTCTGGAACTATGCCTGGGATGCTTTAAAACTCTTTCTTTGTAATACTATATTTGTTTTTTGGCGAGTGGACAAATATCCATTCTTCATTATCTCATAATTAAGTTTTATATACACCTGCGCCAGGGCCCAGTTGTTCAAATCTAACAATGTTGTTAGTTAACCTATCGTTAAAACTTTGATCATTAAATATGGTATATACGCTAATATTTTTGCTGAAAAAATGTGAGTAGCTTTTGCATTTGTGAGCTACTCACATTTTTTCAGAAAAATACCTGTGAATTAGATACTGTACCTACTAGATGAGTTAACATTTTGACCACTAACGAGCATCATAAGCTATCAATGCTTTGAACAACTGGGCCCAGTATAATTAGAATCAGCTAAATTTTTCCTAGAAAATAGGATCTGACACTTCATGCAAATTGTCTCATAAATCTCAAATCCTATTTTCTAGGAAAAATAAGAAAAGTATTTCAAAATATTGTTTGCTGAAATTTTTACCCAGCATTGAAAGTGTTAAATGAAAGACTGTGCTACCACAGGGGAGCAAATTATTTCCTTTAAGGGTAGCTGCCATACTTGAAAGTATCAAATACTAAAATGGCAATGTCCATCTGCAGAAGTTGCATCCTTTGCAATACATAGGGATTTTTTTTTTCAGGTTTATTCATATAAAGTACCAGTCACATTTGCAGCAGATGATATTTCAGTTGTTTTTTTACCTTTCATAGAAATGATTTACATAAAATGTCAAGAATTATTTTCTATGAAAAACAATTGAAAAAAAAATCAGCATGTTGTCTGCTACAAATTTTACTTAGTGCTTAAAGGGATATGCATGTACCAGCCAAAGATCTTTTGCTGATTTAGGTCAGCATTTCATTGTCACATCTTTTTATGTTGACAGAAAAGGAGGGCACTAGAGGTAACTCTTTCTTGTAAATATAAACATGTATATACTCTGTATAATAAACTGTTTATGTTTTCATTTTATTAAAAAATGTTACATTTAACAAATGTTACTTATAAACTACATAATCTGTAGAAGTTTATGCACCCTGTGTTTAAAATACAAGAAATATTTCCTGAGTGATTTGCAAATCTGGGCCCAGTTGTTCAAAGTGTCGTTAGCTTAACGAGATCGTTAAGGGTCATTTCGTTAACTGTTTTAGCGGATTCAATATACAATATTCTGATATTTTTTGCTGAAAAAATGTGAGTAGCTTTTGCACTGCAAAAGCTACTCACATTTTTTCAGCAAAAAATTTCAGAATATTTGCGTATCACTCGATGTAAATTTTAACGAATCGTTAACTAACGATGTTGTTAGCTTTGAACAACTGGGCCCTGATAAACAAATCGATGCATAAGCATGAGTTTGTTTATTCGATTTGAAAGTCTCGAGGTAAATATTTCCTGTATTAAATTTAAACTCGAGTTGTATTAACTTATTTGTTACATATCATATATATATATATATATATATATATATATATATATATATATATATATATATATATATATATATATATATATATATATATATATATATATATATATAATCATATACATATTTTCTTTTTTTTTGATCTTCAGATTCTATTTCATACTCATTTGATGTTTCAAATGGCGTCAGATTACGTCATCTACACTTGTTGCACAGCTTGATAGTGTTCTAAAGGAAATATTTCTTTGCTCTAGGAGGAAATATTTTCTCCTAGGAAATATATGTATTCTTTCCTGCAGAAATTACTAAAAATAGCTTCAGATATGTAATAACTACTTACAATAGCTAATTATAAACTATTTGATACTGTAAATCTCTATGTATTTGAGCCACATCACGAGAAAAAGGCTCTTCGGGCTTGCCATCAAATTAATCTTTCAGTGCCCATACCCAACCTTTTAGCGAGGACACATATCAAGTAAATGCAGTAGATGGGGTTTTTTTTTGTAACTTGGTCTGCAAAAATACATTATTACACCACAATGTCTTTATAACACTATTGCTGGGGTCTGTAGCATAATCCGTTTTAGATTAATAACTGTGTTATATCCAAACAAAAATGTATAGATTATATTGAAAAATGACCATTTATGGTCATTTTTCAATATAATCTATACATTTTTGGGATCCATCTTTGAACAGTGTTATATCTAAACCGTGTTATAATGAACCGTGTTATAAAGAGGTTAATGTGTACCACATTCATAACTACATGTACCTTATCAATATTATCTACAGTTAACCCTCTTTATATCGATGTCGATACAATGACATAATTTGTTTTAATGATAATTTGACTGACAGGAAACCTTCACTCAAGAGGTTAAATTTGATAAAAAATTATGCAAGAATATTGTATTAAATGCTTCAAGAAACATATATTTTGAATATTTTTTGGACTTGCCTCAATTCTAACAAATATCCAAAAGATCTTCTGTGAGACAGTAAGGATAAAACAAGCTCTTCCTTACATATTAATCTGCTGATTCTTTACAACAGCAAATTCATTGTTTACAACATCTTCAGGAACAATGCTATTGTTGTAAATAGGGTGCACTGTATTTTGAACTAAAGATTTTTGTAGCTAGATATAATTGTGATTTTCTAACAGTACTCATGTTCTCAGCTTCTTAATTTTAGTGATGTAGTTTCATTTCTGTGCCCATTTCTTTTTTTTTTTTTTATGTCTTTCTTACTATAATCCATTGAAAATCAAACCTATTCTTACTGTGATCCAAGTCTGACATCACAGACATTAAAAACATAGCTCCAAATAAGGCGCTTTTTTTTTCAACCAAAAATTGCTGATACTTTCTTATTTGTCCATAAAATCATATGTTGTGGGTACTCATAAGAAGCACATCACCATGGCTCTTCTAATGAATACCACAACATTATGTTTTCATGGAGAAATAAGAAAAATATTTTTCTTATGCCCCCTTTTATCTGGAGCTTTGAAAATTGCACCTTCACATTTGCAAAAACAACATTTTGATGTGTATGCAGACTGTATAAATGTAAAATTTAATGTATATATATATATATTGAGGAATTAATACTCTATTGAAGGTAACAATCAATTTAGTAAACTACAGAGTATGAAGAAAGTAGGAGTGTTGTCTACACAATTATTGATACCCCAAAATACAGATGACTTGATAGTGAAGAAGTTTCATGATAAATATGGGATACTTTCTCTATTTCTGTATAAAAACATATGTTGTGTTCTTTCTTTATATATCGATTATTAAAAAAAAACTGCTGTTTTTTGGGTTTTTTTTTTTTGTCATTCTTCATCACTTCCTCTTTTGATGCCTTGGGAAGGCTTTGTTTTTTTGATTGTGGCATTTTCTGGGTACTTTCATATATACATGTATTGAGAAATAAGAAATAAATAATAAGAAATAAGAACAAATATCCCAAAGTTGTCATCAAATCTGATAATTGATTGTAGGATTAATTAACCCTTAAAGTGCCAATCACAACTGCAGCTGAAGACATTTTGAAATACATATTTTTTTTTTTTATTTTTCAAAGAAAAGAAGTCTTGACTTTTTATGTGACTTGTCTGCCAAGCAGACGATTCACATAAAATGACAAGACTTATTTTCTCTGATAAATAAAAAAAAAAAAAATTTCAAAATGTTGTCTTCTACAAATTTTGCTTGCTGTTTTAAGGGTTAATATAATATGTCATGACTCATATAGATGTTTGTCTTATTTAGATGTGTTAAGAAGCAGCACTTGGATTATGACAGGTTACATTTCAAATTCATACTTTATGTACTTAGAATATACCTAATATTTTTTTTATTATTCATTTATATATTTATATCTTTTCTTTTCAGTTTTGAGATAGATTTTACTTTCATTTCTGCCGAAGCATTTTACTATCATGTCATGTTGGGCTTAATGTACTTCTTCCTGACCCTTGATTGTAACAGTTAAATTTAAAGGCTCCATATTCCTCAAAAATAGACATTTTATTATCCAAGAATATGCCAACATTAATTCAGAGATACGATAAAAAATCATTTCATTTTTGATCCAGTTCACAAACAAAAGACTAACTAAAATTTTACAAGCTGTCAGAAGCCACATTTTATGATCATATTGATACCATATATCAATTTATTAAACCTTTCTTGGATAAAAAAAATGTCTATTTTTGAGGAATATGGAGTCTTTAAAGCTTACCTTACTGGGTAAAAAATTTCAGCAGGTTTATTTTTTTCAAAGAATCCAAAAAACTGATGTATTGTAAATATTTTGATATAGAAATAAAATTATCTCTAAAATTACAAATAACATGGAGTCCTGACCATGCCATCTTCCACCCTTAAAATACTAATCACCATTGGAGCAGATATCATTTTGATTTTATTTTTTATTTCATTTTTCAGAGAAAATAAGTCTTGGCATTTCATGTAAATCATCTGCCTAGCAGACAATTCACATGGAATGCCAAGTCTTATTTTCTGAGAAAAATAATTGCTAAAAAATTTTAGAATATCATCTGCAACAATATTACATAGCGAGTCAAGTGATGCAACAGTTTTGTTTATTTTGTTTCTTCTTTTATATAGAAGGAATAGAAAAGGCCATTGCTGAAGGTACACTCTGCACATAGAAATTGAAGAATCACATTTTTTCAGCCATTATGTGTTTGCCAGTGTAGTATACTGTGTTTTAAGGGTTCTGGGTCTAGCATCTACATCGCAACCTCTTTATAACGCTTTTGTTGGGATCAAAAGCAAAAACCATGTCAGCTAATAAACTATACTGTATCGAAACAAAAATATATAGTTATATAGAAAAATGACCAATTATGGTCATTTTTCTATATAACCGATACATTTTTGTTTGATCTGTGCATTTTTGTGTTGATACAACACTTTTGGTGTCCACCTTTAAACTGGCTTATATCAAAAACCGTCTTATAATGAACTGTTTTATGAAGAGGTTCCCGTGTAATTAGAATGTCTTGAGAAGATGCAGACAGTATTCTAATGGGATATCACAACATTTGTTATACTGCAAAGAAATTTCCAGGCATTTGACTGGATAACAAGCCATAGATATATCCTATGTACATAGCTCCTCTTCTAAAATATGATGGTCACCATTTTTATTTGTTACTGCATTAATGAACAACAATGGTGTAAACTCACCATTTGTGTATTTTATTTCAAACTACCGTATTTGACCTAATTACCGCACTGTGTGCTCAGGTTTTTCAAAATTACTGAGAACACTCATTTTCGGTAAAATATGTATCTACCTACTAAGGATACACTATAAAAAGATCAGAAAAGAACTTATTTGATGATGACTATGCCATTTTTTCTGCATTTCGTTATAAAGGCATATGTTGTGGGTACTCATTTGAATTGCATCGACAAGTCGATGCAATTCAAATGAGTACCCACAACATAAGCCTTTATAAAGAAGTAAACAAAAGGTATACTGACTGCCATCTGAAGACTACGAAATTTCTTGACTGTGCGCTTATAGGGGTATGTGCGGTAATTAGATGGAATACGGTACATTGTATTTTCAATTTACACTAGCATTCTTTGTCTGTTTGTGCTCTCAAAGCATCACGGTGGCCCAGTGGTTGGCTCATAAGGTCCCAGGTTTGAATCCTGCTGGAGGGGGAATTCAGCTCATAACCATACATCTCTTCATTGCACAGGGCCTGTCATTATTACCCTTACATTATCTCAATATGACTTAAATACTGTTGAAAGGGATGTAAAACACAAAATCGTCATCATGTTTGTTCATTTGAACAAGACTTGAATTGCTTCCAGGTCCTAATAAAAGTGATTTTAGATCACCATTGCAGCCAGTATCATATACATACTACTCCCAACTTTAAATCAAACCTAGAAAATGTGACATATTTATTTTCATGTCATGGCATTATAAGCATTTTAACCCTTAAAGCGCCAAGAAAAACTGCATCTGAAAATGTTGTCTGTTTATGTCGTCTGCTGAATATTCTTGCAGACTTTTCAAACCTATTTTTGCATACAGGCAAACAGTGTGGACCCTGATCAGACTGCTCCTAAAGGAGCAGTCTGATCTGGGTCCACACTGTTTGCAGAAATGACTTTTAAAGTAACCGGCAGAAGACAAAGCAGATGACAATAGTTGTGACTGGCGCTTTAAGGGTTAATGATGAAACATGCTCTTTGGTGCCATTTTCAGTCAGTAATTGCTAACATTGTGACAAATAACTTAACAAAACCTCTCGGTAAAAACTTTGCTGTACAACAAACACATGGTTTTCTGGGACTCGCATTTTGGCAGTTTTTACCCCAAAAACAATGTTGACCATCAAAAGTTTGGGGCAAGGGTCCTGAGTGTTAGGGGCAAGGGTCCTGAGTGTGTCATGTATGCTCAGTTTAAAATGATTTCCTGTATTTCAGGTTTTGTATCTTTATTTTTAATCTATGTTATTTATGTGGAGCGCTGTGCTGCAGTGGTAAAGCGTCGGACTCGAGATCGAGAGGTACCGGGTTCGATCCCCACTAACTGCAAATGTTGTTTCCTTGAGCAAGAGACTTTATCCACATTGCTTAGTACTGGTTTGTACCCAGGAAAAAAGAGGGCCACATTCTGGAAGATTAGTACTAGATTACTAAATGTGTTACCCTCTATAAATAAAGTCGATTATTATTATTATTATTATAATTATTATTATTATCTATTTGTCACTTAAAGGATAAGAATTATCAGTATTTGGGCAATAGTTAACCTCTTTAAAACAACAAATCCCTAAATCATATTAAAGGATCCCTTAACTCTACATCAGGGAGTCCCGAGGTCCCTCATTTTTAAACCCTAAGGGAAAACCCTGCAAACACAATCTATTTTTTTGACAGTGGTCATGCTTTATATTCCCTGCCTGAGCTGTATCTTTACCCTTGCCTATAGGCTCTGGTGAACATAATTCTTGGCCAGGGAATATGACCCATATGATGTTTGAATAATCTTTATTTATCATTGATCATTGAAAATAAGAATAAAAATACCCACCACCCTGCAAAAAAAAAACACAAAAAAAAACACACATACACACATCTTATCAGAGTCCAGCAGCTGTGAAGTCACTTGTTTTTGGTATAGGGTTTAGATTTGCTATTTTTGTGGTTTTGGTTTTATGTCTTCAAGGAAGACGGCGGCTGTTTATATGCCTCGTATATTTTAAATTTTATGGTGCCGTTTTGAAAACTCTGTCTTGAACACATCTTCTGTCTGTCATTATTATGTTTGGTTGTGGGGATTTCTCTGCTTTCTGCAACATTTCAAAAAGTATCTGATATCATGTTGCCATTAAAATTTATGTTTAAAACAATTTAGTGTTGAATTTTCTTTCTAACTGGCAAGATATACTCTTCTGTTAAATTTGCACTGCTATAATACTCATCTTCTCAACATGACTGTTTGTTGTACTATGTAATATACATTTTACTCAGCTCCAGATAGTGGTTAATTTGTTATTAATGAAATGAAATACAGACTTCGGGTACTCTTTAGAATTGCCTTATTGAGTAGTTGTTTTGAGTATATTACAACATATATTTTTTGTTGAAAAAATAACAGAATTTTTCATCTAGAGATTCTCACATCTGAAGCATTGATACTATATATGAAGTCATTATTATTATAATTATTATTATTATTATTATTATTATATAGGGAATAATCAACAATGTTCAATTGGTTTGAAAAATCTGTCATGAAGGAGAGTAGTAAAAAACTAATCAGAAGATACTATAAAGAGCCATTAAAACCTTTGAAGAAAATTTGTGTGGCAAAACAGAAAGTTATTGCACTCTGATGTCAGCATTTGTGTACATTGACTTCGGGTTAAAGGGGTTTATTTGAATATTTACTTTTTTAATAGTTTCTTAAAGTTGTGTTTGTCTTGTATTTTCAGACAGCAGAGCAACCTTTACGTCATCAGTGGCAGGATCCGAGAGTGTCTTCGCTAGTAAAGAGACTGGGGTATCTTCAATACCCAGTGAACTTGCCTCTGTTGATGAAGACAGAATCATTAATGTAAGTAACCATAGATTTTAAGAGAAATAGACACACTTTCTGGGGAGGCAACTCTTCAAAATTAGTTGCCTTCTGTTTGAAGCGGGACTACTCTAAAAGGAAAGAATTTGCTCCCCTTGGGAGCAAATTCTTTCCTTTTAGAGTAGACCCCTTTTTTCGAAGGGGCTTGATGTGTATAGAAGGAAACAGAAAATCACATAAGTTGTCTCCCTTGTAATCAAATATAGAAAATCTGGAAAGTGTATTCAGTCCCCTTAAGCATTGTGTCATATATCACTTAGGTAAGTCCAGATAATGAGATAAGTGAGAAGAGAATTTTTGATAATTTTGCTCCAAACTGTATATCAGTAGTGAGGCCTTTCAAAGAATACCACAAGATATATTTAGGGGGAAAAGTAGTGAAAAAAGTCAAAATATTATTGAAATCATATATTTTCCCATATTTTAAGGACTTCAAACCAGTTATACATGGAGGTGTAATAAACTTCTGATTTTGAGCCTGTCCATGAACTGATTATTAGAGGATTATCTTATTGATCAATTTATTTGGAGTTTTGAGCCTAAACAAACAAAACTGTGCCTTCTTACATCTGAAGGTCTTACGTCTGAAAGTTGTGTAGATTGGTGTCATGCTATTTGATGCTTTTACACTACAACCTCTTTATAACACGGTTTGTTATAACACCGTTTTGGATATAACACGGTTCAAAATGGATCCCAAAAATGTATAGATTATATTGAAAAATGACCATAAATGCATAAATGGTCATTTTTCAATATAATCTATACATTTTTGTTTGGATATAACACGGCTGTTTAACTAACACGGTTTATGCCATGGACCCCGACAACAGTGTTATAAAGAGGTTGTGGTGTATTTCACAAGAGTGGAAGTCATAGTAAAGCCCATCTTAGAATACTTCTTGGGAGACAACTTGCCCTATTACTCCTTGGCATCTGCACATTGTGTCATAAGCATACTTATTGCTAAAGAAATACAAATAAGAGCTCTTGTTTGAAAATATGTCCTTATGCCTTTACTTTTTTTTCAGTCAGATAGTTTTAAGAAGGATCTGTTTGTGATGGAGCGGGTTGTCAATCTGAATACCTACCAGCCTAAACAAGCCTTGTACAGGGATTTCAACATCATCAAAGGTATGAAGTTACAGAATAACCGGTGTCAAGTAAAACTGTACCTTGTCATATTTGTTATCCCTTAAAGCGCCAATCACAACTACAGCAGACCGCATTTTGAAATTTTTTTTTTTTTTTTTTTTTCTCAAAGAAAAAAGTCTTGACATTTCAAGGGAATTGTCTTCCAAGCAGATGATTCACATGAAATATCAAGGCTTATTTTCTCTGAAAAAATTAAAAAAATAAAAAATAAATAGAATGTCATCTGCTACTAATTTTGTTTGGTGCTTTAAGATTTTATCTGTGTCCTGCTAAAAGGAAATGGCTACATCTCTAAGGGACATAACTCAAACATGGACATGCTTTTCTTCTCATTGGGGCTACTCTCAAAGAAAAGAATTATCAAATACTTTCTTAAGAGTAGCCCCTGTTTTTGACAATAACCCCTGTTTGGAAAGATTTCTAATACTAGGGAGGCAACTTACAGTGTGAAGAAGTTGTCTCCCTTTACAAAATGGTAGCAGAATCTTCCCGGTGTACAAAGTCACCAGCTCACCATAATGGGGCCTTCTTAGTACATATGCCAGAATCATATTCAATAATCAGCCTGTGCATTTGTACAGTCTGATCAAGACCTTGACAGTGTACTGGTCTTTCTCTGTGTGAACAACAAAAACTCTATCAAACTGCACTGATATACATGCTGATCTTGGCTTTTTCTGTAAGGTTTATTATCAAATACTTGGGAGCAAATTCTTTCCATTTTGAGTAGACCCTTTCCAGGAGGGGCTTGGTGTGTCCCGTGTTAAAAGATATGGAAAAAATTCCTGTTGTATTCATTCCACATTACCTTAAATGCATTGGACTCTTTATGGTACATAGGTCATATATATATATATATATAAACTTTACAAACCTTGTTTAAGCATCTATGGTATGGTACAGTTTTGCTTAATGCATCTAAAATAGTTAACCCTTGTCCTGCTGAACCCAGATATACCCTGCCTTTACAAACAGTGTAGATCCAGATCAGTTGGCTTCTGAAGAAGCCAACTGATCTGGATCTGCACTGTTTGGCACTAAGTATGAGAATTTGTATAAACCACCTAGATCAATTAATCTGATTGGCTGAAAATTAGAAATGGGCATGGCATCTGAATTTATTCAGCATGACAAGGGTTAACAAATATTCAGATAGATAGCTGCACCATGAGAAAAGGTGTCTTTGGGACATGCTTGCAGTAAAGATCCAGACCAGCCAGCAACTGTATAGTCTGATGAGGGCCCTTCATATACACCGATATATTTTTTGTAGAATCGAGTGATTCTTGGGCAGACTGCAGATATGCAGGCTGATCTAGGCCTTAACTGTGTGGATAGCTCCATATAAGGTGTTTTTTCAGCTGAAAAGTAGTGATATTTTTTTTTACTTCTCCACGAAAACATATGTTGTGGGTACTCATTAGAAGTGCCTCACCGAGGCACTTCTAATGAGTACCCACAACATATGTTTTTGTGGTGAAATAAAAAAAATATTATGTAGATACCCTCTTATCTGGAGATATTTCTGTCCGTATATGCACTGTATGCACAATTTCATTTGGTGTTATTCATATATTATCAGTAATACAATATTGCGATAGAATGAACTTAGAAGATGGCATTCTGCCTCAGCTGTGCAAACTAATGCTTTTGTAAATTTGAGTTTTCATGTTCAGCTATTCTGTTTCAGTTTGTTTACCATCATATTATTATTATGGCACTTGGAAAATAATCGCAAAATCCTAATTGTGCCTGACCATCTTCCCATAGCTTCACATACAGCACTCTTGTCAACCAAAAAAGTATGGATATTTTCCTTGTTTCCCACCAAAACATATTTTGTGGGTACTCTTTAGAAGTGCCCCACTGAGGCACTGTTAATGACATAGCAACAGATAGGGCTTTTTTTTCATCCGAAAAATGCTGATATCTTTATTATTTCTCCACAAAAACATATGTTGTGGGTACTCATTAGAAGCGCGCCATATGTTGTGGGTACTCATTAGAAGCGCCTCGCTGAGGCGCTTCTAATGAGTACCCACAACATATGTTTTCGTGGAGAAATAAGAAAAATATTATGTGGATAACCCCTCTTATCTGTAGCTATGTAATGAGTACCCACAATGTATGTTTTAATGGAAATTGTTTGGCTATTTGTATCTGGAACTATATCTTGTGAAGGAAGGACCCAAAGTTTGCATAGAAGTTTTTAATGGACACTTAAGTAAAGGGCCCTTATTCCCTTATGTGTATAATGAAGGTCCAGATCAACCTGTGCTTCCAGTCTGATCAGGACCTTTATTGCTGTCTTACAGAATCAGTGGTTACTATAGAATATAATCAACAAACATAGACTGCATAGATTTGCAGGCTGATCAGTCCCTTGTCCATTTGTACATGGCATAAGGGCCCATTTCTTGCATTATGCATCCTTTAAACTTTTCTGAATCTAAAAATTGAGCAGTAAAATCTATCACCAGATTGGACAGATATACAGTGTTGTCTCGGCTGTCATTGTTGTTTATGGCATTATTATATAGTTCTGCCCCACATTCTGGACGGAGGGCTTATTGTGTCCTAGTTTTGTGTATATGGTTCCATATATCTGTTAAATTCAGATTTAGTTTTGTAAATATAGTTTCTCAGGTTTTGTCAGGGTAAAGTAGCCAAAATTTCACCTAAACTTCTATATGAATTTGCTCAATTGAGAGCTTCAAACATATCCAAACATGCATATATTTGAAGCTCTCAGTTGAGCAAATTCATATAGAAGTTTCATTTTACCACCATAAAAATTGCTTTCTGATGTATAGGTTTTCTTGTCCTGTAAGGGTTAATGCCCCAGCGAGGGGTAATCGGCCTCATAAGTCCTATTTGGAACGTATATTTCAGTCCCCCGAACAAATGCTTGGGAAATTTAGCATCTTATGTATTTCAACATAGATGTAGGTTGCAGTACATCTTATTTGATATGTTAAATAAGTACTTCATAGTCTAGATAGCTAAAAATAGCTTCATTTTGCTCTGGAAAAAAGTCAAAACAGGAATATTGGACTACTCTTCGGGTGAAATTATATTAAAAATAAAAATGTTAATCTATAATACCCTGCCATGATTGTGCTGCGGACAGATAACTCTGTCAAACATTGATGAAATTTGCCCATAAGCAATCCCAAACCAGATCTCCTTCATATCAATGCATGCACATAGTTTGGTTAAAATCCCTTGACATTTATTCAAGTTATCATCCGGAAAACGAAAATATGGGCGTGTCTTGGGCAGATAACTCAGTCAAAATTTGACGAAATTTGCCCATTAGCAATCCCAAACCAGATCTCCACAATATCAATGCACACACCAAGTTTGATGAAAATCCATTGAAAAAACAAAAATATGGGCGTGTCTCAGCAGATAACTCCATAAAAATTTGATGAAATTTGCCCACCAGCAATCCCAAACCAGATCTTCACAATATCAATGCTCACACCAAGTTTGGTGAAAATCCATTGACGTTTACTCAAGTTGTCATCCGGAAACGAAAAACGGATGGACGGATGGATGGATGGACGTACGACTGACTGACGGACGGACACACAGACGTCCAACGTGAAACCATAATACCCTGCCACTATGGTGTGAGGGGTATAATTAGCCGCTTGTTTTTCTAAGCCCACGTCTCTCTTTTCCGGTGCAGAAATGAAAGTTGTTGGGAATAGCATTATCCGATTTTTTTAAATGTGTCTATGACATTGACTTATAAATCAGGAGAACTTACCTGTTTGTTGACATTTGGATGTCTCGCAAGTCATGGCTGGAAGTTCGCATAAAGATTTTGTGTGCATAATCACTGGCTACTGGTTACGAGATTACCAGGTGTCTACTGGTGATCGTTATTCCCTGTCATAGGATTTTTTTTTCCAGCATAGGATATATAATTTTTGTCATGCCATTCATCTGTCTGTCCATATTCCCATTCATGCATCAGTGAATTACTCACAGATGGTACATTATGTTACATTGATGTAACATTACATGCATTAGGGGACTTTTTTATTCCCAGAATATACCATTCTGTCTTTTAACACCAGTTAAAGCTCCTAAGTCAGTTTCTAAGAGGTTATATCTCAACAACCCTTGAATAGGTTCTATTCATACTTGCACTGATGTTCCATGCTGAGTCAAAGATTTCATAGATGCATGTTCTAGCCACCTTAGTGACTTTGAAGTCGAGGTCATAAACTTAGAATTTTTGCATTAGCTGTAGATTTAAAATTACTGAATTTTTCAGACGTGCTGTATAAAATTCACAATGTCAGAGTGGTCCAGAAATTACATCATTGTTACCATGATAGCCTTGCATATATAAATGTTTGGAAATGGGATTGAAAGGCTAAATATCATAATTCTGTTTGATGGTAATAGTACTTTTGTACCTTATATGTATGATAATATGTTCGGAAAGTAACTTACCGGTATATGTGTTATGATGTGTTCAGAAGTACTCTAAGGATCAAGTCCTTGGGTTAGTGTTTCTTTCATTCAGGACTATCCTGGAATTATCAGTAGTAGGATTTGTATTTTTCCAAAATTATAAAAAAAATGGTATCTGAATGGATATGAAAGATGACTAGTAGCCTTGATAACAAACATAGTTACCTATAGCTGAAATTCTTTACGATCATATTGATTTTGTAATGATGTTCAGGATAAGAAAAGCTAACATAAGATAACATAAGGTTCATTTTGAATTGACTGTTAAAATATACAGCTAATGTGTAGTGTATTCTTTGTTTCCAAAGGCAATCTTTTTGACTTTTATTTTACTACACTGCAGCTGGTGTTAGTGCCGTGTAGAGGCGGTGGATCCAGCGGTGGAACGTCTCCTCGTACTTCACCATAGTGCAGATTATATTTCATATTCTTTGGGAGCATTGGGCCTATTATGGTATATTTGAACATGCCTATTGTGGTATATTTGAAAATGGAGTTCTGTTCATGTATACGATACAGGGCGTAAGCAGTGTTTCAAACTTCATTACTGCTTATGAAGAGTCTCAATAAAACCAAGACTCACATTTTCTAATCTGTAGTGTGTTCTTTGTTTCCAAAGGCAATCTTTTTTACTTTTATTTCTGTAGTAACATAAGCTCTGATGAGTTTTTGGTGAAGTTTTTGACAAAAGTCTATATTAATGACATAGAGTATAGCAGCTTATATGAAAGCAAAGCAAATATTCAATTATTTTTCAGACTCGATAAAAAAGAACGATGAAAAAACTATTCATGTGGTTGAATGTTATTTAAGATGTTGACATTTAAAATTACAGAATTTGTACCTCCTCGACCACAGGAAAAGAAAAAGAGGCGTCGTAAAAGTTTGCATATTTTTAATTTCTCATACATTCTAACTGTAATGGAATGTGTATTTTTGCTCATTTGATATAATACTACAGTGATACTCGGAAGAACCCTCAAACTCTTTTCTTCTGTTGTTACCATTCATAATTTTGATGTGTTTTAACTCTTTGGACAGTGAATAAAAATATTAGTAGGTGACAGCTTAAAATATTTTTCTTTTTTTCCTCAGAAAACAGGTTTTGACTTTAGTTCACATGAAATGTCATGTTCTGTTTTTACTTGAGACAATTCACATCAGATGTCAAGCCCCGTTCCCTTGCGAACAATATAAATTCAAACAGAGCTTGACTTCACATGAAAATGTCAAGTCCTGTTTTCAAGCAAAGATAAGAAAATGCTTAACATAGGGCTTGACATTTTATATGAATTATCTCCTTATGTTACAAGCCCTTTTTCTGAAAAAAAAAAAAAAAAAAACACAAAAAAACACAAAAAAAAACCCAGCAAATATTTCTCATTTGTCATCTACTGAACCTACTTTCAGCATGCAAAGAGTTAATAAGCCATTTTATGAGAAAACAAACAAACAGCAAACTAACATTTGTTAAATATGGACACTGAAGTTGAAGACCCCCATCTGCACATTTTTGTTAGCTTCATGATTTTCCCACATATATTTTGAATATTGCAGAATGTAAAAAAAAAAAAAAAAAAAAAAATCATAATAATGTAGAATCTGACCAGATTAAGGTTATGTAAGCTGGTCTGCATCTTATCTTTTCACTTGCTTTGGTTTTCTCATGACATGGCAAAAATAATTTTGAGATGCATGTATTGCTCTTTTTTGATCTTTATTAATGGGCCTTCTTTTAAGAAATTCAGCCTTGTAAATTGATGTCACCAGTGTTGCAACGACTGTCATTATGAGTCATTCCAACACTTAACCCTTGTCCTGCTGAATAAATTAAGATGCCACACGCTTTTCTAATTTTCAGCCAATCGGATTACTTGAACCGGAATTTCGCTATAAATTCTCATACCAAATGGCAAACAGTGCAGATCCAGATCAGTTGGCTTCTTCAGAAGCCAACTGATCTGGATCTACACTGTTTGCAAAGGCAGGGTATATCCGGGTTCAGCAGGACAAGGGTTAATCAATTAGACTTTATCTTTCCACCCCTAAATAGCGATTTATAGCTCTAGACAAGATGATTTTTTTAAAGCAAAATGTTTCAATAGTTTTCTTACATCTGACTAAAACAGACGCTCCTGAAACTCATTAGAAACATTTCATTGTGGCAATTTCAATGAGTACCAACTACGTGTGTTTTCCTGAAGAGATAAGAAAACTTATTTTTCTGGATATGTATGGTATTTCGCTCATCCAGAGCTTACAAGTCAAGTCATCAAACTGGGTCAGTCCAAATTTAAAGGTGGAAGAGATCCTTTCTGATAATTAGGAATGAGGAGATATTGAAAGATCTTGATAGTACTGTAGAGAGAATCTTGGCTCTGAATAAAGCATTTTGTTTTACAAAAAAGTAGCAAGATTTTCTTATTTCTTCACATAAACATGTGTTGTAGGTACTCATTAGAAATGCCTCACCAAGGCACTTCTTTGAGTACTCAGAACATATGTTTTCATGGAGAAAGAAGAAGAATGTTTATCCGGATACACATTTTATTAGCTGGCTTCTGGGCTCAGTTGGATGCATGTTCAACTGGTGATCAAGAGGTTGAGGATTTGATCCCCGCCGGATCGGCAACATTATTTCGTGGAGATTGATCATGAAATATTTTCTACAGCCATTCTCTCCCTTCCGCTGATTCAAGAAGGGCAGTTGCCCATTTTTGGTAAAAAAATGTGCACACTATACTGGTTAACCACTTAGAGGACTAAGCCTGCCTAGTAAAAGTGTGGTTAGGTAAACTGACTACACTCAACATGACACCAATGGTTTGACTGGGCCGTACAACCTCAACACAAACAAACAAACACGTTTTATTTGGAGCTATGGACCTGGGCCTGTATTAGTTATCAGTGTTTACAGACTGAATTTCTTATGATATGCTCATGTGTATGCAACTTTGTATAGTGTGTAATCATTCATTTGCACGACAGTCAGCTATCACACACCATGCATGTTCTGTATATCAACCGCATGTATCACAATATATATTGTTTTGTATAGGAGCAGATTATGGTGACCCGCTTCTTCCGTCTGGTAATATTGTGTGGATTTAGAAATCACCATCACCTACCTCTTCTATTGTATCTCATATATATAGCAATGATCAGTGCAAATTTTTAGCATGCTCAGCAGTTGACATGACAGCAGCCTTTAGTCTGATTCAGAAACTTAGCTATGCAAATATAGTTTCATCTGAGAAAGTTGATTGTATAGTATCATTTAGATGTAGACAGTTGAATTATTGAATCTTTTGGTGTCATAATATAAACTCAAAGGCAATAAAAAGTATACAGTTTCGAGTTTTGAGTACCAGCTCGTATTGTACTTTTTTCGTTAAAATGTTTTCATGGTCATTTTTGTCAAACGTCTGTCTTTGAAAATCACAAAGGTAATTCTTTCGCAGTCATACATTATGGAGTTATGAACCTTTTATTAAAAACAGCATTTCCAATCATAACTCACTTTGAATAAAACAAATGTCATTTTACTTTTCATAAATGTCTTGCACAGATGTCTCTGAGTAAAACCACAACGTTATTTAATTCGAAATTACCAGCAAATGACGTCAAGCTGAATTTGAATTTATTCCTGTCTCAAATTATCTCCCTTTGAATGGAAAATACAGGGAATTTAAAGAGTCTATATCTGAAGTGGCGTTGGTCGTTTTCACTTGAATTTTTCGAAAAAGTGATGCTTGGCTTAGCCTCCTTGTACCATATACAGATGAAATCTCCTAAAACTGTTTATTTAACAGAACAATGTCAATTAATGTCCCATAGAAATTCAGGGCATTCCATCAGAAGAGGAACGAAAATGTCAAAAACATTATGTCCTTGGTATAGAAATTTGACAGTGTACTCTGTTATGCATTTGAAGTTGAAACATGTCCTTACAGCATTTTTATCCTTCTATAGACTGAATGCAATACAAATGCATAAATGTAAGTTTCTTTATCCAAAATGCACTTTTAAAGGGAAGCTACTCATAAGCAAATGTTGATTTAGACCCTTTATTCGTTTCCTTAAATGTCATTTCCTTGCTCTTTGATAGAATTTTCTGGAAATTGTTGCAAATTATGCATAAATAATTATTCTTAACTATGATATCAACGATTATTGTACATATGTAAAACTCCTGTGACAAATAAAAAATAGTTGCCTGTATACTTAATTTTGCCTCTCAGTATATATATGACATTATTTAGGCCATTTCAAGCTAAAATGCAAAACTCAAGATTCAGATCTTTGTGTACACTCTTACATACTTACCACAGCCATTTGGCCTCCATCTTTACATGGAGTATCTAGGGTATCAAATGATTCTGTTGATGGGCAGTGAAGGCCCTGATCAGAATGTATGGATGTGCAGACTGGTCTGGACTTTTGATGTCTGTGCATGCTGCTACCCATTCTAACCCTGGTTCTGTTAAACTGGGATTTGCCCTGCCTTTGCAAACAGTGTAGATCCAGATCAGTTGGCTTCTGAATCCAGATCATTTGGCTTCTACTGGATCTGCACTGTTTGCCATGCAGTATTTGAATTTGTATCAACAACCTGGATCAAGTAATCAGATTGGCTGAAAACTAGTGGGTGTGGCATCTTAATTTATTCAGCATGGCAAGGGTTAATAACAAATGGTTGTGGTGTGTTAGGTATATGAGATACAGTAATCCAGCTCACAATCCCTGTTCTGCACTGTAGATGATCCCACCTACATGTGATGTAAAACTATAAAGGAAATGGATACACTTTCAAAGGAGGTAACTCTATCAAAATCATTTTTCCTTACTTCTGTAAAGGTGTCGAATTTGCTCTCCTTGGGAAAATATTTTGACATAGTTGCCTCCCCTTAAAGTGTATACTTCCCCATAACTTTTTGTCATTGTTTTACATGTCTACCACGTTGGATTTTGTGAAAATCAGTTGAACGATTCACTCAAAATAGAATAGATCACTTAATAGGTACTTGCAACAGTTTTAGATTCAGATATCGGTGTAAATGATTATATGAGCCACGTCAAGCGAAAAAGTGCCTTCAAGCATGCCCAAAATGTGCAGATTAAAATCATCCTGCACAAGTGCAAAGTCTCATCCGGGTATTTGCTCTCCATTGGAACATTTTATAGTATTCAATGATTCGGTTAGTGGAGAGTGAAGGCCCTGATCAGGGCCCAGTTATTCAAAGCGTTGTTAGCTTAACAAGCTCATTAAGGGTCATTTTGTTAACTGTTTTAGCGGATTCAATATACAATATTCTGATATTTTTGCTGAAAACATGTGAGTAGCTTTTGCACTGCAAAAGCTACTCACATTTTTTTCAGCAAAAAATTTCAGCATATTTGCGTATCACTCGATGTAAACTAATGACATCGTTAGCTTTGAACAACTGGGCCCTGACTGTACTGATCTGGGCCTTTGCTGTTCGCATGTGCCATAAGACATGTTTTCGCATGACATGGCCCATATTTACTCATTTTTGCATGAGGAGGATGCATAGTTTTTTTTTTCTCAGTCCTTTGTGTGCACTGGTTTGGAACACAGTTTTGTAAGTCTCTAAATTACAAGAAGTTCAGATTTTATGTGATTCCTCTCCCCCACACCAAATAGGTAAAAAAGTGAAAGAATTATTTTCTTCTCACTATCTTTTTCAGTGGTTGACTGGTTTGTGGGAAATGTTATGTACAATATGCATTGAAAAATATCATGCAAAGTCTGTGTGTCCAGCATAGACCCAGAACTACTGTTTTCAATAATTAAAATCCTGAATCAAAATTGTCACAAGTGGCTGATATGAACTTCCATGGGGAATTTAAATCAGTTAACTTAATAAGATATTTTTTCCCTTAATATGTTTCCTGAGAGTATGTTTCCTTGGTACCAGTCTGTTACTTAAAGGTTTAAAGCATTTATATCAGGTCTTGACAGTTTAAAATTGATTGAAAATCTTGTCAGATATGAAAATATATAATAGCTTATCTGTCATTTCTGACAGTGAACAATCTTAATCAGATGCGTGAAGTGCTACCTTTTTAATGTTCTAAGATGGCTGATGAGACCAACCTTAGCTCTAAACTGCCTGCTGCAGATAGAACAAGAGAGGTCTGAGGCAAAAAGCTCTGTTTGTGATGCCTTAGCTCTGGCTTTCCACTGAGCACATTTCTGCTTGGCTTCGCTGATTCTTTTTGCTTCATTTTCACCAGCACCCCTTCTTATGAAGCCTCGCCACTTTACTCGATCCTGTGCAATCTGTTCCCGCGACACTGTTGGTATGTTGAAGTCCAAAAGGGAGGCTTTGAGGGTGTCCTTGTATCACTTCTTCTGACCACCATGGGAGTGTTTTCCCACTTGTAGTTCTCCATAGAGGATTTTCTTTTTTGCAAATGTTCATCAGGCATTCTGGTATGAACATATGGATATGTAGATGCTGTCAGATCTGTTATGATTGAATAGCTATTCCTACATATTGCTTATCCACTGTGCTTATCTAAAACGAAACTTGGATTGAATCTGTTTCTGTAACAATAAATGATTGTTTTTGACAAAAAAAAAAATACACATTGCTTGTTCACTGATGACTTACTACCACTGAAACAGTTGTATGTGCATGGTCATGGAGAACAGTCTTGAATGTTTTTATTTTTTGAATGTTAACCCATTGTAGACTGAATGAACTCTCCCCCCCCACCCCCCCCCCCCCCCACCCCCACTATATATTGGAAGATTCTAATTTTGATTTTAGGTATGTCATGTTATGTGATTTACATATTCCTAGAGAAAAATGATTGAACTATATGCAAACAGTGGAGACCTAGATCAGATGCCGCATCTGATCTGGGTCTGCACTGTTTGCCATTTACCCCTTTCGGGGTTTCCAGACTACAATGGGTTAACATAAACAAAAAAGGTTGCAAAAGTGCCATTGTTAAAATTTGATTGTCATGACAATGATACACATGTGAATAAAGTTTGAAGTGAAATCAAATGAGAACATTGGATTGATAGGAGTTTTTTTTAGTTTCCACAATTTTTAAGTCACTGCTTCCAAATATTGAGAATATACCCATGAAAACATTGCTGTTTTTTTACTCTTGATGTACATGTTTTTTTGTTGTGTATGTATGTGTGTGAATTTGCATGCCACCTGTGTATGTTTGTAACACTTATGAGATGTGAGAACTGCCAAAGTATTACTTAACATATTTATTCTAAACACATTTGGACAAACATGCATGTGCTTGAAATAACAGTGTAGGTGCAGCTCAAACTGTCCCAAAGGAACAATTTGATCAGGTCTATTCTACTTGCCATTCTGTCAAGTTATGAAGTATCTGAACCACTAGGCAGAATCTTACCAAACTTGCCTGGTAGTGTTATTGGGACATGCCTAAATGCTGGCTAGGTTTGGTACCCTTGACCACATTTTCAAGGTCAGCATCTATGTGGGGAGAGTTTTTCCTTTATAAACATTTCTACATGTAATTGCCTAAAAATTAAAACAGACCCAGATCAGAAGGCACATAAAGAAGCAATCTGATTGGATGATGAGAGTCTGCACTCTTTGCCATCCAGCATTACATAATTAAATTGTTTTGATAAAAATCTATGATTACCCTATTTACTGTAAGTATTGGGACACCTTAACTCCTTACCATACTTGTCCAAGAATTTGAAAAAGTATGTTTTACTACCCATTGGTGTGACTAAGATAGTGCTGGATGAATGGCAAACAGTGTAGACCCTGATCAGATGCCACCTTTTGCAGCATCTGATCTGGGTCTACACTGTTTGCTCAGGCCTGTCTGTCCCAAATATTTAAGGATATTATGGTAGTACAGCAATGGGTTAAGATGTCCTAATACTAATAGTTATGGAATATGGAGGTCAATTTAACCTTTACCTTTTTTGTGGGAAAATTCAGCAGGTGACAAATTGAGGATACTTTTTATTTTTCCAAGAAAATAGTGCTTGAGATTTCACACAAATTGTCTTCTAAGGAGACACTTTGCTTAATATAATAGACTCTGTGTTTAGAAAAAAAAATCAAATTGCCACCTGCTGAATTTTTTACCCAGAATTCAAAATGTTAAGACAAATTAGGATCAAGGCTACATAAGTTTTGTTTTCCCTTCACTAATTTGTCAGCAAATTGGTTATGCTCACATATGCATCATATTTTCTCTTTCTTTATGACTGTTTTGTTAAATGCATGCTATGATAGTTTGTATTGTTTTGGATGTATAATACTCCCGTAGTTACTAAAAGCATGCTTTTAAAAGTAGTAATTACTTTCCATTTTTGTTTCCCATTTTTCTGAAAAAAAAAAGAAAGATCAAGTCCAACCCATTTTAAAGTTCCATTATTTTTTAGGGTAGAAGGTTATGCATTATGTACAAATCTACACTGTAAAGAAGATAAATTGTCACAAAAATATTTTTTGTTTTTTTTTGTCAAAATGTTACATTTTGGATTGATGATGTACAGTTCCTACATTGGAAAGGGCAAATGATTTTTTCCTAATTTATCAGCTGGGTTTCTACAAGTGAGAAAAATATCAGATATTGATATATACCACTGATATGTAAAATAACGAGTATTGACTGAATATTTGGGCCCAGTTGTTCAAAGCTAACGACATCGTTAGTTAACGATTCGTTAAAATTTACATCGAGTGATACGCAAATATGCTGAAATTTTTTGCTGAAAAAATGTGAGTAGCTTTTGCAGTGCAAAAGCTACTCACATTTTTTCAGCAAAAAATATCAGAATATTGTATATTGAATCCGCTAAAACAGTTAACGAAATGACCCTTAACGAGCTCGTTAAGCTAACGATGTTTTGAACAACTGGACCCAGATATGTAAAATAATGAGTATTGACTGAATATTTTGGTGTTTACCATAGATTTGGATTGCTTACATGTGTATGTGGGTTTCAGAATGAAGTTTCTTAGTTATCATTAATTTTATATAAACTACAGCCAATTACTGTCCATATACACATGGAGTACATCTTCTAAGTATTCATTTAATTAAATTGTACAAGGAAAAAAATATAGGTCCCTACATAATTCACTGAACAATTGGTGGATATGAAGAACATTGTGTTATTGGTACTGTTATTTTTTATGCCCACACTTGCTGGATGACCCAAGACTGCAAAGCAGTCACCCTCATATTGAATAAACTAGCATACCTTCATTTAAAAAGGCCAGAAATGATGGCTTTGTTGCTTTAAGTCTGTGCAGTACTTTGCTGAACTACAGTAAATGTCCTAAACTTTTGTACACTATTTCTAACAAAATAGCCTATGCAAACAGTGCAGAACCAGATCAGAAGCAGTCTGATCAGAGTCTTCACTATTTGCCATTCCACTAAGTATTTTAAGAAACAACTACAGAGAAGCAAAATTTAGGCCAAAAAAAAAGGAATGAAAATGTTTAAAATTTTAGGACATTTACTGTACTGTTGATAGTACATGAATACTATCATCATTCAGCAACAGCACCAGGGCCCAGTTGTTCAAAGCTAACGACGTAATTAGTTAACAATTCGTTAAAATTTACATCGAGTGATATGCAAATATGCTGAAATTTTTTGCTGAAATAATGTGAGTAGCTTTTGCAGTGTGCAAAAGCTACTCACATTTTTTCAGCAAAATATATCAGAATATTGTATATTGAATCCACTAAAACAGTTAGTGAAATGACCCTTAACTTTGCTTAATGATGCTTTGGACAACTGGACCCAGATTAAGGGTGTAATCAGAAGGTAATTTTTCTTTTAATTTTATGAGAAAAGATGCCTTGTGGATACTCATTGGAATGGCCTTCTTGAAGCAGTTCCAGTATGACTTGCAAGATATGGTGTATCGGGTGGTGTTATTTATCAGTAATTTCGAGTTTTTCATGGCTTTCAGTGGAGTTTAGGAAGAGTATTTGAAGATAATTCTTAGATAATTTTTCTTAATTCTTTATAAAAACATATGTTGTGGGTACTCATTAGAAGCACCTTGCTGAGGTGCTTCTAATGAGTACCCACAACATATGTTACATGAAGAACTGGAGAAAATTATTCCAGAATTGTCATCAAATACTCCTTATTAAATAAGTCCTGTGGCTTCCATTGTTTACTCTGTTATTTTTTTTCAATTCATCTGAACTGGAAGAAAACTGAAACCAAGGTACAAATGAAACATTCTGACATGTAAATATGGATACATTTCAGATATTGACAGTGATGTTTCCATGGCACCCCAGCAGCTGGCAGTATCCGATGGTATGGGTCCTAACTTCGATAGGTTGTGGGCATACACATGTAAGATGACACAAGGTCATAATGTGAGCTGTCTCAGCTGGAATAAAGTTAATCCTGTGAGTATAAAAATAAAATACAGTGGACTCCCGTTATCTCGACCTCGCTTATCTCGAATAACCGTTTATCTCGAAGTAAAAATCTGGTCCTTGTTTTAATATGGAAACTTAACAACAGGTAACAAAATATTGTGGAAAAGAGGAGAAATTGCTCCTAAGAAGCAATTTCTCCTCTTTTCCACAATATTTTCAATATATCTCTAATTCTAAGTCAAATTACATATTCATTTTTGAAATGTGGTTGTTCGATTTATTTTTTTGCAATTTTGCAAATCTGGTATATGTCGAGGTACGGATATCTCGAAGTATTTAAGAGAGTCCCTTGGACTTCGAGATAACAAGAGTCGACTGTACATGTAAATTCCCACTACACACACGTTCAGCAAATCAGGTCATCTGATTTTACTAGTGGACAATGTTTTTACTTGCATGAAAATTAATGCAACTTCAGCCCTGGCATAACAAATTGATCACTAAAAGATTTATCTGAAAATCTTTATAATTTGATTTGTTCACTTGCGATAGTTATTTTGTTATAGCATAATGCTCTCAGTGGCCGTGCCACAAACAAAAAAAAAAAGAGTCTAAGTTTTTTTGGAACAGCAAAGGCCTAGATAAGGCTGCAGTGCCAGGTGATGACCAGGCCCCGAGGTTATTATTATGTTATTTTTACCACTTAGTCATTCTAAAGGTTTTTAACAAGCCCCATCAAATATCTAGTTACACTTTTGTATAAGTGTAACATAGAAATTTATTTGCCTGTTTTATAATTTTTGTATGTAGTATATTCCTCAGCTGTCACCAGTGAAGTGCAGATCTTGAGAGCTGTGCTCCCTCATGCATTTGGTGTCTGCTATACTGGTAACGATGGAGAAAATGCTACACTGTATCCACTGTAAATATTTGGACACCTTATGGCTTAACTTCTTACCATGCTTATCCATAGCTCTTGATAAGATACTTTTTCAATCCAAAAGTATTGATATTTTTCTTACTTCTCCATGAAAACATCTGTTGTGGGTTCTCATTGAAAGCGCATTGCCAAGGCCCTTCTAATGAGTACCCACAACATATGTTTTTGTGGAGAAAGAAGAAAAATATTTACTTGATACCCATCTTATCTGGACCTATGTTATCCCAAAATTTGAACAAGTTATTTGGCTTTCTGGTGGTGAGTCTAAAAGTTTTGGTTGAATGGCAGGTAGTGCAGACCTTGATCAGGTGTATCTGTCCAAATATTTGGGTAATTTGGTTAATATGGATTTTTCAATTAACTGTTCCTTGTTTGTTTTATTTCCTAGGATCTGGTTGCAGTTGGTTATGGACAGTTTGAGTTCTCCAATCAGAAAGAGGGTTTGGTGCTCTGTTGGTCATTGAAAAACCCAGAGGTAAGGAAAACAGTGGCAGGTCTGAGATAAGTTTCTTTAATGAGGTTCTGATTTAAATATACATAAATACAAATATGGAAGGAAAGGAATAGATTCAGACACCATATGTAGAGGAATGGTTATGGGATAGTATTTGGTGATATTTCTGGGATAATATTTCTTATTTCTTCTTAAAGCCATATATTGTGGATACTCATTAGAAAAACCACTTCTAATAATTATAAGTACTTGCAGCATATGTTTTTCTGGATAACCAGAGATGATATCCCAGAATTATCATCAAATACTCCTTAGCAAATTCTCTATGTATGTGTATGTGTATGCAGTACAGTGAAACCTGTGTAAGAAAGCCACCTTTGAGATTGACTTCAGTGGTTGATGTGAAAAAGGTGTCTGTCTTATAAAGGTACATGTCATGTAATTTTGCTAGCAAAATTACATGACATGTATCCTTATAAGACAGACACCTTTTCCACATCAACCACTATTTTTAAGTCAGTCGCAATGGTGTCTCTCTTACACAGGTTTCACAGTAAACTGTTGAGGTTGATGATTTTACCAGTCCTACTCTACATAGGTGTGACATAAGTCGCTCGGGACTGTTTACTTTCCTGCATGCCAAGCCCCCTCCTCTTGGGAGCAAATACTTTCCTTTTAGAGTAGCCCCCTTTTTAGAAAAAAAGAATTTGCTATCTAGAGATGAGAAGAAAGGGGAGCAAATTCTTTCTTTTTAGAGAAGACCCCTTTCCAGAAGGGCCAAAACAATTTAACCCATTAAAGATTGAATAAACTCTCCCACACTATATATTTGAAAAGTCCATTTTAGATTTTAGTTATGTTAGGCTATATGTTGTAAATATTCCTGAAGAAAAATGGTTGAACTATTTGCAAACAGTATAGAACCTAATGAGATGCTGCGGCATCTGATCTGGGTCTGCACTGGTGACCAGTTACCCGTTTAGAGGTCTCCAGTCTTCAATGAGTTAACAGTACTGCCACCTCTGAAAATATAACCATTCTCCTTAATATCATGTTCAAGGACATTTGAGTCTTACATTTTTATGATATATAACACTAGAGGACTTTAAAAGGATAGCACTTGACGATAATTGAGATTTTTACATACCGTATTTACTTAACTCCTTACCATACTTGTCCTATAATTTGTAAAAAGTCTGTTCCACTACCTGTTGATGTGTTTAAAATATTGCTTGACAAGTAAAGACCCTCATCAGATGCCACAAAATGATCTGGGTCTAGACTGTTTGCTCAGGTCTGTCTGTCTCAATACTTATGGTAATGCTCCATAAGACCATGTTGTAGGTACTCATTAGAATTGTATCAGTCTTTTCTGTAACTACCACCTATTTTCTATTCCAGTATCCAGAGAGAGTGTATACTTGCAAACAAGGGGTAACAGCAGCTGATTTCTCCAGGCATAATCCAAGTCTTCTTGCGGTAGGCAGCATTAATTTTTATGTTACATATATTATAATTATTTATTTTAGTTGGAGATTTTTACAGAAATGCTTCTCATTTGGCAGTTCTTTATTTAAAGAGTTTATGAACACTGTCGAAATTCATTGCTGTTAACCCTTAAAGCGCCAAGAAAATCTGCATCTGAAAATGTCGTCTGCTTATGTCATCTGCTGCATCTTCTTGCAAACTTTTCAAACTTACATTTTGCATATGGGCAAATAGTGTGGACCCAGATCAGACTGCTCCTAAAGGAGCAGTCTGATCTGGGTCCACACTGTTTGCAAGAATGACTTTTAAAGTAACCGACAGAAGACAAAGCAGACGACAATTGTTGTGATTGGCGCTTTAAGGGTTAAAAATTTCAAAATTGTATTTACAGTTGCCAAAAAGTTTACAATTTTAGTTCACCTTTGTAAAAGTGAAGGTGAGCTTCTGCTACATTACTGGCATTCTAGTCCTGAGTATGTAGTCCTAACTTCCCATTCATGTTCAGGGTCTTCATACTTGGGCCATACTCTGGTTATCGTTTAATCGCAGATATGTAACAATTCATTTTCACAGTACCAGATAAGGCACTATTTTTTCAACAGAAAACTACAGATATATTTTTTGTTTCTCCAAAAAAATATATGTTGTGTTACTCATTAGAAGTGCCTCAGTGAGGTGCTTCTAATGAGTACCCACAACATATGTTTTTGTGCAGAAATAAGAAAAAAATATTGTGCGGACACCCTCTTGTCTGGAGCTATGCATTTTGAAAATGACATTTATACATCAATTATGATATCTATTTTACTACTAATGATTGTTGAACATTGGTTACAGGCCATAACTTGTGTGCCTTTCATCTGATTTATATGAAATTTATGTGGTGGCTTAATGAGTAAACACAGGTTCATTGCAAAAATGGAATTTATATGTCAGTTCTTACACGTTGTTACCCCTGATGTTAAAAATCATCTTCCATGCCATTACTTGTGTGTCTTGCATTGAGTTCAGACATACTTCATGTTTTGGAGTAATGGTGAATAAATGCATTTTCAGTTTAAAAATGGCATTTATTTGTCAATTTTGACCATGAGTAATATCCCCTGATAAACTTTGAAAATCATTTTCCATGGGATAACGGGTTTCTTTCATCCATTTCAAATGAAATTTATACACTGTCTTGCATGAAATGAAGTATCCTGTAAGAAATTGCTTACTAGCATTTCTAGTTTAAGCACATACCAGTGGTGAGGTATAATGTATAATGGGGTACTTTTATTGAATTTTAAAGTGCCAAGCAAAATTGTTGCAAATGACAATCTAAATGTCGTAAATTATTTTCCAGGGAAAATAAGGCCTGACATTTCATGTGAATTGTCTGCTAGGCAGACAATTCACATGACATGTCAAGCTTTATTTTCTCTGAAATATAATTAAAACATATTTCAAAATGTCATCAGCTGCAGTTGTGAAAGGAGCTTAAGGGCTAATAGTGTTGTTTGACTTTTGTCTGTGACAGGTTGGTCTTTATGATGGTGGTGTGGCTGTATACAATGTTAAACAGACTGCAGATGAACCAATTCTGGATAGTTTGTAAGTAGCTTTGTAAGCCCCTTCAAATATACACTGGATTTGTAGTAGTTGCGAATGGACAAGAGAGTCAACGAAGGCAGAAGATTTTATTAAGAATCCTGCGTTTTGGCCTGCCAAAATGACTGTCAACTATAAATGCGGATTAATCGTTTTTGATTATCAAATATTTGGCAGTCAAAAACATTGTTTATTATTAAATTGCTACGTGTTTGTCAGTTTTGTATTTCGTTCAAGTTTGCCACCTATCCTACAGGTGTGAAATAGAAGTCATTGTTATGACAGGTCTGACCAGCATGAGCCCATTTGATGATTCTAGCCATTCTGAGCATGGTCTGCAGAGTTTATTAACCCTTATGGTGCCAATCACAATTGCAACACACAACATTTTTATTTTATTTTTTTTTCTTTTCTCTGAAAAAAAAATGAAATAAAATAAATAAATAAAGTAAAAACAAAATGTTGTCTGCAGCAGTAGTGATTGACAATTTAAGGGATAAGATAATCCATGGACCTTGGACTTCCTTTGAGCATACAGATAAGACTATGACCAGATTCAGCTGATATACAGCCTTATCTGTTTGTATACATGTTGAGGTTGTTTTCTACCCGAGGGACTTCATTAAAATTTCTAGTTGGAAATAATCATAATGAGTATTCACATGTATACTTGTTTAAATTAGGAAGATATAAACGTAGTTTGGCATAGCACTGAAACAACTCAAGTGAGTACCTAGAACATATGTTTTCTTGAGAAAAAAGTATTTATTTGGATACCCCACTTATAGGCTGCGAAATGCAAAACAATGCATATGAGCATATGCGAACAGGGAAGGCCCAGATCAGCCTGCACATCCAAGCAGTCTGATCAGGTCCTCCACTGTTCGCTAACAGCATCATTAAACACTACAGAATGTACCAAGAGCAAATGCCCTGATGAGACTTGTGTGCGGGGATGAATCTTACTCTGTGCATTTTGCGCATGTTCAAAGACATCTTTTTGCTAGGTGCTGCCCATATAGAGCTCAAGGCCCAGTTGTTCAAAGCATTGTTAGCTTAACAAACTCATGAGTGGTCAAAATGTTAACTGTTCTAGTAAGTACAATATCTAATTCACAGGTATTTTTGCTGAAAAAATGTGAGTAGCTTTTGCAAATGCAAAAGCTGCTCATATTTTTTCAGCAAAAATATAAGCACATTATGCCATATTTAATGATTAAAGTTTTAAGGATACGTTAACTAACAACATCATTAGTTTTGAACAATTGGGCCCTGGTTTGATGAAAGCAAAAGCTTCTTATTTTGCTGTATTTTTACTTCTATGAGTACTGATAAAGGCAGTTACAACAGCTGAGTTTTTTGGACTGTAAAACTTTCAGTTTATGATATGAGCTCTATCTTTTGTCTCCTCTAGCTTGTCTGTGGGCAAACACACAGCTCCAGTATGGCAAATCAAATGGATAGAGAAGGAACGAGGGTCAGGAGAAGAGACAGCAGAAGTGTTAGTTTCAATATCAACAGATGGTAGGGTCACACAGTGGTCCATCAGGAAGGGATTTGAAAGCTATGGTAAGGATGCAGTCTTTAAGTCCTCAATTTATATATTAGCAGACATTTTAAATTTTTCCTAAAGTTTCTAGAAATAGGATTAGCATTTTATGTGACTTGTAAGGAAGTGATTCACATGAAATATTAAGTCTTATTTTCTGAGAAGAATAAGATAATAACATTGACTATTGGGATGGCAGATTATAAGGATCTTTTTTGATTGATCTTATAAAGATGTTTGTGGCTCACAGGATATCAGATTTTCTTGAATTTTCCATGTAAAGCAACGATGAGAAATTATTACAATACTAAGGTAACTCTTTCAACTTCGGCATTTTTGTAAGGCCAAGCATATAGTTGGGGACATAGTGTTTTACGAACATATTTCTAGTTATATGTTAATTTATCTTTTCATGTTTTCAGATTTGATGAGGTTAAAAAAGATGCCTACAAGAATGGGTGGAAAGAAAGAGAAAAAAGGGGAAGCATTTATTTCCCGCCATGCCGGTGGACTTTGTTTTGATTTCCATACGAGAGATTCTAATATGTAAGAATTTCAACCCTTAAAGTTCCAGTCACAACTGCAGCATATGACGTTTTGATTTTTTATATTTATTTTCAGCAAAAATAGGGCATTTTGTGTGACATGTCTACTAGGCAGGCAATTCACATGAAATGTCAAGCCTTATTTTATCTGAAAAACAATAAAATAAAATGGAACTTCATCTGCTACAATTTTGATTTATACAATATTGTTTTTTTCTTTTTACAGTTAATATACAGTAATACAGAAACCCATTTATTCTCCCCGTTTGGTATACCATTTGTTGATATACCTTACAATATAATATATATATGATATTTAGTATATGTTTCATTAACATTAATAGTACATCAACAATAAGTATATTTTGCTATAATTTTCAAGGGATTATAAGAGTTCAGTGTAATTTGAAGCAAAATCTGGCTGTGTTATGACAATTAGGAGCAGGCAGAATATTTTTAAGTCTGGCATTACTAACTGTTCTTTTGAAAAGATTCCTCAGCATGTCAGATGTTTCCACTGAGATCCCACAGTTTTCATCATATTAAATTATATTCAAGAGGGTTAGAATATATTTGTATGCTTTTAAAAAACAATTCTATTGCCAAAGGTTTTTGGAATTTACTATTATTTTCAGTAAAATGATTTAAGATGAAAATAATACATTTTTACACATTACCCTAAGATAGCCCTCAGTGCATCATAAAACAAAAATTTCCTGAACAAAAAACATTTGTCCAGTGCTGGGCTCATCAGTTACATTGATTTATAAAAATAAATGAAATGTATTTCTTTAGAATGCATGCATTTGGCATAAACAGAGGTATGAATCTGCACATTTCACATTCTCAAAGAAACATTTTACCATTTACTAAATATTGGGACACCTTAACCTACTTGTGTTAAAATTTGAACTGGTCCATTTTACTACCTATTGATCTGTCTAAACTGGTGGACTGAGTGGCAAACAATGTAGGTGGACTGAGTAGCAAACAATGTAGACCTAGATCAGATGCCACATTCTGTGGCATCTGATCAAGGTCTACATTGTTTGCTAAGGCATGTCTGTCCCGATATCTAAGGTTGTTATGATAGCTTGATTTAATTGGATTTTGTATATTTTCAGTTACTTAGCAGGAACTGAAGATGGACATATCCACAGATGTTCATGTTCTTATAATGAACAGTTCTTAGAGAGTTACTCGGGACATACGGTAAGTGTCTTTATATCACATGAGGATCAATGTAGTCAGTGTGCAGAGCACAACACATGAGGGGTATCATTAGAATTAGTTTTATGATTTCTCCATGGAAATTATTGTTGTAGGTATTAGAACTACCCTACTGAGATAGTTCTGATGAGCAACAAAACCTGTTTTGTGAAGAAATAATGTTGTTGTTTTTTTTTTTTGTTTTTTTTTTTTGTCTGACAATACTTCAGCACTCAGAGTGCTGATGACAGCTGCAGCAGATGACATTTCTGATTTTTTAACAATAATAAAAAAAAAAAAAATCAGAGAAAATAAGACTTAAAGGCTCCATATTCATCAAAAACAGACATTTTGTATCCAAGAAAGGGTAAATAAAGATATATGGTATCAATACAATCATAAGTTCTGGCATCTGACAGCCTGTAAAATTTCAATGATTCTCTCATTTTTGAAGAGGATCAAAAATGAAATGATTTCTTATCATATTTCTGAATTAATGTTGCCAACACTAATTTAGAGGTATGATAAAAAATCATTTCATTTTTGATCTACTTCAAAAACAAGAGACTAACTGAAATTTTACAGGCTGTCAGAATCCACATCATGTGAATCACCTGCCTAGCAGATGTTTCATATATGAAATCTCAAGCCATATTTTAACCCTTCTCTTGCTGAACACGACATGCCCTGTCTTAGCAAACAGTGTAGATCCAGATCAGTTGGCTTCTGAAGAAGCCATCTGATCTGGATCTGCACTATTTTTCATTAAATATTTGAATTTGTATTAATAACTTGAACCAAGTAATCTGATTGGCTGAAATTTAGAAGTGAGCGTGGCATCTTAATTTATTCAGCAAAACAAGAATTAACCTTTTGTGGGCCAGCCACAACTGCAGCAGATGACATTTTTAATTTTTGTTTTTATTTTTCAGAAATCTGAAGCCATATTTTCTCTGAAAAAAATATTAAAATAATTTATGAAAGTTAGAATGTCATCTGGTTAAAGCATCAGTTTTCAAGAAGAAATAAGAAAAATGTTGAAACTTTTTGGTTGAAAAATGCATCTTATCTGGAACATTTTATGTTTTTATATGTTTACAGGGTCCAGTGTATAAGATAGCCTGGTCACCATTCGTCAATGATATTTTCATCAGCTGTAGTGCAGATTGGAGTGTTCGATTGTGGCATCAAGACAGGCCTAAACCAATTCTCAATTTCTTCTCTTCAACAGTGAGTTTAACTTCTACTTCTTGAATAATTTTTTCTTTGTTTCTGTCTATTAAGTTAACATAAAATACTACCCCTGACATTAAACCGTTGTTTTACTTTTTAATCTGACAGGCTTAGTTCTTGATGAGAGTGTTTGTATATCATCAGTATTTCTTTTTATCAGTTAAGATTGTCCAATTTTTTCATTAAAATGTGGTGTCTAATATCTCAGTGATATCATGATTTTATTACATTCTTTGTTTTAACTTCATTTTCTAATTGCAGCTGGATTGTAGTTAAAGCTATTAATGGAAAAGTTTGTCAAATGATATAAAAACAATGGTGCTACAACAATAGTTTTCAAATGTTTCTATATATCAATTTACATTTAGTTTTTTAGTCTGCAAAAGTTATTTATTGAGTTAGAAAAGAAAGTCTGTTAAAATTGAGAAATTATTTTTTTCTTCAGAAACCAGTTTATGATATAGCATGGTCACCAAGATCATCTACAGTATTTGCATGTGTTAATGAAGGTGCAGTTGAAGTCTGGGATCTGAACATCAGCACGTAAGTTATTGCTTCGGTTGTAACAGAAATAGCTACAGATAATATTTTTCTTATTTCTCCATGAAAAAATATGTTGTGGGTACTCATTAGAAGTGCCTCAGAGAGGCACTTCTAATGAGTGCCCTCAACATATGTTTTCAACATATGGGTACTCATTAGAAGTGCCTTAGAGAGGCACTTCTAATGAGTATGCACAATATATGTTTTTGTGAAGAAATAAGAAAAGTATCAGAACTTTTCAGTTGAAACAAATGCCTTATCTGAAGCTGTTAACCCTTAAAATGCCAAGAAAACCTGCATCTGAAAATGTGTTCTGTTTATGTCGTCTGCTGCATATTCTTGCAAACTTTTCAAACATACTTTTTGCATATAGGCAAACCAGTGTGGACACAGATCAGATTGCTCCTAGAGGAGCAGTCTGATCTTGGTCCACACTGTTCGCAAAATGACTTTTAAAATCACAAGCAGATGACAAAGCAGAGGACAGTTGTTGTGATTGGCAGTTTAAGGGTTAATAGAACACTGAGTTTCTTGCAGACAGTATAAGTCCTTAGCTCCTGGTATGCAGGAGTGGCCCCTTGCAAAGTGTCAAACCAACTTAGTTTCTTCTTTGTTAATGTAAAAAAATTCCAGTTTACACATAAAACTATCCAATTTCTATGTTAAAATGACCAAGGATTTGTATTTCCATTATCTGTATTTCCCATTACCTTGGTATGTATTTCCCATTGATAATGCCATTATTAAATTCTTATGCAGGTTGGATCCAGTGATTATCAACAATCCTACTTCTGGTGCCAAACAAACCTCTGTCACTTTTGCTAGAAATTCCGAGGTAAGCATTTCTTGGTATTATTTCAAGAGATTTTTTTCATGAGTAGCTCCATACTACAAACTAGATGGACACATGACATTGAAAATCCCAGCACTTTGGTGCTAAACTGCCCTTAGGGCAACTAGATGGACACATGACATTGCAAATCCCAGCACTTTGGTGCTAAACTGCCCTTAGGGCAGTTTAGCACCAAAGTGCTGGGATTTGCAATGTCATGTGAAAACTTATTCTACTCTTCATTCCCAGTGATTTGATAGTCTGTATCTCCATGTTCTGAAAAACTTGGAAAAAGCCCCACCTTCACCATTTGCCCTGCCCACACCACCACGACAAAATATTAGTGTAAACATCTGCTTCTTATACCATTCAATAACATTTTCCACATAAGCATGTTCTGAATAATTGTAAATTTGACACGTATGTATCCACATAATTTTTAAGCTGATCTTGGCCTTTAATGTTTGCATATCATCACGAAAACATGCCTATATAATTTTGACCACTTTAAACCCCACTTTTATATAGTAAAACTGGGGTTTTCAGGTGTATACATACATGCCATATCTCACACTGTGAGCTAAAATCTCACAGAATTTGGCCAATGTGAAAGGCAATTCCCATAAAAAATCCAAATCTCACAGAATTTTCAGACAATTTTCCAGCTGATTTTATGAAGAAATAAACATAAATTACATACTATTGTGGTTTTCACAAGCTTCTTACATGAAAAAAAAGCTTTAGATTATATTGGGGGAGCTCCAAAGTGATGTTTAAAAGAATCTCACAGAATTTTGTCAAATCTCCCTTAAATTTTTGCCTTATCTCACAGATTTTAATCCACAGATTATGGCATGTATGGGTATACATTATTTTTCTTATTTTGCTAAAAAACATAGATTGCGGGTACTGGTTAGAATGCCTCACTAAGGGGGTTCTAACAAGTACCCACAATCTATGTTTTGAGCAGAAATATGAAAAATATCAGAATTTTTTATCTGAAAATTTTCCTTTTTTTGGTTGTAAAATTTTTAATATATTTGAATAGGCATGTTTTCGTAATGGCTACAAATAGCTCTAGATGAGGGTAATACAGAGAAAACTTTTAATCCTCCACCAAAAGATACTTTGTGGGTACTTATTAGAAGTGCCTCTCTGAGGGTTATTTCTCTGTTAAAACATACATTTTCATTACTCATTAGAAGAACTTCATTGAGATGCCTAAGTGAGTCTCTTCTAATGAGTACATACAACATATGTTTTTGTCATAGCAACAGATAAGGCGCTTTTTTCATCTGAAAAATGCTGATATCTTTCTTATTTCTCAACAAAAACATATGTTGTGGGTACCGTATACAGGCATGTACTACCCGCACTTTTTTTCACTCAATATCTTCAGCATGACAAAGGGATGCGGTTAATGCATCCAAACAATAATTTCAGGGATTTTTTATTCCATGAAATTCGATGTGTATTGTGAAATTTTCCCATTATTATGCCACGCAATGGATTCGAGAGCAAAATAAGTCAAGTACGGTATGTGTATTCATGTTTGTACCTACTGGTATGTTAATTATGCAAAGTGTCTCTCTGAAGCCTGCTGGGAATTCCGCTAATTGGCCCATTAATCATTCATTCATTTAATTGTTTTGATTCAGTAAGCCATTTTTATTTGTCACATGGATGGTTATGTTCCATATACACGGTAGTAAAGCTACTTACCGGTATATGACGCAGGAGACCAGCAGCAACAAGGGCATGATTAATTATGGCATTGTCTGCGCATGTCATATTCTTCGTATTTGAAAAATGCCACCTAGAGGAAGATAATGTTAATTATGGTATTGAGTGCATAAGTCTGTAGCAGTTATCTCTCAGAAGGAAAAAAGAAGGTATCAGAGATGCCGACGATCAGCCGTGTGCGTCAGGCATGACAGTAAACATCATTAAGGATATTTACATAAATGGAAATAATGATAATGAACATGTTAGCCGATTTAATAATGAAATTAAATCACAATTTATTGTTTTGAGCTTTTAAAAGAATTAAATATCGAACAATACAGAAAAAAAAACATTCTGGACTGATAGGCTATTAATATCGAAAATGATAGATGCACTTTTTTTTGTATTCAAACGTAAAAAAAAGAAAAAAAGAAAGAAAAACAAATTGTAAATTTGATGGCCCTTTCGCTGTTCAAGATCCCAACTGTTTTAGCATTTTCTTGATGCGGGTTTTACATCCGAAATTACTTTTTTCTCTGGGATTTGAGCTTACAAATAGGGTGCGGGTTTTATACAACTGCGGGTAGTGCATGCCTGTATACGGTAGTCATTAGAAGCTGATGAGTACCCACAACATATGTTTTCGTCGAGAAATAAGAAAAATATTATGTGGATACCCCCTCTTATCTGTAGCTATGAGAGAAATAAGAAAATTTCATAACTTTGTTGGTTGGTTGTCTTGAGCTGGGTATGCACCGAGGCCCATTTTGTGTGATAGGGCTCATTTGATACTGTAGATTATACTTTTGTACAACACAGACCATCAGTCTCTGAACATGCAGACTTGGAGCACTTGCTGTTTGGTTTCCTAAAACAACCCCTACATTTTTGGTTTTTGTTTTAGTGTCTGCTGGTTGGTGATAGTGAAGGTCAGGTGACAGTATTACAGTTGAGATCTATGCCTATACCAGCAGCTCCTGAGAAACAGGTAAGTAGAGGTTGCCTTGACTATGGCATGTAAGATAATGCTTAGCATGCTGGGTGAAAATTTCAGCAGATAACATTTTGAAATATTTTTATTTTTTCCAGAAAATAATCTTTGACATTTTATGCGAATTGTCTCTTAAGGAGACTTTTTGCATAAATTGTCAAAGCCTATTTTGTGGAAAAATGAGAAAAATATCATCAGTTTGTTATCTACTGAATTTGCCTTTAGAGGGATAAAGGTTAAGTTCTTGATTACAAACTAACAGCCAGTTTGATATTACATTTGAAGCAGTGCCAGTGATAAAACATTAGTGAAAAAAGTACCATACCTACCCGAAGTATTCAGACAGCATGAAGCATTCGATCAGGGTATGCACTGTTTGTCACTAACAATAGTAATCTGGGCATTTTTGCAGGGAAAATTGAAAAAGTGCAGAATTTGTAACAAATATCCCCATGAGCACCACATCCACTAGTTTTGAACAATACGGTAAATCTCCTAAAATTTTGAACACTTTATTCCATACTATTTTGGCCTAAATTTTGCCTTTTATGCACCTGCTGCTTAAAATAGTGGAATGACAAATAGTGTAGACCCTGATCAGCAGTCTGACCCTGATCAGCAGTCTGACCCTGATCAGCAGTCTGATCTGGGTCTGCACTGTTTGCATATGTCGTTTTGTCAGACACTTTGGTGTATGAAATTTTAGGACAGTTACCATATTTCAGGTGAATGGATACACCTGGAAAATATTGCCACCATTTTGCAAAGGGCGACAACTTTTGCTGACTGGAAGCTGTGTTTTGTTTGAAACCTTTCAAAAATGGGCTAAGCTAATATTTAATTTCGGCACTTTAAGGGTGACATTATCTCTCAATGAGAGAGAGGCAAATGTTTTACAGATTTGTCCAAGATATTTCCTTTAAAGATGTATCCGTTTCCTTTAATCAATATTTCCTTGGGAAAGTAAGAAAAATGTCACAAACTTGTTGTCTGCTGTTTGTCATCTGCTATTATTGTGAAAAGCCCACAAAATATTAAGGGGACTGGATACACCTGATAGATTTTACGCCATTTCTGCCAAGGGAGACAATTTTTGTAATTTCTTGTTTGCTTTAATGTAAGCCAAGCCCTTTCTGAAAATGGTTCTACTCTATGAGGAAAGAATTTGCTCCCAGAGGGAGCAAATTCTTTCCTTATAGAGTAGATACCTTTTTAGAAAGGGACAAATCAAAGAGTTGTCTCACTTTAATGTATATCATTTCACCTTAATCTGATGTGGTGGATGACACAGTATTATTACTGACAGTTGTCTGCCTTTAATCTGATATAGTAGATGACACAGTATTGACAGGGTTGTCTCCCTTTAATCTGATATGGTGGTTGATACAGTATTATTATTTTCAGGCTGATGTATTGATGAAGATCATCAACACAAGCTTAGCGAGTCAGTTACAGCATCAACAAGCCCAGGACGCGAACAAAGAGGATGCTGAAGCAGAAGATCAATTACAGGATGATCTGGAAGAAGAGATATCCTAGTTCTGCTGAACCCTGATATGCCCTGCTTTTGAAAACAGTGTAGATCCAGATTAGTTGGCTTCTGATCTAGATCTGCACTGTTTGTAAACAAGTATGTGAATTTGTATCAACAATTCAGATCAAGTGATCTGATTGGCTCAAAATTAGAAGTGGGTATCTTAATTTATTCAGCATGACAAGGGTTAAGGTGTATAGCTACATCTGAAGATTTTACCACCATTTTTCAAAGGGAGACAGCTTCTGCAGACAGGAACTTGCTTCCCAAGTGTTTAAAATCCTTTCCAAAAATGAGGGCTACTTTTAAAGGAAATAAATCATTCCCCAGAGGGAACATCTGCATCATCTGGTCTGTGTAGTTTGTTCAGGCATGTCTGTCTGAACACATGGGTAAATATGGACCTGGAAAGCATTGATTTAAAATAAAGATGTGACAAACAATATACACTACAACCCCTTTATAACATGGTTCGTTATAACAAGGTTTTTGATATAACACAGTTCAAAGATAGATCCCAAAAATGTATAGATTATATTGAAAAATGACCATAAATGGTCATTTTTCAATATAATCTATACATTTTTGTTCGGATATAACACGGTTGTTTAACTAACATGGTTTATGATCTGGACCCCAACAACAGAGCTATAAAGAGGTTGTGGTGTATATTTTGTCAAGAAATAGGAAATCTGTCAGTATTTTTGTTTAAAACAAATCTTATTTGGAGTAAGGAAAAAAAGCATACAGAGGATAATATTTGGCTGTACAAGAAAAAGTGGACTGTAGTGAGGAGAACTGGAATTCTGTGAGGAAAAAAAAATTATGTTTTTACTAGATTTTGACATGTTTGGAAAGTCCTTAAAATATATTTTTGCTTGGATGACAGACCATAGGATCTGAACAATACACTTTGAGTTTAAATATGGTCTTTATTGTGCTGTTGATTTTGAGACCATGTTTAGTTTGAACAATAAACATATTCCAACCATTTCAGACATAGATCAGCATATATGGTCACAGGGAATATAAGTATGGCAATTGTCCTGAGATTTCATAATAAAACAAGTTTTCTAATAAAATGGCCTGATCAGGGTATACCCTGTTTGCCATTCTGCACTGTATTTTGTGAAACAAATGCATAAAAGACAAAATTTTGACAAAAAGATATGGAATAAAGTGTTGGAAATTTTAGATATTTACCAGCTAAAGGTTGAAAATATCAGCTTGTGGGCAGAAAAATGTAATAACTATTGTGACTGATGAACCACACAATACTCTTGAAATGTACAAACATGAAAGAGCCTGTAGTAGGATATTTAGCATTTTCACATCACGAAAACATGCCTATATAATGTTGACCCCCTTAAACCCCACTATAGAGTAAAACTGGGGTTTACAGGGGTATACATTATTTTTCTTATTTCTGCTCAAAAACATAGATTGTGGAAATATGAAAAATAGAGTTTTTATCTGAAAATTTTCATTTTTTGGTGGTAAAATTTTCAGTATATTTGAATAGGCATGTTTTCGTAATGTATGCACAGACTGACTGAATACCCTAGAGGCACTTTCTATTTAGACAGAGCCTTCCCTGTTCTCCTTCACAGTGCTGTACATTTCAGAGACAATTTGAATGGAATTATAAGCCTGTTTTCAGTGAAACAAAAATACAGCTGCTGATTCAGAGGTTGTGTGCGTGTGTCCTGAAATATCAGAAATTGGCATTCTCTGTATCAGTTTATTCAAGCCTCAAATGCTGAAGTGAACAGCAAAAATCCTGGTCAGGTAGGGATATGCAGGATGATTTGTGTTTCTGATGTTTTGAAAAGTTATCAGATCTATATCGATATGGTCTAATGATTAAAATCTTCTGTTATTACACCTCTCATACTGTTTTTACCCTAAATATTTGAAAACAACTCCTTAACATGCCTGTCCTAAAATTTGAACGACTCCATTTGTCTACCTGGTCATGTGTCTAAAAACTGCTGGATGAGTGGCAAACAGTATAGGCCCTTATCAGATGCTGCTTTATGCAGTATATTTGGGTCTACACTGTTTGCTCAGGCATGTTTTTACAAATACTTAGGATATTTATTCTATGTAATATGAATTTAGGCACTGCCTAGAAACAGGCATGACAATTGCTTAATTTTCAGTTAGTCGAAAAGTGTTATTGTTTTTGTTGATGCAGGACAGGGTCACAATCTGTAATGATGCAGATGAAAAAAAAATACACTAGACTGGCTCTATTTTTTATTATGATTCTAGCCAGTTGTCACCTTGATTAGCTGTTCATTTCCAATGAGCTTCTCTTTAATAATGACCAACATTATTGAAGTAGTCAAGAATAAATATATACATTTTTTTAAACCCTTTATGTAGCTTTGAAATTTCTGCAGTTGCTTCAGTCAATGAAATGGAAGTTAAACGAGTGTAGGAAAAATGTGTATGAAAATTATCTCGGTAATACAGTGTCAAAATCCGACTGGTTCTATAGCATTACGATTATCAGCAGATGCTTTGAGTTATAGTATCTGATATGCTTCTGACAAACTGAGATGAAAGCACCAGGTAAATCATTCAAAATTAGTCATCAGTTTTTTTCATTTTTGCATTTTTTATTGAAAATAATGTGTGTATATTTCTTGCTATTTGTAAACATCTTTAAAAATTCACGAAAAGAAAGAAAAAAATCATTTTAAGAAAATAACTGTTTCTTGCCAGTTTTCAATTCGCAAGATTGGTAACTGGCACAGATCAGCTGAGAGACATGGGCAGGATACAGTGATGAGTTCCATGCATGTTAACTATAGGCGTGCAGGCAACATTGGCCATGCCCGTATTATAACATCTCCATTACACTCCAGAGACACTTTGTCTCATTATTCAATTGTATGTATAGCCTGGTCATGTCAAAGGTCACTGTTGGTTCCAGCAGTTTAGAAAATTTGAGTGGGAACCAGCAGCTATCTCTTAAGACATCAGGGTTGTTATAGTGCTTGTTATTTTGTGTATTTGTGTATGGCTGTTACAGGGGTGAATTCATAGGGGGTTCATTCAGCTGCGCGCACACACACACACACACGCACGCACGCACGCACGCACGCACGCACGCACACACCGCTCTGCACTTTGACTCAAACTTTCATTTTCATGGGAAAGTTTGGATAAATTTCATCAATTTGGGATACCGTACCCTAAATATTCACACCCCTTTTTACCTTGTACTTCTCTTCAACAATTCCATTTAACTACCCATGAATGTGATAAACTGCTGGGTAAGTGGCAAACAGTGTAGATCCTGATCAGATGTTGCATTCTGTGGTGTCTGATCTGGGTCTACACTGTTTGTTCAGGCCTGTCTTTCCAAATATGTAGAGTAAGTATGGTAACTTGAACACATCGACCCCCCTCAGAAATCCTCCTGGATCTGCCCTTGTTGTTTCCACATAAATGTTAAATCAATGGAAAAAGAAAAAGGTATTTTTTATTTACATTTTCATTTTGTTTAAAATATGGCTGTGATATTTAACTGTGGAAAAAAAAATAAAATAAAATGACATATTAATTGAATGAATAGTTTAAGGTGTTTTACTTTTATCCTCATATGGTCAGTATTAGCACACTTAACCGTTGTCCTGCTGAACCCAGATATAGCCTGCCTTTGCAAACGGTGTAGATCCAGGTCAGTTGGCTTCTTAAGAAGCCAACTGATCTGGATCTGCACTGTTTGCTATTAAGTATGTGAATTTATAGCAACTAGAGCTGGTGTTTGTAAAACACTATGCCCCCAACTGCCTGATTCTAACACTGTTTGACTCCAACACTGCTTAGCCATGACGGTAACAACAGTACAAATATATGATTTCAATGTTATTTTATCAAAGGGAAATAACTCTAAAATAGGAGATGATTGGGATAAGGAAAAAATACGGATCACCTATTTTTTCATGAGGAATCAAAACATGAAATTTCAAAACATTAGCATACATGGTTCTAAACTTATGCTATACACAATAAAGCAACGACATTAAATGGCCCGAAATTGCGAAGGGCCATAACTCCAACATTTCATTTAATTGGTTCAAAATTTATTCAGGTGATCTCCTCCTCAATCCCAATCAGTATACCAAATATCATGGCTCTAGCTTAAATACTTTTTGAGATATCTTGCTGAAAAAGTCAAAATGCCTAGAACTACAAAGGGCCATAACTACATCAATTTTTCATGGAATTCCCTAAAAAACAAACCAGGTAATCTCCACATCATCCCCAATCAGCATATAATATTTCAAGACCCTAGCTTAAGTGCTTTTCGAGAAATCTTGCTGACAAGGTCAAAATGAGCAGAACTGCAAAGGGCCGTAACTTTATCAATATTTTCATGGAATTCTCTCAAAATATAATCGGGTAATGTACACATCATTCCCACTCACTGTATCGAATTTCAAGAACCCAGCTTAAATACTTTTCAAGATATCTTGCTCATAATATTTAATTCTGATTTTTTTCAAAGGGGCATAACTTTAAATAAACATGCTAGACAAGAAACAAAATACGGGTCGGCTATTTTTTCATTGGGAACCCAAATATAAAATTTCAAAACCCTAGCGTGCAGGGTTCTTAAGATATGGCATGCACAAAAAAAGCTTGATGAACGGACAGTCGGATGGACAAATGAAGGCAAAATAATATGCCCCATCAATTTCATTCGAAACTGGGGGCATAATCAGGTCATGTACTCATCGCTACCAATCTATTCATCAAGTTTCAAGGCTCCAGCTTCAATAGTTTTTGAGATATTTTGTTCACAAGGGAAACATGCCCAAATTTACAAAGGGCCATTACTTATGAAATATTTTTCAGAATTTACAAAAAAATTAATCAGGTCATCTACTCATCATTACCAATCAATTCACCAAGTTTCAAGTCTCTAGCTCTAATAGTTTTTGAGATATTTTGCTGACAAGATAAAAATGCCCAAAATAACAAAGGGGCATAATTCAAGAAGTATATTTCAAAATTTCTTCAAAAGTTAATCAGGTTGTCTACTCGTCACTACCAGTCTATTCATCAAGTGTCAAGGCTCTAGTTCCAACAGATTTTGAGATATTTTGCTGACAAGGTAAAATTGCCCAAAATTACAAAGGGCCATAACTCATGAAGTATTTTTCAGAATTTCTTCAAAAATTAATCAGGTCATCTACTCATCACTACAAATCCATTTACTAAGTTTCAAGGCTCTAGCTCTAACAGTTTTTGATATATTTTGCTGACAAGATAAAAATGCCTAAAATTACAAAGGGGCATAACTCAAGAAGTATATTTCAAAATTTCTTCAAAAGTTTATCAGGTTGTCTACTCATCACTACCAGTCTATTCATCAAGTTTCAAGGCTCTAGCTTCAATAGTTTTTGAGATATTTTGCTGACAAGTTAAAAATGCCCTAAATTACAAAGGGCCATAACTCATGAAGTGTTTTTCAGAATTTCTTCAAAAGTTAATCAGGTCATCTACACATCACTACAAATCCATTTACTAAGTTTCAGGCTCAAGCTTTAACAGTTTTTGAGATATTTTGCTGACAAGGTAAAAATGCCCAAAATTACAATGGGCCATTACTCAAAAGGCATTTTTCAAAATTTCTTCAAAAGTTAATCAGGTTGTCTACTCATCACTACCAGTCTATTCATTAAGTTTCAAGGCTCTAGCTCCAACGGTTTTTGAGATATTTTGCTGACAAGATAAAAATGCCCAAAATTACAAAGGGCCATAACTCATGAAGTATTTTTCAGAATTTCTTCAAAAGTTAATCAGGTCATCTACTCATCACTACAAATCCATTTACTAAGTTTCAAGGCTCTAGCTCTAACAGTTTTTGAGATATTTTGCTGACAAGGTAAAATTGCCCAAAATTACAAAGGGCCATAACTCAAGAAGTATTTTTCAAAATTTCTTCAAAAGTTAATCAGGTTGTCTACTCATCACTACCAGTCTATTCATCAAGTTTCAAGGCTCTAGCTTTAATAGTTTTTGAGATATTTTGCTGACAAGATTGCATCCATATTTTTTCAAAGGGCCATAACTCAGAAAAGGGGCATAATCATGTCAAGAAAAAAAATACGTGTCAGCTATTTTTTCATGAGGAATCCATATATGAAATTTCAAAACAGTAGCATTCACGGTTTTAAAGTTATGCTATGCATCAAAAAGCGTGACGAACGGACAGACGGATGGACGGACGGACTGACGAACAACCCAGAAGCAATATGCCCCTCCAACTTCTTTGAAGTTGGGGGCATAACAATCCAGATCAAGTAATATGATTGGCTGAAAATTAGGAATGGGTGAGGCATCTTAATTTATTCAACAGGACAAGGGTTAAACCTTAACCACTCTCTGGGCGGATGATAAATTGATATTTTTCCCAGAAAACAAGGTTGACATTACTATATACTTTTCTATAGCTTTTAATGAACTCCTGATCATATATCATCCTACTCTCGTAAAATTTGAATAAGTCAATCACTTTGAGCTCCCAAGAGGATGATCATATACTTGTTGCTCAGTCCATCCTTCAATTTGTCACACTTTTGTCCAGAGCATAGCTCAAAAAGTGTTGAATCTGACTTGAGCAGATACACCTCTTCATCAGCTACCCTCTGGTGGGTGCCCTATCCAAGACTGAATGAGCTGGTGATGTGTTGTTGTTTTTTTTCCCAAAAATTTCATTTCCTTTAACTGTCAAAGCCCCAGTTTGTTTACTTGTAATATGACCCCTTTTTGTTCGTCATGGCCCAGATCTTGTAAATGAATGAAACAGTTAAAAGATCAGTGGAATCAAAGAAGGATAACAGAAAACTGACTTCCATTTGTTTTACTTTTTCTATCATTCAGTTATGTTATCCACAGGATTTGTATAAAAATATCCAACACAAGGAAAGGGCCCTTTTGTCATGTAATGAGCAACATGGAAAAAATGACCTTATTCCCTATGTGAACAGCAAAGGTTCAGATGAGCATGCACATTCATGCAGTCTGATCTGGACATCAGGGCCCGGATGTTCAAAGCATCATTAGCTTAATGAGCTCATTAAGGGTCATTTCGTTAACTGTTTTAGTGGATTCAATACACAATATTCTGATATTTTTTGCTGAAAAAATATGAGTAGCTTTTGCACTGCAAAAGCTGCTCATTTTTTCAGCAAAAAATTTCTGCATATTTGCGTATCACTCAATGTAAATTTTAACGAATTGTTAATTAACGATGTCGTTAGCTTTGAACAATTGGGCCCTGGACATTCTCTGATGACATGAACTACAGTATCCATTGATTCTGTTAGCAAGACAACACAAGCCCAGATCAGCCTGCACATTTGTGCAGGCTGATCTGGGCTTGTGTTGTCTGCAAATTGCATAAGGACCCTTTTAATGTGTTACACATCATATGTCAATAGTAAAGGCAAAGATCAACCTGTCCAGTAAACTTGTGATTAGGTAAACTGACTGCGCTCGACATGACCCCATTGGGTTGACTGGGCCGTAAAACCACAACACAAACAAACAACCTGTGTATTTTCTCAGTTAAGTCTGGACCTTCTGTTTGTCAAATTCTCATAGCTTCAGATAAGGTACAGGAAAGTATTGACCATTTTCTTATTTCTCTAAGAAAAGATGTGGTACTCATTAGAAGCACCTCGCTGAGAAGCCTGTGAGTACAAACAACTTTTTTTCAACTGAAAAGTACTGATATTTATCCCCACGCTTTTTAGAAAAAAGGGTCGGGGATATTGTTATCGCCTCCGTCGGTCTGTCCGTCCGTCCGTTTGTCCATCCGTCTGTCCATTATGTTATCTCCTCCCAAACCGCTGGACAGAATCCAACCAAATTTGGTAAGTGGCTTGCTTACACAAGTGGGGTGTGCAAGAGCATGTTTATTTTTGGCCCCGCCCCCAGGGGCCCTGGGGAGGGGTCAAAAGGTCAAATATTAACAATTTCCAATTTCAAAGTCAATTTTAAAGATTTTTATGCGAAAATGTGCACATGTACTCAGTAGTGATAGATGTAAAACATACTGAACGGGATTTACTTTGTGACCCAAGGAACACCCTTTGGGGTGGGACTTGGGGGGTGGGGCGGGGTCAAAAATTAAGTTTCTCACAACATGGTCATGTGGCATATCAAATTGAAGGGAATGATGAGTAGAATAACATACAAGTAGAATTTTGCCTGGTTGCTTAAAACTATGCTGTGTGGTACAAGGGTAATTTCTGCCAGAAGCGTGGGGATTTGCGATGACGTGTCATCGACTGCCTGATCTAGTTTTCTTATTTCTTCATGAAAAAAAAATGCTATGGTACTCATTAGAAGCACCTGGCTGAACACAACATGTGAAAACCTATGTTATTGAAAATGTAAGTGTTTGGGGCACTTCTAATGAGTGTCAACAACATAATGTTTTCATGGTCAGCAACATTCTTTCCTGGAGACTGATCACAAAATATTTTCTTTGGTCATTCTCTCCCTTCCCCCTGATTCAAGAAGGGCAGTTGTCAGTTTCTCGTGAAGGAATGTGCACAATGCTGGTTAACAGTAAAAGTGTGCCTAGTAAAAGTGCGGTTATGTAAACTGACTGTGCTTGATATGACCTGGTTGGGTTGACTGTGCCGTAAAATCTCAACACAAAACGAATATGTTTTCATGGAGAAATAAGAAAAATATGACATGGATACCCCTCTTATATGCTAAGATTCTCCAGAAATTCTGTAAGCAGGCCCTGATCAGACTGTTTGAATGCACAGGCTGAGCTGGGCTTTCATTATGCACATATACAATAATGGCATTTTTAGCATGTTATGTCCACATATAAATGTACAAAATAAATTCTAATAATGAAGCAGCAACAAAATTATTGCTTTAAACCTTAAAACGCTAATCACAACTACAGCAGTTGACATTTTGAATTTAGTTTTAAATTTTTTTTTTTTTTTTTTCACGGAAAATAAAACGACATGTCATGTAAATGGATTCACATGAAATGTCGAGTCTTATTTGCTCTGAAAAATAATAATATAAATTAGAATGAGATCTGCTACAAGTTTGCTTAGCACTTTAAGGGTGAACAGCTATACCATTAACATGTATTATGCATGTAAAAAGGGACTTCATTCTAATAAAGATTTCACATGCTTCTGGCAAGATATTAAGGCTTTTGTACAATCAGTATACAAAATATTCAGGTGTATCATATAATGGGGCCTTAGTATGTATGATGAAAAGTAAAAAACCAGACCAGCTTACACATCTTTCAGTTTAAAGGGACCAGATATACTTGGTAGATTTTTATATTTTTTCACAAGGGAAACAGATTTTGTGATTTTGTTCACTTTCCAGCACACAAAGGCCCCTCAGAAAAGGGGGTCTACTCGAAAAGGAATGAATTTGCTCCCATAGGGAGCAAATTCATTCCTTTTAGAGTGGACTACTTTTCACAGTGGGAGGCAATAACAGTTTTGATAGAGTCTCCCCTCTGCTAAAAGTAGATTTGTTTGCCATAAACAGGGTCTTCACTGTTTGCCAGCAGGTTTTAAAGAATCCATGCTTTCAAAGGCAGAAATTGTAGGATGATCAGACTACACTGACACACGGTCAAACTTCAATGGCTCAAACATCTTTGGGACCATGAAAATTTATTCTAGACATGGGTAGTTTGAGCCACTGAGGGTTAATCATCATAGTGCCAGGACAGGAGGCAAATGGGGATATTTTGGGGAGTCTTCAATGGTATGCTGCTACAATGGTATGTTGAGCGTAATATTCAAAAGAAAACACACAACATACATTTTCATGATTAAATAAGAAAATTTTACTTGGATATCCCTAAATATTTGTTTTCTTGATTGACTGTAAGATTTTCCTAGGGACTCAAAAGTGGGTTTGAATCAGCCAGGGTAAATGAGCCATCAGTGTTTGAGTCATTGACGATTTTCTGTTCAAGGGCCTGGCTATTCACACATTAGCTGGCCCCTTTTCTGATGTGATGTGGGTCATGTGATAAAAGAATAAGAACACAATATCTGAGCAGTAGCAGTAGTAACTAGCCCTTAAAGTGCTAATCACAACTGCAGCAGACAACACATTGAATTTCTCTTTCTAAGAAAATAAGGATTAAGAGTGCATGTGAATTGTCTGCCTAGTAGACAATTCATGTGGAATGTCAAGTCTTATTTTCTCTGAAAAAAATGAGAATCAATTTTAGAATGTCATCTGCTACAAATTTACTCAAAACTTCAGTGGCTAAAAGAAATTATAAAAGTTGCAATGCCCATAACTATGACTCATCGATCAAAAACTTCAGTGTTAAACTTCACTAAAGTCTGTGGTGACTTAAATCTCAAGGTCACTGAGTAGGGGTGGGGGGCATATACTTGATCAGTATCTAACACCAGTCCAGATATTCAGGAGATACACTACAACCTCTTTATAACACGGTTCATAACACGGTTTTGGATATAACACGCTTCAAAGATGGATCCCAAAACTGTATAGATTATATTGAAAAATGACCATAAATGGTCATTTTTCAATATAGTCTATACATTTTTGTTTGGATATAACATGGTTGTTTAACTAACACGGTTTATGCTATGGACTCCAACAATAGTGTTATAAAGAGGTTGTGGTGTATACTGGTAGGTCTTTAAAAAGCCTTAACCAAAAATTTCAACCCTTAGAGTGCCAAGCAAAATTTGTAGCAGCTGACATTCTATTTTTTTTTATTTTTTAGAGAAAATGTCAAGCCTTAATTTCTCTGAAAAATAAAAAAAAATATATTTCAAAGTATCATCTGCTGCAGTTGTGATTGGAACTTTAAGGGTTAATGTAAAATTTCTAAGTTTGTGACCTTTATGTTGAATGTTACTAAGGCAAGGAGGGGCTTATACTGGATAAATCTTAGGGCCTGTATCCGGTAAAAGTTTAAGTGTTAGGTAAAGCCATCTATGGCCTAGGTACTCATAGGCCTTTAGAAAACTTTAACCAAAATTAGTAAGAAATTTGTTGAAGTTTATGTTGCACCTGTGTAAAATATTTCAAATGGTTTCAACTTTATTTAGGGTGGTTGCTATGCTGGGTACTAGGACTGATGCTAGGGTAGATGTAAGTACACTAACGAATGAAAAAACAGATGGAACCTTGCTTACCGAAGTGGCCCATGCTAACTCAGGTGCGACAACAATACATGTTTTGATGCCAGAGTAACTGCAGCTCTTCCTATACTTTTTCTACAGGCAAAAAAGAAAAACATAAATGCAAACATACAGAAACATTTAAGTATATTATTGCTTTCTAACTAAGCACAAAACTGACTGGAAGCCCATGAAGGTACACACTACAAATTAAGCACAAAACTGACTGCAAGGACATATAAGGTATATATATTAACCCATTTTAGACAGAATGAACTCCCCAACACTACCGGGTATATATTGGAAGAGTCAAATTCCAATTTTAGGTATGTTAGGTTATATGATTTTGTTATTTCCAGAGAAAAATGGCTAAACTATTTGCAAATGGTGGAGACCCTGATCAGACGCTGCATTTTATGGCATGTGATCTGGGTCTGCATTGTTTGCCAATTACCCTTTTAGGGGTCTTCAGACTAAAATAGGTTAAGCAGAAAGCTGATGGAAAGGATATAAAAGATAAACACTACAAAATTATCACAAAACTGACTGGAAGCCCATAATACCATAATAATCCCAAATATTGAGACAAATAGGCCTTTGCAAACAGTGTAGACCCAGATCAGATGCAACAGAACATGGCATCTGATCAGGGTCTACACTGTTTGCCATACCTACAGCAATATTCTAGATACAACAATGAGTAGTAAAATGGACTATTTCAAATTTTAGGACAAGTATGGTAAGTAGATAAGGTGTCCCAATACTTAGGGTTATTATGGTAGGTAATCTACAAATTAAGCATACAAGCTACTGGTTCTGTAATTGTACTTATCATATGTACCTTATCTGGATACCTTAATGCTTGTCATGCTGAATAAATTAAGATGCCACTCTCAGTTCCAATTTTCAGCCAATCAGATTGCTTGAATTTTCAGCCAATCAGATTGCTTAATCCAGATTATTGATACAAATTCATTTACTGATGGCAAACTGCAGATCCAGAGCCAACTGAACCAGGGTCCAGTTGTTCAAAGCTAACGATGTCGATAGTTAACGATTCGTTAAAATTTACATCAAGTGATACGCAAATATGCTGAAATTTTTTGCTGAAAAAATGTGAGTAGCTTTTGCAGTGCAAAAGCTACTCACATTTTTTCAGCAAAAAATATCAGAATATTCTATATTTAACGAGCTCATTAAGCTAACGACACTTTGAACAACTGGGCCCAGATCTATACTGTTTGCAAAGACAAGGCATATCTGGGTTCAACAGGATTAGAGTTAACATACAAGACATGTTTCAGAAGTTCATAGACTTTGTAATTTACAATAAAAAGATGAACAGAAATTAATACAAGCATAAGTTTTGATATTGTCTCTTTCAGATCATATAAAACTAGAAATTTGTTTTCAGAGAAAACAGAAGTCCCCACATCTCCAATATTCTAAGTTGTGTGTTGACCTTGAAAATGAGGTCAGGTGACCAAAATAAAAGGCAATTACCTGGAAAGCACTTTATATAAAACAGTTCTGACACTGTAAAATAATTCATTCACAAGTTTTTGATATCATCGATCATGCTGTGAATTATAGAAATTTGCTAAATCAGAAATCTCCATGCTTCACTGCCAGGTATATAATAAAAACTAATCTGGAGCCTTTTTTTGTGGTTTGTTGTATAAAGAGTACAAGGTCAAAACAGTATGTTTAAAATAAACAGAGAAGTGTGGTCATACTACAAAAAATTAAGCTGTCGAGAGTAGTTTGGTCTGTAGTTTCACTCCACATTTTAGCTGCTGGTTTCCTAGATTACAAAACTTCTGAAGTTTACAGATAAATTCTGCTATATGGCACAACATTGTAAATAAATGAGGGAATGGTCTGGGGTGGCAGTCAGGTAACCATATCCTATATAGTAACAGTGAAGACCCCATCCACCTGCTGAAATTTTTACACAGTATGCCAAGCTTTAAAACTCCAAAACATCAAAGACATGGATGAACAAACCACTGCTAGAAAAGCAAAATTTAGGCAAAAAAGCGTTCAGTATTTTAGGACATTTACCGTACAGTAAAGCTATATGGTGTTGGAATATTTAGGGTAATTATGTACATCTGCATTTTATTGTAGAAAGTTAGGAAATTGATTCTCCTACAGCATGTCTAAAGCAATATAAACTTGTGAGGTAGTGAAAATGAGCGAACACTGGAAAACAGAGTAAAAAAAATGAGCAAACACTAAAAAACAGACAAATCAGAAATGGCCTACCAGGGAGCCTATTTGTAAAGCATATGGCAACAAAGAAGTGAGAACAAGTAAAATTATTGCAAACTGCACCGCAATCTGTAGTCCAAAACAGACAACTTGTTAAGGTAGAGAATTTGTAGATAATTCTGGGATAATTTTTCTTATTTCTCCATAAAAAGCTATTGCAGGTACTCATTGGTGCCTCAGTGAGGTGCTTCTAATGAGCACCACAACATGCTTTTTTGATGGAGAACTGGAGCAAATTATCTCAGAAATATCATCAAATACTCTACCTTAACAAGTCCCCTGTCTCACACCTGCTGAAGCATATATTCAATTTCAGTCAGCCTAAGGCAGTAAGCACAGGAGATATACCCCAGACAAGTTTTTTTTTTTCTCTGTAATGTAGGTCAGATATCAACATATATGTCACAGTGACCTACCTTTAGTGTACTACAAATCAGAGTCTTTGCTATTATTATGAACAATCTACAGAACATAGAGAATTCATAGAATGAAGACTACATGGATGCACAAGCTAATCAGTTTCATCACGAAAACATGCCTATATAATTTTGACCCCTTAAACCACACTTTTATATAGTAAAACTGGGATTACAGGGGTATACATTATTTTTCTTATTTCTGCTCAAAAACATAGATTGTGGGTACTTGTTAGAACCGCCTCACTGAGGGAGCTCTAATGAGTACCCACAATCTATGTTTTGAGCAGAAATATGAAAAATATGAGAGTTTTTTATCTGAAAATTTTCAGTTTTTGGAGGTGAAATTTTCTATATGTTTGAATAGGCATGTTTTCGTAATGACTGTTCATACACTGAAGCCTCATTACAATGCTATTCATTATAACAGCCATTGTAGATCCTTATGAGATGGCTCATTACAAGACATCTCCTCTATGCTGTTTGCATATGTCTTGACGAACCTCACTCAATGTGGCTTGTATTGAATGGCACACAGAAAAACTACACAAAGCTATATGCAAAACATGAAATACCAGACCAGCCTGCATATCCCATCAGGGCCTTAGCTGTATGTACATACAATAGTTAGCATTATAGACTGTATTTAACACATCAAAACTACAAACAGAAATAAAGCCATAACTCCAGATAAGCTGCTTTTTTCAATCAAAAAGAATTGATATTTTTTTCTTATTTCACCATGAAAATGTATGTTGTGGGTACTCATTAGAAGTGCCTCGCCAAGGCGAGGCACTTCTAATGAGTACCCACAACATATGTTTTCGTACGGAAATAAGAATACTATTATGTGGATACCCCTCTTATTTAAGCTAGTATAGCATTTACATGGTGTTGCCCTTATACGGTTTTGCTCAGACCTAATAATACCCGGACTTGACACTAAAAGAACTGCCAAAATTTGTTGTCGTGGCTTCATTTTAGCGCTATTTTACAGCACTATTGTCATTAAAAATGATTTTGGATAATAACTGAAGTTTTTATTAATTGTTTTTAATAGGTTTGGTTGAAAAATATTAAGTCACAATTAATGAAATTGAAATTATAACATCATTTTGGGTGAATTTCTGATGACTTTCTGTTAAAAGTGCCGAAAATAGCTAAAATGGGTACCTAGGTTTCTTGTTGATGTTTATAAAAACTGTTGTTTTTTCCTTAAATATAATGCTGCAGTCTTAAAGGTAATATATTGAACTATTGCTTTTTGAAAACAAATCTCAGATATTTGGAGAAATAAATGAAATATGAGCATTTAAACTTCATCACACAAAATTATGAAAACTCAGCCATGACAACATATTTCCAATAAATACCCTATACCTGTACCGTAGTTACTAGTCCAGTGTATATTGGGTCCAAGAGTTTTGTAATAGTGAAGAAGCTCATCTTTTCATCACGAAAACATACCTATATAAATTTGACCCCCTTAAACCCCACTTTTATACAGTAAAACTGGGGTTTGCAGGGGCACCCTTATTTTTCTTATTTCTGCTCAAAAACATAGACTGTGGGTACTCGTTACAACTGCCTTGCCGAGGCGGTTCTAACAAGTACCCACAATCTATGTTTTGAGCAGAAATATGAAAAATATCAGAGTTTTTTTATCTGAAAATTTTCAGTTTTTGGAGGTGAAATTGTCTATATATTTGAATAGGTGTGTTTTCATCTTTTCATCTACATGCATTTCTAAATAATATCATAAATTAACAAAGCCAAAGAGAAAAAAATAAAGAGATTTCTAGACATGACATTCTAGATTTGGCACAAACTGCAGTTTCTATCTAACATATTGAGGTTATAGCACCATTTTACAATATCATTCTCTACCTAATAAATTTACGTACACACACACACATGCACGCACACACACACACACACACACACACACACACACACACACACACACACACACACACACACACACACACACACACATACAACAGAACATAAAAAATAAGTATATGGTAAATGTCCTAAAATTTTGTACACCAAAAGTTTCAGACAAAATGGAATATGCAAACAGTGCAGACCCAGATCTGACTGCTCCTGAAGGAGCCATCTGCTAAGAGTCTTCACTGTTTGCCATTCTGCTAAGTATTTTAAGAAACAACTGAATAAAATGCAAAAATTAAGCCAAACAAAGTATAGACTAAAGGATTTTAAACTTTAGGACATTTACTGTAACTGACTCAAAATTAACTGTTTGCATGTATATGTCTTAGCTATCTTACAAGGCCCAGTTGTTCAAAACATCAGCTAACTGCTTAGCATGTTGGGTAAAACTTTCAGAAGATGACATCTTCAAACAGTTTTCTCAGAAAATAGAGTTTGATGTTTCATGTAAATTGTTTGCTATTAAATTTTTCAAATATATTTTTTAGTATCTGCGCTATAAAATATGGTTGACATTTTGTGCAAATTGTCTCTTAAAATTTTCAATTTTTTTTTCTTTCCCCCCAAATTTGGGTTTATTCTCTCTGAAAACAGGGTTTGACATTTCAAGCAAACTGTCCTTTTTGTCTCACTTTTTTTTTTTTTTTTTGCACTTTCTCCAGAAAAAAAGGGTTTGGAACTTTACACAAACTGTCCCTTAAACTTTTCATATATTTTTTTCTTTATGAAGGCCATTTTCATTACATATCAAATGCTAAGTTCTGGGAGACTATTTGAAAATGTTGTCTGCCAGATTTGACCAGAGGAAATAAAAGTTTATACATTTTAACATTAAAAGACATTATAAAAAGATTAAATGCAATATTTTTGAATTAATACATGTGAGCAGATTTATTCACATTTTTCCAGCAAAATGTCAGTACTTAACAAAATATACATGTAAGTAAGAAAAAATGCCACATTAACAATGTCTTTATTAACTTTAACCCTTGTCTTGCTGAACCCAGATATATCCTGCCTTTGCAAACAGTGTAGATCCAGATCAGTTGGCTTCTGAAGAAGCCAACTGATCTGGATCTGCACTGTTTGCCATTCAGTATGTGAATTTATATTAACAACCTGGATCAAGTAATCTGATTCACTGAAAATTGGAAGTAGGCGTGGCATCTTAATTTATTCAGCAGGACAAGGGTTAAAAGGACTAGATAGGGTAGGTTTTCCGCCATTGTTTACCGTTAAGTGAGAAAACTTGTGATTTCCTATTTGCTTTCCTGTACACCAAGCCTGTTATGAAAAGGTGTCCACTTTAAAAGGAACGGATTTGCTCCCCATGGGAGCAAATCCTTTCCTTTTAAAGTAGACTCCTTTTCAAAAAGCAGGCAAAAATTATTTTGAGAGAGTTTCCTACTCTCCAAGTGTATTTGTTTCCCTTAATAAGATAATGATACTTTGATCAACTGGGCAAGATCTTGTCAGGTTTCATATCAACTGTTTTTAGTTATAAGCCCTTAATCTTAACTCTCTGCATGCCAAAGGTAGGGAAACCTAATGATCTTTGCCAAGATCAATGAAGATGGGAACCCTTAATATAGCTCCAGACAGCACTTTTTTCAGCCAAAAAGTACTGATAGTTTTCTTATTTCTCCACAAAAGCATATGTTGTGGTACTCATTAGAAGTGCCTCATCCAGGCACTTCTAATGAGAACCACAACATATGTTTCTGTGAAGAAATAAGAAAACTATTTTGTGGATACCCCCTCTTATCTGGAGCTATGCTTAAGCAAAGGTTCCCAAATCAACATATCATACATGACTAACATTACATCATTACCCAAAGTTCTCAAGTTGCTTCCAGAGTTACAGCTGTTTATCTGTTTTTCTTCTCCATTTTCCCACAGGCTCTAAATGGAAGAAAAATGAATCGGGAAGACAACGCTGAGATTTTCTGGACGATACTTAGAAATCATTGCTGTGCTAGTTTAATTTGGCAACAATTCCAAACTTTACTGGATACGCAGCACTTGACTATCTATCTGACATACAGAGAATTAGATGCCTTTACTTGCGTCAAATTAAGGTATTTTTTTTTGTTGTTGTTATTTTGCTCTAGAACAAAGAATAGTTTTTTTTTTTTCATTCATTCACCTAAATTTAACTTGTGGGAGCTGTAAAACATTTCAGTGGTTACTTTATTTTGGTCCTATTGCAATTTCGGCAAAAACTGCGAAAATAAAACTCCACAAATATTCAACTTCTAGTAAATTTATATAGTGTGGCACAAGATATGTTCTAGGCAAAAATAACAAAAACATCCTTAATTATCCTTCAAATATAATATTATCAGTCATACAAATCATGTAATATCTAGAACACATTAAGCCGACGATGAGCCATGTCGAGGAATACTTATATCACTGAACCCAGACTTTTTCCGTGAATTCATCGGTAAACCACTGCTGCCGGTTCCCTGTCCTGCAGTACCATTTGCTGACTTAGATGTTGTATGTGTACCACTAGTTGGGGGTTTGTAGTCTATAAATTTCTGATACTCTTTCCGTACCTGCAAAACAACGCATAAAAATATACTTAGACTCATGGTAAATCATACCTTTTTATTCAACAAATAACTGAAGATAAATTATGAAAAGATCTTGTAAATAGTAACTGTTAATCAAAGCTCCTGATAAGATGCTTTTTTTCAATCCAAAAGTATTGATATTTTTCTTATTTCTCCATGAAAACATATGTTGTGCTTCTAATGAGTATCCACAACATATGGTTTTGTGGAGAAATAAGAAAAATATTTACCTGCTACTCCCTCTTATCTAGACCTATGAAACTGTTGAAAACTGTGAGGAGGTAGACTATGGGCAAAGCTCTTCACTAATGTAGAAACAGTGCTAACATAACTGCAGACAGTGCACACCTTGATCAAACTTTGATCTGGGTCTACACTGCTTGCTCAGGCATGTGTTTAATACTTAGACTATTGTATTTACCCTAAGTATTGGGACACCTTATCTACTTACCATACTTGTCCTAAAATTTGAAATAGTCCATTCTGCTACCTGTTAATGTGTCTAAAATATTGCTTATGTATGGCAAACAATGCAGACCCTGATCAGACGCCACATTCTGTGTTGTCTGATCTGGGTCTACACTGTTTGCAAATGCCTATCTGTCCCAATACTTAAGTATTTAAGTAAGTAAGTAAATTCTTTATTTTACGAGGGTAGCCAAATTGGTTTTACCAATCTTTCTTGCGGCCCTCAACAAAACTACATACATATAAATACATACGAGTTATTTAAAACAATGATTAAAATGATTAAAACAATGATTAATAATAACTTAGGGTTTTTATGGTAATGTTAAAGCTTACCATTTTATTCAACAAACAATGGAAGACAAATAAGAAGAGATATTGTAAACTGTTGAAAACTATGAAGAGGTAAGCGATGGGTACAGTCTCCTCACTGGCACAGAAATAGTGCTGGCATAACTGCAAACCCTGATCAAAATGCTCCTGTAGTATCAGTTTGATCTGGGTCTACACTGTTTGCTCAGATAATTCTCCCTGAATTCTTAGACTAATGTTAAATCTTACCTTTTTATTCAACAAACAATGGAAGATGAATATGAAGAGACCTTGTAAACTGTTGAATATTGTGAAGAGGTAGGCCATGGCTAAAGCTTCTTCACTGATGTAGAAATACCCGAACACCCAGGTGAGACCTAACAACACCTCTAATGCAAGGGCACCTTGGATCCAGCCCCTGGAAAGTAAAAAAAAATAAAGTCTAGTGAATTCACATATTCTACTAAAGTAGGAGAAAGTAGACATGTGTTGTAATCAAATGTAAAACTAAAGATGCTTAAAATTTCAAATGACACCTTTGTTGGAATATTTCAGACTGCTTTAAGTAAATAGATTTCTAATATTGCATAAATGTACCATAATTATAGTAAATACATTTCTTCATAAAATCAAGCATTTGAAATATTAAATATTAGAGCTAACAAACATTTGCCATACCTTATTCGACCTAATTACCGCACATACTCCTATAAGCGCACAGTCAAGCAATTCCATAGTCTTCAAATTATAGCCAGTGTACTTTTTGTCTACTTCTTTATAAAGGCATATGTTGTGGGTACCCATTTGAATTGCATCAACTTGTCGATGCAATTCAAATGAGTACCCACAACATATGTTTTAATAAAGAAAATCAGAAAAAAAAAACTCGCATAAACACCAAATAAGGCCTTTGTTGATATTTGTTTTTAAGGGTATCCTTAGTAAGTAGAGTCATATTTTGAAAAACCTAAGCGCACTGTGCGGTAATTAGGTCGAATACGGTAATTCAGTTTATTGTGCAGTGATGTCACTTATGTTGTGGATCCAGATGAGTTTTGGTGGGTCCAATCCAAATCCCTTGGTATCTGAATTATTTCATGAGGAATAATGTGGAAAGTCAAAGAAAATGTGCAAATTTTGTGTTCATTTCCTTATGACATACTCCCTTGCCAACACTAGTCCCTGCCCACCACAACACTACAATGCTCAAAAAGTTAACTCCCTTTAATGAAACAGATCTGTACCAATAGTCAACCAATGAAATGTTGAGATTATGGCTAACATTAATTCTAACCGATCAGGTGCAGACAGAAGTAGGCTATTCCCAAATGCATTGGGCTGCCTTGATAATATATTGTCATGTCATCAGACCTTTGTTATTAGCCAGAAATTATTATAAGAATGCTTTTATTTTGAATATTCATGGTGTTGGTATGCATGTCGAGCGTGGTCAGTTTACCTAACCATATGTTTACTGGGCAGGCTTAGTCCTCTAAGCAGTTAACCAGTATTGTGCACATTCTTTCGCCAGAAACTGACAACTGCCCTTCTTGAATCAGCAGAAGGGAGAGAATAACCGTAGAAAATATTTCATGATCAATCTCCATGAAAGAATAGTACCCACCTCGGGGGGGAGGGGGGGGGGTTGAACCCGCGACCTCCTGGTCTCCAGTCGGACGGCGCATCCAACTGAGCCATCGAGGCCGGCGACAACAAGATAAACAGATGTGAATGTTAAAAAATGAAAAACTGAATGACATGACTGAAAGCTAAAACAATCCTCTGCAAGTTTTATTTTTGAAATTGTTCATTTTTACTGTTTCAGGTGAAAATTGAAGTCTTGCTCACATAAAGATCTGAAACTGAATGACATGACTGAAAGCTAAAATGATCCTCTGCATGTTTTATTTTTGAAATTGTTCACTTTTACTGTTTCAAGTGAAAATTGAAGTCTTGCTCACATAAAGCTTATAAGGAACTGATACACTTTCAAGAAAGGTAATGGTGAGGTACTGTAAAATTGATTTTGTCTCCCTCTGAAAAGGGGAGCAACTGTTTTCCTTTTAGAGTAGACCCTTTTTCAGAAAGGGGGTGGGGGGAGGGGAGGGGAGTGGGGGGGGGGAAGAGTTAAATAAGATTGATAATTTTGATAACAACTGAGCAGCTTCAAATAGAAAATCAACCTTATTACCTGTGTGACCACCTACCACATTCATCCTTAACATTTGGATGTCAAACTCCTTATCACACTCGTATAATATGATCAAATTCATTTTACAACTTGTAAATGTGTCTAAAAACTTCTGGGTAAGAACTCCTTATCACACTCGTATAATATGATCAAATTCATTTTACAACTTGTAAATGTGTCTAAAAACTTCTGGGTAAGTGGCACAGGTAATTTTGCAAGCTTTTTTATCATTTGTGGAATTTTTATTTTTAAATTAACTTTTTCAATAAAATCTTTCAGGAATACATCATAATTCAAACAGTTTGGATCCAGACCAGGCCCGACATTTTGTCATGCTGATCTGGGTCCAAACTGTTTGCAAAAGATATCAGTAGATGACAAAAGTTTCCACTAGTAGGGAAAGAGTTAAAAGCCACATTCTGCAAAGTCTGATTTGGTCTTCACTGTTTGCTCAGACCTATCCATCTGAATTTGTAAATTTGGTATATCATCCAGAATACCCACAGTCTTATCAAGATCTACTGTTCAGAAAGTGGCCTCTGATCAGGGTCTATGCCAAGTGTCATTCATCCAGCAGTTTTTATATAGACACATAAACAGGTACATGTAGAAATATGATCTTGTTACAAGTTTAGAAAAAGATGGTAAGGAGTTAACCTGTGTCATGCTGAATAATAAATTAAGATGCCACGCCCACTTCTAATTTCCCACCAATCAAATTACTTGATCTAGGTTGTTGATACAAATTCAAATACTTAATGACAAACAGTGCAGATCTAGATCAGTTGGCTTCTTCAGAAGCCAACTGATCTGGATCCACACTGTTTGCAAAGGCAGGGCATATCTGGGTTCAGTAGGACAAGGGTTAAGATGTCCCAATAATTAGGGTAAACAGGTTTTGCTGTTCCCTAACATTAGGTGTATGGACAATTTAGATTCCGCGCAAACATAGTACAGCCTTATTAGACTGCTGCTGATCAGAGTATACACTGTTTGTCACTTAGCTAGCACATATTTAGATACATCAACATGTAAAAAAATAGACATGTTCAAATTTTAGGACAAGTGAGATAAGGAGATAAGGTGTCCAAATTTTTAGGAAAAATACAGTAATTTCAAACAATATATGGTGATGTCCTAAAATTTCGAACACTTTATACCATACTTTTTAGCTTAAATTTTGTCTTTTATGCAGCTGTCTCTTAAAATGCTTAGTAGAATAGCAAACAGTGTAGACCCTGATCAGACTGCTCCTTTGGAGCAGTCTGATCTGGGTCTGCACTGTTTGCATATGCCATTTTGTCAGACATTTAGGTGTTCGAAATTTTTAGGACATTTACTTTATATGCTGAACAGATTCATTGGATGTGTAAACTTAGCAGGGTCTAAACAGGTCACTAAGATCTTAACTTGATATGAACTGCACCATCAGCAAACATACCTTCAGACATGTGCATCCAACTAGGATTCTGATTAGACTGCATGAATGTGCATTCTGATCAGAATCTTCACTGGACATATTTTGAATAACCAAGGTTGCAAAGTTTTTGCAAAGTTACTTTATGTGGACAATGAAGACTCTGATCAGACTGCACAGATGTACAAGCTGATTTGTATTGTTGGGAGCACATGTCAGAAGGTACGGGTTTTCCCATTGTGGCTCATATTTCAAAGAGGAAAAACCTTTGAAGCCCCGTTTAGGCTCTCAAACTTATTGGTATGAAGAATATGATTGTAGGAAATTCTATGATTCAAGTTGAGTTTAGACCCATTACATTTCTTGATTTGAATTTATTCAAAGCAAGACCAATATCTTTTCTACACTTACAATTTTTCTTGAATCATATATTTATCAATATTTCAGTATTTGGTGGGAACTATGTCTCATAATTTTAGTCTTTGACTGAAAATGTGACATGTTTTTGGATTATATATTCAAATGTGTTTCACTGAAAAAGGGATCTGACATTCCATGCAAATTGTCTTCAATTTGCATGAAATCTCAAATCCTGTTTTCTTGGAAAAAGTAAGAAAAAAAATGTCTACTGAAAACTTTACCCAGAATGCTTAGCATTAATATGATAAGTAAATTTCATTTTTTAAGGCTGAATCTGTCTTGTTCTTGTCATGGTATATCTTCAAACTGTTGTTCCATAAAACTGGTCTATCCTGATACAGTTCAATGAATTTATCAACACTAGCTTTTGCCCGTTCAGGTTGCCATTGTTTACTACTGTAATTGGATGTAAATAAGCACAGCATGACCCAGAAAATTTCTGTTTCAGCTGCTTGTAGTCATCAACTGTCATCTTATTTTTTTTTTCTACCAATTACTCTGAATCCGTCAATCTGACTATTACTTCAGAGGACAGTTTGATGGTGGAAGAAAGCCCGGGTTGTTTCCAGTTGTATATGGACTGGGAAATACCCTGTGAAACCACCGCAATCGGGAGAGAACTGCCAACCATTCACACATACCACATCATCATGTCCCCAACTGGACTTGAACCTACACGGCACAGGTGTGTACCCAGCTAGCATTCTACGTAAATCTACATCGGTCCGTCATCGGCCCGTCAGCTACCCTGACGGGCCGATGGCGGCCCGATATAGATTTACGTAGAATGCTGACTGGGTAGCTAGTCATGAGACAAACATCGCTACAGATTGAGCTATCCAGATTGAGCTATCCCAGCGCCCATTATTATTATCAGCTTTATCAGCTCAAAAAATAGGTGGAAGCTCTATCATTTTCAAGACATTGAAAGAACTGTTTATTCAATTCAATTCAATATTCAATTCATTTCAAGATATATGATGGTGTAGACTAGTCTTAAATAAAAGAAGATAAATTGTACCTCAATCAAAATTATACATTTTTCAATGAAGCCAGCAAAATATTTGTACAGAGAAAAGTGCATGTTTATGGGAAATAAACTAAAACTAGAAGTGAAAGGAGTGAAGGCAATTTATGCAATAATGAAGACAATAAATACCTAGATCAACATGCTGTTCACTTAGAGAATTTTTGGATACTACAGAATGTATCAGTGAACACATCACGAAAATACGTCTATAATTTTGAACCCCTTGAACCCTACTTTTATATAGTAAAACTGGGGTTTACAGGCATATACAGTATTTTTCTTATTTTGCTAAAAAACATAGATTGTGGGGTACTCATTAGAACAGCCTCACCAAGGCAGTTCTAATGAGTACCCACAATGTATGTTTTGAGAAGAAATATGAAAAATATCAGAATTTTTATCTGAAAACTTTCAATTTTTGGTGGTGAAATCTTCAATATAATTGAATAGGCGTGTTTTCGTAATGTGTCAACCAATAAGACTCTTGTGAGTCGGGCTCCAGAAAAAGGGGTGCTCAGAAAAGTTTTTGTTACCAACCAATCTACTTGAAACAAAGGGTCAGGTAATTTATGCTATGGTGCAGTACTTGCCCAATTTCAATTATTAGACCCTTTCTTTTTTCTACTAGGTGGTACTGCTAGACAGTCAATATGGTTTCTGGTCTGGTTTCATTTGTCAAATGAAACAGGCAAAGCCACGGACCTAGGGAACTGTGATGTAACATGACAGGTGACCAGCTTTGTCATACTGTAAACAAAGCTATGGCTGCATAACCTTGTCTGCAAGTTCGTAGATTTTGCAATGCAAAAGCACCCACATTTATTCAGAAAAAAATATCAATGTATTTGCCATATTTTAAGATAGCTAACAACTTCGTTAAGTTTTGAACAACTGGGCCCTGAAAATTGCATGACTGTGCACTTATAAGGTTATGTATAGTAATTAGGTCAATACAATTTTATTTACCATATACATTGGGACAGAAAGGCCTGAGCAAACAGTGTAGATCAAGATCAGATGCTGTAAAACACAGCATCTGACACACCACAAAATGAGACATCTCAGGGTCCACATTGCTTGCTACGCATCCAGCAGTGTTTTAAACTCATTGACAGATGAAAATGGTTTTATTGGAAATTTAGGTAGTATGGTAAGGTGTCTAGATACATACGATAAACATAGCTAAATTTTTAACTCAGCAGCAAAAACCACAGAGAGATATTTCCACTACTATTTACTAAACTATCTTTTAAAGAAGAAAATATTTTCATGCAAAGAATGAATGTCTTCTAACTACTGTTTTTCTGTGTTTAATATATGTCAGTTTAAGGGTTAATAAAACATGTACTAACATATGTCTGTTCAGACGTTTTTGCATATGCACAGTGTATGGTGAAATGAAGTAGAACCTATATGATAAACAAAAAGTAGCTTCTAAAAACATAGCTCTAGATAGGAGCGAGTATCCTAGAAATATGATTCTTATTTCTCCATGAAAACATATGTTGTGGGTACTCATTAGAAGTGCCTCAATGAGGCACTTCTAATGAATACCCACAATATATGTTTTCATGGAAAAATAAGAAAATTATCAATACTTTTTGACTGAAACAAAAGTGCCTTATCTAGGGCTATGTAAAACATTAAAATTACATTTTCACAAAATCGACATATTTTTTTCCTACAAAATGTGCTATGCTAAGCAATAGTAAAGAATATAAGAATCCATCATGCATGTCCATGCAGGATAGGAAAATCACACCCTCTGGGTTGGAATTTCAACCAGGGACGAGGCTTGCCAAGTCCCTGGTTGAAATTCCTACCCAGAGGGTGTGATTTTCCTATCCTGCATGGGCTGGCTCATAACGGATTCTTTTTCTCCCACCTTTAAGTGGATTGTTCCTAGGACCAGGGACCTAAGACATGGTCATGTGAGACGGAAGTTTCTTACATGGACAAAAAGGCAAATGTGGGAGAAAAAGCTGTCTTTAAGATATATGTATACAGTGCAGACACAAATCACCTTGCACATTTATGCAGTCTGAATGGGGTCTTTGCCTATCCCCTCCTCAATCCCTTTCACCTCTGTGACTTCCCAAATCTGGGTACGGTTGTTCAAAGCATCGTTAGCTTAACGAGCTTGTTAGTGGTTAAAATGTTAATTGTTCTAGTAAGTACAATATCTAATTCACATTTTTTCAGCAAACATATTAGCATATATCCCGTATTTAATGATCAAAGATTTAACGATACCTTAACTAACGACATTGTTAGTTTTGAACAACTGGGCCCTGACTTTTCATTTTTTATCAGTGCTCCAAATATTTAAAAAAAAAAAGCTTGGCATCCAGGACTTGGATGTGGTGCTCAGCACCAGTAGAATGAGGTGGTTTGGACATGTAGAGCGCAGCACAGGTTGGATTGCTAAGGTATGCAAGCTAAATGTAGTTGCACAGAAGAGACCTGGCAGGCCAAAGAAAACGTGGGATGAAGTGTTGATGGACGACAGAAAGAAGCTGGGAATGGACTCTGCTGATCCCCAGAACCGTTCTGCGTGGAGAGGACGTCTCAGAGAAGGACTTGTCAAACAAGCCCAACCCTCGGTAGAGGAAAACTGGAGTTAAAATGGATATGATGATGATGAAATAAACACAATACACTATTAGGGAGGAATTTTCCTTATATATCTGTAGGCGTGCATATACTCATGGATATGATTAAAATCATCTTGAGAAGAGAAACATCAGGATATGTCATATACTTATATGGGGCCCTCGAAGATATTTTCTCTCTCTTTTGTAAATACAAGGCAATGTTTTTGAAAAGACAAAGATAAATACATCTTTGTTTTTAAAGATGGCTATGCAGATGCACAGGCTGATCTGAATCTAAGCTGGACAGAGATATCTAACAGTACCAGGGTTGTGGAATTATCAAACTTTATTACTTGTCCACAGACAAGTATAGGGTCAAGTAAACTGCAAAAATTCACTTGTCCAACCAAGATATACTTGTCTGGAAATTAATATTTTTCTTATTTCTCAAAGAAAACCTATGCTGTGAGTACTAACAAAATGTTTTCTTCAAGAAATAATAATAAAAATATATATCTCATAATCTGGATATTCTTCTAAGCTAGAGCTATGAAGTCCTTGTCCCTAGACAAGCAAACTGAAATTACTTACTTATCTTCAGGGAAATGAGACAAGTTGGACAAGTTGGGCATGGTATTTCCACAACCCTGAGTACATTTACTCACATTGTGGCTACTATGTTGGAAATTGAAATAATTCAGATGTCAAGGAAAAAACCACAGAAATGCACAAATTTTATTCAGACAAAAAATATCATATACGGCAGTACACATTCAAAAGAAATTTACAACATTGACCTTGACCACTCTCTGGGCTAATTCAGCAGACGACAAATTGGTGATATTTTTTTTATTTTTCCCACTGGATTTGAAATTTCATGCAAATTGTGCAAGAAATGTCAAATCCTGTTTTTGGGGAAAAATTAAAAAAAATTCACCAATTTGTCGTCTGCTGAAAATTTTACCCAGAGTGCTGAGCGTTAAAACTTCATGATTGGAAATTTTACTTACTTCATATTTCCTGCTGTGGATTTATCTTTAGTGAACACATATTCTGAATGTTTACACACTGATGCCATGGCGTAGATAAGTATCATAAGGTTTACCTGAAATGTACATATAAACAAATATCTATTAAAATTTTGAGAGCTTATATTTTCTTAATATTACTGCACTTCCTGTCAATGCTTTTGATCTATATTCTAAGTTTATAATTTGATTCCCTTCAATATCTTTTGAAATACACTCTGACAAGTATACTCTATGATATACATTATAAATGAAAAAGTATAAAGAGAAAGTAAGTTTAAAATGACTTCAAGGAAGCATGATGGTATCTGTATCCTGCAGTTCCTCTCAATATGGTTAGTATGCCGGACTGATGTACTTTTGTGAATATGAATGATATGAACATCTGCTTATCTCATTGCCTTAAATAAGCTGTTTTGGAGTTATTTACCCAATTAAGATTTCTGAAAAAGCAGTTCAAATCAAATTTATGGGATAAATACCCACATATAATTAACTCTTGGGCCCATTTACAAAACATGCCACCCAAAGAAAATCCTGATACCCAACTCTATGAGAAATGGTTTGGTGAAAACAGATCAAAAATACCCAATTGCTTAACTTTTACCACTCTCTGGACTAATTCAGCAGATGACACATTGGTGATATTTTTTTTTTTTCCAAGAGAATGGGTTTGACATTTCATGCAAATAAATTGTCTCCAGTGGAGACAATTTGCATGAAATGTCAAACCCATTTTCTGGGAAAATAAGAAAAAATATTTCAAAGTGTCCTCTGCTGAATTTTTTACCCAGCATGCTAAGCATTAAAAAGATATACTGCCCTATACACTATGAAAAGAACGCTAATGTAACCAACTGATGCCCTCAAATGTACCATATGTAAAACATGTTATGCTGCACTTCCTTTCAATACCCTCCATCAATGTTCATGCTCATTCCGAATCATCTCATCTGAAATTCCACCATTTGCAAAAGTATCTCATTTGGTATACAGGGCTGATAGGCTTAACCCTTGTCCTTCTGAATAAATTAAGATGTCACACCCTTTTCAAATTTTCAGCCAATCATATTACTAGATCCAGGTCGTTGATATAAATTTACATACCGAATGACAAACAGTGCAGATCCAGATCAGTTGGCTTCTTCAGAAGCCAACTGATCTGGATCTACACTGTTTGCAAAGGCAGTGTATATCCGGGTTCAGCAGGACAAAGGTTAATTATTTTGTGAAGAAATAAGAAACATCATAGATGTGAAAACCTGCTTATCAGAACGCTGTTTTGTCATACTTACAAGAAGAATAAATGCGACTGGCCCAGCAAAGCTCCACAAAAACAGCCTTTCTGTAGTCAACCAACAACTGTAAGGTAAATAGAAATCAATCTATATTATGGGCCCTGTCAAGCAAAAAAGTGCCTTCCAACATGCGTAAAATGAGCAGATTCAGATCAACCTGAGCATGTGCAAAGTATCATCCAGGCCCTTGGTCTCCATTCAGACATTTTGTAGTATCCAATGATTTCGTTAGTGGACAATGAAGGCCATGATCAGACATGCATATGCATGAAGACACATTTTTCTCATGACATGGCCTATACTTGTAGGTAGTCTTCAAATGGCTTTTTTTGGATCAAGTTCAAAATGGAGACACTTTTTTCACATTTAAGATATTCATGTATTCTGACTGTTCAGTATTAGTATTTAGAATTATCAGATATTGCAGAATCTTGGTCCAACAGAAAATATCATGATCACACAGATTAACCCTTGTCCTGCTGAACCTGGATATGCCCTGCCTTTGCAAACAGTGTAGATTCAGATCAGTTGGCTTCTGAAGAAGCCAACTGATCTGAATCTTCACTGTTTGCCATTAAGTATTAGAATTGATAGCAACAACTCAGATCAAGCAATTTTACTGGCTGAAAATTAGGTAAGGCTCTTTAATTTATTCAGCATGACAAGGATTAAATGTATACAGTAGAACCTCGATAAGTCAAACTCCAATAATTCAAAATTTTCAATAATTCAAAATCATTTTGAAGTCGCAACTGAAATATATGTATGCATTTTAACCCTCAATTATTCAAAGTCTCAATAATTCAAACAAAACTGTTTGGTCCCGCTGTACTTGTAGTTCTCTTCATTCTCTGAACTCATATGTTTGATGACCCTTTCTCTCATACAGATTAAGTACAGCAATTACCTAACATTTCGAAACCTTCAAAATAATTTCTTCAATGACTATCTATCTATCTTCCTGAATACCTTCACCTGCGAAGAGGATGTCAGATGGGGTTCTGGTATAAAAGTGCTGAAGGGGGTTAGCTGAGATAAAAGTAAAGGAAAGTGGGTGAGATGAGTTTGTACAGTGCAATCAAGGATTTTAGTATAGTTAAAAGATAGAAACAGATACTGGCGTTAAACTTTTGTCATGCTGAATAAATTAAGATGTCATGCCCACTTCTAACTGTCAACCGTCAGGTTCCTTGATCGAGGTTGTTGATATAAATTCATATACTGAACCATAAACAGTACAGTTCCAGATCAGTTGGTTTCTTCAGCAAAGGCAGGGTATATCTGGGCTCAGCAGGACAAGGGTTAAGGTGCTGATTGGACTACCTGGCAGACAGCTGTACTAAACTGTGCCAGGGTAGGAAGGACAGGTAAGTGGGGTGGTAGGGCATTCCAGTGGATGACTGTCCAGGGTGAAAATGTGAACTTGTAGTAGTCTTTCACTACTACACGTCTGAACCTTGCACTTTCCAACAAAAGAGAATTTATGAATTCAAGCAACTTCTTGTAAAACAGCAAAAAGAAAAATTAAGAATATATCTGATTTTCTGCTAACGTACTGTACAGTTACTGGTCTAAGTACATGTATTTGTTAAAAAGATTGTGAGCGACTGCTTTTGTTTGCAGCTTTCTTGATTACAAGAATGAATTACAACATTAGCAATCTTCCTCAGAATATAGATACATCTACAAATTATTTCAAATTCTTAATTTCAAACTCTTCAAATATCCAGATAAATAAGTTCCTTATTACCTGAGGAAGTAGTATTAAACCAAAGCTAATGCAGCATTTGGCCAGCTATGTGGAAGTATTTGGGACCAAAGTGGAATCAGACTTGACACAAAGCTGAAAGTATACAGATCGGTGGTGCTGCCAACACTATTATATGCATGCGAAACATGGACAAAATTTACCAACGGCATGCCAAAAGACTGAACCACTTCCATACACGCTGTCTTAGAAAACTTCCTAAAGATCAAGTGGCAAGACAGGATTCCAGACAGAGAAGTCCTGAAAAGGGCAGGGATGCAGAGTGTACATACTCTTCTGAAACTGGCACAGTAAAGATGGACAGGCCATGTTATCAGAATGCCTGATGAACGTTTGCCAAAGAAAATCCTCTATGGAGAACTACAAGTTGGAAAACACTCCCATGGTGGTCAGAAGAAGCGAAACAAGGACACCCTCAAAGCCTCCCTAAAAGATTTCAACATACCAACAGAGTCGTGGGAACAGATTGCACAGGATCGAACAAAGTGGCGGGGCCTCATAAGAAGGGGAGCTGGTGAATATGAAGCAAAAAGAATCAGTGAAGCCGAGCAGAAACATGCACAGTGGAAAGCCAGCACTAAGGCATCACCAACAGAGCTTTCTTCCTCAGACCTCTCTTGTTCTATCTGCAACAGGCAGTTTAGTGCTAAGATTGGTCTCATCAGCCATCTTAGGACACAAAAATAATAACACATCACACAGCTGATTAGGATTGGTCATTGTCAGTAATGACAGACGAACGATATATATAGTATTAAACCAGATCAAGCAAACAGTACCTTTTTTTATACGTATGTCATCTGGGCCCAGGGATTCAAAACTAAAGATGTTGTTACTTAATGTATCGTTAAAAGTTTGATAATTAAATATGGCATATACACTAATATTTTTGCTGAAAAAAAATGTGAGTAGCTTTTGCATTTGCATTTGCAAAAGCTACTCACATTCTTTTAGCAAAAATACCTGAAAATTAGATATTGTATTTACTAGAAGAGCCAACATTTTTACCACTAACAAGCTTGTTAAGCTAATGATGCTTTGAACAACTGAGCACAGATAATCAAATGAACAAGTTAAGATTTCAGTAAAAGTATGATAAGATATTAAGGTGACTATATACAACTGGTAGATTTTCTGCATGTTTTTTCAAGGGAGACAACTTTTGTTACTTCCTGTTTACTTTTCTGTGCACCAAGCCCTTCTGAATGGGGTCTACTCTAAAAGGAAAGAAATTCTTTCCTTTTAGGGAAGACCCCTTTTCGGAAGGGGAGAAAAGAATTTTGACAAAGTCACCTCCCCTGAAAGTGTATTCAGTCCTCTTAAGTCATTTACTAAATTCCTTGTTAGTACTCACTATCTGTCAGTCCCATATCCTTGATGGTAAACTGCTGCTGAGACACCAACGACTATCACAGGGCCTCCTGCAAGATTTCATATACCAGTTTAATCTGCATTTATATTTAATTTGCAGTTTAATCTGCAATTATATGACTATCTCATTAACACTTAGCTCTCTGGGTACTCTGGGTAAAATTTTCAGCAGACAAAATTTTGAAATATTTTTTTAAATTTTTCCCAGAAAACAGGATTTGACATTTCATGCAAATTGTCTCCTACCTATGGAGACAATTTGCATGAAATGTCAAATTCGATTTTCTGAGAAAAATAAGAAAAAAATCATCAATTTGTCGTCTGCTGAATCTGCCCATAGCATGGTAAGTGTTAAGACAATAGCCACATAGCTCCAGATAAAGACTTTTTTTCAACCAAAAAGTATGGATATTTTTATCCCTGCACATATGTTGTTGTACTCATTAGAAGTGCCTAAGGCGCTTCTTAGGCACTTCTAATGAGTACCCACAACATATGTTTTATGCAGATATATAAAGTATTTACCTGATATCCTCTTTTATCTGGATCTATGATAGCCAGGGGAAAAGACAATTTATTAAACATAGGAAACAAAATTGTACCTTTTTTATTTTAATTAATTAATTAAAATTAATTAATTAATTCATTCATTCATTAATTAATTTATTTATTTATTTGTGATGTGGCACAGTTCATTACATTAGAGTTCAACTTTAAAACTGCCAAAAGTCAATACCTACAAAGACCTAAGCATAAAATTACTTGCATGCAAATGCATAATTCTCATGAACCTGTTGAATCTGCAAAAAACTAAGTCAGATTTCTTTTATCAGCATAAATAAAAAAGCAAATGTTTATCACTAGCTCATAAAGACCTGTAGTCTGTTGTCTGTAGCATTGTTTTAACAAACTATAGGTGCTGCAGCTTTGAAAAAATAATTATTTTCTACATATAATTCTGAATTATTGTACCCATCATCTGTTTGCAAGTAAGTGAATAATATCACATTCACCTGTGACGTCATCAGCATTAGGCTTACATGTCATCATTAAAAAAAAAAAAAACAAAAAAAAACAGTCTTAATTTCTCTGAAAAATAACAAAATCAATTTTATAATGTCTGCTATAAATCTGGTTAACACTTTACGGGTTAAATAGAAATACAAATGTACAATGTAAAGCATATATATGAGCCAGGGCATGATAAAACCAACAAAATGGCATGTGCACCCAGCGAAGACTCAGATCAGCCTGGGCATCCGCCCAGGCTGATCTGAGTCTTCGCTGTGCTCTCAACGAGTAGCTTTCTTCATGCGGACAGCAATGATTCTGAACAGACTGGGCAGATGCCCAGGTTGATCCGAGTCTTTGCTGGGGACACATGCCATTTTGTTGGTTTTGTCATGCACTGGCTCATATCATTTCCTTACCATATCCTAGTAAGTAGTAATATTTCAATCGAGACTTTGCTGAATCAAACACTTGCACTAACATAAATAATATGTGGATGCCTTCAACAAACATCCAGGAAAAACTTGACAGGAAAAAGAAATGCAGGAATCCAGCTATAATAGAACAAGCAATCTGGAAATAGAAATAAAACTACAGTAAGTGTCCTAAAATTTCAAATGTTCACTTTATTCCACATTTTATTCCCTTAAATTTTGCTTTTACCCATTTTCTTTACAAAATACTTGATGAACTGACAAACAGTGTAGATCCAGACCAGACTGCTCTAGGAGCAGTCTGATCTGGGTCTGCATTGTCTGCATATACTATTTTGACAGAAAATTCAGTGTACAAAATTTTCCGACAATTACCAGAGCACTGGACAAAAGACCCACAAGCAATAAGTCCAGAATCGATTTTAATGGTGGCAGTGAAATGTTGCTTGTTTGGTAAGGTAGATCAGGAAGCAAATATTTACTGTATTAACCCTAAGTATTGGGACACCTGGTCTACTATACCATACTTACCGGTATTCTAAAATTTGAAATAGTCCATTCTACTACCTCTTGATGTGTCTAAAATACTGCTGTATGTACAGCAAACAGTGTAGACCCTGATCAGATGCCGCATTTTGTGGTGTCTGATCTGGGTCTGGATCTGGATCTGTTTGCAAAGACCTATCTGTCCCAATACTTAGGGTTATTATGGTAGTCTCATGAAATAACAAAATGGCTTCTTCTGTAAGCAGCTATAAAAGATCAACACTTCAAACTGTATTTTTTAAAAAAAAAAATTAGCATATTTCAACCCCACAACTACCAATCCTTGAAAGAATTTTATTTTGTCTGTCATAAAACATTCTGAACAAACATTGGCATGGTCAATTAATGAAACTGGCATGTTTTCATGTCAAAAGTCTTGTGATGTATTATGGATCCCAAAAATGTATAGATAATATAGAAAAATGACCATAAATGGTCATTTTTCTATATAATCTTTACATTTTTGTTTGGATATAACACGGTTGTTTAACTAACATGGTTTATGCTTTGGACCCCAATAATAGTGTTATAAAGAGGTTGTGGTGTATTATTTGAAACAACACAAGATAAATGAAATCTGGCTGTTACCTTATCGTCTGTTCTTTCTACCCCAGCAAGAAAGAGCACTTCAGCAACAAAAAGACAGAACACCAGATGTTTGTGTATGGAGTTTCTCTCCCCTTGTACAGAACTGGAATATAATAGATATACCATGTAAACAAAAATAATACAACAGGAGTAAGATTAAAGGTAAATACTATATTCTCAAATACTGGGACAAACTGGCCTGAGCAAACAGTGTAGACCCCGATCAGATGCAACATTCTGCTACATCTGATCAGGGTCTACACTGTTTACCACTCATTCATCAAATTTAGACACATTTGCCGGTGATCAAATTGTTCCTTTAGGAGCAGTCTCATCTAGTTCTGTACTATTAAGAGCAGTCTAATCTAGGTCTGTACTATTTGTTCAAGAATGTTTATCTATGTATTACATCTAAATAGAATAAATCTATGTTTTCTCTGCTAAAGGAACAAATGATTGCTATGAAACTGAAAATCAAACAGTTTACAAATGGAAGACTCTGACCTGCTGCACAACTTTAAAACTGGTTAGAATCTTCACTGTTCACATATCGAGGGTTGAGCGCAAGACTATAATAACTCAAACATATTTTTGAAACCCTTGTTTAGGGGCAACTTGGACACCTTAGTAAAGAATGCAAATTTAGGTGCCATTGCTCATACGAGCAATGGCACCTAAATTTTCATTGTTTACAGAAAGACATGTTGTAATCTTCATAACGCCTTCATGGTGAGGAGATTAGGTTTGGGGAAAAACAACCATCTGACTTACGCCAGTCTTGCGCTCAACCCTCGATATACAATATCAACATAATATAGTAGGAGCAAAGATCCCTATTAGGCTGGAAATTATGTAAGCAACTTTATGGCATATATGCCACCAGATATATACCCCAGTTCCAAAGTAAATGTTAGTGACAAGTCCAGACCATGATCAGATAATGCAGATGTGCACATCTGGGTCTACACTGGTTGCATTCTTATAAGGTCAAAAAGCTACTTTTTCCCATCAGATATCTCAATTTTTCTTTCTATCTTTTTCTTTTTCTTTCTTTCTTTTCTTTCTTTCATTCTTATGTTACAGAATACATACTTAGAAGCTACAGTTGAAAACAAAGTTCTGTATTAAAGCATTATGTTGTATGAAAGTATAAACATGTATTTCTATAATATGTGGACATGCTTTTTTTCTAACTATCTACACTTTTGTTTAAAAATAAAGCAAATTTTACACTGCTTTATTATGAAAATAATTTTATATTGCTTTGATAAATGGAGGGTTGAGCGCAAGACTGGCGTAAGTCAGATTGTTGTTTTTCCCCAAACCTAATCTCCTCACCATGAAGGCGTTATGAAGATTACAACATTTCTTTCTGTAAACAATGAAAATTTAGGTGCCATTGCTCGTATGAGCAATGGCACCTAAATTTGCATTGTTTACAAAGGGGTCCAAGTTGCCCCTAAACAAGGGTTTCAAAAATATGTTTGAGTTACTATAGTCTTGTGCTCAACCCTCGAAATATAGTTTAATGAGAATTCTGAATAAGGTGGCATCTATGATGTAAAAAATGGCAAAGTCATTACACCACAAAAATAAGTCATGGTCATAAAATGATGCTATATTATTTGTGTCCTTGTCAGGGAGTAAGTGTATGCCAGGAAGGTATAATAGTTTATTCAAAAATAGACATGAACACTAGGGTGGTCACAAAAGTTGATGAATGGATGAACAGATGGATGGAAAACCAAACACCTATACCACACCTGCATGCCTCGCATATATGACAAAAAGAATAATATTTAACCTTTAAATCACTAAGCAAAATTAAAGCAGGACATTTTGATTTCTTTTTATTCTTCAGAAAAAATAAGGCTTGACATTTTGTGTGAACTGGTTTACATAAAATGTCAAGCTTTATTGTCCTTGAAAAATAAAGAAAAATATTTTAAAATGTTGCCTACTGTAACAGTGCCTTAAATTAGTGCTTTAAATGCAACAAGACCACATTTAAATATGTTTACACATAATGGGACACAAATTCAAATAGTGACGTCTCAGATCAGCTTGTACATCACAGAATCTGATCTGAACTGGTCAAGGCCTATGCTTTACAGAGATAGACCAGAAGATTCTACATATCCAGTTTCTGTCCAGGAACATGACTATTTAACATGACAACAACATAAAAGGTCAATTCTAAAATCTGTTTTGTTAATTTAATCTTTACCACTCTATGGACATATTCAGCAGACAACAAACTGACAATATTTCTCTTATTTTTTCACAGAAAAAAAGCCTTGACATTTCATGCAAACTATCTCCAAAAGAGACAATTTGCATGAAATCTCAAAGCCTACTTTCTGGAAAAAATATAAAGAGAAGACAGTAATTCAAAATGTCTGTTGATTTTTTTACCTAGAGTGTGATGCATTATATGACATGCAAAACCCTGGCAAACTATATCATGCAACACCACCAAATAAAGTACAACATGCAAAGAAGTAAAGAACAGACAGTTTGTGGGACATCAAAATGCTACAGGACGTGTTCAAACATGTAAGCTCCAGGTAAGCCTGCAAAGTTCTGCATCCAGTCTTCACAGTTACAGCTAAGAAACTTTATTTTTCAACTAAAATAACTTTTCCCCTTTCTCCATAAAACATGTGATACCCATAAGGATCTCTCAGTGAGGCAATTGTAATGAGTAGCCACAATATCTGTTTTTGAGGAGAAATATGAAAAAAGAGGCCCATCTGCCATGATTTGCTCACCTGAGTAAAACAGTCATTGCATATCTGCAGATGCCAGGCAACATTCTTCCAGTATTGCCACATCAACAAAGACAGCTAAATTTGACTATGCTGTAAACAGGTCAAAGGCCAACCTAGGATCATCATTTGAACAAATCTGCTGGACCTTGTGTCCCCAATGTCAAACACAAAAATTCAGCCTCAAAGCTTTCTTGGTGCTGGAGAAGAAAATTTTTAAGTGTTTTTACCATATATGGGCATGGCCACCATCTTGTTCAATAGTGCAGAATCATTTGAACAAAGTGGCAATACCCCTTCGACAGAAGGCCCCAGATGCAATCTGGTGAAATTTGGTCAAGCGGTTTTGGAGAAGACGACATTTAAAGATTGCAGGGGCAAGAGTGGATAACTTGGGGGACAACATTTTGATTGTAACTAAAGGTTTTACTACTTTGATCATGCATTGTAAACTTCAGCCATTAGTCTTTAATACGTTTTGAGAAAATGTTTTTTTAACATACTCCCCATATGAAAGTATGGGGATACAAATATGACCTTACTGTAAAAAGGTCAGTCATCCTAGGATCATCATTTGAAGAAACTTGGTAGATCTTGAGTCCCTGATGCTGTATACCAAGATTCAGAATCAAAGCTTTCATGGTTCTGGAGAAGATTTTTAATTGTTTTATACCATATATGGGCATGGTGGCCATCTTGTTCAATGGTGCAGAACCATTTAAACAAATTGACAAAACCCTTGGACAGAAGGCCCCATGTAAAATCTGGTGACAACTGGTCAAGCTCTTTCAGAGAAGAGGACATTTAAAAATTACATGATTTTATACAGGGCAGATAACCCAGGGGGACAAAATTTTGATTGTTACTAAAAGGGTTTGCTACTTTGATCATACCTTGTAAGTTTCAGCCATTAGTCTTTCATACATTTTGAGAAAATGATTTTTCACAAATGATAGGGATGCAAATTTGACCTTGCCATAAAAAAGGTCATAGGTCAACCTAGGGTCATCATTTGAACAAATTTGGTAGACCTTGAGTCTTTCATGCTATATACCAAGATTCAGCCTCAAAGCTTTCTCGGTTCTGAAGAAGAAGGTTTTTTAAGTGTTTTTACCATATATGGGCAGGACACCCAGCTTACTTAATGGATGGTGACCACTGTACAAATTTTCAATCCCCTTTGACAGAAGGCTCCACATGAAGTTTGAAGAAAAATGTGGAGGTCATTCAAAGGTGTGGACGGTCAGAGCCAGATGCGGTTTCAAGATTTTCAAGATGGCCCCCTAGACGGCCATCTTGTATAACCAAATGTAATGATTTCAGCTATTCTGAATCTCTATGTTGCTCCGATGCTTCCCATTAAGTTTCGGCTCAATCCAACTTACGCTTTGTGAGGAGATGTTGTTTGAAGAATTTCAAGATGGCCACCATGGCGGCCATCTTGGATATTGGAACAGAACGATTTTAGCAATTCTGAATCTCTATGTCGCTCTGATGCCTCACATCAAGTTTTGGCTCAATCCAACTTTCCATTTGGGAGGAGATTTCATTTGAAGAATTTCTAGATGGCCATCTTGGATATCGGAATGGAACGATTTTAGCAATTCTGAATCTCTATGTCACTCCGATGCCTCCCATCAAGTTTCAGCTCAATCTGATTTATGGTTTGGAAGGAGATGTTGTTTGAAGAATTTCAAGATGGCCATCTTGAATATCGGAATGGAATGATTTTATCAATTCTGAATCTTTATGTCACTGTGATGCCTCCCATCAAGTTTCTGCTCAATCCGACTTACGGTTTGGGAGGAGATGTCGTGGCCATCTTGGATATTGGAACGGAACAATTTTAGCAATTCTGAATCTCCATGTTGCCACAATGCCTCCTACTAAGTTTCAGCTCAATCCAACTTATGGTTCTGGAGAAGATGTTGAAAATGTGAAAAGCTACTGATGGACCAAGGATGAACGAGGGATGATGGACAATATGGCATAAGATGTGAGCTAATGATGTAGTCAAACAAAATTGAATAGCTTATATAGAAAAAAATTACCATTTATGTGAAGAATCATTTTTCGCCATAACCTATACAAATTTTATTTGGATTCAAAACAGCTGTTTAGCAAACTTTCCTTTTTGTTTTGCTTTGGATCCCAGTAACAGTGTTAAAAGTGTTTGTGGTATTTTGGAAATAGAGGTATATGTACCTTAAATCAGTGGGTTTCTTGCAATTAAGTTCATTATATTTTCTTTAGGAATCAGGAAAGAGTATTTTTTTTTTAGTTTAAAACTGAATGCATTCTACATAAAAAATTATGAAATATTTCGTTTTTTTTATAATTGATAATTAACAAGAAATGTGACAAAGGACACAGATGCCCCCACCTGAAAAACTTAAATGCAAATTGCTAATACCAGACACTGAAGGAGACAGATGGACAGACAGGGGTAACACTATATGCCCTTTCCATCATTCTTCAAATGGCAGGGTCATAAAAATTCTTGTAAATTTCAAGTCTGGCAAACTAGGAAAAAAGCCATGGAGAACATCCTTTAATTGATGGACAGACAGATAGATTATCAGGAAAAAACAGTGATCACCATAATTTATGGGGAAGGGATACACCATCAAGAGACACAACATTTTCCTCCCTTCACATTTGGGGCTACTTCCAGTGAAAACAAATCCCCTCATCATATGAAAGTTTTCAAATACTGGGGATGCAAATTTCTGCATACAAAAGTTGCTCCCTTTGCAAAATGTTGGCAAATTATTTTGAGTATATCAATTCACATTTGGTACTTTTTTTTTTCTTTTTTTATTATACATGAATTTTAATCTATGAAAAATAGACATGTAATATATGAGCAATATACAACCAGTATTTTCATTTGATATGTCAAATGAAAATACTGGTTGTATATTGCTCATACTGCAGCCATCAAGCTTATTTATGTCTTAATCAGTTACATTAAATGATATGTTTAACCTGTATAGAGCAGACTCCATGTGAATTGTCAGCAATACACATAGCTGAGTGATAAAACATTAACATTAAGATACTGACTTTAATAATAATTTGATTTGTCAAGTCACTTTAATGTGAATATTTTCAGTAAATACAAAAGGTTAAGTGATTAGAATATCAGCTTTAAGACACTGACTTCATGTGAATAATGTCAGTAAATACAAGTGATAATGTGTTTAAAATATCAGTCTTTAGTTACTGCCTTAATGGGAATATTGTATGAAATACAAGAGGTTATGTGATTAAAATACTGATATTGATTTATGTGAATTCATATAAATTATAACTTGCTGTAAGGTTTAATCACTAAAGTTAAAATACTGACAAAAGGTGAATTGTCAGTAAATGCAAAAGTTTGTACAGTTGAAACATTAACAAATTTAATGAAGCATTCATTAAACTAGCATATACATGTGCCATAAACCACCACCATATAGAATTAACAGAGCTGTAAACTGCAAAACAGGACCTTATCATGTGACCATGTGTGCATGCAAATGGTATATTCCACTAACCAACCTGCATTTTGACCAAACTCAAGGAGTTTTCAAGGTCATGATAAACATGTAAATTCCATCTTGTTTCACCAAAACTCAAATAGTTATACTAAATATATGGGCCACATCAATCAAAAAAAGTGTCTTCTAACATGCACAAAATGTGAAGATTCAGATCATCCTGAGCATGTGCAAAGCATCAGCCAGGCATTTTCTCTCCATTCATACATTCTGCAGTATCCAATAAATCTGTTGGTGGACAGTGAAAGCCCTGATCAGACTGCAGCGATGTGCAGACATCTAGGCCTTCGCTATTCACATATGCCCAAAGACATGTTTTCCCATGGTGCGGCCCATATGAAGTTTATTCAGACATTGGTGTGGCAAGATGGTTAATTCTAGCAAGCTGATCTGGGCCTATACTGTTCACAGGTGATAAGGTACTGTTTTGTTTGACACAGCTTAACATTTAGCATGCTGGGTAATTTTTTTGCAGGCAACAATTTGAAATATTTTTCATAATTTTCCCAGAAAATTAGAATTGACTCTACATAAAAATTGTTTCCTATGAAGGCTGTTTGCATGAAATTTCAAACCTTATTTTCTGAGAAGAAAAAACATCAGTTTGTTGTCCTCAGATGTTACCCAGAGAGTACTAAATGTTAATCCTGGTCCTGCTGAACCTGGATATACCCCACCTTTGCAAGCAGTGTAGATCCAGATCAGATCTTCAGAAGCCAACTGATCTGGATCTGCACTGTTTGTCATTCAGTATATGACTTTTATCAATGACCTGGATGAAGCAATATGATTGGCTGACAGTTAGAAGTGGGTGTGTCAACAACCTGGATCAAGCAATCTGATTGGCTGACAGTTAGAAGTAGGTGTGGCATCTTAATTCAGCATGACAAGGGTTAACTATGATTGACAGGTACCGTTTATTTGAGCCATGGCTACCACTAGAGCCACCGTCGCTTTCTAGCGTACGAACACATCTTCTTAAACTAGAAATACGTAACATATACAATTGACCACATGGTTCACTTATCATAATATCAAACACAGCTCCAGATAAGAGCGGGTATCCACAAAATATCTTCTTATTTTTCAATGAAAACATATGTTGTGGGTACTCATCAGAAGTGCGTCTTTGAGTACCACAACATATGTATACTAGGGTTCTTCTGATAAGTACCCAAAACATGTTTTTACAGAGAAATAAGAAAAATATCAGGGTCCAGTTGTTCAAAACTAACGATGTCGTTAGTTAATGTATCATTAAAACTTTGATCATTAAATATGGCATATATGCTAATATTTTTGCTGAAAAAATGTGAGTAGCTTTTGCATTTGCAAAAGCTACTCACATTTTTTCAGCAAAAATAACTGTGACTTAGATACTGTACTTACTAGAGCAGTTAACACTAACACGTTCGTTAAGCTAACGATGCTTTGAACAACTGGGCCCAGTATTTTTTGGTTGAAAAATGTGCCTTATCTGGAGCTATGTGTCAAGGTTTTAAAAGATCTTCAAAAATTGCTGTCTGATTTTTAATGCTTTGCATGCTGGGTAAAATCTTCAGCAGACAAAATATTGGTGATGTTTTTTTACTTTTTTTCTAATGTATTTTTTTTTTCATGAAACAGGGTTTCATGCAAATTGTCTCTTGTGACAATCTACATGAATGTCAAGACCTATTTTATGGAAAAAATTAGAAAAACATTACCAATCTGGTATCTGCTGTTTTGCCCAGACAGTGCTAACAGTTAAACACTTTACTTTGACTGAAAACAACAATTACAATACCGTAATAACCCTAAGTATTGGGACGGATAGGCCTTTGCAAACAATGTAGACCCAGATCAGATGCTGCAGAATGCAGCATCTGATCAGGGTCTACACTGTTTGCCATACATACAGCAATATTTTAGACACATCAACAGTTAGTAGAATGGACTATTTCAAATTTTAGGACAAGTATGGTAAGTGGATAAGGTGTCCCAATACTTAGGGTAAATACGGTACAAAAACCATGATAAAACTAGGTAGAGCCACAACGTTAGAAAACATACATTCCAATATGTGCACCCGGCAAAGATTCAGATCAGCCTGTGCATTCACTCAGTCTGATCAGAATCTTCACTGGATGCATTTTGGATAGCCAAGGATGTAAAAGTCTCTTCATATACACAATGAAGATGTTGATCAGACTGTGCTGATGCACAAGCTGATTTGTGTTTTCATTAGGCAAACATGTCAGAAGGTTCATTTTCTCATGTTGCAGATCAGGCAGGTGAAACAGAGATACAAAACTGAGCCATGCCATAAAAGAATGGCCATCACGAAAACATACCAATATAATTTTGACCCCCTTAAACCCCACTTTTATATAGTAAAACTGGGGTTTACAGGGGTATACATTATTTTTCTTATTTCTGCTCACAAACATAGATTGTGGGTATAATGAGTACCCACAATCTATGTTTTGAGCAGAAATATGAAAAATATCAGAATTTTTATCCGAAAACTTCAGTTTTTTGTGGTGAAATTTTCAATATATTTCAATAGGTGTGTTTTCATAATGCTTCTGGGGGTCCACGATATGCACATGACCACATCAGCCTGCACTACTATGCAGACTGAAGAGAATCTTTGCTGTTTACCAATACTTATACACCACAACTTCTTTATAACACTTTTGCCTGGACCCAAAGCAAAAACTGTGTTAGCTAAATAGCCATGTTGTCTCCAAACAAAAATGTATAGAATATATAGAAAAATAACCATAACTGTTCATTTTTCCTATATAATCTATATAATTTTTTGTTTGGATACAACACTTTTTGGGTTCATCTTTAAACTGTTATATATCTGAAACCATCTTAACCCTCCTCTTGCTGAACACGACATGCCCTGTCTTAGCAAACAGTATAGATTCAAATCAGTTGGCTTCTGAAGAAGCCAACTGATCTGGATCTGCACTGTGTTTCATTAAGTGTATGAATTTATATCAACAACCAGGACCAAATGATCTGATTGGCTGAAAATTAGAAGATGGTGTGGCATCTTAATTTATTCAGCATGACAAGGGTTAACCCTTAAAATGCCAAGAAAACCTGTATCTGAAAATGTCGTCTGTTTATGTCGTCTGCTGAATATTCTTGCAAACTTTTCAAACCTATTTTTATTTTCAGGCAAACAGTGTGGATCCTGATCGGACTGCTCCTAGAGGAGCAGTCTGAGCTGGGTCCACACTGTTTGCAAAGATGACTTTTTAAAATCACAAGAGGATGACAAAGGAGACAACAACTGTTGTGACTGGCAGTTTAAGGGTTAAAATGAATCGTCCTATAAAGAGGTTCCAGTACAGTACCCAATAATTCTGTAAGCAAACAGGAATGGGCCTAAATACTGTTTTTAAAGTCGGCTTATCTGGTCCTTTGCCATCTGCTTATGCCCTAGTGACCCACTATTTTATGGCATGACTGAAATCTTTAAAGTGGAAGAAAACAATACCAGGAATATCTTTTACAACTATCATACCCTGCAAGTGTTTGTTCATCCTTCAAGCGTTTGCTTTTTAGAATATAATAAATTAGCTGCATCAAACAAAAAGTAGAATTAACCCATTTATGCCTAGTATCCCATAAAAGGGACATTAGCAAACAGTGCAGAACATGGTGTCTGATCAGGGTCTAAATTGTTTGCATTTAGGTAGGAATTTCTGTAATACATAGTACACATTAACCTCTTTATAATACGGTTCGTTATAAGATGGTTTTGGATACAACACAGTTCAAAGATGGATCCCAAAAATATTTAGATTATATAGAAAAATGACCATAAATGGTCATTTTTCTATATAATCTATACATTTTTGTTTGGAAATAACACAGTTGTATAACTAACACCGTTCATGCTTTGGACCCCAACAATAGTGTTATAAAGAGGTTGTGGTGTAACAATAAAAACTAACCAGACTCTCCTAATATCGAAATGAACCAGTTCAAAGAGTCAAGGTAGAAGAGTCCACTTGGCATAAATGGGTTCATAGAAAGCTGAGGTCAGCTGCACATCTGTGCAAGCTGGTCAAGACCTCCTCTCTTCATCAGTAGATTCTATAATATTCAAGGGTACTGGAAGAAAAGAATGAAAGCTATCACTAGAATCCATGGATGCATTAAATACATGTAATCTTTTTGAATAATGTCACATGCCCTAAAATCATGGTAACTGCAAAATTATCATAGTGAGATCTTATTTTCTACAAAGAAAGCTGCCTCAACAAGCCAACTAAAGCAGACAGTATGGCCTATGCTGATTGAATTTGAGATATGAGTACCATATATACCATATTAGTTCAGCACCATAAAGTCTAGGAGATATACTATGAATAAGTTTTTTTCTGTAATATACAATATAGGTGACAGTGTTGGTCAATAACCAATTTATGGTATGCCACACACCAGATTTGAACAACCTAGGCCGTACATTACAGCAGATATACTGCAGATAAGTGTTTTCTATAAACATAAGTCAAAACATAGGTCACAGTGACCTAACTATGTTATGTGATAGAATACTTTAGTTACTATATAAAAAAAATTATTTATTTATAAAATGCCATGCAACATTCTTTCAGTATTGCCATAGCAACTAGGACACAAATTTGCCTGTACCGTAAAAAGGACAACGGTCAAATTAGGATCATAATTCAAACAAACTTCATAGACCCTGAGTCTCCAATGCTATACACCAAGACTCAGTCTGAAAGCTTTCTTGGTTCTGGAGAAGAAAGTTTTTAAGTGTTTGTTTACCAAATATGGCCATCTTTTACCAAATATGGCCATCTTGTTGAAAGGTGCAGAACAGTTTGAACAACTTGTCAATAAGCCTTTGACAGAAGGCCCTATGTGAAATCTGGTGAAAATTGGTCAAGCAGTTTCAGAGAAGATATTTAAAGATTACACAGTTATACATGTATACATGTATTATAGCCCAGGGGCAAGGGCAGATAACCCCCAGGGGAAAAAAGTTTGATTGTAACTAAAATGTTTTACTACTTTATATAATCATACATTGTAAGTTTCAGCCATTAGTCTTTAATTTTTTTTGAAACACTTATTTTTCAAAATTTTCCCCACACAAATGTAAGGAGATGCAATTTGACTCTGCATTAAAAAGGTCAAAGGTCAACCTACAATCATCATTTGAACAAACTTGGTAGACGATCAGTCCCCGATGCTATATGCTAAAATTCTGCTTAAAGCTTCACTGGTTATAGAGCAAACGCAATTTAACCATTTTCCCATTATATATCTCTGCAAGCTTCCTGTTGCCATGGCAACTAAACCAAGAAGCAGATTGGCAAAATTTTAGCTATTTTGAATTGCCCTTCCCAAGCAACATTTATACCAAATTAGGGTCATACTGCTTCAGTGGTTTTGGAGGAGTTATTGTTTAAAAATTTACTTTTTTGAAATTATTGTGCCACGGTAACCAAACAAAATGGCCACTGGTCATAAAAATACATAAACTGGGTGGACAATCATCAAATGATCATAACTGCCAAATATGGTTCACGTCACTTCATTGGTTATAGAGAAAATGCAATTTAACCATTTTCCCATTATAAGTCTATGGGGGCCTTTTGGTTGTCATAGCAACCAAACAAACCATAATTTTAGCTATTGTTTAATCCCCTACCTAAGCACCATTCCTACCTAATTAGAGAAAAATTGCTTCAATGGCTTCGGAGGAATTGTCGTTTGAAACTTTGATGGACAGACAGCTGGACAGTCTATGGATAAAAAGCTCAGGTGATCTAAAATTGGGTGCTAACTATCTTTGTTTTCCTTCCATGGAAGCAACTACTTTCCTTATTTTTTACCATGCTATATTTATATAAAATATCATATTTTATATAACCTTTCGACGTCCGGCATGTTCCGGAACAAAACATCCATTGCGTAAAAATCCGGTTGAAAAATGGGGTGTCAAATAGCACGTATGTTCTGGAGTCTAACGACCATAGTGTATTAAAACGGTAGGTAGAAATGCCGTTTCTCTAGCCATTGTGTAATATGCGTAATGATTTCTCGTTTTTTCCTATATGTTTGATTAAAAAACATAAACTTATTCCGCATATAAACGCATTGGCATTTGTTTGAAATTTTCTTTTGGGATCTTGTAAATGGGAAAACTGTAACGCAGAAGAACGTTGTGGCTGTTGTTTTTTTGTTTTTTTTTGGTTTTTGTGAATTTCAGCGATATGGATACGAACGACTATAATGTTTTCAAAAGGTTCAGAAATCTATTTTATACGTATTAGTACGCTAAAAGTTTGAGGGCAGTCAACACCATAACGTACTCAAAATGAAAATTAATGTGAACGCAACGGCCAGAGCGTATCAAAACGGAATTCTAATCAAGATGTAATGTTACGTAATTGTATAATAATGATGATTCAATATACCGTTTTTTCTTGAAAATATAAAGTTCAGTCTTCTTACTATCAAATCCAAGGCTACTTTCTTCTTAGTCATTTGCCCATCTCTTAATAAATATTTTTTAATGACGTAACACTTTTTAATATTTTTTTAAATGTGACATTTCGCTATTTTTAGCTTTTAATCATTAATTACGTAATTATGATATGACAAGTGTGACGATGCATAATTATAGTCTCGGCTATAATAAATAAAAATTTTACTTAAAAATTATTTATTTGTTCGTCGTTTGATTGAAAATATTTTCTAAAGTTGGCATCTTATTTCAAAATTCCTGGCCGTTCTACGACAGAACTATCATGCTATTTATCACCCCTTTTTTTTCAACCGAATTATCACGTTACCGCTATTTAGCTGTAAAAGATGCGTGCTATTTATCACCCCTTTTTTTCAACCATTTTAATACGTTGAGGACGTCGAAAGGATATGTACTGAACAAGCAAACACAAAAGTAGAAATTACTCAGCTTGCAAGAAATCTATACTTAAAACTAACTTATACAAAGAATTTTGACAGAAAAAAGGAATGTAATAAGTTTCTATTTGTTAGTCTATTGAGAATTAAAAAGAAGGTTTTAAAGGAAGGAATTGTACTTCAAATCAAGTCTTCTGAAGTTTATACCAGGCCTGCCGAGCCTCAGGTCTCCTGTAAGTGACACTTAACTATTTTCTCAGACTTATAGGAAAGTTTTCATGTTTGAAGTCAATGGCCAATTACAGGCTTGTAAAGTTCTATTTTTTCTGACCAGCTATTACACTATCATGTAAATTGTTAATTTGACAATATCTATGTTTCACTTTTAAAATATTGCACAAACTTCCTCTAAAAACTTGGCAGTCCTGTTATAATGTTAGTTTATGCAGAGTTTATGATAAAAAAAGATTGAATTACCCTTACGTGCAAGTAACATCAGCAGCAGATGAAAAAAATTTAAATTTTATGTTCATGGAGAATAAGGCTTGGCATTGCATGTGAATTGTCTGCTTTGCAGACAATTCACATAAAATGTTGAACCTTATTTTCTCTAAAACAAAATCAGAATTTCATCTGCTGCTGTTGTGACTGGTACTTTAAGGGTTAATAAAGAGAATACTGTCAAGAAGAACATACCTGAGACAGGTAAAGGTGACCCAGCTAAGGAAGAGACAGATGATGGAGATGATACAGCCAACATAAGTGATATAGGTCAAGGAAGCTGCATGGATGGAGGGAATCTGAAATGAAAAAATGATAGTTATTTAGTCTTAGATTCTATCTAGAACCTTAGCTCTGAACCGAAACAAGCACAATAAAAAAATATCTAAAGGCAGAAACTTACGACTGTTGATATATGTATTTATTATGTGAGTGCTTATGAAATTATCCAAATGCATACTCATTAAGTAAAGTCCAAACTTTGTCAGGTTAGTAACCGAATATACCTCCTGGGCTGGCACAGTTAAGATGATGACTGCTTTACTTAAAAATCCCATCAAAGTTTGAAAAAATCACAAATTAAGATTACTCTGATTTTCAACATTCATTTCAATTGTAAAAGAGGCCCATAGCTATGTCAAAACTACTTACCCAGAAGGACTCTTTTGATAGGCACACTAGTGCCAGCATTTAAATGAAGCAAGATCACTAGATCACTAGCCAAAAATATTGCACCAGTCCTATTCATTGTTGAAATGAGAAAAATGGCTCAAAAAACCTTACCCTATGTTTTGTTTTTTAAAGCTCATAGAAATACTAGGTATTTTTGGCCAGTAGCCTAGTATTTCTGACGTACATGATTCCAGTACTAGTAGTACTATGAAACTATGGAATGTACAATGGTATAAATGTTTCTTCAACACTGCTGCTCTTTTGAACTAGGTAGCCAGCAGCCAGCATTAGTGTCTACGAAAAGGAAAAAAAAATTGGTGATGAATCACTGCTGTAGAATGTATGCCCAATAGTGGTGTGATATTTACAATAAAGATAACTTTTTTGACTTCCTGTTTGCTTTCCTGGATTTCAAGTTCCTTCTGAAAAGGGGCCTACTCTAAAAGCAAAGAATCTGCTCCCAAGGGGGGAGGAGGGGTGTGTGTGTGGGCGGGTGGGGGGGGCCAATTTGTTCCTTTTAGAGTAGACCGCTTTTCAGAATGGAGGCTTAACTTTTTTTGACAGAGTTACCTTCTCCTGAAGTGTATCCATTTGCCCTAAAAAGAAGAAAAATAGATGGGTGATGACTTACTGTTGGTGAATGTATGTCCATAAGTATGGTAAAGCTAGTGGTGTGACTTTTACAAGGGAGATAACTTTGGTGACTTGCTGTTTGCTTTCCTGCACACCAAGTCCTTTCTCAAAAGGGACTCTGGAGGGGAGCAAATTCTTTCCTTTTACAGTAGACACTTTTCAGTTGCTTTCTCTAAAAGTGTATATACATTCTCCTTAAAAGGAAAAAATAAATGGTTGACGACTTACTGCTGTAGAATGGATGTCCATCAGTATGGCAAAGTTAGTGGTGTGATTGCACTGACATGTTGTGTGGGTGTCATTGTACGTCTTCAGCCAACAACCCCTCTGAGACCAGGCTCCTGTGTAACTGAAATATGAAGAGCTGACATTTTGTGGTGTTTCTTCCATTTTCTGCAGGATGGTTCAGCAATGGCATTTAACAAAGGTCCTGCTGGACCAGATACGCACTGTCTTTGCAAACAGTGTAGATCCAGATCAGTTGGCTTCTGAAGAAGCCAACTGATCTGGATCTGCACTGTTTGTCAGTAAGTATGTAAATTTAGATCAACAACCTGGATCAAGTAATCCGATTGGCAGAAAATTAGAAGTGGGCGTGGCATCTTAATTTAATCAGCATGGCAAGCTTTAATATAATTAAGTAAAAATACAAGCTAGGGCGCATGTATGTTATTTTTGGTCCACTATTATTTAAGACCTGCACTTTTATGTCAATTATGACTAAACCATATTGGTTCACATAACATACAATGAAATCATCAAGGATTTTGTGATCAATCTGATACAAAAATAGCTACCTTTTTTCTTTTTATGTCCAAGTACATGATAACAAAGCAGAAAAAAATATTAATCAAATAAATTTTTCAAGTGATTGGAGTTGTTGGCCAACCTATATGTCGCATTCACTCTAAATATTCATATTTAGACACTTTTAAAATTCCTTGTACACTTGGCTGCATGTTAACCCTAGTCCTGCTGAACCCTGATATACCCTGCCTCTGCAAACAGTGTAGATCCAGATCAATTGAAGAAGCCAACTGATCTGGATCTGCACTGTTTGCCATTCAGTATGTGAATTTAATCAACAATCTGGATCAAGTAATCTTATTTGCTGACAATCAGAAATGTGTAAGGCATCTTAATTTATTCAGCATGACAAGGGTTAATGGGTCTAAAAAGTGTTGGATAAATGGCAAAGTATAGGCCCTGATCAACCTGCTCTGTCTGGACCTACGCTGTTGTTTAATGCATGGCTGTTCAAATATTAAGGGTAAATATGAGAAGTATCATTGTATCTGACATGGGTTAAATTTTATTGAAAGGTAGTCTGAACAGGTTGGGTTTTATAAGATTTTACCGGTTCCAGCTGATGAACACCAAAGGCCCTGTTCTGATATGCAGGGCCCAGTTGTTCAAAACTAACAATGTTGTTAGTTAACTTATCGTTAAAATTTTGGGCTCAGTTGTTCAAAGCGTCGTTAGCTTAATGAGCTCGTTAAGGGTCATTTCGTTAATTGTTTTAGCAGATTCAATGTACAAAATTCTGATATTTTTTGCTGAAAAAATGTGAGTAGCTTTTGCACTGCAAAAGCTACTCACATTTTTTCAGCAAAAAATTTCAGTATATTTGCGTATCACTTGATGTAAATTTTAACGAATCGTTAACTAACGACATTGTTAGCTTTGAACAACTGGGCCTTGATCATTAAATATTTCTGCTGACAAAATGTGAGTAGCTTTTCAGAAAAAATACCTGTGAATTAGATATTGTACTTACTAGAACAGTTAACATTTTGACCACTAATTAGCTTGTTAAGCTAAGGTTGCTTTGAACAACTGGGACCTGATATGATTTTCACTGGGATGGTTCTTTTGAAAAGTCAGAGCAATTTTTTTTTTAAATATATGCAAATATACTTATTTGGACAATATCTTATCTGGAACTACGAACAAAATGAACATACCCAAGGGAGAAATTCAAAAAAGAGCACAGCTGTTCCCAGTCATCATTTCCTACCCTCTGTAAAAGAAAATAAAATTTTAGAGAATATACACTTTTAGGAATTTGTTTAACCCTGTTTCTGCTGAACCCAGACATGCCTGCAAGGCCTTTGCAAACAGTGTATAGATCCAGGTAAGTGGGCTTCTCAAGAAGCTGACTGATCTGCCTCTGCAGTGTTTGTCATTCAGTATCAAATTTGTATCAACAACCTAGATCAAGCAATCTGACTGGCTGACAAATAGAAGTGGGCATCTTAATTTATTCAGCATAACAAGGATTAAGTTTCCATATGCCATAATTACTACCTACTCAGAAAAGTTCCTATTTACTTCACATTAAACATTAAAATCAGCTAAAAGAAATTCCAGCCATTTGATTGGATAGCAAGCCATAGACATATCATATGTACACATCATATCTCTGGAATTTCAACGGCTGCCATCTGGTTTTTACTACAACAATGAATGATCAAAGCAAAAGCTCACATTTCTGCCATATATTTCATCATACATGTATTTTCAGTTGAATTTAACTTACACATGTGTTACCTGTCCATTTGTGCACCAAAAGAAAACTTGAACCACTTCCAAGTCTTACTAAATGTAATTCTATTTTGTCTTTTAAGCTAACGTCTTACATACTAACTGCAGTACAAGTCTTGGAAACATGCTATAATTGTTACTGTTTCGTGACATTGAGCGTTTTAAAGATGGTGTGTGCTGTTTGAATCCCTTTTAATTAGTGACTGGTAACACTGTTACAAACAACTTGTGAAAACTCTCAATAAAAGCTTTGCAGTATAATGAATTCATTATTTGGATTCTTGACAGATGACATGGATTCATCCTCCCTGCCTATGAAGTATGTTCGCTTTCGCCTAATGGCACAGGTGAACATAATTCTGAGGCAGGGAAATTCCGGAATTTTACCAACATCCCCTTTTAAGAATCCAAAATTCCAAATATTAACCCATTTTAGTTGATAACCCTCCAAAAGGGTAATTGGCAAACATTGCAGACCCAGACCAGATGTTACAGAATGTGGCCTCTGATCAGGGTCTACACTGTTTACATTACATACAGGAATTTTTATAAAACATAGTAATAATAGACTAACAGACACCTGCTATTAGAAATAGACCAATCCAAAGAGTGGTTAAAGAGTCCAATCAATGTAAATGGGTTAACCCTTAAAGTGCCAATCACAACTGCAGCAGACGACAATTTTTTTTATTTTTTTTTATTTTTCAGAGAAAACAAGTCTTGACATTTCATGTGAATCGTCTGCCAAGCAGACGATTCACATGAAATGTCAAGACTTGTTTTCTCTGAAAAATAATAAAAAAAAAATTCTGAATGTCATCTGCTACAAATTTTGCTTGGTGCTTTAAGGATTAATAATGTCTGGGTTCATAATGTTTGCATATTGCACATAGTAAGATGTTTACTGCAGGCCATCCCTTTATAATGCTATTGTTGGAGTCTCCTTCTTTTTTAGAGTAGACCACTCTTGGGAATACTGGTAAAACAATTCAGACACAGTTGCCTCCCCTGATAATGAGCTGGGTTTTCACTCTTGCAGAGTTACATATTTTACATGTATACTCATAGTTCTTACCTCTCCAGTTTTGAAGGTAAAAGTGATAGTTTGGGGCACTGCTGAAGCCGGCTGGTTATCTGACTGGCCAATGGATGCACTCAAAACATCACTAATGATTTGTCTCTTCATTTTGCTATCCTTCCTCTGGACTGGTTCCAACAGCTCTCCAATCTTGTCATATTGTATAAATACTAATTTAGCCATTCCATCTGTAATTACAGAACAGACATGTAACATTAACCCATTTGAGTTGAGTGGACTCTTCTACCACAACTCTTTGGACTGGTTTATTTTCATAAGCAGGGTGTTGTTAATAAATTTTCATTATTACTATGTTTTATAGAAATTCCTGTCTTTAATGCAAACAGTGTGGATCCTGATCAGATGCCACAGAATGTGGTATCTGATTAGGGTCTCTACTGTTTGCCAATTACCCTTTTCGAGGTTTCCGTACTAAAATGGGTTAAAAGTACAATTGAAACTATAATGGTGTTTGGGGTGTATTGATAAACAATAACATCACATGAACTTCTTCATAATTTGATGAACATTATCTCATATTACGGTAAATGTCCTAAAAATTCGAACACTAAAGCGTCTGACAAAATGACATATGCAAACAGTGCGGACCCTGATCAGACTGAAGGAGCAGTCTGATCAGGGTCTACACTGTTTGCCATTCCACTAAATATTTAAAGAAACTGCTGCATAAAAAGCAATAATTAAGCCAAAAGAGTATGGAACAAAGTGTTCGAAATTTTAGGAAATTTACCGTATGGTTCATCTGTTGCAGGTACACATTAGGACTGCTGACATATGATTTGGACTCTCACCAAAATTGCTTCAAAGAGAAATTTCAAATGAATATCTTTTCAGAAGTTTTAAAGCAGAAATAAAAAAAAAAGTACATGTATTTCAAACTGTTGCAACATTTATAACTATGACCTTTATCTGGACTCCAGTTCAAGGAGTGAGCTAAAACAAAATGCCGTCCTTTCGAGACAAATTTCTGCTGCCCATGAGAAAAGTGCATGAGGCCTGTTAGAGGCATATGACATCATTTAAGTATACATGGCAAATACACAGGCCAGTATGTGCATAAAACAGTCTGAGTTTTTGAAATAAAAAGAGACTTTGTACAATGCTAATAACAAATCCACTGTTTAAACTGCACAGATGTCTTAATTATTTAGCTATTTTACAGTTTATTATAATAACTGATAGTTTTGGGTTTGAATTATTGCTTGCTGAAACAAAATTAATGTACTAAAATGAAAACAAAAAACTCACAGATTGTCTCCAGAAGGATTTTGAGCAAAACTGTTGGAACAGAAACTAGAATAAATGTATGCAATATTGATAAAAAAGAAAATGGTTCTCACTTCCTCTTTTTCCCTGTTTACCTTTCTCCAACTAACTCAAAGCCATGGAATGTCAAAAAGTGAAAACAGCCCAGCTAGCATTATTTATAAATCTACAACGGGCTGTTATCGGCCCGTTAGCTACCCTGATGGGCCGATAATGGCCCACTACAGATTTATGTAGAATACTTACTGAGAGAGCTTTGAATTAACTAGAGAAGACTTGAGTTATTTTACCTATATCATTATTTTTGAGGGTTTCTGCTGGTACAGAAAACAAGTTTGATTTCCCCTCATACTTCACACTGCTGATACCACTTGCTGCCATGGATTCCAGATCAACAACATGAAATTCAACCTCTGAAATAAACAAAAGAAAAACTTTTTCAAAAATAAATATAAGCATTGCAGACATAGCATGATATTCTGCCCCTGCTGTAAACAAAACCTGTTTTCAGACATTTGAAGGAATCTTAGGAATACACTGAAAGGGCCACAGCTGTGTCAAAAACTATGATAGCCAGAGTTGTGCTCATTATGTAACCTTTATTCTGCTATATAGTGATCAAGATTTAGCCAGATACTGTAAACAGCAAAAGAATAGTAAAGGAATTCTGAGCCAAACTCCCCTTTTTAGATACATCAAGGACAGATAACTCACATTAGGAAAACATGCCTATTCAAATATATAGAAAATTTCACCTCCAAAAAACTAACATTTTTCAGATAAAAAACTCTGACATTTTTCATATTTCTGCTCAAAACATAGATTGTGGGTACTCATTAGAACTGCCTCAGCGAGGTGGTTCTGATGAGTACCCACAATCTATAATTTGAAGCAAAAATAAGAAAAAAAAATGTAAACCCCTGTAAACCCCCGTTTTTCTATATAAAAGTGGGGGTTAAGGGGGTCAAAATAATATAGGCATGTTTTCTTGATGAGAGCTGGAACAGCCAGAGTAATAGTCCTTGGCCACAAAATATAGCCAAATGTCTTCCACTGGTATGCAGTCAACTCTCATTATCTCAAACTCCAAAGAAGTAGTCTTCAGTAGTATGAGTTATAAAGAGTAGAAAAGTAATGAATATATACCAAACTAAATCAATACTGCTCTTCATTTAGTTTGATGTAAGCAGTAATTTTAGATATGAGAGTCAACTGTATATTTAAGACATTTCATCCATAGATTCCATTTAACAAAAGAACTATAGGGTAAAGTCCATTTTTCAGATATATCAAGGGCAAATAACTCAAAAAATAGATAAAGCCAGGATTAGTGTCCCTGGCATTCATACATAGCCTTAGGTCCTCAACATACCTGTAAATTTTCAAGTAGATCTTCTTTATTGTGAAGGAACTACAGACCAAAATCTATTTCTGATCAAAAGGGCCATAACTCATCAATGGCTCATCAATAACCGCAAACCACTCATTCCCCATACTAATACATATGCAAATTTTAAACAAAAGTCCATGACTACTCAACACATCAACATGGGTGATATTTTGTACAAATATTTAGGGGATAACTGCTTTCAAATTTGGCATTTGGGGAGGTAAATCGGCGGTTTTACGGTCGGAAATTTCGTTTTACGGCGACACGTCAGCGGAGCCGTAAAACGTAATTTGCAACCGTAAAACTGCCGATTTACCTCCCCAAATGACAAATTTGAAGCAGTTATCCCCATTCTAATGCATTTATTCATTTTTTCTATTGAAAAAATGTACTGTTTGCACAAAAACGACAAGTGCTGTGAGCTGCGTAAAACCAAATGCCAGCCAATGAGAAGCGACGTTACATGATGACGTCGGATTTGCGACAGTATATCACAGAATATACCGTCGCAAATTTTTGACGTTATCCAATCAAACGTCGCGTTACATACGCGAGTGCATTAGAATGAAGATCTAATCAAAGCTCCAGATAAGCAGGATAACCACATAATATTTTTCTTATTTCTCCATGAAAACATATGTTGTGGTACACATCAGAAGCACCTCATTGAGGTGCTTCTAATGAGTACCCACAACATATGTTTATCTGGAGGAATAAGAAAAATATCACTACTATTTGGCTGAACATCACAAAAACATACCTATATAATTTTGACCCCCTTAAACCCCACTTTTATATAGTAAAACTGGGGGTTTACAGGGGTATACATTATTTTTCTTATTTCTGCTCAATACATAGATTGTGGGTACTCGTTAGAACCGCCTCGGCGAGGCAGTTCTAATGAGTACCCACAATCTATGTTTTGACCAGAAATATGAAAAATATCAGAGATTTCTATTTGAAAATTTTCAGTTTTTGGAGGTGAAATTTTCTATATATTTGAATAGGCGTGTTTTCGTAATGAAAAATTGCAATATCTGGAGCTGTGTCTAATATTATGAAATGTTGACCTATTGAAGTTGATATATACATAGCAAAAAATTTGCAAAGATCATGTTGTGTTTAATATTATGAAATGTCATCCTATTGAAATTAGTATATACATAGCAAAAAGTTTACAAAGATCATTTAAATGATCAGTCATGTGTATATCAAAAGGCAATAAAATTATAACGTGTGACAAATATTCACTGAAGAAGTGTATGCCTAGGAGCCTATATTACTATAAAAATCAATTAAGTATTCACTACCCGGGTACATATAATTACCATATTTAATTGAAATATTTGGACAGTGGTCATGAAATATTTGGACAGTGGTATGCAAATCATGTACTGAATCTGCTTCAGTACATGATTTGCATACAACAACATACGGCTTGCAGCTGGGACATATATGCACACGATAAAAGATTACTTGCTACAGTACATGATTAGCATACAACAACATATGACTTGTAGCAGGGGTATATTTGTATATGATAAAAGATTACATTGCTGCAGTTTATGATAAGCATACAACAAAGTATGGCTTGCAGCAGGGAAATGTTAGCACATGATAATATATTAATGTGCTGCATTTTATGATTAGTCCACAACCATGTATGGCTATCAGCAGAGAAATATTAGCCCATGATAAAAGATTCCCTTACAGCAGTATATGATTAGCATACAACAATGTATGACTTACAGCAGGGAAATATTAGCACACAATAAAAGATTAGCTAGCTGCAGTTTCTACTTAGCAGACAGGAAAGTATGACTTGCAGGAGAAACATTTCAGCACACGATAACAGATTAACTTGCTACAGTATATGAGTTAAAATAGCATACAATAACATATGGCTTGCAGCAGGGAAATATTAGCACACAATAAAAGATGATCTTATTGTAGTATACGATTAGCAAACAACAACATATGGCTATTAGCAGAGAAATAATAGCACAGGATAAAATATAACATTGCTGCAGTTTATGATTAGCATAAAACAATGTATGGTTATCAACAGGGAAATATTAGCACATGATGAAATATTGCCCTGCTGCAGTATATGATTATTATACAACAACATACCGTATTTGACCTAATTACCGCACATACCCTTATAAGCGCACAGTTAAGCAATACCGTTGTCTTCAGATTACAGCAAGTGTATTTTCTCGCTACTTCTTTATAAAAGCATATGTTGTGGGTACTCATTTGAATTGCATCGACAAGAATATGTTGTTGGTACTCATTTGAATTGCATCGCCTTGTCGATGCAATTCAAATGAGTACCCACAACATATGCTTTTATAAAGAAAATCAGAAAAGAAACCGCATAAGTATCATTAGACAAGTCTGTCGCTATCTTTAAGTTTTCTCAGTAGTTTTGAAAAACCTAAGTGCATGGTGCGGTAATTAGGTCGAATACGGTATGGCTATCAGAATGAAAATATTAGCACACAATAACAGATTACCATGCTGCGGTTTCTGATAAGCATACAACAACATATGACTATCAGCAGGGAAATAATAGCACACAATAAAAGATTACCTTGCTGCAGTATATGATTAGCATACAGCAAAGTATGGCTCACAACAGGGATTGTTAGAACATGATTAAAGATTACCTTGCTGCAGTGTATGATAAGCGTACAACAATGTATGGCTATCAGCAGGGAAATATTGCACCTGATTAAAAAATTACCTTGCTGCAGTACATGATTAGCATACAAAAATGTATGGCTATCAGAAGGGAAATATTAGCATTAAAAGATTACCTTGCTGCAGTTTATGATAATGATAAGCAAGCAGCAATGTATGGCTTGCAACAGGGAAATATTAGCGCATGAAAAAAAGATTACCTTGCTGCAGTTTATATACACGAACATATGGTTTGCAGCAGGGACATATAAGCATGCAATGCAAGATCACAGTACATAATTAGCAAACAACAACATATGGCTTGCAGCAGGGAAATATTAGCACAAGATAAAACATTACTGTGCTGCAGTACATGATTAGCAAACAACAACGTATGGCTTGCAGCAGTGAAATATTAGCACATTATAAAGGTTTACCTTGCTGCAGTTTATTACAAGCATACAACATTCCAAATAGTAATTACCAGGATATAGAATTTCAATATAATTATATGATAATAATATGGGTTTTCGCAAACTTTTAGTCGTATATGTTTAAGGATTAAAATGGATTTTTTTTTATTTGAACCACATCCTTGAATACCGGTACTTTAAATTTTAATTTTAAGATTTTTGATTAAACCAAATAAACCATAGTTATTGTGTTATTTTTAGCAAGTTTGTTAGTACGAAATTTTATTTTTGTTTGTTTGTTTATTTGATAGTTTATTAATGAAAGATTCATTTATTTGGTAATTTTCATTTTCTATGAATTTTCCATTTAGCACCCTTTGCCTTAGAAATTATTATTTCTGATTAGACAATATGGACTAAATCACTTTCTAAAATTATTGAATGGCAACACTGAGCCTCAAATCACTCTAACTGAGACAGAACTGAGGATTAGATACATTTCACTAAATTTGGGTGGAGTTTGGGCTTGGCTTGGCAGCTTAACAGCTAAAAGTGCCCCAAGCAAAAAAAAAAAAAAACTACATCGAAAAAAGGCTGAAAAGATGGCAAGCTTTTTTGAAAAACTTAAACTTGTTTTTTTTTTTTTTACTTTTTTTTTTACTTCGAAAAGAAGTGTTAATTGTGCTTGATATAGACCCAGAAACAGCAAGTGCCTTCTGTACGGGTATAGAATCATCCTTGCAGGTACTGTTTATTAGAAAGATATACACTGGGGTCAGAATTACTACAAATTTGCTTCTTGTAATAGGAATTTGAATGATTCTGGTCAGGTTTGGAATGATTTATAGACAAAGTCATGCAAGAATTAAGATATTAGATATTAGCTACTTATAAATGACATGGATAAAAGTTCATGATGAGAGTTCTCAAAGCAAGGCAATTCCAAAAAAACCCACAATATAATTATGGTTTTGTGATGAAATAAGAAAAACGTTGATCTGAAAATACAAAACCTGAAACTTTACCACTCTCTGGGATAATTCAGCAGACCACAAACTGATGAATTTCTTTTCTTATTTTCCCCAGAAAACAGGATTTGACATTTCATGCAATTGTTTCCATTGAAGACAATTTGCATGAAACCCTGTTTCCTGGGGAAAAATAGGAATTTATTTCAGAATGTCATCTGCTGAAATTTTACTCAGAATGCTAACCATTAAAATCATACCCATGTTTGATTCTGTTATATTCACAACAGCAGGGGTTTTGAAAGCTTTCATCATATTCTTGGTAATATCCTCCATGGAGCTGAGCAATGAAGAGGCAATCAATGCCTGGGTCTCTTTGTCTTTGCCAGGCCGAGTTATATCTCTTGTATTTGAAATGATGCCACTACCACACTTCAGGGCATACTGAAATAACAAAACCATGAAAGCTTAACCCTTGTCCTGCTGAGCCCTGATAGGCCCTGCCTTTGCAAACAGTGTAGATCCAGATCAATTGGCTTCTTCAGAAGCCAACTGATCTGGATCTGCACTTTTTTTCCATTAAGTATGTGAATTTATAGCAACAATCCAGATCAAGCAATCTGATTGGCTGAAAATTAGAAGTGGGCGTGGCATCTTAATTTATTCAGCATGACAAGGGTTAAGTGATTAACATGAAGAAACTACTGCCACCATTTTTGTGACTTGAAGATATGCAATATCATAACCACCTAATTAAATATGTAAAAAGCAAATACATGTACATCATATCAGCAAAAATATTCTATTGCAAAATATCCATGGATGTGTCCATATGCATATGGGTATATACTATCCATTGTTTCATATAAGCAGTGTTCAAGCCAGGAATTTCAGTTTTGGGGCCCAGGGGCCCCTACCCTCCAAAAAGTTGGGGACATTTGAAAAAATCTGGGGACAGTACAATCAACGATCAAAATTTTATAGAAAATGTACCTGTTGCTTTCAGATGTGGGTATTTTGCTCCATGTAATCTGTTCTTGTAACATCTGATCAGATGCACATTCCAGGTTAACACAGGGTTGTCAATAAGAAATGGCACAACAGACGAACATAAGAAATCAACAGATTGGGTAGGGTGTCAAGGGGGGCTGCCATTGTTTTTTTTTTTTTCTTGTTTTTTTTGTGGGTGGTGGGGTGGGGGTGAGGGGATAAGTGAGCTGCCTGTCTAAGTGTTGACAATACTGTGGAGATATAGGAAATAATAAGCATAAATATTGTGAATAGATGTAAAAGCTGAAAATCATTTTGAATTAGTTCTTTTGAATACTGCTTCAAATTGATGAGCTGGATGATCTCTTTAGCATCAGTCCTATTCTAGTTTCAACAGGACTGACCTTCACCCAAAATTAATAACTTTCCATTAGACCATGAGTCAATCATATTATAACCTAATCATTCAATCAATCAGATTAAGAAAAGAAAGAAAACTTCCAACAGTAATACTTTCTGATAGTGATGTACTAACAATGTACATTCGATCTACCCCTCAGTGAGGTGACCCCTGAATTATAAATGAACATTGAACCAATAGTCACAGCATGAGCACTGAACCAATAGTCACGACAGAATTGAAAAATGGCTGCCACCAACGCTAGAAATAACATCAAAAATGCATAAACTACAGGCAAAAATCATAACAGATTGTCTGTTTGAATGTATTTTCTCAATTATTTTAAAGCTTTCTTTGCATTTTAAAATAATTTCTATGCCTATTTATAGTGAACCGCAAGTAAAAGCACCCGATCACAACGCATTTGCAGACTATATTGTAATAAGTTTTCTGCGCCTGGATGGCGCAAGAACTTATGTTTTCTGCGCAAAAATATGAAAATATGCGCCATTGGCGCAATGGCGCAGCCTGGCTTGAACTCTGTATAAGCAACACATTCCTATTCAAAATGGTGACCCATGCCTAAGAATTGAAATTCAGGGCCCAGTTGTTCAAAACTAACGATGTTGTTAGTTAACATATCGTTAAAACTTTGATCATTAAATAAGGAATATATGATAATATTTTTGCTGAAAAAATGTAAGTAGCTTTTGCATTTGTAAAAGCTACTCAAATTTTATCATCAAAAATACATGTACCTGTGAACTAGATATTGTACTTAGTAAAACAGTTAACATTTTGACCACTAATGAGGTAGTTAAGATAACAATGCTTTGAACAACTGGGCCCTGATTTTTAGTTTGCACTGGATGATGAAAAAATTAGGTTATTTTAATGTGCAATGCCATTATAATGTTCAGCAAAAAAGAATGTTATTGGCTGCCATTTACAAGCCATGTTCTTTGTCTCTGCCTAACACCCACCTTGACCGGAACATTTAACCCTTAAAGCGCCAAGAAAAACTGCATCTGAAAATGTCATCTGTTTATGTCGTCTGCTGAATATTCATGCAGACTTTTCAAACCTATTTTTGCATACAGGCAAACAGTGTGGACCCAGATCAGACTGCTCCTAAAGGAGCAGTCCGATCTGGGTAGGCAAACAGTGTGGACCAAGATCAGACTGCTCCTAAAGGAGCAGTCCGATCTGGGTCCACACTGTTTGCAGAAGTGACTTTTAAAGTAAGCAGCAGAAGACAAAGCAGACGACAATAGTTGTGATTGGCGCTTTAAGGGTTAACATTGTTTTTTTCATCAAGAAATGAAATCCATAAGAATGTAATGCTTCATTTAGGGAGACACCAATAAACATGTACGTAAATGTTGATAGATATAAAAAAATAAGCTTCAATATCTTTCTTATTTCTTTTTAAAATATAAAAGTTCAAATATATATATTACAGACAAGATGAAAATGTTCTGATAGAACCTTGCACAAGCACAGACTTGTCCAAGCATACACATTTTCTCTGACTGACCTCTACAATTTCTTTGGCTGCCTGCTCATTTGCTGGATTAGCTTTCGCAGCTGTGGCCATCAGTTTGGTTGACTGAAAGAGATCTTGCTCTGAGGAAGGTTCATGGTTGATTGCATCAGACAGGTTCTCCATGAAGGTAACTGTTGCTGCTGAGTTGTTTTTTGATTTCAGAATTTCATCAGCCTGAAAATAGAGGATGCCAGCTGTGAGAAAAAAATGACCAATACCTTAACTCTATATATACCTTGTCTTTACAAACAGTGTAGATCCAGATCAGTTGGCTTCTGCAGAAGCCAACTGATCTGGATCTGCACTGTTTGCCATTCAGTATGTGAATTAATAGCAACAATCCAGATCAAGTAATCTGATTGGCTGAATGACTGATTCACTGAGTTGGGGTTTAATGACATGTCAACCATTGTGGGTCATTTTGTGTAATCTCCCAGAGAAAGAGAGAGGAGAGACAGAAGAGACAGTAGAGAAGATGAAAGAAAGGGACAGGGGAGAAAGGAAAATGAATGAAAGTGAAGAAACAAGAAATAAAATATCCCCTCTCTACCCTTACCTGCTGCAAGGATAGCAGGCCTTGCCCAGCTGTAAGCCAAAACCAGTTGGAGGCCCCGGTGACACAAGATGTACTGCATAGAAGTGGGCGTGGCATCTAAATTTATTCAGCAGGACAAGGGTTAACACTTAGTATGCTGGGTAAAATTGTGTCCAATGGAGACAATTTGCATGAAATTTCATGATGATGACTTGTAGTTTTACGTCCCTTTCAACATTATTTAACCCTAGTCCTGCTGAACCAGGATATGTCCTGCCTTTGCAAACAGTGTAGATCCAGATCAGTTGGCTTCTGAAGAAGCCAACTGATCTGAATCTGCACTGTTTGCCATTCAGTATTTGAATTTGTATGAACAACCTAGATCGAGTACTCTGATTGGCTGAAAATTAGAGGTAGGCATGACAAATTAATTTATTCAGCAGGACAATGGTTAAGTTCTATCTAGAAAAATGGAAGGGTGTTAATGGTAGGCTCTGTGCAATGAAGAGCCATATTCATGAGCTATATTCTGCCTCAAGTGGGATTTGCACCCTAGAACAACATTCCAATATCAACTCCTTACTATACCTGTTCTAAATATTGCCCTTGATGTGTCTAAAAACTGCTGGATGAGTGGCAAAAAGTGTAGACCTTAACCCATCTCATGGTGAATAAATTAAGATGCCAAGCTCACTTCTGTAAGCCAATCGGAATACTTGATCCAGGTTTTTGATGCAAATTCACATACTTAATGGCAAACAGTGCAGATCCAGATCAGTTGGCTTCTTCAGAAGCCAACTGATCTGGATCTATACTGTTTGCAAATGCAGGGCATATCCGGGTTCAGCAGGACAAGGGTTAATCAAAGGTCTGGTACTGCAGCTTCTGGCCCAAGGTTATAAAACTTTTTTCATGCTCAACTCAACTGAGCATGAAATTTTTCCCTGCTAATAAACATAAAAATGCCAACAATAGTTGGCATTTTCAAATTTATTAGCAAAGAAAATTTCATGCTCTGCTATGTTTAGCAAGAAAGAATTTTTAGTTGTTAGTAATTTGAGATTTATTAGCAGGACAAATTTCGTGCTCAGCTGAGCTAAGCATGAATAAAGTTTTATAACCTCGAAGCCTGATCTGGGCCTACACTGTTTGGTCACACCTGTCCAACCCACTATTTAGGATAACTATGGTATATTCCAAGGCTGAAACAGTACATTCCTGGACCAGGCTAAGTGGAAGTAGAAAAATGTAAACCAACTTATGGATGTACAGTGCAAGAAATGGTCTTTAACTCATTGTAAACTGAATAGACTCCCGAACACAATATATTGGATGAGTCTAATTTCAATTTCAGGTTAGTCCAGCTATGAGATTTAGATATACCTATAGAATATTCGCTAAACTATTTGCAAACCATGGAGACCCTGATCAGATGCTGCATTTTGCGGCATCTGATCTGGGTCTGCACTGTTTGCCAATTACCCATTTAGGGGTCTCCAGACTACAATTGGTTAAGTGATAGACAGAGCGACAAAGGCCAAGATCAGACAGATTATCCACATGGTCTGATTAGGATCTGTCACCCACTTATAATATTAAATAATAACAAGTTAACTTGATTACTAAGTAATTAATGCATCTAAAAGGATTGATGGATGGCTAAACAGTACAGACCCTGATCAAACAATTTAGGTTTGATCCTGGGCCCAGTTGTTCAACGCATCGTTAGCTTAACGAGCTCATTAAGGGTCATTTCATTAACTGTTTTAGCGGATTCAATACACAATATTCTGATATTTTTTGCTGTAAAAATGTGAGTAGCTTTTGCACTGCAAAAGCTACTCACATTTTTTCAGCAAAAAATTTCAGCATATTTGTGTATCACTCGATGTAAATTTTAACAAATCGTTAACTAACGACGTCGTTAGCTTTGATCAACTGGGCCCTGGTCACCACTGTCTGGTCAGGCCTAGCTATTCAAATATTGGGGTGAAAAGGTATTTGAACTTGCAAAATCCATAACTGATCCACAACACAGAATTCATGGGAAAGAGTTCATTTCAAAAGGTTTTCCCATAGTAGCCCTCAGTTATCCCTTAAAACGCCAAGAAAACCTACATCTGAAAGTGTTGTCTGTTTATGTTGTCTGCTGAATTTTCTTGCAAACTTTTCAAACCTATCTTTGCATACAGGTAAACAGTGTGGACCCAAATCAGACTGCTCCTAAAGAAGCAGTCTGATCTGGGTCCACACTGTTTGCAAAAATGACTTAAAATCACAAGCAGATGACAAGGCAGATGACAATTGTTGTGATTGGCAGTTTAAGGGTTAACAAAAAGAAAAGATGATCTCTGACAAGTGGCTTTGCTGCCCCATTATCACTGCTTAGTGTAGCTTATTATAGCTTAGCACTCTGGGTAGAAGTTTCAGCAGACAACATTTTAAGATAGTTTTCATATTTTTTTTCCAGAAAACAGGTTTTGACCTTTCATGCAAATTGTCTTCAGTGGAGACAATTTGCATGAAATGGCAAACCTGTTTTCTTATTAGAAAAATATCATCCATTTGCCATCTGCTGAATTAGCCCAGAGGATGGTAGGGAGTGGTAAAGGTTAAGTGAAACATACTGAACAAAGTTTCACAATCTAATTATTCTAAATATTTCAATATCTTAAGAGGAACTGATACTGTTTCAAGGGAGATAACTTTGACATGAAATGTTTGCCTCCCTTCTCATAGAGGGGCTACTCTTAAAGGAAAGAATTTGGTCCATTAGAGCAAATTCTTTTCATTAAGAGTAGCTCCCATTTTCAAAATAAATAAATAAATAAATAAATAAATAAATAAATAAATAAATAAATACTAGAAAGACAACCTCTTGTCTGCAAAAATTGTTTATTTGCAAAACTGCAACAAAATAGTTCAGGTGAACCCATTCACATTAATGCCTTAATACCCTTATCCTAATTGTTCTTTATGTTGGTATCTATAGAGTGCTAGAAGAATGGAAAACAATGTTCAGAGCAGTTCGATCAGACCCTACACTGTTTGTTCAGGCATGTCTGTCAACTATTTTAAGCAACTGTGGTAATCCACCTGAAAAACAGGTTTTGCACATCCATAATCTGATCCACATCAGGAAAACACGCCTATATTATTTTGACCCCCTTAAACCCCACTTTTATATAGTAAAACTGGGGTTTACAGGGTGTTATGACCGAGCACTCCTACCTTCGATTATCTGCCTTGGCAGATTACGCATAGCTTCTAAGTATATATTCAATCTCTGACAACTGCGTCAGGGAGTCGACTCTTTGGCTCAGTGGTTAGAGCATTGGATTTTTAACCGGGAAGACCGGGTTCGATTCCCACGACAGGCGTGGAAATTTGTTCAGCTATGCTTCATTCTTTTGATGCGACTTTCATGTCGTAAGATGGGGACTCGTCCGGGATAGGACTTTATATGCCAAAAATGGCTTCACGTCATCATGAATGATGACTTCCTTGAAAAGGGGGAGTGTTACGACCAAGCACTCCTACCTTCGATTATCTGCCTTGGCAGATTACGCATAGCTTCTAAGTATATATTCAATCTCTGACAACTGCGTCAGGGAGTCGACTCTTTGGCTCAGTGGTTAGAGCATTGGATTTTTAACCGGGAGGACCGGGTTCGATTCCCACGAGAGGCGTGAGATTTTTTTCAGCTATGCTTCATTCCTTCGTTGCGACTATCATGTTGTAAGATGGGGGCTGCGCCGGGATTGGACTTTACTTAGCCGAAAATGGCTTCACGTCATCATAAATGATGACTTCCTTGAAGAGGGGGAGTGTTACGACCGAGCACCCCTACCTTCGATTATCTGCCTTGGCAGATTACGCATAGCTTCTAAGTATATATTCAATCTCTGACAACTGCGTCAGAGAGTCGACTCTTTGGCTCAGTGGTTAGAGCATTGGATTTTTAACCGGGAGGACCGGGTTCGATTCCCAGGAAAGACGGAATATTTTTTCAGCTATGCTTCATTCCTTTGTTACGGCTATCATGTCGTAAGAAGGGGTATACTTATTTTTCTTATTTCTGCTCAAAAACATAGATTGTGGTTACTCGTTAGAAGTGCCTCACTGAGGCGGTTCTAAAGAGTACCCAAGTCTATGTTTCGAGCAGAAATATGAAAAATATCAGTTTTTTATCTGAAAATTTTCCTTCTTTAGTTGTAAAATTTTCAATATATTTGAATAGGCGTGTTTTCGTAATGAAAAGAAAATATTTTTTAAGCTAAAAAGATAATGCAGATCCAGATCAGTATGTGTATCTGCTCAATTTAATCTGGTAATGCTCTGAGCCCAGTTGTTCAAAACTAACAATGTCGTTAGTTAACGATTCGTTCAAATTTACATTGAGTGATATGCAAATATGCTGAAATTTTTTGCTGAAAAATGTGAGTAGCTTTTGCAGTGCAAAAGCTACTCACATTTTTCAGCAAAAAATATCAGAATATTGTATATTGAATCCACTAAAACAGTTAACGAATGACCCTTAATGAGCTCGTTAAGCTAACGATGCTTTGAACAACTAGGCCCTGGATGCTAATGCATTCTCATACTGCATTTTTTTTTTATGTGCAAATTCAGCATACAGCAAGCTGATGATAATATTCCAAAAATGATTACTTTCTTTAAGTTATCATTTTCTTAAAATAATAATAAAAAAAAAAATTTCAAACTGTCTTCTGCTGAAATTTTACCCAGTATGCTAAGCAGTGGAATAAGCAGAAGGGAATTATTTTTATGCACACCCAGGAAAAATCTTTAACCCTTGTCCTGCTGAACCTGGATATACCTTGCTTTTGCAAACAGTGTAGATCCAGATCAGTTGGCTTCTGAAGAAGCCAACTGATCTGGATCTGCACTGTTTGCCATTCACTATGTGAATTTATATCAACAATCTGGATCAAGGAATCTGATTGGCTGACAATTAGAAGTGGGCGTGGCATCTTAATTTATTCAGCATGACAAGGGTTAAAACTATACCTAGATTATTGCTTCCAAAATACATGTAGGGCTACTCTTAAAGGAAAGAATTTGCTCGCAGAGGGAGAGAATTTGCTCACAGAGGGAGAGAATTTGCTCGTAGAGGGAGAGAAATTCTTTTCTTTAAGAGCAGCCCCTATAGTAAAGATGCAAAATATTTCATGTTAATGCCACATACATACATGCCATACCTCACACTGTGAGACAAAATCTCACAGAATTTTGGCCTTCTGGACCCCGTTTCCCATAAGATTTTCAAATCTCACAGAATTTTCATACCATTTAATAAGCTATTTTTTGAAGAACTAGAAATAAATCACACATTAGCATGGCTATCCTAAGCTTAATTCATTAAAATAATGGCTTTTAACTTACTTATGTAAGCCTGAAAGTGATTTTCATAAAAATCTCACAGAATTTCATCAAATCTCCCCTAAAAATTTGCAAAATCTCACAGATTTCCATCAACAGCTAATGGCATGTATGCACATATTTATTATAAGTATCTTTCTTACGCATGTTATGTACATGCATAATGTGCATAACAATCGCTATGTCCATGTGCTAAGCGTTAAGTGGAAAATCAGATTACCATGTTAACCCAAACAGTAAGATATCTCTAGCTCAGAAAACAGTTTAGGCCCTTACACATTTGTTTAATGGAAGTCAGTATTTAGATGTAGCTAAAGGAAAATACATGCCTACAAATTTGAAAAATAAATATTGTGGTGAAAAAACTATGAAAGTTGAACTTCACTTAAGAAAGAAATTTAAGTTAAAAAGTTTAATATTTCTGAATCAAGAACCAGCTTGTGGTCAAATGATGTCATACACTCACTCTTGAAATTTTAACCCTTAAAGACTAATTACAACAGTAGCAGACAACAGTCTAATTTTTTTTTTTTCAGAAAAAATAAGGTTTGACATTTCATGTAAACTGTCCACTTGGCAGATGATTGACATGAACCATGAAAAGCTTATTTTCTCTGAAAAATAATACAAAAGATTTAGAATGCTGTCTTCTACAAATTTGCATGGTGCTTTAAATGCTAAAAAAAACCATATAGCAACCAAGTTATGAACTCACAGCCCTGAATGAAGTGTAAGTAAAAAGTGGGCCGATGATTCATATGAAATGCAAAGTCTTATTTTTTCTGAAAAATAATTTATTTATTTTTTTTTTTTTTTTTTAGTGTTTTAAGGGTTAAGCTTTTTCTGCCTGAAAGTCAAAAGCATTTTGGAGTGTATTTTCATTTAATGCTTAGCACTCTGGGTAAAAGTTTCAGCAGATGACATACTGAAATATTTTTCTTATTTTTCCAAGAAAATAGGACTTGACAGTTCATGCAAAGTGTCTCCAATGGAGACAATTTGCATGAAATGTCAAATCCTGTTTTCTGGGAAAAATAAGAAAAATATCACCAATTTGTCGCCTGCTGAATAAGCCAAGAGAGTCGTAATGGTTAAGGATTAATAATAAGGAAGGGAACTTGAACCACTCAAGGGCTTAGTAAAAATAATTCTTATCTTTATAATATCTTGAATTCCTTATTCCCCAATACAAGGAGCTTAACTGATTAATCCAGGATCCTATCAATTTCCTTGTAAGGTTAGAATCATATTTCAGGTTTCCTTGTAAACATTATTTAATACCAAATTTATCCTAAATATTGGGACACCTTAACTCCTTACCATACTTGTTGTAAAATTTGAACAAGTCATTTCTATCTTGTTTTATCTATAAAATGCTGGATGAGTGGCAAACAGTGTAATTTTGCAATGAGTGATCTGGGTCTATACTGTTTACTCAGGCCTATCTGTCCCAATTCTTACTGCAAATATGGTAACCGTTGCCCTGCTGCAGACATACTTAGCAGACAACATATAAGCGATATTTTTCTTATCTTTTCTTTTCATTTACATTGTCTCTTGTGAATAAGCTTGACTGAAATGCCAAGTCTTTTTTCGTTTACCAGTACATTTTTACAGGAAATACTTTGAATCCCTTTAATTCTATGCATGCCAGGTAAAAATGTCAGCAGATGACATTTTGAAATAGTTTTCTTATTTTTCCCAGAAAATAGGCTTTGAGATTTCATGCAAATTGTTTTCTAAAATTTGAAATACTTTTCTTATATTTCCGGAAAATACTTCAAATAGGCTTTGACATTTTATGCAAACTGTTTTGTTACGAGATAATAAAAAAAATAATAATAAAAATAAATTAATAATAAAAATACAGGTATCATCAATTTGCTGTTAGCTGAATTAGCCAAGACAGTTGTAAAGGTTTAACCCTAGTCCTGCTAAACCCAGATATGTCCTGCCTTTGCAAACAGTATAGATCCAGATCAGTCGGCTTCTGAAGAAGCCGATTGATCTGATCTGCACTGTTTGCCATTAAATATATGAATTTACATCAACAATCTGGATCAAATAACCTGACTGGCTGAAAATTAGAAATGGGTGTGGCATCTTAATTTATTCAGCAGGACAAGGGTTAAGTACAGTCATAACTGCAGTTGATGACTTTTAAATATCCTTCTTTTTGTATGCATGTCACTTGTCACATGTATGCATGTTATGCTTGTATAATTATTGTATTGCTAGGCAGACAATTTACATGAAACATTTTCTCAGAAAAAAAAAAATATTTAGGAACATCTGCTACAATTTTGACTGAAACTTTAAAGATTACCTGGTAATTCATTTACCCTAAGTATTGGGACAGACAGGCCTATATATATATAAGCAAACCGTGCAGACCCAGGTCAGAGTATATTCTGAGTTTGAATTGGAGTTTAATGACCCAGTTAACACTGTTAATGTCACCTTGAGTCAGTTTCAATACTAAAATCTCTATAGATAGCAAAGATGAATTACAAGTTCTAAAAGCATTTCTATATAAAAAAGAGAAAGAAAAAATACAATAAGCCAGAATACACAAGCATAGAGTTTGTCATTATTTTTACTCTCTATACAAAAAAACAATTAGGGTGGGATTTTGCAAACAGGAAACATACCCTTCAGCTGCTGAATTTGATTAGTAGCAGAGGATATGTTAACTTTTTTTTCTTCTTCTGAAAACAGGATTTTACATCTCACATATCTCATTTGGAGATAATTAATGGTTATTCTGACCTATTTTCTTTTGGGGGCTGGGGCATATATTGGGTGTGTAGAGGAAGAGAGTAAAAGCATTATGACTTGCATTTCACCATCAGATGCTTAAGGTTAAACAAAGTGGACTTAGATATACAGCCCTAAATAACAAGTTACTTTAAGTATCATTACAAGAGGCTCTTAACCACAAAGGGTACTCAGTAATTTTTTTTCCTACTATAAATCAAGGTTTTAAGTACATTGGCCAGGATTTAATAATATAAATTTTATTATAATTATATCATACTATTTACAAAAGAAATACTTTTGAATGAAAGATTACCACTTTTTTTGATTATTCTGCTTCAAACTGACAACACTTAAAAGTCTGAAGATTTCCATGGCCATGAAAGAATGTTGTTAACCAAATTTCAACGGTCACAAAAATTGTACTTCTTTATGCCGCAAAACACTTGTGTGCATATCAAACAATGAAAAAGCCTTATGCTACAGAAAACATCAAATATTTGATCTTTTAAAAACTGCATATAAATCAGAACCTACATGTAGGATAAAACAGACACATTGCTTATTTCACTGGCCAAAGAATGCAAACAAGAGGCCCATTGGCCACGATTCACACCTGATAAAAACAGCTACTGCATACCTGCAAATGCCATGCAACATTCTTCCAGTATTGCCACAGCAACTAGGACACAAATTTGACCATACTATAAAAAGGTCAAAGTCATCCTAGTCTCATCATTTGGACAAACTTGGTACACCATGACTTCTCAATGCTGTATACCAAGAATCAGCCTCAAAACTCTCTTAGTTTTGGAGAAGAAGATTTTTAAGTCTTTTTACCATATGTGGCAATGAAAGCCATCTTGTTCAATGGTGCAGAACCATTTGAACAAATTGTCAACATCCCTTCAACAGAAGGTCACATGTGAAATCTGGTGAAAATTGATCATGTAGTTTCAGAGGAGACATTTAAGGATTTCACGATTTTATACATTTATACAGCCCAGGGCAAGGGCAGATAACCCACAAAATTCTGATGGTACTTAAATAGTTTTCTAATTTAATCATATATTGTAAATTTTAGCCATTAGTGTAATATATTTTGAGAATTTTTTCCCCCATACAAATGTATGGGGACAGTATGGGGACACATCTTTGACCTTGCCGTAAAAAGGTCAAAGGTTATCCTAGGATCATCATTTGAATAAACTTGGTAGACCTTAAGTCCTCTATTTTATATACCAAGGCTCAGCCATAAAGCTTTCTTGGTTCTGGAGAAGTATATTTTTATGTGCTTTTTACCATATGGCAGCCATCTTGTTCCATGGTGTAGAACCATTTGAAAAATTGTCAATACCCCTACCATAGAAGGCCCCATGTGAAACCTGGTGAAAATTGGTCAACTGGTTTCAGGGAAGAAGATGTTTAAAAATTACATAGTTTTATTTCTGTATACAGCCAAGGGACAAGGGCAGATACCCCTCAGGGGGGAGGGGGGGGGGGCAAAATTTTGATCGTATTTAAAGAGCTTTACTACTTTACTACTTTAATCATACATTGTAAATTTTAGCCTTAAGTCTTAAATACACATTGAGAAAATGATTTTTTAACATTTTCATATGGGGCGCAAATCTGACCTTGCAGTAAAAAGGTCAAAGGTCAACCTATGGTCATTATTTGAACAAACTTGGTAGAGCTTGAGTCCCCAATGCTATATACCAAGATTCAGCCTCAAAGCTTTCTTGGTTCTGGAGAAGAAGATTTTTAAATGTTTTTACTATACAAGTATATGGGCACAGTGGCCATTTTTTTCAATGACGCAAAACCATTTAAATTAATTGTCAATACCCTTTCGACAGAAGGGCCCCATATGAAATCTGGTGAGAATTGCTCAAGCGGTTTCAGAAGAAGACATTTAAAAATTACACAATTTTATACATGTATATAGCCCAGGGGCAAGGGCAGATAATACTAAGGGGACAAAATTTTGATTGTAACTAAAATGTTTTACTATTTTAATCACACATTGTAAGTTTCAGCCATTAGTCTTTAATGCATTTTGAGAAAATGACTTTTCAACTTTTTCCCCCACACAAATGCATGGTGACGCAAATTTCACCTTGCCGTAAAAAGGTCAAAGGTCAACCTACAGTCATCATTTGAACAAACTTGGTAGATCTTGAGTCCTCAATGCAATATACCAAGATTCAGCCCTAAAGCTTTCTTGGTTCTGGAGAAGAAGATTTTTAAGTATTTTTACCATATATGGGCATGGCAGAAATCTTTATAAACGGACTGTGACTATTTGTACAAATTTTCATTCCCCCTTTAACAGAAGGCTCTACATGAAGTTTGAAGAAAATTGGCCCAGGTGTTTCAGAGGAGAAATTGTTCGAAGATGTGGATGACGGACGGACAACTACGGACAGCAAGTGATCACACTAGCTCATCCTGAGACTTCGGCTCAGGTGAGCTAAAAAGGAAAAGAAAAGAAAAAAATGTCCTCAAAAGAGACATGAGACAGTGGGGCAGGAAAAGGTAGCTTTCTCAGTGCTCTGTTTACAGATGCTGGTGAAAATGTTGCCACAAAAATGGGGTTTTATCATTGTTCTGAAAGTTGTGAATCTACAAGGAAAATAGAACAGACAATGTTTAAACTTCACTGATGCGTAGGCCAGACTATGCTTTTTGCATATTTACCTGTCATGGCTCTTTTATACTTTTAACATTTTGCATGCTGGGTAAAATTTCAGCAGACAAAATTTTGAAATATTTTTTCTTATTTTTCCTTGAAAATAGGATTTGACACTTCATGCAAATTGTCTCCTTGAGACAATTTGCATGAAGTGTCAGATCCTATTTTCTAGGAAAAATAAGAAAATATAATCAGTTTGTTGTCTGCTGAATTTGCTCAAAGTATGCTCAAAGTATGGTAAGTGTCAAAACAGCATGCTGGGTAAAATTTTGAAATATTTTGTTTTTCTTATTTTCCCCAGAAAACAGATTTTGAAATTTCATGCCATTGGAAATAATTTGCACAAATGTCAAACCCTGTTTATGGGGACAATTTGCATGAAATGTCAAACTTTATTTTCTTTATTTTCTGACAAAAGTAAGAAAAAAATCACTGTCATCCACAGAATTATTCTAGAGAGTAGTAAGGTTAAGGTTGCTTGTTTATTTATACACAGTTTTGTAAACAGAAAATTTATATGTTTAGTGATTAAATTTGCATATACCATGTCAAGCTAAATGGAGCAGCAGCCATGCCTCACACAAGGTGCTTTTTTCAACCAAAAAGTATGGATATTTTTCTTATTCTCCAGACATAAAAAAATCATGCTGTGGGTACTAATTAGAACCACCTCACTTGGGTACTTTTAACGAGTTTCCACAACATATGTTTTTGAGGAGAAACAAGATAAATATTTATCTGAATACTCCTTTTGTCCCCCTGTCATGGGAGCATTGGCATAAATATGAAAAATGATCCAGATAAGCCTGCACATCTGGGGTCTGATCAGTCTTTACCGATCTGTTCACTAAAAGAAGTCCGCCTTAGTCTACTGAGGAAAAAGTAAAAGCCCTCACTGGATTTGAGTAATGTGCTGGCTAATCTGAGCGTTGGCTGTTGGCTAGAGCATACACCACAACCTCTTTATAATACGGTTCCTTATAACACGGTTTTGTATATAACACGGTTCAAAGACAGATCCCAAAAATGTATAGATTATATTGAAAAATGACCATAATCATATCATCATCATAATCGGATTTTTTATTAACGTGCAGGTACAGGGGCAACATCCACATCAGTGGGCCCCCTTCCAGATAGCTGGCTTGCTGCACGCATGGCAGATCTCACACCAGATCTCCAGGTACGTCTATCATGAGGGTTGATAGCCGAGAGCTTCCACTCTCTGCAATCCCTCTCTGTCAGCTGCTTCCATGTCATTTTGGGCCTCCCAGGCCCACGCTTTCCATCAACCTGTATGTCAAAGGCTGTCTTGACTGCACCATTGGAGCATTCCACATGTCCATACCATCGGAGTCTTCTCTCCTTCAGAATGAGGTCCAGATCCTCAATGCCAAGCCGCACAAGTAGCTCATTGGACCTGGTGGTGACAATGTCTTGCGGCCTGACGTTGCTGATCTGTCTAATCATTGCCCTGTCATTTCGCTGCAGACGCTGGAGGTTCGGCTTTGTCAATGGCCAAGTCTCGCTGGCATGGAGCATTGCGTCATGGTCATTTTTCAATATAATCTATACATTTTTGTTTGGATATAACACGGTTGTTTAACTAACACGGTTTATGGTATGGACACCAACAATAGTGTTATAAAGAGGTTGTGGTGTATATATTAAGGTTTCTTTATATGAATTAAAAAAGTTTAACCTTTACCGCTCTCTGGACAAATTCAGCAGATGACAAACTGGTGATATTTTTCTTACTTCTCCCAGAAAACAGGATTTAAAATTTCATGCATATTGTCTCAATTGGATGTGTCAAATCCTGTTTTCTAGGAAAAATAAGAAAAGTATTTCAATATGTCGTCTGCTGAAAATTTTACCCAGAGGGCTAATTGTTAAACATATTAAATCATTAACCCTTATCCTGCTGAATAAATCAAGATGCCATGCCACCTTCTAATTCTCAGCCAATCAGATTACTTGATCTGAATTTTTGCTATAAATGCAAATACTTAATGGCAAACAGTGCAGATCCAGATCAGTTGGCTTCTTCAAAAGCCAACTGACCTGGATCTACACTGTTTTCAAAAGTAGGGTATATCCGGGTTCAGCAGGACATGGGTAATAGGTCTACTATTTAAACAGCACTTCTCTTTAAGATCACAAAAAATATTAGCCCAAGTTAAATTGTTGAAATTTGTTGTTTTAGTAAACTAATTATAAGTCTGTGTGCTAAATTCACAAAAGGCACCCTGACAAATATAACCCATATAAAATGACTGTGCCATGAAAAAAAAAATAGAAAAAAGATCTTCAGAGCATAATTATGCAAACAGTAAAAACTCAGATCAGCCATCAAAGCTGCACAGACTGATTAGATGGCCTTTCCTATGTGCTGGTATCTGTCTACGTAATCATTGCATTCCTTATATACCCAAAATACTTGGACACCTTAACTCCTTGATCATACTCGAAAAAATATCTTCTGAATACTGTATTTACACTTAACCCTTAAAGCGCCAAGCAAAATTTGTAGCAGATGATATTTATTTTTATTTTTTTTAATTTTTCAAAGAAAACAAGTCTTGATATTTCATGTGAATCATCTGCCAAGCAGATGATTCACATGAAATATCAAGACTTGTTTTCTTTGAAAAATTAAAAAAAATAAAAATTTCAAAATGTCGTCTGCTGCAGTTATGATTGGCGCTTTAAGGGTTAATCAGAAGAATAGTTAAAAAAGGAATGCTTTGTGATAATTTTCTGCAGTTCTCCATTTTATGGAGAAATAAAAAAAGTATCCCAGAATTATCACCAAATATTCTTGCTTAACAATTCTCTGTAAATCCATGTGATGCTGAATAAATTTGCCCTTGTCCTGTTGAACCCGGATATACCATGCCTATGCAACAGTGTAGATCCAGATCAGTTTGCTTCTGAAGAAGCCAACTGATCTGGACCTGCACTCTTTGCCATTCAGTATTTGAATTTGTATCAATAGCCTGGATTAAGTAAACTGATTTGCTGAAAATTATAAGTGGGGGTGGCATCTTAATTTATTCTGCATTATAAGGCAGCCCTCACTGTTCATAAGTGATAAAAATCCTTTTCTTATATGGAACAAGGCAGCGATATCATTTTCTTATTTCTCTGTGAAATTATGCATTGTGTGTAAGGTAAATGTCTTAAAATTTCGAACACCAAAGTTTCTGACAAAATGACATATGCAAACAGTGCAGACCCAGACCAGGGTCTACACTGTTTGTCATTCCACTAAGCATATTAAGGAACAACTGTGTAAAAAGCAAAATTTAAGCCAAAAAAAGTATGGAATAAAGTGTTTGAAATTTTAGGACATTTACTGTACTCATTAGAATTGCATAAGATACAAATCTATCAAAAAACCTCACCTGGTTTGTAAGATCTCTAATGGTTTCGGAAGTACAACTTTTCACATCTGGTTCTCCCTTCCAACACACAACTGGAGTTTCCTGACACCTCCAAGTGGCTTTTCCTGACCCTATACAAAGAAAATCAAATAAGACAAAATATGAACCACTGCAAAGAATAACTACCAACAGTGAAATAAAATACAGTAATAACCCTAAGTATTGGGACAGACAGGCCTGCACAAACAGTGTAGACAAAGATCAGATGCCACTTAACTCCTTTTTATGATCTGGGTCTACTCAGATTGTCCAGGCAGGTCCATCAAGAAAATGTCTAGACAGGTCTGTCCAAATATTTAGATTAATTCAGGTAATTTCAAATTAACCCATTGTATACTGAATAGATTCCCCCACACTATATATTGGAAGAGTCCAATTTCAATTTTAGATACGTCCGGGTATGAGATTTTACATATTCCTAGAGAAAAATGGCTAAACTATTTGCAAACAGTGGAGACCCTGATCAGACACCGCGTTCTGCGGCGTCTGATCTGGGTCTCGACTGTTTGCCAATTACCCTTTTACGAGTCTCCCGACTACAATGGATTAATGCAGAGAGAATGTTACAATTGGACATGATAGGAATATAAGTGAAGCCATATAACTAACATCATCAATTCAGTCACACCATGCAAAAAGAGCACTTGACACAAACATAAATAGTAAAAGCTCAGATCAGCCTGTCCACCCTCCAATCTGTTCACAGTCTACACTGTTTGCAACCAGAAAGACAAGATATTTTAGAATTTACTAGTGAAAGTCAAAGATCTTGATCAGACTATGCACAGCAGCAGAGGAATTAAGGAGGAGTGATAATTTCAGGATAACTTCTTTTATTTCTCCATAAAAAACATCCAGTTGAATTTCGCTATCTCGACCTTGCTTATCTGGAATAATTGCTTGTCTCGAAGTGAAAATCTGGTCCCTGCCTAAACATGAAAATCTAACGTGTAAAAAATATTGTGTAAAAGAGGAGAAATTGCTCCTAAGGAGCAATTTCTTGTCTTTTCCACAATATTTTCAATATATCTCTAACTTCAAGAGTCCAATTAAACATATACATTGTGTATTTGTTAAATGTGGTTAATCGAATTAGTTTTTTCCTCAATTCTGTAAATCTGGTATGTCGAGGTACGGATATTTCGAAGTATTTTAGAGAGTCCCTTGGAATTCGAGATAATGAGAGTCAACAGTATGTTATGGGTACTCATTAGAAGTGCCTTGGTAAGGCACTTCTAATGAGTACCCACAACATATGTTTTTTAAGGAAAATTATCCCAGAATTATCATCAAATACTCCCCCTTAACTATTCCTCTGGCAAAGGCATAGACTGCTGTGGTGTTTTCCTTTCTATGCATGCATTAAACATCATTGTTGCATGAAGATGGTCAGCTGGGGAAAACACACAATGCAGTTATCAATCACGTGAAACTCCTAGCTCACAAATTACTGTATTTACTCAAATACTAGGACATCTTTTAAAACCCATCAACATGGTTGTTCTAAACTTTTACCCTTAAAGCGCCAAGAAAAACTGCATCTGAAAATGTCGTCTGTTTATGTCGTCTGCTGAATATTCTTGCAAACTTTTCAAACCTATTTTTTGCATACAGGCAAACAGAGTGGACTCTGATCAGACTGCACCTAAAGGAGCAGTCTGATCTGGATCCACACTGTTTGCAAAAATGACTTTTAAAATTACAAGCAGATGACAAAGCAGACAACAATTGTTGTGATTGGCAGTTTAAGGGTTAACACTTAGCATTCTTGTTAAAAATTTAAGCAGACAACATATTGAAATATTTTTCTCATTTTTCACAGAGAACAGGTTTTGACATTTCATGTAAACTGTCTCCAGTGTCAAATCCTGTTTTCAATGAAAAATAATAAGAATATCATCAATTTGTTGTCTGTTAATGAGCCCAGAGAGTGGTAAAGGTTAAACAAGTCCAAAAATCTTCTGATGAGATGAAAAACTGATGGATAAGTGGCAAACAGTGAAGAATATGATCAGATGCCATGTTCTGTGGCATCTGACCTGGGTCCACAGTTTGCTCAGAATATTTATCCCAATAATTAGGGTAAATAAGATAATGCATATTTTTTTTCAAACAAGAAGTGAGGCCAGCTCCCAGGGGGTCCATGTTCCCCTGTTCTCTAAAAATAATCAGACTTGTTTCCTTAAAGTGATTTTCAAAATTTCCATGTTCCCTGTCATCAGATTAGTTTGTTCCCTTAAAATATTTGCCAATGTTCCCTTGTTCTCTGAAAATAATTGGGCATGTTCCCTTGTCCCCAAAACCCCCTGGGAAGCCCTCAGAAGTATATGTCCTTATTTTTCCTATTCTTTTTTTTTTTTTTTTTTATGAAAACATACATATATATTGTGGACATGCATTAGAATTGATTCAATGAGGCAATTCCAATAAATATCAATAACATATGTATCACGGAGAAACAAACAAAATATTTATTTGGATCATTCTTTTACCTGTACCTATGCATGCAGTGGTGAAATGCATACCATATATTTTAGGGGTACTGTATAAAATCTTCATAGATTTTCCACCATTTTGTATAAAGGAAACATTTTGGTGACTTCTTACTTGCTTACCTGCACACCAAACACCTTCTGGAAAGGGGTCTACTCTAAAAGGAAAGAATTTGCTCCCAAGGGGAGCAAATTCTTTCCTTTTAGAGCAGTTCCCTTTTCAGGAGGGAGATAAAAACAATTTTGACAGTTAACTTCCTTGAAAGTGTATCAATTCCTCTTAAGGATGGGAGTAATATGATAGATGTCTCTTTCCAGTGTCATGGACAAATCTTTACACCAAGTTGACATTGGCTAGACAATTTTACAAATCTGTCTAACATTGTTACTAAGTGTACCGTAAAGTTGTTTTTAACATCCACGATATTTCATCATTTGTCATACAAAAATCAAGTTTCTTTAATTTTAGTAGATTTGGTAAGATGTAGCTGTGCATTTTTACCAGAATAGTTGACATTTTATCTTATTTTTCCAGGAAAACTTATTTTGTGGATTTTCATCATGTATGCTTTATGGAGGCACTTCTTATGAGAATCACAACATTTGGTTTCATGGAGAAATAAACGAATCCAAGAAGTATCAAACCCTATTTTCAGTGATGAGAAATTTTAGATGTTCACCCGTCACTTTACAACAGATACATGTATACCTGTTTAAACAGTCCAGACCCAGATCAAACTGCTAAAGCAGCAGTTTGGTCAGGGCCTACATGTACATGTTTACCATTCCATCAGCACTTTTTGGAATCATCTACAGGGAGTACAGGATAACTCACTTCTTGAAATTTTAGGAGCACTAATACTGTACTATGAAAAAGTGTTATTGAGTCCTAAATGTGGTGCCATAATTATCTAAATATTCAATAGTTCTAGATAAGAGAGAGAGTTTCAGATAAACACTTTTCTTACTTCTCCACGAAAACATATGTTGTGGGTACTCATTAGAAGTGCCTCAGTGAGGCACTTCTAATGAATACCCACAAATTATGTTTTTGTGGAGAAATAAGAAAAATAAAAACACTTTTTGGCTGAAAAATGAATCTTATCTAGAGCTATGTATTCGGACACCTTTCCTCCTCATGCTTGTGGTAATTTGAAAAAATAAAAAAACATTCCTGGATGAGTGGCAATTGGTGCAAAACCAGATCAGATATCAGATAATGTGGCATCTGATCTGTGTGTACACAAACATGTTTGCTCAGGCCTGACCCGGACCAGTTGTTGTTTCTAAAATATTGCTTGATAAGTGGCACTCATTGAAGAAATAGATCAAATATCACAGAATCGTGCATCTGCTCTGGGTCTACACTGTTTGCCCAGGCCTGCCTGACCAAATACCTAGGATAAATACAGTATTGCCCGTTTGTTCAGCTGCTAACTTTCTTATCAGTAATCAAAAGACTGAGCATCAAATTTTCTATACCTTGTGCACAGTCCACCATTGACACATTCCCTGCCTTCGTTCTTGGCCAAGGTATCCCAACAGCCACCACTGGAGGACAGCTGACTTCATGATTAATTGAATAACATCCAATGAAGTCATTCAGATCTACTGAACTGGTTGTTGTTTCTGTTGTTACTGTATCAGTTGTTGTGGTAGGGTCAGCTGTACTGGTGCTCTGAGTGGGCTCGGTGGCAGGAGACGTCAAATTTCCTTGTCTTTCTGTTGTTTCTGGTGACCTGGTATCTGAAGGTTCTGTAGTCATCTCCCTTGTGCTTCCTTCTGTTGTTGTCTCCTTTGTTGAACCTTTTGTCACTGGTGTTGTTACTTCTGTTGTAGCTGCTCTTGTTGTAGACGGTGATGATGTTGTTCTTCTAGTAGAAGAGAGAGAATCTGTTGATGATATTGTTGGTGATGATAGGGTTGTTCTTCCTGTTGCTCTACTTGTTACTGATTCTGATGTTGTTGTTTCTGTTGGTCTCCTTGTTGTTGATGCAGATGTTGTTGGGGATGGAGTTGTTCTGGTAGGATATGAGCCAGTTCTTGAACTGGTTATAACAGTGGTTGTTCTTGTTGTTGCTGCAGTAGTGGTAGCAGTAGAACTAGTAGAATTATCTGGTGGAGAATCTGTGGATGTTTCACCTGAAAAGTGTAAAAGAAAAGATTTCAGTGAACCCTTGTTACAACAATGGCATTCCCAGAGATGCTGCAGTTAAGATGAATTTATTGCTGTAAAAAAGCAAACAGAAAATCATTGGAGTTCTTTCCCTTCTGAAAAAATGGCAGAAAATCTACCAAGGGTATCAATTTCTCTTAACCCTTGTCATGCTGAATAAATTAAGATGCCACGCCCACTTCTAATTCCCAGCCAATCAGATTACTTGATCCGAGTTTTTGATAGAAATTCACATAATTAATGACAAACAGTGTAGATCCAGATCAGTTGGCTTCTTCAGAAGCCAACTGATCTGGATCTACACTGTTTGTTATGACAGGGCATGTAGTGTTCAGAAAGAGAAGGGTTAAATCTATTCCTACATTTATTTAACTTATCCTAGGATTCAAATACAGCAAATGTCCAAAACATTTGAACACCAAAGTTTCTGACAAAATGGCATATGAAAACAGTGCAGACCCAGGGTCTACACATTTGCCATTCCACTGAGTATTTTAAAAAAAAACTGCATAAAAAGCAAACTTTAGGCCAAAATAGTATGGAAGAAAGTGTTCGAAATTTTAGGACAGTTACCAATTGTAGCTTACAATTCTTGTTATATGCCTATTAAACATGTGTTTGCTGAATGATAAAGCCCCAATTAAACTGCTCCTAAAGGTTCAGGAGCAATTTGATCTGGGTTTATACTATTTCCTAAGATATGTCCGACAAGTTTGTACAAATTAAAACAAAAGGATAATAATACGATATCTGGCAAAATATGAGGCCCTCCCATGGGGGTACCATGTTCTCTTGTTCCCTAAAAATAATAGACCATATTCCGTAGTTCTCTCAAGTGATTTTCAAAATTTCATGTTCCCTTTTACCAAAAATTACTTTTGTTCCTTTGTTCCCTTAAACTATGTGTATTTGTCAATGTTCCCTCATTCCCTGAAAATAAATGAGTATGTTCGCTTGTTCCCCAAAACCCCTGAAAAGGCCTCAGACATAGTACAGTGTATATGCTATACCTGTTTCTAATTCACAAACATATGCCTTTATGGTACTGGTATCCTCACATCTCCATGCTGAAAGTTGATTTCTGTAAGTTATTGCACCACACTCTTTCGGCCCTTCATCCTCAGGGTTTGAGGTACTCCCATTGTTAGGTTCCCCTTCTGCCCAGTTACTGAAACAAAATGAATACACCATGACCTCTTTATAACACTATTGTAGGGGTCCATAGCATAAACCGTGTTAGTTAAACAACCGTGTTATATCCAAACAAAAATGTATAGATCATATTGAAAAATGACCATATATAGTCATTTTTCAATATAATCTATACATTTTGGGGATCCATCTTTGAACCGTGTTATATCCAAAACCATGTTATAATGAACCTTGTTATAACGAGGTTGAAGTGTAATTTCATCTCATAAATTTATAATCTCTTGACCCTAGCACAGAATTTCTTAAAGAAAGCTGTCTTCAGAAAATGACATTTTCCTGTTTTTCTAAGATGAGATTAAATCTGCTTCCATATATGCTGTTACATGTATATAGTAACAGTACAAGTTTCATTAAACCTTGACTCTTAGCATGCTGGGTAAAAGCTTAAGCAGATGCCATTTTAAAATATTTTTTCTTAATGTTCCCAGAAAATAGGATTTGACATTTCCCTGTTACAAATTCCTTAGGAGACAATCTGCATGAAATGTCCAATCCTATTTTCTGGAAAAAATATCATCATTTTGTCATCTGCTAAATTTGCCCATAGCATTGTAAGTGCTAAGCAAATTTGTAGCAGACGACATACAAAAAGTGATTTTGCTATTTTTTACAGAAAACAAGACTAGACATTTTATGTTAATTGTCTGTCTAGCAGACAATTCACATAAAATACCAGCTCTTATTTTCTCTATGAAATAAAAAAAATATTTCACAATGTCGTCTGCTGTAGATATAGCACTATAAGGGTTAAAGAGAAAAGCCAACTAAATGCAATGCATGCCATAAATTATTCCCCTTTAGAAAACAAACTTCCTGGCACAAATTTGGTCAAATTCCATTCAGAAAAAAGAAAGCTATTGAACTCTAAAGTTTATATAACACAGCATGGGTACCACCATTTTGAATATTTAACTAGAAAATAGCAAGGGCTCTGCTGGCAACCCTATATATCAAATTTAAAGATGTCGCAAACATACAGAAGTGCAGGAGTCAAATTAGATATTTACTTATGGTATTTAACCCTTAAAGCGCCAATCTCAACAACTGTCGTCTACTTTGTCTTCTGCCGGTTACTTTAAAAGTCATTGTTGCAAACAGTGTGGAGCCAGAGCAGTCTGATCTGGGTCCACACTGTTTGCCTATATGCAAATTGTAAGTTTGAAAAGTTTGCAAGAAGATGCAGCAGACGACATAAGCAGACGACATTTTCAGATGCAGATTTTCTTGGCGCTTTAAGGGTTAACTCATTTCCCGCTAGTGGCAACATTTGTTGTCTGCTGATAACCTTTGCAAAAAGTTTGGACCCAAATCAGGCCCGACAAAACATTGGGCCTAACTGTTTGACATTCTGATGGTATTCCTAAAAAGTTTCTTTGAAAAAGTTAATTTTTAATAAAAGTCCACAGATGACAAAAAAGCATGCAAAATTACCCAGCATGCAAAGAGTTAAGAAACAAATAAAAGCTGTCTGTTGACAGAAATGTGTTACTTATGAGAACAACTTGACAATATATAATTAGGCAAATTAAACATATTCCATACATGCCATGAGCTGAGGACTAAAAACTGTGAGACAAGGCAAAATTTTAAGGGAGATTTGACAAAATTCTGTGAGATTTGCTTAAATATCACATTGAAACTCCCCCAATATAGTCTAAAGTCTTTTGTTTTTTTTCATGTAAGAAGCTTGTGAAAACCAAAGCAGTGTGTGATTTATGTTCATTTTTTCATAAAATCTATTGTAAAATGGTCTGAATATTCGAATTTTATATGGTAATTGCTTTCCAGATGGGCCAAATTCTGTGAGATTTCATCTCACAGAGTGAGATATGGCATGTATGATATTCATAGATATACAGTAGTAAAATATAGTTTCAGACGTAATTCTTTAATTTGTGCATTTTTAATACAGGATTTATGATGTTGCTTACTCATAAAAATGGTGGCTTTCACAACAACAAAGCCTAATAACTTTCTTATTATTTAACCCTTTAAATGCCAAGAAAACCTGAAAATGTTGTCTGTTTATGTCATCTGCTGAATATTCTTGCAGACTTTATAAACCTATTTTTGCATACAGGCAAACAGTGCGGACCCTGATTTTTGCATACAGGCAAACAGTTTGGACCCTGACCCTGATCAGACTGCTCCTACAGGAGCAGTCTGATCTGGGTCTACACTGTTTGCAAAAATGACTTTTAAAATCACAAGCAGGTGACAAAGCAGATGACAATTGTTGTAATTGGCAGTCTAAGGGTTAACTCTTTGCATGCTAGGTAATTTTGCATGCTTATTTGTCGTCTGTGGATTTTTTTTAAAAACAAACTTTTTCAAAAAAATCTTTCAGGAATAGCATAAGAGTATCAAAGAGTTTGGATCCAGATCAGCTAGGCCTGACATTTTTTTGGGCCTGATCTGGGTTGAAACTGTTTGCAAAGGTTATCAGCAGACAATAAGTTGCCACTAGCGGGGAAAGAGTTAACTGATAGTGATAAATATTTTACCAAACTGCTTGATTTATTATCTGATATGTTTATTATCCGGTGTTCTTTTTCCTTTAATAATGATGAAATGTTTCATTGGAATATTTAGAAAATATAGCAGTTAGTGAGCAAAGCTCACATACTCCCGGCCATAGTCCTGATATCAGGTACCAATTCTGTAGATGCAAATTCCCATTAGTATTGCATGAGAGATGGCAAAAAGAAAAAAAATCTGAGCATCTTGGTTTTCTCTTACACAACACACTTTATTAACGCTTAGCACTCTGGGTAAAATTTTCAGCAGACGACATTTTGAAATATTTTTCTTATTTTTCCCAGAAAACAGGATTTGACATTTCATGCAAATTGTCTCCTAAGGAGACAATTTGCATGAAATGTCAAATCCTGTTTTCTGGGAAAAATAAGAAAAATAACATCATTTTGTCGTCTGCTGAAAATGTCCCATCATCCAAGCTTTAGTGCCGGATGAGGGGCATTATTGGAGAAATGCCGGAGGCTGAGCAAGTATAACGATAGCACTTCGCTCTGACGATAAACCGGTTCGCGCCCTTTAAAGAAATCGAATCCACCCGATCACGTGACAACTGTCAACAAGTCTAGAAGTTTGCCACGTTAGATCATAAATTTAAAGACCTGAAATTGTTTTGTTGCATTTTACCTCCAAAAGGGTGGGCAACCAACCCAAACATACAATACTCGTATACTATACATATGGGGGGGTGCATACTTGCTCAGCCTCCGGCATTTCTCCAATAATGCCCCTCATCCGGCACTAAAGCTTGGATGATGGGACATTATTTTCGCTATGCCGTCGGCTTTCACAAGTATAACGATAGCATCTTCAAAGGCAACAAAACAATACCAGAAATTTAACCCAAATATCCTGGATTAACAAAGCTTGTTTTCCTACTGGAAAACTGCATTTATGAAAGATAACTGATTTCTTCTCAATGACTGTCTCCAATAAAATTTTCTAAAATTTTTATCTGACGACCAGTCTGCTGTATCTAATACCGTTTTCAAACTACAACCTTTATTATATGCAGCTGACACAGACGCAGCTCTATATGAATGAGCCTTAAATATCTCAGTATTTATGCCTGACAATTCTAAAACAGACTTTAACCATCTAGCAACTGTACTTGTAGAAACTTCCTTAAAAGTTACATATGAAACTAATACTCTTCTTGAACGTCTAACACCTTGTGTTACTTTTATATAATGCAATAATGTATGCATAGCACACAATGTTTCATCTCTGAAATGTTCAATTTTTAAGGTATAAGCCTGACCAACCTTTGATGTCTTTAACAACTCTGGAAATGTGAATGTCACCTCACACCTTTTTGTCAGCATATTATCAAGGTTCATATATACTAATGTCTGTGCCCTTGGAGCTGCTGCCAAAGCAATTAAAGCAGTAACTTTAAATGTTAATAGTTTTAAACTTAAATCTTCAAGAGGATAAAGAGATGATAAAAAGTTTAACACGCAGGATACATCCCAAGTAAATAAATATCTGGGAGTAGGTCTCCTATGGCAGTACACCCCTTTCATAAACCTGGCAATGAGTGGACAACTATTACACCAAGTATTTCCAAAAAAGGGTAAAGTTTGTAATAACATAGCTTTACAAGAGTTAATAACTGAATAGGACTTATTCAAACAATATAAATAATTCAAAAATTTAATAACTACCACCTCAGTGGTCTGAAATGGATTTCCAAACCTGATACTATTCCAAACAAACCATTTCTGCCAAGCTGATCTGTACTGCTTCCTGGTCCCAAGCCGCCAAGAGCTAATGATGAGATTTGTAGCTGTTTCCGGAAGTCCTCTGTAATGGAGCGCCTTCCTGATACTATCGCAGCGACGATCCGCATTGTCTTGCATAATGGGTGGCATCTTTTGTTGTGTGGTAACACTAACAAATCCTTGTGTCTTGGCAATCTAACAGGAAAAGAACACAGATTGTCAAGTAATAAAGGAAACCAAGACTGTGACTTCCAATGTGGAAAAACCAGGATAGCTTTCTCCACTTTATCTTCAATAATTTTGTTAATTACTTTTCCTACTAATGAAAAGGGTGGAAATATATATGGCCTATAATTATGCCAAGAAAATGAAAATGCATCACAATGTAATGCTCCAGGTTCAGGAAACCAACTAACAAATACATCCAGTTGCTTGTTTAATCTTGAAGAAAATAAATCTATATCTGGGACAAAAAAATGGTCACATAAACGTTTAAAAACGTCCGTCTTCAACTGCCATTCAGTCGAATCTGAAAAATTTCTTGAATAAAAATCTGCTGTGTTCTGACATCCAGGCACATAAACAGCTGATATATGAATCTGGCGCAACAAGCAGCATTCCCAAATATCTGTAGCTAATAAATCCATAGGCTCTGAGGCTATTCCCCCCATATCATTGATATACTTTATTGCTGATATGTTGTCAGACTGAATTTCTATGTGTACCCTTCTCTCTTTTTCGTATAAGGATTGTATTGCATATTTTATTGCTAAAAGTTCCAAATAATTAATTGAGTGTTTAGTTTCTTCGAAATTCCACCTGCCTTGGGCATATACACTGGAGTCCAGGTCTACTGAACCCCAGCCTAGAAAACTGGCATCTGATCTACAGTGCCTTTGAACTTTTTCAGGTCTAATTTTCTTACCATTTTTTGTTTTGACATTTGTATACCACCACTGAATGTCTCTAATACTAGTTTTAGTCAAAGTTACCTCATTATCAAAATTCATATCCACTCCTAAACCTACTATTTTATTCCTCTCCATGCTTCGATAATGCAGAGGTGCTTCTAAAACAGCATAGAATGCATTTATGACTAAACCTATGAATGATGCCAGTTCCCTTACTATAACTTTTAATTTTTCCAGCAAATGTTTTGCTTTTAACATTATTTTTTGTACTTTCTCTTCAGTAAGGAAAATCTTAAACTGGACTGAATCAACCAAGAATCCAAAGAACACTATTCTCTGTGAGGGTACAAGTGATGATTTTTTATAATTAATAGTAAATCCCAGAGATTGTAATGTATTTACCATGGTCATAGTATTTTTCTGACAAACAGCCTTGTTTTTGTTCATGTTCAAAGAATCATCAATATAATATGAACACCTAAAATTTTGCTGCCGAAACCAAGCAAAAACGGCTTTTAATACCTTTGTGAACAAAAAAGGTGCCGATTTTAAACCGAAACAAACGCAAATAAACTTGTACAGGGAACCATTCCAGGTGAACTTTAAATACTTTTGATCCTGCTCATGAACAGGGATTGAAAAATATGCATCTTGTAGATCGACTGAGGTGAGAAAATCATTTTTCTGAAGCAAGTCTAAAACTACTTTAAAGGTCTCTTGTTTAAAATGGTCATAATGCACAAACTCATTCAAGTATCGCAGATTTATAACAGGACGAAACTTTCCATTAGGTTTAGGAACAATAAAAAATAGTAGATATAAACTCATCTGGTTCTGATACCGACTCAACAATGGCACCTTTTTTGAGCAACTCTTTCACCTCATTGTCAACAATGACCCACTGATCTGGGCTAAATGGAATTTCATTTGGTATATGCCTCTGAACCGGCTGTTCATCAAAAACAATACGATATCCAGTTATTGTCTGAAGTATCCAAGGATCATTTGTGATTTTTTCCCAATTTTTTACATAGTGCTTTACCTTACCTACTACACCTACCTGGTTTAATTTTGATCGTTTGGGGATGTGGCTGTGGCTGTGGCTGCAGATCTTTTTACCCCACGGCCTCGCATAGGTGTTCTAAACTGTCCTCTCTGAGGATAAGGCTGAAAACGATGACTCTGAACACCAGAACCATAGCCATAACCAGAACCATAGTTCCCAGAATATCCTCTCCTGGGGAATCTACTTCCCCTGCCCCTGTAGACATTCATTCTGTAACCTTGGTCCTTACCAAGACCATACATAGAATCACAGTTCTTGATTTCTTTTGCAATGTCATCCCCAAATAACTGGTTTGATATTGGTGTAGATATATTACACAAACTAGTGTATTTCTTTTTTAAATTTGGCCTTATTATATAACGCCTTCTAACTGATAAATTATATTGCACTTGACCCAGCAAAGTCAGTGCATCTGACAATAGTGTCTTTGCTTCTTTATTGGCCATAAACTGGGCTTTAAAAACATCTGCCAACTTAATAATAGGGGTGATACCCGTAGCAACCAAATTCTGTATATCTTGAATACCCTTGTCTTGACTTTGTGCACGTTTGTCCAAAATTTTCCATATCTCCTGATTAACAACAGGTGGACATGCACGGTCACAATTTTTTGGAATTTTATATTTTGCAACCAAAGAATCTGTATCACACTGGGAGGTGCATGAAGTGTTAATTAATTTTGCCAAGGACTCAGATACTGCCTTGCCTTTCTCTGGAGCCTTTAATCTGGGAAGCTCCCAGTCATCTTCAACACATTCGTCACCTTCAAATAATGCTTTGCTCAAATCATCTGGTAATTGCCTATTACCTTCATGAAGCATCTCCCCATCAGATATATCTGCAGAATCTACCTGCACATGTAACCCAGGCAAGTTCTCTAAGGTATCCCCAAAAACTGAAGTTATATCTTCCTCATCAGCATACTGGGATGGAACTATTCCTAGAACCTCCCTCAACTTAATAATGTCACTGTCTGACAATTTTGATATGTCTAACAAGGTGGAACTAGTCCCTGTTTGTTCCTGTCTGGCTACGCCAGTTCTATTTTCATTTTCCTTATTGGACGTTATCAACGCCCTTTTTCTAGTACCCTTCGTACTGTTCTGGGGTTTTTTAATTACACCAGACTTTTGTTTTTTCTTTTTCTGTACAGACAGAACCTGCCTGCTTTCTTCCCCAGAATGAAGCGGGCTGAATCCAGAAAACTCACCTTCATCTTCTTCACCATCTAACGACAGGACATCGTCCCGTTCAGTGCCCATTTTTTATTCAAAATTTCAATAAGACTGCTTGACAGTTTCCCAGGACTTCGTCCTTGGGTAGGGCAATATTTCAGTTACTTACCGACGCTAATAATACCGTGATAATTTAAAAGTAGATGTTTCTCCTTCGAGCGCAGAGCGAAAAATGATCTAACGTGGCAAACTTCTAGACTTGTTGACAGTTGTCACGTGATCGGGTGGATTCGATTTCTTTAAAGGGCGCGAACCGGTTTATCGTCAGAGCGAAGTGCTATCGTTATACTTGTGAAAGCCGACGGCATAGCGAAAATAATGCCCAGAGAGTGGTAAAGGTTAATGTTAACGTGTATAAAAAATTTGAAGACTGTGGCTTTAATAACAAGTAAGAAATCTGTGACTGATTTTTATGAGAAAAAAAGAACAAGGAAAAAGCCTAACGGCATTATGGATGGGCTTTTTAAATAACAAAGAAAGTAATACATGTAGTTGTCTCTCTTGCACCTGAAACACTTACTGGTCCTCCTCTTCATCCCTACCAAATATGAAAGCAATCCACTGAAGAATAAAGGTAACATATAACTTTGAAAAAAGGTTAACCAAAAGGTTAACTTGGGAAGACGCCCGATGCCAGACGCCAGACCACCCAGACATCACTATTTTAAAGAACAGATTTTTTGAAAAACCCGTCCAAAAACGAACAAATAAGAGAATGATAAGCATGAGGATGCTGATTCTCTCTTAATGCAACTAGTCATACCCATTGTTTCTACAAAATTTCAATATCTTAGGTGCAGTAGTTCCTGAGAAATCTGTGACAATAATTTTCATTGGAGAAAAAGAAAAATGGACAAATGAATGGAGTGATAAACATGAGGATGCTGAATGTCTGTTACATGATACAATTAGTCCTACTCATAGCTCTCACAGATTGTGGCTATCATAAAAGCTGATGTCAGTGATGAAAATTTTATTGGAGAAAAATAAAAATGGACAAATAAAGGGAATGATAAGCATGAGGATGCTGATTTTCTCTTACAAAACACAGCAATTCATATAAAACATTTGTACAAAATTTCAAAATCCTAGGTGCAGCAGTTTCTGAGAAATCTTTGTCAAAAAATTTATTGGAGAGTAAGAAAAATAGACAAATAAAGGGAATGATGAGCATGAGGATGCTGATTCTCTCTTACATTATACAAGTAGCTGTACTTAATGTTTGTACCAAATTTCAAAATCCTAGGTGCAGTAATTTCTGAGATATCTTTGACACAAATTTCTTTATGCATTACATTGGAGTGAGAGATGGAAAAAAGTAAAAAGGTAAAAAGAAGGGAAAATGAATTTCAGCATCCATGTTTACTTTTACACAATAAACTTCAACCCTCTGTAGGTGTATGCCAAATTTGAAGACTCTGGCTCGATAGGCATTGAGAAATCAGTGACGAAAAAAAATTATTGGAGAAAAAGAAAAATGGGCAAATAAAGGGAATGATAAGCATGAGGATGGTGATTCTCTCTTTCACCATATAACATGTCATTACCAATGTTTGTACAAAATTTCCAATTCCTAGGTGTAGTACATATAGTTCCTGAGAAATCTTTGATGCAAAATTTTATTGGAGAAAAAAAAAATGGACAAATAAAGGGAATGATATGAGGATGCTGATTCTTTCTTATACAATACAAAAAGTCATACCCAATATTTGTACCAAATTTCAAAATAGTTTCAGTAGTTCCTGAGAAATCAATATAGTCCATTTTTGAACTTCTAGATTTCATGCCTGTCCTGGACACCAAAAAGTTATCGGAAAAGAAAAAGAAAGCATTATTATCCTGACAACATTTCTCCATTATAAGTACATTTTTGTATATGGGCAATATTTTTATGCTCAAGGATACTTAACTCCATAGCTGATAATTGGAACAGGCCTAAAATCAAACCGCCTAGATTTCATACTTGTCCTAGTTACCTGCAAGTATGAAGCCAGTCTGTAAAAAAATAAAGTCACTATCATCTGGACAACATATACCCCATTATATGTTAATGGCAGCTATTGATTGACATGGTAACCGACCACAATTTTGGCTAGATTTGCCCCAAAACCTAATGCAGACTTTCTCCCAGCCCTATTATACTACATGGTAAACCTGAACAAAATTGGCAGACTGGCCAGCTTAAGAGATATACTTGTTGCATTCTCCCATTATAAATGCATGGGAAACATCTCTGCACTCAAGGGCACATAACTCCGAAGTCAGTTGACCAATATGGCCCATATTAGAACTTCACCTACACTTCTTGCCTGTCCTGGTCACCACCAAGTACAATGAGGACTTGATAAAATATGAAGACATTATTATCCAGAGAACATTTCCCCATTATAAGTATATGGGTAATTTTCTTTACACTCAAGGGCACATAACTCAAAAAGTTACCGACTGAATCCAGCCCACTTTAGAACTTCACCTAGATTTTATACCTGTGCTGGTTACCTGCAGATTGAAGCTGACCTGTACAAAAGTGAAATCACTATCATCCGAACAACATTGTCCCAATTATATGTCAATGGGAGCTATTGGTTGCCATGGTTACCACAGTTTTGGCCAGACATACTCAAAACCTAATGCAAGCATCCCCCCTCCCCACTTCCCCCTGCCCCCCACCCCCCCCCCCCCCCCAACCCCCTTACTTTAAATTCTAAATATGAAATGCTATTTGAATCCCCATGATTTTATTCCAGACAAGGAATTTTTATCAAAACAAAAACTATTCTATTAACCCTTGTCATGCTGAACAAATTAAGATGCCACACCTACTTCCAGTTTTCAGCCAATCATATTACTTGATTCATATTGTTGATGTTAATGGCAAACAGTGCAGATCCAGATCAGTTGGTTTCTTCACCAACTGATCTGGATCTACACTGTTTGCAAAGGCAGGACATATTTGGGTTCAGCAGGACTAGGGTTAATAGAGTTAGACTTTATAGCTTATATACTGGTAAGTTGTTTTCGGCTGAAAACAAAACAAAACAAAAAAATGTGCCTTATTTGGAGATATGATTCTACGAATCTGCAGTCTAGTCAGAGCGTTTGCCCCTGGTTTATACAGTTTAGCTATATCTATCAAATGGGCCATGCCATATGGAAAAGGGTCTTAACCCTTAAAACGCCAAGAAAACCTGCATCTGAAAATGTCGTCTGTTTATGTCGTCTGCTGAATATTCTTGCAAACTTTTCAAACCTATTTTTGCATACCTGCAAACAGTGGGGACCCAGATCAGACTGCTCCTAAAGGAGCAGTCTGATCTGTTGCAGAAATGACTTTTAAAATCACAAGCAGATGACAAAGCAGACGACAATTGTTGTGATTGGCAGTTTAAGAGTTAAGGCATATGCAGACAGCAAAGCCTAAGATCAGCCTGCACATCTGTGCAGTCTGATCAGGGTCTTCACTGTCTGCTAACAGAAGCATTGAACACTACAGGGCCCTATTGTTCAAAGCATCATTAGCTTAACGAGTTCGTTAAGGGTCATTTCGTTAACTGTTTTAGCAGATTCAATATACAATATTCTGAAATTTTTTGCTGAAAACATGTGAGTAGCTTTTGCTATTCACTTTTTTTCAGCAAAAAATTTCAGTATATTTGCGTATCACTCGATGTAAATTTTAACGAATCATTAACTAACGACATCGTTAGTTTTGAACAACTGGGCCCAGAATGTATGAATGGAGAGTCAAGGCCCAGATGGTACTTTGCTCATGTGCAGGATGATCTGAATCTGCGCATTTTGCGCATGTTCGAAGGCATTTTTGAGCTTGAAGCAGCACAAATGATTCCGTAATCAGTTAGCAAAGGCCCTGATCAGACCGCTTGGCATTGTTCCTATATTACTTACATTACATCTGTATTGAGCTTTTTGTTATCTGCCCACCTCCATTTTGCTAGGGTATGATTATACCGTAGCCCAACCCACCATTCTAGCAAAGACATACTGGTGATCCGCTCACGTATTGTTGGGCTCACCCTATCCTGTTCAGAAAGAAATGGTAAAACTCAGTAAGTTTTAACACTTACCATGCTATGGGCAGATTCAGCAGATGACAAACTGATGATATTTAACTTATTTTTTCTAGAAAATAGGATCTGAGACTTCATGCAAATTGTTTCCTTAGGAGACAATTTGCATGAAGTGTCAAATTCTATTTTCAAGGAAAATAAGAAAAACATTTCAGAATGCTGTCTGCCGAAATTTTTACCCAGCATGCAAAGTGTCAAGAGGAATGGATACACTCAAGGGGGATAACTCTGTCAAAATTGGATTTTTGCCTCTCTTCTGAAAAAGGGTCTATTCGAAAAGGAAAGGTCAAGAGGAAATTTTTCCTTTTAAAGTAGATCCCTTTTCAGAAGGGGCTTGGTATGCATAAAAGCAAACAGGAAGCAACAGAGTTGTCTTTCTTGTAAAAGATGGCAGAAAATCTACCAGGTGTATTAAGCTCCCTAAAAAGTGAAAAAGTTAACCCTTGCCATACTGAATAAATTAAGATGCCACGCCCACTTCTAATTTTCAGCCAATCAGATTACTTGATCTCGATTGTTGATATAAATACACATACTTAATGGCAAACAGTAAAGATCCAGATCAGTTGGCTTCTTCAGAAGCCAACTGATCTGGAGCTACACTGCTTGCAAAGGTAGGGCATATCCAGGTTCAGCAGAACTAGGGTTAACAAAAATGGCTTTTGCCACCTCCACAGCAGCAGACATTACTGTTTCCTGACCTTTTGACATCACTCAGAAAGACATTTTTTGTTTTGTGTTTTATATTTATATCTTATCAGAAACCATTTGTCTTTTCTGTTTTTGTATTTTGTTCTCAAATATTTACCTTAAATTAAATTTATGGCCAAAAATTGATCTACCTGCGCAGATTCTACAGTAAAGTGATTTTTTGGATTTTTTGTCTGAGAAAATATTTTTTATTTTTCTTTGCGGAATTTGAATTATTGATATTTCACAACAATATTGTTATTTCAGAAAAATTGAACAAGCAGAATTTGTTGAAAACCTGCCTCCAAGTTACCTACACTACAGATTTTTTCATAATTTGCATTCATTTTTACTATGGGAAAAAGTGAAACTGTTTGATTTTTTAAAAACCAGGGACTAGAATAAAACTTTTTGTGCATAGGTAGTTATGACAAATGGTTTTGCATAATAAATCGTGCCAAAAGTTTGCAAATTTTTTTCTTCTGTAAAGCACTAAGCAAAAAATGACATTCTGAAAGATGTTGAAAGCACAGTAGGCTTTTAGGCATTGACAATCTTAGCATTTGTCATTGCTCCCGAAGCACTTTATGAAAGGTCATGGAATAGTCCCATTACGAAAACACGCCTATTCAAATAAACAGAAAATTTCACCTCCAAAAACTGAAAAGTTTCAGATAAAATCTCTGATATTTTCATATTTCTGCTCAAAACATAGATTGTGGGTACTCGTTAGAACCACCTCGGCAAGGCGGTTCTAACGGTTACCCACAATCTATGTTTTTGAGCAGAAATAAGAAAAATAATGTATACCCCTGTAAGCCCCAGTTTTACATTTTTTAAAGTGGGGTTTATGGGGGTCAAAATTATATAGGTATGTTTTCATGATGAATGCTATTTTCCATGGATAAAAACTAAGTATTACCTTTCACAAAAAATATTTGATCTAAGCTTAACACACATTGTATGTGTGTCAAAATGCAGTAACTTATGAACCCTTGCAGACACACATATCATATTCTACCTAATTACTGCACTGTGCACTTAGTTTTACAAAATTACTGAAAAAAAAAAACTTGTAGTAAACTATGGATATACATGGTAGCTTTTCTGCCATTTCTGACAAGGGAGACAACTTTGTGATTTCCTGTTTGCTTTCTTGTATGTTAATCAACATCTGAAAAAAAGTCTAGCATAAAAGGAAAGAATTTGCTCCCACAAGGAGCAAATTCTTTCCTTTTAAGGTAGATCCCTGGTGCAAATTCTTTCTTTTTAGAAAAAAATCCCTTTTCAGAACAGGGCAAAACAATTTTGACAGAATTGCCTCCCATGAAAGTGAATCCATTTCCCTTTTAGGCTGGTAAAATACGGGACTACTCATAAAAGCTCACAACATACTGGTCTCAATGGAACTGTTTAGTGCTTAGCATACTGGATAAAAAATTTTGAGATCTTTTTTTTTTTTTTTTTCTTCTTATTTTTCCCAGAAAATAGTTTCTGCTTTGTGACTGTGGCATTTCCTGGGTATCTTCACTTATATTTTTGACCTTTCATGCAAATGGTCTCCAAAGGAAATGTAAAAGCTATTTTTTTGGGAAAAATAAGAAAATTACCATCAATTTATCATCTGCAGAATTTGCCCATAGAGAGGTAAAGATCAATAAATTTTGCATAAAAAATTATTACATTGTAAATTGAAAAAAAAAAAAAAAAGTCAGCAGATGTCCACAAAATGATTAACCTTTACCACTCTCTAGGCTAATTCAGCAGGCGACAACTTGTTGATATTTTTTCCCCGAAAACAGGATTTGACACTGCATGAAAATTGTCTCTAATGGAGACAATTTGCATGAAATATCAAATCCTGTTTTCTGGGAAAAATAAGAAAAATATTTCAAAATGTTGTCTGCTGAAAGTTTTATCCATAGTGCTAAGCGTTAAGGTTATCAACCTATTCTGATAGACAGACCTGAGCAAACACTGTAGAACTGGATAAAAATGTTGTAAAATGCTATATCTGATCAGGATCTACACTGTTTTGCCACTCATCCAATAGTTCTGTTGTACACATATCAACAGGTTGTTAACCCATTTATGATTTATGCCTAGAGTACCATAAACAGGACATGCACAAACAGTGTAGACCCATACACCAAAGAATGTGACATTCTATCAAGGTCTACACTGTTTGCATTAAGTACAATAATTTCTATAATAAGTGATAATACTAGATACAAACCAGACTACCCTTAGAAAATAACCTGTCCAAAAAGAGAGGTAGAAAAGTCCATTACGCATAAATGGGTTAAAATGTTTTAACCCTGGTCCTGCTGAATCCAGATATGCCCTGCCTTTGCAAACACATACATATGTATAGACACAGGAATTTTATTTTACGTTGAATACTGTTAACAAAACAACATGCGCCCTGTAGGGCTTTTACTTCGACAAACATTACAGAATCCAACTGATATGGATCTGCAATGTTTGCCATTCAGAATGTTTTTATATCAGCAATCTGGATCAAGTAATCTGATTGGCTGAAAAATCGAAGTGGGGGTGGCCTCTTAATTAATTCAGCATGACAAGTGTTAACAAATTTTTGGACAAATACAAGTATGGTAAGGAGTCTGAACATGTAACAGGGCATTTCATTTTAGTGGAAATTCCAGTACTGTAATAATCACACATATTGGGATAGAGAGGTCTGAGCAAACAGTGAAGACCCAGATCAGATGCCATAGAATGCAGTGTCTGATCAGGATCTACATGATTTGCCTCTCATCTAGCAGATTTATAAATAAATGTATATCATAAGGTATTAAAATACATACTTATTCAGTTACGGTAAATGTCCTAAAATTTCATACACCAAAAGTTCTGACAAAATGGCACATGCAAACAGTGTAGACCCAGATCAGACTGCTCCTGAAGGAGCAGTCTGATCAGGGTCTTCACTGTTTGCCATTTCACCAGATATTTTAAATAAGAACTGCATAAAAAGCAAAATTTAAGCCATAAAGGTATAGAATCCAGTGTTTGAAATTTTAGGACATTACTGTATCCAAAGTTTAGGGTAAGTATGGTAAGGAGTGAAGCTGTCCCAACATTAGGGTACATAAGATATTACAGTAAACGTCCTAACATTTTGAACACTTTATTCCATGGATACTTGTTTTTGCCTAAATATTGCTTTTTATGTAGTTCTTTTTTAAAATAATTATTGGAATGGCAAACAGTGTAGACCCTGATGAGACTGCTCTTTCAGTTTAATTAAAAATCATCAAAAACTATCTGACTATCTATAGATATGAGGAGTAAGCCAGATAAATATTTTTCTTGTTATAAGTACTCATTCGAAGGACATCAATAAGGCACTCCTAATGAGTAGCCACAACATATATTTTTGTGGACAGATAAGAAACTATCAACAATTTCTGGTTGAAAAAAAAATCCCTTTGTGTATGCCATTTTATCAGAAACTTTGGAGTACGAAACTTTAAGATTTTTACCGTATATGGCTTACCAATTCCTTTTTGTTTGAAATACTTAAAAGGTCTCCCCCATAAAGCCTGCATTCAGTTTGTGCAGCATCCCATGGAAGAAAGTTATCCTTTTCAAACATATAACATCCATCAAACACCGCTGTCCATGGTGGCTCACATTTAGTGGTCTCTTCTGATGTAGTGGTACCCTGACATAACACTGAAATGGAAAAGAGAACTGTAAATGTGATGTAATCATTTACCATACTATGGGCAAATTCAGCAGATGACAAACTGATGATATTTTTTCTTATTTTTTCCTAAAAAATAGGGTCCCATGGAGACAATTTGCATGAAATGTCAAATCCTATTTTCTAGAAAAAAAAAATGTCTTCTGCTGAAATTGTTTACCTGGCATGCAAAGTGTTAGCTAGAGAAGTATCCTGATCAAAATTTTTACCTGTAGTTGAACTTCAATGGCTCGAACATCTTTGGGACCATGGAAATTTGTTCTTGACATGGGTAGTTTGAGCCATTGAGGGGTAGTCATAAGGCCAAGTCAGGAGGCATGTAGGGATTTATGGATGTCATTTCAATCTTCTATAAAACAATGGTATGTTGCATGTACTCATTAGAAAATTTCTCTAGAATATCCCTATAAACACCACAACCTCTTTATAACACTATTGTTGGGGTCCATAGAATGAACCGTGTTAGTTAAATAACCGTGTTATATCCAAACAAAAATGTATAGATTATATTGAAAAATGACCATTTATGGTCATTTTTCAATATAATCTATACATTTTTAGGATCCATCTTTGAACCATGTTATATTCAAAATTGTGTTATAACAAACCATGTTATAAAGAGGCTGTAGTGTATTATTTTCTTGAAAATTTCCTAGGGACACAAAAATGAGTTTGAATCAGCCATAGTTAAATCATTTAAGCCTTGCGTCCCAGAAAAGGGACATTGGCAAACAGTATAGACCCAGATGGGACACTGCAGAATGCGGCATCTGATCAGGGTCTACAATGTTTGCATTAAGTTCAGCAATTTCTATAAAACATGGTATTAATAAAAACTAACCAGACACCCCTTATATATGAAATGGACCTGTCCAAAGAGCTATGGTAGAAGAGTCCACATGGCACAAATGGGTTCATGAGCCATCAATGAGTCATTACATTTTATTGTTTTTCTCCATAAAAGCATACCACATTTAACCTAATAATTGCACTGTGTGCTTATGGTGTTTCAAAATTATTGTAAAAACTTGCATGATGTGGCATCTGATCTGGGTCTGCACTGTTTGCATTATGAAAACATGCCTATATAAATGTACAGAAAATTTTACCACCAAAAAATGAAAATTTTCTGATAAAAAATTCTGATATTTTTCCTATTTCTGCTCAAAACATAGATTGTGGGTACTTGTTAGAACTGCCTCGACGAGGCGGTTCTAACGAGTACCCACAATCTATGTTTCTGATCAGAAATAAGAAAAATAATGTATACCCCTTTAAACCCCAGTTTTACTATATAAAAGTGGGGTTTAAGGGGGTCAAAATTATATAGGTATGTTTTCGTTATGGCAAATTACCTTTTTAGGATTTTTTGACAAAAAAATTGGTTAAAAACCCTCCTTTCAGGTGCTGTTCAAAATTGTAGCAGAAAACATTTGCTTTTTATTTTTCCAAGATTAAAAATGAGTTTTCATATGAATCATCAGTTAAAAGTACATCTTGTATATATATTCTTTTTATCTTTCCAAGAAAATAAACTAGACATTTGAGATGAACGTGTTGCACTTAAAATAAGGCTTGACATTTCATATGACTTATCTACATAGCAGATGATTCATATGAAATGTTGTGTCTTATTTTCTTGGAAAAATAAAATATTTTTTGTAATGTCATCTGCTGTTGTTATGATTGGCATTTTAAGGGTTTAAAAGGAAATGGCAGCTGTTTTGAATATTATTGTAACATATGTTGTAACAGTCTGTCCTTGTCATCATAGCTTCTGGTAAAAGGAATATTCAGGAGAAAAAAAAATGTTATTTTTGCATTAACACTTACCAGGCTATGAGCAGTTTCAGCAGGCGACAAACTCATGACATTTTTCTTATTTTTCCTAGAAAATAGAATCTGACACTTCATGCAAATTGTCTCTTTTGAGACAATATGCATGAAGTGCCAAATCCTATTTTCTAGGAAATATATTTCAAAATGTCATCTGCTGATTTTTTTACCTAGCATGCAAAGTGTTAAAACATATCTTGTGGATACATTTTGGAATCACTTCAATAAGTTGATTTCAATGGGTACACTCAAGCTATGTTTGGTGTCACCACTAAAAAAAAGCCTATATAGTTTTGACCCACTTAAACCTCAGCCTTAAACCCCACTTTTATACAGTAAAACTGGGGTTTACAGAGGTATACATTAATTTTCTTAAGTCTGCTCAAAAACACAGATTGTGAGTAATCATTAGAACTGCCTTGTCAAGGCAGTTCTAAAGAGTACCCACAATCTATGGTTTGAGCAGAGGTCTGAAAACTACCAGAATTTTTCATCTGAAAGTTTTCATTTTTTGTTGATAAAATTCTCAATATATTTGAATAGGCTTGTTTTCGTAATGATTAAAAAATGTTAAATAAAAATCATCCTGAATTTTTTGACATTGCTGTAGATAAGAAAGAAGCCAAATAAATTTTTTTTTTCTTATTTCTTCATGAAAATATATGTTGTGGGTACCCACAACATATAATTTTGTGGACTGATATGAAAACTATCAACAGTTTTTGGTTGAAAAACATTATTTACATGGAGGTATGATTATAATCATATTACCCGGAATTTGGTCCTATGGTTCGCATACTGTTAAATCACAACTGCAGGAGAGAACATTCTATTTATTTATTATTATTTTTTGAGAAAATAAGGCACGACATTTCACGTAAATCAGATAATTCACAGGGAATATCGCCTTATTTTCTCTGAAAAAAAAAAAATAATAGAGAAAAATGTGAATGTTATAAAAAAAAGACAGAGAAAAAATGAGAGTGTCGTCTGCTGAAATTTTGTGTAGTTCTCAAATTTGAAACTGATATATCTTTTGTGTATATTTTGCCTAGGAAATAGAGCTTAAACTGTCACACGCTGTTTTCAAATAAAAAAAATAAATAAAATAGAAAGTATTATTAGTATCCTTCTGATAATACTTTGAAATTCTTTGGATAAATTTGAGAGGTGGATTAACATTGCTTTTATCTCATTTATAGTTGGAGCATGTCATTACGTAATATATCCACTGTGTATTACCTATGATTACATACATGCAGTACAGAAAACTTTCATTGGCTTTGAATGCATTCACATGAGAATAATTTCAATAGTGATTCTATATGTCTTTTCACTTTTTATTCTCTATTTTGGGAATCCTTAACCCTTGTCCTGCTGAATAAATTAAGATGCCATGCCCACTTTTAATCAGATTGTTTGATCCAGATTGTTGCTATAAATTTGCACTCTTGATGGGAAATAGTGCTGATCCAGATCAGTTGGCTTCTGAAGAAGCTGAAGAAGCCAACTGATCTGGATCTACACTGTTTGCAAAACAGGGTATATCCAGGTTCAGCAGGACAAAGGTTAAAACGATTTTGGATATTTACAAATCAAAATCAATTTTTTATTGTGTGTTTTACTATATATTCCCTGTTTTTGGGATCTACTTAAATAAATTCCAGATATCCATCAATCAATTTTTAGATTGCAATTTTTATATAGGTTCCCTACTTTGGGATTCCTTTAAATCAACTTGTTAGATTGTCAGAATAAAAATTATGAATGCATATCCATTATTTTCAGATAGATTGTTAAAACGGCCTACCGGGCCATAGAGGTTTAATGTCCTAAGTACAAGTCTCGATTTGGAGAACCCTTTTAATCGGACATAGGATTCACGGGATACGGTTACCGACGTTACTGGCAAAGCAGGTTGCCACGTAGCCGCGCTGCTAATCCCATCCTGCAGCTAGTCATCGCTGGGTTCACGATTCTCACGCAAATCAGAGACTAGATCATTCAAGTCATGTTATGTGGCTTACGTGCAGTAATTCATAAATCCTTAAAAAAGCACGACTGCAGAAGACGACAGTTTGATTTTTTTTAATTTCTATTTTTCAGAGAAAATAAGACTTGGCATTTCATGCGAATCGTCTGCTAAGCAGTCGATTCACATGAAATTACAAGTCTTTTTTTTTCCTCTGAAAATTAATGAAATAAAAAAAATGGAATGTCTTCTGCTGTAATCTTGCTTATCGCGGGTTAATATGGAGCCTGATCATTGATGCTTGCTTTTCAAATAGTTCTTATGCTTACAAGCTGTATAATTTGGCAAACGAAAATAACAAAGGGACTTCTAACATGTTTAAGTCAGAGAATGTGTAAAGCCATTGCATCATACTCTCAAGTATCGCTGAAAAAAAAAATGACAAATAAAATGTTTGATTATAAAAGTTGCCATTGGAAACAAAAAAAACAAAACAAAAAAAAAAAAAAAAAAAAAAAAAAAACATAAAAGAACGAAAATTCGAGTCACTTTTCACATGAAAACAGTGTAGTTTGCAGGGTTGCATACGCCGCTTAGCCTCCCCTTAAAAAGGACAAAAGATGGCCACAGGGACAACACTCTGCACATGCACGTAAAATGTCAATGACGTCATTGAAATCAGCTAAATGTATTAACAGCTATTAGCAGCACCCACTCGGCAAATTCAAGGGACTACAAAATGGTGGTTTTTAATTTTCAGAAAACAGGGTTTAACAGCTCATTTCTGAAAAAAAAAAAAAAAATGCTGCTAAAAAAATGACTTAGCAGAAAAAATGTTTAAATTTTTATTTATATTTTTTTCTTATTTTACACAGAAAATAGGCTTTGGCATTTCTCAGGAGACAATTTGCACGAAATATTAAAACTTATTTTCCGGCAGTTTGTCGTCTGTGGAATTGGCCCATGTTTTAAAAGCGTTAGGTAAACGTTAAATAATAAAGGAAAGGAAGACAGGTGGGCTGCTTTTTGTCTGTCTTTACTTGATGATTTATTTATATTCTCAGAAAGTAAATATTTAGGGGAGAAAACGAACTCAAGAGTAGGCGTTAATCATTGTTATCTCATGGAGCTTTACAATACAGAAGTTAGTAATGAGAGATGGAGATTAGATACATTGTGATTCATTTTTCCTGATAACAACACTGAAATCGGCTACAGCATAATTGGGCAACTCTAGATAAACATGATAAAGATGTTGCAGAATTTGTAGCAGACGACTTTCTAAAATAGTATTTTTCATTTTTGTTTCCAGAGAAAATAAGTCTCGACATTTCATGCGAATCGTCTGCTTGCATATGAAATGTTATGTCTTGTTTTCTCTGATAAATAGAAAAAAAATAAAATGTTGTCTGCTGCAGTTGCGATTGGCGCTTTAAGGGTTACTATTTTTTTTTTTTTTTTTTACTGAATCACATATTATGTGTGCTCATTACAAGGTAGACTGGCTCAGTCTCCAGTGACAATATATTTTTCTTATAATCCTGTTTGATAATCCACTAAAATAAAATCCAAAATAATATTATGACTATAAAGGCTGGTCACTAGTAACCAGCCTTTACAGTCATGACATTATTTTTTTATTATTATTTTAGTGGATTATCAAACAGAATTGTAAGAAAAAAAATAGTCACTGGAAATTGGAGCCAGTCTAATTACAAGGCAACTGTTCTGGGTTTGCACAACATAATTTTTTCAAGAAGCACGAAAAAATCTGGCTTACCCTCCTACAGTGGCTGTGTAAGTATGCATTTTTTATAAATCTATAGCGGACCATTATAGATAGCTGGGATGACGTAACCAAACGGTAAAGAACTACATCAACATTGTGTAGATCAACCCAACGATAAACAAAGCCCTGACCAGTGTGCGCTTTCGCACAGGATGCCCGTCCCACACATTGCATCCAGAGTTGTTTGTCCCTTTAAGTGTTAATCACAACTGCCCAAGACAACATTTGATCCAGCGCACGAGAAAACCTACAATAAGACCTGTCCCGGCAGGCACATGACGTAAATATAACGTCGGCTCAACGTCGATGCAACGTCATGGCACATGACGTAAATATAACGTCGGCTCAACGTCGATGCAACGTCATGACGTTGCATCGGCGTTGAGCCGACGTTATATTTACATGACGTTGCATCGACGTTGAGCCGACGTTATATTTACGTCATGTGCCCGCTGGGGTGTAACCAACAAAGATTCAGATCAGCCTGTATATCCACCCAGTATGGCAAGGGTTCACGTTTATCCCTCTTTGAATAGCCCGGAGGCTGTAGAAGGCACGTGCGATCAGCACAGACTCTGATCGGACTGCGCGGATGCGCAGGCTGATCTGAGTCTTCGCTGGTAGCACAAGTCTTATTTATTGTAAGTTTTATCGTGCGCTGTCTCTTTTTTTGTTTTTCTTTTGAGTGTGTATTTTTTCTTCAAAAAATAATGCCTGTCATTTCATGTGAATCGTCTATACCAGGCAATTCACATGGAGTGTCATATCTTATTTTCTCAGAATAATAATAATAATAAATAAGACTGTCGTCTGCTACAGTTTTGCTTAGCACTCTAAGTGTTTATCGGTATAGCATAAGGGAGAATTTCTCATGTCAATTTCTCACGTCAAGCTGATATATATACAAAACCAGTTTTTTTTTGTTTTTTTTTAATTTTTGCATGGAAACATATCTTGTGGGTACCAATAGAAATCGTCTCTAGTAGCTGTTTTGGTGCAAGAATAACAAAAACAAAAAAAATATCTAAAAGTGCAACCTCAGTAATGACGTATCTGCTTAGCACGTTGGGTAAAAAAATCAGCAGACGACTATTTATTTTATTTTTTTTCCAGAAAATAGGTTTTGACATTTCATGTAAATGGTCTCCTACAAAAATGTCAGAGCCTATTTTCTGGGAAAAAAAATAAGAAAAAAATCTCATCAGTTAGTCGTCTGCTGAATTAGCCCAGAGAGTAGTAAAGGACAAATAATGCCCGCAGCTGTTCTACGTATGTTATCATTGTTCACACAATCAAATTGCCCATTAGTAATACTTGTTTACTTTTTCTTTCTTTTACGGTATCCCGATTTTTCAGACCGGAAAAAGTAACAAATTACAAATTTCTCAGCAATGCAAAAAATGATATTTAACACCTTTTTCATTATAATATGTTAGCACTAGCCAGTCGCAAAAGTTTAAGTAAACAAAAACAAAGTGTTAGTTCCTAATCGCATGAAACGTTATTTGTCTATAGATTACAGTGACCTGCTTTTGGTACAAGACAGACGATCTTTACAAGATGAACCCATAACTCAAATTTTGTCTGTATAAGCTACACAGTACATGCGATATGTTCCAGCCAACTATATCGTTCGTCTGTCCTTTCTGACAATGACCAATCCGAAGTGGTATTGTTTGTATGTTCTAAGATGGCTAGAGGCCAATCTTATCTCTAAACTACCTGTTGCAGACAGAACAAGAGAGGCTCTGTTGATATGATGCTTTAGCTCTGGCTTTTCGCTGCGCACGTTTCTGCTCGGCTTCGCTGATTCTTTTTGCACCATATTCACCAGCATCCCTTTTTATAAGGCCTCGCCACTTTGCTCGATCCTGTGCAACCTGTTCCCACGACTCTGTTGGTATGCTGGTCTTAAGGGAGGCTTTGAGGGTGTCCTTGTATCGCCGCTTCTTCTGACTACCATTGGAGCGTTTTCCCCGCACTCGTAGTTCTCCATAGGTGATTTTCTTTGGTAAACATTCATCAGGCATTCTGGTAACATGGCCTGTCCATCTTCTGTGCCAGTTTCAGAAGAGTATGTGCACTATGTATCCCTGCCCTTTTCAGGACTTCTGTGTCTGGAATCCTGTCTTGCCACTTGATCTTTAGGAGTTTTCTAAGACAGTTTGTATGGAAGTGGTTCAGTCTTTTGGCATGCCGTTTTGGTAAACTGTCCAAGTTCCACATGCGTATAATAGTGTTGGCAGCACCACAGACCTGTAGACTTTCAGCTTTGTGTCAATCCATTCGATCCCAAATAATTCCACGTAGTCGGCCAAATGCTGCACTAGCTTTGGCAATCCTGGCATATTGGCTTCATCATCAATTAGCACAACTCTAGACAATGTGCTTCGAAGGTAGGTGAACTTGTTAACCACTTGCAATCGTTGACTTTTCACTGTGACGGTAGGCTCCTTCTGAGGCTTTCCAGGTGCTAGCAGATATATCACCCCAGTCTTTTTGATGCCGGCCAACTAGGTCAGAGATCAACATATAGCTCACAAAGCTGTACCTTTTGTTAGATGATGCATCGACTTAAATAGATGTACTCTTTCCCCAAATTTAGTAAGTCTATGCCATCATAGCTCCAGATAAGAGGGGTATCCTCATAAAAAGCAGTGGCGACACTGACGGGAATAATAATATAATTTTATCCAATCAGAAAAGGTCTTTTCAAAATAAATCCTCTTTGGGTATCTAGAAACGACGATCGCCAATACATACATACATACATACATAACAATTTAACTCTTTCGGTGCCAAATTTCAAACGACATTTGTCGTCTGCTTTTTTATGGTGTGGACCCTGATCCTTGAGGAGCAGTCTGATCTGGATCCACACTTTTTGCAAAAATGACTTTTAAAATCAAAAGCAGTTGACAAAGCAGACGACAATTGTTGTGATTGGCAGTTTAAGGGTTAAACTGGACAAATCACCTCTCCTCCGAGTAAAAAAACTGGCTATAACCAGATTAACAAATTATCGTTTGGAAAGACGTTTTATATGTAAAGTTGAAAGATGAATGTCAAACAGCGTAGAGTCTCATCTGGATCCATGCTGTTTGCAAAACTTATTATTATCGCCTGTGGCAGTGAAAGAGTTAAAGAGAAAGATCAGGGCTATTGGTATTGTGTGGCAGAGTTTCAATATGATGTTCCTCCGGATATCCATGCAATATGCAATTAACATGGCTGCACAATGAGTTTTTCCAGATATATTAGATAACTCCTCATTAGTATACTAGCCATCTTCCTCTACTACTATTTTTACAGCAGCAACATTCCTATAGGCCACATATATTGACGGCCTTCCCAGAACAGGACTCATCTTAAATATCACCCCTTCCAGCCCTAAACAGTCAACAATCTGGCGACAATTCTGTATGTTAACCCTTAAACTGCCAATCACAACATTTGTCGTCTGCTTCGTCATCTGCTTGTGATTTTAAAAGTCATTTTGCCAAACAGTGTGGACCCAGATCAGACTGCTCCTCTAGGAGCAGTCTGATCTGGGTCTACACTGTTTGCTTGTATGCAAAAATATTCAGCAGACGACATAAACAGACGACATTTTCAGATGCAGGTTTTCTTGGCGTTTTAAGGGTTAAAGCAGCCTCCCCATGAACTTTATCCAAGTCCGCTGTTATATAATGCAAAATGCCTTTTGTTCATTTTTGACATCACAACCATTATTTGGAGCCAGTTTCGACCACACAGTGCTTTGTTCTCAAATATTTATCCTGAACTTAAACTTAAGGTAAAACAAAGACCCGACATATGCAACATCTACAGCAACTCTTCTTTTTTTGTTTAGTTTTTGAATAAGTTTTTTTTTTGTAAAGATTTTCCTGCCCATTGATTCTGCTTGACGATTCATTACAACACTGTGAAAATTTGAGAAATTTTGTCGGAACAAGTAAAATTTGCTGAAAGTCAGCTTGCAAAATACCCTTCTTATCGATCCTTCCATTTTGACTATGGCGAAAATTAACATATTCGATTTTTTTTTTAAACCAATGGATAGAATAAAAAAAACTGTTGGTGCATACGAAGTTACAACATAAGGCTTTTGTGATTAAATCGTGAGGAAATTTTGCAAATTTATATAGTCTGAGAAAAGGGCCTGTAAAAAAACGAAAACAAAACCAAACAAAAAAAAAACAACAACAAAAAAAAAAACCAACAAAAAACAACAACAAAAAAAACATCAAAACAAACAAACAACAACAACAGTAATAATAATAGTCTTGATGAGCAACAACAACAAAACAAACAAATAACAACAACAACAGTAGTAATAATAATAATTTGTTTGCGTTGATGTTTTACGGCCCAGTCAACCCAATGGGGTCATGTCGAGCGCGGTCAGTTTACCTAACCACACATTTACTGGGCAGGCTTAGTCCTCTAAGCGGTTAACCAGTATTGTGCACATTCTTTCGCCAGAAACTGACAACTGCCCTTCTTGAATCAGCGGAAGGGAGAGAATGACCGTAGAAAATATTTCATGATCAATCTCCACGAAAGAATGTTGCCGACCTTGGCGGAGGCTGAACCCGCGACCTCCTGGTCTCAAGTCGGACGGCGCATCCAACTGAGCCACCGAGGCTGACAATAATAATAATAATAATAATAATAATAATAATAATAATAATAATAAACTAAACAAAACACGTCTTTCTGCAGGGTGGGTTCAATCTTATATAGTCTTGATGAGCCTGTTTTATTTAACCCTTAAAACGCCAAGAAAACCTGCATCTGAAAACGTCGTCTGTTTATGTCGTCTGCTGAATATTCTTGCAAATTCAACCCTATTTTTGCATAGAGGCAAACAGTATGGACCCAGATCAGACTGCTCCTAGAGGAGCAGTCTGATCTGGGTCCACACTGTTTGCAAAAATGACTTTTAAAATCACAAGCAGATGACAAAGCAGACGACAATTGTTGTGATTGGCAGTTTAAGGGTTAAACTGAACAAACACATGTTCCCCCGCACCCCCCCCCCCCCCCCCCCCACCCTCGCGAGTAAAAAAAACTGGCTATAACCAGATTACATCATTTAATACAAATGATTATCACAATAAGTCGGTATTTCATAATTTCATTCGGAAAGAGTGCATATGCACTCAGTGAAGACTCCGCACAGGCTGATCAGTTTTTACTGCCTGCCTGAAGACGCTTTGGATCCTTGATTACCCACAGAGTGCCCTGTGAAGACTCTGATCAGCCTGCGCGGATGCGCAGGCTGATCTGAGTCTTCGTTGGGTGCACATGCAACCTAAATATTCGGTCAGCTCAATTCCTAGCTAGTATATATACGTCCCAAAATTTGAACAACTCCATTCTATTGCCTGCTGATATGTCTAAAAGTGCTGGATGATAGACAAACAGTATAGACCTTGATAAGACGTCACAGAACGCCGTGTCTGATCTGGGTCTACACTGTTTGCTCAGGCCTTTCTCTCCCAATACTTAGCATAAATACGGTAATCTACGAATCTACCCTTTATGCCTGACGTTTTCGATTGTTTGTTTATCAATGCGAACAGCTTACACGGACGTTTCTGCTGCAGTTCTTTGCAAATTTCAAGTGAATATTTTGCTTGACCAGCACAATTCTTTCACAGGGTTTGTCCATGCCCGGAGAGAGAGAGATAGAGAGAGAGAGAGAGAGAGAGAGAGAGAGAGAGAGAGAGAGAGAGAGAGAGACTTAGGAGGAAATGTGTCGGTTATAGCTGCAACTCTGCAATGGAAAGGGAATGTTTATATTAAGAGGTCCAGTTACAATTAAGCGATTTCTCAGGAAGTCAGGAAGTGGTGTCATAATACGTCCTTTAGACTTTGATTTCGTTTCCGTCTCGCCAAGTCCATCATTCCGGACACCCTTGAGGGGACTGGATACCCTTCCATGGGAGGTAACTGTAAAATCGTTTTGCTGACCGTCCGAAAAGGGACCTACTTTAAAAGGTAAGAATTTGCTCCCCAGGGGAGCAAATTCTTACCTTTTAAAGTAGGTCCCTTTTCCTTGTAGAGTGGGGAGCAAATTCTTTCCTTTCAGAGTAGAGAAGGTGATCGGTCTGCTGGAGAGAAATTAGGAAGTCATATAATTTGGCTACCGTGTAAAAAATCATGAAAAAAAAACAACAACTTGTTTTCAGTCCCCTAAATTGGTATATACAACTGGTAGGCAAGAAGGTGGTACTAAGGTAAAGATAGAAATGTAGCTAGGTATATTTCTTTAACGCTTAGCACGCTGGGTAAAATTCAACAGACGACAATCGTTTTGAAATATTTTTTCTCGAGAAAATTCGGTTTATCACACCCTATTTTCGTGAAAATAAGAAAACAGCATTTAAAACCACTTTTTCGTCTGCTAAATTTGTTAAGAGCGTGTTAAAGGCTCCATATTCCTCAAGGTATTACTACAATCATAAAATGTGGCACCTGACAGCCAGTAAAATTTCAGTTAGTCTCTCGTTTTTGATCTGGATAAAAAATAAAGTGATTTTTCATCGTATCTCTGAATTAATGTTGGCAACATTAATTCAGAGATATGAAAAAACATCATTTCATTTCAAGAACAAGAGACTAACTGAAATTTCACAGGCTGTCAAGTGCCACATTTTATGATTCTATCAATACCATATATCAATTTATTAAACCTTTCTTGGATAATAAAATGTCTATGTTTGAGGAATATGGAGCCTTTGAGGAGGAGTATTTGATGATAATTCTAGGATACTTTTTTTATTATTTCTCCATAGAAATGTACATTGTAGGTAGTGGGTACTCATGAGAATCACCTTGCTGAGTATCAACAATGTATGTTTTTATGGAAAACTGGAGAATAAAATATTTCAAGAATTATCATCAAAATACTCCTCCTTAACCCATTTTAAATCTGGAGACCCCCAAAAGAGTAACTGGCAAACAAAGCGGACCCAGATCACATGCCACAGAATGTGGCATCTGATCAGGCTCTCCACTGTATACAAATAGTTTAGCCATTTTCACTAGGAATATCTAAATCACATAACCTGACATACCTAAAATTCAACTCCTCCAATTTAGTGTGTGGGGAGATTTTGCAGTCTAAAATAGGTTATTATGTTATCTGTTGTAGTCAACCTGACTGACAAGCCAGATGCTTCACTGTAACAAGTTATTATATTAAACTCAAATAAGTTTATTTCACAGAAAAAAAGATTTCACTTAAATCATAATACAAGTATTTTTGCTTAAATTTCTTGGTTTCAAGAAAATATTAAGACAATGCATTGACATTCCAAAAGGGACTACCACGTACTAATTCCAACTAAGCTGTTCTAGTAGATCCACGCGGTCTGATCAGTGTCTTCGCATGGCATTCTGTGGGTAGTTCAGGATAAAATCTTGTAAGAAATGCTGTGTCCCGGCTCTTATGGTACCTACACCGGCCTTGTTAACCCTTGTCATGCTGAATAAAGAGGCCACGCCCACTTTTAATTTCCAGCCAATCAGATTACTTGATCCTGGTTTTTGTTAGAAATTCACATATTTAATGACGAACAGTGCAAATCCAGATCAGTTGGCTTCTTCAGAAGCCAACTGATCTGGATCTACACTGTTTACTGACACGGCATGACGTGTTCAGCAAGAGAATGGTTTAGGAGGAGTATTTGGTGATAATTCTGGGATAATTTTTCTTTTTCCTCCATAAAAAACATATGTTGTGGTACTCATTAGAACCGCAAAAACATATGTTGTGATACTCATTAGAAGCGCCTCGCCGGGGCACTTCTTATGAGTACCACAACATATGCTTTTATGGAAAAATAAGAAAAAATATCCCAGAATTATCACCAAATATCCCTCCTTAATAAGTCCTCTGGATTACATATCTGTATCTTCTAGAGTTTAACAAAAATGTTAACACGTTAATCCATTTTTTTTTTCAGCTTATCCAAATACTTACTGTGACATCCCCAAGCTGTGTGTGTGGGGGTGGGGGTGGGGGTGTACTCAATTTGCTTTATGCACTTTGGTTTAGAATTTTGAATTTTACTCTTTTTTTTTTTTTGGAGGCGGTGTGTGTGTGTGTGGGTGGGGGGGGGGGGGGATGGATATTTTGGGGTGTTTTGGCCATTTAGCAGGTATTTTTTGGGGTCACTTGCAAAACTGACTACGTTTTGGGTCTATGAAGATTCTCGGTATTTTTGGGGTATTGTAAGAATCGAGGTTAGAACCTTCTGTTGATCTGACAGTTGTGTGAATCAGTTGTGTGAAAGCAAGGGAAATATTTGTTTGGGGGGTATGCTAATATCTGCAGATAGTTTTTTTTTTTTTTTTGGTATGGCTGATTATGGGTATTGGCTGATATACCGGATATTTTTTGGTATGGCTGAGATACCGTATATTTTTTGGGTACACACTATATGCTGGGGCCCAGCCTATGAAGCAGGCAAAATTCAGAGAAGCCTCTCCACCCCACCTCCTTGGGGTGACACCTTGACTAGTAACACTCTAATGATGGTTCCCGAAGAGAACCGAAACTGTCACAGTAAGTGCAAATTCTTATTTGGATAAGCCGAAATTTTGGATTATAGCGGTATTCTTTCCTTATGAACCTATTCAGTGAATGTCTTATACCTCTTGTTGTGTTTCTTTATATCGTATCACAGGATATAACATAACAGTTTATTCATCAATTTGTCTAAAGAATACCGAGGTGCATGAACTGTTGATAAGATTGAATAAAACACATGCTTTAGTTTATGAAACTGACATACACAGTGTCAAATGTTGCGAATGTGTGCAAATCCATGGGAAAGTATTTTAGAGAAAGGTTTTGTATATAATTGCATTAACCCAGTTGAAATTCCCAAACATTATAAGACAAGAAACTCTTATTTTTAACTCTTTCACTGCCACAGGCGATAATAATTGGCTTTTGCAAACAGCATATTCAGATGAGACGGCTCAATGAGCCGTCTCATCTGGACCTACGCTGTTTGGCATTCAATCTTTCAACTTTATATAAACGTCTTTCCAAACGATAGTTTGTTAAAAGAAAAAACAAAAAAAAAAAACAGACGACAAATGTCGTGTGAAATTTGGCGCCGAAAGAGTTTATCCGCTTGTCGATTACCTTATTTACCCAAAATATTGTGTTGATTGGTTTGGAGTTAACGGCCCAGTCAACACTATTAAGGTCATACCGAACCTGTCATTTTACCTGACCACACTTTTCCTGGGATGGCTTAATCCTCTAAGCGTTAGCCAGTACTTGTGCACATTCTTTAGTCCAGAAACTGACAACTGCCCTTCTTGAATCAGCTTAAGGAAGAACTATTGGGACAGGCAGTGTAGACCCAGATCATACGCCGCAGAACATGGTGTCTGATCAGGGTCCACACTGTTTGCTTCTCATTAGTTTTAAGATACAAATCAACAGGTAGTGAAATTAACTTGTAAAAATTTTACGCTTTCGTGGGGGTGGGTGGGGGGGGGGTGTATTCCTGTTAAAATTGTTTTGTCTCCCAGCTGAAAAGGGGTCTAATCTAAAAGGAAAGAATTTGCAAATTCTTTCCTTTTAGATTAGACCCCATTTCAGAAGAAATATCGGGTCAGGAAAGCAAACAGGAAGTCACAAAAGTTGTCTGCCTTGTGTAAATGGTTGGAAATCTACCAAGTTTTTAAAAGCCCTTTTCCAATATTTGGGTTAAATAATCTAAAAATGCCAAAGATTAAGCTCAGCTTTGATCCTAGCCGACTGCATCTCTATTGGTGTAAGGAAAACACAATTTCTTTATTTCTTAGTAGTTAGTTTTGGTGAATTATTCAAAGACTTGCAGAATCTTACATAACAGAGATTGCAAGCTTAATTACGCTTTGCACGCATCAGATCAAATGCATGCAGGATGCCAACAGAGATTGAAAATTAATTATTCATTGCACTCAACTGCAGACGAAATAAATAAATAAATAAATAAATAAATAAATAAATAAATAAAATGATACACCGACCCCAGAAAACAGGGCTTTACGTTCCGTATGGATCATCTTAGGAGACGATGCATGTAAATTGTCAAGTCTTTATTCTGGTAAAAATAAGGAAGTATTTCATTACGAAAACACGCCTGTTCAAATATATAGAAAATTTTACCTCCAAAAACTGAAAATTTTCAGATTAAAAACTCTGGTAGTTTTCATATTTCTGCTCAAAACATAGATTGTGGGTACTCGTTAGATCCGCCTCGCCGAGGCGGTTCTAACCAGTACCCACAATCTATGTTTTGAGCAGACATGGCGAGGCGGTTCTAACGAGTACCCACAATCTATGTTTTGAGCAGACATAAGAAAAATAATGTATACCCCTGTAAACCCCTGTTTTACTACATAAAAATGGGGTTTAAGGGGGTCAAAATTATATAGGCATGTTTTCGTGATGTTGAGCTGCCATTTGTCAATAGAGGAGTTCTTAAGGAGCATTTGATGATAATTCAGAAATAAAATTGTTTAGGATGATAATTCAGGGATGGTTTCTCGATTTCTACTATGATAATTCAGGGATGGTTTCTCGATTTCTATTATGATAATTCAGGGATGGTTTCTCGATTTCTCCATAAAATCATACAGGTTGTGGGTACTCATTACAAGGCACCTCGGCGCTTTTAATGAGTACCAACTAGTGTTGGGAATCGGAGAGGAAAATCACAATCGATTGTCGGGAAAGTAAAATCGATTGATTATCAATTACACAATCGGATATCCCACAACTGGCGCCAAATAATAATTCATTATAGCATATGCGCTTTATGTTCCTATATTTCTTAAAATGCAACAGCATATAATAGCATAACCAGGGTAATTTAAGGTATAGGTTGTTTCAAGACAAAGCAGATTTTGTAGCCATGTTTCTAGTCAATGAGTCTTTCATAATACTCTTAATTTGTAGGTATCATTATGTGACCTTTGGCCCAAGTTTTTAAAAATAGAATTTCAAATAAAGTTTCCTTTCAAAAGGAACGGCTTGCACAGTTTTATCAGTGACCTCTCCGTGTGCATGTTTATATAGGAATGCAAATGCTACAAACCATGATCCTAGTTTGTTCTCACAGTTCCCTATACAGGGTATTCCAAATAGAGGCGACACTTATTTAACCTGCCCCACATACCAACCAAGTATCATCAAGCTGTCTCAAAGTGTACCACAGTTTATCGAGCGTACACAATGTCATGACTAAATATTCCAAGGGAGAGTAACTCGAAAACTAAGGCAATGAGAATTACCATTCTTGAACATGACACTTGGTTTGTCCTACAAACATACCAAATATCATCAAACTATCTTTCCTACTTTCCGCGTGGGCATTCTAGGCAGGGACGTCAAAATCTCAAAGCATATAACTAAGTATTACCAGGGGACGCCATAAGTTTTGTTATAATTCAACCAGCCATTCATGCAAAGAAGTTGGTGGAAATGGTCCAATATTTCCATTCCACTGCAATACGATTTCCCTTCTGCATGATTAAACCGCAACCCCTATTTCTGATAGATTTTACAGCCTGTAGCATCCCTTTCCTACTTCGTACAGTGCAAAGAAAGTAAATCCGATCACCACGAGGGATGTCAAACAAAGCAGGACTCGAGAAAAAAAAAAAAATCCATATACACATGCACGCGCAAGATTTTCCTTTCTATTTCTTTTTCAGACCTTGTACCACTCGAGCACCCGTTCCGCTCCCCCCAACCCCCCCCCCCCCCCCACATGCACATCTTCAGACTATGGAAAAAAACATGTGCAAAGTTCCAAAAAGATTAGTATAAAATTGTATGAGGAGTTGTGCTCACGAGGTACCCACTGTCAAAATATTGAGGGTGAAAAATGACTGTTCACAATGTGGAAAAAAGTGAAAACAATTATCTAACAATTACATCCAAACCACATGCACATCCTCATACCATGAAGAAAACACGTGCAAAATTTCATAATAATCGGTACAAAACTGTAAGAGGAGTTGCGCTCACAAGAGGTACCAACTGTTTATATATAAAGGGTGAAAATGACTAAGTTCACAATGTGGAAAAAGTAACAAAAACGTTCTAACAATTATACCCAAATCATATGCACATCCTCATACCATGAAGAAAACACATGCAAAGTTTCAAAATGATCGGTACAAAACTGTAAGAGGAATTGCGCTCACAAGACATTCAGGGTAACTGTTGAAGGAAAGACGAACGGACAGAAACTTGCACGCCTAAGTCGCCCATGCTAAAGCAGGTGCGACGAAATAACATGAAACATCATGTTATACAAAGGCTGATAGTTAATTCATCTTTTTTAAATTCTTGACGTGTTTGGTAAAATCTACAGGGAAAACAACTATTAGATATATTGAGGGCAGATAACTTAAGAACTTAAATGACCAGAGCTTAAACTGGCCTTAACATTCTTTACAGCGTAAAATTTCATTGGCTTGATTAAGATATCCCATAAAAGAAATTTGACCAAAACTGATTTTTTTTTTCACATATATCAAGGGCAGATAACTAAAAACGGAATATGCAACTTATGGTATTCTGTACATCTGTAAAATTTCATCAAAATATTCCATATAGTAATCGAGCTACTGCTCAAAATTCATGTTTTAAATACGGCTGCCGTGACAGCAACTGCTGGTTATTCGCCCGTCTGCCGGTTGTCCGACACCTTATACACCCGGCAGCCGTGTGAACAGACACGGCCGCCGTATCAATGGCCTTTAACGGCAGAAGACGGGCTTTCCGACTATTCTTGTTTCAGGACAAAGGCAGACTAAAACCGGAACGAGCTTTCCATTCTAAATGGCTTGCGCGCGTACGCGCAAGCCAATAATCGATAGTGAAAAAAAAAAAAAAAAAAAAAAAAAAAAAAAATATCAATAGTTGTCGATAGTGGGCTCATCCGATTAGGTTTCGATTAATCGGCACAACACTTGTACCAACAATTTATGTTTTTTCCCGCTGGAGGGGAAATTCAGCTCATGACTGTATAGTCTAGTCATTTTAGCCCAAAAAATCGCATAACCTAAAACAAATTCCTTCATAAAAGATATTTATATTTTTTATACCACGGAGGTATCCTAAGTTACAGAAAAAAAGTCCTCAAAAAAATTAGCAGGCGAAATGTGATTTTTGAGGCAAAATATTGAAAAAATGAACAAAAATCAACAAAAACAGGAATAAATTCATAAAAATTACATTTGAATTCAAAACAATACTCTAAATAGCTAAAAATATTAAAAATAGTGCTAAACACCTATGAAAAAATTTTGAACAAAGTCTATGTATACAAAATAGTCATTTTTGGGGTAGAAAAGCGAAAATTTTGACAAAATCCGAGAAAACAGGAATAATTTTTTAAAAATTTACTGGTCATAATTCCTTGAAATGTTTTGATGTAAATTATTACATATGATTCTCAGGTAGCTGCAAGAAAAAAAGAAAATTTTTATTTCAATAAAAAAATAGTCTTTTGAGGGGGAGAAAAAGTCGTTATTTGACCTAAAAATAAGCTGAAACTAATAGCGCTTGTACGAATTCCAATAATGCACTATTTATAGACGTTACTAATTTTAGCATCCTGCAGCATCGCTGTGACGTCATCGATTTCGGACAAACACTCTTGTCCGAAATGTGTAAAATGCGTTATCTGACAGGCAAAACCAGTATATTGTTGCAAATTTCACGAGTTTTTCTAATGTTCAGAAGTTAAAATTCCATCATGGTGACTACAAAACATTGCTGTTACGGCGACTGTAAGAGTGGTTCTCGGACACTGGAGAAAAACAGCGAAATTCTCTTTTTCGGCCTAAACCATACAAGGAACCGGAGAAAGCCCAGTTAAAACTGGAAGCAACATGCATGCTCTGACTGATGTTAACAATATTAAAATTTCATATCAGCCTTTTCAAAAAAACCTGTGAAACAGCCAGATCTTGAACTCGGGGGTGGGGGAGAGGGGGTGTAGGGAGGGGGGTAGGGGGGAACTTAGGGGTGATTGTGGTATGAGTGTGCGAGTCAGTATTTCAAAACCTACCCCATTCATATACCTGGCCTTTGAAAACACGGACCCATTGATATACTAGATCATCTGAAATGTTGACCTATTCATATACTGTCCTTTGATTTTTTGTACCCATTTATTGCTGGTTGTCAGACAAATATCATAGTCAATTCATTGAATACCAAGAGAACAAGCAGCCTCGAAAAATCTCTGAGCGAAAAATATGTGAATATACCAGGATGTCAGAAAAATGGGGCCTTTCACATAGGAATCCTGAAAAATCGGGTCATGCATATACTTTTTGTTGAAAAAAAAGGGGGCCAATCATATAACTGGCAGCGCTTAAAGGGCCATTCGGCACGCACATCCGTACTATGACATATATATAGGAAATTACCACCTCCCCCCCCACCCCCCTCCCGCCCCACACACACATCCTCCTCGAGATCGTGAAAGTCCTTCTAAACCTAAAACACTACATCACTTCAATGTTGAGTTGACAAAAATGATGATAAGATGGTCAAGTTTTACATTGGTTAGACATACTTGCAGTTCATGTGTTTATGGAAGTTACCAAATATACCCAGTAATGTAACGAAGAAGGCTATTTTAACCCATTTTTAATGACCCCTTCTTACCTAATACAAGATTTTATGAGATCAGATGCTATAAACAAGTCTCAAATGACCTGCTGTCAATTGGAAAGATGTTAAGTTACTTTTCAATAGGGTTCCATTGGCAACAGTAACAGGACCTTGCCAAATAGGGCCAGTATTTTGCTGAAGAAGCCTATTTCAATTAGTTTCAGCTTATTTTTAGGTCAAATAACGACTTTTTCTCCCCCTCAAAAGACTATTTATTTATTGAAATAAAAATTTTCTTTTTTTCTTGCAGCTACCTTAGAATCATATGTAGCAATTTACATCAAAACATTTCAAGGAATCATGACCATTAAATTTTTTAAAAAATATTCCCGTTTTCCCCGAATTTTATCAAAATTTTCACTTTTCTACCCCAAAAAATGTGTATTTTGTATACACAGACTTTGTTCAAAATTTTTTCATAGGTGTTTAACACTATTATGATTATTTTTAGCTATTTAGAGTATTGTTTTGAATTCAAATGTAATTTTTATTAATTTATTCCTGTTTTTGTTGATTTTTGTTCATTTTTTCAATATTTTGCCGCAAAAATCACATTTCGCCTGCGAATTTTTTTGAGGACTTTTTTTCTGTGATTAAGTACATTGCACACTTTTTAAAAATGTCCATAACTTTTGTGAAGGAATTTGTTTTACCTCTAACCCTATTTAGCCTAGACTAGTACGGCGCTTCATTGCTCAGAGCCTTTCAAATCTTTCCATCGTCTCGATATGACAAATAATGTTGAAAAGGACGTATAACACCAAATCATCATCATCAACACATCATCAACATATGTTTTTTATCGAGAAATAAAAATAAATAAATAAATAAATAAATGAAAAATAAAAAATAAAAAAAATCCTAGAATATATAGACTCCTCATTTCCAAGTGTTCTGATTTTAATTAGTGTTGAAGTATGCTGGCATCACCACATAAAAAGCAGCACATCATGAGAACATGCCTATATAATGTTGACCCCCTTGAACCCCTCTTTTATATAGTAAAACTAGGGTTTACAGGGGTATACATTATTTTCTTATTTCTGCTCAAAAACATAGATTGTGGGTACTCGTTAGAACCGCCTCGCCGAGGCGGTTCTAACGAGTACCCACAATCTATGTTTTGAGGAGAAATGTGGAAAATATCAGACTTTTTATCTGAAAATTTTCATTTTTTGGTGGTAAAATTTTCAATATATTTGAATAGGCTTGTTTTCGTATGGGCAAACTCGGATAACCTTTGCACGGACCAGACACTGCGCATTCCGCACACACCACCTTGGTAGGGACTGTTGTAAAAGGGAAATACTCTAACAGGGCTGCGTGAGTGCGCAGTATGATATAAGAATACACTCTTCGCACATTTTTGGTGAGGATTATAGGATAGCAATCTGTCTGCGAATTAAATTAATCGTCGAAATGCAGCGTGTATGTCTGACATTCCGGAATCGCTCGCAGTTTGCTATCCATAGTACACTCTTGGTAAAACTGAATATTCAGAAGACGACATTCTAATTTCTTGTTCATATTTTGCAAGAAAACAACTTCAGTGAAATGTCAAATTCTAGTTTCTGGGAGAAATAGCACGAACTATCAAACACTACTTTCTGGGAAAATTACAAAAAAAAAAAAAAAAAAAAATCATCAATTTGTCATCTGTCAATTTTGCCTACAGCGTGCTAAATGCAAAAAGTAGCAATAACAGTCCCTGCAAATAGAAATTTAACACTGTGGTATTTTGCGGACAAACGTAGAACCAGATAAGCATGTGCATAAGCTAAGGCTGATCAGGATCTGGGCAGGTCGCCGATATACTGTACGTATACTGGTAGATTCTTCCCGCGAATACCTAGACAGACTGACTGGGCCCAATTGTTCAAAGCGTCGTTAGCTTAACGAGCTCGTTAAAGGTCATTTCGTTAACTGTTTTAGCGGATTCAGTTTCCAATATTCTGATATTATTTTGCTGAAAAAATGTGAGTAGCTTTTGCACTGCAAAAGCTACTCACATTTTTTCAGCAAAAAATTTCAGCATATTTGTGTATCACTCGATGTAAATTTTAAGGAATCGTTAACTAACGACATCGTTAGTTTTGAACAACTGGGCCCTGGTCTTCGACGACGATGAAAATAACAGCCTCAAAAGCTAATTGCAGCATGACAGCCATCTCTTTTGGTGTAACTTTTTTTTTTCTCTCGACTGGTTTTGACACTCCAAAGCAAACTGTAAACTCATAATTTTATATAAGAAGGGATGTCAAGGAGATATTTTTTTCTAATTTCTCCACGAAAACGTAAGTTGTGGGTACTCATTAGAAGCGCATCAGAGCTTCTAGCGTTTTTATTGTGTACCCGCATTCCCCCCCCCCCCACCCCAACCCCTCAAGTTGCGGTTCAACTATAATCTTCTTCTAGCAGCATATCCCTCAATGTTTCCATCCCAACTCACCCAGCCCCATAAGGCCTCCCCAGGACTTAAAACATAACTGTACTAGCGTATGGCGTTTTTTTTTTCAAACTAACAGTATGGATATTTTTCTTATTTCTCCACAAAAACATTTTGAGGCACTCATTAGAAGCGCCACTTCGAGACACTTCTGATGAGTAACAACATGGAGAAAAAAAAATGCGAAAGACAGATGTGACTAAAAAAGAAGCTGTGTATGACAGAACTCCAGATAAGGCACTTTTTCCAACTTAAAAGAATACACATTTTCTTATTTCTTCAAAAAGAAACAACAACATATGTTGTGGGTCCTCATTAGAAGCGCCTCGCCAAGGCGCTGCTAATGAGTACCCATAACATATGTTTTCGTGGAGAAATTAGAAAAAAAAAACATCTACCTGATATCCCTTCTTGTTTAGAATTATAAGTCTATAGTTTGCTCTGCACTGTCAAGGTCGAGAAATAAAAAAATGTTAAACCAACACAAAAGAAAAGAGACAGCAGTCATGCTGCAATAAACTTTTGAAGCTGTTAGTTTTCTTCAAAATACAACACTTTCTCAGGAAAATATGAAAACTATTAACGCATTTAACACTTCATAAATCACGTTTGTTATCGTAACCAAGGAAATATTAGACTACTGTTTAATCTATATCACGCTTTTTCTTCGGCATCATCCCTAATTGTCTAGCAGCACGGGCCTCAGAAAAATCAACTGAAGCCAAAATGCGAGCAATAAGACCCTGACCTGTAAAGTCACAAGCCTCCGCACAGTTCGGTCAGAATCATCACTTCACGACATAAACTGTCTACAAGATCTCCATACTACGGAGAGAACAACAAATACAACGAGGCTGCTGTACGGATGCGTGGACCAGTCCGAGTCTCATCTAACTTTAAACTGCCAAAGATAATTTCCGCATGTTTATCATGTTTTTATTTATGAAGGGCGTGTGATCTTGTTACGCAGTTACATAAATATCTGAGGGGTGATAAGAATCATTATAGGCTATTTTGGTCAAAAATATATTATCCTAATACAGTCGAACCTCAATGGCTCGAACATCTCTGGGACCATGGAAATTCGTCCGAGACATGGGTAGTTCAAGCCGCTGAGGGTTAATCATGGCACAAGTTCAGGAAGCAAATAGCAATAATTTAGGGAAATCTTTTCGATTTTCCACACAATGATTGTATGTTGAGTGTACTCATTAGAATCGCCTCGATGAGGCGATTCTAATGAGTACACACAACATACAATTCCATGATAAAATAAGAAAAAATCCCTAAATATTTTGTTTTCTTGAGCTATTGGAAGAATTTTGTAGGGACTGAAAAAAGAGTTCGAATCATCCACGGTAAACAAGCCATCCGTGTTCGAGCCATTGAGGTTATACTGTACTGGGACTGACATGTCCGAGTAAACGAGTGTAGACCCAGATCAGACGCCGCAGAACACTGCCTACACTGTATACCACTCATCCGGCAGATTTTAGACATATCAGCAGGTAATAATATATACTTGTTCAAATTTTAGGAGAAGTATGGTAAGGAGTTTAAGATGTCCCAATATTTGGAGGACTGTGTTAGGTATTACTGGTCAAGAAAATGACAAAATAACACTGACTGACGGTTCACACTGGTCAGACTAGACTAGCTACAAGTCGGATATCAATATTATTTTCATCATTCAATTATAATTATTAATTTACTTAATGACCTAAGGGCCATCTACTACTTACTGCTTGCCTCACCTCTTTGATAGCAGCAACTAATCTTGGAGATGTTAGAGACCAACTATTAGAGACTGGCTATACAAGATGTCATACAAAATTTGAATCAGCTTATAGTTAGGAGTGATAAAACATGACATCAAGGTCTAGGAGCTAGTCTATGGTCAGACCAAATAACAAAATATGAGTGATTAGTGTAATGTAAGATAAAAATAGGAAGGGTAGAGAGCGACTTTTTTTTTAAACATTTTTATGCAGAATTATACCATAATTAATAAATATATTTGGACTCTGCACCATTATCCACATAAAAGTTTACCAGGAGTGATAAAGCAACTTAAGATAAGATGAAAACTTAAGTTAAAATCTAAGATTCTTTATAACTACCACACCAGGTCTGTTTGACCTTAATGTATTGATAGAAAAGCAAACAGTGTAGACCCTTATCAAACTGCTTCTTTAGCAGCAGTTTGATCTTGATCTACATTATTCGCTCAGACTTACTTGTCGTCACGAAAACATGCCTGTTCAATTTTGAACCCCTTAAACCCCACTTTCATATAGTAAACCTGGGGTTTACAAGGGTATACATTTTTTCTTATTTCTCGCCGAGGCGGTTCTAACAAGTACCCACAATCTATGTTTTGACAGAAATATGAAAAATATGAGAGTTTTTATCTGAAAATTTTCAGTTTTTGGAGGTAAAATTTTCTATATATTTGAATAGGACCAAACATTTGGCATAAGTGTGTAGCATAAATATTTTGTCCCCCACAACACACACACACACACACACACACACACACACACACACACACACATATATATATATATATATATATATATATATATATATATATATATATATATATTGTTTTGAGAAAATATGGAAAATATATTGTTTTGAGAAAATATGGAAAAAATGTTAGATTTCACTAAAAAATAGGGTTAGCCTAATCATATTTTTTTTTGTTTGACCTCACTATTCCTCTTTATACACCGTATTCACTCTAAGTAACCGGACACCTTAATTCGATTCTCTAATTCTAAATATTCACAGGGACACACAGACAGACGAACGGATGAAATGACGAAAACATTTTACCTCATGACATACTTCCTTTGCCGTGGGGTACAAAGAGTTTTTTTGTTTTTTTTCTAGGTAGTAGCACCCCAGCTAGCATTCTACGTAAATCTATATCGGGCCGTCATCGGCCCGTCAGCTACCTTGACGGGCCGATGACGGCCCGATATAGATTTACGTAGAATGCTGACTGGCATAAGATCGCGGGCAACTGCTAACATGATTGATAGAGCATTACGACTTATGATGGGTTATGTTAATCCAGTCAATTAAATCAGGTCTGAATGTAACAGGACACACCCAGCTTCACATCAGAAAAATCTTTTTAAAGAATATGACTCTTAGTCACAGTGTATCATTTTAAATTGTGCCACAAATAACATACATAGCTTTCATTACAATGTTTACATAAATTATCCATAAAATATTCAACTATTTTGAATTAGTGATGCATAAAATGATATAGTCAATAAAAATAGCATGGTACAAAATGTTTACGAAATAAAGCGGCGTGCGGTGAAAAAATGGAAATTATTGAATATGCGGACAACGAAGGCTCAGATCAGACTGCGCATCCGCGCAGTCTGATCAGGACCTTCGCTGTCCGCTTAATATGACAGACTCACTGGAATCTGTAGACTGCATCGACGAACTGCAAAACGCTTTCCTCTCGAGACACCTCAAATAAGTTACTTGTGAATAGCTAGCTACCGATTGACACGCAAAAACATCATAATCAGTGAGGCACTACATGTATATTGATATCGTAAATCACAACTCTGGACAAACCAAAGTTCTGTGCGTAGAAATTACCTACAGTTGACTCGTTATTGTTGCCCTTTAATCAGTTTAAACAGTAATTTGAGTTATCAATGATTGAGATAACGAGATTAAATAGAATTTTCTTAACAAGGAGGGAGGTTGGTGGTGCTTGGCACAGACAATGGCATGTTGGCTTGTAAAGTATTATAGGCCTGGGGAATGTGGGGAGGGGGAGTGTATGTGTGTATGTGGGGTGGGCGGGGGTGGGGGGGGGGGGGCGGAGGTGCTTGACAGCAGCATGATCGCATGGTGGCTTGTTTTTGAATAGACACATGTTAAAAACAGGGGTTGCTGGTGCTTAACAGCAGAATAGTGGAAGGGATTGAGGCACTTTGACCGTAGGGATCTCTAATTTGAACAATCTTGTAGAGGTCTACAAGATAAAGCTACAAACCAAAATTGGTAACCTAAGGCCTAAAGGCTTCCGACAAGAAGATTTTTCAATATTTTCACTATATGTCTGTAAAACTAGTGACCCCAGGTTAGGGGCCATTTCTGACCCCAGGGCTATAATTTGAACAATATTGGTAGAAGGCCACTATATACAGATAAAGCTACATATCAAATTTGGATCCCTAGGCCTAATGGTTTCCGACAAGAAGATGTTCAAGATTTTCACTATGTAAGTTTATATAAAACTAGTGACCCCTGGGAGGGGCCATTTTTGAACCCAGGGTTATAATTTGTACAATCTTGGTAGAGGCCCACTAGATAAATCTGCATACCAATTTTGGTAGCCTTAAGCCTTCTCGTTTCTGACAAGAAGAGTTTTCAAATTGTTCACTATATAAGACTATATAAAACTAGTGACCCCCGGGCAGGGGACATTTTTAACCCCAAGGCCATAATTTGAACAATTTTGGTAGAAGCCCATAATCTCGGTAGAAGCCCACTAGGCACTAGATCGTTCCTGTGAAATTTGGTGCAAACTGGCCAAATGGTTTGGGAGGAGATGTCAGTTGTTGACCGACGACAGACGACAGAGAAATGGCTTATTAGAATAGCTCACTGAGTATACTATCAACTTGGAGAATATGCATCAAGGACAAGGTGTGCAAAAAGATAGCGAATGTTTTGCCCTGAATCCATGTACTTAATGACGAGCGCCAACAGGAGCAGGGCTCCATGACAAACTTGCACTTCTGAACGCAACCCTGGTAGGTTTTCTGTTTATTTTTTACTTTAGTGTGTCTTACTGTTTATTTTCATGTATACCAATCCTATTTTGAAAAAGGGTCTACTCTAAAGGGCAAGAATTTGCTCCCGACGGGAGTAAATTCTTTCCTTTTAGAATAGACCCCTTTTTAGCAGGGATGCGAAACAATGTCTCCCTAGAAAGTTTATCTATTTAAAGAGCCTTCCTTCTATTTTAAGGTTTTAAAGTTTCCGTGTGCGAAATCAAGAGAATCATTTTTTTTCTCTAGGCGAACAATGAAGGCACTAATCAGACTGCGTCTTTTGCATTCAAAGTCCTCAAAATATTATTATACGCTTTCAGGCGAGGCAACACTGTTAAAATTGTTTTTGTCTGTCTACTAAAAGGTTAGATACTAAAAAGAAAATAATTTGTCCAAAGGGGTAGAGGTGGGTGGCATAGACTTTTCCTTTAGAATAGGGCCTTTTCAGAAGGTTTTGATACGCAGGAAAGCAAACAGGAAGCCAAAAAAAGTTGCGCCCCCACCCCACCTCCACCTCCAACTCCCCTTGTAGAAATGGAGCAAATATCCGGTCCCCTTAAAATAAGCCGAGCAATGCTAAAATCATCCTCTTCGGTGCCACATGCGGCCAGGGATGACCCAAAATCAGTCTATGCCGAAAAAGTGTCGCACAATCTGATCAGGACCTTCGCTGTAGCTTTTTTTCGCATGGCGTAGCAAATCTAACTTTGTTGAAAGTTCCTTTATACAAATATTTTTCTGTTATTATGAGAAATGAGAAAATGTATTTGAGGAGATGAAAAGTAATCTCTAGTATTAACAAAAAACACACCAATGTAATAGCAATAAATACTAGCGATTTACGTCAAATATCCGTGACATTAGTATAATTAAGAAATATACGTTAGAATATACGAAGAAAGCATGTCAAGATATTAACCTCCGAGAAATGTCTTTATTATGATTATATGATGAAATTTTAACATGCATCATCAATGTTTGATTACAGAAGTCAGTGCAAAGAGTTTTAGGCTAATATGGGCATTCGCTGATCGCATTTAACCTAGCGTTTTGCGTGGCACACGTCACATAGCAAACCCAGCCCACCTCAAAAATTAGGTCTGTATCTAAACCACATCGTTCTAGATAAGCCGAGTATTCAGTAAAAATTTTCTTATTCCTTCATGAATACATGTTGTGAGTACTCATTAGAAGCGCCTCGGTGAGGCGCTTCTAATGAGTACCCACAATATGTTTTCATGGAGAAATAAAATAATAACAATATTTAACAGTTAAAAAATAATTTATCTGGAGCTCTGGCATGCACAGCTGTTTTAGTCGTACTTGTCACGGACCGCCACTGTCCCCTCCACCTACGTCCTCAAAAAATGCTAATTTACGTCGGGCGAATTGCTGACAATGCTAACTCGTGTGCGAATACCTATGTACAGTGTATCAGCCTTCGCACTCGTTTCTCGCGATCGCCAGCTGCTTCCGCAACATCTTCTTCAGGCGACCAAGACTGCGCGGATGCTCTGGGTCTTTGCTGCTTGTAATACTACTAGCTTCGGACGTTCAGGCCCTTCCAGTGCTTCAAATAGTCAACTCTATACTGAGCGACACACAGCAAAACCAGGTGCCTTTAACGAAGCTTTGGAGCAGCCTGCGTATACAATCGACAAGGACATTCACAGTCTTACGATATATGGGAAGTCATGTACTAAATAGTTTCGATATTACTTTATCAATTTATCAAACTGGAGGCAAAAATAATTGCGCGATCATTCACGCCTAGATTAAAGACGTCAATGTACTGTAACCACAAACTTACTGTGTAGGCAGGTAATATTTGTAAACATTTTCCCTTGAGTCATTACGGCCTGATCCAGGATATTTTTATAGTCTTATCATATACTAATATATTCACATTATACATAAAGTTAGTATATACTGGTCACAAAAAGCAGTGATATTCACATGTATGAGGAGAATTTCCCATTCCGTCTTCATTCCTATTACAGTTTTGCCTACTCTGAACTTCAAATCGAGGGTTGAGCGCAAGACTAGCGTAAGTCAGATGGTTGTTTTTCCCCAAACCTAATCTCCTCACCATGAAGGCGTTATGAAGATTACAACATTTCTTTCTGTAAACAATGAAAATTTAGGTGCCATTGCTCGTATGAGCAATGGCACCTAAATTTGCATTGTTTACAAAGGGGTCCAAGTTGCCCCTAAACAAGGGTTTCAAAAATATGTTTGAGTTACCATAGTCTTGCGCTCAACCCTCGAAATGCGCTTATTCCAAACTCGCTGCTGTATATGATTTTCAATTACCTTTAATTGACACAAATAAAATGATTATTTATGAATCCAAAAAGTCTAGATAGAATTTTTTATTAAAATCTTTATTGATTATTTCACTTCACCTCAAATGACACATCCAACACAGAACCAACTTTGAAGAAATAGTAATTTAAGCACTATAAAGAACATACTTACTGCTTCAGAACTTTCAAATGCACATAAAATTATCATGATGCATATCAAAATTCTCTCAGTATACTCAGTAAAAACTTATTCCTAATATAGAGCACCAATTTTAGTTGCTGCTTTAATATTAACATTTTCTTAGATCCGTAAATTCATAAAAGTTAGTGTGTAGTTTTACGCTAAGCGAAAGCGCAATCACTCCCAAGTTAGTTTTAATTTTTGTTTGTTTGACCCTCAGTTCCTCCATTCTGATACTATGTTCTGGCTGTTTTAGGTAGTAGTGGGCGTGCTGTGAATATTTCTATTTTGCAGACTATGCGAAAAGGGAATGGCAAGTGTAGCCGAAATGGGACTTGGCAAAATGCGAATGGGCAAAACTGGCAGTCGGCGAATTTGGAACTACCCCATATGATAATATATGTAAGATATTTTAGTATCGTTATGCAGATCCATAATTAGGCCATCAGCATCAGTAACTAGGATAAAAAGAGGGCATAACTATAGGTATAAAGACTAGCCATACAAATGCATTTGGTTTAAACGTATTTATTTAATCAACAAATAAACATGATACACAATATACATAATATCAGCTAAGGATTTGAACGAAAGCTATAAATAGCTTATAAAGTTCATCTCCTAATATGATAGCAAATGTGAACGTAATGGCGAGTCCATCTGTGAGCATTATACGAATGCCTACATATATATATGTCAAATTGTGGAATATAAGTCTGCAAGAGAAGATAATGACACAGAAAAAGAGAGGAGATAAATAAATATATAAATATGTAAATAAAACAAATGACACCAAAAAGAGCAATAAATAAATAAATAAATAAATAAATAAATAGAAAAATAAATGAAAACAAAGCGAAATAAAGGTAAACTGTAAATTTCCTCTAAACACATTTGTAATATTTATTGAACAGAGCTGCAAACATATTTGCAAATGTATATATACACAATACACAAACACGCATACATATATGCACACCTAAACATGCAAATACATATCTACATATTCAGTCATGCACATACGCCCATGTGTCCTACATAAACATTATATATTCATTTGCTCACATTTCGATCTGGTTTACCGTGTTCAACTGTATATCCAACGACAAGTGAGGAAGTAAGTAAATAAATAAATGAATAAAATGAAAGAACGAAGCGATAATTGGCTACTAATCAATACAGCACCACCATCTAGCTCATACATATGATACCGAGAATATTCCACTGGCTGTTTGAAAAGATTGGCAAAAACTGTTGCAATCTAGAATCGCTTACTATTTGCAATGAATTTCTGTACGCTATCAAAAATATGAATATTGTCATTCATGCCTCTTGACTCATCGCCATATAACAATATTTTCAAAGTAACAGAGGGCAGAAATGCAAGTTCAGTATATAATTCATCTCGTTGATGCCGATATTTATCACATTGAAAGAAATAATGGTGAGCATTTTCAATTGCTCCACAAGAACAGACGCCTGAGTCAACTATATTTTTTAAATGGAGATCACTATTCAAAGCACTACAATTTGTTCTGAGGCGCACATGCATTGCCTGCCATTTTCTCTTTCCATGGTAATAATATTTTGGCACTTTGATTTTGTTTGAAGTCAAAAATGATTTAAATGACAATAACGAAGTAATTTGTTTAGCTTGTTGAGGTAAGTTATTCCATTCTCGAACAACAGATGGTAAAAATGAATTAAAGTAGCTCTGAGAGTGACATTGGATAGTAATGTAATCGTCTGCATTCCTAGTGTTGTACATAGATGTTTCACTAAAAGAAGGTGGAGTAAGACTTGACAAATAATGGGGCACTAAACCATGTTGCATTTTAAAGAAAGTTATAAGTTTGTGATTAGTTCTCCTAGTCTGAAGAGAATCCCAGCCGACTTCATTGTATAAAGCTTGCAAAGAGACCAAGGCTGTAGCACCAGTTACAATTCTAGCTGCTTCATTTTGTATTTTATCTAATTCACGTTTTTCATATAAAGTACAATTGTCCCATATTGTATCGCCGTATTCCAAAAGAGGTCGTATAAAAGATATATAAATTATTTCCAAAGATTTGTATCCAAAGATACAAATGCATTTGGGGTACAGACCCAATTTTCATCCATTACGTTTGACATGAAAACATAAGCGTTGAGTGATTGGGTGTAACCAGTACGCATTTTTAACTAAGTTAGTGCATAAAGAACGCACTTGGTTACACATTATTTTTGGTGCCCGAGACCTGGATTCGATCCCGAAACGAACAATCTCTGGACGTGATCAACAGAATTAGACTTTTAAAATTGAAAAAAAAAAAAAAAAAAAATGACCTGTATATCCCAAATATCTTTATCGAAAGATCATGTCAGTAGATGCAAAATACGAACGGGAGTTTTAGTGTAAATGAGACATTTTTTCTGGCCCAATTACGCTAAAAATAGCAACCAAAAAGCAACGAAATCTAAATGACATGTATTCTTGCTAGATGTAGGTCTCATTTTCTGACATTGGAAGGAAATTTACGTATAGAAGTATGCAAGTAAGTAATGACTTAATAAAGTGTCACATATCAAATACAGTTGACTCTCGTTATCTCGAACTCGCTTATCTCGAATAACCGCTTATCTCGAAGTGAAAATCTTGTCCCTGTCTAAACATGAAAATCTAACAAAAAGTAAAAGATATTGTGGAAAAGATGAGAAATTGCTCTTCTTTTCCACAATATTTTCGATATATCTCTAACGTCAAGAATCCAATTAAATATAAATTTGTTAAATGTGGTTGTTCGAATTATTTTTTCCTCAATTCTGAAAATCTGATATGTCGAGATCCGGATATTTCGAAGTGTTTCAGAGAGTCCCTTAGAATTAGAGATAACGAGAGTCGACTGTATACTGATATACACAAAGTACTACTATCCACTGAAGCACATTTCATACCCAGCATCGAAAGGCTTATGAGATACTATTATATACATACTGGAAATAAAAGTGCAAATCATTACAGTTTTATTCAATGACTAGAGCTACACATCAGAATTCTGTGTTCTGTAGTCAGATAGTAACCAGCAGTGCTTTCTTGGTTTGCCTAAAACAATTTTATGTTTTAAACTGGTGGTTACGAGCCCCAAAACTACTGGATTAACACAACTCTTGTTTGTTGTCTTCATAATTTTGTGTGAAAATTGTACCTGCAGCCTCAATGCATTCGAACGATATTTTCATTATCACTGCTAGCTTTGAATGCCTCAGTATAGAGTTGCTTACTATAAATGATTTTATTACTCAATAAAATTACATATCCCTTACTTTTTGTGAATAGTATCAGTATAGGCTGACTGTATAACAACTGTCAAATAGCTGTCAAATGAATTATCAAAATATTTCTTTCTTTTAAGATCCAAGTGTTTTTTTCTCAGTCCAACTCGCAATATACAAAAATGATCCCTATTCTATATGTGGTCAATGAAAATCCTGACCAGTCTGCACATTGGCAAAGCTGATCATGACCTTCGTTATGATGTTCATATCACTATCCCAAAGACACAACAAGGTTATATAATATGTAAGCAGTAAAAATGAAGATCCTAATTAGCTTGTGAGGATGCACACTGTGTCAGGATATGCAGGATATGATTGGTTATGGGATTTTTTGGTCCCGTTATGAGTCCCTGTTACGGACCTTCATTAAACTTGGCAGTATATTGACATTTCATGAATGTCGGTGAAACGGTCAAAACAGAAAAGTGTTGATTAATTGTTGAAACAATGATGAATAAGCCATTTTAAAAATAAAAGTGCGCTATGAAGGTTAACCGTTGTCCCGCTGAACTCGGATATACTCTGCATTTGCAAACACTGTAGATCCAATTCAGAAGCCAACTGATCTAGATCTGCACTGTTTGCCATGCAGTTCACGAATTAATGTCAGCAGTCTCGATAAAGGCATCTGATTGGCTGATAACTAGGTGGGCGTGGCATTTTTATTCAGCATGGCAAGGGTTAACAATTAATGGGATTGGATATATTTTCAGAGGAGGCAACTCTGTCGAAAATGTTTTGTCTTCCTTCTGAAAAGGGTTTACTCTGGTAAGAAAGAGTTTGCTCCCCCTTGGGAGCAAATTATTTCCTTTCAGAGTACACCCCTTTTCAGAAGTGGCTTTGTTGATTGTGTTAGGGTTAACGACACGTCAACTTTGTGTCGTCTCCCAGAGAAAGGGAGAAGAGAGATAGAAGAGATAGAACAGGAGATGAAAGAGAGGAAAATGCATGAAAGTGAAGAAATAGAAGAAATAAAAGCAGTCCCCGTCTGCCTTACCTGCTGCAAGGATAGCAGGCCTTGGCCAACTGTAAGCCAATCTCAATTGGACGCCCCAATGGCGTAAGGTACACACCTTTGCCTACCCAAACCACCCCCAGAAGGGGCTTGATGTGCAGAAAAGCAGAGAGCGAGTCAGAAACATTGTCTCCCTTATTAAAAATGGCAGAAAGGTACCAGTGTGTCCAGTCCCCTAAATAATATTTTGAAATTGTTCAAGTCATCGTCATTTTAACATCGCAAAAATAAATGACAGAATAAACAAGTTTATGCGGGCACAAAAAATGAGCTCGAGAAAATATATACGTCGAGTTTAATGTGTGTGGGGTGGGGAGGGGGGCGGGGGTGGGGGCAGGTATGGGGAAAAAAAAACGCCTCCTGGGCCCAGTTGTTCAAAGCTAACGACGTCGTTAGTTAACGATTCGTTAAAATTTTAATCGAGTGATACGCAAATATGCTGAAATTTTTTGCTGAAAAAATGTGAGTAGCTTTTGAAGTGCAAAAGCTACTCACATTTTTTCAGCAAAAAATATCAGAATATTATATATTGAATCCGTTAAAACAGTTAACGAAATGACCCTTAACGAGCTCGTTAAGCTAACGACGCTTTGAACAACTGGGCCCTGGTCTATTCCTGGCTTTGGCAATGTTTGTTGTGGAGAGAGATTATCTGTGACCCTGCTTTCAAGTCCATCCGAGGATTTTGTATGATGTAAATGATCGGCGGTCATTTTTTTTATGCTAATAAAAAACAATTTGGTGTAATATTCATATCAAGGCCTCATGGACCTGCTCTGATAACAAAATTTTCTGCTCACTGGTCCATATTAACAATAAAAGCGTAAATCTCAACTGCAGCAGACAGCATTTCAAAACCATATACATATATTTTTCATAAAAAAATAAATCCTGACATTCCATGTGAATCGTATGTCAAGCAGACGATTCACATGAAATGTCAAGACTTACTTTCAATGAAAAATAAAAATAAAATGTCGTCTACTAAAAATAACTGTTGAATAAACTTTGGGTATGGTTATATGTTTGCATACTTTCATAAATCACTGTGCATGGACGAGTATTTTTTATGATTACCGTATTAACCTAAGTATTGGGACACCTTATCTACTTACCATTCTTGTCCTAAAATTTGAAATAGTCCATTCTACTACCTCTTGATGTGTCTAAAATATTGCTGTATGTGTGTATGGCAAACAGTGTAGACCCTGATCAGACGCCGCATTCTGCGGCGTCTGATCTGGGTCTTCACTGTTTGCAAAGGCCTATGTGTCTCCAATACTTTAGGGTTATTACGGTATATTACGTATTCCTCCAGCTGGGCTTTTCTTTAGATGTATCTTAAAACACGACCTACAGAATACCGAACGCAGTCTAAGTATTCTGAGAGACAGGCCTGAGCAAACAGTATAGATCCAGGTTAGACGCGGCGTCCGATCAGAGTCTACAGGGTTAGCCACTCCACCAGCTGTCTCAGGCACATCAAAAAGGTAGTACAGTTGACTTGATAAAATTTCAGGACGAAGCCCAGACAGACTATATTGTGTGTCCACAATGTGAATAGGAAGAGGAAAAACTGTTGGGAAATATTAATTTGACCAAATTGTCATACCCAAAACTTTTGGCTGGCCAAATTGTCATAGGCCAGATTATCCTAGGCCAAATTGTCCGCTGGCCGAATTGTCCACGCACCGACTATATATTGTGTCATGTAGCCTAAGTAGGTTTCTGTAGCTATAGGGCACTGTGACCTTACCTACATTACATTGAAAAAAAAAAAAAAAAAAAAAACCTGGTATGACAGAGGCTGACCAAATTTGGTGTACGACTGTGTTTAAAGAATGTCACTTGCACTATAAAAGAATCCGTAGATTTTACGGTAAATATTGGCAACTGGCTGCCAGTACATGTATCGTAAATTTTACGGGCGCCTGTACGTAGATTACTTGTTATACAGTAATAATAATGCATGTTAGGGCAGTGTAGGACAAGGTAGTAACGTATAGGACATAGCAGGGATGTGAGCTACCGCACCGTACCTTAAGCTTACACATCCTTACCCCATACGAGGAAATTTCTGCGGAAGTTCTACGGGTCCCCGTAAAAAATTACGGTAAAGGCGCCGGCAGCCAGTTACCAGCGTTTACCGTAAAATCTACGTGAGTGTTTAACACTGCGGACCTATGCATGTTTACCCAAATTTTGAAACTCGTTTCATCCGGGGTGGGGGTGGGGGGGGGGGAGGGGGAAGGGGGGGAGCTTGGAGCGGGGATTACAGATGGCATTGCAATACTTTGCCTTGCATTTGAATATCCATGCTGAAGTCGTTTATGTCAGTAAGGTAAATAGTCTGCTGTAATTCAGTAGGGTAATGTGATTGTGTGTGTGTGTGTGTGTGTGTGTGTGTGTGTGTGTGTGTGTGTGTGTGTGTGTGTGTGTGTGTGTGTGTGTTTTTCCAATGAAAATTCCGACTACATAAGTAACATAACTTTAAACAGACAAGGTCATTTCAACATTACAGAATTTGATTTATAACTTAAAGCTTTTCTTACATTGACCTCATCGTTTACAATATATCTTGCAAAGCGACAATTTCTTTTTGAGGCCATATAGCTCCAGATAAGAGGGGTTATCATGTTAATATTTTTTCTTATTTCTCCACGAAATCATATGTTCTGGGTACTCATTAGAAGCGCCTCACCGAGGCGCTTCTAACGAGTACACAACATATGTTTTCGTGGAGAAATAAGAAAATTGTCAATATTTTTTGGTTGCAAACAGTGCCTTATCTAGCGCTATGGACCAATTATAACAGATCTGCTCTCTGGTATGCTTGTTATCTATCTCCAGGGCAAGGGGCTTAGGAAATGAATGACACCACTTTGTTCAGAGAAAGGGAGTCCAAACTAAAGTAAACAATTAAGAATGCTACTGACATGTATCCAGGATATCAATGCTTAGCTTGCTGGGTAAAAATTTCAGCAGACGACATTTTGAATTATTTTTCTTATTTTTTCCCAGGAAATATACTTTGACATTTCATGCAAATTGTTTCTTTAGGAGACTATTTGCACGAAATGTCAGTCTATTTTCTGGGAAAAACAAGAACATATGCCGTTAATTTGTCGTCTGCTGAATCTGCCCAGAGAGTTGTAAAGGTTAAATACCCTAGTTAATGCTCCAGTCAACAGAGATCAAGGAGGGTGCGCAAAATGAATAATGATAAAACGACCAATTTATTTTTGTTTTATTCAGGCACTGAAATAGATCGAATGGAAAATGAAAATAATATCAAACCACACTGTACGCCCACTTACAATGCGTCTATGAAAAAAAAAAAAAAAACGAGAAAAAAGTATCTACCCTAAATATCAGGGCCCAGTTGTTCAAAGCGTCGTTAGCTTAACGAGCTCGTTAAGGGTCATTTCGTTAAATGTTTTAGCGGATTCAATATACAATATACCGGTATTTTGGTACGGGTGTGTGCGAGCCAGTATTTCAAAACCTACCCTATTCATATACCTGGCCTTTGAAAAAACGGACCCATTTATATACTTGATCATCCAAAATGTTGACCTATTCATATACTGCCCTTTGATTTTTTGTACCCATTTTTTTGCTGGTTGTTAGACAAATATCACAGTCAATTCATGTAATACCAAGAAGATAAGCAGCCTCGAAAAATCTCTGAGCGAAAAATATGTGCATATACCAGGATGTCAGAAAAATGGGGCCTTTCACATAGGAATCCAGAAAAATTGGACCATTCATATACTTTTTGTTGAAAAAAGGGGGCCAATCATATACCTATCAGTGCTGAAAAAGGGGGGCTATTCGGCACGCACATCCGTACAATGCCATATATAGGAAGTTATCCCGCCGCCCCCACCACGCCCCCCCCCCCCCCCCCGGGAAAATTACCTTGCATGCAAAGTGTAAGTTTGAACTAATTTTGGTACGGGTGTGTGCGAGCCGGTATTTCAAAACCTACCCCATTCATATACCTGGCCTTTGAAAAAACGGACCCATTCATATACTTGATCATCCAAAATGCTGACCTATTCATATACTGCCCTTTGATTTTTTGTACCCATTTTTTTGCTGGTTGTTACACAAATATCACAGTCAATTCATGTAATATCAAGAGGATGAGCAGCCTCGAAAAATCTCTGAGCGAAAAATATGTGCATATACCATGTCAGAAAAATGGGGCCTTTCACATAGGAATCCAGAAAAATTGGATCATTCATATACTTCTTGTTGAAAAAAGGGGGCCAATCATATATCAGTGCTGAAAAAGGGGTGTGTGTGTGTGTGTGTGGGGGGGGGGGGTCTATTCGGCACGCACATCTGTACAATGCCATATATAGGAAGTTATCCACCCCCCCCCCACCCCCCCCGAACCCCCCACGAGAAAATTTCCCTGCATGCAAAGTGTAAGTTTGAACTAATCCATTTCACTACCTATTGAAGTGTCTAAAACTGCTGCATGAATTCAGAGTGATTTCTCTTGGATGGGTAACACATTTCAAGCAAAAAGAGATCTTCATCTCATAACAGTGCCTTCAGACAGTGCCACTGGTTATGGCTACCATATTCACCCTAAATATTCCGGCAAAATTGATTGAGAAAACATTGTATACCCTGATCAGATGCCACAGAACGCAGCGTCTGATCAGGGTCTGTATTGTTTGCCTCACATCAAGCAGTTTATAGACACAGACAAATCAACAGACATATCTCCAGATAATAGGGGGTTAACTACAAAATATTTTTTTACATACTATTTTTCTAATTTCTCCAAGAAATATATATGTTGTGGGTACTCATTACAAGCGCCTAGGCGAGTATTCACAGCATAGGTTTATGTGAAGAAATAAGATAATATTTACTTTTCAGCTGAAAAAAAAAAATCTTATCTGGAGCTAAGAGGTAGTAAATTATAGTTTAAGACAAGTATGGTTAAAAGTTTAAGTGTCCGAACAGTAATCATATATACGGTAATGCATATGTGCAGAAGTCTATCAATTCCTACGTTGGAATTTCCGATTGTCTCAACAAGCATAAATAATGTTCCTAGCAACAGCAAAAAACATAAAAACCCTAACACTTACCATGCAGGGCAAACATTTCAGCAGACGTTATTTTGAAATATTTTTTATTTTCCCCAGAAAGTAGGATTTGACATTTCATGCAAATTATCTCCACAGCAGACAATTTGCATGCAATTTTTAAGCCTGTTTTCTGGGAAAAATAAAAACAAAATATCATCACTTTGTCGTCTGCTGAATTTGCCCATAGCATGGTACATGTAAGTGCGAAAATCAATATGGAAATTAAAGTAGCATGCACATCACTACGTATAAATCATATATCTTAACTCTTAAAGCGCCAATCAAATGTGTTGCAGATTACATTTCATTTATTTTTCATAGAAATTAGTCTTGCCATTTCAAATGCAGACGATTCATGAAATGTCAAGACTTATTTTCTATATATATATATATTTTTTTTAATGAAAGATGTCTTCTGCTGCAGTTAATTAACTGACTTTCTGTTTGTTTATCTCTCGACTAACAGAAGCAATTCCATGGGCAAACTGGGGCAGTGGGCGGCCTAACCCTCACTCTGATTAGCACCAGACAGACCTACGAACACTGTTTGATAAGATCTTGGAAAAAAAAGGTTGAACATTACCACACACACAATTCTTTCAGGGCAAGACGAGACTTAACAGAGAGACAGAGAGAGAGAGAGAGACAGAGATAGAGAGATTAACCATTTCTTAATAGTGATACAAAGTTAAACTAAGGAAATAAATTGAGCAGCTAAGAGAGAGAGAGAGAGAGAGAGAGAGAGAGAGAGAGAGAGAGAGAGAGAGAGAGAGAGAGAGAGAGAGAGAGTTGAAATGAAAATAAAGTATTTACCCCGTAGCTACTCTATTAGTAACAAATGAGACTGAAATTTGAAACCTGATTAAATTTTTAATGACTTCTCGCTATGTTAACTGCGACCAAATTAGGGCGGAACGTATAAATTAAGATACACCGAATATGAACTCAAGTCGTTATATTACCCAAATAACGATGTAAATAAGTTGCGACATGAGAAAAATGTTTGCACATACAAACAGCCGGAGAAGCCGTGCAGTCTGAACTGTGCTTTGACGGTGAAAGCGCGGGTGTGCCTTTGTTGTTCACGTCTGCTTCAATTGCTCAAGATAAGGCCTGTTTTTTATTCAACCAAATAGTATTGATTATTTTTCTTATTTTTCTACGAAAACATATGTTGTGGTACTCATTAGAAGCGCCTCGGTATGGCGCTTCTAATGAGTGCACAAAACATATGTTTTCGTGGAGATAAGAAAAAAATATTTACCTGAGGCAGACACCGCCTCCTATCTGGAGATATGTCTTCCGAAGATACCATGCCTTTATGCACTGCTAATTTGCAAATGCCGACCGCGTAGCCTATAGGCTATAACCAGTCTGCTTACTCACGTAGTCGGACCGAAAGTTCGCTATAGCCTATCTTTTGGTACCAGTTTCAACCCGATCGACGAAGGTCGGTTTTGGATGGATCAAACAGTCTGTATACAACAACCACTGTTTAGTTGTGACTGCGAAGGCTTGTCTTAGCCTTCGTCATTTTCTCCTGATGTATCCTCTGTTAGGCAAGGTCTGAATCATTTTGAAAGGATTTTCTTCACAGTAATTAAAACAGACAACTAAAATAAATACCGTATTTATCCGAGTTCTTCCGACATCTTCGCTCTTTTCAATATTTCTAAAGTTTTAACAAGTCAATTTTTGTACATTTTCATACGTAACTGATGAATGAGAGACAAACAGTGCAGACCCTGATCAGACGCCGCATTCTGCGGCGTATGATCAGGTTCTACACTGTTTGCTCAGGCCTGTCTGTACCAATACTTTGGATCAATACGGTAAGTACTTCTACTTCAGTCGTAACCACGGTTATTTCATTGTAAACGCTTGACTAGGGTAACCCTGGAGTGATGGCCCCAGTTCTCCTTTTGTCTTGCTATTGTGATGTGGGTTGGTGAAATCAGTGTGATGTAATCCTTTTTGTCGTTTCATCTTATATTTCAGTGAGACGACACAATATCAGATCATATCATGCCGTGTTTAACCGTTTCTTAGTAGTGATATAAAGTTAAAAGTTAAACTAAGGAAATAAACTGAGCAGCTGAGAGAGAGAGAGAGAGAGAGAGAGAGAGAGAGAGAGAGAGAGAGAGAGACGGCCAACACAAAACTAAGGAAACAAAATTGAGCAGCTGATAGAGAGAGACAGAGAGAGAGAGAGAGAGACGCCATACACATCTGGAATGGCGCTAAATCTCTCACATCACGAAAACATGTCCATATAATACTGACCCCCTTAAACCCCACTTTTATATAGTAAAACTGGGGTTTACAGGGGTATACATAAGTTTTCTTATTTCTGCTCAAAAAAGCGAGGCGGTTCTAACGAGTACTCACAAACTATGTTTTGAGCAGAAATACGAAAAATATCAGTTTTTTTTTTATCTGAAAATTTTCAATTTTTAGAGGTGAAATTTTCTATATATTTGAATAGGCGTGTTTACGTAATGAGCTAAATCTATCAGTCAGACCAGACTGTATGAATGTATATCTGGTCTGATCTTTTGATTCTCCTGTCAGGACCACGTTGACTCGAAATTCTGACGGAAAGAAATAATCAGGGGCGTATTCGAAGTAAAGCGGTAATAGCAGTTATAATTGGTTGCAGCTGTTTCCTTTGTTTGACGATTTTAATTCTGTAGAGGAGGTTGAATACAGTATAAACTTTATTTCAAATCCGTGATTACTTTGTATTTTCAATACATTTTTTTCTGTTCTGTATATAACATTGAGTAACTGACCAAGACTTGTACCACAGGAGCCGCCGACCTCGGTGGCTCAGTTGGATGCGCGTCCGACTGGAGACCAGGAGGTCGCGAGTTCGAACTCCGCCGAGGTCGGCAACATTCTTTCGTGGAGATTGATCATGAAATATTTTCTACGGTCATTCTCTCCCTTCCGCTGATTCAAGAAGGGCAGTTGTCAGTTTCTGGCGAAAGAATGTGCACAATACTGGTTAACCGCTTAGAGGACTAAGCCTGCCCAGTAAATGTGTGGTTAGGTAAACTGAACGCGCTCGACATGACCCCCATAAGATTGACTGGGCCGTAAAACCTCAACACAAACAAACAAAACCACAGGGTCCCTTTTCCTGACCAAACTTTCAGCTCCTGTGGTCGGACATAAGAGAGTGATTACAGTCTTCCCGTTTAAAATGTTAGTAAAACAAAACAAAACGTTATGAAGGAGTCAAGACTAATGTTGATTTGAAGAGGAAATCCGTGTTAAAATCTAATTATTTACGGATATTTCCCTTTCAGCCCGGCAGACCAAAATAAACACCTATGCAAACAGTGAAGATCCAGATGAGACGGCTCGTAACGAGCCGTCTCATCTGGATCTACACTGTTTGCCATTCTGTTTTGATTTTTGACTGACTGAAACCCCTATTTGGAACAATAGTTCTGTCCACAATCGAAGTTGGAAGAGTCTACTTCAGAAACTCAGGGGTGAAATGGTTAAAACTGGACATGGTGACGCTGGAATCATGCATGGGTGGAGAAGCCTGCAGAGCTGTCATCCAAGATGAGTTGTCATCTTATTTTCCCATAAAACAGGGTTTGAAAGTTCATGCAAAATTCTTAAGGAGATAATTTACATTAAATTTCACGAGAGAGAGAGATAGAGTACAAATAATTTCAGTAGCTAGAAAGTAGAATTCCCAGCATACTAGAGAGAGAGAGAGAGAGAGAGAGAGAGAGAGAGAGAGAGAGAGAGAGAGACAGATCACCAATAATTTCAGTAGCTAGAAAGTAGAGTTACCAGCATAGATCACCAATAATTTCAGTAGCTAGAAAGTAGAGTTACCAGCATACTAAGACATTATGCGCGGAAAATTCTGGGCATACCCGGACACCAAATCATTTATCTGTCCAGTTGCGTATAAGCCGGAACGGAGTAGTTGTGTTTAAAGATTGCAGGTCTTTTCTATATGAACTGGGTAAAAGTTTCAGCAGACATTTTGAAATGTTTATTATTATTATTATTATTTCCCAGGAAATAGTTTTCATATATAGATCATGTTTTCTGACAAAAAAAAAGAAAAAAAAAAAGACAAAAAAGACATTAATTTGTGGTCTGCTGCATTTGCCCCGAGAATGTTAAGTTTAGAGGTATCTTAAAAACATCTGCTGTGAACAAGAAAAAAAAAAGAAAAAAAAAAAAAAAAGAAAGAAAACTGCGCTATTTTGTGAATAAAAATTTTCGCAAAAAACTGATGTTTTGTGAAATGAATATACGCGGAAAAAAGAAGGAAAACTGCGACGTTTGTATTCAAGAACTGGGTGGATATCGGCGGGTGTTAGGAGGGGAGAAAACAAGCAGCTTCAACATTGGTGGAATCTCCTGAAAATGGAAAAAACTGAAATGTTTTTTGAATTACTCAAAAGTTGTTGTGTTTTATTTTGTCATTGAAAACAGATTGACATGCCTAGTTGTAAGGTGTGGATGATCTGATCGATGATCAATATTAATACTTTGCATGCTGGAAAAAAATACAGCAGACGACATATTGAAACTTTTTCATATTTTTCTCAGAAAACAGGAATTGACTTTTCATTCAAATCTGCATGAAATTTCAGATCCTGTTCTCTGGGAATAATAATAATAGTAATAATAAATCAATTCGTCGTCTGCTGATTTAGCCCAGAAAGTGGTGCAGGTCAACATGATAAAAACATTTTTCCAATAGAGAATTTTAATTTTTGCGTTAAAATAAGCCCCTACCTTTATGTACATTAAGCATGGAAATTAATCCTATGAAAACACGTATTTTATTCCACATTTTGAATATTTACAACACAGTATAGGACAACCCGGTTATACACTAGGAAATGATCAGCTGTGTGGTAAACTATATTTTATAATGACAGACATGGACTGTGTATACTCATCTGAGTGACGGTGACTTCGTAACCACAATGATCACTGAAAAAATAATCCGCATTTTTTACATGCACAGTTGCAAGTAAACAGGTACCTTCCTATGTCGTTTCATAGGCGACTTGAAACAGCGTTGTTTGATACGTTTTTTTTTTTTTTTTTGTGGTCCACACGCGCGCGCAGTTTTATGCGCTCAGAAGACGCAGACTGACAGTTAGCGTTTTAACCCATTTATGCCGTGTGGACTCTTCTACCTTGACTCTTTGGTCAGGTCCATTTCCTTTACAAAGAGTGTCTGGTTAGTTTATATTATTATCATGTTTTGTAAAAATTTCCAAACTTAATGTCAACAGTGTAGACCCTGATCAGACGCCGCGTTCTGCGGCGTCTGATCTGGGTCTACGCTGTTTACCCTTTTATGGGACGCTAGGCTTAAATGGATTAACCTTAAAGCGCTACAAGCAAATCCACGGCAAATCATAGCAGAGGGCATTCTATTTTTCAGCTGGCATTTCACGTGAATCGTATGCATAAATGTCCTATTTTCTTAGAAACAATAAATAAACACCCTAAATTTTGTCTGCTAGTTGTGGTTATCGGTTTAAGAATTTTACAACTTTTTACAGACGTGCATTTTCCCCCCTTTTAATACATACATACATACATACATACATACATCCAATTTTCAGTTTTAGGTATTTCACACGCTCTCCCCAAACTAATATTGAGACATCATATCCCTTCACCAAACTTATCCTAGAATTTAAACAAGCCCATTTTACAATCTGTTTGCTCAGGCCCGTCTCCCCCAATACTTTAGTGTACATACGCATTCAATGTAAATTAGCGTCTTTCCCTAGGTTTGTGCAGTTCGAAAGTCTTTTACAACCGTCGGCCAAAATTTTCTGTGACAACAAAAGAACGGAATTTATTTCTGGAAACGTCCACTTAGCACTTATCAGTCCAGAAACTTTATGAAGATGAAGCCTGCTAATAGAATCTCTGAAATTTCATTCGAGGCACGCTTTTCCTACAAAATTGCATGTTCGCCCAGCGTTCGTCTAAAGAAAGCTTTGATGTTTGGCTAATTCGCGCAAAGCAATGACTCTGATCAGCCTGAGCATTTGCGCAGGCTGATCTGAGTCATTGTTTAGCGGGCATGTGGTCTTGTAGGAAATGCTGTGGTCAGGCCCATTTGATGTCTTCTGATTAAGTGTAAGTTGAAAATAAGGTTAAATTGCCAAATTTATGTTGAAGCCCGGGTTTCGTAGCTTCCGCCTGGCTACGCGCCTGACTGCCACCACCATCGTCATCATAAGCAGCAGCAGCCTTTTTCATTCAGAATTATCAACAGAAACAGACAATAAGACGGCATGAATTTGGTACTTGTAAGGTCATGCTGTGCTTCTGCACTCTAGCTGATCGCTATCTACCTACCTACCTATCTATCTATCCTGTCACCACACGCCCTCGCAGGCATTCTTGACAGGTGTGCACCGTCTGTGCAGAAAAAAATATGAATAAATGAGACAAAGTACAAGATGGGAGCAAGATGAGTAACGATAAAAGGTTAAAAGTTGGTGAGAAGGGTTAACCATACTGGATCTACGGCCTTGAGTGTTGCAGCTTACCAACTTCTTCCTCGAACGCGTTGGCAAGCATACAACCAACTCGGGAAGGGCATTTCACTGAACTTTTGCAAGTGGAAACAAGACATGCGGACATGGCCAATCTGCTCCCCCATCCCACCCCTCACCCCCGCCGATGTATACTTTGCACATGAACCTGGCATGAAAGTGCAATTAAGGTTAAGGTGAAATGTATGTACAAAGGCAAATCCCAGTTGAGAACAAATCTGCAAAATTAATGTTGTAATTCTGTATGTATGCAAGGCAGTGTTACGCCAGGTCTTGTAAACTGGTTTGCATCAAGAAGATCCAAACATTATAAAAATAATAAAAAGACATTATTTGGCTGGGGTGGGGTGCGGGTGTGGAGGGGTGGGCAGTATGGGGAGAGCAGGTCTGAACGATGCATTTCTTTTTAATTTCTTCTATCACTGTGTATATTATTTGAACTGAATACCTTGAATCGTTCTTGATTCATATATATGACAAACAGACTTAAATCGCAAAAGCGGGATTTTTGACCTCTCGTACTAAAATCTGTGAGATAAGGTAAAACTTTAAGGGGGATTTGACAAAATTCTGTGACATTTTCTTAAACATTTGGAGCTCCCCTAATATAATCTGTCTTTTTTCTTTCATGTAAGAAGCTTGTGAAAACCACAACAGTGAATGATTTATGTTTATTTCGTCATAAAATCTGTTGTAAAATGGTCTGTGAATTCTGAGATTTGATTTTTTTTATGGGAATTGCCTTCCAGATGGGTCAAATTCTGTGAGATTTTATCTCACAGTGTGAGGTATGGCATGTATGATCTCTGGCTAATAAATGCGACAACACCAGAGCAGCTGGTACCACCAGCTTGTATCCAGTCTGTCACGAATGCAGGTTTCTTTGTCATGGTCTGAAGATGTGCATGGGCTTTTATTTTGTTTGTGTTGATGTTTTACGGCCAAGTCAACCGAATGTGGTCATGTCGAGCGCGGTCAGTTTATCTAACCACACGTTTACTGGGCAGGCTTAGTCCTCTAAGCGGTTAACCAGTATCGTGCACATTCTTTCGCCAGAAACTGACAACTGCCCTTCTTGAAGTATTGTCCTCATGTTAGCTTTTTTTTCTTCACTTTCTTTTCACATTTTGAACTCAGTCATTTTTGTGCTCTAATATTATCAGAGTATATATATATGCTACCTTCTGTGCGCAACTTCCCTTACAGTTCAAGCCCGATCGTTTTGAAATTTTACGCGGGGTTTTGTCATGGTCTGAAGATATGCTTTTGATATAGTTTTCTTAATTTTTGTTACTTATTTAACACTGAGTCGCGTTTCGCGCTCAAATACTATCAAAGTAAAAAGATAAGGACCACTGGGCTGACGTTACAGTCGCCAATGTTTTCCCTCCAAGGAGGCACCTTCCTCGGTTTTTATTGTTGTAGATTAATCATTTATCAATTGACAAAACTTGAAAAAATGAAAACATCACGAAAACATGCCTATTAAATTTTGACCCCCTTAAACCCCACTTTTATATAGTAAAACTGGGGTTTACAGGGGTATACATTATTTTTCTTATTCCTGCTCAAAACATAGATTGTGGGTACTCGTTGGAACCGCCTCGTCGAGGCGGTTCTAACGAGTACCCCCAATCTATGTTTAGAGCATGCAGGAATAAGAAAAATCTCAAAGTTTTTTTTATCTAAAAATTTATATTTTTTGGTGGTGAAATTTTCAGTATATTTGTATAGGCTTGTTTTCGTAATGGATATTTAAAAAGCAATTACTTTTGGTAAGAGGGCTGTAAGAGCTGTTCTTATGTTCATTATTAGGATTTAATAAATCTAAACATAATCTATTAAATATTCAAACTAAACTTTGGTTACTGTAGGAGAAGAAAACCAAGGTTATCATCTTCATCGAATGAGCTAAAATTGCGGATTTCAGAACTATTTTAGGGTTGCTTTTGCCTGAAGAGCTCCAATCGTCCCAATAGTGGGTAACCTGGTGTGCGCAGCTCCTCTTACAGTTCAGAGCTGAGCTTTTTGAAACTCTACATGTGTTGTTGTCATGGTCTGAAGATGAGCATGTGCTTTGCTTTTGGTATATGTGCCCAATTTTGAACTTAAATGTTTCTGTGCTAAATATTATCAAAGTATACAGATCAAAGATTTATATTTTACAAAAATCATAGCAATTGGAATGCCCTTCTCTCTGATTCGGCTACTGGCAAGGGAGATGATATGTGTAGGAAAAAGAGGAGTCAAGGAGGAGTATTTTACCTTTGTTAAAAGTAAAGCCAGGCTATGTATAGACAGAAAGTTCTTTGCTCAGAGGTTCTTTGTTGACTTGGTCATTTTGGGATATTTTTAAAAGGCGGGGACATAAAAAAAAAAGATTGCTTGTTTATTTTGCAATTTACGATATCAAAAGGTCGTGCCGAGTCACTAGTAAATATAATTCGAATTATGGGTCTTTATTGACTTGGTCATTTTGGGATATTTTTAAAAGGCGAGGACATAAAAAAAATTGCTTGTTTATTTTATAATTTACGATCCGAGTCATTAGTAAATATAATTCGCATTATGGGTTATCACTATCAAATTTGCCATTTTTCACTCGCTCTTCCAGAGTTACAAAATATATATGATATATGAAATCGGTATATTGTTTGTTTGTGTTGAGGTTTTACGGCCCAGTCAACCCAATGGGGTCATGTCGAGCGCGGTCAGTTTACCTAACCACACGTTTACTGGGCAGGCTTTGTCCTCTAAGCGGTTAACCAGTATTGTGCACATTCTTTCGCCAGAAACTGACAACTGCCCTTCTTGAAGAAATCGGTATAAGATATCAGTTATTGTATGAATGGGTGATATTGTTACAGGGCATATAATGAATGGTACATCATAAGAGAGAGAGAGAGAGAGAGAGAGAGAGATTTGGGGCTTGCAATGAACAAAACTTTAGACCAGTATCCAACAATAATCGAAGTATCAAATAAACCCATCTATGTATTCAGGCTCGGACCTAATAATAATACACGGACTTGTCACTAAGGGAACTGCCAAAATATGTTGTCGTGGCTTGATTTTAGCGCTATTTTACAGCACTATATGGTCATTAAAAGTTATTTTGGATAATAACTAAAGTTGTAATAAATTGTTTTAATAGGTTTAGTTGAAAAATGTCAAGTCACAATTAATTAGATTGAAGTTATAACTTCATTTTGGGCGAACTTCTGATGATTTTCTGCTAAAAGTGCCGAAAATAGCTAAAATGGGTACCTAGTTTTCTCGTTGATATTTACAAAATCTGTTGATTTTTCCCTAAATATAATGCTGCAGTCTTACAGGTAATATATTGACCTATTGCGTTTTGATAACAAATCTGAGATATTTGGAAAAATAAGTGAAATATGAGCATTTAAATTTCATCATACAAAATTATGAAAACTCAGCCATGACAACATATTTCCAATAAATACAATACCTGTACCGTAGTTACTAGTCCAGTGTATATTGGCTCCAAGATTCAGGAGAACCTTTACAAGTAAAATTGTGACCTTGACCTCTTGGTGAAAAGTAGGGATGTGGAATTGTACTGTAAAAAACAAACAAAAAAAAACAAACAAACTTTAGACCAGCATTTACTTTCATGCTAAATATGAACTGACTTCAGCGTAGGGTTTGGGTAACACCAGTTCTCAAAAACTTTAAGACATTTGTGGAAGCTAAAACCCAATAAAACCCATTCCGACGGGGTTCCTGTACTTTCGTAATGGGCAGCTAAAACGGGAGTAATAGTTTCGGGGAATGATTAAACAAATCAGAAATATGTTTTCTAAGTTGGCATTCATTAACACAGAAAGACAGTACATACATGTAGTATGTATATTTTGTTTAATTCAAACTTTAACATTATAAATGTAACAAAAACACAATAAATACAATGTATTTGCTAATTCAAATATGTTATACAATAATAACCTTTAACTGCTAAGCACAAATGCAGCAGAGTACATTTTTTGTTTGTTTTTCTGAAAAACATAAGCCATGACATTTCATGTGAACTGTCTGCTTGGCAGATAATTCACATGAAATGTTAAGTATTATTTTCTGTGTAAAACAATATTACCCCTTCAAAGCGCCAATCACTACTGCAGTAGAAAACAACGTTTTCTTTTATTTTTTCTGAGAATAAAGTCTTGACATTTCATGTGAATCATCAGCCAAGCTGATGATTAACATGAAATGTCAAGACTTATTTTCTCTGAAAAATAAATAATAACAAATAAAAAATTCAAATGTCTGCTTCAAATTTTGCTTGGCTCTTTAAGGGTTAAATTTAGAATGACCTCTGCTTCAATTTAGCTCAGCTACTTTACAAGATAAAATCAGTGCAATTCAGAATTCCAGAGAAGATGCCTTAGTTACTCCTAAAAGCGCCAAGAAAACCTGCATCTGAAAATATCGTCTGTTTATGTTGTCTGCTGCATCTTCTTGCAAACTTTTCATATAGGCAAACAGTGTGGAGCCAGATCAGACTGCTCCTAGAGGAGCAGTCTGATCTGGGTCCACACTGTTTGCAACAATGACATTTAAAGTATTCAGCAGAAGACAAAGCAGACGACAATTGTTGTGTTTGTGCAACTGTTTTTTGTTTGGCGTCTTATGGGCTAAGATACTGGTGCCAGTATTTTTCTTAACATTTATCCATGAAAAAAGGTAGTGCTTTCCATAGCTCTAAATAAGATAGTATTTTTCAGTCAGCAAGTATGAATTTATTTATTTCTTATTTCTGCATGAACATGTATGGATACTCATTAGAGGTGCTGGCAAGGCACTCCTCAGATGAGCTCCCTCAATAATATTTTCATGGAGAAATAAAAAAAAAAAAAAGCAAAAACAAAAAAAACTTTTTATCCAACTGTCCAATTTAGCTACAGCAATGATTTCATTGCTCAGTGACAAGTCACATTTCATAAGAGAACTTGTTAATGCAAAGTATTTGATAATACTTCTGAGTATTTTGAGAAGAACATTGCAAGTGATAATAATTCTGGGTATTTTTTCTCTAATTTCTCACTAAAAACCATAGTGGATACTCGTTTGAACCATGTCAGTGAGATGGTTTGAAAGAGTTCATGCAACCTATGTTTTTATGGAGAACTGGACAAAATTATCACAGAATTTTCATTATTAGATACTACTCCTTAACCCATTGTAGATGGAATAGACTCGCCCACACAATATATTGGAAGAGTCCAATTTCAATTTTAGGTACGTCCGACTATGAGATCTACATATTCCTAGAGAAAAATGGCTAAACTATATGCAAACAGTGGAGACCCTGATCAGACGCCGCATTCTGCGGCGTCTGATCTGGGTCTGCACTGTTTGCCAAATACCCTTTTACCGGTCTCCCCACTACAATGGGTTAAACCCTCTGTTTCAGAAATATATAAGTAAAAGAAGTCCCATATTTATTCTAAATATTGGGAGGAGAGGCTTGAACAAAGAGTGCAGACCCATTCCAGACTTCACCCAAACAGCTTCCAGAGATCAGTCACTACATTCTGTGGCATCTGATCAGGGTCTATACACTGTTTGCCACTCATTTAGCAGTTTGTAGACACTCAACAGGTAGTTAAATGGACTTCAGATATATGGTAAGGAGTTAAACCTTAGCACTCTGAGTAAAAATTTAAGCGGACAACAATGTGAGATATTGTACTTATTTGTCCATGAAAACAGGTTTTGACAATTCATGCAAATTGTCTCCACTGGAGACAATTTACATGAAATGTCAAAACCTGTTCTATGGAAAAAATAAGAAAAATATCATCCATTTGTCTTTTGCTGAATTAGCTCAGAGGGTGGTAAAAGTGAAGGTGTCTCAATCCTTAGAGTAACCAGAGCTGGTGTTTGTGAAACACTTTGCCCCCAACTGCCTGACTCTAACACTGCTTGACTCCAACACTGCTTGCCCATGATGGTAATAACACTACAAATATACAAGATTTCAGTGTTATTTTATTAAAAGGGAAATAACTCTAAAATGGGGGTTTATTCGGATAAGAAAAAAATACGGGTCACCTATTTTTTTCATGAAGAATCCGTATATGAAATTTCAAAACATTAACAACATGGTTCTAAACTTATGCTATGCACATGTAAGCAACAAGATTCAATGGCCAGAAATTGCAAAGGGACGTAACTCCAACAACATTTCATTTAATTGGTTGAAAGTTTAATCAGGTGATCTCCTCCTCAGTCCCGATCAGTACAGCAAATATCAAGGCACTAGCTCAAATCCTTTTTGAGATATCTTGCTAACGAGATTTCATTGTTATTTTATCAAACGGGAAATAACTCTAAAATGGGAGATAACTCGGATAAGAAAAAAATATGGGTCACCTACTTTTTCATGAACTAATCCATATATGAAATTTCAAAACATTAGCATACATGGTTCTAAACTTATGCTGTGCACATGAAAGCATCAAATGGCCAAAAATTGCAAAGCGCCATAACTCCCAACACAATTTCAATAAATTGGTTGAAAATTTAATCAGATTACCTCCTCCTCAGTCCCAATCAGTATACCAAATATCAAGACTCTAGCTCAATTACTTTTTGAGATATCTTGCCAACGAGATTTCAATGTTATTTTATTAAAAGGGAAATAACTCTAAAATAGATAATTCGGATAAGAAAAAAAATATGGGTCACCTAGTTTTTCATGAGGAATCCATATATGAAATTTCAAAACATCAGCATATATGGTTCTAAAGTTATGCTATGCACAAGAAAGCGTGACAAACGAACGGATGAACTGACAAGCCAGAAGCAATATGCCCCCCAACTTTTTTCAAAGTTGGGGGCATAAATAGGGTATTTTTCTGGGCACTCCCTCTGTGGAGCACTATATTCTAATATTGCTGCAACAGTATTGGGACAGCGTTATTTTTTTATTTTTGACTAAAAATGTGTCACAATTTTTGCAATAAAAATACTGGTATATCAAAAAACAATTATATAATATATTAAACATTACAAACTGCTTTAACCCATTGTAGTCTAGAGACCCCTAAAAGGGCAATTGGCAAACAGTGAAGACCCAGATCAGATGCCACACAATGTGACATCTGATCTGTGTCTCCACTGTTTGCAAATAGTTCAGCAATTTTTCTCTAGAAATATTGAAATCTCATAGCCTGACATGCCTGAAATTGAAATTGGACTATTCCAATATACAGTGTGGGATAGTCTATTCCATTTACAATGGGTTAATGACTTCACCAAGCTAATGGTACTTTGACCAACTATGTCCAAACTGCCTACCTTTAACGTTATCAAATATTTAACCCTTCTCTTGCTGAGCACGATATGCCCTGTTTTAGCAAACAGTGTGGATCCAGATCAGTCTGAAGAAGCCAACTGATCTGGATCTGCACTGTTTGTCATTAAATATGTGAATTTTTATCAAAAACCCAGATCAAGTAATCTGATTGGCTGGAAATTAGAAGTGGGTGTGGCATCTTAATTTATTCAACAGGACAAGGGTTAAACCACTAAGAGGGAAAACATATTTTTGACATATACTCCCTACAAAGACTCAAATAAGCCTGCGCATCGTCACAGTCTGATCAGTCTGTTATCAGCACGAAGAATTGTTGCATCCTAGGCTATCCAAATGAGCCAAATGAAGATTCTGGTCAGATTGTGCTAATGTGCAGACTGATTTGAATCTTGGCTGGGCACACATGACGGAAGGCACATTTTCTGATGTTGCTCCTCATACATCTATAACCATATTTCTTATGACATCATCATACATACTGTTATTAACATCTATATACTGTATATACCTTAAGTATTCGGACACCTCAACTCCTTACCGTACATATTCTAAAATTTCAACAAGTACAATTTACTACCTAATGTTGTGACTAAACATTGCTGGATGAGTGGCAAACAGTGTAGACCCTGATGAGATGCCGCATTCTGCGGGGTCTCATCTGGGACTACACTGTTTGCTCAGGCCTGTCTGTCCAAATACATATGGTAAATACGGTGAACAAAAAAATGAGTCTCTCACTTAAAGACTGTTTCTAGCCACTTGCTAGGTAAAAACAACTTGCTCATTTTTGGCTATATCACACATTCCGCCATAAAACTACAGCAAAATGTCAAACTAATAATCAGTTTTGACAAGTTCAGCCATATAAAACTATGCAAAATGGCAAAGTAAAAGATTCAGTTTTGGCAAGTTCAATCATATAAAGTTTGTGCAATATATATATAATGACATATGAAAGTCACTTTTGCCACAGTCAGGCATATATAATTCATACAAAATGGCAAGTAAAAAAATCAGTAAATGTCAAGATAATAAGTTCAGTTTGATACCCATGTAACTGTTTCATAAAACATTGGGGAAATAAAAACGTGAAACGTTAAAAACCCGCCATTATCGTGGCTTGGGCAGATAACTGTCAAAAATTGATGAAATTTGCCCATTAGCAATCCCAAACCAATCTCCACAATATCAATGCACATACCAAGTTTGGTGAAAATCCACTGATATTTACTCAAGTTATCATCCGGAAACAAAAATACAGACTGAGGAATGTAAGAAGGATGGACAGACACACAAACCACCAACGTAATACCAAAATACCCCACGGCTATCAGGTGGCGGGGTATAAAAAGAGACATCAGCTGAACATAAATTATCATATATATCCTTGGTATTCAGATAGACAGACCTGTACAGACCCAGATCTGGCCCCGAGGTTATAAATGTCATGCTCAAATCAATTGAGCATGAAAATTTTCATGTTAATAAATCTCAAATTACTATCTGCCAAATTCTTTCTTGCTAAACATAGCTGAGCATGAAAATTTCATGCTCAGCTGAGTTGAGCATGAAAACAGTTTTGGCCAGATGCTGCAGAATGAGACATCTGATCAATGTCTACACTGTCTGCCACTCATCCTGTAGCTTTTCAACACCTCAAGAGGTAGTCAAGTGGCTTAGTTCAAACTGTAGAATACTTAGAGTAAGTTTGTTTGAGGTGACCTGCTGAACCCGGATATACCCTGCCTTTGCAAACAGTGTTGATCCAGATCAGTTGGCTTCTGAAGAAGCCAAATGATCTGGATCTGTACTGTTTGTCATTCAGTAATGTGAATTTATATCAACAGCCTGGATCAACTAATCTGACTGGCTGAAAATTGGAAGTGGGCATAGTATCTTAATTTATTCAGCATGACAAGGATTAACAGCCCTGTCAACAATAGTTCAGTCAAGTTGTCATATAAGTATGGTAAGGAGTTAAGGTGTCCAAATACTTTGAGTAAATATGGAAATACAGGAAATAACACACCAATAGAGAATGGGGTCCTCTAGGAATCAATTAATTGTGAAGGCCCAGATCAGCCTGCTTATCCAAAATATTAGGACACCATAACTGGTTATCTTACTTGTCCTAAACTTTGAAAAGTAAAAATCTAAAAGTGAACTGGGTGCAGATGTTAGGTTCAATAAAGTCTGGCCAGGTCAGCAGCAGATAAGTTGACAAATTTAAAACAAGAGGCCCATGGGTCACGGCTCGCTTACCTGAGTGAAATAGCCACTGCAGATATGCATTTGTTATGCAACATTTTTTATATTCTGTCATTGCAATTAATGAAAGAATCATCATTTAAGCAGTTTTTGGTTTTGAAGAAGAATGTGTTTTCTACATATTCTTTTTCTTCAAATTATTATTTTTTTGGTTTAGGGGCTAGCTAATGCATTTTAAACAGAATAAACCTCAAAACACCTCATAATTATGTCCAAAATTGCCCCAAAATAGCCCCTAAACCTTGGATGTTTGCCAGGACAGACAGATGGACGCTCAAAATTTCAGAGGGTATAACACTTGCCACTTTTTGAGGCGGGCCAAAAAATGGAATTTAACCATTTTCCCATTGTAAGTCAAAGGGAGCTTTCTGTTGCCATGGAAACCAAACCAAGAGGCAGACCACCATAATTTTAGCTATTTTGAATTGCCCTTACCCAAGCAACTTTTGTACCAAATTGGAGTTATACTGCTTCAGTGGTTTCGAAGTTGTCATTTGAAGGCAACCAAACAAAATGGCCACCTGTCATATAAACTGGGTAGATGATCATCAGATGATCATAACTGCTAAATATGGCTCACATCGCTTCCCTGGTTATGGAGAAAATGCAATTTAACCATTTTCCCATTATAAGTCTATGGGAGCTTTCTGTTGCCATGGCAACCAACCAAGAGCCAGATCACCATAATTTTAGCTATTTTTAAATCCCCTACCAAAGCAACATTCTTACCAAGTTAGGGACAAATCACATCAATGGCTTTGGAGGAGTTGTCGTTAAAGGACGGATGGACAGACGCATGGACGGATGGACGATGGACAAAAAGTGATCACTATAGCTCATCCTGAGCATACATTGTAGTTCAGGTGAGCTAACAAGGGACTGGTTTGTAGACATCAGTCCCCAAAGAACCGCTCCCTAGAAAGCAAATTATGGGTATGTTCACTGGCTCTCTTTATCATAAATAGTTAGCAGGCAAGAGATGAAACAGATTATGGGAACTGTAAACAGAAAGGGCACATAAGGAAAAATTGCAGAAATGACCCAATCTGAATGTCTGCAGTTGGTGCATGAATAAGAATATGAAATATGTCCAGTTGTAAAGCAAAAATTCTTTAAAGAGGCTGAATCCAAGCCATCAAATGAATATTGCAACTATTGTACGTATCAGGGATGACAACAATGAGGAGGTTGAGGAAAACTAGATATGTGTTTGTAAAACACTGTGCCTCCAACTGTATGCTTGTTGATACAAAATGTCAAAGCTGAAAAGGGCACATCTCTGACAAAAGTAATCCAAGTTCACTAAAATTTAATCAGGTCAACAACACACTGGTAAACTGCTTGCAAAAGCCTAACTGAAATGGTTCCTTTGATATTTTGCTTACAAGAAAGGCATGATGTATAGGCAGATGGACAAGCCCAATCCCTATATGTCCTCCCAACTTCTAAGTTGGGGGCATAATGAGAGTGGTAATGATGCAGCTGAAGGTGAATGAAGATGATGGCAATGAAACTGAAAATAGAAACAGAAAGGGACGTTAATAGTAAAACATTAACCCATTGTATACTGAATAGACTCTCCCACACTATATATTGGAAGAGTCCAATTTTAATTTTAGGTATGTCTGGCTATGAGATTTAGATATTCCTACAGAAAAAAGGTTAAACTATTTGCAAACAGTGGGGACTCTGATCAGATGCCACATTCTGCAGCATCTGATCTGGGTCTGCACTGTTTGCCAATTACCTGCTTAGGGGTCTCCCAACTACAATGAGTTAATATCAAACCCAGAAATCTTCTTCCAAACAGAATATTCTGCTTATGGGAGATTCTATACTGAATAGTTAACACAAAGGGACTTAATGACACTGTTCAAAACATTGTTTCTGGGACACCCTGATTTTAATGAGTTAGAAAAGCTCGACAAATGAGCAACAGCATGACAAAACCAATAACGTGGCATTTGCGCCCAGCAAAGACTCAGATCAGCCTGGGCATCTGCCAAGTCTGATAAGAGTCTCAACTGTCCATATAGTGAAAGCTTAGGTCCTTAGCTATCCACTGAGCACACAGCTAACACTCTGATTAGACAGGGCGGATGCCCAGGCTGATCTGAGGTTTCACTGGGCGTAAATACCATGTTGTTGGTTTTGTCTTAGTGCGGCTCCAATCCACATTGTAAAAAGTTGTTTATGACTTTACAATTTTGGAAACGTTTCTGAACACTTCACATTGAATTTAATGAGTTAGAGAAGCTCTACAAACGAGCCACAACATGACAAATCCAATAATGTGGCTTTTGCGCCCAGCAAAGACTCAGATCAGCCTAGGCATCCGCCCAGTCTGATAAGAGTCTCCACTGACCATATAGTGAAAGCTTAGGTCTTTAGCTATCCATTCAGCACACAGGGAAGACTGATTAAACTGGGTGGATGCCCAGGCTGATCTGAGGTTTCGCTGGGCACAAATACCACATAGTTGATATGGTCTTGGTGCAGCTCAAATCCACATTGTAAAACGTTGTTTCTGACTACAATTTTGAAAACAATTTTTGAACTGTTAATTTTGGTAGACTGTAACCTCGAAACAACATGCACTGCTCCATATCATGGTCTAACAATATATTAAGTTTCAACTTGATTGGATGTAATCTATATCCGGAAACAAAATGTATACAAACCTTTTCAAAGGGGCATAACTCTCTTAATATTTGGTGGACTGTAGTCTAAAAACCATATGCGCTGCCCCACATCATGGTCTAATCTACTTTCAGCTTATCAGATGTAATCTATAAGAAGAGTTAGCCAGAAATGAAATGTTTACAAAAATTTATTAAGGGACATAACTCTGTTAGTATTTGTTAGACTGTAACCTTGAAACAATATGCTCTGCTCCACATCATGGTCTAACTATATATGAAGTTTTAGCTTGACTGGATGTAAACTGTAGGAGGAATTAGCCCTAAACAAAATGTTTACATTTTTAAATCCGCATAACTCTTTTAATATTTGGTGGACTGTAACCTAGAAACAATAGGTTTTACGGCCCAGTCAACCTAATGGGGTCATGTCAAGCGCGGTCAGTTTACCTAACCATACATTTACTGGGCAAGCTTAGTCCTCTAAGGGGTTAACCAGTAGTGTGCACATTCTTTCGCCAGAAACTGACAAATGCCCTTCTTGAATCAGCAGAAGAGAGAGAATGACCGTAGAAAATATTTCATGAAAGAATGTTGCCGACCTCTGCGGGGGTCAAACCCATGACCTCCTGGTCTCCAGTCAGACGCGCATCCAACTGAGCCACCGAGGCCATTAGAAACGTGATAATTATCAATTTTGCACTTGCAAATTAGAGCTAATCATTTATGTAATAATTTAAGGAATGTATATATCATTTATGTAATAATGTAAGGACTGTATGCAACTGTATTTTTGCTCAGTCCCAACCAGGTAAAAATATCAGACGTTCCCAAATGGGAAGCAATGTTTCCCAATCAGGCATCACAAATGCCATGTGTTCCCGAACGGGATACACAGATGGACAGAAAAAAAAATATTGATTTTAAAACTAAGAAACATTTTTTCTAGGCATTTTAAAAAATTTCTGAACGGTCAGAAGTTAGATAATTTATTCATCTTTAAGCTGTCAAAATTTAGTGAAGATTGGTCAAAAACTGTGATACATTTTTTCCATTTTCTGAAGGTACTACAAAAATGATCAAATGATGCCCGATCAGGTATCAGGTTACTAATTATAGAAACGTCTACCATGCAAAATACAAAGGTCACCAAAGGTTACTGATGCCCGATTGGGCATCTTTCCTCTACTGGTTACTGTTCATGTGTTCATATCTCAAACGGTATCAGAGTTATGGAGCGGACAGGAAATCATGAAGCGCTGATGGACAGACATAGGACAGACTGACTTACTGACGGACACTCAAAATTTCGGACAGTATAATATATTACCTCACCTACGGACTGATGGACTTACAACTGACAGACGGATGGACACACAGACGTCCAATGTGAAACCATAATAACCCGCCACTATTGTGTGACAGGGTATAAAAAGCATAACGCAGGCACGGATGAATGAAGCATAAGCAATATGCCCCTCCAACTTCTTTGAAGTTGGGGGCATAAAAATTACTTTTCTGTGACATTCACACAAGACAAAGTCAGCAATAATTTTAACTGAATTTTTTGGCAATGCTTTCGTGTTTGTTGAGGTTTTTGGATAGATAAGGATTGACAAAACTTGTCATCATGCCAAAGGGTAACAAAAGAACAAGCTGGATGGCAGATTAAGCTGCAGCAGCAAGTGCGGCCAAACGGCAGGCCACGAGATCAGCGGCATCAAATGAACTTGAGGATAATCAGGATAATTCAGTTGAGCTTGTCAACCTAGGCAAGGGTGGGCAAATCAAGCACCTCCAAATACAATGTTGATTTTGAACAATTACTGTATTTGCCCTAATTACCACACTGTACGCACAAGTTTTTTTTAAAACAAATCACCAGAAAAACTTGTAGTAAAATATCATCCTAATATGGGTACACTTTAAGGAAAGATCAACAGAGAAATTCATGAGGGGGCGTATTTAATGGTACATACATAATATTTTTCCGACTCTTTACAAAAGCGAATGTTGTTGGTACTCATTTGAATTGCCTCTACTTTGGGCCATTTGTCCGTGGTTCCAGGCCTTTTACTAGAAGAGGTATCAGACAGTAGTAGCAATTTACTCGGCTATACAAATGCAGCTGACAATGGGAAAGTGGATCCATGCCTATTTTCTTTGGCAGAGACACCAATTAAGATTGATAAGCTTGAACTAGAATTGCAGGATTACAATAGAGAAGATGCTGGAAAACTTTAAAGTGGTTTTTCATTTGTATTCCTCTTCATTATACAGGAAATCCATTATCAGCTGATGCCAAAAAAAAAAAAAAAATTGAGATCAGCTACAGTTAGGCCTTCTATTCTAACTAAAATAAAAAAATATTAGCAGAAATAGAAGCCAGATGTTTCTCCAGACCATTTGATGAAGGGCCATTTCTGTCAATGCGGGTTTCTCAACTTGGCTTGGTCCCCAGGAAAAATCCTAGCAAATTTAGGCTCATCCACCACCTTTCTTATCTACCTGGATATAGACCCATCCCTGTGTTCTGTACAGTATACCAGTTTTGATATATATGGCAGTACAGATGGTGCAAGACCTTCGACAAAACTGTCTGTTTGGTAAATTAGATCTAAAGTCTGCATTTAGACATCTTTCAGTTTCACCTGTTTATTTGACCAATTAAGCTTTCTGTCTGAAGGAAAATTCTATTTTGACAAAGCTATGCCATTTGGCTGTTCTATTTCATGTAGTATGTTTGAGTGTTCTGCTAAATTCCTTGAATATTTTGTCAAACAACATGCAGGACACAGTGAAGGTAGTATTTTGCATTATTTTGATGATTTCCTTTTTGGGGAAAAAGGGGCACCAATCTGTGTTTATATATCATGTCCACATTTAAGTACAATGTCAGATTCGGTGGTTCCTGTTGCTGAAGATAAAACCAAATGCCCTACCACAAATATTTCCTTCTTAGATTTAAAAAAATTGATTCAGAGGAAATGGTCATAGGATTCCAATGTCAAAGATCATTTAGATCTGGAGAAAAATAGCTTCTGTACTTAGTAAGGAAAAAGTTACACTCCAAAGGATGCAATCTCTAAAATTTGCATGTCAAGCTGTGATACCAGGCAGACCATTTTGCAAATGGTTGATAAATTCTATTTGTGGCCTGACAAAGCCGTTTCAACATTTAAGAATTACAGATACTGTCTGAAAATATCTCCTTATGTGGTTGCAGTTTTTTTTTCAGGAATTTAATGGTGTTTCAGTATTTCATGACATATAATGGGTTTCAAATAGGACGTTCAGCTGTACACAAATAGTGCAGGTGGAATGGGGTTAGGTTATTGGGCATACTTTGCTGGGAAATATTTGTTTGACATGGGTATCACTGATGATATCACTGTGCTGGAACTTTTTCCAATACATGCGTCACTGCATATCTGGGGCAGTGACTTGGGCTTCAAGAAAATCATGTTCAGGATGAATAATATGGCAGTTGTGCACATAGTCAATACTATGACATCAAAGTAAGACTCGGTCATGGTCTTGTTGAGGGCTTTGACTAGGCAATGTCTGAGGCTAAACCTTCTCATTAATGCGTCACATTTCAGTGGGAGTTCTAATCAGTTGGCCGACAGTCTTTCTTGTTTTGACTTACAGAAGTTCCATTCATCAGCTCCAGAGGCAAGCTTAGTACCAGACAATAGTTCAAGACCATCTCTGGGACACTTTCAGGCAGGTGTGAAGAAACTGTTGACTGCCAGTTTATCAGGCAATTCACAACTAGTCTATAAGAATGCTCTGAAAATATTTGAACATGTTTCGCATTGAAAACAGTTTGCCATCAAAGTTGCCCATACCCACTGAACACATTTCAGTATTCATTTTGTTGTGTTTTGAACAGGGTCATGGACAGAGGTGATCACAATAGCTCACCCTGCGCATTTGCTCAGGTGAGCTGAAAAAAAAAGAACTGTTGTCAGGAGACTCAATCAATATTGCTGTTAGTTATACCCAAATTGTTTTTGTTGCAGATATATGGATTATAGGCGATTCATTGATTGTGGATTGTACCAGCATTCCCTCTTTAGACAGTGTGAAAATCTACAGACAGAGTCCAGAGTTCACTGGATGGGAACTAGCAGTATGAGATGGTAGTTACTGCCCAAAGTCCAATATAATATGCTGTTTTATCCTCGACCCAAAAGGAACTTTAATTCATATTAAAGGTTTTTAGGCAAACATTATTTTTCAATGGTCTAAGGGAAACAATTAGGATGAAGAAGGTATAAGTTGCAGGTGCAGTTATAGTTTTTACTTCATTGACCGGAGTTTGCCTTTCCAAATACTGAATAAATTATCGATAACGTAAATTTAGAATCTGACACCTGAAATTATCAAAGTTTAGCCTTTTTCTACGCTGGATAAGGACTTTGTGTAGTTTGTATGATAATTTATGATTCGGGTTTTCAAGATATATATCAGTTTACTATTGATTATAAAGGAAACTGAATTATTATCGATAAAATTACTTTGACCTTCCGCACCACACTATGTTCGGCTATGGCCTACTTATTGATGGGAAGTTCCCATATTGAAAAGCTCCGACTTTTCTTGTCAGAAAGTAACCCTCTGCAATTGTCCAGTGAATCAGAAGTTCATTTTCATGGCATTCCTGGAGGAAGAATTTTAAGATCTGACCATGTTAAATTATTTGAGACTGAAGTTGGTCGTACTAAGCCATCCCGAATTATAATACAGATTGGTGGTAATGACCTGGATTCTGTGGATGTAAAATGCGATTCAGACAATGTCGATATTGACCATATTGTTTTAGTTCTGACAAAGATTGTGGCATTAGCCAGACTTTTTATTACACGATTTCATGTGGAACATGTGGTGGTGTGCCAATTTTTATTCCGTGATAAAACAAGACACATTAATGTAAAGTTGTATAACTCCATGGTTGTCGAAGCAAACAGAATGTTGAAAGACATGTTAAAATTTGATCAACAGATACATTACTGGAATCTAAACGGTTTAAAAGAAAGAGAAGACTTGTTTTATGATGGTGATCATTTAACCGACAGATCTCTACTTAAATACTTTAGGAATATCCGTGGTGCTGCGATACATCAATTCTAAATACTGTATTTATGTCGTGGTTCTGAAATAACATTGTGAACAATTATTAATTGTTTATATTATGTATTAACCAAATACACAAGTTCACAATATGATTCTAATATATGATGTCAATGTATTATTCAAATACCCTATTTCTGTGTATCAAGTACACTATTTCAGTGTACCTACATATATATAGTACACTATTAAGTGTATTGATGTTTCACAAAAGGATTTGTTCGCAATGAAACTGTTCTGATCTGCAGTACATACATTCTACATTTGAAGATGCTGACATTGCTTGGTCTGACATTTTACCTTGAAGAATTTGGCAAAGTGAACATGACTCAGTAACATTAAAGTCTTTAAATAATAAACGCAAAAGAATTAACAGAGGTGGTCGGCAGATTATGCGAAGATGCATCCAGGGACATAGCATCATGCATGATATTGATTTAGAAACTAATGGAATTTTTCTTCTGGATGATAGTACACATCTGAGACCTATCGTATTTACCATATGTATACGGACAGACAGGCCTGAGCAAACAGTATAGACCCAGATGAGACGCCGCAGAACGTGGCATCCCATCTGGGTCTACACTGTTTGCCACTCATCCAGCAATTTTTAGACACAACATCGGGTAGTGAATTGTACTGGTTCAAATTTTAGAACTTATATGGTAAGGAGTTGAGGTGTCCAAATACTTAGGGTAAATACGGTATCGCAAATGACAATCTCCTCATTACATTCTAGGAGGCTGTTCAGGCATTTCCAAAGGATCCATCTGTCGAACTGTATGATACTCCTCTTGAAAAAAGGTATTAAAAATACCAAAACGATTCAATCTAAATAAACAAAAGGTTAAAGATATCTTTGTTGGTTGTTTGTTCTGTTGTTTACCCCATTCTTTGATTTATACATATTAATTTAATGCATTTGTGATTTCTTTGTATCATTACTGTTATACTATTTACGTTTACTTAAAGTAAATCTAAGTTTAACATTAAGTTACATGAAGTTTCATTAACAATAAATGTCATAACTACAAATGACAATGACATCATTGCAAAGCTGAAGGAACATGACAACAGCTTGAAAACATTTAAGAAGACATAAACCAATTAAAAACAGCAGGACTGACAGTAACTGAGAAGTAACCAAAATGACACAAAAGGGAAGTGTTAATGACTTGATCAGAAACTATCACAGATATGTACAGAAAATTGTACAACAGTAAGATAGTAAATAACACCTCAGGATGTAAACAATTTTGCAATGTGGCCTTTTTTTTCCAGGAAAAATAAGAAACATATAATCAGTTTGTCGATGACATTTTGTGCAAATTGTCTCCTGAGGAGACAATTTGCATGACATGTCAGAGCATATTTTCTTGGAAAAATAAGAAAAATATCATCAATTTGTCTTCTGCTGAAATTTTTACCCAGCATGCTCAGCATTAAACACTTGTTATTTAGAAACTGTTTTATTTACACGTGTCATCACAGGTCCTGGGACCACCGGTGGATGAGACTTTGGTAAATGTAGGTCGTAAGATCAATTCAGGAATCAGAAATAAGACAGACAGAAATGTGGCTAAAGAGCTATGTTAGACATTTGACAGACCAGAAAACTGAGTTGGATTAGTTGTCCCTGAGGTTAATAAGGAGCTTTGGTTAACACCTATCATGAAGAAAACCATGAAAGACATAGACAAAGCTTTTCAAATTGTCCAGAAATATCCTAATCAAGGTTTAATTCCCTTAGTTACATTAATGGACAAATTACTGGACACAAACAGGAATGGGGAATTTCAGTTAGCACAGAGTGTGTTTCAAAGATGACATCTCCAACCTCAGACAGCAGCAATTAAGAAAGGAGGTTAAAGGTATGTGTTTGATATTTGTGTAACAATTGGATACTTTTGACAGAAAATTTATTAGGAGATGACCTTGAAAAGCAGATAAAGACGAAGGATGAGATGTGTTCATTTGTTTGTGTTGAGTCAACCAAATGGGGTCATAAAAGCGCAGTCAGTTTACTTAACCACTTTTACTCCGCAGGCTTAGTCCTCTAAGCAGTTAACCAGTATTAAGCACATTCTTTTGCCGAGACTCTGACAATTGCCCTTTTTGAATCAGCAGAAGGGAGATAATGACTGTAGAAAATATTTCATAATGAATCTCCCTGATAGAATGTTGCTGCCAGCAAGGGTCAAGCCCACAACCTCCTGAATTTCTTTTTTTTTTTTTTTTGATTTGGGTTTTACGGCCCTTTCAAGAATATATTTCACTTATATCAAGCCGATCGTTCATCGAAGGTGGGCGAAAACCGGAGAACCCAGAGAAAAACCACCTGACCATCCGTAAGCAGAACTTGGCTTTCCCACATATGACCCGAGCGAGGCTCGAACCACAGCGGTGAGAAACCTAATGAATTAAGAGTCAACTCTCTTATCCACTAGGCTATGGGGGCCTGCCACAACCTCCTGATCACCAGTCGGATGCGCATCCAACTAAGACACCAAGGCCGGCATGGACGAGATATGAACAGTTGGAAAATATTTATCCTAATGCAAGTACAACAAAAGCTGTCATCAGACAGGAGAGCTTGCCTAAACATTTTATAAAAAATGATTAAGCATCATATCTGGCCTGTGAACAATGTGATAGAAGGAACAGGAGTTGAACTGTATAAAACTGTTGATCTACAACTAACACAAGGCCATCTTGACATTGAGAATGAGCGGATTCCAGCATTGCAGCATGGAAGTTCATGAAAAGGGTTTTTATAAAATTCAACATAAACACTTCAATAGGACAAAAGTTCTTGTCTGTGATATACCGTAAATCACCTTAGAAAATACGGGTTGTTTAAACTTTAATGCAATACTTTTAAGAAACTTTAACGCAAAACTTTGACAAAAAGTTTGAAGTCTGTGACCTTGACCACCTTGGGTGAGAGTACTGATTAACAGAACTTTAGACTGATATCTATTGTCATACACATCATAAACCAAATCCATTAAGTAGTCTGGAATATATATGAGCTGTTGGAAACTTTAAGGCTAAACTTTTAACATTATAAAGTTCTAAGTCTGTGACCTTGACTGCAAGGCCATTGGCATAGGTGGGGGTTATTGTTGAGAAAAGCTTTGGACCTTTATCTATCATCATACAAAGTATAAACCAAATCCAACATACAAACTGGAAAATATTAGCTGATAAAAACTTGACCTAGAAATCATCAAACCTTTAACACAAGAGGCCCATGGGCCATGGCTTGCTCACCTGAGTGACATAGCCACTGCAGATATACAGATGTTATGCAACATTTTTCCAATCCTATCATCGCAACTAATGAAAAGATTATCATTTGAGCAGTTCTTAGTTTTGAAGAAGAATATATGGGCCTGACAGTCAATGGAGCGCGATCATTTGAATAAACCATCAATCACATTTCAACAGTAGGATCAATGTAAAATTTGGTGGAAATTGGCTAAGTGGTTTCTGAAGAATCATGACTTTATACATGTAAACAGCACAGTGGCAGGGAAATATAATAAACATAAATAAAAAATGGTGAAAAAGTGAATTTAGAAAAAGTGTGTTTAAAAGGTGACCGGGACAGCCTTAAAATTTATCTGAGCAAAAGGCTTAGGGGAAAATTTGGGGTCATTTTTTGGCGGGTGTGTCAAAACTGGCAATTCTCATACTACTACCAGGGCCTTCTGGTTTCAGACAAAAAGATTTTTAAAGGTTTTCCCTATATAAGTATATATAAAACAAGATGGCGGCCATGACGATTTTAGCTATTTTTGATCTACAAGTCACCCCAATGCTTCCTACCAAGTTTGGAGTCAATTGATCTTTCGATTCAGAAGAAGCGAAAAATAGATTTTCAAGATGGCGTCCATGGCGGCCATCTTGGATTTCCTATCGGACTGATTTTAGCTATTTTTGTTCCTCGAGTCACACCTCGAGTCAACTGGCCTTGGGGTACACGAGGAGTAGGCTTTTAAAGCAATTGTTGATGCCGCAAGACGTGAGCTAATAAAAGTCCAAGCCCTTGATCTTAAGGTCATAGGCTTGGTTATAGGTATTGTTAATAGAAACTTTGTACCTGTTGTATATCTATCATCATACTATATATAAACTAATCCATTGTGTGGTTTGGAAAAATTGATCATGTGGTTTAGAAAATATAAGGTCTTCAAACTTTAATGTAAAACTTTAACACTGTGTGGATGCCGACTCCAATGCCAATGCTGACAGCAAGCCAGGGGTAGTATAATACCTCTTCCTAGACGTCGTCCAGGGAAGGTAAAAATGAACAGAACAAGAGAATCGGTTAAACCGAAGGATGCTCCCCGAAGATGTGCAGTAGTTGAAGGGTTATGTTAGTGAAAGAGTAAAATACTTTAAGAGATAATTTGTTTTGTTGCAAAAATTAAGACGGGACGTAACTCAGTAATTACTTGTTACAGAGTTATAGTTCTTGCCGTCTGCTCTATCTCTGACGGCCATCTCTCAATGTATCCAGTTTTATTTGATTCTCTTTTATACTTTCAGAGATATGCACCAGACAAATTTAATATTGCAAAAAGTAGGAAGAGAATTAATTCCATAAATACTGATGATACTGATGATAGGGTTATGTTTCTTCCATTCTGCCCTTCCCCTCATAGGCCTCTATCGCTGTATCAAGTTTCATTTATTTATCTGCAATACTTTTAGAGATATGCTCCGGACAAGCTTACTTTTGCAAAAATTAGGAAGGGAAATAACTGTAATTATTTGTGAGAGAGTTATGGTTCTTGCACTATCCACTTCCTCTGATGGCCATCTATCAATGTATTAAGTGTCATTTAATTCTCTTCTATACTTTCAGATATGCTCCGGACAAGCTTACTATTGCAAAAATTAGGAAGGAAAGTAACTCTGTAAATACTGGCGACAGGGTTATGGTTCTTGCATTCTGCAGTTCACTTCATAGCCCTCTATCACTGTATCGTTTCATTTCTTTATCTCCAATATTTTTAGAGATATGCTCCAGATAAGCTTACTATAGTAAAAATTAGGAAGGGAAATAACTCTGTAATTACTTGTGCTACAGTTACGATTCTTGCACTCTGCAATCCCTCTGATGGCCATCTATCAATGTATCAAGTTTCATTCAATTCCCTTCTATACTTTCAGAGATATGCTTCTGACAAGCTTTTTCTTGCAAAAATTAAGAAGGGAAGTATCTCTGTAAATACTGGCGACAGGGTTATGGTTCTTGCATTCTACAAATCCCCTCAGTGGCTCTCTATCAGTGTATCAAGTTTCATTAAATTCAATTCTTTTAGAGCTATGCTCCGGACAAAAGTGAAACAGATGGACGGAAAAAGCGGCGACTAATGCTCTCCCTTCAGGGAGCATAAAAATAGCAGCAAAGTTGCAGTGCAGCACTGCACAGGGAGTTCAAAAGTAGATACTATTACTAATACCAGAACCAATATGAAATACAGAACTGTTTTAGGGAGGAGAAGCTGACCAATCGAAGAACAAGAAACACAAGAAATCAAACAAATAGAAACAGAAGAAGAAAATGAAACTGTACATGTTGATTAAATTCTTTGAAAAGGTTATTCTATTATTAGTAGTAGTCACAATAATATTTATATAATTATTCATGAAATTTCATATATACAGAATTCTTTTGTCTCTCTCTAGAAGAACCCAGTGAGTACGAACAAATAACAATGTTGAAGGTTGGCATAGTCAACTCATCGCCAGTGCTGGCCAAGCGACCCTCAGTTTTTATTTGCTTGTACCATTATTGCAACGAGAAGGAGACCTGGTAGAGATCAACCATCGCCTTGTAAGAGAAGGAGCAGATTCTGCGCTACCATCATAGCAAGAAAAGTAAGCTCAAGGATTGACTGCAGGGCCTGTGGGCAGCATATGCCACAGAGGGAATGTCTGCATCACAGCTATTGAGGGAATGTGGGAATTCTACAGGCTAACAAACAATTAGAAAGTAAGAGTAAGATATATCTGAACTCCCTCAATGCTTGTGTGCATTTTTGTTTTCAAGTGAACAGTGATATTGACATGTTTCATTGTTTCATATTCTGTACTGGATTGCTTAATATTTTATTCATTCTGGAATTAAACTCTGAATTCAGGGACTTTAAGTTGTGGGATCAGAAACTGTTATTCAAAGGATTTGTATTAGAAATTCTTGTGGATTATTTCTGAGGGACTTTGTGACAATAAAACTTGAAAGGTACAGATTACTTATATTTTTTCTGTTTTGCACATTGTCTTATTTTTTGTTGATAATAAATATTGTAAATAATTTAAAAGCTTGTTGCTGGTTTCACTTTCATTTCTTTCTCGTTACGCCTGGCTCGTAATACTATGAATTTGGACGGTGTTGAGGTAAGTTATGCATTATGTTTTTTTCTATCTATATAAATATTGCTAGTATTTCACATATTTTAAATAAGAGGATTTGACGGAGAATGCTGATCAGTAGCCAAAAGTCTGTGAAGCTGGCTTTGGCTACAGAGCGAAAATGTCGGACATTTTGTGCATGATATTGTATTTTATAAAGATTAAAATATTAATCTGGTTTTAAATTGCCTTTGGAAAAGCATCTTACCGTAGTTTGTTTACAGTATCCCACCCACTTCCACAACAGTACCAGAAGTGGGTATGGGAGGGTTCATGGCTCATTGTAACAACAGCATTCCATTTGTTTTCCATAATTCATTAATTCAAACATTATTCAAGTAAACTAACTTCACATCAATTTATTTAGTTTCATATATTTCCTTTGTTGATAATCCGATAATTTTATCTCATCGTGTGAGAATGCCTTTTACAGGTAACTCTTGTTCATGCGTGAACGCACACCTCAGCCAATGGCATTATTGATAAATATCAACAATAATTTCTATTTTTCTCGTAAGAGTGAGAATCTTGCTCTGGAGCCAATAAGAAATCTTGTTAAATTTAGCTTGACAGGTTTTTAATTCCATGCTCTTTGTGCGAGTTGTTTTTCTTCCTGTTTGACTCCATAGCAACATATGACCAATCAGATTCTCATATTTTAAACTTCTCAGCCAATGATTTAAATCTGCGCAAAAATCCTTTGTGTTTTGAATTTTGGCATCATTCTTCAAAAATCTTGCAAGCCGAGCACACAATATTGATAAATTACTTTACACTAGAGGCCCAAGTGGGCAAGAAATCGCTCATCTGGATTAGGCTGATCATGATGTTACATTGTGCCATGGTGGCCATCTTGGCTATCAGATCAGATTGCCTTTAGCAATTCAGAATCTGATGTTGTTTGAAGAGTTTTAAGATTGCAATCATCTTGGATACTGGAACTGAATGATTCAGCAATTCTGAATCTCCATTTCACCCCAATGCCTCCCATCAAGTTTCGGCTTAACCTGACTTACTGTTTGGGAGATATGATTTGAAGAATTTCAAGATAGCGGCCATCTTGGACATCAGAACAGAAGGATTTTAGCAATTCTGAATTTCCATATCACCCCAATACCTCCAATCATGTTTAAGCTCAATCAGACTTACCCTTCGGTAGCAGATGTGAATTCAAGATTTTCAAGACGGCTGCCATGGTGGCCATCTTGGATAGCAGAACAGAATCATTTTAGCAATTCTAAATCTCCATGCTGCCCCGATGCCTTTTATCAAGTTTCCCCTCCATCCAACTTACTGTTCAGGAGCAGACAACAATTGAAGATAGCAGGAGGAGATGTTGTTCGAAGATTTTCAAGAATGCTGACAATTTTAGCAATTCTGAATCTCTATGTCCCTTCGAGGCCTCGAATCAAGTTTTGACTCAATCAGACTTATGGTTTGGGAGGAGATTTCGTTTGAAGAATTTCAAAGCAGCCGCCATGGTGGCCATCTTGGATACCTGAACAGAAGGATTCTAGCAATTCTGAATCTCTTGTGTCACTGTAATGCTTCCCATCAAGGTTTGGCTCAACTAAAGGCTTGGGAGGAGATGTCATTTGAATAATTTCAAGATGGCGTCCATGGCAGCCATCTTCGATATCGGAACGGTACAACTTTAGCAATATTCTGAATCTTTATCTTGCTCCAATGCCTCCCATCAAGTTTTGGCTCAATTCCCACCTATGGTTTGAGGGAGATATCGTTTGAAGTATTTCATCTTGGCTACGGGTACAGAATGATTTTAGCAATTCTGAGTCTCTATAACTCTCCAAAGCCTCCCATCAAGTTTCAGCTCAATCTGACTTATTGTTTGGGATTGGATGTTGTTTGAAGAATTTCAAGATGGCGGCCATCTTGGATATCTGAACGGAACGATTTTAGCAATTCTGAAGCTCTATGTCACTGTAATGCTTCCCATCAAGTTTTGGCTCAATCCAACTTTTGGTTTGGGAGATGCCATTTGAAGAATTAAGATGTATATGGCTGCCATCTTGGATATCGGAATGGAACAATCTTAGCAATTCTGAATCTCTATGTCACTCCGATGCCTCTCATAAAGTTTTGGCTCAATCTGACATGGTTTAGGAGGAGATATCGTTTGAAGAATTTCAAGACGGCCACAGTGGCGGCCATCTTGGAAATCGGAACTGAACAATTTTAGCAATTCTGAATCTGTGTGTCAATGTGATGCTTCCCATCAAGTTTTGGCCCAATCCAACTTACGGTTTGGGAGATGTTGTTTGAAGAATTTCAAGATGGCCGCCATGGATATCGAAACGGAACAATCCTGACAATTCTGAATCTCTATGTCGCTCCGATGCCTCCCATCAAGTCTCAGCTCAATCTGACTTATGGTTTTGGAGGAGATATCGTTTGAAGAACTTCAAGATGGCGGCCATCTTAGAAATCGGAAGGAAACAGTTTTAGCAATTCTGAATCTCTGACAACTATCACTTTGATGCTTCCAATCAAGTTTTGACTCAATCTGATTTACGGTTCGGGAGGAAATGTCGTTTGAAGAATTTCAATATGGCCACTGTGGCAGCCATCTTGGATATCGGAATGGCAATTCTGAAGCTCTGTGTCAGTGTGGTGCCTCCCATCAAGTTTCAGCTCAATCGGACTTAGGGTTTAGGAGGAGATGTCGTTTGAAGAATTTCAAGATGGCCACCCTGGCGCCCCTTTTGGATGTCCGAACAGAACGATTTTAGCAATTTTGAATCTTTGTGTCACTGTGATGCCTCCCATCAAGTTTCAGCTCAATCCGACTAAGGATCTGGGATTCTGAATCTCTGTGTCACTGTGATGCCTCCAATCAAGTTTCAGCTCAATCGGACTTAGGGTTTAGGAGGAGATGTCTTTGAAGAATTTCAAGATGGCCGCCCTTGTGGCTATCTTGGATATCAGAACGAGAAGATTTTAGCAATTTTGAATCTCTGTATCACTGTGATGCCTCCTATCAAGTTTCAGCTCAATCAGACAGAGTTTGCGAGGAGATGTCATTTGAAGAATTTCAAGATGGCGGCCATCTTGGATATCAGAACGGGATGACTTTAGCAATTTTGAATCTCTGTGTCTCTGTGATGCCTCCCATCAAGTTTCAGCTTAATCGGTCTTAGGGTTTGTGAGGAGATGTCATTTGAAGAATTTCAAGATGGCCACCATGGCGGCCATCTTGGATATTGGAACATAATGATTTTAGCAATAATGAATCTCCCTGTTGCTGCAATGCCTCATACTAAATTTCAACTCAAACAAACTTATGGTTCTGGAGGAGATGTTGAAAATGTGAAAAGCTAACAACGGACGACAGACAACAGGCCCTTGCGTAAGCTGACCTGGAGCAAAGCTCCAGATGTGCCAATAATAAACCACAAAATAATGTGACTTACAAACGAAAGACGTAAACTAGTGACAGCTGGTCACAGTTAATGGATATCTGTGGAAAATCGAATAAAACAGGAACTAAATTCAGAAGCATGTGATTATTTGTTGTGAAAATAAGATTGAACCAGAAATATGGCAGAAAGCCTTAAGGACAGACTTTCGCAAGTTGTAAGGAGAATTTTCGGGATCCCGGACTTGTACGTTATGCTTATTCAGGAAGAGAAAAAACTGTTAAAAATCTTAGAAGAAGCCACGTCAGTAATGGAGGTGACAAGGATCAGAACACTTGACTGCTCGGCTTTCTGTGTAGAAAGATATTGATACTTTTGTTCCAGCACTCTGCAAAATTAAAAATTAGAATGATCTGAATGCCCAAGCATCTCCCAATAACTTCTAACACAATGGCAGAAGGCACGGAGCCTACCACTGTTACTACAGCCACAGTGTCAGACATGTTAGAAACAGATAAAGTTATAAAATATTGCCTGGATAAACATATCAAAAAGGATGTGATAGGTGAGGTCATCCTTAGAGGGTACACCAGCATGGTGGCATTTAAACTGATGGACACTGCAGACTTGCAGTCACCAAAAATCCCCAAAGGGCCGCGCTACCTGCTTCTTCACATTTCTTAAGCGCTTTCAAAGAATACCACCCCATCTACTAAACAGGATACTGTTGCCACAGTTCAACCATCAGTCCCTCTGGCCCCGCTGGCTTCATTCAAGGGAAACTCCCAACAAATCCAGAGTTCATTATATGATCAGACACTACTGAATACTTGGATCAACCAACAACAACAGCCATCCTAAACCATGGGAACCGGTCAACCTATGGACATGCCAGGAGCTACTGTTGGACTGCCCCTCAGTGCAGTGCCAGTGACTTAATCTGCATTGAACAATCCGCAAATTCATTGTTTGTGTTGAGGTTTTATGGCCCAGTCAACCCAATGGGGTCATGTCGAGTGCGGTCAGTTTACATAACCACACGTTTACTGGGCAGGCCTAGTCCTCTAAGGGGTTAAGCAGTATTGTCCACATTCTTTCGTCAGAAACTGACAACTGCCCTTCTTGAATCAGCAGAAGGGAGAGAATGACCGTAGAAAACATTTCATGATCAATCTCCACGAAAGAATGTTGCCAACCTCGGTGGGGGTTGAACCCACAACCTCCTGGTCTCCTGTCGGACGGCGCATCCAACTGAGCCACCGAGACCGGCTCCGCAAATTCATGTTCCATCTGCTACAGGTAAGTCTGTTGGCTCGTACTATGATATTTGCATCTCTGTACCTGGTCTACTTTGCAAAGAAACAACTTGTGACATCAATTTCATCAATATGGGCAAATTTTTTGTACCAGTCGACACTACAATAGTGTTTCACCACTATAATTATGGGGGCAAACAAGCATGAATGAGGCGCACATTCCCATTGGACTTGGGGATGACCCCCATAGGACTAACTATTTGCAGGGTTTCATCACAGATGATTTAATTGCCACATTTGATTTCTTTAATTATTTGACTGGTGGCTGCCCCATACAGGGGGGTACCAGGTCTGGCCGAGGGGTGGTTGTCACAGTTGACATGGGAAAATTCCAAGTTATCACAGATTATGTCAAAACCATTTTCTATACCAGAAAGAATGAACTCTTTGTCAGGGTCATTTCCAAGTTAATAACACCAACTTGCCAAGGACAAGCCAGGCAAAGGCTTGACCTCAATGTTAAGTGTTTTTTTTCAGGCACATAAGTAGTTGTCGCATGGGGCAGATTACACACGGGCAGTATGCACTGATGCTTAAAGTGATAAGCTGAATACATAAACCCTTTCTTCAAATTGAAAGGATAACATATCCCTGCCTCTGGCTTATCTCCTTTAGGCTTCTCAGTTTGGGGCTGTTTTAACCCCTGTAGCAGTGCCCATGTTTGCTTTATCTTGGGGAATCAGATGAAGCTTATGAAGGTGCTTTACATCTGTTCCCCAGCCCATAGCAGATTGAAGTTTACGACACTCCCTGTTGTTTGGAGAAGCTGATTCGATTACTGCCTCTTAGCTCCGCCTACCAGCTAGCTTATTTGCATGTCAGCATCTCATAATGTATGCATGATATTTCTGTTGTTAGTTCCGTAGTATTCGTAATTGAATAAACTTAGAAACCTGCTCGGTTCTTATTTTGATGTGTTAAACACAAAACACCTGTCATACCAAAGGACAGATGACACACTATATCATTGGACAAACTGATATATGCCCAGCAAAAAAGTTCTGTGACTCTGGGGGTTTTACGATGTATCTCCTGATCAAAAAATGGTTCAGAAAACTTTAATTTAATCATAATCATTAACTGAAATCAAAACCAGAATACCATTGCTGAGTCAGAAGTAATGATTCGCTAAAGTCATCAGGGCTTGGGTGTCAAAAATGACAAAATCACAGTATCTGTCGCTTAATAATGGGTATATCCACCACGATTCACCTGACACTCATTCAGCCACCTCCGCACTGAATTCACAAGTTTCTGTATTTGAATCTGAGGAATCACAGCCCATTCCTGGAGAAGAAGTCTCTACAAGTCTGCCAGTCATGTCTGCTGGTTAATGTGCTTGTTTATGGCCTGGCCAAGAATATCCCACAAGTGCTCCATGCAGGATAAGTCCGAAAACATTGGTGGACACTCAAGTCGTTCAAAACCATTCTGTCGCAGAATGTCATCCACAATCCTTGCATGATGGGGCCTCACATTGTCGTCCTGGAGGATGGCATTCTGGCCCATCTGACTGAGATACAGTACAAAATGTGTTCGAAGAATTTCATCAATTTACCAATGACCAGTCAAGTTACCAGGCACGACGACAAGGGCATTTCTGCCATTGCTACTGATACCTGCCCATACCATAACACTGCCGCGGCTGTACACTGTTGTTGGTTGGATGCAAGGCTCTAAATGTCTCTCGCTGTTGCGACACCAAACTCTTATGCAACCGTTGACCTTCTGCAGACAAAGTCTGGATTCATCAGAGAAAAGGACGTGAGACCATTATTGCCAATTCCATCTGCCATGGCTTGTGCAAAACTGGCACCTTACAGTTCTGTGGCGTTGAGAGAGCTGGGGCTTCCTAGCCGGTCTTCTGGCCTTAAACCCTAAGGTTCGAACTCTATTCCAGATTGTTTGCACTGAGATGGGATGTGCACCTGGTCCTCGTTGCTGTCTCAACATTCTCTCAAGACTGGGACCATCCACAAACCGTCACCTTGCTACAGTGACCACAATGTATCTGTCTTCACGCTGGGTCGTGCATTTCGGTCGTCCACGTTGCTCGATGACGATGCTGTGATGAATGTTGAACTGCTTAACAAAATTCTCTGGGTGAATTCCGGCCTCTAAACGACCAAGAACCCAGGCTCTTTCTTCAACAGAGTTTTCTCAAAGCTGGGAAAGGCCTTACATTCACCATAATTACCTAACACTTAATGAAAGACAATTCAGTTTTAAAAACTGTGCATTTTTGCAAACTTCATGCAAGGAATGCAGTTGATTATGTAATGGGTTTAACTTCATGCAAGGAATGCAGTTGGTTATGTAATGGGGTTAACAGCTGTAAATTTCATGCAACCTATTGGGTTAGAATCATAATGTGACTTTGACAGAAAAGTTCACTCAAACAATCACTTGCAGTTTTTCAACACTAACCTGGAACGTGTACCACGTAGCATTACATGATCTGCAGCAACAATTTTGGAATTAAACACACACACACACACACACACACACACACACACACACACACACACACACACACACACACAAAACAAAAAAACAAACACTTTACAGTCATTCGTTCGAGTACGTTAAACGGTTTTAAGCGAACACAAGAAGCAATTTTCCAATGATGCATTGATAATCGATAAATTGTCATTTTTGACTGCTGACTCCTTGTGCCCTTCAACACAAACTTCCCGGATTATTTCTCATGTGCTTTTGATTCCCTTTCAAGCAAAACGTTCTAAGGTTGTTTAGCTAAAAGCTGATATATAGCATGTAAAATGATGTTGCCTGGTTTTGAAACAAATCGGCATTAACCACAGAGTCGCAGAACTTTTTTTTTTGCTGGGTATATTTTGCTTGTATGTGAAAGGTAATCCAATAGAGCTGCACCCTGAAGATTCCCTTCCCCAAGAAGTTTGTACAGAATGGCCATATTGGCCATTGACCACAGAGACAATGTATATTTTCTAAAAGGGGCTTTTTTGGGCCCGACTTTACCACAATTGCAAAATTAAGCCCCATAATCTTCCATCACCTCACCCAAGCTGTAATAAGAATTATGGCCAAGAAATGCTATGACCTTCTTCTAGTACAGTCGAACGTGGAATGTGGCTGCAGATAGTGCCTCTAGGTTACACCTTCCTGGATATTTGCATAGGCTGTTACCCTTCATTAACTACACTCCCTTCAGTTGGCCTATATCTCCTTATACTTATGCTTTTCTGATTAACGGATTCCCAGTGCCATAAGGTTAGCCAACCAGTCCAGCCCGAGACACCTTTCATGCTGCATCGGAACCCAGGCCAGCAGTTATCTTCTAGCCTAAATGATGTTCACTTCTATAGGACAAACTTGTCTGCATCTTCCACATCTAAAATGTATTCAGTTCACTAGTTAACCTACTTGGACTTTTGTATCAAAATAGGAATAGCCCCAGTGCCAATTTCACAAGCTGACCTCGGTCGATACATTGCTTACCTCTCTAGAAAGCTTGCATTCACCTTAACTCGTCAATACCTTAATATTGTATGATTACTCCATTTGGAGAACGGCCATGCTACAATTGGTATATATCATCCATTTTGAAAGGGGTGTGGCAGGTAAAAGGCGATGCATGTGCCCAGAAGCTTCCAGTCACCTTGGAGTTACTTCACAGTATGTCCTTAACATTAAATTTGACATCTCATTTCGAGGGTTGAGCGCAAGACTATTGTAACTCAAACATATTTTTGAAACCCTTGTTTAGGGGCAACTTGGACCCCTTTGTAAACAATGCAAATTTAGGTGCCATTGCTCATACGAGCAATGGCACCTAAATTTTCATTGTTTACAGAAAGAAATGTTGTAATCTTCATAACGCCTTCATGGTGAGGAGATTAGGTTTGGGGAAAACCAACCATCTGACTTACGCCAGTCTTGCGCTCAACCCTCGATTTGACTGTGCCATTTGGGCAGCCTGTCTTGTAGGGTTTTTCTCCTTTTATAGGAAATCTAATTTACAAATCCAGTCTCCTGAATTGTTTGACCCATCAAAGAGATAGTATTAGCCATTCAGTGGTCAAAAGTAATTCAATATAGTGAATTTTATAATTCTATTGGAACCAATTCACCAATGAGAATCCTAGGAAATGAACTCCTGACCCCTCACATGACCAATCCTCAGAACAAACTGGACGCCTTTACATGACGGATCCCTAGACAAAAATTTCTTTAAAAAATCCATTTTTATCGGATATATAAAGTGATATTCTGAGTGGATTTTTTATTCATCATATGGATTAATATCTTATTTTGAAATTGTCGAAGTAATTCCAATCCAACGACGTTGGATTCGTGTTATTTCAACGATTTAATTTTGGTTGTTTAACATTCTAAGAATAGCCAGCCAGCATGGGGGTTGATTAGTGACTGGAAATTAAATTCAGATGAAAACGGTTTGGAATATACACTGGATTATTCAATAACATCAGCAGTGCGTATTAAAATTCGGATATTCAACGGTTTATAATTCTTGTCAAAAAATCTGGAAAACTTTCGAGAAGCTTGGAGGTCACACTAAAGTTCGAGGAAATTACAAAGATGGCCAACGAGGTCGTCAGACAAACATTGGAGAATCACGCCAAGACTGATGGCGGCGTGGAAAGCCTCAATACTACAGTGGAATAGCTCGTTTTGAACAGTAGCCAGGCTGGAATTGATATTTCCAGTGTACAGAATTTCTTACTCCTCCGAGGGAAACCTCTCGAGGCCCTTGGCAGTATGGCCACACAAAATACACCACTCGTGGTGATAACACAAGTTGGAGAAACAGGGCATAGCCAGCAAATCCAAAACGAGGCCAGAACATCAGGAGGTGTGGTTTCGGTGGATAATTATAAAAAGGCTCAAAATAGCAACATACAAAGCCACATACCGTTTCCGGACTTGTCAAATGGAACAGCAGTTAGAAATGTAAACAATTTAGCTGTTCCACTTATTGGACAAAATGAAGCCATCACTTCGCAGGACTTTTCTGTGGCTTTCTACCAACAGCAAGCAATGATTAACCATAATTTGATTATGCAGCAACATCAAACTGTCAGTGCATTGGTAGACAAGGTTGACGGACTGGCAAAGAAGGTTGAAAATAAATCAGGAAGCGCAGATGAAAATACGAGGGTTAAACAGCTGCCGACGCAGCCGAGAAGCTCCAAATATGAGCAAAGGAAAACACATGACTTGTCGGATGTGTCATCGGAATTGGAAAATTCAAGTTCTGATGGCGAAGGGTACGAATCGGAGCGAACAGTAAGTGAAACTAAACACAATAACAATGAAAACACGGACAGAATAGCAGAAAATTCGACAAATAAGTGAAAATATGCAACTGTTAATGGAGCTTAGCAAAGAACTTGGGAAAGTTGAAGATGTATCAAATAAGTAGACGACACATTATCGGAGGTGGTCAATATTGGAATTAGATCCCAAATGGATAGAAATTTGGCAAAAAAGTTATGTAGTGAATATAAAAGACCCGAAAACTGTAAAGCTTTGGTGGTACCAAAAATAAATAAGGAACTATGAAATACCACCACGATTGCAAAAAGCACAAAAGAGGAGGACAAAACATACCAAACTGCACAGGAGTACCTTAATCAAGGACTGATTCCACCAGTTCAGTTAATGGACAATATTCTCAAAGACAAAGAGTCAGAACACATTTCGATTGGCCAGAGATGCTTTTCAGCTGCTCGCATATGCACATCATGACATATCAAACCTTCGTAGACAAAAACTGAAGACAGTGGCAGCCGAAAAATACAGACCACTTTGTAATGATACAACACCCCACCAAATTGCACAGAAGTACCTTAATCAAGGACTGATTCCACTAGTTCAGTTAATGGACAATATTCTCAAAGACAAAGAGCCAGAGAACACATTTCGATGGGCCAGAGCTGCTTTTCAGTTGCTCGCATATGCACATCGTGACTTATCAAACCTTCATAGACAAAAACTGAAGACTGGTAGCAGAAAAATACAGACCACTTTGTAATGATACAACACCCCTAACAGAAAATTTGCTCGGAGATGAATTAGGAAAACAAATTAAGACTCTCGATGAAATGAGGAAAGTTGGAAATAACCTTCACGATTTTGTCCTTCCACCTCCCTTCTTGGACTCTGCAATGAACGTTCTGAAGGCACTACCTGTGCGCCGCTGTTCATATATAATAGTCCTGAGAGGTTACCGTCCTCACCCAGGCATTGTTTATCCCAAAAAACTCAAAGCCTGTTTATCCATGTTTGTTATCCTTCCTGACAAATATTCAGGCCACATTTTAAGATGGGGAGAGGCAAGTTTTACTTTGCAATGTGGGCTTCCCATCAGCCTTATAAATATTTACGGGGAACAGAATAGTAATACATGTGAATGCTACCTCCACCCGTCATTGAATCTTTGCCAGCAGGTTGCAAAAGCATTAGGTCTTGCAACCAAGAAATTCTTAGACCTCTAACCTCAATGGTGCATTTTATGGAACATTTTATGGAAGACTTGCCATCTTTGCCTCATGTGGTTATTTGAGAATGAAAATTTACAAATTTCTGTGACATTTCATCTGCACGTACATGTCTTTTCCATTATTTTGCTTTTCTGTTACTACATTTCTCCTCTCTCCTTCTATCCTACATGCCTTTGGGAGTTGGAGGTCTATTATTTGAAAATTTATGAAGAAAGTTTGACAGTTTTATCAACTTTCTTATACATGTATATGTAAATATTACCATGTTTGTGCAATTCAAATTTTCAAAAATATGGTTCTCATTTCCCCAAAGGCAGTCTTATATTTTCTCTCTACTGACTAGACCTGAAAGTATAGTCAGTTGCATAGGGTTTCGTCTGGCAGATTGGGCCATTGCATCTACAGGATGAAACCCTATACTTTATTATCCCCGTACTTTTTGAAGAAAAAGCGGGGATATTGAGATACCCCCTGTCTGTCCATCTGTAATGTCACACCATTGCTCCTAGACCATTTAAGCTAGAATCTCGAAACTATCACAGGCAATAGCCCTATGGATGAGGACTGGAGGAACAAATTCAGAATGTTGATGTAACCCCTGGGGGCAGGACCAGGGGGGTGTGGCCCCGAAGGGTCCAAAATCCATTTTGTACAAACATAGTCATGTTGCATATCAAAGCAAACGGAATGAAGAGTAGAATACAGTGGTGCAAAAATTTTGCCCTGGGGGCATGTCTGGCGGGTCACCAGAGGTCAAAAAGTAGGATTTTGGGTCCTTTTTTTTTTATTGTTGCACAACTTCTCCTAGGTTTTTTTAGCTAGAACCTTGAAAGTCTCACAGGTAATAGCCCTACGGATGAAGACTGGAGGAACGCATTTGGAATTTTGATGTGTGAAGAGATATGCCATGGCACTTGCGCCGGGATATGCCATGGCGTGCCATCAACTTGCTCTAGGTGGAAAATGAAATTTAAAGCCCACCAAAAACCCTCCCATAGATGGAGTTGTCCAAATTTCTGAATTCTTTCTCTAAAAGTCTGAAGTTAGCACCCGCAGATAGGTCACTCCTATGATTCTCAGTAGACTGTGGTTCCAAAAGGATTATGGTCAACCTTCAACTCACACGTAAGTCCCGTTTCACTTTTCAATTTTACAAAGTCTATAAATGAATACAAGTATACCACAACCTTTTTATAACACTATTTTAGCAATCCAAAGGCAAAATCATGTTAGCTAAGCAACCGTGTTGCATCCAAACAAAAATGAATAGATTATAAAGAAAAATGAACATAAATGGTCATTTTTTCTACATAATCTATACATTTTTGCTTGAATACAAGGTTTTGGGATCCATCTTTAAACCATTTTATATCCAAAACTGTGCTCATCACGAAAACATGCCTACATAATTTTGATCCCCTGACACCCCACTTTTATATAGTAAAACTGGGGTTTACAGGGGTATACATTATTTTTCTTATTTTTGCTCAAAAACATAGATTGTAGGTACTTGTTTTTGATGGTGAAATTTTCTATATACAGTCAAACCTGTCTTAAGCAGCCACCCATGGGAAGCTTAAAATGTGGCTGCTGAAGGCAGGTGGCTGCTTAATACAGTTCAAATATATAAGTCTATGAATTTTCGGGCAACTTCCCTCTGGCTGCTTAATACAGGTTGGCTGCTTAATAGAGGTGACCACTAACACAGGTTTGACTGTATTTGAATAGGCATGTTTTCGTAATGTATAATAAATCACATAATAAAGAGGTTCCTGAGTATATGTTGATTAATAGATAAACATAATCACAAGTAAAATTTGACTGTCTATCTAATACAGTTTTGATTTTCTCTGCTTCCCATAATAAATAATCATAGCAATAATAGTTGTGTTTAACAGAGCACCGCTGAGAAAGTTAGTTACCATAAATATATCCTTAGTCTGGAACACAGAGGTAAGAATTCTCACTGAAAAAAAAAGAAAATAAACAAAATAATCATAGCTCTAGGTAATAAAAATCGAAAAAGTTGCTTTTGGAAACACTCAAAAGAACGAAAATCGGGTGACTTGGTTTTATTAAATCTCTTCATCTGCACAAAGGCATTTTTTATACCAAAAAGTGTTATTTGTCTTATTTCTCCATGACATGTTTCTAATGAGTACCCACGTTTTTAAACCAAAAAGTTTTGTTTGTGTTGAGGTTTTACGGCCCAGTCAACCCAATGGGGTCATGTCGAGCGCGGTCAGTTTACCTAACCACACGTTTACTGGGCAGGCTTAGTCCTCTAAGCGGTTAACCAGTACTGTGCACATTCTTTCGCCAGAAACTGACAACTGCCCTTCTTGAATCAGCGGAAGGGAGAGAATGACCGTAGAAAATATTTCATGATCAATCTCCACGAAAGAATGTTGCCGACCTCGGCGGGGGTTGAACCCGCGACCTCCTGGTCTCCAGTCGGACGGCGCATCCAACTGAGCCACCGAGGCCGGCTCTTAAACCAAAAAGTAGTGATATTATTCTTAGTTCTCCATGATAAACACATGTTGTGGGTTCTCATTAGATGTGCCTCAGTGAGACACTTCTAATGAGTACCCACATCTAATGAGTACCTACAACATATTTGTATGTTTGTGTTGAGGTTTTACGGCCCAGTCAACCCAATGGGTCATGTCGAGCGCAGTCAGTTTACCTAACTACACATTTACTGGGCAGGCTTTAAGTCCTCTAAGCAGTTAACCAGTATTGTGCACATTCTTTCGCCAGAAACTGACAACTGCCCTTCTTGAATCAGCGGAAGGGAGAGAATGACCGTAGAAAAACCTACGACATGTATTTTCATGGAGAAATAACAAGAAATATTTATCTAGATATCCCTCTGAAGATATTAACTAGAGGCCCAATTGGGCCAGAAATCACACAACTGGTCAGGCTGATCATGATATGTTACATTGTGCCATCTTGGCTATTAGATCAGATTGCCTTCAGCAATTCAGAATCTGATGTTGTTTGAAGAGTTTCTAAACTGTTGCCATCTTGGGAATTGGAATTGAATGATTTTTAGCAATTCTGAATCTCCATGTCACCATGATGCCTACCATCAATTTTTAGCACAATCTGACTTACAGTTTGGGAGATGTGGTTTGAAGAATTTCAAGATGGTCGCCATGGTGATCATCTTGGATATCAGAACGGAACGATTTTAGCACTTTTTATCACCATAACACCCCAATGCCTCCCATCAAGTTTAAGCTCAATCCGACTTACCGTTTGGAAGCATATGTAATTTGAAGATGTTCAAGATGGCTGGCATGGCAGCCATCTTTGGATATTAAGATGGAACCATTTTAGTAATTCTAAATCTCAATGTTGCCCCGATGCCTTTCACAAAGTTTCTGCTCAATCTGACTTATCGTTTGGGAGCAGACAACAAATAAAGATTTTCAAGAAGGCCGCAGTGGCAGCCATCTTGGATATCATAACAAAATGATTTTAGCAATTATGAATCTCCATGTTGCCAACTTACCATTCAGGAGCAGATATGGTTTGAAGATTTTGAATCTTGGATGTCACAACAGAACAATTTTAGCAATTCTGAATCTCTATGTTGGTTGGATGCTTCCCATCAAGTTTCAGCTCCATCCAACTTACCGATTAAGAGGAGATGTCATATGAAGAATTTCAAGATGGCTACCATGGCAACAGAATGATTTTAGCAATTCTGACTATCGATGCCTCACCGTTTCGGCTAAATCTGACTTACCCTTCTGGAGCTCATGACATTTGAAGTTTTCAAGATGGCCGCCATGGCAGCCATCTTCGATATCAGAATGATTTTAGCAGTTCTGAATCTCCATGTCGCTCCCATGCCTCCCACAAATGTTGAGCTCAAATTGACTTATGGTTTGGCAGGAGATGTGGTTTTGAAGAATTTCAAGACGGCCACTACGGTGGCCATCCTGGAAATCTAAAACAGAATGATTTTAGCAATTCTGAATCTCCATGTCTCCCCATTGCCTCCCACAAAGTTTCAGCTTAATATGACTTACCGTTTGGCGTTCGGGAGTAGATGTGTTTTTCAACATTTTCAAGATGGCCACCATGGCGGCCATCTTGAATATCGGAACAGAAGGATTTTAGCAATTCTAACTCTCCATGTCGCCCCAATGCCTCACATCAAGTTTAGGCTCAATCCGACTTAGGGTTCATGAGCAAATGTGGTTTGAAGATACTGAAGATAGCCACCACACGGTGGCCATCTTGGATATTGGAATGGAACGATTTTAGCAATTCTGAATCTCTTTGTTGCTCCCATGCCTCCAAAACAATTTCGGCTCAATCTCACTTACTGTTTGGAAGGAGAGGTCATTTGAAAATTTTCAAGATGGCCGCCATGGCAGCCATCTTGGATACAAAACAGAACAATTTTAGCAATTCTAAATCTCCATGAGATCCAAATGCCTCCCACCAAGTTTGGGCTCCATCTGATTAGGGTTCTGCATGCAGATGTGGTTTGAAGATTTTAAAGATGGCCACCGTGGCAGCCACCTTGGATAGTGGAACAGAACGATTTTAGCAATTCTGAATCTCTATGTCACTTTGATGCTTCCCATTAAGTTTCGGCTCAATCAGACTTGCGCTTTTGGAGGAGGTGTCGTTTGAAGAATTTTAAGATGGCTGCTTGGAAATCAGAACCTAATGATTTTAGCAATTCTGAATTTCTATGTCGCTCCAATGCCTCCCATCAAGTTTCTGCCTAATCCGACTTACGGTCTGGGACAAGATGTCGTTTGAAGAATTTCAAGATGGCAGCCATGGCGGCCGTCTTGGATATCTGAACGGAAAGACTTTAGCAATTCTGAATCTCTATTCTATGTCACTGGGATGCCTCCCATCAAGTTTAAGCTCAATCCAACACGGTTTGGGAGGAGATGTAGTTTGAAGAATTTCAAGATGGTGGCCATCTTGGATATCAGAACAGAATTATTCTAGCAATTCTTAATCTCCATGTAGCTACAATGCCTCTCATCAAGTTTCAGCTCAATCGGACTTACGATTCTGGTGGAGCTGTCAAAACTGTGAAAAGCTAACGATGGATGGATGTCAGAAGATGGACAACACGCCACAGCATAAGTAATGAGCAAATAATGGTGTGCAGTGGTTTAAACAGCACAGCATTTCACATTTTGTTGGGTATGTCTAGCTTCAGGTCATTTTCTATCTCAACCTAGTTCTAGTCAGTATAAATGGATACATAAAATTTGATCAAAATCCATCAAGACTTTCTCAAGAAATTGAGCAAAAACTCAATTTTGACTCAATCAAAAGCCATAACTGCCGAAACTACTAAACTGGGCCTTTTCAATCCCAACCTAGATCTAGTCAATATCAATCTGTATACAAAATTTGCTCAAAATCCATTCATTTATTCTCAAGATGTTGAATGGAAATAGAAGTTTTACATCAATCAATGATAACTCATGTTAACAAAATTTCCCTATTTACAATCCCAAACACTCTTCCTTAACCCTTGTCCTGCTGAATAAATTAAGATGTCACACCCACTTCTAATTTTCAGCCAATCAGATTACACGATTCAGATTGTTAATACAAATTTCACAAACTTAATGACAAACAGTGTAGATCCAGATCAGTTGGCTTCTACACGGTTTGTAATAGCAGGGCATATCCGGGTTCAGCAGGACAAGAGTTAACATAAATCCTAAGCATAGTTTCAAGAAAACTCAAATCAGAGGACCAATGGTCCTGTTGCTCACCTGAGACTTTTTGCTCTAAACAAGCTTTTGGTAACATTTTTAAAGAATGAAACATACAAGTATGGTAGCTGGTACAATTTGAAAAACAATGATCAATAAATATATACATATATATATAGCTCCAGGGGAGGGACAGACATTCCCTGGAAGACAGCGTTTGTGTTGAGGTTTTATGGCCCAGTAAACCAAATAGGGTCATGTCGAGTGCAGTCAGTTTACCTAATCACACTTTTACTGGGCAGGCTTAATCCACGAAGCTGTTAACTGGTATCGTGCACTTGCCAACCTGGCAGGGGTCGAACCCACAACCTCCTGATCACCAGTTCGATGCACATCCAACTGAGCAACCGAGGCTGGCCCCTAGAAAAAAAAAATTTAATGTCAACAAAAAAGGCCTTATCACCTTGCTCAATTGTTGCAAGTTTTAAAAAAAAATATCTTTCAAATCTTTATCACCATGGACATTTGTTGTAAGTTTTTTCCATTAAATTACTTTTTCATATTTTTCCTGAAGAAATGTGCATATTTTCCCATATAAAATCATAATCAAATTTGACCTTTCCATAAAAAAAGGTTGTCAACCTAAGGTCATTGTTTGAACAAATTTTCTTGGGCCCACGTCCCCAATGCTGCATACCAAGTCCCATGATCACTGGCCCTTTGCTTCTGGAGAAGATTTTTATAAGGCTTTTACCATATATGGGCATGGTGGCTATCTTAGTCTTGTGGCCCACACACGCCAAGCAAACTTGCAGTCCCCCAACCCACATCAAATTTGGCTTCAGCTGGCCCAGTGGTTTTGCAGAAGAAAATGTTTGAAAATGTAGACAGACAAATGATGGATGACGGACAATGGATGGATGATAGAGCCTGCCTATAATATAAGCTCATGTCAAAATTTTTATATCAATATAAACCTTTTGTCAACATGGTTATTTGTTGTAAGCTTCTTTCATTAAACTATTTTCTGACATTTTTCCTGAAGGAATGTATATTTTCCCATATAAAAGCATAGAGAAGCAAATTCGATTTTCGGTAAAAGGTCAAGGACAACCCAAGGTCATTATCTGAACAAACTTTTTTGGGCCCAATGCTGCATATCAAGCACCACAGTCACTGCAGGGTGGCCACACATTTTTAGCAATCAAATTCCCTGATTTTTCCCTGATTTGATTTGATTTTCCCTGATTAAAAACCTTAATATTATCGCAATGGCCCATACTTTTAGAAGTCATATACTGATTCAGATGCTGTCTAGTGACATGTTTATACACAATGCTGTCACAATATTCTTAATTAAATGAAAATTTATCTAAAATATGATGCGGATGTTCATGTGAAGAACAGAGTGAAGACATGCATGCATGCAACAAACAAATGCAGGACGTATTATTCAACATTCATACACTATATGAAAAAGTAAATAAATTTAGGAATATAAAATAAATAAAAGTAGAAGTTATTCATGGTACGTTGATGCTCCTGCCATGACCCTTAGTCCTTCCAGAAGCTGGACCCTGGGGCAAGAACAGGATAAAGCGGAGTATCATACTAACTATATGTGAATTTCCCAGCTGCAAATGATCCCAACAGAAACAAGAACCTAATATTATGGACTCTGTTTTTTGTGAACCCCAGTATAAATGTATGTACACAGTACTACATACAGCAAACAAGTACTCCACCTAACAAGTACTCCACCTTTAAGTAAGATTAGATCTGCAGGTATTTTAAGCATATGGCAGAAAGAAACCACCAGTAGCCACATCTGAACAGCTATAAAATTTGAATATTTTGACCTTACAAAGATAAGATTTTTTGAAATTCCCTGATTTTTCCCTGATTTTCAGCAAAATTTCAAATTCCCTGATTTTTACCTGCAGGGAGTTTTTTTTTCACCATTTTCCCTGTTTTCCAGAGTGCGTGGCCACCCTGCACTGGCCGTTTGGTTCTGGACGAGAAGATTTTTAAAGGGTTTTTACCATATATGGGCATGGCAGCCATCTTGGTCATGTGACCCAGATGTGCCAAACAGAGTTTTGTTCCCCTGACCAATTGAGGCTCAATATGAAATTTGGCTTCGACTGGCTCAACAGTTTTGGAGAAGATGTTTGAACATGTTGACAGATGGACGGCGGACATGGATGGACGAAGGAGCATGCTTAAACTATAAACTACCTACGAGCCTTCGACACAGGTGAACCAAACAACTACTGTCCTTTCGACATCTCTTGGAAAGACATTTTTTGCTTGGCATTTTATTTTAAATGAAAATCTTTTGTTCTGACCGACCATATCTTATCAGAAACCATTTGTCTTTTCTATTTCTGTGTTTTGTTCTCAAATATTTACACTAAAAATAAATTTACGACTAAAAGTTTGTCTGACCTATGCAATTTCAATAGTAAAGTGACTTTTTGGAATTTTTGTCTAAGAAAATATTTTTTACTTTCCTTTGCTGAATTTGAATTATTGATGTTTCACAACAATATTGTGAAAATTTCAGAAAAAATTAACAAGTGGAACTGGTTGAAAATCTGGCTCCAAGTTACCTACCCTACAGATTTCTGCATGATTTTTGCTTCATTTTTACTATGGGAAAAAGTGAAAATATTTGATTTTTTAAAAACAATGACTGCAATGAAATTTTTCATACATAGGAAGTTACAACAAATGGTTTTGCATTAGATCATGACAAAAGTTTGCAAGTTTACTTCTTCTGTGTAAAGCGTCAAGCAAAAAACGACTTTCTGAAAGATGTCGAAAGCACAGTATGCAAGTTAGAGAGCAGAAATGAGTACTGAAGAATGAACACTTGCACAGTACAACATAATACCCATCACTATTGTGTGGTGAGGTATAAAAAAACAAAGTGTTGTCTGATGCAGTTGTGTTTAGCACTTTAAGAGTTAAGTTGCTTTTGGCTGCATGCCAATGAAAAATGAAATGCAAGAAGAAATGCCTAGCTTACCATAACATCCATATGCTGCTATAGACCATGTTGTTATACTCAGGCGACCTGGATCTTTTCTTCTATAGAGTTCTAGAATCTGGGCAGATTTACTTGATATTCCTAGTGGTGTGCAAAGACTCTGAAATACAGATATTATTGGAATGAATTTTATTTTTGTTAACTTTATCGATGTGTAAATGCCAGAAAACCACTCTCAAACTTAACATAAAGCACCAAGGACTTTACGATAAGTTTGTGAGTGATTCCCAGGAATTTACACATGGATAAAATCCACAAACATGAAATTCATTTCTTCTAATTCCAACTAAAATGTATGTTGAAAACATGGCTTAACTAGCTCTTTTAGAAATTTATGCAAAGAGCATAACTCCATCAGTCTTGCTCAGTGGATTTATCAAAGTATAATGCTGTTTTAAAGTTGCCCTTGTCTGAATGATTGTATTGGGGTTTAACGACATGTCAACCCTTGTGGGTCATTTTGTGTCGTCTCCCAAAGGGAGAAAAAAGATAGAAGAGATAGAAGAAGAGATGAAAGAGAGGAACAAGGAAGAAAGAGGAACAGGAATGAAAGTGAAGAACAGAAGAAACAAAAACATTCCCCCTCTACCCTTACCTTCTACAAGGATAGCAGGCCTTACCCAACTGTTAGCCAATATCAGTTGGATGCCCCAGTGGCCTAAAATACATGACACCTTCCCACCTTCCGACCACCCCCAAATTTGCCTTTGTCCAATCAAAGAAAAACTGCATAAAAAGCAACATTTTGGCCAAGAAAGTATGGAATAAAGTGTTCAAACTTTTAGGACATTTACTGTAGTATAATCCATCTGAGTTGAAATCACATGTATTGGCAAAAAAGCTGAAATGTATATGGCTGAAGTTCTCTGGGGCCGGTGTATTGTCACATGCCAACAGTAAAGACCCATATTAACCTGTGCATCTATCTTAATAACCCTAACTATTTGGACACAGTCCTCAGCAAACAGTGTAGACCCAGATCAGATGCCACATAATGTGGCATCTGATCTGGGTCTACACTGTTTGCCGCTCATCCAGTGGTTTTTACATACCAACAGGAAGTCAAATTGACCTGTTTAAAATTTTAGGACAAGTATGGTACATGTGTAGTGAAAAAGTATACCAATATTTAAGGTAAATAAAGTGAATGGTCCAACAACTGAGGCCCAGTTCAGACTGTACTGTAAAAATAGGTGAGAGATCAAAATACAGGGCAAAGTGACCTATTTATAGTATGTGTGTGTTGCACTGTATTTGTCAGATGTACCACATACCAAGTTTAATCTGTCTAAACCATACAATATAGGAGATATGGCCATTACAAACAATTGTAAATGAGCAGATAGGAGGATGGAGAGACAGTGATTACTATAGGGCATCTGCAAAAGCAGGGCCTCAATTATTCCAGAATTATCACTCATCACTCTTCCGTAATATGTTAATATGTTCTTTGACTGCGGTAAAACCTAAAATTTCAAACACTTTATTCCGTACCTTTTTTTTTGCCTAAATCTTGTCTTTTATGTAGTTATTTCTTAAAATACATGTACTTAGTGGAATGGAAAATAGTGTAGACCCTGCTCAGACTGCTCCTTCAGGAGCAGTCTGATCTAGGTCAGCACTGTTTGCATATGCCATTTTATTAGAAACTTTGATGTATGAAATTTTAGACATTTATCTTTTACAAAATTGCAAGACTCAGCTGGCTTAAATGCTTAAAATGTAATCACATTTGACTTACTATAGCTACACAGTAAGATAGTAACATGATCAATATACCAGTAAGATTTGAGCTTACTGTGAAATTATTACACGACAGACTTTTGCAGAATCTTTTTGTAAATTTCACATTTATGTAGATATGATCCATTAATTAACCCTTGCCATGCTGAATAAATTAAGATGCCACAGCCACTTTTAATTTTCACCCAATCAGATTACTTGATCCAGGCTGTCGATACAAATTCACATACTTCATGACAAACAGTGCGGAGCCGGATAGTTGGCTTCTTCAGATGCCAACTGATCTGAATCTACACTGTTTGCAAAGGCAGGGCATATCCCGGTTCAGTCATGAGCTGAATTCTACCTCCAGCTATCTTTTCATGGAGAATAAGAAATATTATTTTCTGGACATTCAATTATCTGGATCTATGAGTCAAACAGATGTCAAGTCTATAGTAAAATGGCACACTGGAGAATAAAACAAGAGTTGTCAGCTCGCCAACCTAGGCAGAAGGTCAAACTGAGAAATGTGAGTGCTGTTGAAAGGTCTTACCCTAAGATATGTGTGGGCCTAATATAAAAGCAGAATCTTGAATACTTCAGCAGTTACGTACATTTTTTCAAAACTTAAATGCAGAACTTTAACATGGGTTTAAATGGCAAAGTATGACCTGACCTTGACCTAGCCAGAAGGTCAAACTGAGGAAGGGGTGTGCGCTATTGAAAGGTCTTACCCTAAGGTGTGTGGGCCAAATATTAGAGTGGTATCTTGAATACTTCAGCAGTTACGTACACTTTTCAAAACTTAACCGCAGAACTTGAACATGGGTTTAAATGATAAAGTATTACCTGACCTTGTCCTTGGCAGAAGGTCAAACTGAGTGCGCTAATGAAAGGTCTTACCCTAAGGTAGGCGTGGGCCAACTATTAATGCGGTATTTTAAATACTTCAGCAGTTACCTACACTTTTCAAAACTTAAACGCAGAACTTGAACATGGGTTTAAATGATAAAATATTACCTGACCTTCAGGGCTCTGGAAATTTTGAAATCTGAATCGGTCCAGCCGATGACGATGACGTCATCAATGAGCCCATTTCCAAAAAAAAAAAAAAAATATGTGTATCTCACCTGTCACGAAAACTAATGACAATTGGCAGTCCTATAACTCCTTTTTAAATAATACACCTCAGCTCCGTTATATGACGGAAGTCCGGGTACAACGAGCATGATCAAAGCTGGCGTCATCAATAAATACAGTCAGGTATGTAAAAAGAAAGAAAAAAAAACAAAAAAAAAAAAACAAAAAAAAAACGTTTTGTTGTTATTTCCACCTCCGCAGGGTTTTCCAAAACTATTTATAAACAACTGATTCCCGTCTTGTATAAGCCCGAAGACGGCGGGAAACAGGAGAGACGGAACGAAACGACTTTCATGGACCTAATTAGGTCTAATAAAAAAGGCCTGCGCCACGGGCGGTTTTGCAGTTTTCAGTGTTTCAAGATTTAATCAGACTGCTTAAATTGTAAGCACTGACCAATCTTGCCTAGCGCAAGTGGTGCATTACTTATTTTTACTGTGAAATCTACCTTGAATTATACTCGCGTGTTACGGCAATCAACAACAACAAAAAAAAAAAAGAAGCAATCAATAATACCCAGATCAGACGCCGTTGTATGCGACATCTGATCAGGACGTACACGGTTTGGGAATTCATTTATCGAATCTGGGACCGACAAACCGTGTTGATCAAAACAAAAAAGAAGAGAAAGAAAACGGGTGCGTTCAAGCGGTGCATTCTTTTATCACTCTCAGTAAAGCGACCTTTGATCTTTTGGACACGCCGACTGCACCTGGATGTTTTGCAGTCTCAGTGTATTCACACGTGTCACACAAACGGATTAATTATCAGACTACCGTTACTGATGATTCGTGTTAATCGCTTGTTTACCGCACAAAGGTCAGTGAAGTATTTTTTGACAATGTTTGGATAATGACGTAATTAATTTGTGCTGCGGGTAGGTTGCCGTTATTCAGCTGTCTCTCCAATATACATGTCAAATGACCGTTTATAGCCTTTTTACTACCATAATATCGCATTTAAAAGGTGCGCGGACGTTGTCAGTTTGGAAAGACTTGACCGTTTGTGATTTTTTAGACATCATTGATTTGTGAAAATTGGTTGGTTTGGGAAATGTTGGACCGATTTATTAGCGTTTTGGGGTGTTTGAAATCGGTCCAGAATTCTTAATTTCGGTCCAGACCGGCTATTTTTCCGGTTTTCCCGAGCCCTGCTGACCTTGTCCTTGGCAGAAGGTCAAACTGAGTGTGCTATTGAAATGTATTACCCTAAGGTAGGTGTGGGCCAACTATTAATGCAGTATTTTGACTACTTCAGCAGTTATGTACACTTTTCAAAACTTAAACGCAGAACTTGAACATGGGTTTAAATGATAAAGTATGACCTGACCTTGACCTTAATAGAGGGTCTAACTTGGGGATGGGGATGTATGCTACTGAAAGGTCTTACGCTAGGTGTGGCCAAAATATTAGAGCGGTCTTGAATACTTCAGCAGTTACGTACACTTTTCAATACTTAAAATGATAAAGTATGACCTGACCTTGACCTTGGCAGAAGGTCAAACTGAGAAAGGGGTGTGTGCTATTGAAAGGTCTTATCCTAAGGTAAGTGTTGGCCAAATATTAAAGTGGTATCTTGAATACTTCAGCAGTTGCATACACTTTTCAAAACTTGAAGGCAGAACTTAAAGATGGGTGTAAATGACAAAGTGTGATCTGACCTTGACCTATACAGAGGGTCTAATTTGGGGATGGGAGTGTATGCTGTTGAAAGGTCCTACCCTAAGGTAGGTGTAGGCCAAATATGAAAACTGTACCTTAAATAATTAAAAAACTATGCACACATTTGAAAGCTTAAATATTGTGCTAATGTGGGCACCAACACGGAGCGCCAACGACTGGGTGATGACATAAGCTCTCCAGGGACATAGTCCTGGGGACCTAAAAAGTGGCTGTTATTAGGGAGTTGGGTCTTGTTGAGAGGTGACCATTAGTGAAGGTTCTACTGTACTTACAATTATAAAAGACAAAACAAAATCTGGTAGTAGTCGATATCCTATTGTAAGATAAACAATTATATATCTGAAAACTGTCAAGGATTCTATATTTATCATCTATTTCTACTCATGCTAATATTGCCAGTAATTACCACAGATTACACAATGACTTCACCTTGTACTATATACATCCTAAATAATAATCAAACAGTGATGTTATGTCTGAAACAGCATAGATCCAAATTAAATTGCTCTTAAAGGGGCTTTGATCTGGGTCCACACTGTTTGTCACATACAAGACACATGAAGTTAAGGTCTTGTTCAGACTTTAGGTAAGACTGGTATTAAAGGAGATGAGATGTATGATTATTCAGAACATTACAAAAGATAATCACAGAAAAGCCAATACTTGGTAGTGTTCCTGCCATGGCATGCAAAAATAGCAATATGCATATGTAAACCACAGCACCAGCTAAGAGGGGACATCCCCAAAATGTTTTTCTTGTTTCTCCATGAAAACATATGTTGTGGCACTCATTAGAAGTGCCTCGACGAGGAAAACAAGAAAAATGTTAATAGTTTTTGGTTAAACTAGAAAAAATGTCCATAGGACACGGATGCCCCCGCCAAATGCCATTCAGAAAAAGGGTTTATATGTAATTGTAACAAGTATACCATGAAGTTATTATTAAGGCCCGGACACAGTTTACTATATGGAACTAAGTCAAGGGAAGATAATTCAAAAACGAAAAATGCAAGAGTTGTCTTCCTTGTTCATGACACATCGTCTCAATGTGATGCATGCACCTGTAAAGTTTCATGAATATATTCCACATGGTTTAGGAGTTATGGCCCGGACACGGTTAACTATATGGAACTAAGTCAAGGGGAAATAATTCAAAAACCAAAAATGCCAGAGTTGTCTTCCTTGTTCATGACACATCGTCTGAATGTGATGCATGCACCTGTATAGTTTCAAGAATATATTCCATACGGTTTAGGAGTTATGGCCCGGACACGGTTTACTATATGGAACTAAGTCAAGGGAAGATAATTCAAAAACAAAAAATGCAAGAGTTGTCTTCCTTGTTCATGACACATCGTCTCAATGTGATGCATGCACCCATAAAGTTTCATGAATATATTTTATATGGTTTAGGAGTTATGGCCCGGACACGGTTTACTATATGGAACTAAGTCAAGGGGAAATAATTCAAAAACCAAAAATGCAAGAGTTTTCTTCCTTGCTCATGACTCATCTTCTCAGTGTGATGCATGCACTGGTAACGTTTCATGAATATATTTCAGATATGGTTTAGGAGTTATGGCCCAGACACAGTTAACTGTATGGAACTAAGTCAAGCGGAAATAATTCAAAAACCAAAAATGCAAGAGTTGTCTTCCTTGTTCATGACACATCGTCTGAGTGTGATGCAGGCACTGGTAAAGTTTCATGAATATACTTCATACGGTTTAAGAGTTGTGGCCCTGACACAGTTAACTATATGGAACTAAGTCAAGCGGAAATAATTCAAAAACCAAAAATGCAAGAGTTGTCTTCCTTGTTCATGACACATCGTCTCAATGTGATGTATGCACCTGTGAAGTTTCATGAATATATTCCATACGGTTTGGGAGTTATGGCCCGGACACGAAGTGGAACGTACGGACGGACAGACGAACGGACGGACAGACGGACGGACGTACGGGACTGACAGGGGTAATGCTTAATGCCCATCCGCTATTCTTCGAATAGGCGGGGGCATAAAAAAAAAACAACAAAAAACAAGAGCTCTGGAGAGCACGGCAATATACACCTGAGGGGTGCCTTTATTAGAAAATGAAATGATAAATGAGAAGGACTTTGTTAGTAACTTTGTCAGTGACATAAATAGTAAGAATGGACAATTAAAATTACCGAACCTCCAAGTAAGACCTTGATCTTGATCAGACATCACTGATAGTTGGGTTCTGAATATCATTCTGTTTAGATGAACACCAAAGTTGCAAGAAAAATCTTTCAGTGTTTTAGAAGATATGGAGTGTATACAATATTTGGTGGCTTGTAACCTCAAAACAACATCTGCTGCTCCACATCATAGTGTAACTATTACAAAATTTCAGCTTGATGAGATGTAAACTATAGGAGTTAGCCGGAAACAAAAAGTTTGCAGAAATTTTCAAAGGGGCCAGAAAAGTACAGAAATTTTTAAAGGGACATAACTCTGCTAATACACGTATTTGGTGTATTGTAACCTCGAAATAATATGCGCTGCTCCACATCATGGTCTAACATAAATCAAGTTTCAGCTTGATCGGATGTAAACTGTAGGAGGTGTTAGCAGGAAACAAAAAAGTTTACGGACAGACGCCAGACCCTGTAACATAATATGTCCTGTGTTTTAAACGGGTGTATAAAACAAGCCTTTAAAATCTGGAGCTATGTGTAAACACATCTACAGCTTGATTTGGCCCTTTACTGTCCATATTCACTAAATATTGCAGAATGTGTCAACAATATGAGACTGTGCTGATACTGATACATAGGATGATCTAATTCAGTACATTTCGCATACTGTAATATCCCTAAGTTTTGGGACAAACACGCCTGAGAACACAGTGTAGACCCAGATCAGATGCCACAGAATGCTGCATCTGATCAGGATCTACACTGTTTGCAACTCATCAAGCAATATTTTAGACACATTAGACTCGTATAAATTTTCGGATAAGTATGGTAATATGGTATACCACTGCTTAGGTCAAATATGGTATGCTTAAACATACTTACACTTGACATAGCCGCTTGACTTTATTATCAAAATTGGTAAATGCTGTTAACCCATTTTAGTCGAGAAACCGCCAAAAGGGTAATTGGCAAACAGTGCAGAATGGGATGTCTGATCATGGTCTACATTGTTTGCACTACTAACAGGAATTTCTATAAAACATAGTAGTACAGTCAAACCTGTGCTGACCCTTGTCATGCTGAATAAATTAAGATGCTACGCCCACTTCTAATTTCCAGCCAATCAGATTGCTCAATCTGGATTGTTGCTATAAATTCACATATTTAATGGCAAACAGTGCAGATTCATATCAGTTGGCTTCTTCAGAAGCCAACTGATTTTGATCTACACTGTTTGCAAAGGCAGGGGTATATCCGCATTCAGTAGGGCAAGGATTAAGCAAGCACCTACGGGAAAGCCAAAAGGTAGCTGCTTAAGACAGGTGCTTCCTAAATACAGGTAAATTTACTATTATTTTTCTTTAATGGGACTGAAAAAAATATCTGTTAAATACACATGATTGCTCCCAACAGGTGACTAAGGCATGTCTGACTGTAATAAAAACTAACCAGGCACCCAGCTTTTGGAAACAGACTGATCCAAGACTTGTGGAAGGAGAGTACATCTGACGTAAATAGGTTAAGATTCAAAGTGGAAATAATAGGAACTAAATTTATTATCACTTTTTTTTAAATTTACCAATGAAGCACTGGGAAGTAACCACTTTTGCAAAAGGAAGTAATTTAATTGCCTCCCATTGCAAAATTAGTTCCCTCTAAAAAGTAATTCTTTGGGTTTTGTTGTTGTTTTTCTTTTAAGGAAATTATCTAAGATTTTAACTACAGTCGACTCTCGTTATCTCGAATTCCAAGGGACTCACTGTAACACTTTGAGATATCCGTACTTCAACATATCAGAGTTGAGAGAGTGAGGAAAACAATAAATTGAACAACAACATTTAACAAATGAATATGTAATTTGACTCTTGAAGTTAGAAATATATATATAAAATAATGTGGAAAAGAGGAGAAATTGCTCCTTAGGAGCAATTTCTCCTCTTTTCCACATTATTTTGTTACCTGTTGTCATAGTTTCATGTTAAAACAGGGACCAGATTTTCACTTCGAGATAAGCGGTAATTCGAAATAAGCGAGTTCAATATAACGAGGTTCGGCTGTATTTGAATTTGTAGAATATTTAATGTCCGTCTCCCACAATATCCATGAACTACGATTTGAACAAAGGATACAGTACAAATCCTAAGAAAAGTTGAGGAGACAGCATATTTCTGGTGTGGAATATTAGCCACAGAACAACATGATCTGAAATATAAAAAGCAATCCCTGTGAATATTTTTACCATTTCAAGCTACAATGGGGATTAACCTTTTCACCCCTGAGTTTCTAACATGGACTCTTCCAGCATTGAATTTGGGTAGAAACATTCTTCTAATAAGGATCTTAGTCAAAATTCATAAAAGAGTGGCAAACACTGTAGATCCTGATGAGATGGCTCAAAAATATATGATTGGGTCTTCAGGACTGAAAGGGTTAAAGCAACAATAACCATGCCAGATCAACTTGAGAATCTATGAAGTTTAACTAACCCATCCTAGACTAAATTGACTCCCCCACACAATATACAGCAAGAGTCAAATTTTAATTTTACGTATGTCAGGCTATGTGATTTAGTTATTTGGCTATTTCCTAGAGAAAAATGTCTGAACTATGAGGGTGAGTCAATAAGTAACCAATAAGTAACCAACCTAACTTATTTCCGGTTGAGATCCACCTCTTCTTTTTCGACGTAATTGCCCTCTAGTGTGATGCACTTAGACCAATGGTGTTCAACTGCCATCAGCCCAGAACTGAAAAAGTCAGGGTCCTTTCCATAGACCCACTCCTCAACTGCCGTCACGACTTCTTCATCAGACCGGAAATGAAGTCCATGGATAGCCTTTTTCAAGTTTGGGAATAGGAAGAAGTCGCTAGGAGCTAGGTCAGGCGAATAGGCAGGATGTGGTATTAATTCATACCCGTTTCGCTCTACAGCATCCATTGCAACTTTGCAAGTATGGACTCTTGCATTGTCCTGTTGCAACAAAACACCTTTAGAGAGTTTACCTGGGCGTTTTTCACGGATGGCGGTTCTCAGCTGGTCTAACAAGTTTGCATAGTACACTCCAGTTACTGTACTTCTCTTGGGTAAAAAGTCCAATATAATAACGCCTTTTGCATCCCAAAATACTGTAGCAATCACCTTGCCAGCAGATGGTTGCGTCTTGAACTTCTTTGGCCTCGGGGACCCAGGCCCTACCCACTGACGACTCTGAGCTTTATTCTCTGGCTCATAATAATGAACCCAAGTCTCATCTACAGTCACCAAACGCAAAAGAAAATCATCTTTTGACCTAAAACTCTTCAACACAGCGCTGCATACTGATGCTCTGGTTGCCATTTGCTCATCGCTAAGGGATTTGGGGACACAACAGGCTGTTAGCTTGCACATTACTAAACGATCATGTAAGATTGTTGAAACGCTACCATGTGAAATGCCTAATGCCTGCGCTATTTCTTCCACCTGAATTCGCCTATCAGACTACACCAGATCCCAAACTTTCTTACACATTTCTTCATCGGTGGCATCCAGTGGGCGTCCAGACCTGGCTTCATCTTCTAAAGACGTTCTACCACGTTTGAATTCCCCTACCCAGAATTTAACCTGAGCATAAGATGGTGCAGAAGACTCATAAACATCGGCTAACTCGCCGTGTATTTCCTTGCCTGTTTTACCTTTTAAATACAAGTACCGAATTACAGCACGGTACACAACTTTAGATGAAAAGCATGCCTTTGCATCACCAGCCATTTTTGACATTCAATATCTTATTAAAGAATGATTCGATATGTGTGCAATTTTGTACCCATGTACTGAACATATATTGAAACAAAGCATGAAAATCGTGACCATCTCAGTCCATCGGAAATGGGATAGGCTGGTTATTTATTGACACACCCTCATATTTGCAAACAGCAGAGGCCCTCATATCAGTGACCAGCCTCCACATTCTGCAACATCTGATCCAACTCTGCACCTTTTGTCAAATACTCTTTTGCGGGTCTTCACACTAAAATGGGTTAAGATTACATGCAACTCAGAGCTCTTGATATGAGGGTTTTTTCAATTGATTGAGCTGAGGTTTTACAGCCCAGTCGACCATTAGGGTCATATTGAGCCAGTCAGTTTACAAAACCACAATTTTCCTAGACAGGCTTAATCCTCTTATCCGTTAACCAGTATTTGTGCACATTCTTTTGACAGAAACTGACACCATGAAAAGATATGTTGTGGGTACTCATTAGGATTGCCACACCAAGGCACTTCTAATGAGTACCCACAACATACATGTACATTTTTTTGGAGAAATAAGAAAAACATTAACACTTTTCAATTGAAAAAACAAAAACAAAAAAAAAAAAAACAAACAAACAAGAAACATGTTACACCACAACCTCTTTATAACAATACTGTTGGGGTCCATAGCATAAACTGTGTCAGTTAAACAAAAATGTATAATTATGTTGAAAAATGACCATTTATGGTAATTTTTCAATACAATCTATACATTTTTGGGATGTATCTTTGAACCGTGTTATATCCAAAACCGTGTTATACCGAACCGTGTTATAAAGGGGTTGAAGTATATCTTGAGCTATGAAGTTCTCTTCTTTACACCATTAGCATTCTGTAAGGTAAAGAAGCAGACAGCATTTTTAAACTTTAATTCTCTCTGGGCTGATTCAGCAGATGATTTTTCTTATTTTTCCCAGAAAACAGGTTTTGACATTGGAGACAATTTGCATGAAACAATAAAACTTGTTTTCTTGGAAAAATAAGAACAATATTTCAAAATGTTGCCTGCTAAAAATTTTACCCCTAGTGCTAAGCATTAAACTTGGTGCACAGCTCCAGATAACATGGGGTATCCGCATAATATTTTTCTTCTTTCTCCATGAAAACATATATTATGGGTACTCATTAGAAGGGCCTCTGTGAAGGCGCTTCTCATAAGTACCACAACACATGTTTTCAAGGAGATATAAGCAAAACAAATATTTTTCAGTTGCAAAAAGTGCCTTATTTGAAGCTATGTTGGCGATATTTCAATGAAAATACTGTTTGACATTTTATTATAATAATTTCCAAAGGAGACAATTTGAATGTACTTCTCCACAAAAACATACATTGTAGGTACTCATTAGAAGTATCTCATCGAGGTGCTTCTAATGAATACTCACCATCTATGTTTTGTGGAGAAATAAGAACAAAATCAGCAGTTTTTTTTTTGTTTTTTTTTTATGAGAAATGTTTCAAACCTTGTATGTAATAATTTAGGAAAGGTTTACGGGTGAAACAGTCTTTGAAATCTTCCCTTTATCTGATGCTAGAAGTTAAGAGGTGGTGATACAATTTCAGAAAAGGCCACTCAGTCAAAATTGTTTTAACCCTTATCCTGCAGGTCCTATATGTATACTGTTTCAAAGGATAAGCTTATTTGAGAGCACCTCAAGAAACAAGGCCCATCCTTTAGTTCTAGGTTGTCAGACAGGAGAGGAATTGTACGTCATCACAAACATTTGTTTGTCAGTATTCAAGGCCAATCAATGAAATAATTCTCCAAAATCAGTCAAATTTCATCATTTTCAGTTGCTTTTTTTTTTTTTTTTTTTTTTTTCCAGTCTCACCCCTATCTGATCAATTAGGTTCCTGTGCCAACCATAAGAACTTACTTAAACAACTTCCGGTGATAAATGTACATGAATGGTAGGCATATCAGCATAAGTTGCCAAATCTTTCCTGCAATGGCCTATTATGGTATTAGCCTCTTGGAGTTTTTCTTTCTTTTCTTTTTTTATAAGTATTTAAAGCAAACATTGATTGTAACGTGGCTCACTATTACATGATAGTCACCTGATCACGACTATTGCGCTAATAGTGAGCCAGTCCATGGATTCATCACATGTGAAAGTGAAGTGAATCGATGGAAAATGAGGGAAATAACATAATCAGATAAGGGTATCCCTTCCAAGACCCAGATTCGAAACTTAAGTAGCAGGATAAGTTTAACCCTTCTCTTGCTGATCACTACCTGCCCTGTCTTAGCAAACAGTGCATATCCAGATCAGTTGGCTTCTGAAGAAGCCAACTGATTTGGCTTCTGAAGAAGCCAACTGATCTAGATCTGCACTGTTTGTCATTAAATATGTGAATTTCTATCAAAAACCCAAATCAAGTAATCTAATTGGCGGGAAATTAGAAGTGGGTGTGGCATCTTAATTCATTCAGCATGACAAGGGTTAAAGGGTGACATGGTAAGTTCAATTCTTGGCCTTTTTTGTCATTTTCTGGAGGAAAATGTCACTTCACAAATCTTAAAAATCAGATTTTTCTCACTATCCCTTATCCTGCAGGTCACTTATATATATGATTTCAGGGGGTAGGCTTATTTCAGAGCATTTCAACACCTCCAGAAAAAAGGCCCATATTTTAGTTCAACATTGACTGACAGGGGAGGGAATGTACTTCATCTCAATTCTTCGTTTGTCTGTATTCAAGGCCAATCAGAGAAATAATTCTTCAAAATCATAGTCAAATTTCATCACTTTCAGTTTTTCTCTTTTTTTTTTCTTCAGTCTCACCCCTATCCATCAAACAGATTTCTGTGCCAACCATGTGAACTCTGTTTCACAACTTCTTGTGATAAAGGTACACAAATGGTAGACGTATCATCGCAAGTTTTAAAGGAGAATGCAACCTTAAAGGGTATTGTGCTTTAAAGTAAAGAATTTTACAAACAATGAATTTTGACATAAATTTGATCAAAATTGGTGCAAAATTAAGTAAGTTATAGAAAATTGAACATTTTAACATTGGTAGAATGGGTGCCGCCATTTTGAATATTTAATGAAGTTTCATAAAAATTAAAATTTGTTTCTTAAAGGTAGTTATTCTCATTAAGTTGGTTTATTTTGGGGGAAATGATTGCTTGTCACTAGAATTAAAAGATAATAAAAAAAATCTGTAGCAAAATTATTCTTAAAAACCCTTTATAATTTGGTTTTGCATATTTAATTTGGGCAATGTGACGTCACAAAGCCTACAATATAGCGGCATCAATGACTGCCAATTTAAATACACTGAACCCTCGTTACAACAACAGCATTTGTTTCCAAAGATGTTTCCATTATAATGAATTTGCTGTTGTAAAGAATCATTATTGGACAGAATGATATGTAAGAAAGGTATTGTTTTGTTTTTATTTCCTCACAGAATATATGTTTTGGATATTTGTTTGAATCACCTCACTGAGGTGATTCTAACAAATATCCAAAACATATGTTTCTTTAAAGTATTAAATACAATATTCTTGTATGATTTGCGATTAATTGCTACCTCTGAAGTAACGGTTTTGTGACAGTGAAATTGTCATTATAACGAATTTTGTTGCTGTATATAAAGAGGGTTGTCTGTATATTCAAACCACCATAACTTCTTTATTTCTAGACCGATTTTGAAAACTCTTGCATCAAAATAAATGGCTTGTTAAGCACTTTACTCCAAGATATACTTACAACTTATATTGTGTTCCCCTTTAAAGCTTTCCTGCAATGGCCACATATGCGCTACTTGAAGTCTCTTGGAGTTTTCTTTTTTTTTTATATATTTTTTATATACATCACGAAAACATGCCTATATAATTTTTACCCCCTTAAACCCCACTTTTATATAGTAAAACTGGGGTTTACCGGGGTACACATTATTTTTCTTATTTTTGCTCAAAACCATAGATTGTAGATACTCATTAGAACTGCCTCTGCGAGGCGGTTCTAACAAGTGCCACAATCTGTGTTTTGAGCAGAAATATGAAAAAATATCAAAGATTTTTATCTGAAAATTTTAAGCTTTTGGAGGTAAAATTTTCTATATATTTGAATAGGCATGTTTTCGTAATGTCTGGTTTGTACTTGACTCACTATCATGTGATAGTCATGTGATCATGACTATTGTGCTAATAGTAAGCCATCCATGTGTGCTAAAGTGAAGTAAATCAATGGAAAACAAGGAAAATAACTGGTGCTCAAGTAAGGATACCCCTTCCAAAGATTCAAAGATCAGAAACTTTCCTAGCAGGGTAAGGGTCAATCTCCTTCTGAAAAGGGGTCTACTTTTAACCCTTGTCCTGCTGAATAAATCAAGATGACATGCCCACTTCTAATTTTCAACCAATCAGATTACTTGATCCAGATTGTTGATATAAATTCATATACTGAATGGCAAACAGTGCAGATCCAGATCAGTTGGCTTCTTCAGAAGCCATCTGATCTGGATCTATACTGTTTGCAAAGGCAGGGTATATCCGGGTTCAGCAGGACAAGGGTTAAGAGCAGACCCATTTTGAAAGACACCTTGTTTGCAGGAAATTACAAACAAGTTGTCACAAAAGTTGACTCTACTCTATCCATTCCCCTTCAAATAAGTTTCAAAGTTGCATACCTTGAAGGACTAGAAATGGATACTCTAGGTAAGAACCTAGAGGGTATCCCATGGCAAAACTGTATGATAACATGATTGAATACCTGCAAAAAGAAAAAGAGTTAAATTTAAATTCAACAAGGTGAAGCGGTGTAGGGAACATTGCTTTGGCTAAAATTATGGATATACAATTATACATTTTTTTATTTACATGTATATTATTTGTGTAATGAAAGGTATTTTATAGTTTATAAAATCACACAAAGTGGCTTATGCTAAATATCAAACACCGTAAGTATATTTTTTTTCATTTATACATTTTGTATTATTTACAGAATGAAAAGTATTCTATACTAGACAAAGTGCTCAGTGGGGGCGCATATAGTTATACCCCCAACCAGTGCTACTGCCTCTTTTCAAAATGCACAAAGTATGTAGCGTTGACTCTGAAGATAGCAGTTATATGCTATAATAATACAACATTGAAAGAATTTTGTCATGCAGTATGTGAAGCCCATGACCCTGACGGCACGGGAGCAGGGATCATGCTAAATCAAACATTAGACCTATAACTATCCCCATAACAAATACCAGCGAAACCAATCAGAGTCTTTATAATATAAGCAAAAACTTTGACATTTGTATAAAAGACCTGTCTGTGACCGTGAGATCAAAGCCATGCCCCAGCTTGAAGTTGTGCTGAGGAAAACATTAGACCTCCCTATATACATACCATCATGCCAAACATTAATGAAATCAATCAAAGGGTCTTGATAATATAGCTATGTAAACTTAAATGCAAAAAGTTTCACTTTTATATGAAAATTCTAAGTCTGTGACCTTTAGCTCAAGGTCAAGCCCTGGGGTGCGGGGTGACACTGAGTAAAACTTTAGACATATATCTACCATCATCCCAAATATAAATAGAATCCATCGAAGGGTCGTGAGACAGTTCAGTGGCTGTTGCAAAATTGGTCATTTTTACATCAATATATTTCTACATGAAATTTTGTTATTTTTTGAAAAAATACTTTTTATTTGATGAAATTAAAACATTTGTCATTCATTATTTAATGTTTGTAAAATTAAGTATGACAGACAAACGAGACACTAATAATCAAAGTCAGCACCTGTTGGCAAAATTTTACTGCATGCTGGTCGCCATTTTGAAAGCAGAAAACTTTGATAACAGCATGTCAGGACCCCTTGTAGTGTTGACATAGCTCATTTGCATAACCAATCAAATTGCAGAATTCTTAATTTATTCAGGATGACATAGTTTTGATCAAGGAATCTCTCGCTTATTTTTGTTTTTAGAATTTCGAGATATTTCCATGAGAAAAATGCGCTGCAAAGATTGGTAATTTTTCAGAACCAAATAAAAGCAATCAAAAGGTATCGTAATGAAGATGGGTGTTTATTGGAAGTGCGGGGCATTCTAACACACCCACTTTTAACATGGCTGGCAATGGAGAAAATTTAATGTGACGCAAGTGAAATTCTGTTATACCGCAACAGGTAAAACACATGTAAAGTAATCAATAAAATGTCCGGTTGTGTAGTTTGACATAGCATTTAGGGGTATAACAATACAGCGATATATCAATGCATCATGACAGAGATTGCCATGATAGTGCTATAGTGTTTTCACCTATCCATAACTATTGCTGATAGTCTGTTCAACTATCAATAGTTTTGATAGTTTTTGTCCCTGTAGATTTTCTCATCATCATCACCAAATTTTTTATTAACGTGCAGGTACAGGCACAACATCCACATCAATGGCCCCCCTTTCAGGCAGCTTGCTTGCTGCATGCATAGCAGATGATCACACACCAGATTTCCAGGTATGTCTATCATGGGGGTCAATAGCCAAGAGCCACTCTCTGTGATCCCTCTCTGTCAGCTGCTTCCATGTCATCTTTGGCCACGCAGACCCACGCTTTCCATCAACCTGTATGTCACAGGCAGTCTTGACTGCACCACTGGAGTGTTCATATCAGCACAGCCTTTTCTCCTTCAGGATGAGGACCAGATCCTCCATGCCAAGCTGTGCAAGTAGCTCATCGGACCTGATGTGACAACGTCTTGCCGCCTGACATCGCAGATCTGTCTGATCATTGCCATCATTCCGCTGCAGACATTGGAGGTTTGGCTTTGTCAATGGCCAAGTCTCAGTGGCATATGCCATGGAGCATTGCACACCATACACAAGAGCTGTACACGCGGCCATATCAGGGGTCATGCTCTAGCTTTCAGAGAGGAAGAAGTTTTGCGACAATTTCAGGATTTCAGGGAGAAGTTTTGGCCTAAACTTTGGATTTCCTATACATTCTATACATTAATTTTCACTTCTGCCTCAGCTCAAGATAGGGAGAAGTCAGCCAGCTTAGGGTGAATTTTTTCTCCCAAATCGCCCTTTAGGATGACCCTTGCACATGTCTTGAAAGAGAGGTGGCGGGAAGAGATAACTGGGAGCAGCTCCTTGAACTTCTTCCAGGCAGTTTTCACACGTATTGTAGTCAAAAGTTCACAGCCACCAGCTGCTGAGAGCAGGTCTCCTAGGTAGCAAAAGAAAGCATCCACCTTAAATTTAAACACCATTATTTTTCTAATGTATTGAACTTTCTCATGGCGTCTTTCTTTTTAAAAAATTTGCAATTTTAAGAAATCTGCTATTCTCGCTTCTTAAGGGGAAAAAAAAAAGCCTACCTTCTGACCCTAGAGTAATTTGGGGATGAAATCAGGAACAGACTATTTTTTTGATCTTTCAAAAAGCATTGGCAGTCACCACTGACATGCGCACAAATAGGCAAATGAAAACTGTAACACATTTATGATTACGAATTTAACACATTTACGACTATGAGTTTATGGGGCTAACACAATAAATAATAAATATACTCTTTCTGTTAACAAAATACAATGCAAAGCTAAAAGATGAAGTTTATTCTGTAAGAGAGGTTTGTCACATGGAAACGATTATAAAGCCTCATGTATCCACACGAGACGTTTATATATTATATTGTGGTATACTCCAAAATCATTAGGAAAATGATAACATATAACTTCGGCTCCAGTGAGAGAAACAAAGTTGTTGCTGCAGACTTTTGGTAGAATTTTCTCTCTGAAATAAACAAATATAATGGAATAGGTATATAAAGCACCTCTTGCTGTGGAAGCTGGCTTTTAAGGCGATACAGGTAGTTATTGGCTTTTTCATGAAGCAACAGACACTGCAGTTAGTACCCACAATGCTTGACTTTGTGAAAGACCCGGCAAATGCTACATCAGCAGTGGAATGAGAGACATCACCTGGCACCATTGTCTACGGACCCAGGTAGGTTAGGTATGTCTGGCTGTTGCACAGGCTCCTTCCTCATGAGCAGTGTTTGAGGTAGAGGGGGAGAAATGTAATGAAATTGGTGCATATAAATAACTTCTACAGCCATGCTGTCAAAGCCGGTTTTTAAGGTGACACTGACATCCCTAGAGTGATTGTCCTATTCGTGGTTAAGTGGAGGACACTGCAATTAATTCCTGGATGGATGACAGAGACACTTGAGAAGGACCCGCCAACGCACTGGCTACTGATCAACAATATTTACGGTACTTCTAATAGGATAATAAATAATGGTAGAGCACTTTACTTCAACACCGTCCTGTGTTTCGTTGCTTTTCTAGTCCAGAACGTAATTTCCTCAAAACGCCACTTCGCCGTTATTTAGAAATAATGTCCCTTTCCAACATACAAAGCAGACAATTCCTGACACCACAGAATTCCAGAAAAAATTGCTCTTGTTTTTTCTAAAAATGCACAGTGCACCATTCACCTCACCCTACGGAAAATCTCGGCTTATCTCATAGTCGTTTTTGATTGGACGACTCAAAAAGCGCTATGTTCACGGAAAACGCAAACCAAAATAGCAGCGAAACAGACTGAAAACAAAGAAAGAAAAATCGCATTACAAACAATATTTTGTGATTTGAACTTACTCATGAATGAAACCCTACCTAAAATGACGAATCCTGTTGAAATAATACAATGGTAATGTACTATAGTTGAACTTTCTATTTTTTCAACTCACTAACAAGTTTCGATATTTATGCTTTCGCTCAAAAGGTGATTCGTATTATCCATATTTTAATTGAGACAAATCCCCACAGAATAGAACAAAATATTGTTGTTAATGCCACATCTCGCAATAGAAATGATTTTTCTGTGCCAGCTTGATCTGTCAGAATGATGTTGTGTCCCTCCAAAATCCTTTCCTCAGCAAACATTTGTTCACTAGTGAAAGAAGCCATAATTCTTGATGTAGACACAATCCGTTGTAAAAATTTTCATCCAATCAAATGTGTTACGAACGCAACCGAAGATTTCCGTAGAATCCGCAGGGTGAGGTGAATGGTGCACTGTGAGTTTTAAGAAAAACAAGAGCAATTTTCTCTGAAATCCTGTGGTGTCAGGAATTGTCTGCTCTGGATGTTGGAAAGGGACACTATTTCTAATTAACGGCGAAGTGGCATTTTGAGGAAAATTCGTTCTGGACAAGAAAAACAACGAAACACAGGACGGTGTTGAAGTAAAGTGCTCTACCATTATTTATTTACCTATAGAAGATTCTGATACTATACCTTCAATATTGTTGATCAGTAGCCAGTGCGCCAACGTTACACTATGAAATACAATTGTTGTTGCTGAAACACAGAAATTGGTGTTTATCAGCCCCCAGCTTGGCCAAAGTATCTCGCCAATATCTTCAGCTTTCCTGATATAGGCTCTTCTGGTAAAGACACCGGTATTTTAGATTTTTTTCTAAAAGCTACTCCCCCACGAAAATTAATGACATATCCCAGTATGACTGTACCCGCACTGCTCGAGAAGCACACTTCCTAAACTGATCCCGTTTGTGTCACCAGATCTTAAAATTTTCCATATCTGTGGAACCTTCATTATGACACATAATGCAGCAACAGTTAAACTTAAAAAGTTGAAAACTGCAAGCAAAGTTGCAGACGCCTCCATCTTTTTACAGACTGTGCCTCAACCTTTTTCTTAACAAAGAACCAAATACACAATCATTAGCTTTTTAAAAATATGCATTACAAACGGTCGATACTAATCATCGGGAAGATCCGGGATTTATTTTATTGTTAGCGGTGAAATCAATGTATATCTGATGAAAATAAAAGTGGTATCAATCACTAGTGAACTGATATAGTATCATTTCACTAGTGACTGATACGATTTATATTTTCACTCCTCGCCTTGGACGACTTCGGTTTTCTTCTTGTTTCAGAAGTGGGGGTTCAGGACAACTCGGCCCAAAGACAAGTCGGCCATGGACAACTCGGCCCATAAAGAAGTCGGCCCAAGACAACTCGGCCCAAGTCGTCCCAATTTCAGAAGACAACTCGGCCCAAATCGCCCAAACTGCAGAAGACCACTCGGCCCATAAAAATCAGACCAGGCACCTCTTAATGTATTAAAATAATTGAATGGTGGCACTTTTCTAGCTTTGTACCTGATGAATTCAGATAGCAAAACAAATTGATCACAAGCTAAGGAAGCTAAATATACATATAACCGCATCCTACCCATCACGCACACATGCAATGTGCATGTAACTCAGTTGTCTCAAATCAAATGAGCCACCCCAGTATCCATTTCCTTAAAAACTATTGTATTTATACAGATCATGTCGGCAAATAAAAGAACATATTCAAACAAAGGTTGGCAATTTGTTATTGTTCAAACTTACTAACCATTAACCTTTGTCGGTTAAAGGATGACAATTAACACTTAGTAAATTTCAGTGCTGGTCGTTAATTAAATCAAACATTGAAATAGTTTAAGTTTGAATTAAGTCATTAAAGGAGATTAACCGCTGATTACTGATTAAAGGTGATTGGCCGCTGATTACCACCGTTCATGAAAGTCTCTAATGATTTCTTTTTTAATTTCGATTTTTTCACTATTTTTCATGACTGAATTCAAAGAATTCGATAGAGAGATAGATAGATAGATAGATAGATAGATAGATAGATAGATAGATAGATAGATAGAGAGAGAGAGAGAGAGAGAGAGAGAGAGAGAGAGAGAGAGAGAGAGAGAGAGAGAGAGATGGGTGAGCTGGATGAGCTGGATGGATCTCACGCACTTTTATTTTCAACATTGAATAAATTTCGATCACTTACATTATGCTGCTATAACCATCAGATGTCATTTAAGTTAGAATATGTACTTTAGCGATCTGATCTAAGACATCTGTATATGCTTTTTATTCATCAGGTACAGAGCAATAAAAGTACCACCATCCAATTATTTTAATACATTAAGAGGTGCCTGGTCTGATTTTCATGGGCCGAGAGGTCTTCTAAAGTTGTGGCGATTTGGACCGAGTTGTCTTCTGAAATTGGGACGACCTGGGCTGAGTTGTCTTGGGCCGACTTTTTTATGGGCCGAGTTGTCCTGGGCCGACTTGTCTTTGGACCGAGTTGTCCGTAATTCCAGAAGTGGATGTTACCTCCACTTTAGATTTTTGAACACCTCTAATTGTTTTATTTCTCAACTAAACTAATAAGTGTTGGTATGCATTTTCTTAGTTAGAATGTAAGGAACATTTTGGTATCAAGATTATTTTGATTTATCGAATTTTTTTGTTTTTGTCTCTCTAGCGTTTCACATGTTAAGCACTGAACGTCGACGCCATGACGTTCATGCTTTGGTGACGTTAGTTATGACGTCAGAAACGCGCATTGGCGCGTAAACAATAAAATAAAAAGAAAATTTACTCTTTTTCAGTGAATACCATAAAAAAATTCATCTCGTGTAATGAAAACATTCAAATTTTCACTCGAGCTTCGCACTCGTGAAAATACTGATGTTTTCATTACACTCGATGACAATATATATGATATTCACAGAAAAAAGAGTAAATATCCTCTATGTATGGAGTAGTGATGATTTGGACATCCTATCTCGTTAAATACTTATCAGAATCTTATAAATTTGGTATCATTAGAAAAGACTCTAATGTAACATTATATATATATATAAATATATAGAAAAATTAAAAATATTATTATATTATTTTTTGATTACTTTTTTTTGGCGGGACGATTCCGGGATAATAAGCGAGAAAATTGGATTATGCTATATTTTTGTTTTTATTTTCCGCCCTTTAATAATCATACTGAAATGAATTTTGTATCAATATAAATTTAAACCTTATAGAAATGTAATAACGCAAATTAGAAGAAATTCTACAGAACTGACACATTTTGGCGTGGCAGATATATGGTTGATTCTTCAAATTTTATTATCTCGACTTCCGTTTTTTTACATCACGAAAACATACCTATATAATTTTGACCCCCTTAAACCCCACTTTTATACAGTAAAACTGGGGTTTACAGGGGTATACATTATTTTTCTTATTTCTGCTCAAAACATAGATTGTGTGTACTCGTTAGAACCGCCTCGGCGAGGCGGTTCTAACGAGTACCCACAATCTACGTTTTGTGCAGAAATATGAAAGATATCTGAGTTTTTTTTATCTGAAAATTTTCAGTTTTTGGAGATAAAATTTTCTATATATTTGAATAGGCGTGTTTTCGTAATGCATGTCATGATTTGCCAGTTAGTGTTGAGATACGTTTTCGTAGCCGTGAAAGTTCATTTTTACACCAAAATCACACAGGTAGCGCCAGTATTATTGCAAACGTAGTTTTGTTTACAAGAAACGATAATTATATAATATCTATATGCCACCAAACACTATATTACATATATTAAGCCCTAAAATTAATAAGTCACATCGTCCCGAATATTTAAGTACCTCGAACGGCATAGTCACTATCCAAGGACGTAAATAATACAATTTATACGTAATTTTATACGTCTTTGCACTATCTGACTATCATTATATTCTCAACAAGTCCTACTTCATAACATAACCGGAAGTCGAGATAATAATTACAATGTCGACATATACAGTAGTTGTAAAAGTGTTTCGTGATGCTGATGTTGTGGATGACACTTCTGGACAGTATTACGACTTGCAGTCGCGATAACCATTGTCAACGGAAGTCGATATAGTATCAAATCATTCATTTAAAGTCAACATAAAAGCAGAAAAGGTCGACTTAGAATCTCAATATTTAGATGTCAGTTATATGCCACCATACGTTTATCTCGCATTAACTTCGATGCGATCGGCGGCCATCTATGTTCATGCGACGTTATAAAACGTCATGATGTCACATCGATATTAAGAAACGCGACGTTGTATAAACGTCATGTGCCCGTTTGGTATAGAGGGGTTATCTTGTGTGAACAAATCCTAAGTTTTTGACGGATCGCATTAATTCGTACAGGGTTGAAATTATGTACATAATTTTTGGTGCACGCCACCGGTTAAATTGTTCTAGAAGACTACCGATAATGACACCGAAAAATAGACCTTGGTCCAGTCTCAAATTTATTCATCAAAATTCGAAATAAATGTTTCTAACTATAATTATGATTTGTATTTCAATAAAAAAATTGTCTCTTTCTACATATATCTATTGTTTAATTTTATTATTGAGTTCAAGCGAAATAATAATTTCATTTGAACTTTGCTGCGGTCCTTTTGTTGTTTACAGCTTCACCGATTCGACATGGCAACTAAAGGTGAGGGAAAAACGAAAAAGGGAGAAAAAAGAAGTGCTAAAAAATTAGAGGATGCGCTTCAAAATCTTGGACCTAATGAAACACCTCAACCAGATGAGTCTGAATCTACGGAGCTGCAAGAACAAGTAACGGAGGAGCCTGTACCTAAAGATCCTTCTCCGGAACCGGTGTACGACGAGCCAACTTTGTCCGAGCTCATAGTCATAAGGTAGGCAATCTCCTTTGTGAATCTTTGGTAGTTTGATTTAGAGTTTTTACAGCCAAGTCAGTTAGGCTCAGTGTTGAAAATCAGTCAAATTCCATACTCGATCATCAGTTTTGTAAAACCAACTGATCATCACCTGAGAATTTTTACCTTGACAGTTTTTACTGGAGAGCCCAATCTACAAGAGTGATAATTCGGCCAAAAGGCAGACAACAACAACAAAATAATAGTCTACTTTAGGACAGTAGTATAAGTAAATAGATATATTCTTTTTTCTTATTACTAGATGAAACATATATTGTGATTACTCATTAGGCACTGCAAATGAGTACCCAAACCATTTGTTTTCACAGCTATTTTATGAAATTTCATCATTTTAAATATTAAAAAGAAATTTAAATGACAAAAACTGAAAGTACTTCAATTTTTTACAAATTGATAATTAAAACAAAAAATGAGAAAAAGTACTTCTGACTAAAATTTTCTGATTAGTTGATTACAAAAATTCTTTCCGCTAATCCGTCACAAGAGGCAAAGCATTATGAAAAACGCCTATACAAATATATAGAAAATTTCACCTCCAAAAACTACAAAATTTTGGATGACAAACTCTGATATTTTTCATATTTCTGCTCAAAACATAGATTGTATGTACTCGTTAGAACCGCCTCACCTGTGTGTACTCGTTAGAACCGCCTCGGTGAGGCGGTTCTAACGAGTACATACAATCTATGTTTTGAGCTCAAAACAGATTGTGGGTACTCGTTAGAATCGGTGAGGCGGTTCTAACGAGTACACACAATCTATGTTTTGAGCAAGAATAAGAAAAATAATGTATACCCCTGTAAACCCCAGTTTTACTATATAAAAGTGGGGTTTAAGGGGGTCAGTATTATATAGGTATGTTTTTGTGATGGTGACTAATGATTGATTATAATCGACCATCCGGACAGCACTAGTTAACCTACCCACACTTTTCGTATTCTTTTTTTTTTTTTTTTTAATATAAAAGTTATTAATAGTGTTAGCAAATTGTGAAATATGAACTTGAAAGCTTTCATGTCTTGACTAAAGGGAACAAAGGGCAATTTTTGAATATTGAAATGCAGGGATTTTTTCTGGGATGCACCCTGTGCTTAATCGTGCATCACAAAAGCCAAAGGCACAAAGAAAAATGTGTGGTGCGCCGAAATGGTGCGCTGAAGTTCCAAAAAGCGCATTGAAAGTCGTTATAATGCGTGTTGTTAAAATCCGTTACCAACTGCGTAAGGCTACACTGTTGACTTATATTTTAAACTCATTACATACTCAATTTCTTAAAGGGGAGGGCCCGCAAACTTTAACTGTCACTTCAGTAAAAAAGGGGTTAAAAAGGCAAACATTTTGCCACAAATTTTATGCAAATCGGTTGAGCGCTTTTGAAGATATTGTCTTTTGTACATTTCACAATAGCTTTCTATGGAGGCTGCCATTTTGTCAGTCATGTCACGTGACGAAATAAGAAATCGCAAATTTCAAGCATAAGGATAAATTGTTTTCTCTTAAAAACAGTAAATTATCATATATGCAATAAAAGGAATATACATTGGCCATTCACTGAAACTATCTTATATCAGAACAGCTGTTATTTGATAGTTTTGATTGTGAGTTTATGACGTCATAAACTCACAGCCTCGTTCTGGACTCTACCATTTTTTAAAACCTTTATAATTTTCTTATAGATTGGTAAATTTATATGAAACTTGTTGCAAAATGATAAGCTACTGAATGCCTTCCTTCCAAATTACAAGTATTAGTTTATAGGTTCTTCCCTTTAATTAAATGCATAATTTACATGTACATCCTAGTGGACTATTGTCCAGTGGGCCCTTGTCCTAGTGGGCTATTGTCCTACACTCATCAGCCAGTATCTATACAATCTGCATCACTTTCATATTATTGGCCACTATCTATACAATCTGCATCACTGTCTTGCAGGGAACATGTTTAAAACGGCCAAGTGTTAGAGCAGTAGAACATGCTCTACTTCTTGGACTGGAAATCAGTAACAACCAGAATTGGAATTCCCATGTCCAAAATGTGACCACCAAACAGGACCCTGGGCTTCATTTGTGGAAATATTAGAACTAAGCACCAAGAGAGATATCCACATAATATGTTTCTTATTTCTGCATGAAAAAAATATGTTGTGGGTATTCATTAGAAGTGCCTCAATAAGACGTTTTGAAGGAGTGCCCACAGTGTACATTTTTTTTTTTTCAGAAACAAGAAAAATATCTGGACTTAACAACTGAAAAAAAACACTTTATCTGGAGTGATGCTTTCTGTTTGGAAAGACAACAACAAACACCTTATTTGGAGCTATGCTTATCTAGAGTTGTTGGAAGGAGAACACCACAACCTCTTTATAACACTATTGTTGGGGTCATTGCATAAACCATGTTAGTTAAACAATTGTGTTATATCCAAACAAAAATGTATAGATTATATAGAAAAATGATCATTTATGGTCATTTTTCAATATAATCTATACATTTTAGGGATCCATCTTTGAACACTGTTAGCATAAACAGTGTTAGTTAAACAACCATGTTATATCTAAACAAAAATGTATAGGTTATATTGAAAAATGACCATTTATGTCATTTTTCAATATAATCTATACATTTTTGGGATCCATCTTTGAACCGTGTCATATCCAAAATCGTGTTATAATGACCCATGTTATAAAGAGGTTGAAATGTACTACTTTTGGGACATAATAATTCAGAGCTCTAGATAAGAGGGGAATAAATGGTATTTTATCCATTTTTTTTTTTTAAATCAGTGTTGAAAAGGAGGCTGAGGGGTTAAAAATACTTCATGAAATTTTGGATTTCAGCATTAAAATCAAATATAGGGGAAAAACATTTCAGTGGCTTTACAGATCATTGTCAGAGTAACATAGCTTGCTCTTTGATGATTTAAATTCTGTATATCCAAATTCAGGGATATTTCTGGAAGGGGCCTGTGCTAAAAGGCCCATAATTTTTCCAAAAGGCCCCTGCACCTTGAAACTATGGGCCTTTTTATAATGTAAAGGTATAAGTAAAGGTATAAGGAAGTGTTGTTGTATACCTAATTTTTACAAGAATTTCCCTCAAAAGGCCCGTGACATCTATCGGCCAGAAATATCCCTGCAAATTTTAGACTGCCATCCACCAACATCTCTTCTGCATAGACAATTTCTCTTTAAGAAGTAATTTTCCACAATCAATTCCTTTGTGAGGAGTACTGGTCAATGCATTAGATCAGAAACCCTTAAAGAGCCGATGATAAATGTAGCAGACAACATTCTGACATTTTTCCAAAGAAAATAAGGTTTGGCATTTCATGTGAATTGTCTGCAGAGCAATTCGCCTGAACTGCAAAGCCTTATTTTCTCCGAAAAAAAGAATTGTATGCTACAATTTTGCTTGGTGGTTTTTACTGTTTAAGAGTTAAGCATTGCAGATATGCATTTCAGCATGAACCTTTGTCCTGCTGAACCCGGATATGCCCTGCTTTTGCAAACAGCGTAGATCCAGATCAGTTGGCTTCTTCAGAAGCCAATTGATCTGGATCTGCACTGTTTATCATTGTGGATGAATTTATATCAACAATCTGGATTAAATAATGTGATTGGCTGACAACTGGAAATGGGCATGGCATCTGAATTTACTCAGCATGACAAGGGTTAAGCTTTTAGGCTTAGCAATCTGAGTAAAATTTTCAGCAGACAACATATTGAAATATTTTTCTTATTTTTTCCAGAAAACAGGATTGAAAATATCATGCGAATTGTCTCCATTGGAGACAATTAGCATAAAATAATCAAATGTTGTTTTCTTGGAAAAATAAGAAAAAATATCACAAATTTTCCAAAGAAAATAATGTTGATGGAAAGCGTGGGCCTAGGAGGCCCAAGATGACATGAAAACAACTGACTGTGAGACAGAGAGGGATTGCAGAGAGTGGAAGCTCTCGGCTATCGACTCATGATAGACATACCAGGAGATCTGGTGTGAGATCTGCCATGCCTGCAGCGCCAGCTACCTGGAAGGGGGTCCATGCCCACCCAATTTTCAGCCAGTCAGATTACTTGATCCAGGTTATTGATATAACTTCACATACTTAATGGCAAACAGTGCAGATCCAGATCAGTTGGCTTCTAGAACCAGGCATGAAGCTGGCCCATAAAAATAGGGAGACATCACGTCTCCCTCATGGGAAAATGGGGGGACATGTTCCATGATCAGGGAGACGGGACAAACCCAGCCTGCTTAACTTGTACCAAGCTTAAAATTTATTGAATGATTTTAACATTCTATTTGTTTTTATTATTATTATTATTTCAGTGGTAACAATACTTAAAGCATTTCATTATTTTTGCATGTAGAGCAGATATTTACATTTACATTTAGTAGTTTCTTTGGCAAATGATTCGAGGAGCATTTCTCAAGATATACTGAACTAATTCTGGCAATGGCACCCTCCTCCACTGCCTTTCAGTTTTCATTTTATTTCGGTATCCCACCACACCCAAAAAGGTTGTTGCTGTCTGCAGTCATCTTTTAATCCTGAGTGTTATTTACGTTAAGGGTTTTTTTGTTAGTGAAGTAAAACATTTGTCAATCAACCACTTAATGCGCTCTTATACGTCACCACATCTGATCATGGACTTCTGTTTTTAGTTTCCCGCAAAACATCATTTCAATGTTTACTTTGCACCATGTTGCGATCGATATTATGCTGCGACAAAAAGTCTGGGTCTTGTTTATATGCGGAAGTTTTGATCTTCTGCTAAAATTTGCAGAAAAATAATGGGTGCAGTTTGATTCTATGTTTCAAATGCATTTCTGACAAGGAAAGGCTCTGCAATTTTACATGGTAATAAGTTCGTTTTTCTCACAATGTGGTTTTCTGCCACGGGTTCACGTGACGTCACCATTATGAGCAGGCGGTTTCTTCATGTGAGAGCAACCGGCCTCGGTGGCTTAGTTGGATGCGCCGTCCGACTGGAGACCAGGAGGTCGCGGGTTCGACCCCCGCCGAGGTCGGTAACATTCTTTCGTGGAGATTGATCATGAAATATTTTCTACGGTCATTCTCTCCCTTCCGCTGATTAAAGAAGGGCAGTTGTCAGTTTCTGGCGAAAGAATGTGCACAATACTGGTTAACCGCTTAGAGGACTAAGCCTGCCCAGTAAACGTGTGGTTAGGTAAACTGACCGCGCTCGACATGACCCCATTGGGTTGACTGGGCCGTAAAACCTCAACACAAACAAAGCAAGCGAAAATGTAACTTTTTAATTTATACTGGAAAGATAAACATCTCAGAATTGTGTACCGTCATCCGTTGCACATCTGAGCAATCCCATGAGAAGCTACACAAGGTTTACTTGACACATTCTGTGGGAATTAGAAGTTCCTTTTGGCCACTAGAAATAACTCTTTTAATGTGCAGAATGTGCTCACATCTCGGCTCACATAAGCGATAAGGTAATATTTTGCTTGTCACCTGTGACAGCATATCATCTTTCAAAAGAAAAGGTCAACATTATAATAAAACGGTGCATTCACTATCATGCGATCATGATGAAAATTGTCTGAAAACTTTAAAATGAAAAAAAAAATATGATCAGGCTCGTTAGAATGAGGAGGGCTGGATTGTGCACCAGTCAAAGTCTATGTCAGATTGTCTGCAAACAAACAATGTGATTTTACTGGGAAGTGTCAAATAACTAACGAGTGAACCTGCCTACCTATATCCTAGCCTCAAGGGATGAAAGATCATGACACCAGCATCTGTACTTTTGGTGAATTAATTGGTCAGGATAGGCAATATACATTGAAAAATTAAGGCAACCTCAACATCACTTTTCTGTATGAACAGAGCGACATCTGCAGAAAAAGGCGAGCACGTCGCCCACGTCACCTGCGAACATCTTCCCTGAATTCTTCAGAAGTCAACTGATCTGGATCTACACTGCAAATGTAGGGTATATCTGGGTTCAGCAGGACTAGGGTTAAGGGTAACTATTAGAAGCACCTCGCTTGAGGCGCTTCTGATGAGTACCCTTAACATATGTTTTTGTGGAGAAATAAGAAACATATCATGTGGCTACCCCCTCTCGTCTGGAGCTATATTATAGTCACAGGGTTTCTGTCACAGCCATTATTTCTTTGTTTCAGTTTCTCTGGAGAAAAGGAGCGTGGTTTATACCATGGAGATGGGGAAGCTAAATTCTCTGGTGGACATGAGTATAAGGGACAGTTTGCAGAGGGCTTTATGCATGGAAGAGGATGTTACAAATGGGCAGATGGAGTTGTTTATGAGGTAAATCAAGTTTTAGAAGTTCACAAGAACCTCTTTATAACAGTTCATTGCAGCACAAATTTGAATAACAAGATGGACCTAAAAATGTTGTAATCAAACCAAACTGTTTAGAATAATGAGTAAAACTTGTTAACAGTACAATGTGGCATTAGTGTCGAGCAATAAGTTAAATGCAAGTCAATTGTTTGTTTGTAATTTGAAGACCAAAAACTAACTATGGTCTGATTCATAAGCGTGCAGTCTTTATGCAAATAAGATGTTGGTATTGTACTCTTGTCTGAAATGCCATAATTTCCTTTGTTTTTGAGAAATTTTACTCAGATTTTCATATGTGGTGTAACTATAGCCAAACTATATTAGCAGATATGCCATGATCATGCAGTATTCCAGGGCCCAGTTGTTCAAAGCATCGTTAGCTTAACAAGCTTGTTAAGGGTCATTTCGTTAACTGTTTTAGCGGATTCAATACACAATATTCTGATATTTTTTGCTGAAAAAAATGTGAGTAGCTTTTGTACTACAAAAGCTACTCACATTTTTTCAGCAAAAAAATTCAGCATATTTACGTATCACTTGATGTAAATTTTAACGAATCGTTAACTAACGGCATCGTTAGTTTTGAGCAACTGGGCCCAGATAATTATTTTTCCAACCAGTATCATACTGGTCCAATTTAAGGCCAGTCAGTAATGGCAAAAACCAGGATTCTGGAATCAGTATCCATGCTGCAGACATTCTTAGTTACATGTATATTCCTTGGCCCAGGGCTGGTGGGGAAGGAGTGCGCTGTGGTTAAATAATTTGCTTTAAAGTATGTCTTTTAATGCTTTGAATTTACACTCTAAATATTCATGCTTTAATCAGATAGACTGACTGTTTATATTTATGCTTTAGGCAGACAGATTGACTGTTAATATTCATGCTTTGGTCAGATAGACTGATTGTTAATATTCCATTCATACTTTGGTCAGATAGACTGATGGTTAGTATTAAATCAAATAGACTGACTGTTAATATTCATACATTGGTCTTTTAGACTGACTTAATATTCATGCTTTAATCAGATAGACTGACTGTTAATATTTATGCTTTGGACATATAGATTGACTGTTAATATTCAGCATTTAATCAGACAGACTGACTGTTAATATCCATATGTTGGTGAGATAGACTGACTTGTTAATATCCATGTGTAAGCCAGATACATGTAGACTGACTGTTAATATTATCCATATTTTGGTTTAGTTAGACTGACGGTTAATATCCATGTGTTGGTCAGAATAGACTGACTGTTAATATTCATGCTTTGATCAGATAGACTGACTGTTAATATCCATCTGTTGGTCAGAACAGACTGACTGTTAATATCCATGCTTTGATCAGATAGAGAACTGACTGTTAATAACCATGTGTTGGTCAGATAGACTAAGTGTCAGATTATTCATGCTTTGGTCAGATAGACTGACTCATGCTTTAGTCAGATAAACTGACTGTTTATGTTTATGCCTTGAACAGATAAATTAATATTCATACTTTAATCAAAGAGACTGACAGTAAGTATCCATGTGTTGGTCAGAATAGAATAACTATTAATGTTCATGCTTTTGGTCAGATAGACAACGTGTTAATATCCATGTTATGGTCAGAATAGATTGATTGTTAAGTTTCATGCTTTGGTCAGCTAGAGACCAACTGTTAATATCCATGTGTTGGGCAGAATAGACTGATTGTTCATATTCATGCTTTGGTCAGATAAATTGACTTCTAATATGCATGTGTTGGTCAAATAGACTGACTGTTTAATATTCATGCTTTAATCAGGAAGACTGACTGTTACTACCATGCTTTGGTCAGATAGACTGTCTGTTAATAGCCATGCTTTTGTCAGATAGACTGACTGTTAATATCCATGCTTTGGTCAGATAAACTGACTGTTACTAACTTACTACCATGCTTTGGTCAAATAAACTGTTTATATACAAATCCTTGCTTTAGCCAGATAAACTGGCTGTTAATATCCATGCTTTAAATGATCTGCTATCCCTGCTTTAATCAGATAGACTGGCTGTAAATATCATGCTTTGGTTAACAAAAAAAAAAAATGAAAAAAAAATGAATGTCAAGCCCTGTTTTCTGCACAGGTCTTTTAAGCATGTTTAAAATGTTTGCTAATATTTAAAAGTGGGTAATGGCAGGGTTGTGGAATTATCAGATTTTATTACCTGTCCACAGACAAGTACATGGACAAAACCAACTTGTCCAACCAAGATATACTTGCCTGCAATTTTACATTTTTCTTATTTGTGGGTTCCCATTAGAAGCGCCTCACTGAAGCACTTCTGATAAGTACCCACAACATATGTTTTTCTCATATGAATCATAATCTGGATACTCTTCTTAGCTAGAGCTTATATGAAGTCCTTAACCCATTGTATACTGAATAGACCCTCCCACACTATATATTGGAAGAGTCCAATTTCAATTTTAGGTACGTCCGGCCATGAGATTTACATATTCCTAGAGAAAAATGGCTAAACTATTTGCAAACAGTGAAGAACCTGATCAGATGCCGCATTCTGCAGCATCTGATCTGGGTCTGCACTGTTTGCCAATTACCCTTTTACGCGTCTCCTGACTACAATGGGTTAATATCAAGTAAATTGAAATTTCTTACTTGTCCTTAGGGGAATGGGACAAGTTGGACAAATCGGCATGGTATTTCCACAGCCCTGGTAAAGGGTAAATTGGTGTAAACATTATATTTTACAGGCATGGGCCAGTTCAGTAAATATTATTATTTTGCATAAAGAGAAGTTTATATTGTTACTTATGAAAGTAGAGTGTTTACTATAGTGAAACTAAAGAGCAGTTAAACTATTGCAAGAATTCCATAACCAGTGTTCTTAGACTATGCTCAGAGAGACTATGGAAGGGAGAATGATTGTAAAGACTGGTGTAAATGTTTTTCTTGGCATTCTAAATCCCACATAGAATTAACCCTTAAACTACCAATCACAACAGTTTTCATCTGCTTGTGATTTTTAAAGTCATTTTTGCAAACAGTGTGAACCCAGATCAGACTGCTCCTCTAGGAGCAGTCTGATCAGGGTCCACACTGTTTGCCTGTATGCCAAAATAGGTTTGAAATGTTTGCAAGAATATTCAGCAGACAACATAAACAGACAACATTTTAAGATGAAGTTTTTCCTGGCATCTTAAGGGTTAAATCTGATTGCACCACCAGTGCAGATAAGACAGTTTTTTTCAATTAAAACTATGGTAGATGTCCTAAAATTTGTACACCAAAGTTTCCAATAAAATGGTATATGCGAACAGTTCAAGCCCAGATCAGACTTCTCCTGATTAATTTCGTACTCTAAAGTTCCAATAAAATGACACATGCAAACATTACAGACCTCAACCAGACTGTTCCTGAAGGAGCAGAAGGAGCAGTCTGATTAGGGTTTAGACTATTTGCCATTCCACAAAGTATTTTAAGAAATAACTACATAAAAAGCAAATTTTTGGCCAAAATAGTATGGAATAAAGTGTTCAACATTTTAGGACATTTACTGCATTGATATTTTTCCATAGCTGCAGAGAAGCAGCTTTTCCAAACAAAATTTAGTGATATTTTTCATATTTCTCTTTGATTACATGTGTGATAATAATGTTGTGGGTACTCATTAGAAGTACCTTGCACTTCTAGTTACATTGTAGTACCACAATATTTGAGCCGCAGCTTGAAAAAACATAGCTTCTGAGGTGTGCCAAACAAAGATTCTACACAGTTTGATCAGTCTTGTTGTCCACATGGCGAAACATGGCAGACATGTCCTAAGATTCATTTTTTGACCTTGCAGCATTGTTTTCATGGAGAACTACATTTTTTTTCATATATATATATATATATATATATATATATATATATATATATATATATATATATATATATATATATATATATATCTATATATATATATACAGGGGAACTTCAATGGCTCGAACAGCTTTGAGACCATGGAAATTTATTCGAGACATGGGTAGTTATGATTAATCATGGCACCAGGTCAGGAAGCATATGGCGATAATTTATGGAAAGCTTTTCGATCTTCTACATAATAATGGTATGTTGAGTGAACTAATTGGAATCACCTTGATGAGGCAATTCTAACGAGTACACACAGCATACAATATTCCATGATAAAATAAGAAAATGAAAATGTCCTTACATGTTTGTTTTCTTGACCTAGAATTTTGGAAGGATTACAAAAGGAGTTTGAAAGCCTTGGTAAACAAGCCATCAGTGTTCAAGCTATTGAGGTTTGACTGTAGATACTCCTACACCTTAAGCATTGATTTTCCTTATTTCTTCATGAAAATATACTTATTAACCCATTATAGACTGAATAGACTCTCCCACACTATATATTGGAAGAGTCCAATTTCAGTTTTAGGTACATCTGGTTATGAGATTTACATATTCCTAGATAAAAATGGCTAAACTATTTGCAAACAGTGGAGACCCTGATCATGATCTGGGTCTGCACTGTTTGCCAGTTAACCTTTTACGGGCCTCCCAACTACAATGAGTTAAACCCTGTGAATAAATTAAGATGCCTCACCCACTTCTAATTTTCAGCCAGTCATATTGCTTGATCCGGATTGTTGCTATAAATTCACATACTTAATGGCAAACAGTGCAAATCCAGATCAGTTGGCTTCTTCAGAAGCCAACTGATCAGGATCTGCACTGTTTGCAAAGGCAGGGTATATCTGGACTAGGATATAGCAGGACTAGGGTTAAAATTGCTCAGAGACATTCTGATGAGCACCAGTAGTGTGTTTTCCTGGAGGAGTAAGAAATACCTTTTTTGGATTCTTCACAAATCTAGAGCTTATAAAATATGGTAAATGTCCTAAAATGGCATATATTGCAAACAGTGTTTACCCAGATCAGACTGCTCCTGAAGGAGAAGTCTGATCACGGGTCTGCACTGTTTGAACAAAATGCTTAAAATTTTAAGACATTTGTCATATGTACTTTATTACTGTGGTATTATGGGTTAAAAGTTTACTTGAACAAAGGCTAATCTGAATTGAACTTGCATTGTACTGTTTGTACTATTTTAGAGAAATAGGCCCGAATCTTCAGGTGAATTTTTATGACGAAGTTGGTTTGTATATTCAGTCCCAAATTCAGCAAAAAAAGTAGAAGCTTGTTTTAATGGTTACCATGCTACAGGCAAAGTCAGCAGTAACAAATTGTTGATATTTTTTTTTATTTTTCCTAGCAAATAGGATCTGACATTTTATGCAAATTGTCTCCCTAGGAGTCAAATCCTATTTTCTAGAAAAAATAAGAAAAATACTTCAAAGTGTCTGCTGAATTTGTTTTACCCAGCATGGATAATTTTAAAAGTCCTCTGCTAATATTTAAATACAGAATCTTAATCTAACTGGTCTTCAACATTTTCAGCTCACCTGAGCTTTACTCAGGATGAGCTATTTTCCTCTGTTGTTTATGTGTCTGTACATCTGTCTGCACAGTAGCATGTCTGTAATGACTAATGACATCATCTTCAATACCACTGGAGTTGTTTGAACCTAATTTTGCCTTTGGTTGGAAATTTTTTATTAGGGTGTTCTGCCTTTTTTATTGGCTTCCATGGCAACCAAAATGATTTTGCAATGAGGAAAAGGTAAAATGACACCTCTGTAGCCAATAAAGCAGTTTGAACTAATTTGGTAGAATGTATTTCTTGGGTGGTTCTCTATCTTGTGTTTTATGCCATCTACTATTTTGATTGGCTGTCATGGAAATCATTAGTTAAAAAAAAAGAAATCTTTAAATGACATCATCTCAGAAAGCGCTGAACAGATTTCATTGAATAAACCCAGGTATTGGGTGTGTCCACCAAGTTTACGTTGCTAGCCTCGGTGGCTCAATTGGATGCGCTTCTGACTAGTGATCAGGAGGTTGTGGTTCGACCCCCGCCGAGTTGGCAACATTCTTTCATGGAGATTTGATCAGGAAATACTTTCTGCGGTCGCATTCTCTCCCTTCTGCTAATTCAAAAAGGGCAGTTGTCAGTTTCTAGTGAAAGAATGTTAACCACTAAGTTAACCACTTAGAGGACTAAGCCTGCCCAGTAAAAGTGTGGTTAGGTAAACTGACCGCACTCAACATGACCCTATTGGGTTGACTGGGCCATAAAACCTCAACACAAACAAACCAAGTTTATGTTTTTATTAATATGGCTTCAGCAGTTTGGTTGCCATGTCAAAAAATGTTTCCCATGGACTTAAAATGGAAAAATAGTTAAATGGTAATTCTCCATACGATGAAACAGTTTGAACTTAACTTGGCACAAATATTTCTTGGTAGATTCCCCACCAAACAATTTGTTTTATGCCCACCTGCTGTTTTGAATTGTTGCCATGGCAACTGTAAGTTTTGAAATCAACATCTCCCTTGTTTGTTCGTGTTGAGGTTTTACGGCCCGGTCAACCAATGGGATCATGTCGAGCGCGGCTTACCTAACCATCTCATTGAAAGCACTGGATGGTAGACATCGAAATAATGCAGGCATAATCCTTGAGTTGCCGTCTGCCAAGTTTGTGCTTTTATTCATATGGCTCTCATGGGAACAAATGTTTTCAATGTATGAGTTATTATATTGTGACTGGTTGGAATATCATGCCATGTGTCAGGGACTTTATGTTTCAGTCATGCAGCATGTACCCTTGTCATGCTGAATAATTTTAGATGCCATGCCCACTAAATTTTCAGCCAATAAGATTACTTGATCCAGGTTGTTGATGCAAATTCGCATACTTAACCCTTGTCCTGCTGAACCCAGATATACCCTGCCTTTGCAAACAGTGTAGATCCAGATCAGTTGGCTTCTTCTGCACTGTTTGCCATTAAGTATGCCAATTCATAGCAACAATCCAGATCAAGTAATCTGATTGGCTGAAAATTAGAAGTGGGCATGGCATCTTAATTTGTTCAGCAGGACAAGGGTTAAAGACAAACAAGGCAGATCCAGGTCAAGTTGCTTCTTTGGAAAGTCAGGGAATATATGGGTTCAGCAGGACTTGTGCTAAAAGTGAATATCGAGCTCCATATCCTGGTTTGTTGACAGTGCCTTTAAATCAGGTTAAATCAAAATCCATTCCTTTCTCCTGACAGAAATTATTCAAGCTATGACGTGTAGCGGCTCGCATTATTTTATTTTAATCAGATCTGGTTGAAATAAAACTGCAACTATAGATAGATCAATAAAATAAATCCTAATGGATGTATCAATCTTGTTATGAAAATACCCACAACTCTAGATAAGAGGGGTAGCCAGTTAGGTACTTCACAAAAACCTATGTTATAGGTACTCACTGGAATTGCAATGCAAATGTGATTCTAGTGAGTATCCATACCATATGTTTACATAGAGAGTACAAAAATTATCAATACTTTTTGATTAATAACAACATCTTATCTAGCTAGCTGTGGATGCAGATACTGATTTTATTTTTTCATCAATACTGAGATATATGAGGTAATAGTTTGCTGATACTTGCTACATTAATCCTTAAAGTGCCAAGCAAAATTAGCAGACGTCATTTTGAAATTTTTTTTATTATTTTTCAGAGCTAATAAGATTTGACATTTCATGTGAATTGTCTGCTTGGCAGACAATTCACATGAAATGTCAAGACTTACTTTGCTTGAAAGATAAAAAAAATAAATAAAATCTTATCTGCTGCAGTTGTGATTGGTGCTTTGAGGGTTAAAATAATTTCATGGGGATAGTAAAAATAAAAGTTTATGGAACAAGATAAATGATTTTGCCTTCAGGGCAAATAGGGCATTCAGATGTTTCTGTAAATGAAAGCATAGCACCAGATAAAGTACTTTCTTTCAACCAAAAATACTGGGCCCAGTTGTTCAAAGCATCATTAGCTTAACAAGCTTGTTAGTGGTCAAACTATCAACTGTTCTAGTAAGTACAATATCTGATTCACAGATATTTTTGCTGAAAAAGTGTGCGTAGCTTTTGCAAATATACTCACATTTTTTCAGCAAAAATATTAGCATATACGCCATATTTAATGATCAAAGTTTTAACAATACATTAACTAGCGACATTAAAATCTTATCTAGAGTTGTGGGTTTGTTTCGTTTGTTTTGAACAACTGGGCCCTGATTTTTTTTTTTGCTGGGCTCCATAGCACAGTCAAGAGCAAGCAAGAGTATGTTCAGGGGTTGAAGGTTTGAATACCAGCCCAGCCACATAACTTTCGTGGAGATTGATCATGAACTCATTTCTACCATCATTCTCCCCATTCTTCTGATTCAAGAAGGTCATTTGTCAGTTTTGGTAAAAGTATGTGCACAAAGTACTGGTTAACTCCTTAGCCAGTTGTGGACTGAATAAACTCCCCCACACTATATATTGGAAGATTCTAATTTCAATTTTAGGTATGTCAGGCTCGGGGGGTAACTTCCTATATATGGCATAGTACGGATGTGCGTGCCGAATAGCCCCCTTTTTCAGCACTGCCAGGTATATGATTGGCCCCCTTTTTTCAACAAAAAGTATATGAATGGCCCCATTTTTCTGGATTCCTATGTGAAAGGCCCCATTTTTCTGACATCCTGGTATATGCACATTTTCGAGGCTGCTTATCCTCTTGGTATTACATGAATTGACTATGATATTTGTGTAATAACCAGCAAAAAATGGGTACAAAAAATCAAAGGGCAGTATATGAATAGGTCAACATTTTGGATGATCAAGTATATGAATGGGTCCGTTTTTTCGAAGGCCAGGTATATGAATCGGGTAGGTTTTGAAATACTGGCTCGCACACCCGTACCAAAATTACCCCTAAGTTACCCCCCCGAGATGTCAGGCTATGTGATTTAGATATTCCTAGAGAAAAATGGTTGAACTAATTGCAAACAATGAAGACCCTGATCAGATGCCACATTCTGGTATATCTGATCTGGGTCTGCACTGTTTGCCAATTACCCTTTTAGGTGTCTCCAGACTACAATGGGTTAGCACATCCTTTACTTTTTTGTTAATTCTCCACTATGTCTCTTTCTTCTCCTCTGCGAGCTCATCTACCCCATTTCTCCCTTTCTTTGGGAGATGACACAAAATGACCCGCAAGAGCTGGCATGTCGTTAAACAAGAACTAAAACAAAAAAAGGTATCGTAAAGGTTGTTAATGCAGTACTCCCAGGAATAATGTGGGCTGCAACGTCAAAAATTGTACCTTCGAACATGTCCGTCTGTCCGAGGTTCGTCCAAGTCTCAAATCAGCCTGTGCATGTGTAGTCTGATCAGTCTTCATTACCCACTTCAACCCGTTGTAGACTGAATGAAGTCCCCCACACTATATAATGGAAGAATCTAATTTCAAGTTTAGGTACATCCCGCTATGAGAATTAGATATCCCTAGAAATAAAATGGTTGAACTATTTGCAAACAGTGGAGCCCCTGATCAGATGCCCCATTCTGCGGCATCTGATCTGGGTCTGCACTGTTTGCCAATTACTCTTTAAGGGGTCTCCAGTCTACAATTGGCTAAGATACTTTGCATCCTTGGTTATCTAAAATGTGCACAAGGGATATTCTGAACAGACTGGGCAAATTCACATGCTGATCTGAATCTTCACTTGGGTCACATGTCCAAAGGTACATTTAAGGAAGTTGTGTCTTATGTTTTCAGTATTGATTTGGTCTTGGGATATATATTGTCAACTAAAATGTTTAGGTACATGACTTCTGTTAATAGTAACTTGCGTAATGTTTGATCAGCACAAGCAGCTATTGTTATACTTGACTGGTTCATTGCCTTTGTTAATACTATAAGCATGCTGGGAAAAAATTCAGTAGACGACATTCTGAAATATTTTGAAATATTTTCCCCCCAAAAATAGGACCAAACATTTCTTGCAAAATGTGGAGATAATTTGTATGAACTGTCAGATCCTATTTTCTGAGAAAAAATAAGAAAAATATCATCAGTTTGTTGTCTGCTGAATTTTCCCAAATGGTGCTAGGTGTTAATAATAGAGCTTCTTATCCTGACTGTTTGAACTATTGATCAAGCCTATTACCGATTTATTCAATATCAAAGCACTATAGGTAAAAGGTGAATACAGATGAAATGTCAATGAAAACAAAGCTCTAAATAAGAGAAGCATCAGGGCAAATATCTTATTTATTTCTCAGTAAAAACATATTACGAAAACACGCCTATTCAAATATATAGAAAATTTCACCTCCAAAAATTGAATTTTTTCAGATAAAAAAACTCTGATATTTTTTCATATTTCTGCTCAAAACGTAGATTGTTGGTACTCATTAGAACTGCCTCATCAAAACATCGATTGTGGGTACTCATTAGAACTGCCTCCATGAGGCAGTTCTAATGAGTACCCACAATCTATGTTTTGAGTAGAGATAAGAAAAATAATTCATACCCCTGTAAACCCCAGTTTTACTATATAAAAGTGGGGTTTAAAGGGGTCAAAATTATATAGATATATTTTCGTGATGATTGTGAGTACTATGTGATCATTAGAAATGCCTCAATACTTCTAATGAGTACCTACAGCATATGTTTTTATGGAGATATAAGAAAAATACCATTGCTCTTTTTCTTCTTTTGCTGCAAAAAAAAAAATCTTAACCCTTCTCTTGCTAACCACAACATGCCCTTAGCAAACAGTGTAGATCCAGATCAGTTGGCTTCTTAAGAAGTCAACTGATCTGAATCTGCAGTTTGTCATTAAGTATGTGAGTTTCTATCAAAAACTCGGATCAAATAATCTGATTGGCTGAAAAATTGGAAGTGGGCATGGCATCTTAATTTATTCAGCATGACAAGGGTTAATCTAGAGATATGAACATAGCTGCAGGTAATATATGCCAAAACAATTTCATACTTCTCCACAAAAGGCATGCAAGCTGCAGTGTGACATGTGATTAGGAAAGACTCAGATCAGCCTGAACAGTCTGATCAGAGGTATAGCTGTCCACTTGAATGGTACCTTGGCTATCCATAGAGCACAGAAGAAAGACTTATCAGACTGGCTGGATGCACAGGCTGATCAGTGTCTTTGTTGGTGCACGTATCATTACATGCATTTTCTCATGTTGTCTTTCTTTTAGACAGCTTAGCCCTACAGGAGTCATTAGTTTATAAAATAGCATTGTCACAGTTTATGAATGCACAAATTGTTCGTGTTCAGTGCTGTTAAAAATTTCAACAGATGCCATTTTGAAATTGTTTTCCTTATTTTCAAAGAAAATATGGTTCATTACGAAAACACGCATATTCAAAAATATTGAAAATTTCACCACCAAAAACTGAAAGTTTTCAGATAAAAATTCTGATATTTTTCATATTTCTGCTCAAAACATAGATTGTGGGTACTTGTTAGAACTGCCTTGCAGAGGCAGTTCTAATGAGTACCCACAATCTATGTTTTTGAGCAGAAATAAGAAAAATAATGTATACCCTGTAAACCCCAGTTTAACTGTATAAAAGTGGGGTTTAAGGGGGTCAAAACTATAATGGCATATTTTCGTGATGGCTGTTAAAAATTTCAGCAGATGCCATTTTGAAATTGTTTTCCTTATTTTCAAAGAAAATATGGTTTGAACTTTCATGCAAGTTGTCTCCTTTGGCACAAATTTGCATGAAATGACAAACCCTAAATTCAGGAAGAATAAGAAAAAAAACATCTTCAGTTTGTCACTTGTTGAATTTGCGCAGAGTACTAAAGAACTGATATACTTTTGGGGGAGGCAACACCGTCAGATTTGTTTTCTCCTCTTTTTGAAAATAGGTCTGCTCTAAAAGGATAGAATTTGCTTCCAAGGGGAGCAAATTCTTTTCTTTTAAAGTAGACCCTTTTTCAAGCCAGCCTCAGTGGCTCAGTTGGATGCGCCGTCCGACTGGAGACCAGGAGGTCCCAGGTTCAACCCCTGCCAAGGTCGGCAACATTCTTTCGTGGAGACTGATCATGAAATAATTTCTACGGTCATTCTCTCCCTTCTGCTGATTCAAGAAGGGCAGTTGTCAGTTTCTGGCGAAAGAATGTGCACAATACTGGTTAACCGCTTAGAGGACTAAGCCTGCCCAGTAAACGTGTGGTTAGGTAAACTGACCACGCTCGACATGACCCCATTGGGTTGACTGGGCCATAAAACCTCAACACAAACAAAGACCCTTTTTCAGAAGGGGCTTGGTGCACAGAGAAGCAAACAGGAAGTAACAAATAATGTCTCCCGAGTAAAAAATGGCCAAATAAGCACATCTCTATGATGACGGCCCTTAAACTGTCTGTAATAAAGGAGGGTATCCTATTACACTGAAAGAAGATAAATAAGTAGACTAAAAAAGAGTGAAAGTTGTTTGTTTTTTAGCTCACCTGAGCACGAAGTGCTCATGGTGAGCTATTGTGGTCAGACAATGTCCGTCGTCCGTCGTCCGTCGTCCGCCGTGCGGCGTCAACAATTGCTTTAAAAGCCTACTCCTCCTACACCCCTGGGCCAATTGACTTTATACTTGGTAGGAAGCATCGGGGTGACTTGTAGATCAAAAATAGCTAAAATCGTTCCGATCGGAAATCCAAGATGGCCGCCATGGCCGCCATCTTGAAAATCTATTTTTCGCTTCTTCTCCTGAACCGAAAGGCCAATTGACTCCAAACATGCTAGGAAGCATCAGGGTGTCTTGTAGATCAAAAGTAGCTAAAATCGTGCCGATCGGAAATCCAAGATGGCCGCCATGGCCGCCATCTTGAAAATCTATTTTTCGCTTCTTCTCCTGAACCGAAAGACCAGTTGACTCCAAACTTGCTAGGAAGCATCAGGGTGACTTGTAGATCAAAAATAGTGAAAATCGTGCCGATCGGAAATCCAAGATGGCCGCCATGGCCGCCATCTTGAAAATCTATTTTTCACTTCTTCTCATGAACCGAAAGGCCAATTGACTCCAAACTTGCTAGGAAGCATCAGGGTGACTTGTAGATCAAAAGTAGCTAAAATCGTGCCGATCGGAAATCCAAGATGGCCGCCATGGCGGCCATCTTGAAAATCTATTTTTTGCTTCTTCTCCTGAACCGAAAGGCCAATTGACTCCAAACTTGCTAGGAAGCATCAGGATTACTTGTAGATCAAAAATAGCTAAAATCGTGCAGATCGGAAATCCAAGATGGCCGCCATGGCCGCCATCTTGAAAATCTATTTTTCGCTTAAACTCCTAAACCCAAAAGCCAACTGACCCCAAACTTGGTCGGAGGCATTGGGGTGACTTATAGATCAAAAATAGCAAAAATCGTGCCTATCGGAAATCCAGGATGGCTGCCATGGCAGCCATCTTGAAAATCTATTTTTCGCTTCTTCTCCTGAACCGAAAGGCCAGTTGACACCAAACTTCGTAGGAAGCATCGGGGTGACTTGTAGATCAAAAATAGCTAAAATCATGCCGATCGTAAAACCAGGATGGGCGCCATGGCAGCCATCTTGAAAATCTATTTTTCGCTGATTCTCCTGAACCGAAAGGCCAGTTGACTCCACACTTGGTAGGAAGCATTTGGGTGACTTGTAGATCAAAAATAGCTAAAATCATGCCGATCGTAAATCCAAGATGGCCGCCATGGCGTCTATCTTGAAAATCTATTTTTCACTTCTCCTCCTAAACCCAAAAGTCACTTGACTCGAAACTTAGTAGGAAGCATCAGGTTGACTTGTAGGTCAAATGTAGCTAAAATCGTTCTGATCAGAAATCCCAGATGGCCACCATGGCTGCCATCTTGAAAATCTATATTTAGCTTCTTCTCCTGCACCGAAAGTCCAATTGACTCCAAACATCGTAGGAGACATTGGGGTGACTTGTAGATCAAAAATAGCTAAAATTGTGCCAATCGGATATCCAAGATGGCCGCCATGGCAGCCATCTTGAAAATCTGTTTTTCGCCTCTTCTCCTGAACTGAAAGGCCAGTTGACTCGAAACTTGGTAGGAAGCATTGGGGTGACTCGTAGATCAAAAATAGCTAAAATCGTGCCGATTGTAATTCCAAGCTGGCTGCCATTTAGAGTTTGTTCAAATGATCACCCTCAATTGACTGGCATGCCATATATCTTCTTCAAAATAAAGAACTGCTTAAATGATGATCTTTTCATTAGTTGCGATGACAGGATTGGAAAAATGTTGCATAACATCTGCATATCTGCAGTGACTGTGTCACTCAGGTGAGCGACCCGTGGCCCGTGGGCCTCTTGTTTACCATTACCACTCTCTGGGCTAATTCAGCAAGTGACAAATTAATGACATTTTTCTTCTTCTTCTTATTTTTTTTTTCAGAAAACAGGATTTGACATTTCTTTTTTTTGTGTGTTTTTTAGGAGGAAGTAAGAACATATTTTAACAATAACATGTGCTAATGCTTAAATTACAGCTGGTGAAAGTTAAGCTCTTGCAGGAGGTATAATACCCATCTTGCATTTGATTTATAGATTGAATCCTTCACATTGGCATCTGATCAGTGCAGCTCAATCTAAATTGATTGATTAAATCAAACTAAACATCAAACTACATTACGAAAAAACGGCTATGCAAATATATTGAATATTTTACAATCAAAAAAGGAAAATTTTCAGATAAAAAATTCTGATAGTTTCATATTTCTGCTCAAAACACAGATTGTGGGTATGTGACAAGTTGAGGCAATACAAATGAGTACCAACAACATATGCTCTTTTATAAAGTTGATGAAAATATACAGGCTGTATTTGAATACTAAGAAATTGCTTGACTGTGCACTTATAGGGTTATGTGCGGTAATTAGATTGAATATGATATTTATTTTAGAATGTTGTCTGTAACTATTTGAGTGGTGCTTTAAGAGTTAATTTAGTGTGATTATTTTCCAAACTGATTCCCATATCAGAGGTGTCACCAGAATTTTACACTTCCAGGAAAAGTCAATGAAAAATTTCCAAACTAGGGTACTCTTAACCCTTGCTATGCTGAATAAATTAAGATACCACACCCATTTCTTATTTTCAGCCAATCAGATTACTCGATCCAGATTTTTGATATAAATTCACATATTTAATGGCAAACAGTGCAGATTCAGATCAGTTGGCTTCTTCAGAAGCCAACTGATCTGGATCTACACTGTTTGCAAAAGCAGGATATGTCCAGGTTCAGCAGGACAAGAGTTAAAGGAAAGCTATTGCTTCCTCTGGGAGCAGATTTCAAATGTTTCTCCTTATGCACATGCATAATGCATAATAAGCTGTGCACCCATGCATATTTACAGAAAAATATTCTGATTCTAGCCTAAGGATACAGTGTAGCCCTCATAGTATCCAGTTGTTCCTGGTTTGGACAAATCATCAGGTAAACATATGGTAAAGAGTTACAGTGTCTGAACATTAACCCTTAACCTTTGTCATGCTGAATAAATTAAGATGCCATGCCCACTTCTAAATTTCAGCCAATCAGATTACTTGCTCCAAGTTATTCATACAAATTTAAATATTTGTTGACAAACAGTGCAGATCCAGATCAGTTGGCTTCTTCAGAAGCCAACTGATCTGGATCTACACTGTTTTCAAGGGTAGGATATGTCCGTGTTCAGCAGGACTAGGGTTAAAGTACTAAGGTATTTACCCTTAATGTTTGGAACCTTAACTCCTTATCATACTTGTCCTAAAATTTGAAAAAGTCTATTTTACAACCTGTCTAAAATAGTGCCGGATGTGTGGCAAACAGTGTAGATCCTAATCAGATGCTGTATTCTGCAGTGTCTGATCAGGGTCTGCACTGTTTGCAAAGGCTATCTGTCCCAATACAGGGTTATTATGGTAATCACAACTGCAGCAGATGACATTTCGATTTATTATGCCCAGGCTTGCGGAAGGCAGCAGTGGGGCATATAACGTTTCATCATGATATTGTCCGCATGTGCGTAACCAGAGTCTAACAAATGTTTAAGTTTGCATTCAAATTTACATTGACATCTACATCTGCGTTTCACTTGGAGGTCATAACTTGGACACCTTTTATGCTAGGAAAACGGAATTTCGTTTGCTGCTTACCCAGACCTAAACCTTATACTCTATTAAAGCCCCTTAGAGTTGCCCCTGGGTCATAACCTCGGGTTGGGCTAGGGGTAAAAATGTATAACATCAAATTGAGCATTTGGAAAATAGTTGTTGAAATTTATGCATCCAGATGTTGTTACCATATGGACAAAGTCCAGAGGGAGGGGGATTTGTGTACTTTGGAAACATGTCTAATTTTAATATACAGAGAAAATAAGGCTTGACATTTCATGTGAATTGTCTTGCAGAAGACAGACCAAATCTATTCTCTATGAAAAATAATTACAAAAATTAGAAAGTCATCTGCTACAACAACTTTGCTTAGTGCTTTAAAGATTAGAAGGTGAATGTGTCTAGTAGACAATTCATATGAAATGCCATATCTTATTTTCTCTGAAAAATACTTTTAAAAAGTAAGAATGTCGTCTGTTACAATTTTACTGAGTGCTTTATGGGCTATGTTAGGGTACTTACAGGATACTGCTTACAAATTGAAAATTTTACATATAAATTAACAGGAAGATATGGTGTATGCCAGTTCTATTGTATGTCATTAGGATTTGTCTGTCTATGAAAAGGTGCCAAAACCTCCCACAAAGTACCTTGTAACAATCTGCTAATAAATGCAGATTTAAACACTGGGTAAATAATTCAGCAGATGGCATTTCAATTTTTTTTTCTTATTTCCCAAGAAAACAGGGTTTGACAGTCCATGCAAATTGTCTCCTTTGTAAACAATTAGCAAGAAATGTCAAATCCTGTTTTCTGGGAAGGAATGAGGAAAATTATAATTTCATTGTCTGCTGAATTTACCCAGAGAGTGCTTAATATAAAAGTTGCTTTATGACTTCTTTCTAACCTGCAATTTTCCTACTTTATTATTGATCTAACCTGAGAATTGCTGTTGTTATGAAAGAGATTCGTTAAAGATTAATGAATATTGACTTGATTTTTTCTTTGAATGGCTGCTAAATATTCAGCCTGCTAAATGCAGGTAGAAAACTGTGGCCTTGTAATGATGGTACTGTATTACCTACTGTAGTCACTCTAAATATTCAGTAACTCCTTTCCATATTCATCTGCAGCTGTAGATAATGCATGAAGTGTCTGGGTGGCCGAGTGGTTAAGCAACACCATAAATCAGATGCATTTTTTCTGTAATTAAGATTCTTTTATTTTTTTAGTGACAAAAATACACAACAACAAAACACATAAAACAAGCAAACAAAAGAAAAAAAATAAAAAAAATAAACAACAACAAAAAAACAACAAAAGAAGGCTGGACCCATGATTTTTCAGTTGGCAATAAAACTTGGTATTTCATGTGATGATTAACCCTTGTCATGCTGAATAAATTAACATGCCATGCCCACTTCCAATTAACAGCCAATCAGATTACTTGATCCACATTGTTGATACAAATTCACATATTGATTGACAAACAGTGCAGATCCAAATCAGTTGGCTTCTAAGCCAACTGATTTGGATCTACACTGTTTGCAAAGACAGGGCATATCTGGGCTCAGCAGGACACGGGTTAACATGAAATGTCAAACCTTATTTTCCCGGTAAATTAAAAAAAAAAAAAAAAAATTCAAAATGTTTTCTGCTGCATTATGGTTAATGACCCCACCAAGCAGAAAATAAGCTTATGACTTATGTGCCCATTGTAGGTCTAGATCAGCCAGCTTATCTGCACAGCTGATGAGTGTCTTCTGGTCCTTAACTCTTTTCCCCCTAGTGGCATGTTTTGTCGTCTGCTGATAACCTTTGCAAACAGTTTGGACCCAGATCAGACCCGTCAAAATGTCGGGGCTGATCTGGATCCAAATGTTTGACACTGATGGTATTCTTGAAAGATGTTTTTGAAAAAGTTAATTTTAAAAAAAACAATGACGACAAAAAAGCCTGTTAACCCTTGTCCTGCTGGTCCCGGATATACCCTGCCTATGCAAACAGTGTAGATCCAGATCTAAAGAAGCCAACTGATCTGGATCCGCACTGTTTGTCATTCAGTATGAGAATTTATATCAACAACCTGGATCAAGTAATCTGATTGGCTGAAAATTGGAAGTGGGTATGGCATCTTAATTTATTCAACATGACAAGGGTTAAATTACCCAGCTTGCAAAGAGTTAAATTGCAAAGTTTTAAATATCAGCAAGAGACATTAAAATATTTTCCTGTTTCTCTGAGAAAAATAGGACTTGAAATTTCACATCCTGGCCTTAAAATCTCAAGCCCTGTTTTATCAGTAAATTTGGCTTGAAATTTCATGCAAATTGTCTCTTATGGAAATAAGCAAACTATCACAGATTTGTTGCTAGTTAATTTAACCCTTGTCCTGCTGAACCCGGATATACCCTGCCTTTGCAAACAGTGTAGATCCAGATCAGTTGGCTTCTTCAGAAGCCAACTGATCTGGATCTGCACTGTTTGCCATTCAGTATTTGAATTTGTATCAACAACCTGGATCAAGTAATCCGATTGGCTGAAAATTAGAAATGGGCGTGGCATCTTAATTTATTCAGCAGGACAAGGGTTAATGGTAAGCATACTGAGGTGTCTGTATAAGATTTTATTTGAAAACAAAACAGACACTGATCAAAATGTTTTTATGAACAGGCTGACTCAGTTTTGATGGCACTTACCATAAGCATGTGTCTAGCTGAGGGCCTTGGAAGTCCCTGATTGGACTATTCAAATTGTCACTGTTTATATATACTGAAAGGAAAAAGAAACGCAGGGTAAATTTTTTTTAAATATTTTACTATGATTACAAAACGGTACATGTACGGAACAAAAGTTCCAAATTTCATTGGTTTGTGATCAACAAGTCTCGAGTTATTGAAGTTCATTGGTAGCTACCCCCCAAATCTTGAAATCAAAATCAAACTGAAAATCAATATAGGGTGTGCCCCCCTCTTGCTGCCGTTGCTGCCCTAATTCTCCTTTGGATAGAGTTAACCAAAGCTAGGTTCACTCTCTATCGCGCAGATGGTCGACGTCGTGTGTACCGACGTCGCGGAGAACGCTTTGCCGACGCCTGTGTTGTCGAACGGGATCGGTTTGGGGGTGGCTCCGTTATGGTCTGGGGAGGCATTGCTCAGGGATAAAATCACAGTTGATTATTGTTGCGGGCAATATGACCGCAGTAAGGTATAGGGATGAGATCTTGCGTCCTGTTGCAGTCCCGCTTGTGCAACAACGTAATCTGATTCTGCAGCAGGACAATGCCCGACCACATGTTGCCCGAGTTTGTCAGGATTTCCTAGCAAACAATAACATCGCACCACTAGCATGGCCACCGTACAGTCCAGATTTGACTCCGATAGAGCACATGTGGGATGAGCTGGACAGAAGGGTTAGGAAGCGCCAAAATCCCCCCGCAACTCTCGCACAACTAAGGAATGCGTTGATCGATGAATGGAATAACATCCCGATGCGAACTGTCAATGCTTTGGTTAACTCTATCCAAAGGAGAATTAGGGCAGCAACGGCAGCAAGAGGGGGCACACCCGATATTGATTTTCAGTTTGATTTTGATTTCAAGATTTGGGGGGGTAGCTACCAATGAACTTCAATAACTCGAGACTTGTTGATCACAAACCAATGAAATTTGGAACTTTTGTTCCATACATGTACCGTTTTGTAATCATAGTAAAATATTTAACAAACTTTTTCAAACTTGAATGTAATTTAGGAATAAAATTTACCCTGCGTTTCTTTTTCCTTTCAGTATATATAGAAAGATGTTTATTTTCTAAATATCTTTATTTTTGTTCCAGGGAGATTTTATGAGAAATCAAGTCACTGGAAAAGGAGTATACAGTTGGACAGATGGCAGGTAAATATTCTTTAACTTCATTGTGCAAGAAAGTTTTTTTTTTTTTTTTTTATCAAGGACTATCTCTTTGCAGCAGTCACTGCCCAAATCCATTTGAAATTCTATCAGTTTAGATGTATTACATAGCACCAGATACGAGTGGGTTTTCACAAAATATTTCTCCATGAAAACATAGGTTGTGGGTACTCATTAGAAGCGCCTTGGCAAGGCGCTTCTAATGAGTACCCACAACATATGTTTTCATGGAGAAATAAGAAAAAAATTAGTACTTTTCAGATAAAAATAAGTACCATATCTGGAGCTATCTGTAACCGATAAACAGGTGGACAGGAGCAAATGTCAGTGTCCCTACCATCATCATGGAGACATACAAGTCAAACCTTTGGGACAAGCAATTAATAGAAATAGTTTCTCTTCCATCTGAGCTTGCGAAATAGATGGACTGCACAGTGCTTCTGCGGCAGCAATGCGTGTAACTTCAGGCGGGGCTTCAGTTGGCCATTTGTCTGAGGTCAAGTAAAGGTCCCATAAACTCAGAGGCAAGGTCCAGACATGACTGAAATATAGTTGAAGGCAATAAAAGGAGAAATTCACTTGAAATGTGAAACCCTGCTTTTATCGTTAGAATTTTTCAAAATGTCGTTTGCTTTTGTTGTTTGTTGGGACATCACAGATAACAGGTGAGCATTCTAGGAAAAACAGATCTCTTGCGTAGATTTTCCAAAAGGATTTTTGCATTTTACTATATTAATTTGAACACTTCTGATGGTCATAAAAAATGTTTAGACATACCTAGACATAAACATACCTAGACATAGTTTTAAAAAATCTCTTTCACCATCAAGGCTCAGATTTATTATATGGGTCATCTGAGCTGTGCCACAAGAAAAAGAGTTTTTTTTTTGCTCACCTGAGCACACACCTAAGCACAAAGTGCTCAGGTTGAGCTATTGTAATCTGTCAATGTCTGTCTCCCATCATGTGTCTTCCGGTGTCAACAATTTGCCTTAAATCACAACTTCTCCTACATCCCTTAGCCTATTTACTCGAAACATGGTCGGAAGTTTCAAGGCAACTTGTAAATTTAAAATAGCTAAAATGATTCCAATCAGAAATCCAAGATGGTATCCATGGCTACCATTTTGAAAAGCTATTCTGTGCTTCTCCTCAACCAAAAGGCCAATTGACCTTGAAATTTGGTAGGACATATCAGGACTACTTGTAGATCAAAAATAGCTAAAATCATTCGGATTGGAAATCCAAGATAGCTGACATGGGCGCCATTTTGAAAATCTATTTTTACGCTTCTTCCCTTGAACCAAAAGGTCAACTGACTCAAAATCTTTTAGGAAGTATCGGGTCAACTAGTATATAAAAAATAGCTAAAATTTTCAATCGGAAATCCAAGATGGCCACCATAGCCTCTATGTTAAGAATCTATTTTGATTTTTTTTCTCCTGAACCGAAAGGCATACCGATTCAACATGGTAGGAAGTATTGGGGCAACTTGTAGATAAAAAATAGCTAAAATGTTCCCATTAGAAATCCAAGATTTTTCTGCCATGGCGGCCATCTGGAAAATCTATCTAGTGCTTCTCCTCCTGAACCTAAAGACCAGTTGACTCGAAACTTGGTAGGAAGTATCAGGCAACTTGTAGATCAAGAATATCTAAAATTGTTATGATCGGGAATCCAAGATGACCACCATAGCCACCGTTTTGAAAATCTATTTTGCGCTTCTCTTGAACTGAAAGGCCAATTGACTTGAACTTGGAGGAAGTATCAGGGCAACTTGTAGATCAAAAATAGCTTAAATTGTTCTGATCTGAAATCCAGGATGGCCACCACATTCGCTATCTTGAAAATCTATTTTGCGCTTCTTCTCGAACAGAAAGGCCAACTGACTCGAATCTTGGTACGAAGTATTGGGGTGACTTGTTGATAAAAAAAGGTAAGATTGTTCCGATTGGAAATCGAAGATGGCGGCCATCTAAAATCTATTTTGCGCTTCTTCTCCTGAACCAAAGCACCAGTGGATTTGAAACTTGGTAGGCAGTATAGGAGCAAGTTGTAGATCAAAATAGCTGAGTTGGTTCTTATCAGAAATCAAAGCTGACCACCAGGGCTGCCATCTGGAAAATCTTTTTGCATTTCTTCTTCTTAACTGAAAGGCAAATTGACGAAATTTGATAGGAAGTATTGGGGTGACTTGTAGATCCAAAATAGCTAAGATTGTATCAATCTTTAATCCAAGATGGATGCCACAGTTGCCATCTTGAAAATCTATAACTATTTTGAATCTCTCCTGAACCTAAAGGCAAATTGACTCAAAACTTGATAGAAAGTATAGGAGTGACTTTTAGATAAAAAAAAAAAACAGCTAAAATCGTTCCAATTGTAAATCCAAGATGGTTGCCATAGTGACCATATTGAAGATCATTTTTGAACATTTTCTCCTGAACAGAAAGGCCAACTGACTGGAAACTTCGTAGGAAGCATCAGGGTGACTTGTAGATCAAAATTAAATAAAACATACTGTTTTATGATCGGTAGTATAAGATAGATGTCATGGCTGCCATCTTGAAAATCTTTTATGAAATTTTTCTCCTTTACCAAAAAGGCCAATTGACTTAAAATTTGATAGAAGGTATTGGGGCCACTTGTAGATCAAAAATAGCTAAAATCATTCCAACCAAAAATCCAAGATGACTGCCTCAGCCGCCATGTTGAAAATCTTTTTTATTATTTCTCCTTAGCCGAAAGACCAATATACTTGAAACTTTGTTGGAAGCATTGAGATGACTTGTAGATCAAAAACAGCTAAAAATGTTTGATTGGAAATCCAAGATAGTCCCCATGGCCACCATTAAAAATAAACAAATAAATAAATGAATTGCCAACAATACAATACCAAACAAAATAAACAAATAAATGAAAAATAAAATAAATAAATAGAACAAAAAACTTTTGCCACCAAATTTCAGAGTACATTTGTCTCTGGCAACTCTAAAACTCAAAGACTGAATGTGAAACAGTGCAGGGCTCCCATTAACTTCCAGACTCTGGAAGTCCCAGACTTCCTACCCCTCAAATTTGGAAGTCCCACAGGAAAATCTAGGAAGTCCCACTTTTTTTCCGTGCTGCGGCGGTCTGCCCTTTCTTTAGTAGAACATAGGTTCTTATTTCAGTGTCACACAGAATCATCATGATATACGCTTCTCTTAGATGTGTTTTAAAAATGTCCTAATCGCTTATTAAAATTTGATCGCATCTTTTTGGAAAGCCTGTACTTGTATGTTGGACCTTAGAGAAAGCATCAACATTGGTTCAACTTCGCATTCCTTTCAAAGCCCAGAGAAAGAAAAAAGAAAAGAAAATACATGAGAGAAAACACCCAAAACATGTTTTCTTAAAAATAAACTATGCTGAAATTATTTTGCAGAAATGTATTTAATGAAATATTTGTTCGGATTGAAGCTGATCAACACGAGCGAACGAGTTGCTTACTTCACAAAAATTGCGGGAAAACGGCGCCGACTCATGCAACAACAAACAAATTAAAGGCAGCTCTAGATGAAATACCAACAGCAAAACTTTCGTTCGTTGAGAAAACTCAAGCAAAACCATTGCAAATCGCCTATATTTAGCCTTACTTTGCGTCTTTTCCGCGCTGGTAAACAGCGCAACCGGAACAAGGCTACGCATTTAGAAACGGGTTTTCCGAAAATTTTGACGAAAAATGTTTTCTTTTCATTTGAAAAATTGCTTTTGTTGTCATGCCAAACGTAAGCTTCTAAATTCGAATAGATTTCAGTTTGCGTTCTGTGCATAATTGTTATTTATTTATTTATAGACTTTCACTCGGCAATTCCCGGAAGTATTGCAGACGACACACGTTCTTAGCAAAATAATAATTTAAGACGTGAATATTAAAAAATAATAATGACTTCATATAATTTCAACGAATATTTTCGGGGTCGCAGTAGAAAATTTAATTATAAAAACATCAATTAATCAACTCAGCACGCGTGACAAATACATGCAGTGATCACGCAGCCATCAAAAGGGTGCCGCGACGCTTGACACGGCTGTCAATAAAACTCCCGCAAGCGGAAAGTGGGACATCCTTAAAGCTCAGTCAACACAGGTAGCGAATTTCCGGTAAGTAGGCGGGGCAAACATCATACAACTGGTTAAAATTGGGCGGGCCTTTTGACAATTTTTGGACGTCTCGGGTATCGATTTCCGATGGACAAAAGAAATTTCGGAAGTCTGTGGTACGTCTTTGAAGTTCAATTTGGACGTCCGGTGGCAATCTCAGGGCGTAATATACGTCGTACGTCTGCTTAACGGAAGCCCTGACAGTGTAGATCCAGATGAGATGTATTATATAGCCAATGTTTGCAAAAGCCTCTCCAAAAGAGTAAATAACAAAAACCCTGACTAGACTGCATGGCAACGTTGGCTGGTCTGAGCATTTATTGGTAATGTATGGGTAGATTACACGTGGCTGCATTTCTCATGGCATATTCAGTTTTTGCTAGTAGTAGGCTGTAATAAAACTAACTGGTAATATTAGTGTAAATTGAAAAATCGGTCATAATTCAAGTGTAATTGCTGCCTAGCAGGATTTTCAAATATATATAAGCCACAACATCAAAAAACGTACCGTTGGGCATGGGCATCCCATTACGAAAACACGCCTATTCAAATATATAGAAAATTTTACCTCCAAATACCTAGATAAAAAACTCTAATATTTTTCATATTTCTGCTCAAAACATAGATTGTGGGTACTCGTTAGAACTGCCTCACCGAGGCGGTTCTAATGTGTACCCACAATCTATGTTTTGAACAAAAATAAGAAAAATAATATATACCCCTGTAAACCCCAGTTTTACTATATAAAAGTGGGGTTTAAGGGGGTCAAAATTATATAGGCATGTTTTCGTGATGCAGTGAAAATTCAGGTCAGCCTGTGCATTAGTGCAGTCTGATGAAAATCTTCACTGGACACATTTTAGATAGCCAAGGATACAAAGTTTCTTCATGCAGACATGGGAGACTGATCTGACTGCACGTATACACAGGCTGATTTGAATCTTTGTTGTGCGCACGTCAGAAAGTAGGTTTCCTCACATAGCGGCTCTTACTGAGAAGTGTATTATATGGCCGATGCCAAGGGAAAAAGAAGTTTTTATGGCAGATTTGGGTAGTGCCACTGATAAGAGCCGTATCCATATATATTTTTATTTCTTCATGAAAATACAGTCGACACTTGAAATCTTGACTTTGCTTATCTCAAATAACCGCTTATCTCGAAGTGAAAATCTGGTCTCGGTTTAGACATGAAAATCTAAGAACAGGTTACAAAATATTGTGGAAAAGAGGAGAAATTGCTCCTATGGAGCAATTTCTCCTCTTTTCCACAATATTTTCAATATTCCTCAAACTTTAGGAGTCAAATTACATATTTATTTGTGAAATATGGTTGTTTGATTTTTTTCCTCCTCAATTCTGCAAATCTGATATGTCGAGGTATGGATATCTCAAAGTATTAAATCAGAGAGTCACTTGGACTTCGAGATATTGAGCGTCGACTGTATATGTTGTGCTTACAATACATACCCAGGCATTTCTAATGAGTAACTACCCAGGACATTTTGTCATAGCAATTTGGAGATGTACAGCAAAACATAATCAGAATACATGGATTAGCAGTCTGCTATAAGAATGTGTAGTCTGATTTGTAGCTTGTGTGCATGCACCTATCAAAAGGCACCTTTTCTTGTATGGTATTTCATATCCAATTGCAGTTGGGTCATTCCATTAGAAAGCTGTCTTTGCACCAATGCATGCAGAAAGTGAATTCCCTGATTAGACTGCACAATGTCCTAGCTGTCTGCTTATAGGATCTTGGTATAGCTGTATATCTTTGTCAAGGAAATGCTTTGATAAAATTGTTGTTGTACAGGCTAATCACATGAGCACATTTTGCTTTTCACACATTAGCCCCAGACTTCTTTCTCATGTTTCAGCTGTTCTGGGAATTTGATCGGAAGTAATCATAGTTGAAATAATGATAAGTTCTTTTGTAACTGAAGAACTTGATTTAAATGTTTTATAGTTAGTTTAACCTTTTCCACTCTCTGGGCTAATTCAGCAGACGACAAATTGGTGATATTTTTTCTTATTTTTCACAGAAAACAGGATTTGACATTTCATGCAAATTGTCTCCAAAGGAGACAATTTGCATGAAATGTCAAAACCTGCTTTTTGGGAAAAATAAGAAAAATATTTCAATGTATCTTGTGCTAAAAAATTTACCCAGAGTGCTTAGCTTTAACATTGCTTATGATGTAAAAAGCCTTTATTTTACTGCTAGCTCAAGCCAAATGGGAGTGCTGATACACAAGTCAGTAACATAGCTCCAGATGAGAACTTGTTTCAGCTGAAAATTGCTGATATTTTTATCTCAAAAAAAACATGTTGTGGGTAATGAGTGAGTACCAACAACATGTTTTCATGGAGAAATAAGACAAAAAAAAAAAAAAAAGGTTCACCCAAAAAGTATTGATATTTTTCTAACTTTTTCACAAAAAAAAGCATATGTTATGGGCACTCATTAGATGCACACAACATATGTTTTTATGGAGAAATAAAATAAAATATACCTAATAATCCCTCTTATCTTAAGCTATGGGGGGTGCGGTCGGGTGGTGCGAAGGTATCGTGTATCTTACGTCACGGGGGCATCCAACTGATTTTGGCTTACAGTTGGGCAAGGCCTGCTATCCACGAAGCAGGTAAGGGTAGAGAGGGAATGTTTTTATTTCTTTGCTTTTTTTCCTGTTCCTCTGTCTTCCCTGTTCTTCTCTTTCATCTCTTCTACTATCTCTTCTATCTCTTTTCTTCCTTTCTCTGGGAGATGACACAAAATGACCCACAAAGGTTGACGTGTCGTTAAACTCCAACACAATCAGTCAGTCAATCTTGAACTATGACACTGATGAGAAATGTGTTTTGTTTTTTTCTGTGCCATTGCCACCTCTAAATTCTGTGATGTTTTATGTCACAGGGTTCTCAATAGGGATTTTGAAAATACATGCAGGAGTCCCAAAACCATTTTCTCCAAAAACTATATTCTGTGAAAAATTTGAGTCCGTGCCGAGAGCTTCAGATTTGGAATTAATGAGAACCCTGGTCTAACATTCTAAACCTTGAGATGTTGCTATCATCACATGACATAAACTTCCAGTCAAACAGTTAACAATACGGTCACACACATAGAGACAAGCATACAGTCATATCATAGATGGAGATAATGAGAACACAGTTCATACTGCACATCAGGGCCCAGTTTTTCAAAGCTAACGACGTCGTTAGTTAACAATTCGTTAAAATTTACATCGAGTGATACACAAATATGCTGAAATTTTTTGCTGAAAAATGTGAGTAGCTTTTGCGGCAAAAGCTACTCACATTTTTTCAGCAAAAAATATCAGAACATTGTTATTGAATCGGATAAAACAATTAATGAAATGACCCTTAACAAGCTCGTTAAGCTAACGACGCTTTGAATAACTGGGCCCAGGTGTTCTGCTCAAAGCTTTCATTATTTGCCTTGGTAAAGCCTAAATTAACATAGAAGTGTCTGTTTGCAAAGCCAACAGAAGAAAAAATAAAAACATGCCACATCAGACTGCATGCATGCACAGCCTGATCCTGATTTTTGCTTTTCACACCGTGGCCCCTTTTATGAGTTATACTGCTCACGTATCAAAAACATTTTAGTAGTTGTTACTTAAGCCTGAGTTTGGAATGCTTTCTCTCTAGTGTTTGGAAATAGAAAAAGAAGAAAAGCCCAAGTGCTAATAGTTTGTAATCAAAAATCTGTTTACTTGTTTCAGTACGTATGATGGTGATGTTGTATGTGGAAAGAGACATGGTTTTGGTGTGTTCCGATGTAAGAACAATAAAATGAGCTACAGTGGAGAATGGGCCATGGGAAAGAGACATGGAAAGGTACAGTATTCTACCTAATTACCGCACTGTGTGCTTAGATTTTTTCAAAAATACTCATACTCAGAAAACTTGTAAAATATTGTCCTACCCATACTAAGGGTACACTTTAAAAAAAAAGATCAGTGAAGGACTCATCAAATGATGCTTATGCAATGTTTTGTGTGTGTCAGCAAGAAAGGGTTAACGGTCGACAAAGGGTCTTCATTATTCTCTCAAGACACAGTCAGAATTATTCCATGATGTAGTGCTTGAATGAAAGACAAAAATTAATGTAAAAAAGTACATTTATTTTGCACGAAATATTATAACAGAGAAATGTCGTTACAAATTACTTTTTCATCTAGAATGTACCAAAAAGTGGCAAAAGTTGCAAACTTTGTTAAGGCAGACAAAAATTTATTTTTACGACACGGTGCATATCCTCCCTACAGAATCTCTCCTACATTAACCCTTAAAGCGCCAGTCACAACTGTTGTCGTCTGCTTTGTCTTCTGCCGGTTACCTTAAAAGTCATTTCTGCCTGTATGCAAAAATAGGTTTGAAAAGTTTGCAAGAATATTCAGTAGACGACATAAACAGCCAACATTTTCAGATGCAGGTTTTCTTGGCATTTTAAGGGTTAAAGGAATTTTTTTTTTTTTTGCTTTAATAACAGAATTGGTTTAGAAAAATGTTGTTAGATTAATACTGTGTACATGAATAACATACTTAAACATTTCAGAAACAGCAAATTTGGACTTCCCAAGTGCTATTTTACTACCTGCAGTATATTTATTACAGAGAAATACAATACAGCCTTACTGAACTCCTCCAAGTAGAAATGACTTTGTTACTTAAGGGCAGCACAGGCTAATCAGGATTGGCATTGTTTGCTTAGGTTAGGTAACGTGACCCTCGGCTCGCTGTAGAAAATATTGTTTATGCTGACCAAACTGCACAGAATGCAGTCTGACCTTGGTCAGCATTGTTAAATGTTGATTTGGACTTCCAAGAGCTCAGCTGCATTGAAAGTGAATAGATGCACCTGGAGATTTTGACACCATTTTTATGCCCCGCCACAAAAAGTGGCAAGGGTATTATGTTATACCCTCTGAAATTTTGAGTGTCCGCCCATTCGTCCGTCAGTCGGTCAGCGCTTCCATCATTCATGTCCACTTCATAACTCTGATACTGTCCGAGATATTTTCACAAAACTTCACACAAATGTAAAGAACTACATGTATGTGACATAGTAGATATTGAAAAAAAAAAAAAACATTTCTGCTATGTACTTGTGTCAGCTCTATATTTTCATGAAACTTCACACAAATGTAAAGCACTATGAGATGACTTGCAGAAATCATGAATTGTTACTCTGGTTAACCTACTTTTGGAGTTGTGACCCTTTGAACAAAGTAGATATTGATAATAGCCATTTCTGCTATGTACTTTTGTCCTTTCTGTAAGTTGTAAACCATTCCAGATATTTCGATGAAACTTCACATAAAAGTATAGCATCCTAAAAGAAGGTGCGAAACACAAAAACGTTAACTCTGGTTAACCTACTTTTGGAGTCATGGCCCTTTTAACTTCAAAAATAGTGATTTCTGTAATATATTTGTGTCCTCTCTGTAATTTCAAAACTGTTTGAGATATTTTCTTGAAACTCTATGCAAATGTATATCAGCATGATACGATGTGCAAATTTTTTAAAACACAAGAACCTTAAATTGCATACCCCCTGTAAACTTCACTTTTCTCTATATAATTTCTTTACGTAAAGTTGTGTTTGTAAAGTAGTGTTTACAGGTGCATTCATTTCACAGACTTGTTAATGAGATAAACAAAAAAATGGACACAATAATGTTGAACATTTTAATCAAAATTAACTCACGAACATGCATCAATGTTGATAATATTTAGGGAAAGACTAATGCACCTTCCCTTTGGTTTTATTTTTGACAGAGTTATGGCACTTGCTTGATGTAAGTGCAGTGGCGGGGCATGGAGCAGTGCTTGTAGCACTTTTATTTACAAGGGAGGCAATTTTTTACTCATCCTGTTTGCATTCCTGCCCACCAAATCCTTCTGAAAAGAGGTCTATTCTGTTAGGAAAGAATTTGCTCCATTTTGGAGCAAATTCTTTCCTTATAGAATAGATCCCTTTTTAGAAGGGGACAAAACAATTTTGACAGTTGCCTCCCCTCAGAGTGTATCTATACCCCTTGATATACATGTATATATATTACAGGGACGTATGGAGTATGACACAGAAGGGAAATCATTTTATGATGGAGACTGGGTGAACAATGTTCGCCATGGCTGGGGAACCCGTCAGTACCCTACTGGTAACCTGTACCAGGGCATGTGGTTCAACAATGTTAGACATGGAGAGGGAACCATGAAGTGGATAGACAGAGATCAGATATACAGTGGCCAGTGGGAAAATGGCATACAGGTAAAATAGTTTAATCTTTTAATTGCTTTTCAAAATTGTGACAGAGGGAAAGAATATGGGTGGCTGAGTGGATAGTACTCCTGACTTCCTATTAGAATTGCTGAGGCAGTTCTAATGAGTACCACAATCTATATTTTGAGCAGAAATATGAAAAATATGAGAGTTTTTTATCTGAAAGTTTTAAGTTTTTGGAGGTGAAGTTTTCTATATATTTGAATAGGCATGTTTTTGTAATGAAAGTGCCTTGTCTGGAGCTGTGGTCACCAGAATTTATCACCTTATCTGACAGTATGGTTCAGATTTCCAGTAATATGGAATTATAATATGCCACTCAAAGGACAAGTGACAGGATATCAGATTTTATCACTTTGAAATCAATACATGTATACTTAACCATGCTGAGGACTTATTAAGGAGGAATTTTAAGGGTAACTCTGGGATAATTTTCTTAGTTTCTCCATAAAAAAAACATGTTGTGGGTACTCATCAGAAGTGCCTTGATGAGACACTTATAATGAGTACCCACAACATATGTTCTTATTGAGATGATATGAATTTAATAGGTGCTACTTAGCCTATCTGTATCTGTGAATCCAAATTATCATCACTTACTTCACATGACGGGTAGCCAAACTCAATCACAAGCAAAACTTCCTTTTTTCACCGACCAAAACCTACTTAAACCTGATCAGAATAATCATATTTTACTTCATCTTCTCAAATCTCCAGAAGAATGTTGCCCTTCTGAGCTTTGTGTCAATATGATTTGTGAAATACAGACATTCTAAAAATGTGCTGTTTGTTACACAAACATAATAAAATTCATATTAGACCCAGCTGCCGGATGAACAGCTTCTTATTGTCCTGGTCACAATGTCAGCACCTTCTTTTCTTATTAACCTTGACACCATGTCAATAGCCTCTGTCTAGAGAGATATTCCCTTTGCTAACTATGACAAATCATGGAAACGCTTGCATTACTGCATAAGCACTAAACTGAATCTATGTTTTTGAGCAGAAATAAGAAAAATAAGGTATACCCTTGTAAACCCAAGTTTTACTATATAAGAGTGGGGTTTACAGGGGTCAAAATTGTATAGGTATGTTGTGGTGATTGACGTGCCTAAACAATTCTACAGGAACAGTTAAGTTTATCATGGTCTATATTCCTCTCTACCTCCTACTGAAACTTCATTGACTTTATGCAGGAAGGCTCTTGAGTCACTTGAAGAAAGCTTTGAGTTTGGGGCCTTTTACTCATCTTTTATACTGATTTTCATTGTTGCATCCCACTTTGGGAGATGGCTCAACCGACATATTATTGACAAGGCCATTAAATCGCATCTCTGACACACACTGTTGGCCTTTAGCCATAACCCTTAGATACATCACCAGGCAATTGAATGGACATGTTTAAATATTGGGATAAATACGATAAGGAATTGTAATGTCCCAGAATTTGGAGTAATTTCGGTAAGCCCATAGCTACAGATAAGAGGGGGTATCCACATAATATTTTTCTTATTTCTTTACGAATACATATGTTGTGGGTACTCATTAGAAGCGCCTTGCCGAGGCACTTCTAATGAGTACCCACAACATATGTTTTTATTGAGAAATAAGACAGATATCAGCATTTTCCGGATGAAAAAAGCGCCTTATCTGTTGCTATGTAAGCTGTCCTTGACTTCCCCACAACGATGTGGAACAGATTTTTCTGTATTGCAGCTATGTCAGCTTACCCTGTATTGCTCTCTGGGCTAATTCAGCAAACAACAAATTGATGATATTTTTATTATTTTCCCAAGAAAACAGGATTTGACATTTCATGCAAATTTTCTTTGGAGACAATTTACATGAAATGTGAAAACTCTGTTATCTGGAGAAAATTGGAAAAAATACTTCAGTATATCATCTGCTTAAAAGTTTAGTCCCAGAGTGCAAAGCATTGATTCTTTTTCCAGCATGGTGTAGGAAAACATTACTGGTTGTTACGACGAGTACATGGATCTCAGTATCCTCTGCGGAACATGTTTGAAGGAGAGTTTGTGAATGGCCTGCGACATGGATTCGGAACATTTTACTACGCTAATGGAGCCAAGTATGAGGGTGGCTGGAAAAACAACATGAAACATGGAAAAGTAAGTATTTTAGGCCAGAGGATAATTAAATCAATATACCAATTATAACTGTTTAAAAAACAAAAAACACACACACACACACACACACACACACACACACACACACACACACACACACACACACACACACACACACACACACACACACACACACACACACACACACAGAGGAAAAGAAGAAGAAAGAACAAAAAAAGAATAAAGAACAACAAAAAAAAATGTACATTTGCTAACCCCCTTAGAATCCCTTTCATAACATTTGGGATACATGTATTTTCTTATTTTTTAGGGCTGGGTCATGGTTTGATCTTGAAAATGATGAATGAATTTAATTGAAACTTAGTAAGACAATTCCTTAGGTTGTTCTCAACAAAATTTGTGTCTTTATCCTAAATACATGAGGAGTGTGGTTGCCATGGCAATTGATGATTTGCCATGTACAGTGAACCCCCCACCCCCCTCCACACACACACACACACACACACACACACACACACACACACACACACACACACACACACACACACACACACACACACACACACACACACAGACACACACATGAAAGAAAAAAAAGAAAAGAAAAAAAAAACAAACAAAAAAAAAAACATAACCCAAAACTGTTGAATTGATTTGAGTTTGGCAGCAATAGTCCTTGTGTAGTTCTCCAGCATAACTATGCCTTTGATGGAAGATGCTTTACTGACTTAGTTTTAACCTTTTACTCTTTCTGTACAAAGTAGCAGTTGACAAACTGGTCATGTTTTCTTACATTTCCCATAGCAAATATTTTATATTTCATGCAGTCTACATGAAATTAACTTTATTTTCTGGAAGAAAATAAGAAAAGAATGTCAAAATGTTTGCAGGAACTTTTACCCGGCATGCTATATGTTGACAATGAAGTGAAGGGACTAATATACCATATTCAACCTAATTACGACACTGTGCGCTTAGGTTTTTCAAAAGCACTGGAAAAACTTGTAGTGAAATCCACCTAATAAGGGTACACTTAAAAGAAAGATCAAGAGAGGACTTCATGAAGAGCATATTTAATGATGCTTATGCGATATTATGTTCTGATTTTCTTTTTAAAAGCATATGTTGTGGGCACTCATTTGAATTGCCTTGACTCGTCAAGGCTATTCAAATGAGTACCACAACATATGTTTTTATATAGAAGAAGATAAAAGTACACTGGCTATTATCTATAGACTACTAAATTGCTTGACTGTGCGCTTATAAGAGCATGTGCGGTAATTAAGTCGAATACGGCATTCTGAAATATATGATCACCATACCCTGTAACTTTTTATGCTACTTATAGTAAAATTTAAAAAAGCTCATTTTCATGCTGAATAAATCAAGATGCCACACCCACTTCTACTTTTCTGCCAATCAGATTACTTGATACAGGTTGTTGATACAGTTTCACATACTGAATGGCAAACAGTGCAGATCTGGATCTACACTGTTTGCAAAGGCATGGCATATCCGGGTTCAGCAGTACCAGGATCTAAAACATGCTGGCAGAATTGCAAACAGTACAGACGCTGATCAAACTGCTCCTGTAGGAGCAGTTTGATCAGGGTATACACTGTTTGCTCTGACATGTCCTTTCTGTACGTTTAGGCTGAATTTGGTACTTAAGTCAGAAACTTGTGATTTAAAAATAAACATGAGATCAGGGGAAGAATAAAACAAAAGGTAAATCTTAAAAGTTTTAATGAGCCGTTATAGAACTTCCTGATTGAAATACTTAACAACATTTACCTATTAAACTAACAGGCTTGAATGCACAAGTAGCTTTGAAATTAGAGAAGGCAAAGTGCCAAGTATGAATGAGACTAGAAATCAATGATAAGTTTCTTTGTGTCACTTCTCTGTACTTTTAAATTGAACAAATTTAAAACATTTCTTTAATCCTGAATGCATTCCATGGTTTCATTTTTCTTTTCTTTTTTTTTTTGTATATATGGGAAAGTATTGGTTTTTGGTAGTGGTTCTCATTAATTTCAAGTCATACTAACCACATCTTCCATAAAGGGGCCTTAGCACATATGTAATCAGCATCAAACAGGACTAGATCGCATTGTTTGATGCTGATTACATATGTGCTAAGGCCCCTTTATGGAAGATGTGGTTAGTATGACTTGAAATTAATGAGAACCACTACCAAAAAACAATACTTTCCCATATATACAAAAAAAAAAAAAAAAAAAAAAAAAAAAGAAAAATGAAACCATGGAATGCATTCAGGTTGCACGATTCTGAATGGCACTTAAAGGGTTAATTCTGATGAAAAGAACACTGTGAAATAATAAATAGAATATATGCATTAAAGAAATGTTTTAAATCAGCATCAAAAAGGACTAGATCACAACCGGCCTCAGTGGCTCAGTTGGATGCGCCGTCCGACTGGAGACCAGGAGGTCGCGGGTTCAGCCCCCACCGAGGTCGGCAACATTCTTTCGTGGAGATTGATCATGAAATATTTTCTACAGTCATTCTCTCCCTTCTGCTGATTCAAGAAGGGCAGTTGTCAGTTTCTGGCGAAAGAATGTGCACAATACTGGTTAACCGCTTAGAGGACTAAGCCTGTCCAGTAAACTTGTGGTTAGGTAAACTGACCGCATGACCCCATGGGGTTGACTGGGCCGTAAAACCTCAACGCAAACAAACAAAGACTAGATCACAGTGTGTCTTGAAATTCAACAAATTCCTACTTCAGTGATTACTATAAATTTAGTTTCTTCCAGCGTACTTTTCGACACTGGAATTCTCTTTCAGCCAATGTGGCTGAAGCTCCTAGTTTGGTATCCTTCAAACTGGAGGTCTCCTCTATGTCAATTTAAACTATCAGGACAGGTCTTGTAAGTAAAGGTTCTTAAGCTATCCTGGCGGGAACTTCGGGTGCTCTGGTGCAGTCATGGGAATCAGATTGGTTAAGGACTAATGAGTGAATATGCAACATCCAAAACTGCTTATTACAGCTGTAATAGTCAAGTGTGATGGTTGCGCATACAATGTAGATGTAGATAGAATCAACTACAGCTTATATCATTAAAAGAAACTTTTCTGGGATGCTGTACAATCTTCTGGTAAAAAGTTAAGGCCTAAATCCGACTGCACAGATATGCATTGCTAGCTGGGCCTTTGCTGTTCATTTATGCACTAAGGTTCCTTTATGCTTGACCTTACTAGTATATTCAGACAAGCTCTCATAGGTCCAGATAAAGTGATAATTGAGGTGAAACTTGTGATAATTCTTTTTTTTTTTGCACCATAACATATCTTGTGGGTACTAATTGGAATTATGTCCCCCTGCTTCAGGGTAGGGAGACATATTGTTTTTTGTGCAGATCTCATAGGCGTTGGCGTGACACTTTCTTGTCTGCACAATATATTGTGAACCAGTGGTTGGAGTCTTACAAAATTCTCATGGATATATAATTGAGACATAACAAAGAACTAATTAGATTTTGGTGTCTTTGACCTAATTTTCAAAGTCACAGCAGTAGAAAAACTGAAACAATATCTTTTGAACAATGTCGGTGGGGGGACATCTGTTTTCTTTGAAAACACTCTTCTTGTTCCCTTACTGGGGTGATTTCATTGAATATATGCAGCATATGTTTTGGTGCAAAAATAAGAAAAAAATATCTCTTGATTTCTTACTATATCTGGAGCTGTGGATCTGATTCCTGGACCAGACTGCACAGATAATGGCTGATCTACATAGCTCCAGATAAGAAAGTGTATCAGGAAGATATTTTTCTTATTTCTTCACGAAAATATATGTTGTGGGTACTCATTAGAAGTGCCTCAATGAGGCACTTCTAATGAGTACCCACAACATATGTTTTTGTGTACCCACAACATATGCTTTCATGCAGAAATAAAAAAAAATATCAACAATTTTTGGTTGAATAAGCACTTTATCTGGAGTTTTGTATCTCTGAAATTAGAATATTGTATGTGCAGCCAGAGCAGGGACTGATGCTGGTTTGACTAAAAACATTGCAGCTGTTGACAAGAAGGTATTCAGATTGATAATTTTCTATACTAAGTATTCTTAAAAAAATGTTTTGGAAAAACATGAAGACTTTTTAATTTAAAACGGCAATTTATCCAGAGCTGTTTCTCTATATCTGTAAACACAAGTTCTGTGTATTTCAGGGCAAATTCACATTCAAGAATGGTCGTATCTATGAAGGAATGTTCGAGAGGGACCACATAGTGGAGTATCCTGAGTTCACCATGGATGGAACCACATCACCTGATCTCACTAACATTAGGACTAGAACCCCTCTGCCAATGGGTAAGAATTAAATGCTTCCTTATTTTAGTGGGAGTGGGTGGTGTCACAAAATATACAAAAGGATAGACACAATAATTTTCTAGGTAAAAGGAGTATCTGTATAAATGTTTTTCTGATTTCTCTACAAAAACATGTATAGTGGGTACTCATTAGAAGTGCCTGTACAAGACACTTCTAATGAGTACCCACAATATATGTTTCAATTATGCATTTCTAATGAATACCAGAAACATGTTTTGTGGAGAATTTAGAAAAAATATCAGCATTTTTTGGAGTGAAAAAAAGCACCTTATCTGTAATTATTATTTAAACCAGATTGGCTTGTAGCTCAGCACATTCTTGTCAAGGATTTTTCTTTTTGCTGTATATATTCCTCGGATATTATGTATTTGAACAGCAAAGATCCTGACCAGACTGAGCAGGTGAGCAGGCTGATCTGGTTCATAACTGGTTGCATAAATTAAGAGGGCCAATATTACTTAAATATATAATTTTTATGCCCCCGCCATTCAAAGAATGGTTGAGAGGGCATAAAGTGTTACTCCTGTCCGCCCATCCATCTGTCTCCGTCCCCTATCAGGCATTAGCAATTTGCTTTTAAGTTTTCCAGGTGGGGGCATGTTTGTCCTTTGGACACATTTCAAATTTGTATAGCACTCATCTGGCAAAAAGAGCAGACTATAACTTGATATATTTAAGGAGTCAAACTGTATTTACCCATTTTCATGGTAATTTTCAGACAATATATCAGTACACAGCAACGAGAGTCGAAACACAATTAGTCCAAGTTTCCAGCTGGATCTGGATTACTTACTCAATGAGTTCACAGAAGCAGACAGAGATGACGAAGCTAGTCAGGTGATGTTTGTGATCACGCGTTACATCAGTAGTCTACGTCGTATCTACAGCTTCTATAGCTCCCTCGGATACGAAGACAGTCCAGATAATACGTATGTGATGAACAAGATGCAGTTCTGGAGGTTCTTGAAAGATGCACAGTTGCATCATAAAGGAAAGACATTAATGGACATGGACAGAATGTTAGGTAAGGTGATTTGAGCCACAACAACCACAAAATTTCTTCAGGTACACTACAACCTCTTTATAACACGGTTTGTTATAACACGATTTTGTATATAACACGGTTCAAAAATGGATCCCAAAGATGTATAGATTATATTGAAAAATGACCATAAATGGTCATTTTTCAATATAATCTTTACATTTTTGTTTGGATATAACACAGTTGTTTAACTAACTGTTTATGCTAACAGTGTTGAAAGATGGATCCCAAAAATGTATAGATTATATTGAAAAATGACCATAAATGGTCATTTTTCAATATAATCTATACATTTTTGTTTTATAACACGGTTGTTTAACTAACATGGTTTATGCTATGGATCCCAACAAAAGTGTTATAAAGAGGTTGTGGTGTACTTGCACCTTACAAAGGTTCAGATCAACCTGTGTCTTTGCACAGTCTGATCAGAATCTTCACTGGGTGCATTTTGGATAGCCAAGGATATAAAGTTTCTTCATGTAGATAAAGAAGACTGATCAGGCTGCACTTCATTGGTTCGAGTCTTCATTGTGAGCATGTGTTAGAAGGTACATTTCTCAGTGGGAGATCACAGAGAGTTGACCTGTTCCTGATCTCCGGAGTGTGTGCTACATGTGACAATTCCTGACCAATATTACCTTGACCAATATAACATATGATTCTATCATAAAGTTTGCATAAGGCTGCTACATTTGTTTCATTATTTTATTATCACAACTGCTTTAGAAAGCAGGAGTGACATGCGGATCACTTTCTGGCATCAGCGTTATCGGTATCGTTGTCAGTATCAACAATGTTAAGACGGTTAGCTCTGTTTCTCAAACACCAAGGCTTCTAGGCTAATGAAACTTCATACACACCACCAGCAGTTGTAAAGTAGCCATTTGGTGAATTTCTTGTATAATTTAGAATTATATCTACTTATAGCTTTCTGTAATTTAGAATTATATTTACTTTTAGCTTTTCACAAGAATCAGTTTTTGGATTGACATAGATCCAAGATGTTTTCAAAATGTGTGTTTATTACTTACGGTATGAAAGTAGTATAAGCCAAGTTGCATGTAGTTGGTAATTCATAAGCTTTTTTTTTTTTTTTCATTGACGTAATTGAAGTTGTAAAAAGTGAAGAAAAAAGTTTCTATTACATATTACAAATAGGGAAGCTCTGATCAATCTGTACATGTACTCTCTTGGTGAATTTCACTCATTATCTAAACAGTTTGATATGCAGTTGAAGAAAAAGGCCCTTATGCACAAACTGTATGTCTAAGGTCAACCTCCATAGCTCCAGATGAGAGGGAATATTCAGATAAATATATCTCTAATTTCTCCTCAGTGAGGTACTTCTAATGAGTACCTACAACACTTGTTTTTATGGAGAAATAAGAAAAAAAATATCCCAGAATTATGACCAACTATTCATATTCAACAAATCCTTGGTTTATTATTTTGTAGGTATGAACAAGACAAATGCCGAACTTCACAATCCAGATGACCGTATCTTACAGCGACAGTTTGTTAATAATCTTATAGTGCTAGCTTATCATCTCTATCATAAAGAACACCCGTAAGTCTTACCAATGTTTAAAATAATATAATGTTTTAACCCTTGCCATGCTGAATAAATTAAGATACCATGGCCACTTCTAATTTTCAGCCAATCAGATTGCTTGATCTGGGATGTTGATACAAACAAATATACTGACAAACAGTGCAGATCCAGATCAGTTGGCTTCTTCAGAAGCCAACTGATCTGAATCTTCACTGTTTGCAGGGCATGTCCGGTTCAGCAGGACAGGGGTTAATGTTTTGCTTATTCTTGAATATTTAAATTCAGAACTGCCATTTCAAAATTTAACCTGTAAAGGCTCCATATTCCTCAAAAATAGACAATTTTTATCAAAAAAAGGTTTAATAAATTAATATATAGTTCTAATACAATCATAAAATGTGGCATCTGACAGCCTGTAAAATTTCAGTTAGTCTCTCATTTTTGAACTGGATCAAAACTGAAATGATTTTTTATTGTATCTCTGAATCAGTGTTGGCAACATTAATTCAGAGATTGCGATAAAAAAATAATTTTATTTCAAGAACAAGAGATTAACTGGAATTTTACATGCTGTCAGGTGCCACATTTTATGATTTACATTTTGTATTAATACCATATATCAATTTATTAAACCTTTCTTGAAGAATAAAATGTCTATTTTTGAGGAATATGGAGCCTTTAAAGTGACATGCATAACTGGAGCAGACATTTTATTTCATTCTGTTTTTTTTTTTTTTTTTTCTATTTCACCAATATAGTAAAGCTTTCTGCCAGGCAGACAGTTTGTATCAAATGCCATGCCTTATTTTCAAGGAAAAATATAATAAAAAAACAACAACACAAAACATCTAGGTTCCATAATTCTGTGATTTCTGTCTATAAGTAGTTCAGTTTCTCACTTTGTAACTTTAACGCAATGAAATAGGAAAGGAACTAAATAAGCTTTTATGCTTTCGTTCTAATCCTATTATTGTATTTTTGTATGTGTGGTATATGTAAATATTTCGGAAATAAATATGTTTAAAACCAAATATTTTCATGAAATTTTACACACTTATTAAGCTTGATGAGATAACAATATAATCAAGAAAGACAACTCTTGCACACTTAGTCCTTAGGTTATCTGCTTTTGCCAGACTTTCTTGTCCAGGCTATATCTCTTTAGCCCTATGGAATATTTTCTTGAAACTTTGCACACATACTTAGGTTCATGAGATGATGTGTCATGATTAACATTTTACATGCTGGGTAAAAATTTCAGCAGACGATATTTTGAGATTTTTTTCTTATTTTTCCTAGAAAATAGAATCTGACACTTCATACAAATTGTGACCTTAGGAGACAGTTTGCATGAAGTGCCAGATCCTATTTGTTAGGAAAAATAATTTTGCCATCTGCTGAAGCTGCTCATAGCTTGGTAAATATTAAGAGTGCCATGGGAGACTGACATTTTGAGATTTTTTTCTTATTTTTCCTAGAAAACAGAATCTGACACTTCATACAAATTGTGACCCTAGGAGACAGTTTGTATGAAGTGCCAGATCCTATTTGTTAGGAAAAATAAGTTTGCCATCTGCTGAAGCTGCCCATAGCTTGGTAAGTATTAAGAGTGCCATGGGAGACTTTGACCACTTTGTGGCAATTTCTTGTACTTATCCCATGGAAATTGTTTTCAATCTCTCTGGAAAGCTCCCAGTAGAAATTAAAGGATATTTTTACTGTATTTACCTTAGTAACCCTAAATATTGGGACAGACAGGCCTGAGCAAACACTAGACCCAGATCAGACACCATAAAATGTGGTGTCTGATCAGGGTGTTTACACTGTTTGCCACTTATCCAGTACTGTTTTAGACACATCAACAGGTAGTAAAAATATACTTTTCAAATTTTAGGAGAACTATGGTAAGGAGTTGAGGTGCCCCAATATTTAGAGTAAATACGGACCCTAACTATTCTGACACCATATTTCTAAAATTTGAACAAGTCCAGTCTACTACCTTTTTATGTGTCGAAAACTGTTTATGAATGGCAAACAATGTAGACCCTGATCTGAAATTGCATTCTGTTGCCTCTGATCAGTGTTTGTACTGTTTGCTCAAGCCTGTCTGTCCAAAATACAATATACATAGGGTAAAAATGATAACAGAAAACTGTTATTTTTGTTATTGTTTTTCCACAGAAATGTACATCGTGGTATTCTTTAAAATGCCTCCCCTAAGTAGTTCTAATGAGTAATCACAGCATATTTGTTTTCTTGAAAAACATCAGAAAAAACATCACTATGTGGAGCTAAGCTTTCATTATGTTTCAATGTTAAGGTGTCTTAATATGTTCTATTTCAGTGGAACAACCCCTGTACTTGCCTGGTGTGTTAGTAGACTCATCTCTGATCATATACTCAGATATGCATGCAATGTTAAAGGTAATACTTACTTGTTTTTAAATCAGTCAAGCTTAAGAGGATTTCATACACTTTCAAGGGAGACAACTCTGTCTAAATTGTTTTTGTTTCTATCTAAAAGGGGTCTACTATAAAAGGAAAGAATTTGCTCCCAAAGGGAGCAAATTCTTTCCGTTTATAGTAGATTCCTTTTCAGAAGGGACTTGGTGTGCAGGAGAGCAAACAGGATGTCACAGAAGTTATCTCCCTTGTCAGAAATGGCAGAAAATACACCAAGTATTCATTTACCTTAAATTTATACTATATTTACTGTTGACATGTTGGCAGACTAGCCTTAGTATACAGTCTAGACCCACATCAGAATTTGAAAAGCCATAGAATGCAGCATTTGATCGGGGTCCACCTTGTTTACCACTCAGCCAGAAAAATCTGATTCTCTACAGGTGAATCCTAAATTTATTTCTTTGCAGCAAAAGCAGTTTTACTTTTGAGTGAAACAAATAAATAAATTAAAAAAGTAAATAAGTAAATTATAAAATAAATCATTTGGGAATAAATCGATTTTACTGTCATGTATGAATTTTATGTTGTAGGGTATTTCTACTATGAGACTCGAAGATCAGTAAATGCATTAGAGCACCAAGAAAAGTCATTTGAAATCTATCAAGCTTTATGTTCTCCAAGAAAGGTAAATATATTATCAACTGTCATCTTGTCTTATTAACCAGTATTGCATTGTATTTCTCCAGTGTCAATGAAATCGATACTTGCATGCTAAAACATATACAAAGTACAGTGTATTTGATACCTAAAGCACCATATCTCAAGATAAGGCATTTTTATCATTCAACAGAAAAATATTGATATTTTTCTTATTTCTCCACAAAAACATATTATGGTGCTCATTAGAAGTGCCTCGCCGAGGCGCTTCTAATGAGTACCCACAACATATGTTTTCATGGAGAAAATAAGAAAAATATTATGTGGATACCCCCTCTTATCTGTAGCTGTGAGCACTGATAAATCAAAGTTTGTGGATATTAGAATCCATTATGTCCTATAATTTCCCTTAGGGTTTCATATAGATGTACTAAATGTCTGATAACATTAACTCTTCAAACATTGCATAGAAGTCTCCATTGTATGATATCTCTGCTAAACATCCTATAAAATTTTGAGTTACTGAGTCTCTGCCATATGCGTTGGTTTAATTCTGTTTTTATCCAGTAGAATATTTGAGCCATACTGTTTGAAAACATACCTTCTGAAATTTGCACCCATTAAAGACTCAAATACCCTCTGCATCAGTGCAGTCTGATCTGTGTATTTATTGTACACATCAAGAAATTATGCAGCCTTGGCTATCCAAAATAGCCCGGTTAAGATTCTGGTTAGATGGAGAAAGCACAGGCTGATCTGGCCCCGAGGTTATAAAACTTTTTTCATGCTCAACTCAGCTGAGCATGAAATTTGTTTTGTTTATAAATCCTAAAATACTGACAAAATTTTGAAACTTCTTTCATGCTCAACTCAAAAAAGTTTTAAATTTTTGGTATTTTTTAATTTTATGACCAAGTGAAATTTTATGCTTAGTTGAGTTGAGCATGAAAAAAGTTTTATAACCTTGGGGCCTGATCTTCATGGGGTGCACATGTCCAGAGGTACATGTTCTGGTGTTGCAACTCATTTACTTACTGTATAATCATGTTCTTAATTATTTGCTGTTCTAAATTATCCTTATGCTTATGAATGAGCCAACACATGACAAAACCTACAAAATGGCATGTGCACCCAGCAAAGACTCAGATCAGCCTGGGCATCCACCCAGATTGATCAGAGTTTTCACTGTCTGCATGAATAAAGCTTTGGTGCCTAGCCATGCATTGAATGCACAGCAAAGACTCTGATCAGACTGGGTAGATGCCCAGGCTGATCTGAGTCTTCATTGGTTGCACGTTGGTTGCATTGGCTCAAATGTGAGAATATCATTTTATCATGTGAAGCATTCAAGTTGATTAAATTTTAATTATTTTGCTCCAGTATGAACCCAAAGAAAACAGCTTTAAGATGAGACAGTTCTTACATATGATTAAGGTTAGTATTGAAATTTAAGTGTAAGTTGCTTTATAATAATAGATGTTTCAAATAGATTGATAACATAATGAGTGCTGAAATGTTGTTAATTTGATTTGTAGCTACACCATGTATAAGACGGTATAAATATATGGGATTAACCCTTCAAAATTAGATGCACAATTGTAACAGAGTACAGTCTCAGTGCTTTTTCTTTTTTTCAGAGAAAAGTTTTCAGAGAAAATAAGGCATGGCATTTCATGTGAATTGTCTGCCTAGTAGACAATTCACTTGAAATGTCAAGCTTTATTTTCATGTCAAGCCTTATTTTGTCATGTTGCCACTCAAATAATTAATGTCATAGGTAAAAGAGTTTGGGCCATATTAGCAATAATGAAAAAGGTAAAAGTAAAAATTAAAGAAACACAAAAACAACAGAACAATGACAATCATATCAGATGAGCTACACTGTCCTGTGGCATCTCCTGCATGTGTGTGAAATCTAATTTCAGGTGTTTATAATAGATAGAACTGGAAAATTATAGTTATAAATCATTTCTGTTATAGTTATAAATCATGTACAGTAAATGTCCTGAAATTTCAAACACTTTATTCCATAATATTTTGGCCTAATTTTTTTGTTTTTATGGAGCTGATTCTTAAAATTCCTAGTGGAATGGCAAACAGTGTAGACCCTGATCAGACTGCTCCTAGCAGTCTGATCTGGGTCTGCACTGTTTGCATAAGCCATGTTGTCAGATACTTTGGTGTTTGAAATTTTAGGACAGTTACCGTAATCACTTTTAAGGTGACTGGATACACACGGAAGATTTTCTGCAATTTTTGCAAGGGAGGCAACTTCCGATGATATCTTGTTTTCTTTCTTGTGCAATAAGACCCTACTGTAAAGGGGTCTGTTCTTAAAGGAAAGAATTTGCTCTCAACTATCTTGTACACTAAGAGTCCTCTGAAGGTTCTGCTCTGAAAGGACAGAGTTTGCTCCCAGGGGTAGTAAGTTCTTTTCCTTAGAGTAGGCCCTTTTCAGAAGGGAACTAAAACCATTTTCACAGAGTTGTCTTCCCTGACGGTCTATCTTTTTCCATTAAGCTGGCTGTATGTAAGTAGCTTCCAGTATCTGAAAATAAGAATACTACTATATTATTAATAAGTGTTCATGTTAAATTGTTTTGTAACAGGATTTAAAGTTAATCAACAATGACCTGACAGCCCAGGGTGTTATAGAAGTGCTTTCCTCTGATGATCCTTCAGTCTCAGATGGTGAAGGCTGTTATAATCTTGAGCTAGAAGTGAGTAGAAAAATGCTTCTTTATACTAGTGTGTTCCCCTTTATTCCATAGCCACAGCTTATACATTTGAAGTCACAAGACTTGTAACCCTTATCCTGCTGAATAATTTAATTAGCCACACCCATTTCTGATTATCAGCCAATCAGATTACAACATATAATGTTTTCGTTCAAATTACAAAACTGAATGACAAATGGTGTAGATCCTGATCAGATGGCTTCTTCAGAAGCCATCTGATTTGGATCTACACTGTTTGCAATGGTAAGGGTTGTCGTGAACAGCAGGATAAGGAATAACATGTACATGTATTTTTAAAACTAATTAAGTCATTGTTAACCCATTTTAGTCTGAAGACCCCAAAAAGGGTAATTTGCAAACAGTGCAGACCCAGATCAGATCAGGGTCTCCATTGTTTGCAGATAGTTTAGTTGTTTTTTTTTCTTTAGGAATTTCTAAATCACATATTCTGACATACCTAAAATTCAAATTTGACTCTTTCAGTATAAAGTGTGTGGGGAGTCTGTTCCGTCTAAAATGGGTTAGACAAATAAGTCATTGTTTAGAACTAATTCAGTGGAACAGTATTTCACAGACCTAGGTCTCTGGGCACTAAACTATCATGACTTGTACCAGTAAAACTAAGAAATACACAGAAATCACTAACAATGATCATTATCCCATTTTAGACTGAATAGACTCTCCCACACCGTATATTGGAAGAGTCCAATTTCAATTTTAGGTATGTCTTGCTATAAGATTTACATATTCCTAGAGAAAAATAGCTAAACTACAGTCGAATCTCATTATCTCGAACTTCACCGGACCTGATAAAAATGTTCGAGTTATCAGTAGTTCGAGACAACCAAATTGTGACATCATAGGTATGACGACTGTTCGCCTCTCTGTTCGCCAAAACGTGCTTGGAAGGCACATGTGTATGGCAATTTAAATAATTCACGCATACTTCAGTTTGCATTGTTACTGTTTGTTTTAGGAGATGCAATGGTTTTCTTGAAATAATATCATCAATAAATGTTAACAATAATAAATTTCAAACGTCTCTTGTTGTCTTTTAATACTCCTGCAAATTTGGATTTCCATATGAGCTATAAATAAATTACTGGTTTCCGGGTTGTGTTAGCTATACGTTATGAACTGGTTCGCATACGTTATGAACTGGTTTGGATTAGCTCCCTTCGCATAGATGACTCAATAAAGAGTTGACTGGTTTCCGCTTTTGCATAAAACGCTTACAATGTTAAGCGGCAGCTGTAAGCTAGTTTGGATTATCTCCTCTGGCATAAATGAACCATCTCAGCACGGCAAACTGTAGATCCTGCAGAGAAAGCTCGTTATGAACCGTCTCAAATGGACGTACACTATTTGTGCGGGTATCCGTACCAGTCTACAGGGTCGGAAGGGTTAACATCGGTACCCACGTGTGATTCGTCTATTTGAGGCCGTACACGACAACTCCTATTAGAACTTGAGACTGTGCGACTATCAAAGACTCGGATCAGCCTGCATGCCCATGAATTTTCCATTATACGCACGAGCCTTATTTGGGCTTACCAAAGAGCACTGCCTGACCAAAGAGTAACAAGCGAAGATTCAGACTTAGCTAGCCTGATCAATACAGGCTGATCTGAGTCGGAACCTGTCGCGCACTGACTTTTCTTGAAGACGCTATATCATTCAGACGGACAGTGCTCAATAGTGAAGAGCATATCTGAACAATAAATTAAAGAAACTTCGTTGATTAATCTTCCATAACACTATTCTGGGCCGCTTTTAATCTTACAAATCAATGACACGAGACGGTGTTGAGCGCCGCGTGTCAAACCCGACTCGACACGCACGTGATTTCATAATTACAGATTTTAGACATTGTTTGTGTTGTTTGTAATTACCTGGACAAAGGGGAAAATTAAAATATTGATTTATTTATCAATGGCCTATTATGATTTTCATTAACTGAGAGACCGGCGCCGCCGCATCCTACATTTTTTTTTTTCCTTCGTCATGGTCCGAGTTCGAGATACGCGGTAGTAAAAACTGTGAAAAATATATTCAGGGACTGAAAATGATGGACGAGATAGCCGAAGTGTCGACATAAAAGTAGTTCGACATACGCGAAGCTGAAATACAATAAATACATAGGGAAAATAATCGGGACTTAGAAATCAGTTCGACATAAGTGATAGGATCGAGATAAGAGGGGTCGAGATAACGAGAGTCAACTGTATTTGCAAACAGTGGAGACCCTGATCAGACGCCATGTTCTGCGGTGTCTGATCTGGGTCTGTACTGTTTGCCAGTTACCCTTTTATGGGTCTCCTGACTACAATGGGTTTTAACATGGTTTCATATAACATGGTTTAAAGATAACCTCAAACATGTTTTGTTGCAAAAGCTCCTCACATTCTTAACCCTTGTCCTGCTGAACCCAGATATATCCTGCCTTTGCAAACAGTGTAGATCCAGATCAGTTGGCTTCTGAAGAAGCCAACTGATCTGGATCTGCACTGTTTGCCATTAAGTATGTGAATACATAGCAGTAATCTTGATCTAGTAATCTGATTGGCTGAAAATTAGAAGTGGGTGTGGCATCTTAATTTATTCAGCAGGACAAGAGTTAAGCAAAGTATAAAATGTTGAAACCGACCTTAAAGATTCACTAAACTGTTGAAACTTCGAAAAACTGGGCCTTAGTCAGCATGCAACTCTACACAATATGATGTCTCTAATGTTTGTCATTATGTTTTGCAGTATCTAATAGTTCTATATGGAGAACAGGAAATGCCCTAAATCCCTGGTCACATTGAGCAGATATGCAGGCTGATAAGGGCCTTTGCTGGTGTCAGTTATAACTAAGTTAACCCTTAAAGCGCCAATCACAACTATTGTCGTCTGCTTTGTCATCTGCTTATGATTTTAAAAGCCATTTTTGCAAACAGTGTGGACCAAGATCAGACTGCTCCTCTAGGAGCAGTCTGATCTAGGTCCACACTGTTTGCCTGTATGCAAAAATAGGTTTGAAAAGTCTGCAAGCATATTCAGCAGAAGACATAAACAGACGACATTTTCAGATGCAGTTTTTCTTGGCGCTTAAGTATTAATCTCATTTATTTGATTGAAATTGATGACAGAAACTTGAGGTTTCATCAAAATGTATACACATTATTACTGTAGTAATTTGTTTTGGCGGATGTATCACGTCAAGTGGAAGAGCTGATATCATCAGACCACACGAGACATGAAGCGTAGAGTGTGATCCAATTATAACAGCTCATCCACGTGATACAGTAATAATGTTTTTATTATATACTTTATCTTTCATTTTTGTTCACAATTTTAATCATATTATGCTGAAACATGCAAATTACTGACCTTATGTTTCGAATATTGATGTCATTAGTGGCCAATGTCATATTTTTGGCTCCATTGCATAAAATGACATTTGGTAACGTCACTCCAATCCGGTAACCGGGTTAAGCTAGGATAGTGATACTGAATAGGAAAACGCTACTGGTGCGATACAGGAAGTTGTATTTTTGTATCAGAAAATTGCTAATGTTTTTTGTAGGTATATAATAAAATGAATAATTGGTCTGACTTGTACCATGTCAGTTAAGATAACTTTTTAATGCTTAGCACTTTGGATAAAATTTTCAGCAGACGACATTGAAATATTTTTCTTATTTTACCAAGAAAACAGGATTTGTTAATTTTATGCAAATTGTCTCCATTGGAGACAATTTGCATGAAATGTCAAATCCTGTTGTCTGGAATAAATAAGAAAAAATATTATCAATTTGGCATCTGCTGAATTAGCTAAGAGAATGGTAAAGACTAGATAGCTATTTAAAGTAGCTGTGCTTTGAAAAAGAAGTGCAGAAATTTGCCTATTTAAAGCTTAATTTTAACTACTTTCATTTCATTTTGCAGATGTCATTTTTAGAATTCTTTGAAGCTTTAATTGGTTGTGCTGAGAAATATGTTACTCTAGCTGTAGTAAAGGATCCAAGTACACCAAGACCCAGTACTTCAGTCACAAAAGATGAAAGCATGTATTCTATACCAGGCTCGCCTTCTAGAGTCACCAGTCAGGTAATCTGTGAGACTTAACTTGCAGTAACTATTCTGTCCTATTTAGTGCTAATATTTCTATAAACACCAATCCATGGTTTTAAAACAAAAAATTAAAAGTGGATTATTTTAAATTTTTCCCAAAGAAAAAGGAGGTTGTGTGTGTGTGTGTGTGTGTGTGTGCGTGCGTGTGTGCGTGCGTGTGTGTGTTGTGATGGGGTGGGGTGCGGTGCGGTGTGATGTAATGTTGTGTGTTTGGGGGTGTATGGGGGGAGGGGGGATGGGGAGTGGAATTCCATTAAGATTATTCATATTGCCTGCCAGCAAAGACTTAATGGAAATCTACATTCTTTGAATTAAGGAAAATGTAGTCAACAGCTACAAGGGAATTGCACCCCTCCATAAATGGTATTTCTTTATATAATCTATACATTTTGTTTAAGTGGCCATTTTTTCATATAATCTATACCTTTTTGGTTTGGATACAACATTTAACCATGATATATATGAAACACTGCTTTAATGAACTGTGTTATAGATTTCTGTTTGCATATTTTCAGGCTGGTCTAGATGATCATTCAGAGGCCCAAGGGACACCGAGGGAGCCGGGCTCTCCAGAGACAGCTTCTCCTACCAGAGCTATATCATCAGCTGAGGGCACAGGAAAAGCTGCAGGAGATGGTGCATCTTCTAAGCATGAACATGTATGTTGTTGCTTTAACCCAGTTTAACCCAGTGGACTACTCTACCTTAACTCTTTGAACCAGTCTATTTCCAGTAGAAGGGGTGTCTTGTTAGTTTTTATGTTTACTGTGTTTATATAAATTTCTGTATTTAATGCAAAGAGTGTAGACCCTAATCAGATGCTGCAGAACTAAACCTCTGATCTGACACTGTTTGCTAATGTCCTTTTTATGGGATGCTAGGCATAAAAACAGATAACATTTGGAATATTTCTTTTTTTTTTTTTTTTTTTTTTTTTTTTTTTTTAAAGAAAGTTGCTTTGACATTTCATGCAGATTGTCTCCTCAGGAGACAATTTGCATAAATATCAAAGTGTATTTTGTTTTTCAAGAATATATGGTTTGATGTATCATGCAAACTGTCTCCTTGGACAATTATGTGAAATGTCGAACCATTTTTCCTAGGAAAAATAAGAAAAGAGATGTCAGAATGTTGTCTGCTAAGTTTTTACCTAGCCAAATTGTAAAAAAAAAAAAGCAAAACATTTGCTGTCTTGTGATGCTAAACAGTTAGTTACCAAAGGAACAGATTTTTCAGTCTGCATCTCTCTCTCATGCAAAATTCTTATAATGTTGTACATGTTGAACAGTAATTGAGATCTGGCATGTGTATGTTCTGAATTTTCCGACATTTTATTCCATATGGTAACTGTCCTAAAATTTCATATACTAAAGTGTCTGACAAAATGATGTATGCAAACAGTGTAGACCCAGATCAGACTGCTCCTTTAGGAGCAGTCTGATCAGAGTCTGCATTGTTTGCCATTCTACTATGTATTTTAGGAGAAAAAAAAAAACACATAAAAAGTAAAATTTTTGGCCAAAAAGGTATGCAATAAAGTATTCGAAAATTTAGGACACTTACCATACTTTTTTGCCTAAATTTTGCTTTTTATGCAGTTGTTTCTTGAAATACTTTAATATGCAAATAATGTAGACCCTGAGCGGGGTCTGCACTGTTTGCATTTGCCACTTTGTCAGAAACTTCGGAGTACAAAATTTTAGGGTATTTACTGTAATGTTTGTTTGGATAAGGTGTTACTCGTACCTCTTTCTTTTAAACTTTAGGCTGGTCATGCACATTCGAATGCCACAGGAATGAACTCTGATGTTGGCCAAGGAGAAGAAGGAAGTAAACAGGATTCTGCTAAAGGTATGGTTGGACCGATTGGATTTTATTTAGTACTCATCTAGCCGTATAAAGGGATCACTCAAAAGATAATGTTTGAGCCATACCATGATAAAAGGCATATGCTGGGTATATGCAAACAGAAAAGAGCTTAAATCTAAGCCTGTGTGATGTTTTACTCTTTCCAAGGCTAAAATATGTTTGGTAGATATCACAGCTTGAGAAGTGCGTTAGTTAGTGCACTACATCGGTGCCTCTACACTTTACCAAGCGTGAACTACTTTGCAGCATTCTGTTCGTGGATTTCTAGACTTAAAAAGTGTATTTTTGTTGAGATTATTTTTACAGAAAAAAATAATTTGATAAAATTGTAAATATTTACAGTTTTAAAGCCCCAGGATCAGAGCTTTTTAAACAACCCTCATACATTATTTTTATGAGATCAATTAATGCATTTATCTTTAGTATTTGGACAGACAGTCCTGGGCAGACCCAGATCTGGTGCCACAGAATGTGGTGTTTGCCATTCATCCAGCAGTCTTTAACCTGAATAAACTCTCCCACACTATATATTGGAAGGGCCCATTTTCAATTTTAGGTATATCAGGCTATATGATGTAGATATTCCTAAAGAAACATGGTTTAACAATTTGCAAACAGTGGAGACCCTGATCAGATGCCGCATTCTGCGGCATCTGATCTGGGTCTCCACTGTTTGCCAGTTACCCATTTAGGAGTCTCCTGTCTTCATTGGGTTAGACTTGTCAGCAGGTTGTAAAATGGTCTTGACGGTAAGGACGTTAGCTACCCATTTGTTTGAGATAAATACAGTTACCATAATAGCTTAGTCTGTTGAAAAATACAACTGAAAGATGCAGTCGGTTTTTTGGTTTTCTAGTTACTGTATAATATATCAACAGCAAAAGCCTGATCAGACTGTCAAAGTGCAGACTGATCTAGGCCTTTCCTGTTTCCTGTGTCTGATATCCATACATAGTTCCAGAAAAGGTACTTTTTCAACTGAAAAGTACCGATATTTTTATTGTTTCTCCAGAAAATATATGTACTGGGTACTCATTGGAAGTGCCTCACCGAGGCACTTCCAATGAGTACCCACAACATATGTTTTTCTTATGTAGTGTGTACTCATTAGAAGCACCTCACCAAGGTGCTTCTAATGAGTACCCACAACATATGTTTTTCTGGAGAAATAAAAATATGTAGATAACTTCTCTTATCTGTAGCTATGTCCATACTGATACATGTATGTGCAATTTTATTTTCAGATACCCAGTTAGGAGAACATCAAAAGAGTGCTTCTTTTGTGAGTACACACACCAATCACTCAGAAGATAATATACAGCTATTACAGAGTTCAGGGTCAATAGAAGGTCATGTAGATGGAGAGGAAGAAGGTGAAGGTCATACTCAAGGTACCTGGTTTAACCTGTTTAGCTTCCACAAGGGGGTGGGTAGGCAGGGTGCAAATTCAACAGATGCAAAATTGATATTTTGCATATAAAATTGATATTTTTTTTTCATTTTTCCTGAAAACTGGAGTTGACGCTTCATGCAAATTCTAGGAGACAATTTCATGAAATGTCGGACTCTGTTTTCTGAGAAGAATTGGAGTAAATGTATTTCAGGATGTTAGACTCTGTTTTCTAGGAAGAATTGGAGTAAATTTCAGGATGTCATCTGCTGAATTATTTTCCCAGCATGCATCACGAAAACACACCTATATAGTTTTGACCCCCTTAAACCCCACTTTTATACAGTAAAACTAGGGTTTACAGGGGTACACATTGATTTTCTTATTTCTGCTCAAAAACATAGATTGTGAGTACTCATTAGAACCACCTTGCTGAGGCAGTTCTAACTAGTACCCACAATCTATGTTTTGAGCAGAAATATGAAAACTACCAGAATTTTTCATCTGAAAGTTTTTAGTTTTTGGTGGTAAAATTCTCAATATATTTGAATAGGCATGTTTTCTTAAGGTTGAGCATTAACAGATATACCAGATAAAGGGAGTAATCAGATGATATTTATTTTATTCTTTTGCACCAAACTGTATTTTGAATTACCTGGGCAAGGCAATTCCAGTGAGCATCCACAAGGTAGGTTTTTAAAATTATCACTACTGTTATCACACTATCTGAAGCTATACTGCAGTATGAGATAAAAGATCTTTGGTGCATTTTTATACTCCCTCATATGGGGTTTATAGCTATTTTCTACAAAATTTTGAATATTTGCCCACACAATTTGGATGCTTAGAATATGTAATAAAGTCTAAACTGTATGCAGTTGGATTAGAAAGCTTCTGTAATGGAAGCAACTATGGCTGTTTCTATAAAACACCCCTTAGAATATATAATGGATCATCCTGATGTTCATCATGCAAGAGGTCATTGAAGATGTTCAGGCATGAAAATAGGGATCACACTTTTCTTCATGCATAGACATTTACCAATTCCCAAGGAAGTTATTTGAACAGATGGCTGCAGGCCAAATGTTCTCAGTCAGATATCTTCTGAAGGACCAGACAGATGTCAATCCCACCCCCCTCCCCCACTCCACCTGCAAAGTGTGTTTGTGGGGAGAGGGGTGTATAATGTTTTCACAATGTCCATCCATCCGTATGTTTGTTATGTCTTGGTCCTTACAAGGGGTATCTAATAAGCACTGCTTATTGACCATTTACCATTCTTATTTGTATGGTTCCACATAAAATTCTCATCAAAAAGCCATAAAATTGATTAAACCATCATATTATGTTGTATACAATGCTGTTATTCCACGAAAACTAGGAAATAAGAATGACTAATGTAAACTACAGTTTAGATGAAATGCTGATTCCTGGGCAGCAATATATTTCACATAATGCCACATACACAAGTATAGCCCAATTGAGCATTTTTAACCCATTATAGCCAAGAGACCCACAAAAAGGGTAATTGGCAATCAGTGCAGACCCAGATCAGACACTGCAGAATGTGGCATCTGATCAGGGTCTCCACTGTTTGCAAATAGTTTAGCCATTTTTCTCTAGGAATATCTAAATCATAGCCTGACTTATCTAAAATTGAAAATCAACTCTTCCAATATATAATGTGGGAGGAGTTTATTCAGTCTAAAATGGGTTAAGTGAAAACCCTGTTCAAACATTAATGATCATGGCTTCAAACAGGTATTATGCATTGGTACTGGTAATCCAGAATGGATTAATTTCTTTCAGATGACTATGATGAGGAGGAAGATTTAGATGAAGCCACACGACAATTTAACTTTTGGACACATCAAATACACATCTTCTTTGGGAGAAAGTTTCTACCCGCAGCCCAGAATATGATCAAACTGAAACACGCTGTAGAAAGAAAACTAGTGGAAGATAGCAAGATGAGGTGTGAATCTAGCACAGCCCTTATTGAACAAGTACAGGTTGTCATTGAAGAGAAAACGCAAGCTTAAGGGCAACTGATGCACTTGCAATGGTGGTGGCTGTATCAGAATTGTTTCAGCCTACCTTCTGATAAGGGTTGTACTCTAAAAGGAAATAATTTGCTGACTTGTGAAAAGGGTTGTACTTTGAAAGGAAAGAATTTTGTCCCCTTGTGAAAAAGGCTTTTTTCCTTTTGTAAAAAGGGTCTATTCTAAAAGGAAAAAATTTGCTCCTTGGGAGCAAATTCTTTCCTTTTAGAGTAAAACCCTTTTCAGAAGGAATATGGTGCGAAGGAAAGCAAACAGGAAGCCACAAGTAGTCTCCCTTCTGAAAAATGGCAGAAAACTACCAATCATATCTGGTCCCTTTTAAGTTAAACTATATTCAATTTTAAGCTTTAACCCACGAAATAGCACCAGATAACATTTTAAAATGAGCCAGCGCATGACAAAACCTACAAATGGCATGTGCGCCCAGCGGACTCAGATCAGCCTGGCCTTCCATGCAGTCTGATCAGAGTCTTCACTGTCTGCATGAAGAAAGTTTTGGTCCTTAGCTGCCCATTGAGCGCACAGCAAAGACTGATCAGACTGGGCAGATGCCCAGGCTGATCTGAGTCTTTGCTGGGCACACATGCCATTTTGTAGGTTTTGTCATGCGCTGGCTCAAATATCTTTTTACAGAAAATAAGGCTTGAGTTTCATTCTGCAAAGGAGACATTTTTATAGATAACTTCGATGAAATGTGTAGCATTATTTCCTATGAAAAATAAGAACATGTGTTATCAACTTTTTATATCTGCTGATTCAGCCTGCAGAATTCCAAAGGTTTAACCAGGACATAGAAGTCTGAGATCAGACTGCTATGTGACTGAGTATGTGGTTTTGATGAGAAGTTAAACATACTGCATTTGTAAAGAGTTGTTATAATTACCTCTATCAAGTAACCACAACACACATTTGAGCCACACTGATAAAAAAGAACTTTCTGACATATGCACCCACCAAAGACTCAGATCAGCCTGGGCATCTGCTGAGTCTGATCAGAGTCTTCATTGTCTGCTTGAAGAAACCTTGCATCCTTGGCTATCCAAAATGTACCCAGTGAAGATTTTGATCAGACCGCAGATGCGCTGTCTGATCTGAATCTTTGCTAGGGGCACATGTCTGACAGTACATTTTCAAGATTGTGGCTCATTTTGTGCAAAGAAAACTTGGTAAATTGTAACCATGGAAATCCCCTGATCTAGGGCATTGGTACTATTATTATTATTATACTCATTACTTGTTGAACAATGAATTTGGTATAGTTTGTAATTTTTGAAGAGTTGAGAGATGTGTCAAGGTATTTTGCTAGATACAGTGAATTCCATGTATAGAGCTGTTCCTTTATTACACAGTGGTTGGAGGCCATGGAATGTCTTAGAACTATAAATGAACAGCATTAGAATAAGGCTAAAATACACATTATTTTATTGGTACAGTCAAACCTCAATAGCTCGAACACCTATGCTAATTTAAACTCATTTTTTAGTCCCTACAAAATTCTTCTGATAGCTCAAGAAAACAAATATTTAGGGAAATTTTCTTATTTTTTCATCGTGAAATTGTATGTTGAGTGTACTCGGTGATTCTAATGAGTACACTCAACATAAAATTATTGTCTAGATGATCGAAAAAAAAAAAATCCCTAAATTATCCCATTTACTTTCTGACCTGACACCATGAATAACCCTCAGTGGCTTGAACTGCCCATATCTACAACAAATTTCCATGGTCCCAAAGAGGTTAAAGAGGTTCGACTATATATGTGTGCTTTGCCATAAGAAAATGGAGTTTATTGCATATGAAAACACTGAAACACCAGCCTGATCAGTTCCTTTAACTCATTTTTAGGCATATGTATACAGCAATAACCAGGATCAGTTTGCACATCCATGCAGTCTAATTAGAGGTGCATCATTATAGGCAATTTTGTTATAATTGGAGTTGACTGTTTTTAGATTTGTGAAAGCATTTATTGACTGAACTGTGATAACTGTATTTGTTTATTCATGTTAGAAATGCCTGAGAGCAGGCATTGCTTACTATTAGTCCGTCCTAATGGGTCTCCAGAGGTGACTTAATGTTTATCTGCTGTCTCTTTGTCTGTCTGTCCACATGTTTGTACTTCCAGTCCAGAAATCTGTGTAGCTCCAGATAAAGCACATTTTACAACCAAAAAATATTGGTATTTTTCTTATTTGTCTGCAAAAACATAAGTTGTAGGTATTTTTTAATCCTTAAACTGCCAATCACAACAATTGTCGTCTGCTTTGTCATCTGCTTGTGATTTTAAAAGTGAATTTTCAAACAGTGTGGACCCAGATCAGACTGCTCCTCTAGGAGCAGTCGGATCAGGGTCCACACTGTTTACCTGTATGCTAAAATAGGTTTGAAAAGTTTGCAAGAATATTCAGCAGACAACATAAACAGACAACATTTTCAGATGCAGATTTTCTAGACATTTTAAGGGTTAAAAGTGCCTCATTGAGGTGCTTCTGATTAATACCCACAATATATGTGGGAAATGGGAAACATGTGTTTTTATATACTCCCTATCTGGAGCTATGAATCTGGATCCTGTGATTACTAACAAGTGACCCAAGTTACCCCTGAAACAGACCTTGTCAGTAGAAGCCTACGTGAGGATTATGCATGCTACCGTATTTACCCTTAATCCTTAAAATGCCAAGAAAACCTGCATCTGAAAATGTCTTCTGTTTATGTTGTCTGCTGAATATTCTTGCAAACTTTTCAAACCTATTATTTTGCATACAGGCAAACAGTTCACAGTTTGCAAAAATGACTTTTAAAATCACAAGCAGATGACAAAGCAGACGACAGTTGTTGTGATTGGCAGTTTAAGGGATAATATTGGGACACCTTAACTCCTCACTATACTTATTCTAAAATTTGAACTCGTCCATTTTATTACCTCTTGAAATTGATGTGTCTGGAAATTGGGGGATGAATGACAAACAGTGTAGATCCTGATCAGACACTGCATTGTGCAGCATCAGATCAGGGTCTACACTGTTTACTCAGGCCTGTCTGTCCAGGTATTTGGGTAAATATGGTATTTTATTTTGTTTGTTGTAAGAATATTTTGGTTGCTATGGTAACAGTGAAGGAGGGTACATGGTATTGCTGTGTAATACATGAGCAACATGAGCATGTTGTTGAAAATGAAACGTGTGTGTGTGTGTGTGTGTGTGTGTGTGTGTGTGTGTGTGTGTGTGTGTGCGCACGCGCGCATGCGCTATTTACACCTTATAAACTTGTCATTACAATACACAAATGCTTAGAAATAACTGTACATGTTTGTGTCAGTTTTGTATTGCACCAGTGTCTTTGTTTGTTTGTTGTTGTTTTTTTTTGTTTTTTTCCAGAAATTTCTTGCAACCTATTTATTCCACCCACCCAACCTCCACTCCCCCTCACTATAGGTACACCAAAGCTTGAGAATCTATCCATATTAACCCTTAAAGCTCTAATCTCAACTGCAGCAGATGCCGTTTTTATTTTATTATTTTTTTTCTGAGAAAATAAGGCTTGACATTTCATGTGAATTGTCTGCTAGGCAGATGATTCACATGATCATGTGAATTGTCTGCTAGGCAGATGATTCACATGAAATGCCAAGAATTATTTTCTAGGAAAATTTAAAAAAAAAAAACAACAACCAAAAAACGGTTTTTGACTACAATTTTGTTTAGGGCTAAAAGAGTTAAGAATTGAATTGCGTCATGATGGAAAGGTCTTTATTGTATATAGGAACAACAAAAGCCCAGATCATTTTGCTTATCAGCAGTCCAATCAACACCTTCACTGCGTCTCATTGTATACTGCAGTACCCAATGATTCGGTAAAGGGATAGCAATGCCTTACTTAGACTTTGCAAATGTGCATGCCTTTGTTGTCCACCATTACGAAAACATGCCTATTCAAATGTATTGAGAATTTCACCACCAAAAATTAAAAAAAAAAAAAAAAAAAAAAAAAAAAATGGAAAGTTTTCAGATAAAAATTCTGATATTTTTCATATTTCTGCTCATAGATTGTTGGTACTAGTTAGAACCACCTCATCAAGGCAGTTCTAACGAGTAACCACAATCTATATTTTTGAGCAGAAATAAGAAAAATAATGTACACCCCTGTAAACCCCAGTTTTATCACATGTATATAAAAGTGGGGTTTAAGGGGTTCAAAACTATATAAGCATGTTTTCGTTATGCAGATAGTGTAGAGCCTGAGACAACTTTACATCATCTAGATAATACCTGTGATTTTCTTTGTAGCAACTGTTGAAATTCCTCACAACTGGGTAACTTGGACACTGCTGGAATTTCTTACACATTTTACTTTTTCACAAGGGAATTAGATCTGCAAAGAAATTGGAGTGGGTGATACTTGGGTCTAAAATCTATTACAACACCTGTTTAACCTAAGCACATTCTGGGCAAATTCATCAGACAATAAAATGATATTTTTTTTTTATCTCCTTTAGGAGATAATTTGCGTGAAATGTCAAAACCTATTTTCTGGGATAAAAGATTAAAAAAAAATCAGATAACAAAATAATATTGTTTTCTTCCCTGAAAATAGGTTTTGAGAGTCAAAACCTGTTTTCTGGAAAAAAATATGATCTGAGCCTTTGCTGTTTGCATTTGGCATAAAGGCTTTTTCCCCCATGTTGTACAACATTTTGTAGTTTCACCATTGCAGTAGATACATGTATTTTTTTATGAAGCATCCATGCAGATCAGGGTATTCATAGCTACAGATAAGAGGGGGTATCCACATGATATTTTTCTTATTTCTCAACAAAAATATATGTTGTGGGTACTCATTAGAAGTGCCTCGGTGAGGCACTTCTAATGAGTACCACAACATATGTTTTTTTTGAGAAATACGAAAGATATCAGCATTTTTCAGATGAAAAAAAAACGCCTTATCTGTTGCAATGGTATATATATGTGTGTATTATGGTAATGCTTAGTATGCTGGGTAAATAATTCAAACAGAGAACAATTTGAAAGATTTTCTTATTTTTCCCTAAAAATAGGGTTTACAGATGATATGGAAATTTGTCTAAAATGACAAACCCCATTTTTTATTTATGAAAAAGGCTTTTAAGATTTTTTGGAAAAATAAGAAAAACGTCAATTGGTCCAGAGAAAAGTTAACAGCTTTCACAGTAGAGATGAATTTAGCAGACCATAAGTTAATGGTGTATGTAGTATTTTTCTTGTTTTTTTTTTTTTGTTTTGTTTTTTTTCACGGGAAATATTCAGCCTTATTTTCTTGAAAAAAAAAAAGAAAGAAAGAAAGAAAAATATTACAGTTCGCTTATGCTAATTGTCCTAAAATTTTGTACACCAACTTTTCATTTAAACATATGCAAACACTAACCAAGATCAGAGTGCTCCTGAAGGAGCAGTCTTATCGGGATCTATATTATATGTTATTGCACCAAGTAGTTGGTGAAGTATATGCATGAAAATAAAACTTGGTCAGAAATGTATGGAATGAAGTGTTCAAAACTTTAGGACATTTCCTACAATGCATCACGAAAACATACCTATATAATTTTGACCCCCTTAAACCCCACTTTTATACAGTAAAAGTGGGGTTTACAGGGGTATACCGTATGTTTCTTATTTCTGCTCAAAACATAGATTGTGGGTACCTGTTAGAACCGCCTTGGCGAGGCGGTTCTAACGAGTACCAACAATCTATGTTTTGAGCAGAAATTTGAAAAAAAAAAAAAATTTTGATCGGAAAACTTTCAGTTTTTTTTTTGTGGTGAAATTTTCAGTATATTTGAATAGGCGTGTTTTCGTAATGGCTTTTAATGTGCTTGATCTAATTAACATGGAGATACTCATATTAGACCTTAGATGAGTCTGTAATGTTGTTTGAAACTTTATTGTTGTTTTTCACATATTATTATCTTTTATCTTATATTCTGTGATGTTTATACTCTTCCGTCCATTCCTTACCAAAACCTTAAAAACATTTTTCTTTTATTTTGAAATGTTTTCTTATTTTTCACCAGCAAAGAGGAAATGGTTTTGTTATACATGTATATAAATATTGATGAAAATGACCTACAAGGTTAGACTCGATTTGAATGCTGAGATTTGAGTAAATGGTGGTAAATACTGATACAGGATTTCATCAAAACCTGTAAGGGAAAAAAGGTACACTTTCAAGGAAGATAACTCTGTCAAAATAGTTTTTCTTCCCTTCTGAAAAGGGTCTACTCTAAAAGGAAAGAATTTGCTCCCAAGGGGAGCAAATTCTTTCCTTTAAGAGTAGACCCCTTTTCAGAATGGATTTTTATTGCAGGAAGGCAGACAAGAAGTCACAAAAGTTATCTCCCTTGTGAAAAATTGTGGCAAAACTCTGAAGTGTATTCAGTCCCTGTAAGTAGGATTTAAAGTGTTTTCTTGAAATCTGTAGGAGAAAGTCTGTCGGAATGAACTGATGTAGAACTTAATAATGTTATTTAGGGAGTCTAACTTTGAAGTATTTGAATTAAAGTGTTTGTTATTCATTATTTATTTTAGATGTCACAAACAAGTGTATTAAAGATATTAAATGTACTGAAGCATTGTGGTATTTTTTATCCCTGCTACCATGTGCAGTTGCTTGGTAATCTCTCTCTCTCTCTCTCTCTCTCTCTCTCTCTCTCTCTCTCTCTGTCTGTCTGTCTCTCTCTTGCTCTCATATGACATCACTATTATTTGGTGTATAACATCATGTCATAAAAAAGATATGACCACATGTTACATAATGCATGGTTTTTGGTGGGTAACATCATTACACAGTCCGTTACAATGTTATGTTTTCTGTTGAAAAACGGTTAACTTTTACAGACAATTTGAAAGCTATATGATAAACAGAATCTTAGATTCATGGTTATTTTGTGTGGAATTTATGAAACCCGCCAAAGGCTTGTTTCATAAATTTCATATGAAATGACCATGAATGTAAGATCTCTCTCTCGATCTCTCTCTCTCTCTCTGTCTGTCTGTCTACCTGTCTACTACCTACTATCTGTCAGTCTGTCTATCTCTACCTACTCACCTACCTACCATTCCATCTCTGAATGCACAGTGATTAACGTCCTTATTGTTTAAGCTTTTTTGTACTGCTTAGCTAATATTTGACTGACTGGTTGTTATGGCAACTAAATGGTCCCAAAAACTTAATAACTAAAGGAGTTTGATGTAAACTTGGCACTAATGATCCTTGGACAAGTCTTTATGGGCTATGTTTTTCAAGCCCTTTGAGCAACTTGATATCTTGCTAGGGCAACTGTATTGTCAAAGACATTACGGCTAATAGTTAAAAGCAAATAACAATTACTTTTGATATCATTTTGTTTCTTTGCAAACAGAAAATACAAGTACCATTCTGCAGCTGCTTCAGCTTTTGATGAAAATGCCAATGAGAGCTTGCTAGCAATGTATTATTGGAGAAAATACTTGTATGACTGGCTCAGTTGATAGAATGTCTGCCTTCTGATCAGACAGTTGCGGGTAACTTCCATTCCAAGATAATATACCTACGACTGTCTGAAATTGGTACTAGCTGTTTTTATGTTAGCTCACAACATCAGGAAGAAGGAGTAACATTATGAAAACAAGCCTATTCAAATATTATATACTGAAAATTTTACCACCAAACAATGAAAATTTTCAGATAAAAAATTCCAATATTTTTCATACTTCTGCTCAAAACATAGATTGTTGGTACTCGTTAGAACCACATCGGCGAGGCGGTTCTAACGAGTACCCACAATATATGTTTTTGAGCAGAAATAAGAAAAATAATGTATATCCCTTTAAACCCCAGTTTTACTATATAAAAGTGGGGTTTAAGGGGGTCAAAACTATATAGGCGTGTTTTCGTGATGGGACTGGTTGTACCAGTGTTAGTATGTCACTGATGCTAGTGTCATCTCAGTTTGTCTTGGACAAGAGGTGACACCATAAAAGGGCATCATTTCTTAGCATTTCCTAGCAATCATATCCTGACACAATGACATGACTGACAGATTGTTGATAGTGATGTTAAACTGCAACTGAAATAACTGAGCTATGTAGCCAAGTTAGGTCATGATAGATTATGAGCATCTGATGATTGTCTACCAGTTTATATGGTTTATAACCAATGACCATTATGTTTGGTTGCTATGGCAACATCAAATTAAAAAAAACAAAAACTTTTTAAGTGACAACTTCAAAACCACTGAAGCATTCTGACTTATTTGATTCAAATGTTGCTTGCATAATTCAAAATAGTATGTTGATCTGCTGCTTGGTTTGTTTGCCATGGCAACAGAAAGCTCCTATAGATTTATAATGGGAAATTATTAAGTTGCATTTTCTCCATAACCAGTTAAGTGATGTGAACCTTATACTGCAGTTATGATTATTTACTGAATATCTACCCAGTTAATGAGTTTTCTGACCTGTGACCATTTTGTTTGGTTGCCATGTCTCACTGAGTTTAAAAAAAGGATTATTTTAAATGACAATCTTCCAAAACTACTGAAGCACTATGACTCTAATTTGGTACAAATATTGCTTTGGTAAGGGCAATTCAAAATCGCCAAAATTATGGTGATCTGCCTCATGGTCTGGTTGCCATGGCAACAGAAATCTCTGAGACTTATAATAGGAAAATTGTTAAATTACCTTTTCTCTGTAACCAGTGAAATGACGTGACCCATATTAGGCAGTTATTATCATCTGATGATTGTTTACCCAGTTTGTTTGTTTTATGACCAGTGAGCATTATGTTTGGTTGCCATGGCAACAGTAAATTAAAATAAAAAAAGGGTTTTTAAATGACAACTCCTTCAAAACCATTGAAGCAGTATGACTCTAATTTGGTCAACTGTTGTCTGGATAAGAGCAATTCAAAACAGTTAAAATTAAAGTGATCTGCCTCTTGGTTTGGTTGCCCTGACAACAGAAAGCTCCCAAAGACATAATGGGAAAACGGATAAATTGCATATCCTCCATAGCCTGTGAAGTGATGTGAACCATATTTGGCAATTATGATCATTTGATGATTGTCTACCCAGTCCTGTAACTTTTGTCACCAGGATGCACAACTGATATTTGCTTACAGTTGGGCAAGGCCTGCTGTCCTTGCAGCACGTAAGGGTAGAGGGGATTGTTGTTATTTTTTCTGTTCCTTCACTTTCTGTCATTTCCCTTTTTTTCCCTATCCGTGTCTTTCATCTCCTCTACTATCTCTTCTATCTCTTTTCTCCCTTTCTCTGGGAGACGACACAGAATGACCAACAAGGGTTGAAGTGTCATTAAACTCCAACACAATCAATCAACAAGTCTATTCAGTTTATGAGTTTTATGAAGAGTGGCCAGTTTTTTGACTGTCATGGCAACATTGAATTGTTTTTAAAAAAGTTGTATTTTTAAATGGCAGCCATTCCATTACTACTGAAGCACTATGACTAATTTGGTACAAATGTTGCTTGGATAAGGGCATTCAAAAAAGCTAAAGTTATGCTGATCTGCCTCTTGGTTTGGTTACCATGGCAACAGAAAGCTCCCATAGACTTATATTGGGAAATGGTCAAAGTACATTTTCTCCATGACTAGTGAAGTGATGTGAACCATATTTGGCAATTATGTTCATTTGATGATTGTCTACCCATTTTATGTGTTTGTGACCAGCCACCATTTCGTATGGTTGCCTCGGCAAAATTTTAAAGTAGGGAATTTGTAAAGCCTCAACAGGGAAAGAAAACTGCGTGTAGTCTAGATGGAAGTGGCAACATGTAATTGAAATATCTCTTCTATCATCATTTCTTTACTTATTCAATAAAATGAGAGCGTGGCAAGTCCCTGCATTCTGGCGAAGACAGATTACAGAATGACCCTTGAGAGCAATTACCACACACACCAAAAACAAAAATAGCTGAAGTGTCTAAAACTTGAAATAAATGATTGAAGTAGTAAAAGCTAGAATCAAAATTTTATTCTGCGAGAGTTATCTCCCCCTGCCCCTGTGCTGCATACATGTTTAAAATCATGATATTGTTAAATAACCCTTCAGACACCATTTAGCCAATTTCCACTAAATGTTACGTCGATCCTACAGTTAAAACGGAATGGAGAATTTATTCAAATGGTCATGCTCTATCGACTGTCATGCCTGTATACGAAAATAAAATGAAATAAAATGAAAATAAAAATGAAAATAAAACACATTATTCATCTTCAAAACCAAAAACTTTTCAAATGATGACCATTCACTAGTTGCAATGACAGGATTGGATAAATGTGGCCAAACAGCTGAATATATGCAGTGGCAATTTCACTCAGGTGAGCGAGCCGTGGCCCATGGCCCATTTGTTATATACAGTACACTAAGTTAATTTGGTAGTCAGAATTAATGAAAAAGTCCCTGACTAGATTGTTTAGAGTTATACAGTGACAGGGATATTATGCTGCTGTCTGTATGCCACCTACCAAACATATCAATGATGTTGACAGCTGATGTACCTGCAGATCACCTGGAAGTGTGACCGGACTGGTGGCTAGGTGACTGATACATTTAAGAATCAGTAAGTATTGGTGCTGATTATTATGGAGTTTAAGACGTGGTATTACTGTAACTTACAGACTGGTCACCCAGCATATAGACCAGGTAAGATGTTTATGCATGGCATTACGAAAACACGCCTATTCAGATTGAACATTTTACAACCAAAAAAGGAAAATTTTCAGACAAAAATTTCTGATATTTTTCATATTCCTGCTCAAAACATAGATTGAGGGTACTCGTTTGAACCGCCTCGACGAGGCGGTTCCACAACGAGTACCCACAATCTATGATTTTAGCAAAATAAGAAAAATAATGTATACCCCCCTGTAAACCCCAGTTTTACTATATAAAAGCGGGATTTAAGGGGGTCAAAATTATATAGGCGTGTTTTCGTGATGATTATGTATAAATGTTATTTCAAGTCAAGGTAACCAGAAGAAAAGTGCCTGACATTAAGGTGAGTGTATACACTTTCATGGGAAATAACTTCATGGAAAATTTTTGCTTCCTTCTGAAAAATGGTCTTCTATTCAAGGGAAGAATTCGCTCCCTTTGTGCGAACACACTGTGGCATACAGATGTTGACAAAATGTGGCTCACGAGATTACACTTCAATTACTGAAAACAAACGTACTGTTACTATATCTAGCGTACCGTTTTTCCCGAATGACTGTTGATGGAAACGACAATAGTCGGACTTCGGCTTACTACACGTACATATGTAAATTGGTATTCGAAATATGAATGCAACCGAAGATTTGAATTCAACAGCGCCATGAAGAAAATGGGCCACGGCCTGAGAAAATCAGGTTTATTGAGACTTCATTCTTAATCTCACAACAATGTAGTTTACTATGTACGCCGCCAAACTCAAATCATCTCAGTACCAACCTGAGCTGATTTCGATTATCCAAGATTTCAGAATGGACTCAATAATCCCAAGCGTCACAAAAACATACCTATATAATTTTGACCCCCCCCCCCCCCCCCTGGGGTTTACAGGGTATACATTATTTTTCTTATTTCTGCACAAAAACAAAGATTGTGGGTACTCGTTGGAACCGCCTCAAGGTATGTTTTGAGCAGAAATATGAAAAATATCAGATTTTTTTTATCTATTTTTTTTTGGTGGTGAAATTTTTAATATATTTGAATAGGCGTGTTTTCGAAATGTAACATAAAAAATAAAAATAAAATAAAATAAAAACTACCACTTTGTTGAAGTTAACACCAGCGGCAGTGAATCAAATAAACTTAAAAAGAAAAGAACACGTAAAAGAGTGAAAATCGGAGTCTGGTTTCATTAAGACTCTTCATAAGACGCAACGCAGTTTGCTGCATACGCTCCCCACTTCCCCACTATCGGACAAAACGGAATTCGATTTTTCAAGGTACCAGAATGGACTTAATCCCAAGGCCTAAGGGCTGTCTGTCCAAACAGTTTGGAAAATTACGGTAATTCACTGTTCACACATTTCCGGAGGCGAATGTATATATTTTTTCTCACTTTGAGGCTTCTTCGTGACTATGAGAATTTTGCATAAAATGTGAAATATCCGGTCTTAAGACAACTATCTCTGTGTTCATTATTTTTCAGTTTGAGTGTCATTAAAGTTCTACCTGGAAAAACAAATCCGTTAACCCTTGTCCTGCTGAACCCGGATATGCCCTGCTGTTGCAAACAGTGTAGATGCAGATCAGTTGGCTTCTTTATCTGGATCTGCACTGTTTACTATTAAGTATGTGAATTTATATCAACAACCTAGATCAAGCAATCTGATTGGCTGTAAATTGGAAGTGGGCGTTACATCTTAAATTATTCAGCATGACAAGGGTTAAGGGGGAAGAGACACTTTGAGGAGAGGGGAGGCGACCGTCTGCCACATTTTTTTTGTCCGCTTCTGAAAAAAATGTCTACTCTAACAGATAACTTTGCTTCCGTGGAGAGCAAAAGTAGATCTCTTTTCAGAAAGTGCAGTAAAAACAAACTGGAAGTCTAAAAAATGATCTCCCTTCCCTTCCCAGCAAATACACAACGTCGTTACAACGTCGCTGCAACGTCACGACGTTGCAGCGACGTTGTAACGACGTTGTTGCTACATTGTGTGTTTGCTGGGTTGGCAGAAATTCGAAGAATCTACCAAGAGTGTGTCCAGTTCTCTTAATGAGCCTTGAAACCGAACAATGCCCGGTGCAAATCTCAAACCTGCTCGAATTTACGATAAAGCTAAGGTCAGATCACCAGGGTCAAAAACACGTCCCAGTAAGATAAGGAATTTAGGCTGTCAGGACTGATAAGGACTGGTTAATTTGTTGACTTGTTCAGATTGTATTCCTATAGCAGCTTATAGCCAGGAAGATGATGCTATTACTAGCGGCGCTACCATGTCTTCTTGTGGCTGCCACTGCCCAGCCAGTTGTGGTAAGACATTACGTTAACATTCTTCATAGCTCCAGATACGTTAACATACCTCATAGCTCAATGAATAGGGGCTATTTATAAAACATTTTTGTTATTCATGATGGCATATTAATGAGTATCCACAACATATGTTTTTATAGAGAAAGAAGAAAAAAATATCAGTACTTATTGGCTGAGAAAGTGCCTTAACCTTTTAAACTGCCAAACACATCATTTGTCGTCTGCTTTGTCATCTGCTTGTGATTTTAAAAGTCATTTTTGCACAGTGTGGACCCAGATCAGACTGCTCATAGGAGCAGTCTGATCAGGGTCCACACTGTTTGCCTGTATGCAAAAACAGTTTTGAAATGTTTGTAAGAATATTCAGCAGACGACATAAACAGACGACATTTTCAGATGCAGGTTTTCTTGGCATTATAAGTTTTAACACACCTAAGCGCCAGATAAGAGGGAGTAGTTACAAAATATTTTTCTTATTTCTCCATGAAAACATGTGGAACACACATTAGAAGCTCCTCGGCGCTCATGGAGAAATAAAAGAAAAATATCAGTACTTATTGGTTGAAAAAAGTGTCTTATCTTATTATACCTATTGTAAAATGTATGCTACTTACTTAACTTTAGAAAACCAATTTTTGCGCTGACATTCAGTTTAACGCCGTTCAAATTGCAATGGCTGATTTGTAATTCAAACGACCATACGTTTTACCAGCAATATAACAACGCGTTTACCCTCTGTTCCATATTCAGGTGAACTTCAATGGCTCAAACATCTTTCCCAGGAAAATGGAAATTTGTTCTAGACAACTGAAGGTTAATAATAGCGCCGTCACATATCAATATCACTGCTCTATTTTGTCTCTGTACGCTAGATTATACAACATTAGGAGAGGTGGTTGACATTTTAGAAGTACTAAGTATAACCTCGCCAGATGCATAAAAATCACTGCTCTGTTTTGTCTCTTTGTGCTGCTATATACAACATTGTGAGGAATTGTTGATGTTAAAGAAGTACTAAGTATTAGCTCATCAGATGCATGAATATCACAGCTCTGTTTTTTTCTCTGTATGCTGGTTTATAAAACATTGGGAGAGATGGTTGATTTTATAAAAGTACTTAGTATCAGCTTGTCAGATGCACAGATATCGCCTATCCCTCTCTTTCATCTCCTCTACTATCCCTCTTCTCCCTTTCTCTGGGAGACGACACAAAATGACCCACAAGGGTTGATGTGTCGTTAAACCCCAACACAATCAAAGCCCGCCAGAAAAGAGGCAAACTGGAATTTCGATCTAATAATAACCTGATGAATGTACTCATTAGAATCACCTCGATGATGCGATTTTAATGAGTACATACAATATACATTTCGTGATAAAATATGAAAATTTCCCTAAAATAACCCTGAATATTTCTTTTCTTGAGCTAACGGAAGAATTTCCTAGGGACTCAAAATCGAACCACAGTAAACGACCTATACATTAGGAAAACATGCCTATTCAAATATATTGAGAATTTTACCACCAAAAATACTTTCAGATGAAAAATTCTGGTAGTTTTTATATTTCTGCTCAAAACATAGATTGTTGGTACTCGTTAGAACCGCCTCGGCGAGGTAATTCTAACGAGTACTCACAATCTATGTTTTTGAGCAGAAATAAGAGAATTAATGTATACCTCTGTAAACCTCAGTTTTACAGAGGTATAACAGTGGGGTTTAAGGGGGTCAAAACTATATATGCGTGTTTTCGTGATGGGTATTGGTGGTCGAGTCAGTTAAGTTTTACTGTATGTATAGATAACTAATAAACTCTTCCATCATCCATGTCGGAATGGTTCATTGTGTATTTAAGTTGAATTAATACACCTTTAGGGTAGGCAACTCTGTGAAAATTGTTTTGCCTCCCTTCTTAAAAGTCGTCTACTCCCACAGGGAGCAATTGCTTTCCGTTTAGGTGCCATTTCAGAAGGGACTTGGTGCGCAAGAGAGTAAACAGGAAGTCACAAAAATGAATGTGTCTCCCTTGTAAAATGGGATACAACCTTTAAAGCGCATTCAGTTATTTACTCGTACAAACTACTTGACTGTTTCTGTTTCCGAAAATTGTGGAGGATGGTTCGCCAGTGGGACGAACTCACAAACACGACACTGTTAAGTCAGAACTAGGGTTCCCGCTTGTTTTGAAACTTGGAGGCTCAAAGCAATCTTCTCCAAATATCAGGAGTCCCACAATAGAAAAAAACAAACAAAAAAAAAAAAAAAAAAAAAAACGTCTTGCCGCGTTGTTATTGCTGACCGTTCCAAGGCGGTTAGTCTGATGCACTTCTTTGTTTTGTTTTGTATGTTGGTTATCGCAGATGTGTTAGTGTTGCCACTGATGATCTATTATAATCGATCATCAGTCATTTTTGCCTCTTGTAACTGATAATCGGATAGCTTTTTTATAGTCGACTACTCGGAAAATTCTATTTTAGGAAAAGATATTTTCTAACTTTTTTATTTTAGGCAAGATATATAGAAATGAAATTCAAAGCTGTCTATTTGGGTCATATTAGATCTATGTTCAATAAATGTGAAGAGGTTTGATAAAAAAAAGTCTCAAATAAGTCAACCCAAAAGTACTGATAATTTCATATTTCTCCATGAAAATACAGTCGACTCTCGTTATCTCGACTTCGCTTATCTCGAATAACCGCTTATCTCGAAATGAAAATCTGGTCCCAAGTTTTACATGAAAATCTAACAACAGGTAACAAAATATTGTGAAAAAAGGGAAAAATTGCTCCTAAGGAGAAATTTCTCCTCTTTTCCACAATATTTTCAATACATCTCTAACTTCAGGAGTCAAATTACATATTCATTCGTGAAATGTGGTTGTTAGATATATTTTTTTTTCCTCAATTCTGTAAATCTGATATGTCGAGGTACTGATATCTCGAAGAATTTCAGACAGTCCCTTGGACCGAGATAACGGGAGTCGACTGTATATGTTGTGGGTACTAATTAGAAGCGCCTCGCGGAGGCGCTTCTAATGAATACCCACAGCAATGTTTTCATGGAGATATAAGAAAACTATTACCTGGATACCCCTTTTATTGATCTGGAGCTATGACAAAGTACCTGGAAGAGGGCTTAATTAAGAGTGAATATATCTTCTACAAATCGATTATAAATCGATGATCAGTCGGTTTTACAAAATCTATGATAGATTAATAAATTCTGGCCGATTCCCAACACTAAGCTGTGTTGTTGTGTCTCATTATTGTTGACCCTTCTCTTCTTTCGGTGCCTCAGGTTGGCTGTGCTTCGTGACTGTAGCCTTTCCTGGTAACTTATTTATATGCTGGTAACTTTCTATGACCAACCATCAAACAGGTCAGGTCTTTATATAAGCCTGCAGACTAGTAACCCTTCGGCCAGTACGACCGACGGCATCTACTGATACGCAAATACTGAATGAGTTCACAACAGAATACATGAGCCGTGTCAAGCGAAACACTGTTTTCGAACATGCGCAGGATCATCCTGCGCATGCGCAAAGTATCATCCGGGCCTTTGCTGTCTATCCATACATTCTTTAGCATGCAATGATTCTGTTAGCGGACAGTGAAGGCCCTGATCAGACTGCGCAGATGTGCAGGCTGATCTGGGCCTTCGCTGTCCGCATATGCCCAAAGACCCATTTTCGTATGGCATTGCCCATATCGTTATGAGAAAATGAGACGCCCTTAGGTAAAATGTGTCCTTAGGACTCTTTTAATAACAACGAAGACTCAGATCAGCCTGAGAATTAGTACAATCTGACCAGTACGATTGCTGTATATCAATATATTTTACAGTATCCAATGATTGTAAATAAATAGCGAATGCCTTCCTCTGACAGAGCCTGCCCTCTGAGAGATCTCTGCATATGCCTGAAGGCAAATTTTGACATGACGTGGGTAAGCTATAATAATTGTTATCATCAGTTTGGAAATTACACATAAAAATCTAACACAAGCAATTAACTAAAGCCATTTATGCCAAGTGGATTCTCAGTCTACCTACCTTTTTGTAAATGTCCATCTTCAAGTTAAGGGGTGTCGGGTTTATGTATGTTTTACTATTTTTATACGAAATTCTATATTTAATGCAAACAGTGTAGACCCTGATCAGACGCCGCGTCTGATTTGGGTCTACACCGTTTGCCAATGTCCCTTTTATTTTAGATATCCAAGGATAGATTGTTTCTCCATGCGGACAACGATGACTGATCAGACTGCGCGGAAGGGCAGTCTGATTTCTGTGTGCTTTGGGCGTGCATGTCAGAAGGTACGTTTCCTCACATTACGACTCTTAAAGTTATGTGTTCTTTTCACAGATGCCAACAGATCTGACACACCACAATGGTACAGGGCATCATCACGAGAATCCGGAAAAAGAAATGTGGTCTTTTGTATTTGAGCCAATTACTGTAAGTTGATTTGCATTTTGTTTCATAACAGCACACCTTCATATAAAATGTTATAAAGTAGGAATCCTTTGGAAATACAGAACAAGTCAAAAGCGAGAAAATTGCAGACTCGGTTTGACTGAATATGTTTATCAGGATAATGAAAATGCAACATCATAAATGTCACCAAAGGACCCGAAAATGGAAAGGGAAAAGCAAGGTTGACAAAGAATATGAGCTATCTCATGGCAAAACCAACAAAATCGTATGTGCGCCCAGCGAAGACGCAGATCAGCCTAGGCATCCGCCCAGTCTAACCAGAGTCTTAGCTTTGCGCTCAGTGGGTAGCTAAGGACCCAAGCTTTCTATATGCGGACAGCGAAGACTCTGATCAGACTGGGCGAATGCCCAGTCTGATCTTAGTCTTCGCTGGGCGCACATCAATTTGGTGGCTCTGTCATGAGTGACTCAGTCATATCTGAAATGACAGATCTTGATAAACCATGCATTTTGATGCCAACTTGATCAAAAGCGGATGAAAAATAAGAAAGTTATTGATCTTTGAAGATGGCAAAATTGCTTTTATGGGCGCCGCCATTTTGAATATTTATGACATCATAAAGCCCTAATTAAATATGCAAACCCTAAATAAATAATATTTGCAATAATATTTTAGCTCTATATTTGTGTATGTAGTTTCTTCTCTAGACATTTAATGATTTTTCTTGAAATCTTCACCGTTTTCTGTCAGAAAGAAGATTCTATTTAGTAGTTTGAAATGTTTAGAACCTCTTCTTAAAAATATTCAAAATGGTGGTACCACTGACAAAATGTTACAATTCTTTCAACTTAGTTAATTCTTGGAATTTTTTTTCTGATTTTGACCAAGTTTGCATCAAAAGGCATGATTTGTCAAACTCTTTTCTTTTTTTTTTTCGGATATACATTTTCTTCACCCATGCTTTTCCCTTTAAATAATATCAGCACTATGTCGAAGTACGGGGCGACGTTTTACGGCCTCCACACAAACATTTAATTCGCCAGCTGCTGTGATCACTAAATATTCTGGACCCGAAGTTATAAAACTTTTTTCATGCTCAACTCAGCTGAGCATGAAAATTTCCCTGTAAATATGGAAATGCCAATAATAGTTGGCATTTTCATATTTTTTAGCAGAGAAATTTTCATGCTCAGCTGGGGTCAGCAAGAAATAATTGGCAACTGATACTAATCTGAGAATTATTTGCACGAAAAATTTCATACTCAGCTGAGTTGAGCATGAAAATTTTTATAAGCTTGGGGCCTGAAGTAGAGATCCTTTTGATACGGAGTGCAAATAAAAAACAAAATTAACCGACTCCGTTTTGATCGAGTTTGGTCATGAGGAATAATGAAAAATAAATAAATAAAAAGAATAATGTCCCCACCCCACACCTCCCTACCCTAGCAGCTTTCAGCGAAATTCTGTTTTCACATATAATGAATGAGCACCACTATCCCAAAGGAAAGAAAATGAAAAAAATATCAGGAATAACAAGTCGACGTTCACTTTTAGGACTCTTACTTCGGAGTTTGACTCCCTAAATCAATGGATACTGCTATAAGCAGCCGGACATTCACATTTAAGGGAACGGATACATTTCCGGTGTGTGTGTGTGGGGGGGGGGGGGGGAGGTGGGGGAAGGGGTGTTGAGACAACTCTCTTAACATTGTTCGGTTTCCTTCTGAAATAGGCCTACTCTAAAATGAAGAATTATCTCCTTCCTGGAGCAAATTCTTTCCTTTAGCAGATTATCCCTTTTCAGCAGGTTCATGATGTGCAGGAAAGCAAACAGGAAATAAAAAAAAAGAACAACAATAACAAAAAAAGGTCTCCCTCAAAAAATGAAACATTTCTAATATATCCTTTCCTCGAAAGAAGGCAAGGGGTTGAACAAATGACTTGAATGATGCGCAAAGAGAAAAAAAGACCCTTATGCAATTTGCGAACAGCGAAGATCCAGATGTGTGCGCATCTGTGCAGTCTAATTTGAGCATCATCAAGAAAACATGCCTATATAATTTTGACCCCCTTAAACCCCACTTTTATATAGTAAAACTGGAGTTTACAGGGGTATACATTATTTTCTTTATTTCTGCTCAAAACATAGATTGTGGGTACTCGTTAGAACCGCCTCGCCGAGGTGGTTCTAACGAGTACCCACAATCTATATTTTGAGCAGAAATATGAAAAATATCAGAATTTTATATCTGCAAATTTTCCTGTTTTGGTTGTAAAATTTTCAACGTATCTGAATAGGCATGTTTTTATAATGCTCCGTTTGTCGACATATACTACACTATCAATCATTGCTTCTGTTAGCGGTCAACGAAGGCCTTGGTAAGCCTGCGCATTGTTGTCCGCAATTAGCATAAGAGCTATTTTCGTGCGTTGCGCATCATATGGAAAATTTTAATGACGAGAATATCATTCACTACAAAAAAGGATGGATCATGTAGACCCTTTTCCGGTCCCGTAAATTAAAAAAAAAAAAAAATACATTTTTATTATTCATGCCAACAAATAATTACAATAAAACATTTCTTTAGATTCATGGCAATGAGCTCTTAAAGCATCAGAGACGAAGTTCTAAAAAAATATTTATTTTTATTTTTTTCCAGGGAAATAAGGGTTGGTATTTCATGTGAATCCCCCGTCTGGTAGACGAGTCACATGAATTATTCAGCGGTATTTCCTTTAAAAATTAAAAATTCATATTTTTTGAATGTCATCTTTTGAACATATATATATATATATATATATATATATATATATATATATATATATATATATATATATATATAACATTAACCCTCCTAGCTCTTCCCTTCCCGCCCCACCCCTTCCTCCCGAAAGAGAGAGAGAGAGAGAGAGAGAGAGAGAGAGAGAGCCTATCAACGACAAGCATAATAGCAGAGACGCAAAACATGTAATTAAAAGTAACCAACATGGCCGTTTTTTTCCCTCCAGGGATATTTGGCAGTTAGAAAGGACCTAGACTGTTTTCTTTGGAGAATTACTGCTGATGAGAGAAGTAAGATACATACCGATGACGGACTCCGTGCTGTAGAGGTAAGGCCATCAAATTCCTACTTTATCGCTTATCACTCTGGGTAATTTTTTATCAGGCGAAATCTTGAAACATTTTTCTTATTTTTCGCAGAAAATAGGATTTGGCATGTGATGCAAATTGTCTCCGTTGGAGACAATATGCATGGAATATCAAATCCTGTTTTCTGGGGAAAATATATAGAAAACATCAGCAATTTATTGTCTGCAGAATTAGCAAGAGAGTGGTAAAGGTGTCTACAGAGCTTTTAGTGTTAAGTATGCTTGGTAAAAATACAGCTGACAACATTTTGAAATACTTTTCTTATTATTCCAATAAAATATGCATTAACTGGCATTTCATGCAAGTTGTCTCCTATTGTTGAAAAATAGTTTAGATGTCCAGGAAGAGCCTCAGTTAGAGAAAATAGCCCAGCTATAGCATTCTTTATAAATCTATAGCGGGCCATTATCGGCCCGTCAGGGCAGCTGACGGGCCGATAACGGCCCGCTATAGATTTATAAAGAATGCTTACTGGGTAGTCTACCAGTGATACCAAAAGGAAGAGCAAACAAACCAAGACATATAGTACACAAGCCACAAACCAACGAAAATCAAAGCAGCCGGCTCCCTCTTCCCCAACAAGGTAATCGACAATGCTGGACAGAATCAATAAAATACAATTATTGCATATAAAACAGTGTCGCACGTTATTAACAGCCGTGCATTAACCGGAGAAAAGCCGTGTATTAACAAGGCAATTCACGTGCTGTTAATGCACGGCTACGCAGCTTTCAATATGTTCGTACCGGGGCCACAGATTTGCTGCCGTTACGAGTTGTGTACTGCCTGGCCCTAGAACGAGCATAGTCCATGGAAATTGCGTTCGCGAGATATCGGTGAAAAGGCGAAACAAAATAGTGCAAGAAATAACGCGAAATGTAGCAAATGTTTTCAGTTTTTATGCAATAATAGCGATCGAACATGGTTTTTCAATGCATGAAAAACCATGTTTGATCCTTATATTATAATAATGTATTAGAACAACGAACAGTACAATCATTGCAAGCTGTCACAAGATTACACAAAGAACAAACGACGCCAGAAACACTGCTTTAGAACAATCAGTAGTAAAAACTAAAGGGGTTGGAGGGGAGGGGGCGGTGAGATGGTAAATCGATTTTAAATTCGAGTAACTTACCCAGCAAGCATTCTACATAAATCTATAGCGGGCCGTTATCGGCCCGTCAGGGTAGCTGACGGACCGATAACGGCCCGCTGTATATTTATAAAGAATGCTATCTGGGTAGATATTACAATGTATGTTTAGCCACAAATGGGTCAAACAGAAAAAATACGATTGAATTTGAATGTAAAAATTATCACAGATGGTAAATCTTTATATCATGTCCATGTTTATAGTGTTTTCTCACATGTTTTATTTTAATCATTTCTTTGAGCCGCAACGTGAGAAAACATACCTTCTGACATGTGCCGCACGAAGACTCAAACCAGCCTGCACACCCAGCAAACACACAATGTCCAGACAACGTCGTGACATTGCAGCGACGTTGTTGCGACGTTGTGTATCTGCTGGGCATCAGTCTTCGTTGTCCTAATGAAGACAATTTGCATCCTTGGCTATCCAAAATGCGCCAAGTGATGACTGATCAGATTGCACGAATGTCCACGCTGATCTGAATCTTCACCGGGCGCAAGAACGAAGGTACGTTTTCTGACGTTGCGGCTTTTTTTTTTATTATTATTTACAGATTCGAATTGTCAGCGAAATAGAAAATGCAGTATATACGGTGATAGATGGACACATTCTAGAAAGGCACATAATCACGAGTTGTGGAAAACATGTCGGCAAATATTTCATTGTTCATTAACATCAGTTTTGTTGAAAAATGATAAATATATTGATTGTTTGTTCTTATTCTCTCCGTAATTTGGAATTTTGGCTTTTGTATGAGCCGCGCCATGGGAAAATGGTTCCGGGGCATATGCGAACAGCAAGGGCCCTGAACAGCCTGCACACAAGTAAGCCCCGTCCGATAAGGTCCCTTGATGCATGCAAGTATAATCTCCAGTATCAAATGACCCGCAACGTGAGGAAATATACCTTATTACATGTGCGTCAAATGAAGACTCAAATCAGCCTGCGCATCTGCACAGTCTGGTGAGAGTTTTCGTTGTCCGCATGAAGACTCTTTGCAGCCTTTGCTATCAGAAATGCGCACAGTGAAGATTCTGATCAGACTGCGCAATGCGCAGTCTGATCCGAATCTTCGCTGGGCGCACATGCCGAAGGTACGTTTTCTGTCGTTACGGCTCATTTTATGATTCTGTAAGCGGGCAGCAACGATCCTGATTAGTCTGTGAGGATGCACAGGCTGATCTGGGCATTTGCTGTTCGAAGATGCCCTGAAGGCATATTTTCACATGATATTGCTCAGATATAATTGGACAACAAAGGCCTACTCATCAGTTCAAATCTGATCACGGCCTTCGCTATTGACTCACAATCACAGGATATTAATGAATATATCGACAGTAGTATAGGGTGCCAGCGTGCCCATAGTGGCACCCTAGGCTATACTACTATCGACAAACATCGATTTTGAAGGTCCTGGCTGAACCTCGCGGATGTGCAGTCTGGTCCATCCTCTTCGCTGTTCGCAGTGGGTTCAGTTTAGCCGAATTAGTGCCAAAGTGACAACAAAGGATTTACCGAGACAGTCATTTGGTAGCTTTAAAAAGGAACTTGACCCTGATTGGACTATAATAGATGAGATAGTTGGAATTTATATCCATTTTACACAAAATATATTTCATTTATTTGCAGACCAAATTAAAATTTGTTAACGGTATTTTTGGTGTGCTAGTGTTGAAAGATCAGACCTGGTAAACTTTTTTTTTTATTTTCAACTAAAATGAGGGTACATGTCTTCAAGGACGGAGAAGTGCCACAAAAAAAAAAAAAAAAAATGAAAAGAAAAGAAAAAACAACAAAAACCAAACATGTTTTTTCGTGATGTACATGTATTTTGACTCGTATGCTAGCCTTTGCTTTAACAGGAGACCTTTGGAAGTCAGAAAATATTGTGAGGGACAATGTTTAGCCAAATGCTATAATCGAAGCCTATGGTGAAGTAATTAAGTTCGGTCCCTATACATTACGAAAACATGCCTATTCAAATATATAGAAAATTTCACCTCCAAAAACTAAAAACTTTTAGATAAAAAACTCTGATATTTTTCATATTTCTGCTCAAAACATAGATTGTGGGTACTCGTTAGAACCGCCTCGGCGAGGCGGTTCTAACGAGTACCTACAATCAATGTTTTAAGCAGAAATAAGAAAAATAATGTATACCCCTGTAAACCCCAGTTTTACTATATAAAAGTGGGATTTAAGGGGGTCAAAATTACATTGGCGTGTTTTCGTAATGAAAAGCATGTGTTGTAGGTACTCATTTGAATTGCTACTATTTGTCGAGGCAATTCAAAAGAATACCTACAGGATATGCTTTCATGAAGAAGTAGATTAAAGTACACATGCTGTAAACTTAAGGACTACGAAATTGCTTGACTTTGGCATTGCGAAAACACCCCGTCTATTCAAATATACTGAAAATTTTACCACCAAAAAATGAAAATTTTCAGATAAAAAATTCTGATATTTTTCATGTTTCTGCTCAAAACATAGATTGTGGGTACCCGTTAGAACCGCCTCATCGAGGCGGTTCTAACGAATACTCACAATCTATGTTTTGAGCAGAAATAAGAAAAATAATGTATACTCCTGTAAACCCCCACTTTTACTATATAAAAGTGGGGTTTAAGGGGGTCCAAATGATATAGGTATGTTCTCGTGATGAGCTTTCAGGGGTGTGCGCGGTAATTCGGTCGAATACGGTATGACGATCTTAAAGAAAGCTTTAGAATCTCACCACATTTTTGGTCGTTTCTTACAATCGATCCACAGTATGCACACATAAAAATTTCCTTGAGATTGTTGTCCACGTGATAACCATTGACCACTGAAATCAAACTGAACGTCATTTTTAATAAAATGACCAATTGAATTCCAAAAACGAGTTGAATTGTACTCCTCCGCAAACTGTTATTGTCTTTTTTAATATTGTTCAGAACTAAACATATTTATTATATACAACAAAACCGTTATTTCTATCAGCCAAAGGCCTAAAAATGATTTCATATAAAATAAAACAAAAATGATTGTTGGCAACATTAATTCAGAGATACGATAGAAAAATCATTTCATTTCTGATCCAGTTCAAGAACGAGAGACTAACTGAAATTTTACAGGCTGTCAGGTGCCACATTTATGATTGTATCAATACTATATACCCTTCTTGGATAATAAAATGTCTATTTTGAGGAATATGGAGCCTTTAAATCAATGCAATTAAATCAGATTGTTGTCCACTTGATAACCATTGACCACTGAAATCAAACTGAGCGCCATTTTTAATAAAATGAATAATTGAATACCAAAAACGAGTTGAATTATACTGCTCCGCAAATTGTTATTGTCTTTTTTAATATCGTGCAGAACTAAACATATTTATTATATATATCAAAACCGTTATTTCTATCAGCCAAAGGCCTAAAAATGATTTCATATAAAATAAAACAAAAATGATTGTTGGTAACATTAGTTCAGAGATACGATAAAAAATCATTTCATTTCTGATCCAGCTCAAGAACGAGAGACTAACTGAAATTTTACAGGCTGTCAGGTGCCACATTTATGATTGTATCAATACCATATACTTTTCTTGGATAATAAAATGTCTATTTTGAGGAATATGGAGCCTTTAAATCAATGCAATTTTTAATAGTGTTAATCTAAGGGAAGCAACTGCAACTCTTCTAACAATATATATAAGTATAGCTTCTCTGAGCGTAGGCTGGGAAAAATGGTCCTGAACTGCGATTTAAGACTGTTTCATTTAATCCCTTACTTCCTGTAAATTAAGCTAACAGTGCAGACCCTGGTCTGGGGCTGCACTGTTTGTCAATGTCTCAGTCCAAAAGTTTTACAGATAACCCTCTTTACAGGGCATTCTGACGCCACAGTGACAAGACTAATCAGAATCAGAATGTTTTACTTATAATACATCAATAGACACTCATTCACCAGGACCAACAATGAGTCTCTAGAGCTCATGTGATGTGAATCTAGCGACAGGGTCCTCAGAACTTTCAGCAGAGGATATTATAAATGCAGGGAGTGCATTCTAATACCTAATGGTATCTGGGAAGAAACTATACTTGTAAATGTCAGTTCTAGCATATGGCACATGAAATGCCATTGGATGCTGGTTCCTGCTGCGCCTATTTGAGGGTTAAAGGTCGTCACAAAGTACACTAGCTCCACCTTTCAGACCTTTGAATAGCAATATGAGTTTACTACCTTTGCGTCTCTTGTGAAGAGACTCCCAAATCCCTGGCTGTTCAAGAATGCTAGTCATACTTTCTGTTTCAAAGTTGTTGTTTCCAGTCACAAACCTAGCTGCACGATTCTGAACCTTTTCTAATTCTTCCTGGACTACTTTTCCATGAGGGCCCAAAACAGGGCTAGCATACTACAGGACTGGTCGCATCAGCCGCTTGTATGCCATTGCCTTAACATCTTCGGGGCATGACGATAGGTTACGTCTTAAGAAACCAGAGTTCTGTTTGTTTTTGTGCAAACGTTGCTTACACGAGTAATCCATTTTAAATCCTTAGAAATTGTCACACCAAGGTATTTAATATTATCCACATTTTCTAGGACTGTTCCTTCTAAGGAATAAACTGCATTGATTTTTTGATCCGCTTCCTAGTAAGCTGCATAATGTTACATTTTACGGGCTGAAATCTCATACCCCATTTCCTGGCCCATTTGCCCAGTTGATCAATATCTTTTTGGAATTTCGATGTGTCTTCAATGCTATCAACCCTTTTGATCCGCTTCCTAGTAAGCTGCATAGTTACATTTCACGGGCTGAAATCTCATACCCTATTTCCTGGCCCATTTGCCCTTTTGGAATTAAGATGTGTCTTCAATGCTATCAATCTGACGATAAGAGACACAGTCATCAGCGAACAGACAAATCTCATATTCTATTCCAACCATGATGTCATTTAAATACAAGGAAAACAACAGTGGACCGAGAACAGTGCCCTGCGGCACACGAGACAAAACAGGTGCCCGTTGCAATTTTGCACCACTGACAACCCTTGGTTGCCTCTTGCACAGAAATGAATCAATCCATACTAAAGTTATTCCACATGCCATATCTATGGAGTTTGCATTTCAAAAGTTCATGAGGAGGAGGGTCAAAAGCCTTCTCGAAGTCCAATATGAATGTATCTACTTGACCTCCTGCATCCCAGAATTTTAGCCCAATCATTTATTACTGTGATCAACTGAGTTTCACAGCTACGATTCCTCCTAAAACATGTTGCCTGTCTGATAGAAGCTTGTGTTTATCAAGATGAGCCATAATTTTTATACATACTATGTGTTCAAGCATCTTGCAAGGGACACCTGTCAAGGACACTGGACGGTAGTTACTTGATAAAGCTCTTTCGCCCTTATACAGTGAACAGATGTTAGCCAAAGACCATTCCATGAGGATTTCACCCTTATCAAGATATTGTTGGAACAAATAAACAAATACAGGACCAAATTCTACCTCAAGTTCTTCAAGGACTCTAGGATGAAGTTTACCAAGTCCCAAAAAAGGTAAGAGAAAAGTCACAATCACAAACCGAAGCCCTTCCCAGACCCCAAGAGGAAGAGGAAACCGACAAATCTAAACAAGCACAAACCAAACAAACGTACGAAAAGCACTAAGATTAGCTCTCTCTTCCCCAAGCGAGGTAATCGCAATACTAAAAGGACTGAAAAACACAAGAACAAAATGACACACGGAAAGACAAATAACAAATCGCCTCGTAGAATAAACCACAAAGCAACAAAGAGTAAGACTAACAACGGGACCACCGCCTTAGAACGGTCGGTAGAGTAAACCACCGGGGGGTTTAAAGCACTTTTACAGCTAGCTTACTTCACCCTGGGTCCCGATGCTACTCTTAATACAGAAATACATAAAAAATCGGTTCGCATAAAGGCTCCCAACTCAGTCAATGCATCAAAGCGAAAACATAAAAATCAAAGCCTTTGACGGATTCAAGCCTTTCATCATTTTATAACACCTTCATTTGAAACGTGAATGTCGCTCATAGAGGGAGCTGACTTCTCAAGTAGAGGGACCTCACTTTCCGAAGTTTTGTAGAATACATCCGTAAACTGACCATTGAAGTCCTCAGCCTGCCCAGCTTCACATTCAGTCAACCCACTACCATTTCTCCTTTTGGGAGGAGGGATACCCTGATTGTCTTTCCTCGGACTATTGGTATACCGATAGAAGTCTTTGGGATTAACCTTAATGTCACCAACCGTTTTGGTAACATACAAATCATGCTGTTTCTTGATATAAGCTTTGATTTGCTGTCTCAGTTCCTGAAACTTAGGTCTGAGTTAACTACTGCCAGTCTTTTTTGGCTTTGCATAAGTTTTATTCCTTTTTCGAATATTCTTTCTAATCTCAGATGTAATCCAAGGACGGAAGCTACCGATCTATTTGTCTTAGAGGGAATATACTTATCTACAGCCTCCTGTATGAAGGTTATCAAATTGAAGTATTCCTGAACAGAACGAGAACCAGACTGACCATCGAAATATACTCTTATCTTTCTATCACTGACTGCAATACAAATGCATAAATGTAAGTTTCTTTGTCCAAAATGCACTTTTAAAGGGAAGCTACCCATAAGCAAATGTTGATTTAGACCCCTTATTCGTTTCCTTAAATGTCATTTCCTTGCTCTTTGATAGAATTTCCTGAAAATTGTTGCAAATTATGCGTAAATAATTGTTCTTAACTATAATATCAACGATTAATGTGCATATGTAAAACTCCGGTGACAAATAAAAAAAATAGTTGCCTGTGTACTTATTTTTGCCTTTCAGTATATTTTGCAAAGTTAAAAGAATCTCGCCTCATATAGTCAAAGTCAGCATTCTGATACAAATTAACCTTACGCCGTGGCTTCTTCCTTGGAGGAATAAAGACCTTAAAAGTTCCTGCAACAATATCATGATCACTCAGTTTATCTCCTGATAAACTGAGTGATCATGATAGTGTACCTCTTGAAACTGCCAGGTAACGAAGTTAAAATCAAATTTAGTGTGCATTTATTTTCTTCCCGAGTTGGGAAATTCGCCAGCTGTTCTAACCCATGATCGTTCATAATGTCCACAAGTACTTGCCCCTCTGACTGACTTAGCATGGTCCCATTTTTGTTAAGACAGTCTGGCCAAACAATGTCTCTAAAGTTAAAGTCAGGTAGTATGTGGACAGTAGGAAGTTTGTTATGTTGGGACTTAATGTGCTCAAACTGATTTTGAAGGAGTTGAAAGTCTTCGCACGAGCCACTGGGTTCTCGATACCAACTTGCTATGAAGTGAGAAGCTTCGTTTGCAAAGACCTTAGCCCGTATTCACTGCGAGTCGTTTTCCAGTTCTGTCAATGGCATATGGGGAATTTCCTTGTGAATGAGGAGCATCACGCCCCACTTATGAAGGTTCCTGTCTTTCCTATATGTATGGATAGGAATCGGGGAACAATTCTAAAGTTGAAATTGAGGCGTCAATGTCAGTCTCATGATAATCAAGAAAAGTCCACTTCCAGCTTTTTGCCTCTTATGCAATAATCGCGAAATCTTTTCTACTGATGCAGGACAGCTGTCAGACAGACTGTAATCTTTTGCAGGACAGATAAGTACTTGCAGGACTGAAGGCATATTAGTTGTCAGAATATTATTTTCCTTGCTAAGATTCACAGGATATTTGTCAGACAGACTAAAAGTTTTTGCAGGACAAAATAAAAAAAAAAAAAAAAAAAAAAATGCCAGTTTTGTCAGGCAGTCCTGCACTTTTCGCGAAGGCTGTCTTATGCCATTAACATTTAAGCTGACAAAATTCAGTCCTTTAAGGGAAGTTGATTTGTAAATGCTTTATTCATGTCTTTTACCAAGGGATCAAGCCTGTTTGACTGTTCAAAGTTGCACTGAGTATCAAAGAAAGAATCAGAGAACTTGAGCACTTCACATTTTGGGCATATCCAGGTGCAGTTTGTATTTTCCAAAGTTTCATATTCACCGAGTGAAATGTATGAACATTCATTATGTATCCACATTTCACATGAGTCACATTGCACTGCCTTATGACCATTCAAGACTGCGCGGCTGCACAGTCCGCAGTCCGCTTTGAAATCTGCGCAATACCAAGTATCAATTTCCGATTCAATTTTTTCGAATGCCTCGTTGCCAAGTTCTGAACATGTTGCATGAAAACGCTTTTTGCAGGCTTCACACTCCACCACCTTATCTGATGTTTAACAGTACTTTTTTGCAAAGCCTACACTGAAACCTAGGGCCTGGGTTCATTTCAATATCACCTGCCAACATTAACAATACTACCAAATTAGTTCCATGTGAAGGACTGAAGGTTCTCAACCCTTCGGAAGTTTCCGGACGCTAGCCAAATACTGGATCAGAACATTGCCGCCGTAATTCTTATTGGCATTACGAAAACATGCCTATTCAAATATACTGAAAACTTTACCACCAAAAAATGAAAATTTTCAGACAAAAAATTCCGATATTTTTCATATTTCTGCTCAAAACATAGATTGTGGGTAGTCGTTAGAACCGCCTCGTCTAGGCGGTTCTAACGAGTACTCACAATCTATGTTTTCAGCAGAAATAAGAAAAATAATGTATACCCCTGTAAACCCTAGTTTTACTATATAAAAGTGGGGTTTAAAGGGGTCAAAATTATATAGGCATGTTTTCGTGATGGACTTCATATTCATATCATCTGTTTCTGTATAATATACAGATTTAATCACAAAGAAGCAAAGGGTCACCAAGAGTGGGAACATATTCCATCTAGTTGAGCCTGGGGCCATTTTAGAAGCCAGAAATCCTACAATTATTCTTACACAGAGGCTTAATTATACAAATTGTGAGAATTGTTTAGGGGAATAGGGCTAAGATGATGAGGCAGCTCAATTACTAAAATCAATCACCCACACCCTATTTAACAGACTGACTGACAACTCAAGGACCTAATCAGCAATCAGCAATCTGAGCCATAATGATTACAAAGGGCAAGCACACACAGCGTAGTTGAAGGTCTGAATAGTCTCCGTATACTGCACCTTTAGCAGGAGGTTGTTTTCCGAACTTATGCTCTGTCCGAAAAAATGGCGAGAAACTGAAACAAAGCGGTTGGTATATGAACGAGTTTTCACCAACTTAGCGGGATAATTTGGACAAGAAAACTTAAACCAAAAAGAAAAGTCTCGTTGGTGAACACAATTAAACACTATTTAAACAAATACAGAAAGAAACAGGAACAAAAACTTCTGATTTGTTTTTCTCTCCGCAAGAAAATCGTCGGCCATGCGCTTAACGTCATCCACATATCGCGACTATAAATAATCGTTACCCGGATTTCCTACAAACGCGCACTTTTATTTCACTGGTCAATCACGTGGACAACAACCTTAAGGAAATTTTGGTGTATGTATACTTTGGCATGATTCTAAACAACTTAGTTAAAGAGTTTGAAAACTTTAAGTAAATTTGCAGAGGATGTTCGGACATACATGTCTGAATGAATGTTGTAAACACAGATCGAACTCCCACTAAACTGATTGTCAATGATTGACCAATGTAATCAAACCACGCGTTAAACGCATCAACCAGTTGTTTACGATATGTCACACAACCTGTTGTCTCCCGACCAAACTCTTTTTCCAAACTGGACGTTTTTGAGTCGACTGTTTATAAATCGACCCGTTGCTACTAAAGAATTTGGGTTATATTTGCTGTTGTCCACATGTCAATCGCTTAATAATATAGCATTATAGCAAATAGCGTTTGTACGAAATCCAGGTAACATCAATATTTCCTTAAGATTGTTGTCCAGCAATGAAATCAAAACGCGTGTTAGACGGACCAGCCAACTGCTCACGATATGAAACCCATAACCTGCTTTCTCCGAATCGAACTCTATTCCCAAACTGAACTGAGTGGGTTGAACTGAATGTTTATCAATCGACCTAAAGTTACAAAAGAATCTGAGTTATATTGCTGTTGTCCACGTGTCTGTCGCTGACCAACAGCAAATTGCGTTTGTACGAAATCCAGGTAGCGGTTATTTATAACCGCGCTATTCTTGTCGCTGTAACATAAGAATGCTGTGTAAAGAGGGTTATCTGTAAATCCTGGACTGGGCTTAGTGCTGGGACACTGGCAAACAGTGCAGGAACGCGGCGTCTGATCAGGGTCTGCACTGTTTGCTTAAATTACAGTACCATTTTCCCAGCCTACACTGAGACAATCGACCCACCAGTGCTGTCAGTGCTTTGATTAGATATTGCTTAAGGTCTTGCAGCTCTGTATGTATGTATGTATGTATGTATCTTTTCTGCAGATCAGCGTCCCTCGAACAAAGATATAACTGATGTGTATCAATCTCGATATGGTACTGTTCTTCGATGTGGTACGCGGAGAAAGATCGTTTTTTTTTTTTTTTTTTGGTCCACTTGCGTGTGGGTTGGATGTGCCCCATTTTTTAGTTTTGTTGTTGTTTAGTTACTTCTTTGTTTAAATTGATATTTAGTATATAGGTGTAATTTTACAGGATATCCTTGACTAGAATTACTGTATTTAATTAGGCTGCGCTGAGATAGTCTCTAGATATGCTCAAAGTAAAACTTCAATGACTCGACTACCGATGTGTGGCTCTTTCACCGTGGCTGATTCGAACTCTTTTTTGAGTCCCTAGGAAATTCTTCCGATAGCTCAAGAAAACGAACATTTAAGGATATTTTAGGGAAATTTTCTCATTTCATTATGCAAATGTATGTTGTATACTCATTATATAATCGCCTCATCGAGGTGATTATAATGAGTGCATTCAACATACCAATATTTTATGGAAGATCGAAAAGACATTCCTACATTATCCCCATTTGCCCAATGACTCGAACTATCCATGTCTAGAACAAATTTCCATGGTCCGAAAGATGTTCGAGCCATTGACGTTCGACTGTGTTTCTATATAGAATGGCTTGGTATATTTGATATGTAGTATGTTTAGATGTATGTGATGTTATACACCAGGATGAGATAACTTACTAATAAATATATAAAGGAACATGTTATTTTCCGCACGAGACATGGACGCTCCCCAAACTGTACAGTTACGACATTTGTTTTTTGCTCATCTATAAAAAGCGTGTTATTAAAAGCAAATATGTGGCCAATTTCAATGGTAATAAGTGTGTACAAGTTCCTTATCTCTTTCTCAGATAAGATTTTGTGCCAATATCGATGCAAAGTTCAAACATTGGTTACACAACCAGTTCTCTTGGAGAGTGGAGAAACACAGGCGGTGAAAGGGATAATGACATTCTTAAACTGTGCTATAGCTATTTTAGCGCTTTCTGTCGCTCAGGTGAGTATTTTAGAAATGGCATAGACCTGCAGGAAATTAAAGAAACACGGGCAAATTGCCTTTTCGGAAGTCTTTTTGCAACATACTGTCCTTTCGGAAGCCAGTTTGCATAATTCGCAACATAAGAAAACGTAATGTCTGGCATGTGCGTCCAACGAAGACTCAAATCAGACAGCGCATCCGCGATGTCTGATCAGAGTCTTCGTTGTTCCCATGAAGAAACTATGCGTCCTTGGACATCTAAAATGCGTCCAGTTAAGATTCTGATCAGATTCACATGTCCGAAATAGAGGATCTTACATGAGTGGTCATTTAATATGAAATTTATGAAACGAGTTTGGGTAATTTCTGTATTTTGCGAGCTTTAGCGAGCAAAATACAGAAATTACCCAACGAGTTTCATAAATTTCATATTAAATGACCACTCATGTAAGATTCTGTTTATCACATGGCCCTTCCGAAAAATGCACAAAATATATTTTTAAAGATAACGGCTTTCCATAGCTAAGCGGAACAAATCGCTACCAAGAATTCAATAGTACTACGCAACAAAAATAGTTCGCATAAGTACCGAAAATAACTAGAAACAAGATAAATATGCCATTTGTTAAACTGAAGGAAATAATGATGATTTTTGTTTGAGCTAATAAATATTTCATTTGAATAAATCAATTCAAAACTAAATATTCCTTTGAACAACGTCCTTCAGCGAGTCAATACGTCACTGAGAATGAGTAGGGAAATCCCCCACAGTCAGCTGTCGTATTTAAAGGTCACTGACCTTGATCAATATAGTTTTATGCCGAGGTCGACACACTCAAGTAAACGACAGATTTCAAAGCTATAAAACATTTAACTGCAGTTTGGATTTTAATTTGACACATTTATTGACTATCTGAGCCATGTCATCCTCCAATGTTTTTTGGAGGAGGTGATTTTTTTTTCATTGACGGTTTGACGATATCGATGTTGAGATCTCGAGTGCCTCCAAATATGTTGCGGGAAAACATCGAATTTTTACCACCATGAATATTTCTGGTAGTCGTGTTATTCACATTGTGATTGTTTTGTGTCTTCTCCCTCCATCAGTCTGACATTTATCGTTCATCTCAAAATCATCTCAAAACTGAAGGCAGGATCTGTTTCAAAAGTAAAAGTTGTACCGGCGAACGCGGACACCATCTTGGTTGCTATCAATAAGCGGTGTAATACGAATATTAATGAGGGTAATTAGGCTAACCAATGGGAAGCCTTGCAGGTGTTATAACACGTGTGGTTATATGATTTTTATGACATGGGTTATTTCACTGAATAACGTGACGGTCATGTGATAATATACCTTTTCTGACGTTGCGGCTCTGACAGGCGTCGTAACTCTGTTGAAATCCGTTCAAATTCACTCTACATTAATAAACGTAAGAACAAAAGGGTATACTTAAGAAATAGATCAGCTCTAGCAGTGATTTGTTGAGTAATAAATCACTGTTTGGAGGTCAGTTGTAAAGTAGATCAAATCACGAGCGCGGAGCGCGAGTGATTTATCTTCTTACAACTGACCGACAAACTGTGATTTATTACTCAACAAATCACGCACAAGAGCTGATCTATTTCGATTCTAACACATAGAAAACGACGAAAATGTAGTTGTATCCTTTAGATTTTTCAAACTTTCCGCCATCGAATAAAGAAATCCCGCCAAAAGTTTTGTCTGTAACGCTGACGTTTACATGCATTTCTTACGTTGCTGAAATGAGAAAAACGACGTTACACAGTCTAGCATCGTAGAAACTAAGACTGACGTCAGCAGAGTGTCGGAATGACGTCGAAAAGGCGCCAGATAGCGTCGCGCGTTTCCGCCCAGTGATTTATTGCATAATATATCACTGAGTTTAACCATTGGCTATATAGGCGAGGAGTGTTAGAATTGTTTATTACATTTTCAGCAGTGATTTACTTAGATTTATCAGTGAATTATAATCGATAATTCACCAAGTGAATTATTTCATTTCGAACGTTTTGACGTCATAATTGCTAGGCGACGTTGCTGACGTAGTTGGTAACAACAATAACAATAGTTGACGTTTCGCGGAAAATTTGATAAAATCTTGGAAATCTGACTGCAATTTTAACATCCAGTTGGCGTTTTTGAGATAAGACCTGCAACACAAATATAAAGTATGTTTTTCTTGATAATCCAGTTCAACTTTCGTGACATTTTTTTTGTGTCTGTATTTCAAGCACAGGATGATTTTTGCATTAAAGTGAAAACAAGATGGCGACTGATTTTCAAACAAAACCACGCCTCTTGAAATTCATTCACTGACTGGAACTATTTTGGTAGGAAATCATAACGGCTGAATTTAAAAAAACAAAGGTAAAACATGGATGAAAATGAAATAAATAGTTTATTTGTTTGTTTTGATTGATTACGGAGAAATAATTCACTCGTATTCTAAGGTTTGTTTGTAAAAAAAATCGTTCACTTGTTTTTTACGCGCAAGCCTTGGAACACTAGTGAATTATTTCTCCGTAATTGATCAAAACAACCAAATGAACTCTATGTAAATAGTTATATTTTTTGAAATCGTGACGTTTATGCATTTTATACAAGAGGTGTCTTTAAATAGGACAGCTGCCGACAGTACCGGACCTTGATTTTGCGGGAAGAGATCTGATGGCGATTTGCTGCTCTGTATGTCCCTTTCAACATTATTTAAATCATATCGAAACAACGGAAGGGTAATAAAGAAAGTCTCTGTGCAATGTAGCGCCGGACAGTCAGACTTCTGCTTCCAGCGGGATCTGAACCCGAGGTCTCGTGCGTTTGTTTGTGTTGCGCTTTTACAGCCCAGTCAACCCAATGGGAAAACACACCTCTTCAAATATATTGAAAATTTCACCACCCAAAATTGAAAGTTTTCAGATAAAAAAAACCTGACATTTTTCATGTTTCTGCTCAAAACATAGATTGTGGTACTCGTTAGAACTGCCTCGCCGAGGCGGTTCTAACGAGTACCAACATTCTATTTTTGAGCAGAAATAAGAAAAATAATGTATAGCCCTGTAAACCCCAGTGTTACTATATAAAAGTGGGGTTTAAGGGGGTCAAATTATATAGATATATTTTCGTGATGGCAGGCTTAGTCCTCTAAACGGTTAACCAGTATTGTGCACATTTACCGTCAGAAGAAGAGACTTCGTGTGCCATAGTCGGAAGCGCTAACCACTCGGCCACCTGGGCGCTTCCTGAAAGAGATGTATTTTATACACCAGGAGATGGTACTCCAGGTTTAAGTCCAGACACTCAAATGTTGGAATGGAAAACAAAAAAATGTCAGCTCTGATGGCTAGTATAATTATTAATCATAAAATGAAACGAAACACTTCTAAGTAAAAAATATATGCCTGCCACGGGGATCGAACCCAAGACCTTCAAAGTGGACGTGATGAAGAATGTTTCAACTGTTTTTATCTCCCTTGTCAAATGCTCTTCTGCATGCGATCGATAAACTACCTCTTTAGAAACCTAATATTATCTGCCTATCGCATCAAACTCCTATATAAAGACAGTGTAGGTTGCTTTGATCTAAAAGCGACTCATCTGTTTCATTTACTTTATCGCTTTTACATGGGCCGCGCCATGCGAAAACGTGTCTTGGGGGCGTATGCACAGATCGGCCTGCGCATCCGCACAGTCTGACCTGGGTCTTCACTGTCTGCTAACAAAATAATTGGATACTATATAATGTTTCAATGGAGAGAAATGCCCGGATGAGACTTTGCGCATGTGCAGGGTGATGTGAATCCCCACTTTTTGTGCATGCTCGAAGACACTTTTTCGCTTGACGAGGTCCAAATAATGTTTAAATAGATAGTAATTGTGCATAAGTTTATCGGAAAGGCAGGTGTTTAGGCCGGATATCAAGAAATTCCACTTAAAATTGCACAGGCTACATAAAATGTTGTTATAATTAAAGATTTGAAAACACACACTCACACGCACGCACCACAAAGATGAAAATCTTAACTCAGCATTAAATATAGCTATTTTAATGTTATTTCTGCAAGTAAACAAATATCAGGGCTGCGTTTAGTAAAGAAAACACTGGCGAGTGTTTTTTTTTACAAACTATTTTGCATCTTCTGACGATTATTGTAAAGCCGTCTTGTGAAACCGTCCACTTAGAGAGTAGCCTCTTGATGTTAGATTGAATAAACTTTATCAATAATTATTAATTCAATATAGACTTAAATAAATAATATCAATGTAGTAAACATTCTCATATTTTTGGTTACAACAAGCATACATAAATTTTATTCGCACAGGCCATCATCTTGCATTATGAAAACATGCCTATTCAAATATACTGAAAATTTTACCACCAAAACATGAAAATTTTCAGATAAAAATTTCTGATATTTTTCATAGTTCTGCTCAAAACTTAGATTGTGGGTACTCGTTAGAACCGCTTCTCCGAGGCGGTTGTAACGAGTACCCACAATCTATGTTTTGAGCAGAAATAAGAAAAATAATGTATACCCCTGTAAATCCCAGTTTTACTAAGTAAAAATGGGGTTGAAGGGGGTCAAAATTATATAGGCATGTTTTCGTGATGGTTGTGCCAAAATTGGGGATGTTCGCTAACCTCCGCCGAAAATTACCCCAGCTGAATGGAAACTTTGCTTTTGTTTAGCGATTAACCGTGAACGCTTCGGCTAACTGAACGCGGCGACTGTGTTTAGAAGTGCAAATTACTCACGCGTGTTTTGCCCAGGACCCCTGCTCCTGTTGGCGCTCGTCTTTTAGTACAGGCATCCAGGGCAAAAACGTTTGCTATCACTTTGCACTACTCAACGCAGCCCTGGTTTCATAGTTGTGTATAAGGGTGGCTTCAGATTTATCTTTTGACTGTTCGTTCGCAGTTCAGACTGAAAAAATTGGATTCTGCAATACATGGATAATTTAAATCAAAATGCTCAGACAGGCTCATGAAGCTTAACATGTCACTAGAAGGCAATATTTTAGTCATGTGCGTTATTTTGAATTGTTGGACTGACAAATATTTTGGCTGCTGTGATAACAAATAAGTAGGGGACCTTCTATTGTTTTGTTATAATTGATAGAAACTTCTTTCTATACATTGCGCAACCACTTCGTATTTGTAGGAAGCATACAACCCAGTTAGCACGCAACGTTAAGACAACGTCGCATCAACGTCATTGTAAATTCTAACACTCCTCGCCTATATAGCCAATGGTTAAACTCAGTGATATATTATGCAATAAATCACTGGGCGGAAACGCGCGACGCTATCTGGCGCCTTTTCGACGTCATTTCGACACGCTGCTGACGTGAGTCTTAGTTTCTACGACGCTAGACTGTGTAACGTCGTCTTTCTCACTTCAGCAACGTAAGAAATGCATGTAAACGTCAGCGTTACAGTCAAAACTTTTGGCGGGATTTCTTTATTCGATGGCGAAAAGTTTGAAAAATCTAAAGGATACAATTACCTTTTCGTCGTTTTCTATGTGTTAGAATCGAAAAAGATCAGCTCTTGTACGTGATTTGTTGAGTAATAAATCACAGTTTGTCGGTCAGTTGTAAGAAGATAAATCACTCGCGCTCCGCGCTCGTGATTTGATCTACTTTACAACTGACCTCCAAACAGTGATTTATTACTCAACAAATCACTGCTAGAACTGATCTATTTCTTAATTCTAATGCACTCGCGTATGTAACGCGACGTCTGATTGGATAACGTCAAAAATTTGCGACGGTATATTCTGCGATATACTGTCGCAAATCCGACGTCATCACGTAACGTCGTTTCTCATTGGCTGGCATTTGGTTTTACGCAGTTCACAGCAATTGTCGTTTTGTGCGAATAGTACATTTTTTCAATAGAAAAAAAAATGAATAAATGCATTCGAATGGGGATAACTGCATCAAATTTGTCATTTGGGGAGGTAAACCGGGTTTTACGGTCGCAAATTACGTTTTACGGCTCCGCTGACGCGTCGCCGTAAAACGAAATTTCCGACCGTAAAACCGCCGATTTACCTCCCCAAATGCCAAATTTGAATGCAGTTATCCCCTAAGTCATGTCGTGACATGGACGTTGATGCGACGGTATATAAATGTCATGTGCGCTCTGGGAAGAAGTCAGTAAGACAACATAATTTTCCTGGTTTAATAACTAAACTTACTACGAACAAATGTTATTTTCCAGGTAGTTTTCGCTGGGGTAAACAGACTGTCAATCCGACAGGAATCTGGCGAGCTTGAAAACCTAAGATTCGCCTATGACGGCCACACGGTAAAATATTTTCCTTTTCCGACCATTATTTTCATCCAGTTAAAACTGAACGTCTGATTTATACTCATTGTGCGTGTGTTTGTATGTTGTCAAACAGACATCAACGCAAACAGACATCAGTGAATCGTTCCAATGAAACTTTTGTCGCGGTTATGATCTTTTGTTATTGAAGTATTTGTTCGTATATACTGAAAACATTACATAAATACAGAGATATTAGCTTACAGTTACTGAACATAGCCCTCCCGAGACCCGGAATAAAGGTTGAATGACATGAAATGCACCATAAAATATTCGTTGAGTGTTGTTCTACGATGCCGCATCGCGTTATTCTAATCTTATTCGGTGCCTTAAGAGAATTACGAAAACACGCCTATTCAAATATATAGAAAAGTTCACCTCCAAAAACTGAAAACTTTCAGATAAAAACCTCTGATATTTTTCACATTTTTGCTCAAAACATAGATTGTGTGTACTCATTAGAACCGCCTCTCCGAGGCTGTTCTAACGAGTACCCACAATCTATGTTTTCGAGCAAAAACAAGGAAAAAAAATGTATACGCCTGTAAACCCCAGTTTTACTATATAAAAGTGGGGTTTAAGGGGGTCAAAATTATATAGGCGTGTCTTCGTGATGGGGCTGTGTTCAGTGATTGTGATCTTTCTTGGGTATTACCATGATTAAATTTTGCATTGTTTCCGCTGTTTTCAGCACTGTGCTCAGAACTTTTATTACATCATTCTAAAGTCGTCTTTATTGCTATTCTATGTAGCTTCAAGATTTTACGCGTGCCATGCTGAATAAATTATGATGCCACGCCCACTTCCAATTTTCGACCAATCAGATCACTTGATCCAGTGTTTTAATACAAATTCACATCCTTAATGATAAACAGTGCAGATCCAGATCAGTTGGCTTCTTTAAGAAGCGAACTGATATGGATCTACACTGTTTGCAAAGGAAGGGCATATCAGGGTTCAGCAGGACTGGGCTGAGGTAAAAATTTATTATTCTATTCTATTCTCGCATTGACAAATGATTCTTCAAACTATTTCAGCACATGTTGATACTTCAGCGACAGGCGATATGCTATATATTCGTTTTAACAACAGCTGAGAGAAGTATGGTTCACACTGATGATGGGTTAAGAAATTTGGAGGTACTGAGTGACAAAACATATTGTATTTACTAAAACTATGAATGACAGCAGTCAGTTAACACCCTACGTAATTTCCGTAAACAACTAAGTCCAAGTAATGGTCTCAATGTTTTTGATAACGAGCGTCAATTATATGTACGAGTAATAAGAGACTCAAAAAAAAAAAAAAAAAAAAAAAAAAAGAAAGAAAAGAAACAACAACAACAACAACAAAAACAACAAAAAACAAAAAACAAAAAAAAAAACAAAAAAAAAACAACAACAAAAAAACAGTTGGAAACAGGTACGGTAAACGAGTCATCGGTGTTCGAGTAATGAAGGTTTACTGTATTAGTTTATTATAATTTTAGTTTGTCATTGTCAAGGCATTGGATTTTGTTTATTGAGTGACAAAATTATGTATGCCTGAGAAAGCCAATAATATCTATTCTATTCATTTCCATTCTATTCTATTCCTTTCTATTTACAAGGTCTCGACATGTTGCGAAATTGTGTGTTTACTATTATATATGATAACTCGAGCCGCCAGAATGGCGTCAAAGGAATTTTATTAATCCATTTTAATACTTGATTATTCCAAAATTTCCTCTTTGTTGCCAGCTGAAGGTTCTAAGCCAGATCACTCAACCAAACCTGAACATGACAACAGTTCCGAAAGACGTCCTACACCAAAATATCCTCAGAGAGTGTGGCAAGGGTGCCGTGGCGTACAACATCATAAAGTAAAATACAGACCAGCATGCTCTTGTCTATTTTGTTGTTATTTACTCTATAGAAAATACCGCATTTAATATATTGGGACACCATGACTCCTTACCATATTTGTCTTATATCTTAATATCCCTTGGGATTACAAAGCCCATTCTGGTTACCGTATTCGCTCTAATTACCGCACTGTGCGCTTAGGATTTTTTCAAAATTACTAGAGAAACTTGTAATAAATTAGCCTGCTAATACAGGTACACTTAAAGAAAGACCAGCAGAGAACGTCATGAGGGGTGTATTTAATGATACTTACGCAATATTTTTTCTGATTTTCTTCATAAAAGCATATGTTGTTGGTACCCATTTGAACTGCCTCGACTTCAAATGAGTACCAACAACATATGTTTTTATAAAGAAGTAGACAAAAGTACACTGGCTTCTAAATTGCTTGACTGTGCGCTTATAGGAGCATTTGGTCGATTAGGGTTCTTTGAAAATCGAACACCGCTTAAGCCAGTGCTAGGGACGCTCGCAGCCTCGCAAGTTACTACACTATTGCATATGCTGAGACTTCGTAAAAACCGAGTCTCCAATTGTCGTTCTTTCGTGCGATCTTTGTTTCCAAAGGCAACCTTTCAGATATTTATTAACCCTTAAAATGCCAAGAAAACCTGCATAAAAATGTCGTCTGTTTATATCGTCTGCTGAATATTCTTGCAAACTTTTGAAACTTATTTTTGCATACATGAAAACAGTGTGGACCCTGATCAGACTGCTCCTAGAGGAGCAGTCTGATCTGGGTCCACACTGCAAAAATGACTTTTAAAATCACAAGCACATGACAAAGCAGACGACAATTGTTGTGATTGGCAGTTGATGCATCTCAAAACCTGCTGAATGAGTGCTAGATAGTGTACATCCCGATCAGCTTACTCGTTACGCTGCATCTAATCTGGATCTACACTGTTCACTAAAATATATTTGTTCCAGTTATTTGGGTACATGCGTGTGCAATGCCTCATTGTTCATATTTAATACTATACAGCTGAATCCGTGCACACAAATCCACCCGATTTTATCATAATTTCAATCTCTTCATAATCGTTACCAACTCTTTTTTCTGGCCCATCTATTCCTGCTCCTTATAACCTTACGAAACTGCTACATGTTTTATTATCATTACGAAAACATGCCTATTCAAATATACTAAAAATTTTCCCACTAAAAAATGAAAAATTTCAGATAAAAACTTCTGATTTTTTTTATATTTCTGCTCAAAACATAGATTGTGGGTACTCGTTAGAACCGCCTCGACGAGGCGGTTCTAGCGAGTACCCACAATCTATGTTTTGAGCAGTAATATGGAAAATAATGTATACCCCTGTAAACCCCAGTTTTACTATATAACAGTGGGGTTTAAGGGGGTCAAAACTATATAGGCTATGTTTTCGTGATGTCTACGGACTCCATCTACCGCCAAAGCTCTATCAGTTTCATATGAACTATTTTTCCACTGACTTCATTCCATTCCTATGCTCCCGCTTTCAGTCATCCTAGCAACCTTTTATGCTGATCATTGAAATTTGATTATGAAATTTTCTTGCTGTTTTACAATGCTCTATTTTAATTTTATTCAGTACACCGGACCGCAAATATACTAGATAACAAAGGGAACCACATCTCCAAATTACGTTAACCCATTTTAGTCTAGAGACGCACAAAAAAAAACCCCCGCAACATCTGATCAGGGTTTATACTGTTTGCATGAAATACAGGAATTTATCTCAAACATGTTAATGATAAAAAACAACTAGCCAGACACCCTGCTATAGGAAACAGACCGGTCCAAAGAGTTGTGGTTGAAGAGTAAAATACAGTCGACTCTCGTTATCTCGACCTCGCTTATCTCGAATCACCGCTTATCTCGAAGTGAAAATCTGGTCCCTGTTTAAACATTAAAATCTAACAGGAGCAATTTCTCCTCTTTTCCACAATATTTTCAATATATCTCTAACTCCAGGAGTCAAATTACGTATACATTTGGGAAATGTAGTTGTTCGATTTATTTTTCCTCAATTCTGCAAACCTGATATGTCGAGGTACGGATATCTCGATGTATTATAGAGAGTCCCTTGGAATTCGAGATAACGAGAGTCGACTGTACAATCAAACAGCCACAAAAAGAATAGGTGGCAAGCAGAGTCGGCAACCCTTTCCCAAAAAGGTGGGAACTGTTACCCAAACTAAACTGAACATTTTTTTTAACTTACTTGATAATTAAAAGAAAAAAATGTAATTATTCTATATTCAACATTAACCCTTGTCCTGCTGAACCCAGATATACCCTACCTTTACAAATAGTGTAGATCCAGATCAGTTGGCTTCTGAAGAAGCCAACTGATCTGGATCTTCACTGTTTGCCATTAAGTATGCGAATTTATAGCAATAATGTGGATCTAGTAATCTGATTGGCTGAAAATTAAAAGTGGGTGTGGCATCTTAATTTATTCAGCGGGACAAGGGTTAAGACCACCCCCACTAATAGGACCACTTTTAGATTTACCAAAAGTGGTCAATAGCGGAATTTTATTGTAAAATTATAAAGTTGAATTAATTTTCTATTTATAGAACGATAATAGCATATTTTTTCACCAACAGATTATACCATGGTCCTTGTTGGTGACTAAAAATAAATAAGAGAACACAGGAACTGATACAGCCTGATCCACACCAAGTTCTCAACATCAAAGGGAAAGACATACAAACACAATTAAACAGCCACGTCATGAATATATGGCAATCGGAATTTGCCACCCTTTCCCAAAAAGGTGGCGACTCTGTTACCCAAACTTAACTGATTATGTCTTTAACTTACATAATTGTTAAAAGAAAAAAAAAATATTTGTAAGTTAAACACTAGAGAACATTTAACAAAAAGTAGCTCTGGAAGTTCCAAATGGTTTCTTTCTTAATCATACTATATTATTCAATATTCAATCATTACGAAAAAACGCCTATTCAAATATATTGAACATTTCACCACCAAAAACAGAAAGTTTTCAGATAAAAATTCTGATATTTTTCATATTTCTGCTGAAACCGCCGAGGCGGTTCTAACGAGTACCCACAATCTATGTTTTTGAGCAGAAATAAGAAAAAATATGTATACCCCTGTAAACCTCAGTTTTACTATATAAAAATCGGGTTTAAGGGGGTATGTTTTCGTGATGATTAAGCCCACCCCACTAATAAGATCGCTTTTAGACTGTAACAAAAATGGTCTTAATAGCGGGAATTTACTGAACAATTATCAACTTATATAACTTTAATTATATATAAATAATTTATATAATTTTCTATTTATAAAACGATAATAGCACAATTATCCACCAACAAATTATACCGTTGTCGCTGTCGGTGACTGAAATACTTCATCAGTATGAAACGGAACGACCAACCGTACTGATAGCATTAGTATTGCAACAGCAACAACGATATAATGTCGTTTTCGCTTTCGTGAATAATAATACTACCACCTTGCAAAAGTTGAAAACTCAACTTTAGCTCCAGTGTTTAACAATGTGTAATGGCGGGCATTAACATGTGTTCAAGTTCGTGACTCCTCAATATGCAATGAAAATTAATGTCTGAAACTGGAATTATTTTAATAAACTGATTTGTGGGACTTTTAGATAACCTTTTAGACTTTCAGTTTACTTCTCTGGAGCTGGTGTTAAGTACTATGGCGGTCGTAAAACGTCACCCCGCACTTTATTATGGTGCAGATTATATTTGTATTTCTTCTGGGATCACTGACCGAATTTAGGTTTCTTTGAAAATCGAATACCGCTTGTGCTAGGGGCGTGTTCAGCCTCGCAAATTACAGTATGACCTCAATGGCTCGAACCCGTTTGGCTCGTTTACCGTGGATGATTCGAACTCGTTTTTCAGTCCCTACAAAATCCTTCCAATAGCTCAAGAAAACAAATATTTAGGGATTTTGTTTCTTATTTTATCATGAAATTGTATGTTGAGTGTACTCATTAGAATCGCCTCTTTGAGGCGATTCTAATGAGTACACTCGACATACAATTATTGTGTAGAAGCTCAATAGATTTCCCAGAATTAGCGATATTTGCTTCCCGACCTGGCGCCATGATTAACCTTCATTGGCTCGAACTACCCAATTTTCCATGGTCCCAAAGGTGTTCGAGCCACTAAAGTTCGACTGTATACCGCTTTATATGAAGAGACTAGATAAAACCGAGTCTCCGATTTTCATTACTCTATGTTCTTTATTTCCATTTCATTATATAGAACAACTATTAGTTATGAGTTATTGTTTATTTAATTGAGAGATTCATAGGAGCCGCAACCTGTGAAAACGTACCTTTTAACATGTGCGTCCAGCGAAGACTCAAATCAGCCTGCGCATCCGCACGGTCTATTTCCTCATTGTCCGCATGAATAAACTTTGCACTCTTGGATATTTAAAATGCGCTCAGTAAAGAGCACATTTCCAAAGGTACGTTTTCTGACTTCGCGGCTCATTTGATGTTTATTAAACTGAGAGATTCATATGGCAACATGTGCAGCAACAATTGCCGAAACGTCCATAAGTTCCAGTATTTACATTCTCGTTGCATTTACAGAAAAAAAAACCCTATAGATGTGACGTAATGTTGTTCATACTTCAGTGAATAAATTGACTTACGCGACGTCACATGATCATTAAGTGACGTCAAAATAAACCATGGTTCTCGCCAACTGATTGGACGGATGGCGACAATATGACGTCAACGATGCTGTTCCGCAATTAATAGGCAAAATGCGTGCAATGGTTTTCTTGTTTCAATTTTAGCCCTGAATCCAGAATTTTCTGTTAAATAATGGATTGAAAAAAAAATATGAATATAAGTAATAAGGGCACTTTGTTTAACGTACATTGAAGTATGAACAGCATTGGGTCGCAAGCAAAGTTTACATGAACCCTTCGGGGCTCACTTACTTTGCTCGTGACCCGACTGTGGTTCATACTTCAATGAACTTTAAAAATCTACCTCATTTCTTAAATAAAATGCATCTTAAGGGATGTTAAAAAACAAGTAAGTGTCCACACATACACACACACACACACACACACACACACACACACACACACACACACACACACACACACACACACACACACACACAGTGTTACCTTTCATGAATATAAAATTGTCGAAGGTTACACCGACAGAACATGCATATTACTGTCTGATGGCATTTACAGTTTACTTTCTGGAATGGTAACTTTCACAGCTTTATGACAAAAACAATTCACCAGTTTAAAAAACGTGATAAACAAACTAAATATAGCAAAATGCAATCTTGTGTATTATTTCATAACATTTACAGGCAAACACCTGTTTTAAACCTGTATACATCACTTATAAGACTTCATCTGAAATGTAGGCAAACAGCTTCAATATGGTCACCCTACTACTACTACTACAAAAAAAAAAAAAAGATGAAATTCGATTCAAAGTATTCTGTGAACATTCGTAGTCTGATAAGAATACGAAATGAGATCTCGAGAAGGGCCGTCTTTTTATAAAGGATGCGTGTTGCGTTTTGATTTCTCAGAGCAAGAAAATTGTTCACTTATTCCACCGTTAATGATATTTTGTAAAGACATAAGAAACAAATTAACTTTCTACTTACATTGTATACTTCATTACAGGCACCTCTGCCTCGAAAGTTGCATTTGGTAACTGTCTCTCGATCCCGCTCTGGCTTTTAGCACTGAGCTTGGAACTTGAAGGATATCCACTCCAGATTTTGTTTATTCCTTTCAGCCTGATACGAATACCTGTGCAAATAGTATAGATTCAGAGCCGTCTCATCAGGATTTACTGTTTGCCATTCTGTTTGAGTTTAGACTGAAACCCCTGTTTGCATCTCTGGGCCACTCCACATCTAAGAATGGAAGAGTCCACTTCAGAAACACAGTGATAAAAGGGTTGATCAACTTTCGAATGAATTGAGTGTGTTGTCACGACCGTTTTTGCGCAGTCTAATCAGGGCCTTCGCTGTCCGCTGCCAGAATCATTGGATGCAATAGAATTTCAATGGAGAGCCCGAATGAGACCCTACGCATGCGCTACATTTTGCGCATGCTCGAAGACACTTTTTGCTTGAAGCAGCCCATATATTACAGGTATTACTTGTACGTAGCATATTGCTCTTTGTTTCAACAAGTTCAGAGAATTATTTTACATGTGGCCCGAGTTTCTGAAGTGGACCATTCCATCATCGAATTTGAACATGTCCGCTGGTGCAAATAGGTGTTTCAGTCTAAATTCAAAACTAAAATGGCAAACAGTGTAGATCCTGATCAGACGGCTAATTACCGATCTGCAGTGCACATGTGTCTATATTGGTTTGCAGGGAGGAATGTATTAAGGCTAAATTACTTTCCCTTCATTGTTTTATACACTTGTATAATATCCAACCCCAAACCCACTCTTTTGTATTCAAAGGTAGGCTATTATTACATTTTTAATCATTTTCTGAATGTTAAACCTTGCCTTGCTAAATAAATTAAGAAGCCACGCCCACTTCTAATTTCCAGCCAATCAAATTACTTGATCCGTTTTTTTTTAAATAGAAGTTCACATGTATAATGACAAACAGAGCAGATCCTGATCTGCACTGTTTGGTAAGACCGGGCATGTCGTGTTCAGCAGGAGAAGGGTTAAGTGTTTATCAGCGTTAATAAATTAAATCTATAAAGCTTGCCTTTGGAAGTAAAGAACATGTAACTGAACAAAAAATCAGTCTCGGTTTCATTGAGACTCTTAAAAAAGATGAAATTCGAATAGAAATGTCAGAGAAGAGCAATAAGCATTACGAAAAGACGCCTATTCAAATATATTGAAAATTTTGCCATCAAAAAAGGAACTTTTTCAGATAAAAAATTCTGATATTTTTCACATTCCTGCTCAAAACATAAATTGTGGGTACTCGTTAGAACCGCCTCGGCGAGGCGGTTCTAAAAATACCCACAATCTATTCTTTGCAAAATAAGAAAAATAACATATACCCCTGTAAACTCCAGTTTTACTATATAAAATTGGGGTTTAAGTGGGGTCAAAATTATATAGGCGTGCTTTCGTGATGATCACATTATATATCAAATACAAATACAAATATTTATTCAGCATTAAACATCTACAACAATGTTTATAGCCTACATAATATACAAGTGAGAACATTACATTCATATAGCACAATGTTTAACAGAGGAGCCAAATGTAATTTGCATGGCAAAAAATTTACACATTCAATTCAACTTTTCTCATTTCGAGTGCATAATATATAAACTTTGCAACATTTAAAATTACCTGTTTTGAATTTGACATCATTAGATTATCGAATTTATTCATGTTTGGCCAGTGACAAAAATATGCTTTCAAAAATTTTCTTCGTAATTCTGCATAAAGAGGGCATACAAGTAAAAAGTGATACTCATTTTCAATCATTGACATATTACAACATTTACAAATCCTTTCCGCTCGGGCAATATTTTCATATCTCCCACGCTCAATTCTTAGATCATGTGAGGAGAGTCTGAATCGAGTTAATGCAACTTTATATTTCTTATTTGCTATGAAATCTAGATAGTTTTCACGATGAAATTCATGTTTAAACCTAGCATAGGTAATGAGTCTGTTATAATTATTAATATCAGTATACCATGTTTGGTAATAATGATCAAAAATTCTTTGCTTTATTAATTGCAGCGGGATATCGATTTCTCCCTGTTGTAACCAGATATATGAAAGACCTAAATTATCTAACAATGACTTTATGTACGATGCCCAATTGGATCCATTATAAGAATTGCCGCTATCCGCGTCGTCTTTCAAAATTCTGTACATTTTCTTTGGAAGGAAGGAGTCGTTGCTTTTTAACAGTTTAACCCAGTATTTTATCATGTTGAACTTTCGTTGAATGATGAAAGGAACTCGTCCTAACTCGCCGTATAGCGCACTAAGATTCGTAGACTTTTTAACATTTAGAATCCAGCGGCAGAACTTAGTATGGATCACCTCAATATCATTTGCATCGTGCATTCCCCACACTTCTGAGCTATAATTTAATATAGAACCTACTAATATATCAAACAGTTTGCACTGTTCAGACATTGGCAAATCCAATTGCCTGAACAATGCAAACAGGTTGTGTAACGCACGTGATGCATGGTTTGCCAGCCTTTTCTGAGTTCTAAACCAGTTCCCGTTTTTATAGAAATGTACCCCTAGGTATTTAAATGATTGGACCACTTCTAGTTTCACATTATTAAGAAACAAATCGCAGCTAGTGTGTCGACCCTTTTCAAATATCATGACTTTGGTTTTTCTTGTATTAATTTTCAGTCCCCATGTTCCACAATATAGTTGAATGTCATTCAATAATGATTGCAGAGATTCTTTTGATCTAGCAAACACAACAGCATCATCTGCGTACAGGATAATGAACAGCATTAATTCATCTAATTCAAAAATATTCTCTAGGTTTGCATTGATATTATCAACAAGATCATTTATAAATAGCATGAACAAGAGCGGAGAACTCGGGTCCCCTTGCTTGAGCCCAGTATATGAGTTGAGGAAATCTGAGTGTTTTGAGTTATATCTTATACATGCTTTAACAACATCATACATTGATTTTAATGCTCTGACAAATTTACTACTCACGTTTTCAAAAATGAGTTTGTGCCATAAAAGAGATCTGTTAATTTTGTCAAATGCTTTTTCATAGTCGATAAAACAGCAATATAGTTTTTCTCCTGAATTCAGTACCTTTGAGATAACAGAATACAATATAAATATGCAGTCTACCGTGGACTTTCCTTTTTGAAATCCAAACTGATTTTTAGACAACTTTTCATGTTTTTCGGACCATTTCGAAAGTCTGTTTAATAATACTTGTGAATAAATTTTTCCTAGAACATTAATAAGTGTAATGCCTCTGTAGTTTGTTGTATCGTGGGTATTTCCGCTCTTAAAAATTGGAACTATAATGCCTTCGCCCCATGCTTTTGGGTATTCTCCGTTCGCAAATAAGCGATTGAAAAGTATGAGCAAAAATGGTGATATAATATCAAATGAATTTTTGAATATTTCCGCGCACAAATTATCCAAGCCACAGCTTTTACCATTTTTCTGCGAAAAGACTGCTTCCTTAAGTTCCGATATCGTGATTTCAACATCGAGTTCCTGGTCTTCGTTATTTCCCAAATTTGGCTGCTCGTCTTGTTGTGATTGCTCATCCGGTCCACCGTATATTTCTTTAAAATGATTGAGAAAACCTTGGGCACTCAAAGTATCAGACTGCGACGATTTCTTTTTGTAGCGCTTTTTAATGGATTTCCAAAATTTTTTGGGGTGCGATTTCGCTAATTCGGACACGGTATATCCTTCGGTTCTCTTGAATTTATTTTTTGCCTGTCGTTTAACCCGATTATACTTAGTGCGCGTTTTAACAAACCGTTTTCTATTCGCGTCATTTTTGTCCCTGATAAACAAGTTTCTGGCCGTTTTAAATTCCCGCTTAGCCGTTCGACAGTCGCTATTGAACCATTCCGACTGTTTAAACGAATTATGCGAGTTGCGATTTTTAGCTGTACTACAACCTTTTGTACCAAACACCTGTTCGCTGTTTTCATTCATAAACGTAGTAAACGAGCTTAATATGCTATCAATCGATTCCTTGTTCACTGAATTAGTCAAGCGATTCAACACCTCATTATTATTCATAAGCTGTGTCCTAAATATGGGTATTTTCGTCTCGTCGAAACGAATTTGATTGGATGCCTGTTGCTCGTGCTTTTCATGACATCTCGTATGTATTGTTGGCTGTTTAAGTTGAAAGGTGAAAAATAATGGAGCATGGTCGGAAAACTCATTGAATTCTAACACTTTGAAATCGGTAACAAATTGGATATCGTTCGGATGTATAAGAAGGTAGTCCACGGTGCTTAGACCTGACTGCGAGCAGTAAGTAAATTCTCCTATATTTTTGTCGTGATGCAGACGGCCGTTTGCTATAATTAGATTTGACATTTGACACAATAATAACAATCTACGCCCACTACTATCAACCACGTGGTCACTATTTACTCGTGGATACAGTTGTAGGTCAAAATAGTTTGAAAAATCTTGTTCATCGTCTAAGTATTTGTCGTAATCAAGTAAATCTGACAAATCTGATGTTCTCGAGTTCCAGTCTCCTGTCAGAAAGATTTTTCCGTCCGATTTATATTTAATAATTCCCTGTTCTAAAATTTCAAATACGTCAAATTCATCATTTTTTCGCAATTTCGAGCTAGAAGGGGGTATGTACACATGACAGAGAAATACGTCCTGATCATGATGAAAAAGATCACTCAGAATTTTAATCCAGAGGATGCCATTTTGATTTTGTTCAAGAACTTTGATTTTGTCCGCATAACACTGTCTGAAATATAAAGATATTCCCCCGCTAAGTCTTCCTTTGCGTGCACCTGGGGATTTATTACCAAAAATATGCACACTTTTATATCCACTGATATCAAGGTTTGACTGGTTTTTAGAAGATAGCCATGTTTCATTGAAAAATATTAAATCGTAATGTGATATATACTCTAGAAAATCCGCATCTACTAGCTTTCTGCATATACCATTAATGTTCCATGAGAGAATTTTGAGGTGCCCCTCATGACACCCTTATGCGTTCTGTTCCTGCTGCGGCTGCTGCTCGGTAGATCTGTACAGTGTACCGTCAATGTACAGTTTGTCGCGCACAAGTTTTACCTCTTTCCCATCTCGCTTCGCCTGTTGCATAACGGGGTAAAGGACCTTCCTAGCCTCTCTGACCTGTTGAGGCCACTGCGTGCCGATGCCCTTATTAGCCTGCTTCAAGTTTTCAGCCCGCTCATACGATTTAGATTTCACTGCCTCCTTTTGCGCATAATAATGAAATTTTGCAACAATCGGTCTGAGTTTGTCCTTTTTCACAGCACCCATTCTGTGGGCTCTATCTATAAGCATGTCCTTAGCTTCAGGCATTTGTAACTGTTCAACGCACACTTGCTTTACAAGTCTTTCACAGTTCTCATGTTCTCCGCCTTCAGCGATGCCATAGAAGAGAAGATTGTCTCTCATAGACCTACTCTCTAAATCGACCACTTTTGTTTCTAGCTTTGAGTTCTTTGTCTCCAGAGATTTGCAATTAGACTTCAAAGTCTTTATTTCAGATTTAGCTTTCTCTAATTCTTTCTTTCTATCATCATTCTCCTTACTGATAAACGTACACGATCCCTCCAAACAACAGCCACCTCCCTACAACAATTAATTCTGGCCGTTCTAGTTGTTGGCTGTTGTGGAGAGGTTGCACTGTGTACACATGCATAATACATATAGGCTTTGTGTTGTTAGAGACATACATGTAGCATCCTGTACATGAAAAAGTAAAAGTGAAAATTGTATCCATTTTCATAGTCAAGATAAGAGTGGGTATCAGGTAAATAATATTCTTATTTCTCAAAGATAGCATATGTTGTGGGTAATCATTAGAAGCTCCTCGATTCATTGAGAAATAAGAAAAATATAGATATTTTTTTGTTGTTGAAAAAGGTACCTTATCAAGAACTATGTATTTTGTGTGTGATGACGATATTGAGCCATCATACTGAAATAACTTTGTACATCCGGTACTACACTACTAATTGTCTGTGTATTGCCTAGCCCGCCATGGTTCAACTGATGGTTTTCATTTATTCTGGCATACAGTAGAATTAGCCATGAATACACGTCTTTGTTTATTATTGTGATTAATTTGATTTTTATATTTTCGCTTTGATGCATTGACTGAGTTGGGAGCCTTTATGTGAACCAAATTTTATGTATTTCTGTATTAAGAGTAGCACTGGGACCCAGGGTGAAGTTGGCTGGCTGTAAAAGTGCTTTAAACTCCCCGGTGGTTTACTCTACTGGCCATTCTAAGGCGGTGGTCCCGGTGTTAGTCTTACTCTTTAAATTGTTGCTTTGTGGTTTATTCTACGAGGCGATTTGTTTTATGTCTTACCTTGTGTTATTTTGTTCTTGTGGTTTTCAGTCCTTTTAGCATTGCGATTATCTCGCTTGGGGAAGAGAGAGCTAATCTTCAAGCTTTTCGTACGTTTGTTCGATTTGTGCTTGTTTGGATTTGTCGGTTTTCTCTTCCTCTTTGTGTCTGGGAAGGGCTGCGGTTTGTGATTGTGGCACTCCCTGGACTTTTCTCTTACCTTTTTTTTTATTCCTAATATCAGTATCAAGTTTTCTAGACTTGGGTGTGTCACTCAAATTGCAAATATTACATACTAACAGATATCTTGTGAAAAAAAAAAAAAAAAGAAAACAAAACAAAACAAAAAAAAAAATAAATAAAAAAAAATAAAAAATAAAAAAATAAAAAATAAAAAGAAAAAAAAACAACAACAAAAAACAAACAAACAAAAACTGCTTCTCAGCTCACAAACTACACACATTAGACTTCAATAGTTGTCACAGATTGAATTTAATCATAAAACAGCTTTATAATGGGAATAATGGTACGTCGTTTCTATATACATTAGAAAACATGCATTATTCTGCATGTGAAGTATTTTTCATTTTTTTAATCAATAAACTTACATATAATTACATTGCAATGAGCCTGAAACAGAAGAATTAGTTATAATGTTTCCTTAAACATACCTTTCTCACATTGCCATGTGCTTTCTTTAGTACATATCAAAATGAATGTCAGCGCGGCACTTACCAAGAGAATAGTAACCAGGGCCCAGTTGTCCAAAGCTAACGACGTCGTTAGTTAACGATTCGTTAAAATTTACATTGAGTGATACGCAAATACGCTGAAATTTTTTGCTGAAAAAATGTGAGTAGCTTTTGCAAAAGCTACTCACATTTTTTCAGCAAAAAATATCAGAATATTGTATATTGAATCCGCTAAAACAGTTAACGAAATGACCCTTAACGAGCTCGTTAAGCTAACGACGCTTTGAACAACTGGGCCCAGGATTTTAAAAGGTTTTCCGCGCTCGATGCTTCTGGGATAAAGGCTTTGATTTTTGAAATTTGCGAAATATATCCTGCGACAAAGCTGGAGAGGTAATCTAGCTGACTTCTCTAAAATGTCCCAGCCCGCAAAGTCTTGCAGTGTTTGTTCAACTAGAATAAAAAAAAAATCAATTTACTACTTCGGAAAAGAAGACAGCCCATTTTCATTTCATCATCAGGGGAAGTGATCTCCTGACCGCTTACTGACATTTAGGGATGATATTTGCCTTTGGGGCATATGCGGACAGCAAAGGCCCAAGACTGGTCTGAGTGGCCTAGCTGGTGGAGCGCCCGCTTTGGATCTGGAGATTATAGGGTCGATCTCCAACCGGGTCATAACTAAAACTTTATACTAGTAATTCTGTCTCTTGGCGCCCAGAACCAGGTAGAACTAAGAATGGTGACACCGGTGGCAATATTGACTGACAGAGTTGAGGGTTTACGGCCCAGTCAATCCATTGTTGTCATGTCGAGCCGGTCAGTTTATCTAACTACATTTTAATTGGATAGACTTAATCCTCAAAGCGGTTACATATAACCAGTATTTATGCACATTCTTTCGCCAGTATAATGCAACAGGTGGAAGCATCCTGTCATAATGTCTAAGACATGATACCGCAGTGAGGAGAAAAATTCCAATTTCTCATCATCATATCAGAGATTTTAGCGCACCTGAGCCGAGGCTAAAAATGAGCTATTGTGATCACTTGCCGTCGTCGTCCGTTCGTCCGTCCACACCTTTGAATGACGTCTCCTCTGAAATCCCTGGGCCAATTTTCTTCAAACTTCATGTGAAGCCTTCTGTTAAAGGGGGATTGAAAATTTGTACAAATAGTCACGATCCGTTTATCAAGATGGCCGCCATGCCCATAAATGGTAAAAACATTTAAAATCTTCTTCTCCAGAACCAAGAAAGCTTCAACGCTGAATCTTGATATATAGCAGTATGGACTCAAAGTCTGCCAAGTTTGTTCAAATGATGACTCTAGGTTGACCTTTGACCTTTTCTACGGCAAGGTCAAATTAGCGTCCCCATGCATTTGTATGGGGAGAATATTAAAAGGCCATTTTCTCAAACTGCATTAAAGACTCATGGCTGAAACTTACAATATATGATTATAGTAGTGAAACGTTTTAGTTACAAATCAAACTTTTGTCCCTTTGGGTTATCTGCCCTTGCTCCTGGGCCACATACATGTATAAAATTGTGTAATTTTTAAATGTCTTCTTCTCTAAAACCGCTTAAGCAATTTTCACCAAATTTCATATGCGGCCGTCTGTTGAAAGAGTATTGCCAATTTATTCAAATGGTTCCGAACAAGATGACAGCTATGCCGGTATATGGTAAAACACTTAAAAGTTCTTCTCCAGAACCAAGAAAGCGTTGATTCAAGGTATGTAGCATTGAGGACTCAAAGTCTACTAAGTTTGTTCAAATAGTGACCATAAGTTGGCCTTTGACCTTTTTATGGCAAGGTCAAATGCATCCCCATGCATTTGTATGGGGAAAATGTTGAAAAGTCATTTTCTCAAAATGTATTAAAGATTAATGGCTGAAACTTACAATGTTTGATTAAAGTAGTAAAACATTTTAGTTATAATTAAAATGCTGTCACCTGAGGATGATCTCGAGGGTTGAGCGCAAGACTATAGTAACTCAAACATATTTGTGAAACCCTTGTTTAGGGGCAACTCGAACCCCTTTGTAAACAATGCAAATTTAGGTGCCATTGCTCATACGAGCAATGGCACCTAAATTTTCATTGTTTACAGAAAGAAATGTTGTAATCTTCATAACGCCTTCATGGTGAGGAGATTAGGTTTGGGGAAAAACAACCATCTGACTTACGCTAGTCTTGCGCTCAGCCCTCGATCTGCCCTTGCCCCTGCCCTGGGCTATATGCATGTATAGAATTGTGTGAGTTTTAAACGGTTTCTTCTCTGAAACTGCTTCAGCAGCTTTCACCAGAATTCACATGGGCCTTCTGTCGAAAGGGTATTGACAATTTGTTTAATGGTTCGGACATATGAACACGATGGCCGCCATGTCCATATTTGTTAAAAACTCTTAAAATCGTCTTCTCCGAACCAAAAAGGCTGAATCTTGGTATATAGCATCACTGTTTGTTCAAATGATGATCGTGGTTTGACCTTTGACCTTTTTACGGCAAGGTCAAATTTGCGTCTCTATAGATTTGTATGGGGCAAAGTTTAAAAATCATTTTTTAAATATGTTTAAAGACTTTCGGCTGAAACTTACAATGTATGATAAAAGTAGTAAAACCTTTTAGTTAGGATCAAAATTTTGCCCCCCCACCCCCCACTCCAACCACCCCACATCCTCGAGGGTTATCTGCCCTTGCTACTGTGCTATATACAGATATAGAATCATGACATCTGACATCTTCTTCTCTGAAACCTCTTGAGCTGTTCTTCTTTTTCAGGTGAGCGAATTGTGGCCCATGGGCCTCTTGTTAAAGATAGCATAGATAAAGTTCAGATGAGATAAGTAATGGAATCATAGCGCTAGACAAAACGTGTCTCCAGATAAATAGTCTCAGCAAACACACAATGTCCTAACAAGGTCGTTACAACGTCGCTGCAACGTCTTGGCGTTGCAGCGACGTTGTTACGACGTTGTTGTGACGTTGTGTGTTTGCTGGGATACATTCTTATTTCTCAATGAAATATATGTTATGGGTACTCATTCAGAGCACCCGCAAATCAATAAGAAATTACTTTTTGGTTTAATAAAAGTCTTATCTGGAGCTCTGACAAAGCTTTTCAGTGTATTCCTAAAACAATGTAGGTATTCCATTTTGTAGAAAGTTTCTCATGTATGCATGTTTTCTTTTTTTAAAAGTGATAAAATAGTAGTTAGTATATACAAACTACTCATTTTTCACGTTCGTCATACAAAATTAAAATCAGAATAAAGAAAACAAAAAAAAAAAAAAAAAAAGAAAAAAGAAAAAACGTGAAACAATAATACCCCACCACTTTACCCACTAACAATCCCAAACCAGAGCTCCACAATATAAATGCATATACCATACTTGGTGAAAATTCTTAAATATATACGCTTTATCGTCCGGATACGAAAACACGAACGTCTGGTGGGCAGATATCTCTGTCAAAAATTGACGAAATTTGCCCCTTTAGCAATCCTAAGCCAGACCTTTACAACATCTATGCACATATCAAATTTGGTGAAAATCTACTGACATTTACCCAATTTATCATCCGGAAGCGAAAACGAAAATACGGACGTATGGCGGACAGATAATTGTCAAAAATTAACGAAATTTGCCCATAAGCAATCCCAAGCCAGATCTCCACTATATCAATGCACATACCAAGTTTCATGAAAATCCATTGTCATTTACTGAAGTTATCGCCAGAAAACGAAAATACGGAAGGACGGATTGACACATAGACTATCGTGAAGCTGGGTAGAAAGACTTTAGAATATGGTGAAAACCCACTCTTTCATTGCTTTTGGCAGTAATCTACATCATTATATCCGATCATGCGTAATTGTGTGCGAATATTCTCCACAACAATGGCAATGTGGGCGGCATCAAGTGAAAATGTGCCATCGAACATGTGCAAAATGTGCGGATTCACATCATCCTGCGCATGCGCAAGGTCTCACACAGAGCTTTGCTCTCCATTGAAACATTTTATAGTACTGTTATATATAAGATGTTTAATTCTTTTAAATATCATTATTTTCATATTTACTGCAAGTCTCTTTAGAACTTTCTGGAAAATCATGTTTACAATAACAAGTTGTTTATGTTCTTTTTAGAACTTTCCAGAAGGAATATTCTGGATTGGGCTACTTTTGGTATGTCTTAGAACATTTAGAATATTCTTGACTAAAACCAGAAAATGACCGATGCCTCTAGCAATTTTTTTCTTTAGAATGTTCTTTCATAAGGGGAAAACATTTTCTTATGGGCATCTTTGTAGACTTTCATGGATTACTATGATATTTTATTCATTCTCTGAATTCAGGGACTTCAAATTATGAGATCAGAAACTGTTATTCAAATGATTTGTTTTTAGAAATCTTGTGGATTATTTCTAGGGGACTGTGACATAAAAATTGAAAAGTACTGTTTACTTACATTTTCTGTTTTTTGCACATTGTCTTTTTTTTTTTTTTTTTTTTTTTTTTTTTGTTGATAATAAATATTGTAAACAACTTTAAAGCTTGTTGCTGGTTTCACTTTCATTTCTTTTCGCTTGGCTCGTAACAGTACATGTTTGCAATGATTCTGCTTTCGGGCAGGAAGGCCCTAATTAGACTGCGCGGATGCGCAGGCTGATCTGAACTTTCGCTATCCGCATATGTTCAAAGACACGTTTACGCATGGCCCATATTCACTGTGGTATACCGGACAGTGGCTTAAAACGGAATTTGCGACTCTGTCCGACGGGTAATCGCATACTTGGGGTTTACATTTCAGGTAGGTCACTTGTTTATTTTATTTATTTTATTGTTTTTGATAACAGCCAGCCCGTTTGGCTGCTAGCAGAAACGAGATTAGATAATAATTGTTCACTCGTAAAGGCAAAGTGCTGGAGAAATGGCCTTTTAGTCGGGAGAGACTATAAGACTCAATGGACGATCACGGCGAATATTGCGTTTTCACTTCGACTGAGCGTCAAGAAAATGTATCTTCAAACAATTATCTCAGTCAAAACAAAGACCTGTTAGATCCTTAGAACGCGAAAACCATTTCCTTCGTCATATACAATCATTATTTAGCCCAGTTTCCCGGAAATATGATTTCCGACGGATTAACAGTATAACACTGTCTTAGAGATGACTGTCCGCAGTCTTGTCTTAGATGCTTTTTTGACTGTCCGCAAACTTGTGATTATAGGAGATACAAGTAGTGAGTATTTTTCAACTGGTTTTAACCCATTTATGCCTAGTATCCCATAAAAGGGACAGTGGCAAACAGTGTAGACCCAGATGAGACACTGCAGAACGCGGCGCCTGATCAGGGTCTACACTGTTTGCATTAAATACATTGTTATGAAACATACTAATAAAACTAACAAGACACCTCTCTGCTGGAAATGGATCGGTCCAAAGAGATAAGGTAGAAGAGTCTATTTCAGCCATTTGTTTTATGGATACTGGTCTAGAAACATACCTCATGGCATTATCTCATCAGAGTAACTACAAACGGAGATTAACTGGCATTTCTTCGTCTGTTTTGAAAAGGAGATCCTTTTGAAGCAAGGACATTAAATAAGATATGAATATACAAGGCTAGGCTTCATTGAGTGGTTATCAAAAGTAGTTGTCGGCGACAAGGTATATTCCAAATAATCAAAAATAAGTTATTTATCCCAAGGGACCAGGAAATATTAACTGCACTATGGGAAGGTACTGGCAGAGGTTGAAGGCCCCACACTGCACTGAACAACAGCTATATGATCTGAAAATAATATCTTCTGTACAGCAAGTACACCAAACAAAGTATATTCCACACTTTGTTGTATAGACTTCAGATCTCTCCCAAAAAATGAAACTAAATATGTAGTTTGAATTGAGCCACGTCACGAAAAAATCTTTTTTTGTCATAGGCGAACAGCAAAGGCGCAGATCAGTCCGCGCAGTCTGATTAGCATGTTAAAGGAGAGGGCAGTGTAAAATGTCTGAAAACCATAAATAGTGATGCAAGATTGATCAAACTATTCGCTACGTAGAAAGTAAATACCTGTAACTGTTTTAAAAATTGAAACTTTGAAGACCCTAACTGCCTTCTGTAGCCTAGCAAACGGGTTTGAGTCTTACATAGTAACAAACCCCTGAAGCTGATGTTTTCTCATGGTTTGGCTGGATTATGTTATTTCAAGTTGTTGTTAATTTGATATATATCTCAACAATCAGAGCTTGTCGCAATAAGTCATTACAGGATCGGTGTACACTGTGATCAGTCTCGTTATGGCATCTGTGAGATATGGCCATATAGACTATTGTGACAAATAGGTAAGTGTATACTTTTAAATTAATAGACTTGTTTGTTTTGTTTGTGTTGAGGTTTTACGGCCCGGTCAACCCAAATGGGTCATATCGCGTGCATACCCGTATTGTTTACAGATACATTAAATAGTTAAATTGTTCTTGGAGACCGGGAGGAGTTTAATTATGCACTTCCCTCGGATGCGTTCATTTTTTAAATCGGTATTAAAGTTATACCGTCTTTATCCCAAGCCTCTTGGGAAATGTTTTTGTACTTTTGTCATTTCTTTTAGATTTTTTTTGTTTATGGTTTAATGTTCCAGTCAACACTACTAGGGTCATGCCAGGCCGGTCGAGTAATCTACTAATCATATAAGCACACCAAGTCTCGGTTAGGCCCTGGTTTAGCTCAAATAGTTACCGTGATAGCTTGCTGACAATCATATGTTACAAGCGGCATAACTCCATTAAAATTTAGTTAACTGGGTAATTGACTCATCATTTCCAATCAGCATACCAAGTTCAAGGTTCTAAATCAAACCCGTTTCGAGATATCTTGCTGACTAGAGTCTATTGTGTTGGTCAAAAAACTCAGGAACTACGTCAGACGGAAACCATACGAGTGTTTTGTTTTTTTTGTGTGTGTTTTTTTTTATTATTATTATTTTTATTTATTTTTTTTTTTGTCTGATTCTTTACACAAACTTTCAATACCATATCTCTATGCAAAATGTGTAGAACGAATGAAAGAACTACCAAACTACCCAAATACAATACACTCCTCCGACATCTTGTCATTCTTTCTGTAGTTCTTTTCTTTGATTTTCTTAATTGTGTAATTCATAGTTCTGATGGATGTCTAACTCTGAATGGAATAGTCCTGAGCCCGAGCTCTGCGATAGGTACTAGGACCGACAATATGTACATGAAATAATGTATTTCTAACATAGAAGAATATCCCTAAAATCAGAAATGATCTTGTCCAGTCTATAAGAAAGAAGATTTTATTTTGTAAAAGCGAGTTAATCTATATTGTCGAGGTCGACGATGAAAAATGTCGGACACATCTTTAACAAATGTATATACAAAATTTACAATAGACTGCGTCTACCGGACGTAGTCATTCATTTCGAGTATAATAACAGTTACAGTGCTCAGATTTAGGCCAAATTTAGTGAATAGTATTTTTAACGTTTCCAAGGACGTCCGTATTCCTCGTCTTCTGCAGAAGAGATTATGCAAGAGAGACTATTCTAGTTGTATATGAAATTGTAAAATAAATGTTAATATAGAACACTATAAAGCCTTTATTCCACAAAGGCTTTCTGCGCTATACATACAGCAGACGAAATGTAAAGAATGCCGGACACAAAGATATATATATATATATATATATATATATATATATATATATATAGAGAGAGAGAGAGAGAGAGAGAGAGAGAGAGAGAGAGAGAGAAAGGCGGATGGACGGACGGTAGGATGGATGGAAGGATAGATAGATAGATAGATAGATAGATAGATAGATCGATCGATCGATATGCCTATATATGTGTCTTGTTGGACACATTCTCTTTCGTTACTTCCAAGGACCGATATATTCGTATGAAGAGCTGCACATTACCAGCATTCTTGAGACTTGGTTATCACAGTATTTCTAGACCCTTCTCACCTTTACATTGGTTCAAGACAGGCAATTTTAGCATATGGTCAGTGGCCAAAGAATGGGTACTAAGTATTTGTAAACTGCCTAGTAGTCTTATGATGACAACTGACCACGCCCGAAATTACTTAAATGGGTCAATGGGTCGTAGAACATCAACATAACAACAACAAGAACAACAACAAAATCTCATCAGACCTTTCAAGAAACAGTTGTATTGAGGGGTAACTGGTCGAGCTGATTGAAGCAGTACCTGAGTACGGTCTTAAATCACTTATCATGTTAGTAACATGCGTTTTGAATATGTTTGAATGTAAATTCAACCTTTGTGATCGATAGTGTTTTCGGTACTTGAAATAAAGTGATACTGCATATTTGACTGAATAAAAGCATTTTTATTTAAATTTGATTTTATGCATTTAATTGTATTTCACCGACATTGCATTGTAGATGCGACTAACTATGTCTCTAGACGAGTATCCATTAGACTGCAGTCGCATAAAGCATTAAAATCAATTGAAAACTACTGACCGGCTGTATTTTTGTAGTCGCAAGTTTGCGGACAGTCAAAAAAGCACTGGTGGCAACTATTGATTACGTACAGTAGCAAGACTGCGGACAGTCGTGCCGAAGACAGTGTACAACTATTTATTCATTGAAAATCATAAATCGGGGAAATTATGCTACATAGTTGTTGTACAAGGCGAGGGAAATAAATTTTGCTCTCAAAAGGTCAAATATCCTTCGTTTGACTTGGATAATTATTAGAAAACACATTTTATTGACGCTCCCTTGAAGTGAAAAAGATATATTGGCCGTGATCGACCCAGACATCTTTGAGTCTCTCCCGTCTAAAAGACCCTTTCTCCCGCATTTAGCTATTATGAGGGAACATTTATTACCTGATCTCGTTTCTACTAGCATCCAAACGGGCTGGCTGTAATCAAAAACAATAAAAAAAAAATAAAATAAACAAGTGACCTACCTGAAATCCAAACCCCAAGTATGCGATTAGTCGTCGGACAGAGTCGCAAGTTCCGTTTGAAGCCACTGTCCGGTATACCACAGTGATATTACAGTGCAACTGTTATATAAATACCTCAAGGGAGGCAACTACGTCAAAACTGTTTTTATCGCTTTTGGATTATTTTGTTTGTTCAGTTGCATCCAGTTAAACATATAAAGCATCAAAGCTTCAGGACTGTATATGGGTCATTTACTGTAAACAAAATAAAAAAAAATAAAAAAATAAAAATAAATAAATAAGTAGCATACATTTTTACAATGACAATGATTTTATTTGCAACGAAATACATTCACAATGAATGGTTATGGCAAACATATAACACAAAGAAACAAATGATATGATAATTAACTGATAAACATACCTCAACAATGGTGACAATTACATATCATCCATAAGAGTTTTTTTTTTCTTTTATTTCTTTAAATCAACTGTAGGTCTGCTTTGTGCAGAGTAACAGATTAGGTTGGTATCTGATGATAACCTCGCCAAATTTGCCACCATTCCCATGACATTGATCGCTTAAGACGCTAAGCACTCTGGGTCAATTTTTCAGCACACATTTTGAAGTATTTTTCATAATTTGTCCCGGTAAGCAGGATTTGACATTTCATGCAAATTGTCTCCTATGGAGACCTTTTGCGTGAAACGTCAAATCCTGTTTTCTTGGAAAAAAAAAAAAAAAAAAAAAAGAAATGAAAAATGTCAATTTGTCGCCGGCTGTATTTTCCCAGAGGGTGGTCTGACTTACAGTAGTGTTAAGACTAAAGGTTACACCTAGTGCACTTGGTGTTCACTAAGTTTAGACATGGAATAGACGTCGAAGTGAACTAGAAGTTAACTCCCAAGTGCACAATTGTTCACTAGGGAGTGAACACCGAGTGCACTAGGGCCTATTTTGTGTAGGTATCATAGAGAAGATGATAAGTCTGGCAATAGTGCACTTACATTATATAACTGGGTAGCTTTTAAAGGACACTTTTATGATATTTTTATTAAATGACTGTAATGGTCTTTACTTAATTTGTAATTATTTTGCTCTTGATTAGGGACTTAAAATGGCAATTTATATTCTTATTGTTATAATATAAGAATACAAATTTAAACAATATTTGATACCAATAAGATTATTTCAATTATTATTATTATTATTATTATTATTATTATTATTATTAGAAAGTATCTTATGTCGGTCATTTCATTGATATATATATATATAATTAATTATAATATTTAAGAAATTACATTAAAACAAAATGATAATAATAACATTATTATTGATATCATTTTCTGAAATGATTATAATAGTAATCAAGCTGTATATCATATTTCGGAAAATAAACAATCATTTGCTGGTCCTATTATTGTATTTCATAATATGGTTTTCTATATAAGAAATTAAATCATAGTGATAATAATGACATTAATACTATTATTATTATTATTTATTGAAAAATGATTAGTAATAATAACAGTGATTGAGCTGTACATCACAATTCCGAAGAATAAATATTATTATGCTGGTAATCAATCAATCAATCAATCAATCAATCAATCAATCAATCAATCAATCAATCGGATTTTAACGCTGGTCATATTCAAAACGTTTTGTTTTTAAAGAGCCACGTGGATCTTTAACAGTTTATACTATAGGGGTATAATATTGCTATTTACTGTATAAACCATATTAGACACCTTAAATCCCTATCACACTGAGATTTGATCAGGTCTGTTTCGCTACCAGTTGACATAGTTTATATCTGCTTTTTGAGTGACAAACAGTGTAGACCTTAATACGATGCTCTGCGTAGAAAAATGTCTGATGAGGGTCGCTGCATGTTGTTTGTTAATGTGTGTTTTTCAGTTCAGTTTTCAGATTTTTAACGCTGCCAGGAAACTGAGTCACATAGAGGCAGCGCCAGATAAATCTGGATTAGTTTTACTGGACTACTGGTTTGGCTTGAAACGATGTCTAGTTATAATTCATAACTAGGTCACCTCGCCCAGACACGGAATGCGTGCACGTCCAGACCTCGTGTGTGTCCAGATCTCGTGTGAGAGTAGTAGTCCAGCCTGTAAGTTGCAGAATTTTGACGATCGGCCGAAAAGTTTGAGCTTTTAATCTCGTACCTAATGCGTGTCAATTCCGACTGCGTAGTGCATTAGGTACTCAGCTCGAGTCGTGCGGAAGTTTCAGACACTAGCCGAGGAAGAGAGTTGCCGGAGGGGTATCCTCACCCAGGCTGCCGAGGGGGTGTCCTCACCCAGAGCGCTGATAGGGTGTCCTCACCCGTTATTAAGTATTGAAGGGTGTCCTCACCCATGAGCCAGAAGGGTGTCCTCACCCAAGTCTCTAGCGTGGTGCTACTCTGACGTATCTGTACTTTCCTGATGGGTCGCTGTAGGCACGCCCCAGGAAACCGAACCAGGATATGATGTTCGACTGTGACTTTCCGGATTCGGCTAGCTCTTCCATCTTGTTGTAGAACTCCTCGTGGTAGTACTTCGACGTTGGTCCCTTGATGAATAGCCAGTCCTGTTTCCAAGGACGATGTAGAAAGTAGGCTGGTAAGTCAATATTCATCTCTTCTTCTTCTCGCGGGAGTCTTTGAGCCTTGATGATGGCAACGTCTTTTCCATGGAGCTTGTTGCTGAGAGCATCCTGGAGGTCATATTTCTCGTGGATCGGGAAAGGTTCTTCATAGGCGTCGTAGCAGCATAGAATTGGGCGATCTTTCGCTGGTTCTGGAGACTTTTTTTTTGGCTTCTTCGACGGCGGTGACTCGGGAGACGCTGGTGCTGGTGCTGGTCTGGTGATGATCGGCGATGCGATGATGCTAGCTGTATCCTTGTAGCATGTTCTGATGATCTGTTGTATGGTCTGTGTCGTTTGTGGTAGCGTCACCCTCTCTATCAGCGTCGGTTCTCGGTGTGGTGGCGGTCTTGAAGCTGGAACGGGCTGAGGGTGCAGGCTGCCTCCTGCTTTCAGTCCTCCTCTTGTAATAAGGCTTAATTGGTAGAGCCTTATGGAAGGTTAGTTCAACGCGAACTAGATCCTTCCTATCGGACATCCTCCAAAGTGGAGTGCCGACAAACTTGTACTCGTTCAGGGCCCTGAGGAGTACACCAGGCATAACGGACTCGGACATGGTTATTCGTTAATTAGTGATGTTCACACTTCGAAGGTCGAAGCTGGAATCCGCAATCGTTAATGTGTGTCTATCAGAATACTTAGGTTAAATACTGTACTTCTCTTACCACCATCTGTCAGATTCAATAAATTGTTCACACCTTTTTAAACATTAGCCTTAAAGTATTTGTTTCAAAAACAGATTATTCTTTACTACACTTGCCCTATCTTTTTAATAAGGCCATTATAGTACCCACTGATTTGTCTAACCATTGCTGGGTAAGTTCAAAACAGTGTAGTCCCTGATCAAAAATCTAATCTGGGTCTACACTGTTTGCACAGGCCTAGGGCATTAACAGTAATAATCCAAGGAAAACGACATTTTATCCATATTTGCTAACTACCCAACACAGGAATAACACGAGTCCCTAAATAAAAACAGGATTTAACATTATGTGCAACCATTGTAGTTTCAGATCAGCATGTGCATACATTTTTTCGCTGATATATATAGATATATTACTTACGAAAACGAAAAGATAATATTGAAGTATTCATTACAAAAACACGCCTATTCAAATATTTAGAAAATTTTACCTCCAAAAACATAAAATTTCCGGATAAAAAAATCGGATATTTTTCATATTTCTGCTCAAAACATAGATTGTGTGTACTCGTTAGAACCGCCTCGGCGGGGCGGTTCTAACGAGTACCCACTATGTTTTTGAGCAGAAATAAGAAAAATAATGCATACCCCTGTAAACCCCAGTTTTACTGTATAAAAGTGGGGTTTAAGGGGGTCTAAATTATATAGGCGTGTTTTCGTGATGTTCAAAAAGGAAAGTACAGGACCTGGGGACCATATAAGGTAAATACTGCTCGGATAATTTCTTCGTTTTTAAGCATCCAGCCAACTAACTATCATTTCCTTTTCTTTCTTTCTTTCTTATTTCTTATTTAGTCGCTTTGTTATTTCATTTCATTTAAATTTTTGGTGTTGTTAGTCTTAACCCTAAAAATGCCAAGAAAACCTGCATCTGAAAATGTCGTCTGTTTATGTCGTCTGCAAACTTTTCAAACCTATTTTTGCATACAGGCAAACAGTGTGGACCCTGATCAGACTGTTCCTAGAGGTGCAGTATGATCTGGGCCCACACTGTTTGCAGAAATGATTTTTAAAATCACAAGCAGATGGCAAAGCAGACGACAATTGTTGTGATTGGCAGTTAAAGGGTTAAGCTATCATTGCCGAGTAGACTCTTTTATATTACTCTCTGGCGGTTTTCATTTTCTTGGGAGTCTGGGCTTGTTTATCCTTGTTATTACTTTTACATTACAGAAATTCTAAATTCTCTGTACAGACATATAGGGAACACAAGCCCTATTCGGCGACGATGCTGTTGTTTTTGACGAAACTATATGGTTTGAATAGATTTCATGAAAATCACATTAGAAACATTTCTGCAAAATTATTTCAAACTTGTCTCAGGGCTTTTGACAAAACAGATTTTTTAAAGATCTTGCGTTTTGTTTCCGTTATTACGAAAACACGTCTATTCAAATATATTGAAAATTTCACCGCCAAAAGCTGAAAGTTTTCAGATAAAATTCTGATATTTTTTCATATTTCTGCTAAAAACATATATTGTGGGTACTCGTTAGAACCGCCTCGGCGAGACGGTTCTAACGAGTACCACAATCTATGTTTTTTGAGCAGAATAAGAAAAAATATTGTGTACCCCTGTAAACCCCAATTTTACTATATAAAAGTGGGGTTTAAGGGGGTCAAAATTATATAGGTATGGTTTGTTGCCTTAGTAGATGTTCCGCCATTTCTGACAAGGGAGACAATTTTTGTGACTCCCATATTCGCTTTCCAGTGCACCAGCCCCTTCTGAAAACGGATCTACCCCAAAAAGAAAACATTTGTTTCCAAGGGAAGTATTTTTTCCTTTTAGAGTAGACCGCTTTTTATAAGGGAATGAAAATCAACTTTGGCAGAGCTGCCTCCCTTGAAGGTGTATCAATCCATCGTAACCCATTTTAGACTGAATGAACTCACCAAACTATACACTGGAAGAGAATTTCGATTTTAGGCATGTCAAGCTATATGATTTAGATTAGTTTTGCGGCGTCTGATCTGGGTCTGCACTGTTTGCCAATTACCCTTTTAGGGTAGGGCTAACAAATATTTTTCTTATTTTATCCAGAAAAAAGGCTATAACATTTCATACAAATTGCCTATCTCTTTGAAAAAAATGTTTTGACATTTCGTGGAAATTCTTTCCTAAGGAGAAAGTGTGCATGAAATGTTGGAATCTATTTCCTGAAAAAAAAAAAAATAAATAAATAAAAAAAATAAATAAATAAATAAGAAAACTATTGTCAATTTGTCGTCTGCTGAATTAGCCCAGATAGTGGTCCATTGCACTCGAAAATTGATTACTATTCGAAAATAAAAAAAGAAAGAAAAAAGAAAACTGGCAAACGTGTAATTATATAACCAAGCAAATCAATATCAGACGTCGCAGATGCAAAAACGGTTTCCATGGAATTTTCAATACTTTAGGGGAGCTGTAGGATGTAGTGTCAAGGAGTGCATTTCAGTATAGATTTTGAGTCAGGATACATTCAGGATTCTAAACCACGCTTGCTTTTTTTTTAATACGTAAGTAATAAATTGGATATAACGAAAACACATTCCTGAACAAATGTAAGTCATGAACTTATTACAATAATATAATATTCAATGATCTCTTTAATATATTTAATGCACGAATTCTCATTGTTAACCCTTAAGGCCCTGATCAGAACTGCAGCAGACGACACTTCCCAGCAGGCACACATCAAAATGAAGTCGTATCAACGTCGATGCGACGTGATCACGTCGCATCGACGTTGATACGACGTCATTTTAACGTTGTGTGCCCACTGGTTTTATTTATTTATTTGTTTCGGTACCTTTTCAGAGAAAATAAAATTTGACATTTCATTTCTCTGATAAATTATAATAAATCAGTAAGAATGTCGTCTGCTACATTTACTTAACGCTTTAAGGGTTAATGAATTAATTTCATGCGATTCAATTATAAACATTGCTTTCTCAAAGAAATGATTTTAACACCCTTAAGTTTTTCATTTGGAATCTTCCATGTTTGAACTTGAACATGCCTATTGTTACAAAAAGGGATGTGGAAAACAGTGTAGATCCAGATGAGACGCTCGTGCCGAGCCGTCACATTTGGATCTACTGTATTTACAATCTACAGGGTATACATGTAACGCTTACTACGCAGAGTAAAAGTTTTAGCAGACGACATATTGAGGTAGTTTTCTTATTTTTCCCAGAACACAGTATTTGATATTTCATGCAAATTGTCTCCATCGGAGACAATTTGCATGAAATATCAAATCCTGTGTTCTGGGAAAAATAAGAAAAATATCATCAATTTGTTGTCTGCTGAATTTAGCCTAGAGAGTGGTAAAGATTAACATTCTTGTCGGTGTTTTGTTTTGCATGTTTTAATAATTTAGTAAACCATGGGAAAATACCTGATTTTATGGAGTATGCCAGTTTCAAAGCCATAATCAGCCAGCGCTTCCGCAGTCTCATCCGGTCCTTCTATGTCATATGGGTCATATGGGTAGTGAAGAATGTGTTGACTTCATTGTTCTACGCAGATGCGTAGCGCTAATCTGAGCCTTTGCTGTTCGCATATGATATAAGGGTTCTTTTCTCGCGTTGCTGAGCTCTGCAGACCAAAATAGACATCTTTTCAAACAGTGTAGATTCAGATGAAACAGCTCGCAACAGACCGCCTCATTTTTGCAGCTATGTATCTGTGTTTTGACTGACATCCCTATTTGATAAAAAAAAAAGAAAGAAAAGGTTTGTACATCATTGCGAAAAAACATGCCTATTGAAAAATACTGAAAATTTTACCACCAAAAAATGAAAAATTTTCCGATAAAAATTCGGATAGTTTTCATATTTTTGCTCCAAACATAGATTGTCGGTGAGGCGGTTCTAACAAGTACCCACAATCTATGTTTGGAGCAGAAATAAGAAAAATAATGTATACCCCTGTAAACCCCAGTTTTACTATATAAAAGTGGGGTTTAAGGGGGTCAACATTATATAGCATGTTTTCGTGATGTCACTTGAAAATAAATCAATATAAAGCAAATGACATTCACTGCGGTATTTTACCTTTAACCACTTTTAGACTGGATGACCACCCACCCCCACACCCCGCCCAATCCCATTTCAATTTTAGGTATGCCAGGCTATGCGATTTAGATACCCGTAGAGACAAATGGCTTAACTATTTGCAAACAGTAGAGACCCTGATCAGACGCCGCATTCTGATAAAAAGAAAACAACAACAAAAAGAAAAACACACACACAAAAAAAAACAACAACAACAACAAAAAAAACCCAACAGTTATCCCCAGAGAAAAAAAAAGGCTTAACTATTTGCAAACAGTGGAAACTGATCAGACCCCGTAGAATACGCCGCATTCTGCGGCGTCTCATCTGGGTCTGCAGTGTTTGCCAATTACCCTTTTATGAGTTTCCAGACTTAAATTGGTTAAAGCGCCAACACGTAAGAAGAGCTCAAATGCTTGTTATTTGCTGCACTCTTCCGGACTTCTGTATCTGGGATCCTGTGCCGACACTCGTCAAGACGATCTTTTAAATTTCCTTGCCATGACCAGCTTCTCCTATCTATAGTTGACCTTTTTGAAAAAAAAAAAAAAAAAAAAACATTTATAAATAAAAATCTAAAAGGTCTCCTTAGGAAACAAAGAACGCATTACATATAGAAAATGGGAGTCTCGGCTTTATTGAGACTCTCCATAAGCAGTAATGAAGTTCGATACACTGCTTACGCCCTCTAGCGTATACATGAGCAGAACTACATTTTCAGTGGGCTCAATGCTCTCAAAGGAAATAAAAATATAATTGCACTATAGAAACACCCAGGAAAAGCCACACTGTAAAAACATCCCGTATGATTTTACGGTAAAGTAACTGGCAACTGGCAGGCAGCGCATTTAAGGTATTTTTTACGGGTGCCAGTGGGTGATTTGCATGAATCATCCCAAAAGACAGACCAGAGTAGGGCAAGATAGGTAACATAGGGCAGATTAGGGGTGTAAGCTGCCGCACCCGATCCTTCCCCTATCCTATGAAATAATTCTTGCAAAAGTTCTACAGATACCCATGAAAAGAAACAGAAATCACACTGGCAGTCAGTTGTCAGTGTCTTCACCGACAGAGCTCAATAACGAAGCACAGCCTACCTGAGGCATCGAAAGATGAGATGAGGAGCAAAAAATGTTAAGCAGAGGCTTATAATTCTACTAACGGGGCGATGATCCTCGGAACGACTTACAGGAGGAAAGTGCCATATCATTGGCTAGCTGGCTTCAGCAGTGATCGGCATTAATTGGTTTGTATAGCTGTTGCTCCAAATTAATATCATATTAAGAAATGGTTTCAAGTTTAATCTTTACCACGCCCAGGGTAACAATTTGATATTTGTTTTCCGAAAACAGGGTATGGCATTTCATGCAAACTGTCTCCTTAGGAGACAGTTTGCCTGAAATGGCAAACCCTGTTTTCTTGAACAAATCGGAAAAAAAGTATTTCAAAATGTCGTCTGTTGATTGTTTTTCTTTCACTTTGCAACTCCATGACATGTGTAATTATTATTTCTGTAACCATTTAATGAAGTATTGCAGAGGTGAAAGCTATTATCAAATTAGTTTCTCTGAGAGAACTAGATTGTATTCCTGATAAACTCTCAGTCAGCAGCCAATCAGATGATAGGAACCCGCACACAACATGTTGCACACCTATACTGTGAAGCTGATAGCATCGTTAGTAGAATTATAAGCTTCTTTGTCAAGACAATGGCAGAGTTGCAACAACAAAGAAGAATTGCAACAGGAGAACCGCCTTGGAACAGTCAGCACAAATTTGCTAGCGCTTTAAGGGTATACGTCACCTTCCCCGAGGTTATAAAACTTATTTCATGTTCAACTCACCTGAGCATGAAATTTGTCATGCTAATAAATCTCCAATTACCAACAATTGCAAATTCTTTCTTGCCAAACATAGCTGAGCATGAAAATTTCTCTGCTAATAAATATGAAAATGCCAACAATTGTTGGCAATTTCATTATTTATTAGCATAGAAAATTTATTGCTCAGCTGAGTTGAGCACGAAAAAAGTTTTATAATCTCAGGGTTTTACTTCTCCTGTTTGAGCAAGTCCTTTTGACAAACAGGTGAAGTATCTGAAAGTCGAACTGTGCAGTCCCTGAGCCAATGAATTATATCTAATGATGTACTGATTGATAGCAAAATATTATGGTTTCCTCGTCATTCTTTTTTGTTCGTTTATTTACAACAGAAATACCGAATTTACCGTATGTATTCGCACGGAAAGGTGAGCGGAAAGGGTTTCAACAAACAGTGTAAATCCAGATCAGGGGCCGCAAGACGCGGCGTCTGATCAGGATATACACTGTTTGCCATTAATCCTGAATACTAGGTACTAAAATTGACTTATTCAATCTGTTAGGACAAGTATGTCAGGGAGTTGAAACATTTTAAATACTGTATATCTATAATTTTAACTTTTTTTTTTGACAGTTTTCAGACCGTCAGTCCTGAGCGATCAGTGCAGATTCAGATCAGACGGCGTCTGATCTGGATTTACACTGTTTGCTACTCATCCTGAAATTTTAGACACAACAATATTTAGGCCTAATACGGTAATCTATTTTGAGCGCATATACACATATAAATACTTTACAGTGTCACGTCTGAAGCGGTCTTTCTGAGCATTTTATCTGTTCAGTCTGATCAGGACCTTCACTGGAAGCTAAGGGGAAGCCTGCGCGGAATGCCGTAATCTTACCAGAGAGTAAAACTGCGCGACCTGATTAAGCCTTTTACTTTTTTTGTTTACTCATACAGTAAATATTACGCAAATATTACACATATAGGTCTTGTTTTTGTTGTGATACTAAATAAATATTGCTATTTTAAGGTGTAGGTGTGTAATCCACAATTTACGTTGTCCGTCATTTTCATGTGTCGATTGTATTAGCCAAGGGTTTGCGACTTGGCAGCATTACCCCCCATCCCCCCACCCCCCGCCCCGGGCTCGAGTTCGAGTCCATGGAGTCTCATGTGGTTAAGTGATCCTCCTCCCTCTCTCATCGACCTGATTTTGTTGAAATTTCCTAACAGTTGAACAAGTTCCATTTACTACCTGCTTTTGTGTCTAATATAAACTGCTAGATGACTGCAAGCCGTGTCTGATCTAGGTCTACACTGTTGCCTCAGGCTTGTCTGTCCAAACACTTAGGCTAAGTACAGTCGAATCTCATTGGCTCGAACATCTTTGGGACCAAGGAAATTTGTTCATGGGTAGTTCGAGTCACTGATAGTTAATCATGGCGCTAGGTCAGGAAGCAAATAGCTATAATTTAGGGATTTTTTTTTTCGATTTTCTACACAATAATTGTATGTTGAGTGT